>CM035842.1:66516246-67925246 GCA_020510985.1 Pholidichthys leucotaenia | reverse complement strand
GTCTGAAAAAACTGAGATTAGTTCTGGTAAAGAAGTGTCTGGCTGCCCTAGGTATATTAAAATGTCATCAGCAAAGAGTGCTATTTTATGTTCCTTCTGACCAAGTGTAATACCTTGAATTTCTTGATTTTGTCTTATTCATTGGCTCAGAGGTTCTATGAAGATTGCAAAGAGCAGTGGAGACAGGGGGCAGCCTTGACGACATCCTCTTTCCAGCTCAAAAGATGATGATAAATTACCGTTAATCCTTATTTTAGCTGTTGGTTTTTTATATAATGCCTGTATAGTTCTAATGAAGTTGTTATGAAAATTGAAACTGGATAAGATTCTACATAGGAAAGACCAGTCAACCGAATCGAATGCTTTTTCAGCATCTCATCCCAATATGACTGCATTTAAGTTATATTTTTTTATATGATGAATTATGTGTAAAGTGCGTCGAATGTTGTCTTGTGTCTGTCTTTGTCTCATAAAACCTGTTTGGTCTAAGTGAATTAAGTCTGTCAGTATGTTTTCTAACCTTTTGGCAAGGATAATGGTAAAAAGCTTATAGTCCTGATTTAATACACTGATTGGTCTGTAGTTGGAGCATTCTAGTTTATCCTTTTCAGGTTTAGGTATAACTGCAATGACCCCTTCTCTCCAGGAGGGGGGATTTCCCCTGTGTGGAGGACATAGTTAAATGTTTTCAGGAGGAGAGGAGATAGTTGCTGTTTAAAGGTTTTGTACCATTCTGCTGTATAGCCATCTGCTCCTGGGGATTTGTTAGCTTTAAGTTTCATAATTGCTTTTTCCAATTCTTTAGGTTGTATTTCTGACAGTAGTGTTTTATTTTCTGATTCCGTAAGTTGGGGAAGGTTTAATGTGTTTAGGAATGTCTCGGATGCGTTTTTATGTTTTTTGTGGGAGTATAAGTTCTTGTAGTAATTCTCGAAGCTTTTAAGAATATCCTGAATTCTGAATTTTATTTCCTTTGATACTGGGTCTCTGATTTTGTAGATTGCCCTTTCTGTTTGTTGTTTCCTCAATTTATAGGCTAGTAATTTTGCCGATTTACTGCCTGCTTCATAGTGTTTTTGTTTCAGAAATGTAAGTTTCTTCTGGATTTCTATTGTGTAGATCTCATTTATTTGATTTTTAATTTCTTTAATCTTGAGCGAGCCATTAGAATGAGTGTTGTCTTTGTGTTCTTTTTCTAGGTTCTTGAGTTCTGACTCTAGTGTGATTAGTTTTTCTTGTCTCAGTTTCTTTTGGGTTGCCAGTTTTGCAATAATTTTTCCCCTTATTACAGCTTTGCACGCATCCCACAGTATTAAAGGGGATACTTCTCCATTATCGTTTTCTTCCAAATATCTGAGAATATCTGATTCCAATTCATCTTTCAGTGGTCCTTTCAGGACATTTGAATTCAACCTCCAGGAAAATGTATTATTTGTGTATTTTTGGATGTTTAAGTCCATATAGATCGGACTGTGGTCAGAGAGATCCATCAGTCCTATTTTACATGTTTTTACTCTTCCAATGCCTCTATTAAACATAAAAAAGTAATCAATCCTTGACTAAGATGAATGTGGCGTTGGATAAAAAGTATAATCTTTTACATTGGGGTTGAATTCCCTCCATACGTCACATATTCCCATTTCTTTTAATAGCATCCGAGTTTTCCTATTTTGAGTGTTATTTTGATGTGAAGAATTACCTGTTGCATCCCAGTATGGATTCAGTCTTAGATTGAAGTCTCCACCACATATCACTAAACCTTGGGCTTTAGTTATCATTAGGTCGAATACATTTTTATAAAATTTCCATTTAGCCCCTGGTGGTGCATATACATTCAGCAGGGTGATATCTTCTCCCTCTAGCTGCCCAATTACCAAACTGTACCTCCCTTCTTTATCTTTGTGTTCTGATTTTTTTTTTCAAATGTAATTTTGGTTGATATCAATGTCGCTACTCCCCTCCTCCTCCCTGACTTATATGAAGATGAAGAGATCATTTTAAACCCTTGTCTATTGAGTTTAGTGTGTTCCACGTCTTTTAGGGGGGGTTCTTGTAAAAATATTATTTCTGCTTTGTCTTTTTTCATTTTGCGTAGAATCTTGGATCTTTTAACTGAATTCAGGATCCCTTTTACATTATATGAGGCTATTTTGGTTACACCCTGTTTCTCCATTGTATTTTCTTATTTAGTATAACAGTGTGGTGGCCCTCTTTTTTGCTACTCAGAAACTGAAAGAACATTAAGAACATAAAAAACATTAAGAACATAGTGTACGAAACTTTAAAACAAAAAACTGTCAAAAAAACTTCCTGAGCTGGGGTCTCTTTAAAGACCCTGTAAGAGCCCTGATGGAGTGTAGGCTCTGAGGGAAATTCCTCAAACTCTGTTACGTGTTGAGGGCCCTCTCTTACCCCTGTAAGTTGTCCCATGTTTTTAACGTGAATTTCAGATCCCAATCCGAATTTGTAATGATTTTTTTTTTTTTTAATGCCTATACCCTATGAGATTGTGTGCACCCTCCCACCCCCATCACAGCAAACATTCACTCTAATACAGTATTTGTTAGTGTAGGGAGAACATGTGGGTCATTGTTACATTTCTATTTTAACAAGATTTTTTTTCCCTTTAAATTAAGAAGACATTTGTTTCTAATGCTATAACTGCTCCATGAAAGGTTTTACCACATGCTGATTCTGCATCTCCTTTAATGTTTGTTACCTTGTAGGAGGGGGATGGAAGTGCAGAGTGACTGAAAAGAAAAAAAAAAACCCAAAAAGGTCGCTATTCCTTCCTGGAACTGGAAAGCTTATCTTTGTAGCTCTGGGGCTGGGTTTCCCGCTGCTGGCCCATGGATTTTGAAGGTCTCTGAGTGGACCACGTTTGAGCCCTGATCCTCTCGCTCAGATCCGCTGTGGGTTTAAACACTGATACCGGGAGCCCTCTTCTCGCCATGTCAATTGTTGCTTCTTCCGCTGAATTATAGAGACATGACTCTTCACCGTAAAAGACCCTTAAATTCACAGGAAATGGCGTCTGAAAGCGTAGATTCTGTTCCCGTAGAACCTTTTTGGCGTCGTTATATTCCCGTCGCTTTTTAAGAACCTCCGGGGCGTAATCATGCTCCACGAAGACTTTTCTCTCATGATGCATAAATCCTTTTTTCTGCCAATCCCGTCTTACAACCTCTTGATTTATTTTGAAATCGGAGAATCTTACCACCACCGAACATGGGGGCGCTTCTGCCGCTGGCTTTGCGGCTAATGTACGATGGGCCTTTTCTATCTTCAAATCGGTGGTTTGTGGAATATCCAACTTCTCTCTCAATAAGGATTCCACGCATTCCGCCATTGTGTTGAAACTATCTTCAGCTCCTTCTTTCAGACCGTGAATTCTGATGTTGTCCCGTCTCTGTCTTCCTTCTTGGTCGGTTAGCTTAGCCTCCAGCCTTGACTGTTTTTTGTGTAAATCCAGCATAGAATCTTCAAGCACTTTTATTCTTTCTTCAGCTTCCAAGATTTGGTTTTCGGCCTGGTCCATTCTGCTGTTCGTCCTTTTTAATTCCTCTCTGAATTCATGAAATTCGGCCCGAAATCGTCGTAATTCATCAAATAGCGATTTCAAGCTAATCTTCTTGTCAGCTAGGTCCAGCTTCTCCTCTTCTGAACGGAGGTCCTCCAGTTCAGATTCTGCAGCCGCTGCGCGTCCTGACCTGGGGAATGCCAGTTTCTTCTGTTTTTGGTTAGGCATGGTGTTTTTGTCTTTTGATTTTTATTCTTCCAAAAATCCGTTAAGTCTGATTTTGAAGATGTTTTCCTTGGATTGGGTCTGGGAGCTTCAGCGTTAAGTTGCTATCACCATGGCGTCCAGACCGGAAGTCCCCGAGTCTTCTTAGATTTTGAACCTGTATAACTAATAATATGCCCCCTAATAAAAGCTTTGAAAGCCTCCCACTTTATACATGCTGATGTTTGTGTAGTATTGATATCAAAGAACTCATCTATCTGTTTTTCTATGTACTTAACCGCTTGCGCTCCGTTGTTCCGCGGGCGGGCAAGTCTCTGCGTCCTATGACGCACGAGGGCGCGCGAGAGCGCGCTCGTGCGCCCTCGTGCGCATGACCCATGATAAGGATATTGATGGTGATGGTGTAGGTGGTGTGCCCTCCAAGCGTCACTGAAAAAAAAATCTGCAAACACAGCCGCGAACAGATTAGTTCATCTGAATGACCTCTCAT
Source organism: Pholidichthys leucotaenia (assembly GCA_020510985.1). Taxonomy (NCBI): domain Eukaryota; kingdom Metazoa; phylum Chordata; class Actinopteri; order Cichliformes; family Pholidichthyidae; genus Pholidichthys; species Pholidichthys leucotaenia. Next base: position 67,921,011 of record CM035842.1, on the reverse strand, counting down.
TCGACTAATAAGAGCCTTGAATTGGGTTTCTGAAACCTTGAGGAGCCAATGAATGAAAATCTAGGAAGGAGGACCCGCCTACTGTGAACGCAGGAGCCAATTGAAGCACAGAAATTCAGGCTGGGTGAAGCGATATTTACTGCTGCAGAAGGACTCTGTACGAATCTACTACAGACCCAGGCTCACCCAGCAGCATGGAGAACACCCACAAGTGGGACCTGCACTCATTCCAGCAGAATAGACGGAGGCCGACGACAAAAGTCGTAAATCATTCGCCAAAACGGCAATAATGGAATTATGTTGATCGGGATCCACGAGCGGAGCAGAGTCGCGTTCGTCTGACGCGTGGGAAGAGCTGTTCGCCACGACTCTGCTGCTTTGAAGAGGTAAGGTGTTATAAGCTAAATTATTATTTATCCCTGAAAACTGTAATCCAAAAATGACTTTTGACCGATCGGTAAATTACAACTGTACTGCGCACGAAGTACGAAGTGCGTGCGCCGCGATAAACGGTTCATTTGCCGTGTTCGGACCGTGAATGCCCCCCCCCCGCCGCTGCAGAAGAGGAGCGGGGGGGGCACGGTCCAAACGCTCCCCGGTCCGCGGGGGTAAGCATATCAGTCTATTCCATCATGTAGTGATGGCCCTCTTCTGTAGCGAGGGGGGGGGGCGTTCACGGTCCCCCCACACACACACACACACAGTAGCGAGGGGGGGGGGGGAGCCGCTGTGAAAACATGCAAGGAAAAAAAAAAAAAAAAAGAGTGTATTCCGTCATGTAGCGAGGGCCGAATTTGGTCCTTGGTAGCGGGGGGGGGGGGGACGACCCCCCGCCCACACACACACACACAGACACAACCCTGAGTGTGACCTTTCATTAGAGCCTAAAATGAAGATTCTACATTGAATTATTCAAAAGTTACAGACGTTTTTCCAAACTGTGCCATTTGGCACAATTTGGCACAGTTCCATAACGCCTGGGAACAGCCTGAGAACAAAGCTGTGTAAAATATTCATTTTTTGTGGTATTGTTACCAAATTTGGATCTCAGCTGGATAACACTTGGTTCTACATTTCTGTTGCATTTTCCAGCCGGATCGGACAGCTGTGTGTTATTTACAAGCATTTGTATCCAAAAAAACACTGTGTCCAATTTTTTTTTCTTCAAGTTCAGTATGTTTAGATGACTGTAACTCAGTGGCCGGAGCACGTAGAGAGATTATGTTTTTTTTTTGCCAAAAAATTCAAAGTGTTTTCTTTTAAATGAGACCAACCCCATGAAGATGCTGCAAAGGGTTGAATAACAGCTTTCGATTTACTTTGGGCACGTTATTTTTTGGCATTTTTAGGAAAATTGCCCGGAGTGCAAGTGGTTAACAAATTCCTCATCTTGAAGCCATTTATGCTGAAATTGCCACCTACCTGGTTCCTTTGTCAATTTCTTATCTACATATATTAGACAGCAGGGTGCATGATCAGAGATCACAATATTATCATAGAAGCAGTTTTGAATCTTGGACCTTAATTCTATGGAGATCAAAAAATAGTCAAAACATGAGAATGTCTTGTAGATATTAGAATAACAAGAATAGGCTTTAACTTGTGGTTTCATTCTCTCCATATATCTAGCAATCTCAATTCTTTCATAAAATGATTAATGATCATCCTGCATCCATTGTGCGTACAGTCTAGTCCTGTTGATCTATCTATACCGGGATTCAATGTACAATTAAAATCCCCTGCTATTATATGTTGCCCTGTAAGTGAAGATAAAATAAGGAATAAATTAGTAAAGAAATTTTGATCATCTATATTGGGACCGTATAAGTTCACCAAATTTATATTTTCTAATAACAAAGATCCTTGAATGATTAGATATCTTCCAAATTTGTCTCCAATTACATTTTTCACTTGAAATGGGACTGATTTATGTATGAGAGTCATAAATGAAAATGGTATGAAACAGGATGAAAATGATGTGAATACACTTCCTTGCCATCTTCTCCTAATTCTTTTTACATCCTCCTCTATTAGATGAGTTTCTTGTAAAAACACAATTTTTGAACCCATGTCTTTTATTTTATTCATAACTTGTTTAAGTTTTTTTTAAATTTTGTAGACCTCTGCAATTCCATGAGGTTAAATTGAGATTAACGCTTTGGTCTATGATCAATAAGGAGTTTGAGATTACCTCGTAATGTAAACATGCTCATACAGAGAAGCAAAAACATGAGTGGTTGAACATTCATCCTACAAACTACACACAAACAAATTCCCCCTTCCCACATTCGTGGTAATCCCCCCAAAATCAAAAAAAAAAATTCTGTCTCCCGCTATAGCCATTGACTGCTCCACACCCGCGAGGATCAGTCAAAACCACTCTTTCTTTCTCGTTTCAATCACCCTAACTCTACTGCTTTTAATGACGTAACATTAACTATCTTCTGTAGTTTTCCAACTTAACTCCTAAATTTTATAGCAACTTTGTACACCATAGGGTTTTTTTTAATATATAATACAATCTATATTTTGTAAACTTGCTATATGCTTCAGATCAGTCAGATGCCTGTGCAAATGCTTAAATATTCTACCATATATTTTGTTCATGCTTAGCTCCCACCAGTCTCTTCTTGGATCTTCTTGATGAACTCCTGCGCCTCCTCAGGGGTCTTGAAGATGTGGGTTCTGCTCTTATACGTGACCAGCAGTCTTGCAGGATAAATCACTCCATGACGAATCCCAAGGCTGCGCAGCTCTTTACGGGCGGGGTCCAACTGTTTCCTTAATTGTTGGATTCCTGTGGCCAAATCTGGGTAGAACCGCACCTGTTGATCCTGGTATTTAATTTCTCCTTTGGCTCGCGCCGCGTTGGAGATCGTCATCCTATCTCTGTAGCTGAGGAACTTCATAATCAGCGTCCTCGGTGATGCCTTGTTATTTCTCGGTGGGCCAATTCGGTGGGCGCCTTCTAAGGCGACTGATGACTGCAGCTCCACGTTGTTCAGCGCTTCTGGGATCCACTTTTCCAAAAAGGAACATGGATCCAGACCCTCCGTTCTCTCTGGGAGACCCACCAGCCTCAGGTTGTTCCGTCTCGACCGGAATTCTAAATCCAGAACATTATCTTCCAGACGTTTATTTTTTAATTCCAATGTGCGCACCTTTAATTGTAGGCCGGAGACGTCATCCTCAGCACTGGAAATTCGGAGCTCTACCTGTGACACCCGTTCCATACAGTCGCTTAACTCCTTTTTCATTTCTTCTATCGCTGCAATAATCCCGTCAAGTTTAGAGGAAAAGTCTGCTCTCATTGAACTAATGGCAGCGAACACCGCACCTGTGTCGTCGCCAGTAGTCACCGCTCCTCCGCTAGCTTCCTCCGCCATATTTGGGGATTTTTCTGCTTCGTCACGGACGTGAAAGTCCGTTAACTTGGACTGTTTCGGCGATTCAGTTTTTCCTCCACCTGATTTCCCAGCCTTAGGCTTTACCGGCATGTCCCCGCCCAAACGTTGGGATAGGTTTTGTTCCAATTGAGAGAGTTATTTGCCGATTTTTTTTTTTTTTAGGAGCAGAGTAGAGTGAAGCACGTCCTTCTACGCGGCGGCCATAACCGGAAGTAAACCTACTTTTTTAAATTAGCTGGTCAAAGGTCAAAGTCATAAGGTCATCCACACTCTAAACCTAGATCAAAGCTAGTGTCACCAAACTTGGTGCACATGCTGACCTTGGGACCCTTACGGGTTTGGTTTTGGGGTCAAAAGGTGAATGTCAGTAAGCCAGCCAACATGGACATGAAAGTGTCACTGACGCATGTGTTTGCATTGTGTCTGCTCAGTCTTATGAAAGAAGAGAAAGCGATGGGGGAGCTTCTCCATGCTGTTTACATCCGATTCTGGTTTATTTTGCTTGATGCATTTTTTGCTTGCAGTTTCAGTTACTGGTGAGACACCTAAAACAGTTTGGTAATTAATAAATAAATTAATTAATAAATAAAACATGTTACAATGTGTTAAATTGTGTATGACTTTATGTAATGCCCCTGTTATAACATGACCATGAAACCTTGGTTATTTTCAGGCTTCTTCTTTCTGCCATAACTTGGAAAAGGTTGCAATAGTCTCAGAGCTACAAGTTTCTTTCTAAGTTGTCTTGGGGTTGTCTTATCATAGATTTAAAAACTTAATATTCCAGTTCGAGTTGACTTACAAGGTGCAGGTTCTTAACTTAGTTGTAGCACTGTAAATAGGACAGCCTGGCTCTCTTTGAGTCCCATGCATGCCCTCTTGTGTTCCGTTACTGCAACAGAACATTGTCTTGCAACATCAAATGTTTTTAATGAAAGCCACAGAAATGCATTTCACTGATCTATTGTGTTCCTACAGTTTTGCAACTTTCCAGATCACCAAAAAAAACTCATCCGATGTTGACATTGACCAGAGAATTCAGGCAACCTGCAAGGCCTTTGAGTCTTTTCAGCAGCGTCTCTGGTCACTGTTACGACCTGAGCGCTGGGTTCTGTCCACACTCAAGCCACGCACAGCTCGCTGCCGGCCTTGACAGCTGTGGGTTGTATTCTGGCCTCACCGGGCTCTTATTGTGAAGGCGCTCGGTGGGGCTTCCGCCTGTCGTGGTTGGTCAGTTGTCTGTCATCACTGCTCATTAGTGTTCGCCTTTATAAGGCGGGCACTGACGGCAGTTAGATTGCGGGAGCATAAGTCGACCTTAAGTCAACCGAAGTCAACCTAAGTCAACCTACCCTCGTGATACCCTGTAAGACCTTCTTTTCAGGTTTGTCTTTATTCTTGTCTTGTCATAGTTTAGCTCGTAGTGGCTGGGGTTAGCCCTACGAGCCCTTATATCTCTTAGTGTGTGTTTTAGCTCTTAGCGGCTCACAGTCTTGTATCCTATCCTGTCTTGTCTTGGAAATAAAACATCTTGCAAAACTCACCGGTGACACTTGGCGTCTTATGGTGATCCGCGAGGATCGCCGAACATGACAGTATGCTCCTGCCGCACTAGCGTCCAAATGGAGACGCCAGACTTCTAAACAGAGACGCCAGACGTCTAAACAGAGATGCCATCGAGACGCCTTTTTCACCGTGAGTTTTTGCAGTTATTGGACTGTTGTTTTTCCTGTCTGGGTGTCAAGTGTCAATTCCTGGGAGAATGCCATCATCCAGGGGCCGCGGTCGGTGCCTGGGCAAGGAGCTAGCGAGCGCCCTGGAGTATGTTGATGGGTCGCTCCTGGCCACTACCTTTGATGACAACCCTTACGACATGCTCTGGCACCTGGATTACGCTGAGGTTCTGCTGGACGACCTTCCTCTCCACTACGACGTCCACCCGGAGGTTAGGATGAGGAGGCCTGAACTCGACGCGCAGCGAAGCCCGTCAGCGAACCTCCTAGAGCGGCTCCACCTTGTCCTTCCTGGAGGCCCTCTGTCGCCATCCAGCGGGGAGAAGGAGGAACAGCGTCCCCTACAGCAGGAACCATCTCTCCTCCGGGAGAAAGGCAAGTGCATGTTAATTTATTATATCATGATTGTAACCTGCCTTGTCTGACTCCTGGGGGCAGAGTTCGGGGTTCGCAGCCCCCCGAGCTATTTCCACCTGCTGTAGAGACTATAACTAAACCTGCTGCCTCTGTGTATCCCCCTGTTGAGCGGCCCGCGACGCTAGGCCAACGTTGTCGGGTGAAGAGGGGGCCTGCAGTGCTGGAAAACCTGGATCCGGCCCTGCAGCCACATCGTGGATGGAGGAGAGCAGCAGACTGCGGCCCGGAGCCTGAGCCAACGATAGAGTGTCCCCGGGTCTCCTCGCCTGAGCGGTCCGAGCCAGTGGGTCAGGTGTCCCCTGCCCCCACGCCAAACGGGTCATCGGCGTGGACTTCAGAACGGGAGGAACCTCAGGCTGCAGACGACATCATGCCAGCTGCAGAGCCCGACGCAGCTGAGTGGGAGCCAGAGGACGATCTCCTCCCACCTGAGCCCGGATCGTTGGAGTCCTGGACAGTGTCAGAACCTGAGATCAGGCAAGTGCTCTGTTTTGTCTTTCTCCTCTATGTTTTAGAGCATTTTTGCCTGTCTCTTGGGGAGGCGAGCCGGGTGCAGCCGTCCACTGCATCCGAGCTTGTCTCACTGGGTTCTGGCGCTGCCGGTGATCCTGATCCCGTTTTTTTTTCTTCTGAGCCCTCTTCCAAGGTCGCCGGTGCAGAGCAGGTGACAATCGCTGTGCTGGAGGTTCCGGGTTCGGAGTTGGAGATCGTCACTGGTGCGGCCCTGATCCAATCGGGGTCCATCGTGGGTGCAACATGGGCTCAGTCCGAGCTCGTCACCGAAGTGGCTCTGACCCAATCGGGGTCCATCGTGGGTGCAGCGTTGGCTCGTTCTGAGCAAGTCAGCGAAGTGGTTCTGACCCAATCGGGGTCCGACGCGGGTGCAGCTATAACCCAATCGGGCCCCAGTGGAGATGCTGCGCCGGCGTGGTCCACAGAGGGTGGAGGAGCAGCAGACCCTTCACCGCCGGACAGATCACGGGCTCATCCTTGCCTTCTAGGCCCTCTACAAAGTCATCGCCCCTGCGCATCATCGCCAGGGGCCGTGGGGGTTCCTGTTCGATCGCCCCGGCTCTTCCGAGTTTTGTCCTCGTCAGGGAGGCCGCCTCGGGCTGTTTTCCCCCAGGATTGGTGGCTGAGGGACGCAGGTCGGACGCCTGAGGAACTGCTTCGCCGGTTTGGCGCCCCAGGTCGACCACCCAACTTGTTTTGTGTTTCGTTGGGCGACCTGGTTCAGCCACCAGAGGAGCGGACGTGCTGGGCGTTGGACTGTGGTGAGACGCCTGGTCATGTTCCACCTCCCATGACCACCTGCCGGCCGTTGGACGCGAGGAGACCGCCTGAACTGTTCCTATGGCACCTGGTCTCCACCGGTCGGCATAAACTGTCGGGGGGGTAGTGGTTACTTTCTGGTGTTGTCCTAATCCAGTTATTGTGCTGGGTTTTTTTTTCCTTGATATTCTGTGTTCCCCTATGTCTTGCAGTTGCTCTATTTTGTTTTGCGTTTAGTTAAGTATGAGTCAATAATTGTTCTATTTTCCTGTTTTTGGTGATTTGAAGTTTTCACTTTCTTGCAGTTGCTCTAATTTTTTTTTTTTTTTGCGTATAGTTAGTATGAGTCAATAATTGTTCTGTTTTCCCGTATTTGGTTATTTGAAGATTCACTTGAGCATTCACACAGGTGAGAAACCATTTTCTTGTGAAACACATGGGCAAAGATTTAATTTTCTCTTTCTGTCCTGTATTTAGTTATTCCAACCCAGTAATTCGTTTTTTTTATTTTTTTTTAATTTTTCTCTCGTGATATCCTGTGCTATTTCCTGTAATTGTTAGCTGAATATTTAATTTAATCCGAGTATTTGGTATCTCTTGTCATTGTCCTGTGTTTAGTTGTTCTTCTTGACAGGTTTTGACTTTGTAATTGCCCTGGTTCTGGGTTTGGTCTCTCTCCCTCCGGACCTACCCCCAGCCACCCACCCTGGAGGGTGGGGGGGTGGGCAGGGAGGTCCGTGGGCGTTCTGAGCCCGCCCTTAGAGGGAGGGTACCCTTAGCGGCTCACAGTCTTGTCTCCTATCCTGTCTTGTCTTGGAAATAAAACATCTTGCAAAACTCACCGGTGACTCTTGGCGTCTTATGGTGATCCGCGAGGATCGCCGAACATGACAGTCACAACATGAAATCATACTCAGTACTAAGATCAAGATCTACAATACAGCAGTGTTGCCAATGCTTCAATACTCCACTGAAGCTATGATCCTTTACCATAGACATATCAAACAGCTGACTCAAATCCAACTTCGCTGCATGCGTCAGATCACAAACATCAAGCAACAAGACAGAGTTCCAGATCTGACTGTCCTGGAACGAGCAGGAGCTGGGAGTGTAGTAGCCTTGGTTACTGCAGCTCAGCTCCAATGGGCTGGACATGTCTTTCCATGTCTGATAACCACCTTCCTAAGCAGGTGCTCTACAGTGAATTATTGCTTGGGAAACGGAAGTGTGGTGGCCAGAGATTACATTATAAAGATGTCCTAAAACACCACATGAAGTGTGCAGAGATTGACACTGATACCTGGGAACAGCAAGCCTCATCCAGACCAACATGGCGTGGTGTATTACACAAGGTAACCAAAAGAGTTGAGGAGAAGCGGGCGCCACTCCATCCTTAGTGTTAGTGACTTCACTTGTAGCAAATGCAAACAGCCATGTAGATCCAAAGCCGGTCTAGCAGCTCATCTTCGAGCCTGCAAGAACAAACCTACATAGCATACTCTCCCTCCTCTCTCGTTCTCTCTCTCTCGTCCTCATCAAAAACGACGGACTGCCGATATGATACTAATTAGAACACATGGCAACAGATATGAATTTATCAACCCATGTGAATCACTGAATGTAAACAACAGTGCTTACTGAGCAGTCTTCAAGACATGATTAACATGAGAATGTTCAGATATGGTTAAAGTTTGGTTATTTTTTTTTAAGCCGACAGGGAGTGAATGTTTGTGTGAATACCAGAAACTGTTGTTGACAGTGATTATTTTACAGTGTTAAACTGCTTTTACTTCTCACTTCTCACTCTTACTTCTGCCTTCACAGTCCTCACTTCATCAAAGGCGCCCCCCCTCCTCCCCCCCTGCCCTTGTCATCAGTGAGCAGGACGTGCACAGACAGTTCTCCAGACTGAACCCGCGCAAGGCCCCCGGTCCGGACGGCGTGTCTCCCTCCACCCTGAGACACTGTGCGGATGAGCTGACTCCTGTCTTCACAGACATTTTTAACGCCTCCCTGAAGTCATGCCACGTGCCGACCTGCCTCAAAACCTCCACCATCATCCCTGTCCCCAAGAAGTCACGGATCACTGGACTTAACGACTACAGACCTGTAGCGCTCACCTATGTAGTCATGAAGTCCTTTGAGCGCCTGGTCCTGCCCCACCTCAAGTCCATCACCACTCCCCTCCTGGACCCGCTGCAGTTTGCCTACCGAGCCAACAGGTCTGTGGACGACGCAGTCAACCTGGCCCTCCACTCCATCCTGCAGCACCTGGACTCCCCGGGAACCTACGCCAGAATCCTGTTTGTGGACTTCAGCTCTGCATTCAACACCATCCGCCCCGTTCTGCTCCGGGACAAGCTGTCCCTGCTCAACGTGCCTGACTCCCTCTGCAGTTGGATCACCGACTTCCTGACGGACCAGAGGCAGCATGTGTGGCTGGGAAAGACTGTCTCTGACTCTGTTAGCATCAGCACCGGATCACCCCAGGGCTGTGTACTTTCCCCCCTACTCTTCTCCCTTTATACCAACTCCTGCACCTCCAGCCACCAGTCTGTCAAGCTGATCAAGTTTGCGGACGACACCACCCTCATCGGGCTCATCTCCAACGGTGATGAGTCCGTCTACAGGAAAGAGGTGGCCCAGCTGGCGTCCTGGTGCAGCCACAACAACCTGCAGCTGAACGCTCTGAAGACAGTGGAGATGATCGTGGACTTCAGGAAAGTCACAACCCCTCTGCCCCCCCCTCACCCTCACAGGCTCTCCCATCACCACTGCAGATTCCTTCCGCTTCCTGGGCACTACCATCACCTGGGACCTCAAGTGGGAGCCGACCATCAGCTCCCTCATCAAAAAGGCCCAGCAGAGGATGTTCTTCCTGCGGCAGCTGAGGAAGCTCAAGCTACCCACCAAGATGTTGGTGCAGTTCTACACGGCCATCATCGAGTCCATCCTCACCACCTCCATAACCGTGTGGTACGCAGGAGCCACTGCCAGGGACAGACTAAGGCTGCAGCGCATCGTGCGCGGTGCTGAGAAGGTGATCGGCTGCAAGCTCCTATCCCTCCAGGATCTGTACATCTCCAGGACCCGGAGGCGTGCAGGCCGGATCATTGCCGATCCTTCACACCCTGGTCACGTACTGTTTGCCCCCCTCCCCTCAGGTAGAAGACTTCGGTCCATTCGGACTAAAACCTCCCCTCACATGAACAGCTTCTTCCCCTCTGCCATCAGACTGCTGAACACTAAGTGACTTATTAGACTCTCGTGCACTACGTACAGCAGCTCAACCAGACTCATGTCAATCATCACTGTTTTCTTTTTGCATTACCGACTGCACTATGGGGTACTCCACAATATCTGCTGCTCGCTAATATATCTAAAAATTGCTTTGTCTAGTATTACTTTTTCATATTCCACATTTTATCGCATGTATAGTTCTTTATTTCTAACTTTTATTTTTATCATGTTTAATGTTGCAGCATTGCACCGAGACAAATTCCTAGTTTGTGTACTACATGAACAATGGCAATAAATCTGATTCTGATTCTGATTCTTCTCATCCTGAAGCACAGCTGATATACACTTTAGATTCAATGGACACTTCAGGAACATGTTAACATTCATCCATCCATCCATCTTCTACCACTTAATGATTTCCGGACCATGGGGGGGCTGGAGCCTATCCCAGCATCTTTGGGCAAGAGGCAGGGTACACCCTGGACAGATCGCCTGTCCACTGCAAAGTCAACACAGAGAGACAGACTGCCATTCACTCTTACATTCATACCTAAGGACAATTTTTAGAATCCCCAGTTGATGCCAATTAACCTAACGTGCAGGTCTTTGGCCTGTGGGAGGAAACCAGAGTCTGCCCCGGGTTATCAAGAGGGCCTACCGGGGCCCGAAAGAAACACTTTTTTTTTTTTTTTTTTGCTAATTCTGCCATACCCAACATTTACAGGAGGGTTTGTTTTGGCGCATCAACTTTTTATTTGTTGAGGTGTACATCTGTCCCACCTGCTTAATTTAACTGGGTAAGAGTTGACATTTGACCTGATTAAGGTTGGACGTGGGCCGGTAGTGAATCCGTGGACGAATGAATGTTTGATAGCAGCGTCCAAAAGAGAAAAAAGAAGAAAGAAAAGCAGAAACATAAGAAGAGGTTTTAAAAAAGACTCCTAAATTGACAGGATTTTTTTAAAGTTGCAATACAGACAGACAGTGTCAACTTTACAGTCACAAGATGTTTCTCAAACTGATAGCTGTCACGCCGCGCCGCTCATCAGCGGCGCCACCTGCACGCACACCTGCACATCATCAGCGGCGAGGGATTTAAGCCGCCTCGCCCTGGGCTTCGGCCTGAAGCCGTCAGACTTCACTCGCTGGATTGCTGTGAGTTATGTCTTACTCCCCAGCAAGCATCGCGGTAAGAAGCCCTTACCTTTTTCCCTTTCAAGTCTGCTCCCCTGTGCACAGGTGGATTTCCCGGCGGCAGACCTTTCCTCTCCGTCTCCATTCCCTCGTTGCTGCACCGGGCTCTCCAGGTTGCTGTCTACCGGACCTCGTCCTTGCTGTGCCAGCCACCTGCCCATTCCAAGTAAGCTCCTCTCCAACTTGTACATCTCCTGTGTTGGTGTGTGCCCGTCACCCTTCTCCCTGTGCTTTTCCCATAGGGTTGTCCGGCTGTACGGTCTCCTGCCTCCGTGCCCGAAGCAGACGCCACCACCAACACATTTACATCTCGCAGACACACATTCATACACCCTTGTTGTTAATAAAGCTATTTGAGCTACCCTGAGCCTGCGTGTGTGTCTCCTGAGCCGTGCATCATGTCAATAGCATTACAAAGGCTAACACGGGACGTACCAGCGGAGCTGCTGTCTGATGACTGATCCATCAGTCACAGTGGGCAGAAGCTCCATGACATCAAAGTTGTAAAACACCCATGGAAGTGTTAAAGATTCGTACACACCGGGAATGCTGATCCAGAAAAGGACCAAAGAGCTGCCAGAATAAGGACGCTGATATCAGAGCATCTGAACATTACAAACAGCAAAAATGTTTTTTTTTCTCCAAGTGCCATTCCAATCGCAAGCTTCCAAATGGTGAGTATGTTTCAAGACACTGGCTTCTATTTTCTTCTTCCATGGCTGTTTGTATTGTTTTGTCTGGCACATAAACAGTGATTTTTTTTTCCCCACTAAGCTGGGTTCACACTATACCGTTTGGACCGACTTTTACAGACATTTTGAAAAATCAGAGAAAGTAGTCAAATAGGTGAAATTACATTCGTGAGCATTTTTTTTTTTAATCCAGCACACACCAACTTTTACGAACTTTAAAGGAGATTTTTAACTCTTGCTGACATGATTTAGTTATTTAGACTCAGAAGCAGACTATGGACTCAGTTAGTAAGTTTAACAATGATTTATTGTGCAAAAGGTGACTTGAGATGCGTGGAGAGTCTGATAACCCTGTGGGGAGAGGAGAGGAGAAGGCTGAGCAACTGTGGCACATTGAATGGCACTGATCTAATGAATTATTGTCTTACGGGTCAGACAGCTGCAGGCTGTAGGACCGCCGGCAATCCTCGCTCCCTCCCCAGCTGTCGTGATGGATGAGTGAGTGAAATCCTAGTCAGATACAGTGGTGTGAAAAAGTGTTTGCCCCCTTCCTAATTTCTCATTTTTTGTATGTTTATCACACTTAAATGTTTCAGATCATCAAACAAATTTAAATATAAGACAGAGATAACACAAGTAAACACAAAATGCAGTTTTTAAATGAAGGTGTTTATTATTAAGGGGGAAAAAAATCCAAACCTTCATGGCCTTATGTGAAAAAGTGATTGCCCCCTAAACCTTATAACTGGTTGGGTCACCCTTAGCAGCAACAACTGCAATCAAGTGTTTGCGATAACTGGCAATGAGTCTTTTACAGCGCTGTGGAGGAATTTTGACACACTCATCTTTGCAGAATTGTTGTAATTCAGCCACATTGGAGGGTTTTCGAGCATGAACCGCCTTTTTAAGGTCATGCCACAGCATCTCAGTGGGATTCAGGTCAGGACTTTGACTAGGCCACTCCAAAGTCTTCATTTTGTTTTTCTTAAGCCATTCAGAGGTGGACTTGCTGGTGTGTTTTGGATCATTGTCAGTGCTGCAAAACCCAAGTGCGCTTCAGCTTGAGGTCACGAACAGATGGCCGGACATTCTCCTTAGGACTTTTTGGTAGACAGCAGAATTCATGATTCCATTTACCACAGCAAGTCTTCCAGGTCCTGAAGAAGCAAAACAGCCCCAGACCATTACACTACCACCACCATATTTTACTGTTGGTATGATGTGTAATGAATTGCCCCTTGGGGCAGAGAGGAGAGACCCACACGCTGAACTGCAGCTTGTGATATTAAATGACAAAAACACAAAGTCCAAACAGTGCACCAACAGAAAATCCAAACAGATATACAAAGCAAATTTATGACACAATACAGTGCACCAGAACAGGGCTAGGGTTCTGGTGGAGATGATAGCTGGTGAGACTCCGGCAAAGAGGAATGAAAATAACAGCCCTTAAAAAGGGCCAGAAACAAATGATACAAGTGATAACAGGTGTGGGTCACATGAGCAGGCAGGAGGTAACATTGATTACAGCTGAGGTCAGCTGGGAGTAATGAAAGGGAGAAGACGGGACTGACAGCTGACAGGAGCACCGCTCACAACAAAGCAAAAAACCCGGAAGTGCCACTGACAGCTGCAGCCCTGGGAAGAGAGAAAACACAACAGAATATGAATATAATGAGATAACAAAGACAAGGAAACCCAAACATATAAATAACAACACTACAACGAATGCAAACAGGAAAATAAATCATACTAAGAAACAATACAGAATATGTGAAAATCAACCAAAGATAAAATAACAGGAATTAGAAGTTAAAAATACAATCCCATACAAATATAGAAAAAAGGCAAAGAGACAGAGCACTGCGGGAATCCCCCATGTTCAGATCATGACACAGTCCCCCCCCAAGGGGTGGACACCAGACACCCCAGGCAACATCAAAAGGAAAGGACCCCCCTGCACAAAAACCCCACCCCAACAAGAAAACAACCCCACCCTGGGCAGGAGAAGGGGGACCCAGGCATGGAGGGACCGAAACAAACCAGAGAAAATAAGAAAAACTCTCAGAACTCACACCCCAGCAAAAACCCAGACTAAGAAGAAAAAAAAAAACAAAAGACCCTGCTCAGACCCACACCCTCGCAGTACCAGGCACTTAGGCCCCCTGGACCAAAGAACTAGACAGTTCAGGTGGCCAGTTAAAGTCCCAGACCTGGCAGATGGCGTGATGGTACGAATTGGGTAGCCTGCTGAAGAACATGGGCCACCCAACCCAGCGACACAGTCTGTCAGGCGGTTGGCCAGAGTTCTTTAGCCACCTAAACAGGAGGGGTGGCCCGGGAGGCGGCTGCCCCACGGGGAAGCACAACGAAGAAGGGGACAGAGGAGCTGGGGAAACCAGGACGATGTCAGGTAGAGAAGAGGGAACCACGATGATATCGGGCAGAGGAGAGGGAACCATGGCAGCCTTGGGCAGAGGAGATGGAACCACGACGGCCTCAGGCAGAGGAGAGGGAGCCACAATGGCCTCAGGCAGAGGAGAGGGGACCACGACAGCGCCAAGCGAAGGAGAGGAGACCACGACGGCATTAGGTGGAGGAGAGGGGACCATGATGCCGTCTGGCAGCTCTGCAACATCCGCGGTGGTCCTGGACTGGGATATCGCAGCACCCACAGTGGCTCCGGGCTAGAGCAGAGCTGCACCAGCGGTGGCTCCGGGCTGGAGCAAGGCAGCACCCGCAGTGGCTCCAGGCTGGAGCAAAGCTGCACCCGCGGTGGCTCTGGGCTGGAGCAGAACTGCCCCCACGGTGGACCCGGACTGGGTTATAGTTGCACCCACGGCGGACCCAGACTGGGCCAAAGCTGCACCCTCGGCAGATCTGGACTGGACCAGAACTGCACCCACAGCAGACCCGGACTGGGCGAGAGCTGCACCCACGGAGGTCCCGGGCTGGGTTGGAGCACCGCGACGACCTCATCTGACAGGGAAGCAGCACCCTCAGAGGCTCCGGGTTGAGACAGAGCACCCACGAAGACCTCATCCGGACGGGGAGCAGAACCCAGGGAGGTCACAGGTTGGGACGGACACCCGCGACAACCTCAGCTAGCTGGGAAGCAGCACCATCAGAGGTCCCGGGCTGGGACGGAGCATCTGCGATGACCTCAGCTGAAAGGGGAGTGGCACCCACGAAGGCCTTGGGCAGGGACGAAGTACCCGCAACGACCTCAGCAGGAGGAACTAGGCCCACAAAGATCTCCAGCAGTGAGACTGAATCCATGGAGAGCTCTGGTGAAGCTGGATAAACCTCAGTGACCCTGGGGAAAGGCTCAGACAAAGGGAACAGAGACACAGGGTCAGGGTCACCATCGGCAGTGGAGCCCGAAACAGGAAACAGGATTATTATTATTATTATTTTGGGTTTATACTCTGCAGTTTCAGCAGCTTATAGCTGTCATATTATTTTAGATTGTCGATTACTGTGTGCCGAATATTTTATACTTCAGTTCTGCCACTGCAGGCACTTGTAAGTTAGCTTAGCTACTCAGTCGAAAGCAACTCTTGGAGTATGGCTCCTTTTGGAGTCCACATAGTCGTTCTTATCATTTGGGGATGGGAACACTATGTGGGTGGGTACGTGGGAGGGTGGGTGGTTTGGTTGTTGGTTCTTGGGTTTTGTCTCTGTGTGTATTTTTTTGTTTATTGTTTCCCTTTTTTCTTCCCTTTTCCCCTTACCCCAGTCACGAGGGGCAAGACAGTCACTTTTGTTATTCTGCTGATGGTTAACACCGACACATAACATTCATACTGGATCAAGCATTAGATTCTTAAGCTGGAACGTTAAAGGCATGAATAATCCAATTAAGCGTTCAAAAGTATTTTCACATATAAAGTGTTTAGACATTGATATAGCTTTCCTTCAGGAGACTCATTTGCATAATAGAGACCAATTCAGACTCAGATGCCCTTGGGCAGGGGATGTGTTTCATTCAAATTTTGATTCCAAGGCTCGAGGGGTTGCAATTTTGATCAATAAGAGAGTTAATTTTTCCCCCTCTAAGACAATAGCTGACAACAATGGAAGATACTTAATTGTTGCAAATATGCTGCACCACAACCCTATATTGTTGGTAAATGTTTTTGCGTCCAATTTTGATGACCCAAATTTTACCGATAGGTTATTTAGTACCCTCCCATTCTTGAACACCCACCTTCTGATATTGGGTGGCGATCTGAATTGTGTTATTAATCCTTCTCTAGACCGTTCAACCCCCCACACTTTGACCCAATCCTCCATGTCCAAGTCAATTTCTGACTTCATGTTCAAAAATGGGTTTCTGGATCCCTGGAGGTTCTGTAATCTTCAAGCTAAGGAGTTTTCTTTTTTTTTCACAAGTACATCAAACATATTATCGCATTGATTGCTTTTTTGTTGACAGCTCTCTTCTTTCTAAGGTAACCTCTTCCAAATACCACCCAATTGCTGTTTCAGATCACGCCCCCCTAACTTTACATATAAGACTTCTTGAACAGCCTCATTTTTCTTCACCTTGGAGGTTTAATTCACAGTTGTTATCTGATGACACATTTAATGCCTTTATATCCTCCTCAATGGACGATTTCATAGCCCTTAACAAATCAGACTCGGTCAGTTTTTTATTATTATGGGAGTCACTCAAAGCATATTTGTGTGGACAGATCATTTCTTATTCAGCATATACTAGTAAAATTTGCAAGGCAAAAGTGCAGGAGCTCACATCAAAAATTTCAGATATAGACAAATTGAATTCAGTTAACCCAAGCCCAACCTTGCTGACGTGTCGGCTCAATTTACAGTCAGAGCTTGAGCTGATAACAACAGCAGATGCTGAACATCTTTTACTACGCTCCCGTGTCAATTATTATGAATATGGCAATAAATCAAACAGATTGTTGGCTCAGCAATTAAAAAGACAAGCCACATCTCGACTGATCCCCAGAATTGGAGACTCTACCGGTTCAATCACTTCTGATCCAAATACTATCAATACAGTTTTTAAGTCCTTTTACACTCCTCTCTTTATGAATCTGAATCTCCATCTGAAACAACAGAAATGACTTCCTTTTTCAAAAACCTCAGTGTATCTACTGTTGACCCAGATGTGGCTAATGAGCTTGATGCTCCCTTTAATTTGCAAGAAATTACAGCAGCCATTAAAGCAATGCAAAGCAATAAGGCCCATGACCCCGATGGATTTGGTGTTGAGTTTTTAAAAAAATACACAGATAAGCTTGCCCCTCTACTCATTTCAGTGTACGAGTCCCTTGAACGAGGTTCACTGCCTCCAACCTTGACTCAGGCCTCCATAACCCTTCTTTTGAAGCAGGACAAGGACCCTGAATTATGAACCTCTTACAGACCTTTGTCCCTACTGAATGTTGATGCCAAAATTTTAGCTAAGGTATTAGCAATTCGTCTTGAAAATCTTTTTACTACGCTCCATAAATTTGGATTTGGTGACAGATTCATATCATGGATTAGACTTCTTTACACTTCCCCCAGGCTAGCATTTATACTAATACTGTAGCGATATTTAATAAAATATAGTGTAATAAGGTACAGGAATTATTTATTTCATTTAATAGTGGGTGTGCGAGGGGACAGAGTTAAACCGTCACCCCAACGCTCACTAAATAAAATAGAAAAGCACTCATAAAAAGGGGGCACCAGTTCTAAAAGAACAACTAGTTAATGAATTAATTTCAATTAATTAATTTCCGTACCTTCAACTACTTAATGAATCAGTCTCAAAATTTAGTGAGTTCTTTTACTGCCATGACCCAGAAAACATATATGCAAAGGAAAAACGCTTCAACTTCTCTCGTTTACAATTTTATTAAATGAAACTCATTCAGGTTACATGACATGGCATTCAAATGATGGATAAACAGATTCAAATGATAAACAGGTGCTCAATATCACACCAACTGTTAGTGGATTCCTGAGCATAAAATCTACAGTTAAACCTTTGTGGAACCAAGAGGAAACCAGATTTTATGTTTCAACTGTAATGCAATGGAAGGCTGAAGGATCTAACAAAATCAGAATGCAATTTTATGGGGAAAAATTCCATAAGCTGATTACTGTATCTAAAAAGGAACTTCTGAATTAATCTACAAAAATGAAAGGAGGTTACTTGAAATTGAATAAGAATTTTCCTTCAGTTTATAGCTTTGTCCTACGGCTGAGGGACTAATTGTACCATGAAATATTGGTTATGTTCAATTGTAATTGATATTTTAGGACATCTCGTTTAAACCCAGCAGACAGGGAAATGGGAGTTTCACTTGCGAACAGCTGTAGGTCCAGATATTCAGCGGTGGTCGGTGCCAGCCGGTGGTATAAGTTTGGGAAGGCTCAGCGGCTCTTCCTGACAGCGTTGGGAACACGGGGGAAGGCAACTTCTGGTCGGCTTTCAGATCGTTCACAGCTGTGAGAAACGTACACTCGGCTGGGGGCTCCCACGGGGCAGGCGGTGAGGAGCTGGCGACAGAGTGAAGGTTGACCCCGGAGCAGGCGTGGAGTCCTTTGGCAACCAGTCCGAATTTAGGATGTCTCCGGCCTGCAGAACAAAACCAAAGACTGGAGGAAGAATGTTTTAGTCAGTTTCACCCACGAGCTCCTGGTTTCTTTACGGGGTCAGACGTGGATGAGGCAGGAAAAGAAATGTCCAAAAATCTCTATCAGTTCACTTTAAAACAGGAAAATTAAAGACTTCCGGGAAGAAGGCGGAGAGACATAACGCTTAAACAGAGAGCTCTCCCTAGCCGGATTAAAAACCATCGGTAAATGGCCAACTCGACATAAACGGATCAATAAACCAAGGGATGAAAACACGAAGGAGCCGGACACACGGACAAAAGCAGGGTAAAATTAAAGAATTCCTCTTCAACAATGCAGGAGAAATCGCTGAACACGAGGCCAAAAAAAACGAGGTGACTGCAGCAGGGAAAATGGAGGACGCCAAACTCGATACCATGAACACTGGCATCGCCAATTTAGGTAAAGAGTTAAAAGACTTCAAGCGGCAACTCCAACAGGATTTAGCGGCTCTTAAGGAGGAGCTGAAAAAAGAGATGGAGGAAATTATGGGCCTCCCAAGAGAAATGGAGCGCAAGCTAGCAGAAAACATGGAGGAGCTGCGCTCTCAACGGGCGTGTATGACAGAAGCACAGGCCCGAATATCGGAGCTGGAAGACTGGAAGAGCGAGGCAAACGAGCAGCTGCAGACCCTGACGGCACAAACGCAGAGGATGCAGGAAAAAATAACCGACCTGGAGAGCAGGTCCAGACGGAGCAATATACGCATCTTCGGGATCCCGGAAGGCATTGAAGGCAACTCGATGACGAAATTCATGGATCAGTTCTTAAAAAAAGAGCTGGAGCTGCCCGGTGAAGCGGACCTGCAGATTCAATGAGCGCACAGAGCCTCGGCACAGAACCTGAAACCAAACTCTCCACCCAGGTCAGTTGTGATAAACTTTCTGAAATATGATGTAAAGGAAAGAATCCTGACACAAGCGTGGAAAAAAAAGATACGAATCGGCGACAAACAGATATTCTTTGATCATGACTACCCGACAGAAATTGTGCAGCAGAGAAAGAAATATGCCAAACATTAAAAAAACGCTGAAAGAGAAAAAAATTAGATTCCAAACGCCGCTAACGAAGATGAGGATTCATTGGGAGGACGGCGTGAAGACATACAACACGGCCAGAGAGGCAGCGCGGGACATGATGGAGCGGGGCCTTGTGGTGAGCGTGCCGGAGGAAGCGGCTGGAGCAGCGGCGGCACTGAACGCATCACGACAGCCGGAGTGGAGAGAAGTGAGCGGCAGAAGAAGGGAAGAGACGTGGAGCAGCGGGCCCAGGAAAAACTGCAAGGCTTTCAACTGAAAGCCTAGATTATAACAAAGATTAAGAAAGGCACAGAAGAAATGAAGGCCAAGAAGTCAAGGTAAAAGAGAAACAAACGGCTAGGAGAGGTTTAAGTAATTTTTGTTGGACATTTCTAGACTAATGACTATTACTTGGATAGTAAATACAGGTCTAGGGAGGGCCCCTCACTCCGTGAGGACATTCCCTCCACCCACCAACAGGGACCATTGGGCAGAAGAAAGGCCCAAAGTACGGAGGTCAAGATTTTTTAATGTGTTTTTATATAAATATGTGTTATTTTTGTTGTTAAAGGGGCTAGGAGCACAAGTTAAAAAAAATGGAAAAACATGAATATGGGTAAAAATCTTAAGATAATGACACTAAACGTGAATGGTCTGAACTCACCTGTTAAAAGGGAAAGAATAATAAGAAAATTCAAGAAGGAAAAAGCCGAAATTATATTTATGCAAGAGACACATTTGAGCAAGACAGAACATGTGAAACTAAAGAGATTTGGCTATAAGAACTCCTACTACAGTTCATTTAAGGGAGGAACTAAAAGGGGGGTTATGATACTAATTTCAAATAAAATACAATTTGAATGTGAACAAGAAATCCAGGATAAAGAAGGCAGGTATGTAATAATAAAGGGAAGAATAGATGGTATGCAGATCACATTAGTGAACATCTATGCACCACCAGAAAGTGACAAGGGTTTTTTTCAACATCTGTTTGATCTCATAGCAACACACAGTGAAGGAGTCCTAATTTGTGGAGGAGACTTAAATGCTGTCATGGATCATGAAGTTGACACAACAAGTGTTAAGAAGACAAAAAAAAAACATGTAACAAAGTTCATAAGAACCTCACTGGCAGAAATGGGTATGGTAGACATATGGAGGGACCTGCACCCACTCGAAAAAGACTATACACATTATTCAGCAGTCCATAAAGTACACTCTAGAATAAATTACTTCCTTATGAATGAAGGTGACAGACACAGGGTGAGAAACTGTCGGATTGGAGGGGCAGAAATATCAGATCATAATCCTATACACATGGAAATATATTTAAACAATAGAAAACGACAAACAACATGGAAACTTAATGTAGGACTGTTAAATGATGAGAAAATGAAAGAAAGAATAAAAGTAAACATAAATGAGTATATCCAAGAGAATGACAATGAAGAAGTGGACCCAACAATACTATGGGATGCACTAAAAGCCGTGTTAAGAGGTAAATTAATTGTTGAAACAGGAAAAGCAAATAAGTCTAAACTGGAAACATATGAACAAAGATGTGAGAGACTGAGGGAATTAGAACGTAAACATCAAAACACAAATGACCCAAAAATATACCAAGAAATTAAAGAAGAAAAATAAAAATAAAAGAAACACAAATAGATGAAATTGAAAGGAAAAATAGATATCTAAAGCAAAAATATTATGAAACGGGACCAAAAGCCACAAAACTGCTGGCAAAACGGTTAAGAAAACAACAAACAGTGAATAATGTATATAAGATTAAAGACCCCATCACAAATAAAACCACAGTTAACCCAGAAAACATCGAAGAAATATTCCATAATTTCTATCAAGAACTATACTCGCAACCTGAAGAAACAAATACTAAGGATATTAAAAAATTTCTATGCACATTGGACTTGCCATCAATAGGAAATCAACAAAATGAAAAGCTAACAGCAGAAATAACAAGAGATTAAAGATGTGATTAAGTCACTTAAAAACGGTAAATCACCAGGTAGTGATGGGTACCCCTCTGAGTTTTATAAACTGTTTATAGAAGAACTCACGCCACAGCTCCTAAAGTCATTTAATTGGACGTTGAACAACAACAAAATACCTCCATCATGGAACGAAGCCATTATTTCAGTTATTTTAAAGCCAGGGAAAGATAGAGAACAATGCGGAAACTATAGACCAATCTCTTTATTAAATGTTGATTATAAAATATATACAACAATTATATGTAAACGAATAAAGACATTCTTGACGGAATTGATAGAAGATGATCAAACTGGTTTCATAGAGGGGCGCCAAACACATGACAATATCAGGAGAACAATACATATAATTAATCAAATACATAAAGAAAAGAAAAGCGCAGTAATAATGAGTTTAGACGCAGAAAAAGCATTTGACAGGGTTAACTGGAAATTCCTATATAGTGTGCTGGAACGCTTTGGATTTAATGAAAAATCAGTACAATGCATAAGGACGCTGTATCAAGAACCTGTGGCAAGAATCAAGATAAATGGTAGCTTAACAGACAAAGTAAATATACAAAGATCAACCAGGCAGGGATGCTGCTTATCGCCCACCTTGTTTGCTCTGTTCATAGAGCCACTGGCTCAAGCGATACGACAAAATAAGAAATTAAAAGGTGTAACAATAAAGGGAGCGGAACACAAGATTGGGCTATTTGCAGACGATATTATAGTTTACCTTGAACAACCAGATGAAACAATAATGGAAATGATGAACTTGATAGAAAATTTTGGACAATTATCAGGATACAAGATAAACATAACAAAAACACAAATACTGACATTCCACTATAACTCTCTAAACCAGATAACTGATAAGATCAAACTAAACTGGAAACAAAAAGAAATAAAATACCTTGGAGTGAACATACCTAAAGATCTAAGCAAAATCTATAAAGCAAACTATGATAGGTTGGAACAAGAAATAAAAAAAGATATTGATAGATGGTCAATCTTAAATATGGATCTGAATTCAAAAATTGAGACAGTCAAAATCAGCATACAACCTAGATTACTTTACCTCTTCCAGGCTCTACCAACAGAGATTCCAGGTGCCCAGTTCTCAAAGTGGGACAGGATGATATCAAGATTTGTTTGGGGAGGTAAAAAGCCAAGAGTGAAATGTAAAACTCTCCAGTTACCAAAAGAGAAAGGAGGCATGGGCCTACCGAGTCTAAAGGAATATTACTACTCAGCACAAATAAGATATATCATATGTTGGTGCGACGAAGGATATGAGGCAAAATGGAAAGAAATGGAAAAGGAAATTGAGGGACTCCCAGTACAAAGCATAATAGGAGATCAAGATGCATATGAGCAAATCAAACAAATAGACCCAATCACTAAATTTACTTTGGAACTGTGGTATAAAATAGTACAAAAGTATAATATAAAGGAAGACATAAAACTACTGAAATGGGTAGCATTTGACAGTCAGTTTGAACCGGCAAAGCAAGATAGGGGATACAAAAATCTGGTGAACAAGGGAATCACAGCATGGGGCAATATCGGAAAAAAAGATCTCGGGAGCTTTGTAAACATCAGAAGAAAATTTAAACTAGAAAGATCGGAATTCTTCAGATATCTGCAGATGAGAGACTATTATATGAAGAAGATTAGGCATAACCTCCAAACAGATGTGAGCGAGATTATACAATTCATTTTAAGTTCATATACAGGAAATAAAATAAGAATTATTTCAAAGCTATATCAGAAACTTATGGCAAACAAACATTCAAGTAACTATATAAAGGAGAAATGGGAGAAAGAGCTAAATTTAAACATAACAGAAGAAAGCTGGCAGGAAATATGGAAAACACAACACACATCAACAAATTCAAGGATATGGAGGGAATTTGGATGGAAAAACCTGATTCGCTTTTTCATTACACCACAGATTCAAGGAAAATATACAAATGCCCAATCTTTATGCTGGAGGGGATGTGGGGCTCAAAATACAGACCACTCACATATGTTTTGGAAATGCAGCAAAATCTCATCATTCTGGAAATCTATACATGTGACAATACAGAGGATATTAGGATATAATATACCAATGAACTGTAACCTGATGTACTTATGTGATCTTAAAAGAGACAATGTAATACAGGCTGAGGACAGATATCTAGTTAAAATCTTGTTGATTGCATGTAAAAAAACAATCACAAAAAAATGGCGATCAGAAGTTCTTCCTGACCAAGAGCAATGGACTGACATTGTTGAGGACATACGTATGATGGAAAAACTAACATATCGACAAAGAATGCAAGAAGGACTATATGAAAAAAAATGGCGGAAATGGACACACTACAAAGTGCAACAACAAGACAGAAATTGAAAGAATAACCAAAGACACTGGAAAAACCAGAAGAATTAAGAGATGGAAGCTAAAAACTTGATGCTCCAACATTTGTCCCCCCCTTTTTTTTTCTTTCCTTTTTTTTCCTTTCTTACTCTAGCCCCTTTGTTTTTTAAATGTAGACTGTGATCTGAATGCAATATATATGATGAAAAATGAATAAAAATCTAAGTTACAAAAAAAAAAAAAACAGGAAAATTAAAAAATCCACTTTAACTGCATGAAGAATCAAAAAGTCCAAGAAAAACATTCAAATAGGATAAGAATGGCTTCTGAGGTGAAGGAAAAAAAAAAAAAGATTTGAGAGTTTAACAAGGCGAGCTCATAGAAAAAAGATGATTTCTCCTCAGTTAACCAGAAAACAAGTAAAACTTATCAAAAGGCAATTTAGGAAAGCTAACGCAGGATTTGACTAGGTTAAGACACACACAAAAGAATTCTTAAAACTCACAGAACAACTTAGACAAAAGAAAACTGCAAAGAAGTACAAAGAACTCTGAAGAAGTCTCCAGAAGAAGCAAAAACCAAAAAAAACTTGAGTATGCAGGGCGGCTCTGATGCATTTAACTGAAGCGCGCTGCTGGGTCATAAAACGGGACCGGCCGCAAGATGGACCAATCATCTTCCATAAAGAGGAGTTTGAATGGGCTTTTCACTTCCCGTGTTGCTGGCTGTCTGTGGTTTGCTCTCCTCATTCTCCCAAGGATTTTGCCTTTAATTGTATTTTAATCACCATTTTCCATCTACCGTTAGCTCTCACTTCTGTTTACCAAGCCTCTTGCACCTGTGTGCGCACTCAGTGTCATCTAATCACCCTCTTTAGCCTTCTGTTCACCTTTCATTGGTGTTTTTGTTAGCTTCGGGTTAACCACTAGCTATGGCTACTAGCTCTCCTTCCTCTCCTCCTCTGGTGTGCACTCTATGTCAGATGTTTAGCTACACCTCTGCCTCTTTTATTGATAACGGTAAATGTAATAAATGTTGTCTTTTTGAGGCGCTCGAGGCAAGGTTGTCTGATTTGGAATCCCGGCTCCGCTGTATTGAAACACCGTCTGCGCCAGTTAATAACGACTGACGTCCCCTAGCTGCAGCGGAGCTCTCTAGCTTAGGGCGGCCTGCTAGCGGTCCTCCGGTCCTCCTCAGTGGCAAGGAGACTGGGTGGGTGATGGTGAGAAGGAAGCCTAGCCGCAAAGCCCCGGTTAACCACCAACCTGTTCATGTTTCTAATCGTTTTTCCCCGCTCAGCGAAGGGAATGTTGCAGAGCATTAATGGACATCGATGGGCTCATCACATCGGCCAGCGTGTATTCTACCCCGGAGGACATTCTCTGGTACGTAGGTCTGGCAGAGGCAGAGGTCCGGCGGTGCCCTCAGCTCGCTCAGCATGCCGAGGCAATGGAGAGGATTAACCGGTTGGCAGCGCTGCGGCGTGGGTGCAGCGAAGGGGTGAGGAAATCACCTAGGAAGACCAAGCTTGCGTCGAGGTCCAAGTGCTCCCGGGGCTCCATTCCTCCTGCCTCCCGCCAGAGCGAGATGCCCGCTCCCGTCCCGGCTCCTCCAGCTCCAGCACCCAGCTCTCAGCGTCATCCCACGAGGAAACGCCAGGGGAAGCCCTCCTCATCAGCAGCAGCCACCGTTGTTCCAGCTGCCGTGAGGTCCGCTGAATTTACCCCGGCCACGCCTACCTCCATCATCAGGGAGACAGCTCCTCCACCAGTCTGCAGAGAGGCCCACGTCACCGTGGACACAGAAAGGGATGACAGCTTGCCAACTGCAGTAGTCAACATCAAAGACCGAGATGACAGGCAAGTGTTTTTTTCAATTTGTCTATTTTGATGACAAAAAACCTTGTCTGCCTCCCGGGACAGGGGCCCAGTTACAGCAGTCCGCTGGGCTCCCTTTACCAGCTGCAGCTAAAAACTCTTTTTCTACCCCCTCTGTGTCTCCTCTGTTAATTCCCGAGTGCCTGTTGGTCCAAGAACCGAGCCGCCAGACGGTGGAGGAGGTCAGGGCCCTGGATGATCCTGCCCAGGGTCCCGCACGGAGGCTTTTCACTGCAGCCACGCCAGCGGAATCCCCAGCGCTGGAGCCACTGCAGGAGGACAACGGGACTGCTAGCACCACCTTACCAGCTGTGGAGGAGCGCCGTGAGAGGTATGTCCGAGGACGTGCTTCCCCAGCTGCAAGGGATCCATCCCTGGGCGTGCCACTGGACGAGGAGTGGTCAGCTCTGCTCACCTCGCTCAACCACCAGGTTGAGGAGGAGCACCACGAGAGGGAAGTCCAAGGACACGCTCCCCCGGCTGTGATGGTGCCACCCCCCACACCTGCTCAACCCCCAGGCTCACCATTGGACGAGGAGTGGGCGAACCTGCTCACTGTGGTCAACAGCCAGGTCGAGGCGGAACATCGGGAGAGGGAGGAGCGCCATGAGAGGGAGGCCGAAGGACGCGCGCCCCCGGCTGCGAGGGTGCCACCCTCTGCGCCTGCTCAACCCCCAGGCTCGCCATCAGACGAGGAGTGGGCGAACCTGCTCGCCGTGGTCAACAGCCAGGTCGAGGAGGAACATCGGGAGAGGGAGGAGTGTTGTGAGGTACTCCTTGGCACAACGGACTCGCCGCCCAGTACGGTGCTCCACATCCCAGATTATCTGGTCCCCGAGTCGCCCGTGAAGAGGAGGAGGAACTCTCGCCGCAAGAAGCGGCCTGCCTCGCTACTGACAGCCCTGCCCCTTTGCCCTGAGCCATGCCCCGCCCCGTTCCCAGAGGAATTGGAGGAGAGCCAGGAGTGAAGAGGAGATGTCCTGGAGGGCGCTGGGGGGGTCCAATGCCAGGAGAACAGGCAAGTTTTTTCTCACTTGACTTTCTCTTTTAATGAACAATTTTGCCTGCCTCCTGGTGAGAAGACTCGGGGTGTTCAGTCCCCCGAGCACACCGCCCCAATGGTACGTAGTGCTCCCTCACCTGACCTCACCAAACTCCTACTCTGTACCCACACAAGCTCGCCAGCACCGGATCCAGGTCGCTCGAGGGGAGAAGGACAAGAGGCCCGGGAGGGTCCAGCTCACGATGACGTAGGCCCAGTGGTTCCAGAGGAGATCGGCGGGAGGGGGGGGTAGCACCCGATGGACCAGAGGAACCTGCGCACCCTATATCACCGGAGTCTTGGACAGCAGTGGAGCCCAAGAACAGGCAAGTGTGCTCCATTATGGCAATAGTTTCTATGTCAGTGTTGTAGCTCTTTGGGGTGTCTCCATGAGCCATCAGACAGCTAAAGGTATCCGTCCTCCCGAACAGCCACCATCTGCAGCCGCCCCTGGTCCTCCTGTCGTTTCCGCTTGCCACAAACCCCTCTCAGCCGAGCCTCCTCTCTGGGTCGGACCACATCAGCAGCCCCCAGAGGAGCCCGACTCGGCTTCCAGTGTCCTTGACGTCTTGACCGGACGTCTTCTCTGGGTCGCACCACATCAGCGACTCCCCAGAGGAGTCCGACTCGGCTTCCAGTGTTCCTGACTTCTTGACCGAGCCTCCTCTCTGGATCAAACCACATCAGCGACCCCCCGAGGAGCAAGACTCGGCCTCCAGTGTTCCTGAGTGGCACGTTGGTTTACCGTGCCAGCCGGTCCTGCCTCGCTCGCTTTCATTTTCAACACCGGCAAAGGTTGTAGCACCCTGCTTCTCGGTACCTCCCAGCCGAACTCTGGAAACAGAATGGGCCATCCACTCGGCTCCACCTGCCATCATGGGTGCCTCACCGTGCCGCCCAGTTCCCTCAGCTAGGGTAACTTGGGCCCTGGTGCAGGCATCCTCCCGCGATGGCCCTGGATGGGGTTGGTCCTGTTCATCCTCCAGAATACTAGGCCAAGATTCGTCCCATACTGCATCGTCCAACACTCGCGGAACCGGCCGTTCCCACAAACCACCGCCCGACCACTCCTCTCCAACACTGCTGGTGATCATGAAACCCAGTCCGAAAAGAAGGTCATAGCCCATAATATTCGCACCACTGGCGGTCACCACAAACTGTAGATTGCATACCTCCGCTGACTTGTACCTCGCTGTCAGTTCTAGCGATCCCACAATTGACAGTTTGTTTCCTCCATATCCACAAAATGGCGTTGAAAGACCTCTTACTCGGTAGTACGGGAAGAAATGCCTCACAGTAGGCCAATTCAGCACGGACCTCACCATGCCCGTGTCAGTCAGCAACAGCACCTCCACACTGTCTAATTCCACCATACAGTACATATGGCCATCTGTGCTCGGACAGACAGTGTGAATAACTGTAGGAGTCGTGGTGGGGGAGTCCGCTTCGAGTTGCCATCCCCCTTGCTCAAATTTCTTACAGGCCCTGGCAAAATGATGTAGGAGTCCACACTTGCCGCAGCGTTTACCTCTTGCCGGACACTCTCTAGCCTTATACCAGTGCTTAGTGGACCCACAACTCAAACACCTGGGTGATCCCGGGGTGGACCTTATTTTCACAGCTGTAGCATATTCCTCCTTGTCTTTCACGCTATTATCACTGCCCAGGTCCACAGCTTGCATCGCTGACTGTGAGTCTGATTGCCAGAGCGTAGTTCTCTCACCAAGGTCCCGCAATAGTTTATCCGCTGCTTCCAACTGCTGTGCTATGTCGAGAGCCATGGCTAATGTCAGTTCGCCAGAGTGTGTGAGGAGCCTTGATCGTGCCGCCAAACAAAGCATGTACTCCGCCAGCTGATCACGGACCATCTCTTCCTCCAGAGCCTCAAACTGGCAGTCCCCTGCCAGCTGACACAGATCCGCAACGTACCGTTGCACCGACTCTCCCATCCTCTGGTGGTGCTGTGGAAACTGTATCCTCCGGACGATGACATTCTCAGGAGTGTGAAAATAATGCGCCATTAGCTCAACCACGTCCTCGAAACTATCACTATCACCCAAGGTGCTGAGAATACGTTGTCCCTCCATGCCTAAATTATGGACTAACACTGCTCTTGCTCGCAGCTTTTCCAGATCACCGAGATTCAATGCCACCAAATAATTTTGAAATGTGGTGAACCACCTCACCCACAGAACTGGCAGCTCGCCAGGAAGCTCTAAAACTGGCCAAATGCCAAAAACTCCTGTATCCATTTTTTTTTATCCTTGTCACCAAATGTTATATCCATAACAGAGAACCAATAATGAGGCTGGAGGTGCAGCAGAACACGACTTTATTATTGCACTCACTGTATCGTACAGACGCTCCCGTCAGGCAGAGGTGAGGTCAGAGACCATCCCTCTTCCGCACAGCCCTCTTAAGGCACTTTTCCACTTGGAACCCAAAGGCCTCGTTTGGCCTTGGACCGAACAGTCCTGTTCCGGCACTGGTGGTTTTCCACAGCACAAGGCTCACTGTAGTATGGGTGGGAGAAGGAGGGAGTTGGAGGCGGGGTTTTGAGGGAGTTGGAGGCGGTGCTACACTCCCCTTGAGGCTGCGCCATTTTCCCTGGACCAATTAGTAGTCCAAGAGCTATTTAATATCATTTTGGTGGTGAGGCTGCTGTGTATTATTATGCATTACTCATCTCATGTAACCTTGTGCCATTGCAATGACGCAATTTTTTTGTATATTTAATGTGGACGTGTGGATCTTTAATATCACAGTTACAAGTACTGGGACAGCCATCTAATAAAAAATATCTTACAAAATTACAAGTCCACATTTTCTTTAAAGTGTACTTGTTAATACTGAGTACAGAATTGGGTGAGGCGCACCAAAACAGTTGTTGCTGTACACCCCACACTCACCCGTCCTTACAATGGCTAAGTTGAATATTTTGTGCAGATAAAACCATTACCTGGGTTGGCAATATGAACATTTCCAAATACAGAACTTAAAATATTAGGTGTCCCTGTTGTTGCACATGGATATAAAGCTTGGTCAG
This sequence comes from Pholidichthys leucotaenia, assembly GCA_020510985.1. Lineage (NCBI taxonomy): Eukaryota > Metazoa > Chordata > Actinopteri > Cichliformes > Pholidichthyidae > Pholidichthys > Pholidichthys leucotaenia. The sequence continues at coordinate 67,891,080 of CM035842.1, read as the reverse complement.
TAGTGGCTGGCTTTTAATGTATGTGTCGGCAGTTATTGGACTCCATAACACACTGCAATGACAAATTTTTCCCAACCTTTTTAAGGATTTTAAGACAGTGTAAAACTTAGTAGTGACAGACAACACATGATGTCAACAGTCACGGGTTTATTCAACGTTATTAACACTGATCATTGATTAATGTACAGTATATACATAATAATGGTTGGGAAAACGGGTCACACACGCCGTGCGAGGGTTTCAAAGACTGCCATGAGAGTGTTATTGAGTGCAGCATTCTGCGCAATTTCCTCCCTTCGTACAGCAACTTCAGCTTCCCTGGACTAACGGACCTCATCCACAAGCAGTGAATTGAGTTCCAACTGTTGCCGCTGGAGCTCCCTCTGCTCACAGTGCTGTTCCCTTTCTGTTTCTTGCATCGATGCAAAAATAGTTGAAAGGTCTTGTTTTGTGTTGCTCCGCTTCCTCTTACCTACAAGACAGAAATGTGAGCTGGTGTCAGTAAAATCAACCTCAAAACATGTAACAGTACATCCCCAAAAATTAATACAAAAGTTAAATATTTTTGGACACATGTCAGAAAGTGAGACCCATATATTATACAGAATCATTAATCAGACAGTGAAGTATTGTTACATTTTAATCATTTATTGGCTCACAGCGCATGAATATCCAAAATTACTTTTCTCGAAAAATCGATGGTTATGTTAAAAATAGATATTAAAAAAAGAGGAGTGTTCTCAAAAGTATGAGGATTTATGGAGAAACGGATTTCATTTTCCAGCTGGAGTGACCATCGCCCCACAGTGCCTAAACAATCAAAACCTGGTGTAATGGACAATGCATCACTGTGTTTGATTTGGCCAGGAAACTCTCCTGACATAAAACCCATATGGATTGTCAAGATTATGACAGAGACCATCTTATATGACTTTCACTGTCTTTTGTGAGTCACAAAAAACACACTGTACCATGACACTGCAGTTATTCATTTTATTTTTTTATTTAAGTTTTTGTCAAGGGTATACAGGTCATTACAGCATTGCATTGTTTACATTTTCATCACATGTTCCCTTATTTTTTGCTATTTGACAACATTGGTAGGATAGTTATTACAACACCCCCCTTTTTTTTTTTTTAAAGTGAAAGAAAAAGTGAAATTAAGGACAATTAAATTAAAAAAAAAACAAATAAACAAACAAACAGAACAGCAAAAAACAAACAAACAGAAAATTAAGTAATTAATGTCACGCCGCACCGCTCATCAGCGGCGCCACCTGCACGCACACCTGCACATCATCAGCGGCGAGGGATATAAGCCGCCTCGCCCTGAGCTTCGGCCTGAAGCCGTCAGACTTCCCCATGCATCGCTGTGAGTTCCTTCACCCTCAGCTGATCACTCTGGTAAGAAGACCTTACCTCCTTTTCCTTCCTAGTCTGCTCCCCTGTGCACAGATGGATTCCCCGGCGGCGGATGACGCCTCTCCATCGCCTGTTCCTCGCTGCTGCACCGGGCTCTCCAGGTGGCTGTCTACCGGACCTCGTCCCTTGTTGTGCCAGTCATCTGTCCTCTCCAAGTAAGCTCCTCTCTCGCTCTTATATCTCCTGTGTTGGTGTCTGCCCGTCACCCTTCTCCTTGTGCTTTTCCCATAGGGTTGTCCGGCTGTACGGCCTCCTGCCTCTGTGCCCGAAGCAGACGCCGCCATCAACACATTTACATCCCGCAGACACACATTCATACACTCCTGTTGTTAATAAACTATTTGAACTACTCTGAGCCTGTGTGTGTGCGTCTCCTAAGCCGTGCGTTATGTCAGTACGGCTTCAGCAGAGCGGCTCGGTAGACGGCGGGCTCGCACACCGGTTTTCCACTCTCGAGGCTCGAGTGGATCAGATAGCTTATTCAATTCAATTCAATTCAACTTTATTTATATAGCGCCATTTCACAACAACAGTCATCTCATAGCACTATCAACTGTAGGGGGGAACCCCCACAGTTGCAGAAAGACCCCAGCAATCAGGGGTCTTTCAGCAACAGGTGATTTTTAATCAGTTGATAAATATAACTAGCCGATTGGGCCGCTTGGACCCCCAACAGCCGTTCCCCCCGGCTCGTCAGGGTGGCGCGGCTCCTGCTGCTCCAGTGGCCGTCCAGCAGGCTCCGGGTGCACCGGTTCGGCTCACGCCCTTTCCAACCCCCGCCCGCTTTAGCGGTAAGCTCGGCGGAGCACGGGGGTTTATAATGCAGTGTGAGTCCGTTTTCCACCGTGTGCCCAGGGACTTTCCCTCAGATCATAGCCGAATTGGTTATATCGGGAATCTCCTGGAGGGGCGAGCATTAACCTGGACCTACGCCGTAATGGCGAGGCCCAGTTATGCCACCCTCACATATGACCAATTCGTGAGACGCTTCCTGGAGGTCTTTGACCATTCTCTTACCGAGACGGTCCAGGTTGATCGGCTTCTCGCCCTCCAGCAGGGAAGCCGGTTGGCAGCGGACTACGCGGTCGACTTCCGGGTAGCGGTGGAGGAATTAGGCTGGGAGGAACGCTCCCTCTGTGGCCTTTTCCTCCGCAGTCTCAACGATGATCTGAGGGATGAACTGGCTGGGCGGGATATCCCTGAGACGCTAGCGGAGCTAACATCCCTAGCGATCAGTTTGGACAACAGGCTGCGCGAGCGCTCCTCGGGACGGAAGTCGTCTTCTTCTCGCCCTCGTGGAGTCTCGCCGCGCCTGTTCCAAGCTCGCCCCCTGGCGACGCCGCCACCATCGTGCCCCGAGGAGTCGGAGCCGATGGTGACGGGCTGGACAAAGCTTTCCCCTGCAGAGAGACAACGCCGCCGTGAGTTGGATCTCTGCATGTATTGCGGAGATGACCAACACACGGTGAAGCTTTGCCCATGGAAAGCCAGTCGGCGGGGTCCGCGAGTCACTGTAGGGGGCCTCGTGGATGTCAATCGGTTAAGTTCTCTCACTCAACTGAAGCTGCCCATCCGTTTCTGCCACAACCCCACTGGGCATCTCACCCACGCACTGGTGGATTCGGGCGCGGAAGGCAGCTTTATTTCACAAAGCCTGGCAACCCGATTGGGCATCCGCTGTCAGGCACTCAGGAACCCTATCTCCCTGGTCAACCTCTCTCGAGCCTCCCTTGGGAGAGTTACGCACCAGACCGTCCCCGTCCCGGTTATTATCTCTGGAAACCACCGGGAGGAGATAACCTTTTACGTCCTGCCCAACTCTGTGTCGCCCGTCATCCTGGGGTATCCCTGGCTACGCCTCCACAACCCCGTTCTGGATTGGAAGTCCGCCGGGGTGTCGGCATGGAGTACGTTCTGCATGGGCACCTGTCTTCAGTCCGCTGCCTGCTCTCCGTCCGCTTCTCCCCCTCCTACGGACGCTGCACCCCCGGACCTGTCCCTGGTGCCACTGGAATTTCACGACCTGGGTATGGTATTCAGCAAATCCAAGGCGATGTCTCTCCCTCCTCATCGGCCCTATGACTGCGCAATCAATCTCCGCCAGGGGGCACCCTTACCTTCTGGACGACTCTACAGTCTATCGGCGCCGGAGAAGGAGACAATGAACTCATACCTCAAGGAGTCGCTGAGTGCTGGGATAATCCGCCCATCATCATCACCTGTGGGGGCAGGATTCTTCTTCGTCGGTAAGAAGGACGGATCCCTCCGTCCTTGCATTGACTATCGTGCCCTTAATGACATAACGGAGAAGGATCGTTACACCCTGCCCCTCATGGACACCGCTTTCCACTCCCTCCAGGGGGCGACTTGGTTCACCAAGCTGGATCTACGCAGCGCATACCACCTCGTCCGGATCCGGGAGGGAGATGAGTGGAAAACAGCCTTCCGTACCGCGAACGGCCACTTCGAATACCTGGTGATGCCGTTCGGGTTGACCAACGCTCCAGCCGTCTTTCAGCGCCTCATCAACGACGTCCTCCGGGATTTCATCGGCCTTTTTGTGTTCGTCTACCTGGATGACATACTCATCTTCTCCAAGTCCAGGGATGAGCACCAGGTCCACGTGAGGCGGGTCCTCCAAAGACTGCTGGAGAACCGGTTATACGTGAAGGCCGAGAAGTGTGAATTTTACGCAAAGACAACATCCTTCCTTGGGTTCATCATCTCACACGACCAGGTGCTTCCGGACCCAGAGAAGGTGAAGGCGGTGGTGGAATGGCCTACACCTGCATCAAGGAAGCAGGTGCAACAGTTCGTTGGGTTTGCGAACTTCTACCGCCGCTTCGTCCCAAATTTTGGCACCATCGTCGGTCCGCTGACCCGCCTCACGTCCCCTAAGGTCCCGTTCCGGTGGACCGAAGAGGCCGCAGCTGCTTTTCAGGCGCTGAAGGCGGAGTTCTCCTCCTCCCGGGTCCTTAGCCAAGTCAACCCTGTGCTGCAGTGCATCGTGGAAGTGGACGCTTCGGACACAGGAGTGGGGGCGGTGCTATCCCAGCGGTCGCCAGACGACGGTATCAAACGGCCCTGCGCCGCCTTCTCCCGGCGCTTGTCCCCGGCGGAGAGGAATTACGACGTGGGTGACAGAGAGCTCCTCGCCATCAAGCTCGCGCTACAGGAGTGGCGTCACTGGCTAGAGGGGGCGGACCTGCCGTTCGTGGTCCTGACGGACCACAAGAACTTGGAGTACCTTAGATCTGCCAGGCGCCTGAACGCCCGCCAGGCGCGCTGGTCCTTGTACTTCGCCAGGTTTCAATTTACCATCACCTTCAGGCCTGGCTCCAAGAACGGCCTGCCCGACGCCCTCTCTAGGCAATTCGCCCCTGAGGAGTCGGAGGACACGGTCCACACCATCCTACCCAGGTCGTGCGTCGTGGGAGCCGTCACCTGGGACATCGAGAGCAAGATCCAGAAGGCGCAGGAAGTGGAACCTGACCCTGGCGGCGGACCGGAGGGGAGGCTGTTCGTGCCATCCACGGTCCGAGGGGAGGTCATCCACTGGTTGCACACATCCAAGCTCACCTGTCACCCTGGCTCCTCCCGGATGATTGACCTCCTCCAGCGGTCCTTTTGGTGGCCGGGCCTGCGGAGGGACGCTGCCCGCTACGCCCGGGCCTGTCCAGTTTGTGCCACCAACAAATCGGGTAATGCCCCTCCAGCAGGTTTGCTCCAGCCTCTGCCCGTCCCTGGCAGGCCCTGGTCGCATATCGCCCTGGATTTCGTCACCGGACTCCCAGTCTCGAACACCTACGACACCATCCTGACCATCGTGGACCGCTTCTCCAAGGCGGTACACTTCGTTCCCCTACGAGGTCTCCCAACTGCCCTGGAGACGGCGGACCTCCTCATCCAACACGTGGTCAGGCTGCATGGGATTCCGGTGGACGTGGTCTCGGACCGAGGGCCCCAATTTTCTTCAGAGGTTTGGAGGTCGTTCTGCAACGCCTTAGGAGCCAAGGTGAGCCTCTCCTCCGGCCATCACCCCCAATCCAACGGGCAGTGTGAGCGGACCAACCAGGAGCTGGAGGCTGCGCTCCGCTGTGTAACGGCGTCCAAACCTACGTCCTGGAGTAACCACCTCGCCTGGGTTGAATACGCCCATAACACCGCTCGCTCTTCTGCTACAGGGATGTCCCCCTTTAAGGCGTCCCTGGGTTACGACCTCCCGCTGTTCCCGGCGCAGGAGAGTGAGGTAACTGTCCCCTCAGTACGGGCGCATCTCAGGCAGTTCCTCTCCATCTGGGCATCAGCGGGCAATGCGCTTTTACGCACAGCGGAGCGCAACAGAGCCGTGGCGGACCGGCACCGAAGACCTGCCCCGGCGTACAGAGTTAGTCAGCAAGTCTACGTGTCGACCCAGGACGTGACTTTAAAGGGCGAGAGGAGGAAGCTGGCACAGCGCTTCATGGGTCCATACCCCATCACCAGGATCGTCAACCCGGTGGCTGTGCGTGTAGCTATTCCCCCCTCCCTCCGCATCCATCCCACCTTCCACGTGTCCAAGGTGAAGCTGGCAGTCTCCGATCCCCTTTGCCCTCCTCCTGCTGCGCAACCTGCGCCCTGGATGATTGGTGGCCATCCGGCCTGGTCCGTCGCCTCCATCCTGGACTCCCGGCGCCGGGGTCGTGGGTTGAAGTACTTGGTGGACTGGGAGGGCTATGGGCCTGATCATCGACAGTGGGTACCCTCGTCGTTTGTGTTGGACCCGTCGCTCATCGCTGATTTCCACCGAGCGCACCCAGAGAAGCCATCGCCAGGAGGTGCTGCTAGAGGGGGGAGTACTGTCACGCCGCGCCGCTCATCAGCGGCGCCACCTGCACACACACCTGCACATCATCAGCGGCGAGGGATATAAGCCGCCTCGCCCTGAGCTTAGGCCTGAAGCCGTCAGACTTCCCCATGCATCGCTGTGAGTTCCTTCACCCTCAGCTGATCACTCTGGTAAGAAGACCTTACCTCCTTTTCCTTCCTAGTCTGCTCCCCTGTGCACAGGTGGATTCCCCGGCGGCGGACGACGCCTCTCCATCGCCTGTTCCTCGCTGCTGCACCGGGCTCTCCAGGTGGCTGTCTACCGGACCTCGTCCCTTGTTGTGCCAGTCATCTGTCCTCTCCAAGTAAGCTCCTCTCTCGCTCTTATATCTCCTGTGTTGGTGTCTGCCCGTCACCCTTCTCCTTGTGCTTTTCCCATAGGGTTGTCCGGCTGTACGGCCTCCTGCCTCTGTGCCCGAAGCAGACGCCGCCATCAACACATTTACATCCCGCAGACACACATTCATACACTCCTGTTGTTAATAAACTATTTGAACTACTCTAAGCCTGTGTGTGTGCGTCTCCTGAGCCGTGCGTTATGTCAATTAAAAGTAAAAGAGCATCTCAGTAGCGTTGGAACAAAGAGCGGGACCATTATTGAAATGGTATTTGTCAAAGATTAGATCTAATGGAAGACACATATGCGATCCAGGGTTGCCAAAAGTTCATGAACCCATCCATGTCCTGTCTCAGTGCGAATGTCAACTTTTCCATCGAGTAAATGTCTTGAATCACGTTAATCCAATCTTCAGGTGTAGGACAGTCCTTCAGCATCCATTTTTTAGTTAGGGCTTTTTTTACTTGCCAATATTAAAACATTGAATAAGTATTTATCTCCTCGTCTTTCCAGTGAGTCCGGTAGTAAACCCAAATACAAAGTTACAAAAGAAAAGGGAACTGTTATTTTGAATATTTTCCCCAATATTGTCTGTACGTTGGTCCAATATTGGTGGATAACTGGGCATGACCAAAACACATGAAAATGATTTGCAGTCTTTTCACCACACAAGCGCCAACAGTTCAACCCCTTATGGGTAAATTTGTTTTGTGCAGGTGTTCTGAAAAATCTTACCAAGTTTTTCCATCCAAATTCTCTCCACTGCAGGGATGAGGTACTTTTCCATTGCTGTTTATTTAGCTTTTCCCATATTTCCAATTGTAAAGTGAAATTCCCCTCTTTTTCCCATCTCTCTTTTATATATGATGTGTTGTCTCCTTTTAAGTCTTGAAGACCTTGGTATATTTTAGAAATGTATCTGATCCCTGGGATCCCTTTATATGCCATTAAGAAGACCTTCAGAACACCTGACTGGGCCCTTTCCAAATCCTCCTTTTTAAGTATATTGTTTATGTGGTGTCTAAGCTGAAAGAACCTGTAAAGATCTTGATTTATTAGACCTTGTTTTTTCAAATCTTCAAAACTTCTTAAAGTTTGCCCCTTAAAAAAATCGTAATATTTTATCAGCCCTTTCTCTTTCCACTCTTTAAATCTAGTGTCTCTTTTATTGGGGGTAAAGTCTTGATCATAGGCAATCCATTGCGTAAGTCGATAGGGCTCTTTGGCTTGATTCTCTCTGACTATCTTAAACCAAATTTTTAGCGGGGTCTCTATCCACGGGTTAGTGTTATTCAAGAGTTTAGTTAAGGCATTGTTCCCTATTATCGCCTGTAGGGGGATGTCACTTGTTATTTGGCATTCCATCTCCTTCCATTGTGCAGTGTAGACTGGGTTACATATCTCTACTAAAGTTTTAATTTGTGCAGCTATAAAATAGTCCCTGATATTTGGCAGCGCGAGCCCACCTTTGTCTTTGTTTAGCTGTAAGGTTCTATATCTGATTCTAGGTCTCTTACCCTGCCATATGAATCTTGAGATCCTTCTGTCCAGCTCCTGCCATGTTTTTTTGGGAGGTTCTACCGGTATTGTTTGGAAAAGGTATAGAAGACGTGGAAGTATATTCATTTTGACTGCTTCAATTCTTTGTGCAGTACCTAAGAATGGTATCATATTCCATCTTGCTAGGTCAGATTTTATTTTTGTCACCAGTGGATCATAGTTTAGTGTTATAATTTTGTCGAGTTGTTTCGGGATTTTGACCCCCAGATATTTCATAGATTCCAACTCCCAGTTAGTTTTGAGTTCACTTAGTGAAAAATGATTTGGGTCATAGTTGAATGTTAAAACTTGGGTTTTATGCATGTTTAATTTGTACCCCGATAAATCTCCATAGTCTGAAAAAACTGAGATTAGTTCTGGTAGAGAAGTGTCTGGCTGCCCTAGGTATATTAAAATGTCATCAGCAAAGAGTGCTATTTTATGTTCCTTCTGACCAAGTGTAATACCTTGAATTTCTTGATTTTGTCTTATCCATTGGCTCAGAGGTTCTATGAAGATTGCAAAGAGCAGTGGAGACAGGGGGCAGCCTTGACGACATCCTCTTTCCAGCTCAAAAGATGATGATAAATTACCGTTAATCCTTATTTTAGCTGTTGGTTTTTTATATAATGCCTGTATAGTTCTAATGAAGTTGTTGTGAAAATTGAAACTGGATAAGATTCGATATAGGAAAGACCAGTCAACCGAATCGAATGCTTTTTCAGCATCTAATCCCAATATGACTGCATTTAAGTTATATTTTTTTATATGATGAATTATGTGTAAAGTGCGTCGAATGTTGTCTTGTGTCTGTCTTTGTCTTATAAAACCTGTTTGGTCTAAGTGAATTAAGTCTGTCAGTATGTTTTCTAACCTTTTGGCAAGGAGAGTGGTAAAAAGCTTATAGTCCTGATTTAATACACTGATTGGTCTGTAGTTGGAGCACTCTAGTTTATCCTTTTCAGGTTTAGGTATAACTGCAATGACCCCTTCTCTCCAGGAGGGGGGATTTCCCCTGTGTGGAGGACGTAGTTAAATGTTTTCAGGAGGAGAGGAGATAGTTGCTGTTTAAAGGTTTTGTACTATTCTGCTGTATAGCCATCTGCTCCTGGGGATTTGTTAGCTTTAAGTTTCATAATTGCTTTTTCCAATTCTTTAGGTTGTATTTCTAACAGTAGGGTTTTATTTTGTGATTTCGTAAGTTGGGGAAGGTTTAATGTGTTTAGGAATGTCTCGGATGCGTTTTTATGTTTTTTGTGGGAGTATAAGTTCTTGTAGTAATTCTCGAAGCTTTTAAGAATATCCTGAATTCTGAATTTTATTTCCTTTGATACTGGGTCTCTGATTTTGTAGATTGCCCTTTCTGTTTGTTGTTTCCTCAATTTATAGGCTAGTAATTTTGCCGATTTACTGCCTGCTTCATAGTGTTTTTGTTTCAGAAATGTAAGTTTCTTCTGGATTTCTATTGTGTAGATCTCATTTATTTGATTTTTAATTTCTTTAATCTTGAGCGAGCCATTAGAATGAGTGTTGTCTTTGTGTTCTTTTTCTAGGTTCTTGAGTTCTGACTCTAGGGTGATTAGTTTTTCTTGTCTCAGTTTCTTTTGGGTTGCCAGTTTTGCAATAATTTTTCCCCTTATTACAGCTTTGCACGCATCCCACAGTATTAAAGGGGATACTTCTCCATTATCGTTTTCTTCCAAATATCTGAGAATATCTGATTCCAATTCATCTTTCAGTGGTCCTTTCAGGACATTTGAATTCAACCTCCAGGAAAATGTATTATTTGTGTATTTTTGGATGTTTAAGTCCATATAGATCGGACTGTGGTCAGAGAGATCCATCAGTCCTATTTTACATGTTTTTACTCTTCCAATGTCTCTATTAAACATAAAAAAGTAATCAATCCTTGACTAAGATGAATGTGGCGTTGAATAAAAAGTATAATCTTTTACATTGGGGTTGAATTCCCTCCATACGTCACAGATTCCCATTTCTTTTAGTAGCATCTGAGTATTCCTATTTTGGGTGTTATTTTGATGTGAAGAATTACCTGTTGCATCCCAGTATGGATTCAGTCTTAGATTGAAGTCTCCACCACATATCACTAAACCTTGGGCTTTAGTTATCATTAGGTCGAATACATTTTTATAAAATTTCCATTTAGCCCCTGGTGGTGCATATACATTCAGCAGGGTGATATCTTCTCCCTCTAGCCGCCCAGTTACCAAACTGTACCTCCCTTCTTTATCTTTGTGTTCTGATTTTTTTTCAAATGTAATTTTGGTTGATATCAATGTCGCTACTCCCCTCCTCCTCCCTGATTTATATGAAGATGAAGAGATCATTTTAAACCCTTGTCTATTGAGTTTAGTGTGTTCCACGTCTTTTAGGGGGGTTTCTTGTAAAAATATTATTTCTGCTTTGTCTTTTTTCATTTTGCGTAGAATCTTGGATCTTTTAACTGAATTCAGGATCCCTTTTACATTATATGAGGCTATTTTGGTTACACCCTGTTTCTCCATTGTATTTTCTTATTTAGTATAACAGTGTGGTGGCCCTCTTTTTTGCTACTCAGAAACTGAAAGAACATTAAGAACATAAAAAACATTAAGAACATAGTGTACGAAACTTTAAAACAAAAAACTGTCAAAAAAACTTCCTGAGCTGGGGTCTCTTTAAAGATCCTGTAAGAGCCCTGATGGAGTGTAGGCTCTGAGGGAAATTCCTCAAACTCTGTTACGTGTTGAGGGCCCTCTCTTACCCCTGTAAGTTGTCCCATGTTTTTAACGTGAATTTCAGATCCCAATCCGAATTTGTAATTTTTTATTTTTTTTTTTATGCCTATACCCTATGAGATTGTGTGCACCCTCCCACCCCCATCACAGCAAACATTCACTCTAATACAATATTTGTTAGTGTGGAGAGAACATGTCGGTCATTGTTACGTTTCTATTTTAACATGATTTTTTTTTTCCCCTTTAAATTAAGAAGACAATTGTTTCTGATGCTATAACTGCTCCATGAAAGGTTTTACCACATGCTGATTCTGCATCTCCTTTAATGTTTGTTACCTTGTAGGAGGGGGGATGGAAGTGCAGAGTGACTGAAAAGAAAAAAAAAAACCCAAAAAGGTCGCTATTCCTTCCTGGAACTGGAAAGCTTATCTTTGTAGCTCTGGGGCTGGATTTCCCGCTGCTGGCCCGTGGTTTTTGAAGGTCTCTGAGTGGACCACGTTTGAGCTCTGATCTTTTCGCTCAGATTCACTGCGGGTTTAAACACCGTTACCGGGAGCCCTCTTCTTGCCATGTCAATTGTTGTTTCTTCCGCTGAATTATAAAGACATGACTCTTCACCGTAAAAGACCCTTAGCTTCGCCAGAAATGGCGTCTGAAAGCGTAGATTCTGTTCCCGTAGAACCTTTTTGGCGTCGTTATATTCCCGTCGCTTTTTAAGAACCTCAGGGGCGTAATCGTGCTCCACGAAGACTTTTCTCTCATGATGCATAAATCCTTTTTTCTGCCAAGCCCGTCTTACAACCTCTTGTTTTATTTTGAAATTGGCGAATCTCACCACCACAGAACGTGGGGGCGCTTCCGGCGCTGGCTTTGCGGCTAATGTACGATGGGCCTTTTCTATCTTCAAATCGGTGGTTTGTGGAATATCCAACTTCTCTCTCAATAAGGATTCCACGCATTCCGCCACTGTGTTGAAACTATCTTCAGCTCCTTCTTTCAGACCGTGAATTCTGATGTTATCTCGTCTCTGTCTTCCTTCTTGGTCGGTTAGCTTAGCCTCCAGCCTTGACTGTTTTCTGTGTAAATCCAGCACAGAATCTTCAAGCACTTTTACTCTTTCTTCAGCTTCCAAGATTCGGTTTTCGGCCTGGTCCATTCTGCTGTTCGTCCTTTTTAGATCCTCTCTGAATTCAAGAAATTCGGCCCGAAATCGTCGTAATTTGTCAAATAGTGATTTCAAGCTAATCCTTTTGTTAGCTAGGCCCAGGTCCTCGTCTTCTGAACGGAGGTCCTCCGGTTCAGATTCTGCGGCCGCTGCGCGTCCTAACCTGGGGAATGTCAGTTTCTTCTGCTTTTGGTTAGGCATGGTGTTATTGTCTTTTGATTTTTAATCTTCCAAAAATCCGTTAGGTCTGATTTTGAGGATGTTTTCCTTGGATTGGGTCTGGGAGTTTCAGTGTTAGGTTGCTATCACCATGGCGTCCAGACCGGAAGTCGACATTGCAGTTATTTTGAGATGTACCTGTACAAGGGACACACACTGGTGAAAGTCAAGTGCTGGGTTTGAAAAAATTACTTTTTTTTATGAGTATCACAACTGTGTATTTGTACAATATCATTTAGTAAAAGCTGGGTTTATGTTTCAAATGCCTAGCTTTTTATGGTGGTCAAAAAATTCTAGAGGTGACCCAAATTCTATGGTGGAGAGACCCAGCTGGTCTATCATCTCTGAAGAGCTGGAGCAGGTGGCTGGGGAGAGGGAAGTCTGGGCTTCTCTGCTTGAACTGCTGCCTCCGTGACGCAGAGAAGCGGTAGAAGATGGATGGATGGAAAAAATTCTGAATGCATTTATACAGTAGGCTCAACTGAATCATGAAAATGAAGCATGCTGACTTTCAAATAATGAGTTTTGTGCTACAACAGCTCATTTTCCATGCCTGTGATTAAATATGCAATTGCATTTTTTTTTTTTTTTTTTTTTTTAAACCGTGATGGTGAGCTATCTAGGGCAGCGACAGCTACAATCCACTCGTGAGCCACGATAACGGCGTGGGACTTGTTATTTATTTATTGTTCTACATAATTATAGTTAGCATGAAACAGGCTGGATAAGGTAAAAACATTAATGTCAAGAAAAAAACACTCACCGTCTGTGGTTAACGTAATTGCCGCTGAGGGGTCCCCTCCCAGCTCCGGTTTCCATCAATTTGGTCCATGAGATCGAACTACTTCCAATGCTGCTGTTCGCCCCGCTGCTACTGTTATGATCCTTTATGGATCGGTACGAAAGTGCAACATGTAAAAAAAAAAAAATAAAAATCTTTTAACCAGGATTACAACTAACTATTTCATCAGATATTGTCAACACAAAAAACAACATACAAGGACGGACATAGCATTAAGCTAGGTCATCGTTTAAACACGATTAAGTTTTCGTCTGTCCTAAGTGAACTTTCCACTGTTGGAAAAAATAACAAAGCATGAATATCAGATCACTTACCGTCCTGTATATCACAATATCACGGCTTCAACTGCTGAAGTTGGGTGCGTCGCGGCTGCACATTCAATTCAATTCGGGTGGCTGGGTCTAATTCCCGGTGCGTCTCCGTGTAATTTCTGGTGCGTCCGTTTGTGCCCCACTGCAGGCTCAGTCTGCTTCCCTCTACATTCTCTCATCAGCCGAAACGCACAGGAAACTCTGCTGGACTGCGGTGATAGATTTCTGCTGATTTCTGTTAAGCCATTCTATCACAATATCACGGCTTCAACTGCTGAAGTTGGGTGCGTCGCGGCTGCACATTCAATTAATTTCTGGTGCGTCTGTTTGCGCCCCACTGCAGGCTCAGTCTGCTTCCCTCTGCATTCTCTCGTCAGCTGAAACGCACAGGAAACTCTGCTGGACTGCGGTGTTGGATTTCTGCTGATTTCTGTGAAGCCATTCTCTCGTTGTGGTTTATAATATCACTTGTTCGCGGGCTCACTGACGAAAAATTGCAAATGGCGACCAGCAAGCGATTCTGGAAAGTCAGTGTAACGCCCACGTAACGCCCACTCTCATGACGCTACGCACAGACCAATGAATGGCCAGCAGTGGCGTGACGAAACGGGGCCGGGAGCCTTCGGACCTGCTTTTTACGGTGCCGAAAAAAGTGTCAGTTAAACTGGAACTGTTCCGAAAAAGGGAACTGTGAGGCCTTTGGGTTCTGAGTGGGAAACCGGACAATGGAGGCCGATCGGGGCCAAACGGGGCCTTTGGGTTCCAAGTGGAAAAGCGCCTTTATAGTCCAGATGGCGGCGGAACCAGAAAGGTGGCGCCACCACCTGTGTTACACAATAATACTGTATGTCTGATGAACACTATGAACAACACTGCACGTTATGATCTCACTTATTAAAAAGTGTTAATAAAGGTTTTAAAACACAAGGAACTTTCTGTTCTTAGGATTGTTTTGTTGTTGCCTTACTAGACTAAATGTAAAGGGGAACACAAAACCACATGAAAGTCTGTACAATATTTCATAAGCGTCCTTTCAAGAAAATGTGGAGATGATTCAGTTAATCAGAGACAGGCATTGCCTCAGAGTTGGAGTCTAAAAAAAGGTTAGTGTGGTGGGTGGGGGCGGGGGCTGCATCTGTGGGCATTCCACTCATATACTGTACATCACTAAAATAGGAGGAGCTTGGAACAGGGCAGCTACTTAAATGCGGTCTCAACTTGTAGCAGCTGTAGTGCGACAGACAGAGCAACTGGTAGGGTAAGTAACATCTGCCAGGAGAGAAACAAAGTTTCATCTGCTTATGTTATGGTTATGTAATCGGGGTGGTTTGTCCATCCGTCTTTCTGTTAGCAGGATTATGCAAAAAGTATGACAGTTTTGATGAAATTTTCACCAGGTTTAGCCCTTGGGCCAAGGATGAACCCATTAAATTTTGATGAGGATCTGAGAGTGCATACCTCCACCAAGGGCTTTGTTTGTATTTGTGCAGGAGGATTATACAAAAACTTCTGGATGGATTTGGATGAAATTTCCACCAGAGGTGGTTCTTGGGCTAGAGAGGAACCCATTACATTTTGGTGATGATCTGAGAATGCATACCTCATCTAAGGCTCTTATCTTCTCACAGTGTGTTAGCAACAATACTCCAAAAGTAATGGACAGACTTTTATGCAATTTTCATCAGAAATGGCTCTAGGCCTACATTTTAGAGGTGAGCTATGAGGGACGGAAGAAGCCTTGATGGAGGTATGTGCTGTCTGAGTGCTTTTCTAGTTTTAGTAGCTTTTCACTTTGATGCTGCACAAACCCTGATCATGTTTTTTTTTTTTCCCCAAGTCACAAAAAATCCAACTGCTGGATGTTTTGAGGATTTAGCTGTTTAAAATAATATGAAAAATTTTTGAACATGAGAAATTAAGAAAAGTTATTGTAATTTCAGATTGATCTTTCTTTGTTACACTGTCAAACTTTCTTCTTTTTTTTTTCTTCCCATGCAGATCTATCAGCACCTTTTTCCTCTTGCTGGTACTCCTTGGTAAGGATGCGGACCCGATCAGATTCAACTGAGAGTGAAGGCTCCAGGTTCCCTGATAATGGTGGGAGGACCGGAAGAAAATGGCTGCCTGGAAACATCCCAAAGTTCTGGAAAAGCCACACCAATCAGACAGCTGTTATCAACAATCCCTCCACTCTTGGTGGACCCTTGCCACCCACTGAGGAGGAGCCTTTGCTTGGTGAGAGTCAGAAATACAATTAACATCTAACCAGTAAACATCTAGCCTCTGTATCTCAGGGAGCAGTGAATGCTGGCAAACAAAGCCATTTGGGGGTTTTGACAGGGTTTGTAAAAGGTTGTCAAACCATTTGCAAAAAGTTTTTAAGTTCCCAAGCAGCTTTTCTTTTAACAAAAAATGACATTGTGAAAGGGTGTAGCACATATTGCTAAAATTCTTTTTGGTGCGCCAAGTAGTGAACAGAAGCAACTATTTAAGAACCTTTACCACAAACTAGTGGCAACCTTAAAAGTTGTGTGCGAACTGTTTTGCAACTCTTTATTAACCCTGATGAAACCCAAAAAGCATGGTGTGATATACTAGCTTGATTTTCACCGACATTCATCAAAAGTTGGTGAATCCAAAAATCATCAACGTTCGCCACTCAGTGAGATACTACCCTAACTGTTCAGTAAGGTCAAGCTGGCCATTTTTAATTGTGCCAATGCCAATGATTGATAAATACCTGTCCAACACCTGTTCTTTGGTTTCCTCCTCAGTGATCCCTAACTTTGAGGAAAACCTTGAGAATAAACATTTCCACGAAGCTGACCAACAGCTGCTAGACAGAGAGAAACATCTATTTGGAGACCCGAAGGAGCCAAAGACACTGAAAGATCAGGATGTAGAAGTGAACCAGCTTTCAGATGACCGTGAAGTCCTTAGAAAAGTTGTGGTTGACATCCTGAAGCGGAGTCTGACTCTCACACCCAGAGATGTGCCTACTCTATTGTCTGCTGTGAGGACCATCTGCCTGGAGGAGGAGCAGGACCAGCAGTGGAAACAGGCCTCTAGGATTCAACCCACGTGGAGACCCTGCAACTGGAAGAAGCTCCATGACTTTACTCTGCACAGTTTGGTGGATGAACGCATGGACAGTCCCTCAACAAGCCCCGCTGAACAAGTTGGTCAGTCCTCCATCCAGGCAGACATCTACAACATGGGCAGGATGCTGAAGGAGGATCTGCAGCTGGTACTGAATGTGGTGAAGGGATGCTACCCACCGGAGATGGACATCTGTAATTTTTATGCAAGACTTTACCACCAACTGTTGAGTGCCAGAGTCCGAAAGATCGCAGACTTTGGTCTGGATGACAAGGATTGTACTTTCCTCCTGCGTTGGGTGAATGACATTTATCCTGAGTAAGTAGTGAATGCAGCATGTTTGAACTGGTGAACCAAACACTTTGATTAAACTCATGAAGGCCTGCTCTCAGTGTAATTTTCATTTAAGATATCTTACTCCTCATGGTTTGCACACTCCTTAAAGAGAGCACCGTTACCCCACTATATCATCTAATTCTGTTTATTGGTATTTTCAGTAAATTTGTAGTAAACTTACTGAAAAACTCAATGTCCAACTACGCAAACTGTGCCAGAGGAAGGCTCTGCTTTCCTTAAAGAGGTTATGAGACAAACACATAGGAAACAAGTGCTCAAAAGACTTTATAAAAGAATGCTGGCTCACTGTTCTCTGCAACCAGAATCAGCTCTATTGAAACCTTCTTTATGTTGTGTTGGGTTCTTTTATAAATAAAGACTGCTGCTTTGGGTGAACACGGAGCCTCCTTTATTAACTGGCTGCAACAACATTAACACACGAACTCCGCCATATTAATCTCCATCATGCTGTACTCCTGACAACATCCGGTCTGTGTCGCCCCCTAGTGGCTCCACATATGTAATACTTAGATTACACCACATCCCCCTTACTGAAGCCAAGTTGACCCCTTTTAGCTGAAAACACAAAATACATTCTTATTTCCGTTCCCTTTTGTCAGCTAACTATGACAGCATAAATTTAACACATCACCCCCTTTTACAAATCTATAACATTTCTTTTTTTTTTTTTTTCTCAACACTGTTGCCATGTAAGAACATATGCAAAGGCCTCTTATTTTCTATTTAAAGAAGGCATTTTCAGAACTCAACTCTGTTTTCACAAATATTAACATGCAACTCTACAGATCCAGTCTCTTTGGTTTAATCACTTCTCTACCAGACCTGGTTCTAACAACACCTGGTGTTTCCTGTGCATTGGGCTCAGAAGCAGTTTCTGTAGGAGTGTCTTTTCCATTTGACTGGGTCCGTTGTGGTTCCATCTCAGTCTCTGGTATCGACATAGGCACAAGATGAGTGCGATTCCTCCTGATTGTCCCTTGTGGTCCACTAATGACATAGGACCGTGGGGTTTTGTGGACAGATGTCACTGTGCCCTGTGCTTTTGCATCTGTAATCCAAACAGAGTTTCCGGGTAACAGTTTATCCAAATCTCTTGTTCTGTGTCTTTTGTTGAAACATTCTGTTTGCCTCATCCGTCTCTCCTTTTCCACGTGACGAATTTGTTGCAGATTCGGCACGCATGGCTGCAAGGCCTCTGGAAGCATTGGCAGGGTGGTACGAAGTCTACGCCCCATGAGAAGCTGTGCTGGGCTGTAGCCATTTGCCAACGCTGTGGTTCTGTAGGCTAACAGTGCTCGGTATGGATCACTGGCTTTCTTGATAAGATTTTTGACTGTTCTGACAGCTCTTTCTGCCTCACCGTTACTTTGGGGGTACCTGGGACTACTGGTCACGTGCTCAAAACAGTACTCCTTTGCAAAGTCTTCCATTTCCTGACTTGCAAACTGCGGGCCGTTATCCGTGATCAGTATCTCTGGTATTCCATGACGTGCAAACATAGACTTTAAATGCACAATGACATTGGCAGAGCGAGTTGGGCTGAGCTGGGCAATCTCTATATACCTAGAGAAGTAGTCCACTAATAACAGATAGTTTTTGTCTTGTAGTGTGAACAAATCAGCTCCCAACTTCTGCCATGGCCTTTCTGGTAAATCTGTGGGCATTAAAGGCTCTCTCACATTAAC
Source organism: Pholidichthys leucotaenia (assembly GCA_020510985.1). NCBI lineage: Eukaryota > Metazoa > Chordata > Actinopteri > Cichliformes > Pholidichthyidae > Pholidichthys > Pholidichthys leucotaenia. The sequence goes on along the minus strand of CM035842.1, from coordinate 67,872,540 downwards.
TCTTTCCTGTATGCACTTTCTGCATTTGAGTACAACTTCACTGATCTGGTTGCTTAAACCTGGCCACCATACAGCCTGACAGGCGCGCTCTCTGCATTTAACCACCCCCTGGTGGCCCTCATGTATCTTATCCAAAACTGCATTTCTCATGTTAGCAGGGATAACTAACCTCGTGCCTCTCAGTAGTAGCCCGTTATGCACACTCAAAACGGCTCTCTCAGACCAGTAGTGCTTCACCGCTCCCTGTAGCTGGTTACGATCCGGCCAGCCTTCTGTGCAGTATTTCATGACTTGTGAACAGACGCTGTCGGACTGCAGTTGCTCTTGGAGATCTGCAAGATATTTGCTGCTTGTAGGGAGTCCCTCTAGCACAGAGTCAACATAAATGTTAGTGTCCTCCATAAGATCTGTGTCTGTGTGAGTAACACTGTTTGTGAGCGGTAAGCGTGACAGCGTGTCGGCAGTGGTTAGACTTTTGCCCGGGATGTGCTTTATAGTGTATGAGTACCTCATTAGGCGCATACGAAATCTCTGTATACGCGGTGGAAGCGCATCCAAAGCTTGTCCTCCCAGCAGGCTCACTAGTGGCTTATGATCAGTTTCTAGTTCAAAGTGCAGACCCAGGATAAAGTCATTGAATCTTTCACAGGCCCACGTGAGAGCCAGCGCTTCTTTTTCCAGCTGGGCGTAGCGCTGCTCTGTAGGTGTCAATGATCGGGAAGCGTAAGCAACTGGTGACCACACGTCTCTCTCCTTCTGTAGCATGACTGCCCCCAATCCGTATGAAGAGGCATCTGCAGATATTTTCTGTGGTTTGTTTGGGTCATAGAGCTGCAATACAGGAGCAGAGGACAGTTCTTGTTTGAGATTACAAAACGCATTTTGTTGTTCATTCCCCCAGTACCACATGTTCTTTGTTGAAAGCAAGTCTCTCAATGGTTTGTCCTTTTCGGAAAGGTTCGGAATGAACTTCCCCAGCTGGTTCACCATTCCGAGAAAGCTCCTGAGCTCACTCACGTTGCTTGGCTCTTTCATGTCCTGAACAGCTTGGGTTTTGTCTGGATCTGGCCTCATTCCTTCTGCTGAAACAATAAACCCAAGAAATTTAACCTCTCTTTTGCCAAACTCACATTTTGACATATTCAGCGTAACGCCGGCTTTCTCCGTGCGCTTCAAGACAGCGTGCAGTCTTGCGTCGTGCTGCTCCTTGGTGGATCCCCAGACCAGGATATCGTCCATGTGACAGACGACTCCGTCGAGACCCGATGTAACCTCTGTTACCATCATGTTTTGGAAATGTTCAGGAGCACTGGAAATACCAAATGGCAAACGGTTGAAGTGGTATCTGCCAAATGGCGTAATGAATGTGGTGAGAAAGGCCGACTCTTTAGACAGTGGTATTTGCCAAAATCCCATATTTGCATCAAGCTTTGAAAAATACTGAGCACCTGTGAGCATGCCTAGCGTTTGGTCCACAGACGGGAGGATGTATCTTTCGCGACACACTGACTCGTTTAAAGGTGTCATGTCCACACAGATACGCACCTTTTCTTTGTCCTTTTTGGGAGCTACAACCATGCCACAGCACCAATCTGTTGGCTGCTCCACGCGACTGATGACTCCCAACTTTTCCATCTTCTCGAGCTCTTCTTTCACTTTACCCATGAGCGGCAGTGGCACACGCCTTGGCACCTTGAGCGAAAAGGGCTTAGCATCAGGTTTCAGTTTAATTGTGTATGGCTTTTGGACAAGCCCAAGTCCACTGCATAACTTGGGGTACGCTTTTCTCACTGTCTCTTGGTCTATAGTGTCAATTCTGGCAATTAGTTTCAGTCTCACGGAAGCTGTTCTACTCAGTAGTGCCATGCGCAGATTTTTGACAACATAGATTTTCTCAGTAGCGCTCTTGTCACCGTATGTAATAGTCTCTGTCATAGACCCCAACACAGTTAGTGCAGTTCCACCCGGTCCGTAGAGTGGTTTTTGTGCCTTTTCCAACTGTTCATTTTTCTTCTTGAAGATTTCGAATGTTTGGTCAGAAACCGCTGTGACGTCCGCTCCGGAATCTAACTTAAAAGTCACTTTATTTCCTCTCACGTTTATGTCTGCCAGCCACGGATCCTCCCCTAGATCCACTTCACCCAGAAAAAGTCCGTCTGCATTGTCAGTGACCTCATTCACAGTTGGGATGGACCTACAGACTCTAATATAGTGTCCACGTTTTTTACAGTTATGGCATTCCGCGTTTTTAGCTGGGCACTGTACTGCTGCATGTGCTGGTGCTTTGCCACACTTGGAACAAGCTTTACTGTCTTGTTTTGTCTGCTGAGGCCTTGAGGACTTAATCTGTTTTTGTTCCTTGATTATGAACTTGTTTGGCTTGGCTTTTCTGATGTGTACCGCATCCACGGCTGTTCTGTTAACGCTAGTTTCACCTCTTAGGTCAGTTTGTTGTCGTTTTATTTCTTCAGATTGTCTTGCCATTGTTATAGCTTTAGCTAGGGTAAGATCTTTGTCAAGCTGCATTCTTTCTGACAGCGACGAATCTTTCAGACCCACTACAAGCCTGTCTCTCAAGAGGTCATCATGAAGTGCACCGTACTCACAGTTTGCTGCCAGTGCGTAGAGTGCTGTTATGAACGAGTCTACTGGTTCTGCCGGCTGTTGCACTCGCTTGTTGAATTTTGCTCGTTCATAAATCACGTTCTTTCTGGGAACGAAATGTCTATCAAAGCCTGTTTTAACGGCATCGTACTGCTGGCGCTGCACACTCGTTAGCTCGAGCCCTCTTAGCACGTCGTCAGCCTCATCTCCCATGCAATAAACCAGCGTATTAACTTGGTTCACCTCAGCTGAGTTATTCAGGTTACTTGCCAGTCTAAAACGCTCAAAACGTCTTATCCACTTTTCCCACTCTTGGGGTCTCGCAAAGTCGAAGGGCTCCGGTGGTTTAATGGTGAAGGTTGCCGCTGGAGTAGCCGCCGCCATTACTGGATCAATTGGCGCAGCTGCAGCTCTTTGAACTTCGTCTGGCATAGCTGCTAGCCGGTTGCAAAGCAGACTTTTCTCACCTCATAGCGCACCAACTTCTGACACCATGTTGTGTTGGGTTCTTTTATAAATAAAGACTGCTGCTTTGGGTGAACACGGAGCCTCCTTTATTGACTGGCTGCAACACATTAACACACGAACTCCGCCATATTAATCTCCATCATGCTGTACTCCTGACAACATCCGGTCTGTGTCGCCCCCTAGTGGCTCCACATATGTAATACTTAGATTACACCACACTTTACTTATTCTTGTCATATGTGTTCATTATTTTGCTATATACCTTAGTGAAAATATGACAAAATTTTTTTATCTCTCGGCGCCACACCAGTCGGCTGCCTTTTGCAACAGCGGCTCGATTCCGAGTCTTTTTCCCTTCCTCTCTCTTTTGATCCGTCTTTTTTTTTCACCCCACTTATATCACGGACACACAGATCGTCCTAAATGTCTCCTGAGCCGGTGGACGGAGCCACTGTCTATAGCAGGATACGATACAGCAGAGAACAGCTGCTAGCATTCAACCGCCACCCGGTCCCATTGGAAAAACTCGACATACCGAGAGAACTGAGGCGAAAACGCCGCGGCTGCCGGGCTGGAGTAAGGCGGAGGACAAAAAATATAAGGTACAGACCCTCCCTTCCATCTGTTGTCATGGGAAATGTACGGTCGATACTGGGAAAGTTAGATGAGCTAGCGGCTATCTCCCGTTATGATAGCACATACCGGGAGTGCTCTCTCCTTTTGTTTACTGAGACGTGGCTAACTGAACTAGCAGCAGATGCTAACATTGAGCTGGAGGGTTTTCACATGATACGAGCTGACCGAACACCAGAGAGTGGCAAAACTAGGGGCGGTGGAGTGATAATGTATGTTAACAACAACTGGTGCAGACCGGGACATATCACTGTTAAACAACGACACTGCAGCAAAGACATTGAGTTGCTAGCTGTTAGCATGAGGCCTACATATCTCCCGAGAGAACACTCACACGTGATCTGCATTGTTGTTTATGCAAATCCGACGGCGAACGCTGGGACAGCACGTGACGTCATCCATTCAGTAACCAGCAGGCTGCAGACAGAACACCCAGATGCTCTTCTCCTCATCTCAGGCGATTTCAACCATGTTTCACTGTCTCCCATTCTACCCACGTTCACCCAGTATGTCACATGCCACACTAGAGACAATAAAACACTGGATTTATTCTACGCAAACACTAAGGAGGCGTACACCTCATCACAACTCCCCCCACTCGGGAGATCGGATCACAACTTGGTTCATCTCCGGCCGGTGTACAAACCCCTAGTGCACAGACAACCTCCGGCCATGCACACTGTGGAGTTATGGTCTGAGGAGACAATGGACACCCTAAAGGGCTGTTTTGAAGCCACCGCCTGGAAGCAGCTCTGCGATCCACATGGTGAGGACATCGATGGCCTCATTCACACCTTCACGGGCTACCTCAGCTTCTGTGTGGACAAATCCGTTCCCACCAAGACCATACGGCGTCACTCAAACAACAAACCCTGGATCAACCCTGAGATAAAAACACTTCTGAGAGAGAAGAAGAGGATCTTCAGGTCAGGGAACAGGGAGATGCTGAAGTCCGTACAGAGGGAGCTGAGGAGAAAGATCAGAGAAGGCAAGGACAGCTTCAGGAAGAAGATGGAGGACAAGCTGCAACAGAGCGACATCAGCGGGGTCTGGAGAAACCTCAAAACCATCTCGGGGCTCCAGAATACCTCCCCCCAGGCCACAGGGGGCAGGGAGTGGGCGAACAACCTGAATCTGTTTTTCAATAGATTTGACCAACCGCCCTCCCCCCTGACTGCACAACAACCACTGCTGCCTCTAAAGAAATCAAGTCCTGCTGCCCACTCCCCACTCCACCAACACCCCCCCACTCCCAACACACAGCCCCCCATCCTGACCCTGACCAGGACCCAGGTGAGGACGGAGCTGAGGAAGATCAAGGCGAGGAAGGCGCCGGGACCGGACGGCATCAGCGCAAAGCTCCTCAAGTCCTGTGCAGACCAGCTGTGTGGGATTGTGACGTATATCTTCAACATGAGCCTGAAACTGGGGAGGGTACCACAGCTGTGGAAAACATCTTGTGTGGTACCTGTACCAAAAACTTCCCACCCCAAAGACCTGAACAGCTACAGACCGGTGGCCTTGACGTCCCACTTGATGAAGACCCTGGAGAGACTGCTCCTTGCTCACCTCCGCCCCCTGGTGGAACCAGCGATGGATCCACTCCAGTTCGCCTACCAGCATGGCATTGGGGTGGAGGATGCGGTGATCTTCCTCCTTCACCGTTCTCTGTCCCACCTGGAGAAGCCCGGGAATATGGTGAGGAACATGTTCTTTGACTTCTCCAGTGCTTTCAACACCATCCAACCGATGATCCTGAAGGACAAGCTGCTGCGCGCAGGGGTGGACCAGCACCTGTCATCATGGATCCTGGACTACCTCACGAACCGGCCTCAGTTTGTGAGAACCCGGGACTGTGTGTCCGACACGATCATCAGTAGCACGGGGGCCCCCCAGGGAACGGTGCTGGCTCCCTTCCTGTTCACTCTTTATACTGCGGACTTCTCACACAACACAACACACTGCCATCTACAGAAGTTCTCTGATGACTCTGCGATCGTTGGCCTCATCTCCAATGGAGATGAAGCTGAGTACAGAGGGCTTATCCAGGACTTTGTGGACTGGTGCCATCGGAACTGCCTCCAGATCAACGCGAGGAAAACTAAGGAGCTGGTGGTGGACTGCCGCAGGCATGGGCAGCCCCTCACAGTACCAGTAAATATACAGGGAACAGACATCGAGATGGTGACATCCTATAAGTACCTGGGTATTCATCTGAACAATAAACTAGACTGGTCACACAATACTGATGCACTCTACAAGAAGGGACAGCGCAGGCTGTTCCTGCTGAGGAGACTCAGGTCTTTTGGTGTACAAGGGGCGCTGCTGAAGTCATTCTATGACACGGTGGTGGCATCAGCCATCACTTTTGGAGTGGTCTGCTGGGGCAGTGGCATTACTGCAGCCGATAGGAAGAGACTGAACAAACTGATTAAGAAAGCTAGCTCTGTCCTGGGGCAGCGCCTTGATCCGATGGAGGAGATAGGAGAGAGAAGGACGGTGGCTAAACTGTCATCTCTGCTGGAGTCCGAGTTCCACCCTATGCAGGACATACTGAATGCACTGAGGAGCTCATTTAGCAGCAGACTACATCATCCCAGGTGCACAACCGAGAGGTTTCGTAGGTCCTTCCTACCAACGGCTGTCAGACTGTACAACCTAAGCAGGGCTGCTCGCAGAGATAGCAAAAAGACGTAACAAACTAATAGTTTTTTGAATGCAAAAGATGCAATAGACTTACACAATGGTCCCCTCCGGCATACAACTAGGAACATACCGGTCGCTATGGAGGGTGAGAATATGTATGGGCACATAATCATACCATGTAGGATAACTAAGTAGACGGTTATGCTGTTTCATTCCATCTAGCAACAATGCTCTGCACTGTGTGTGTTTATATATTTGCATATTTATTCCATCTAGCTACAATGCTCAGCACTGGGTGTGTTTATATATTTATATATCTACATATTATTCCATCTAGCTACATTGCTCCGCACTGTGTGTGTTTATATACTTGCATATTTATTCCACCTAGCTGCAATGCTCCGTACTGTGGGTGTTTATATATTTACATATTTATTCCATCTAGCTACAATGCTCTGCACTGTGTGTTCATATATTCATATATTTATTCCATCCAGCTACAATGCTCTGCACTGTGTGTCTGTGTGTGTGTGTATATATATATATTTTATAGTAATACGTACATATGTTTATTAGCTGCTCTTGCTTGCTTGTTTTTTTTCTTGCCTTCTGATTGTTGCTCTGAGTGTTGCTATCCCTGTGCTGTTGCAATCCTGGAATTTCCCCGTTGTGGGACTAATAAAGGCTTATCTTATCTTATCTTATCTTATCTTAAAAGCACCACTGTTAAAGTGCAGAAGGGATCAATTCTGCATTTTTGTACTTACGGAACAATTTCAGCTGAAAGGAAATGGTCAAACGTCAATTTTACCTCTACTTCTGTTTCAATTTTCACATCCTACTCAGTACTGAATTACTGCTCATCTATGTAGTAGAGCTGTGAAGATTCAAGTAAAGTAATACGTGGCAAGTTTTTTATTATCCTTTTGGAGCACACCAAGCAGTAGAGGTGTGTATAACAATCCCTGTGTGAGGGTACCCATACCCATGTAAACTGACAAAAATGTAAATTTCAAAAACTTCATGTAGAGGCTTGAAGTTGAAAACCTGAAGGACCAGGCAGAAAAGGCAAAAAACAGAGAATAGTGGGCAGGCAAAGGGGTGAGGTCCAAAACAAGAAGGGTGTGGATTCAGAGGGAAGAATTCTCACTGATTTAACAAGGAACAGAGGTAAGCAAAAATGTGAGAAAGTATTGCAAAAGTCACAGCCTACCCAAGCTAGAGGGCACTCAAAGAGTGTATACCTCCACCAAGGCTTTATTTCACATTTAGGGCTGGGTGATTAACCAAAATAAAGCCGTAACCGACATTTAGGGTGTAGAACCAATCTTGCTCATGGTTTTTTGTTTTTTTTTTTCATTTTTTCCCCTCTCCCTGCTGTGTGCATGTATGTGAGAGCTTTCCATGTGCTGCCCCTTTAAGACGTGCCTGTGGAGTAACAGACATGGGCACGTAACTCACGAAGCAGCGCATTCAACATTGTTAAGATGTAGCACAACACGGATGGAACAATTAAAGACGGCCTGTAAGGAAAACAAATGTGGTCTCCATCTACATAGTATGTGATGATTGACTCTATATTTTATCTGAAGATGCCAAGAAAAAGTGAGCGAAATCCATAGATACTAAAACTAAAAGGAGCAGAAGCTCAATTGCTCTTAGCCTCTTATAGCTATCCGCATCATCTCAACTGTTTTACAGATGAAATGGACAAGCTAAAGCTGTATTTAGAAACCAGATAAGAGACTCATAATCACTATGTGGTGGTAACACAATCATGTGTACCTAAAGGACTCCCCAACACAGCTAACAAGCCCATTAGCTGCTGCACACGTGATATGACCCACAAACCCTCAAGAGGTATGTCTTGTAAACACTGGACAATGTTTATTTTGTATGTGAAATGACAATAGGTCTGATCTTTGTTATACTGTGTTCATTTACAACTGCACCACAGTGATATGATTCCACACTCTTGTGCAACATTGGTTAATTACGAGCCTTGTCAGTGAGAAGGAGGAAGGAAACAAAATAACAAAAAAAAAAAAAAAAAAAAAAACGAAAACCGACATGAAACTGTGGTGCTGATTTAAAGTCAAATTGCCCAGCCCTACTCACAATGTTAAATAAAGTGAAAAGTGATGCAGAATCTACACCCAGACCCCAATCACCTCCAAAATCTAATGGGTTCATCCATAGCCCAAGGGCCACCGCTGATAAAAAAAAAAAAAAAAAAAAAAAAAAAAAATTAGTCTCAAGATCTGACTAGTAGTTATTGTGCAATCCTGCTAATAAACAGATGAACAAGCAAACCAACATGAAAACATTACCTACTTGGCAGAGGTAAAACACACACACACACACACACACACACACACAAAATCAGGAGACCGTAAACTACAAAATGACATGAGGATTTGGCTGACAACAGTAACAGCCAGTAGATCCTGCTGAACTGAGTGGACATTTGTGACAATTTTGCTTGAAGCAAAAAAGTGAAACTCACCAAAAATACAGTAAAATTAACTGATATTTTGTTGATGCAAGTGGGTGATTTCCAAAACAAGAAGTGTCAAAATAGGAGCCCACCATTATATCTGCAATATAATAATGTAGGAAAAATGTGGGGAATTTATATGAGTTCAGGTGTTAATTAAAATGTTTTGTGATATCTGTTTATCATGTTAGCATCTTTAAAAAGTCAGAGCTGGGCACCGAGATAGATTTTGATGCTCTGGGACCTTTACTGCCAAAAAAGCTGCTGGAACCTCTGGAGGAGCAGTACCTGGAAAACAAACAGGTGAGACCAACTATTCTATGTCCACAAAAACTAAAATGCTTTGGACAAAAGATTGTACCTACAGCGGCATTTTTGTTGTTATACAGAATGAGCTGGCCACATATATCAGCCGAGTGATGGACGAAGCCAAAGAAAAGTGGGATAAAGGAGAGGGGCCGTCAAGAGAGGACGGATGCTACACCGTTCACGTGGCCTATGACATCATTCAGGTAGAGCAACAGAGCAGCAATGTCATTTTAAAGCATCTGTTTTTACAGTGGTTTGGTATAATGTAAAAATACTGTGACTGCCTATTTCAATGAGAGAGAGAGAGAGATAGATAGATAGATAGATAGATAGATAGATAGATAGATAGATAGATAGATAGATAGATAGATAGATGTACTTTATTGTACTTTATCTTATCTTATCTTATTGATCCCAAACTGGGAAATTACAGTATAACAGCAGTATGATAGTAGAGAACTAAATGACAGAACCCTGAGATAAAAACACTTCTGAGAGAGAAGAAGAGGATCTTCAGGTCGGGGAACAGGGAGATGCTGAAGTCCGTACAGAGGGAGCTGAGGAGAAAGATCAGAGAAGGCAAGGACAGCTTCAGGAAGAAGATGGAGGACAAGCTGCAACAGAGCGACATCAGCGGGGTCTGGAGAAACCTCAAAACCATCTCGGGGCTCCAGAATACCTCCCCCCAGGCCACGGGGGGCAGGGAGTGGGCGAACAACCTGAATCTGTTTTTCAATAGATTTGACCAACCGCCCTCCCCCCTGTCTGCACAACAACCACTGCTGCCTCTAAGAAATCAAGTCCTGCTACCCACTCCCCACTCCACCGACACCCCCCCCACTCCCAACACACAGCCCCCCATCCTGACCCTGACCAAGACCCAGGTGAGGACGGAGCTGAGGAAGATCAAGGCGAGGAAGGCGTCGGGACCGGACGGCATCAGCGCAAAGCTCCTCAAGTCCTGTGCAGACCAGCTGTGTGGGATTGTGACGTATATCTTCAACATGAGCCTGAAACTGGGGAGGGTACCACAGCTGTGGAAAACATCTTGTGTGGTACCTGTACCAAAAACTTCCCACCCCAAAGACCTGAACAGCTTCAGACCGGTGGCCTTGACGTCCCACTTGATGAAGACCCTGGAGAGACTGCTCCTTGCTCATCTCCGCCCCCTGGTGGAACCAGCGATGGATCCACTCCAGTTCGCCTACCAGCATGGCATTGGGGTGGAGGATGCGGTGATCTTCCTCCTTCACCGTTCTCTGTCCCACCTGGAGAAGCCCGGGAATATGGTGAGGATCATGTTCTTTGACTTCTCCAGTGCTTTCAACACCATCCAACCGATGATCCTGAAGGACAAGCTGCTGCGCGCAGGGGTGGACCAGCACCTGTCATCATGGATCCTGGACTACCTCACGAACCGGCCTCAGTTTGTGAGAACCCGGGACTGTGTTTCCGACACGATCATCAGTAGCACGGGGGCCCCCCAGGGAACGGTGCTGGCTCCCTTCCTGTTCACTCTTTATACTGCGGACTTCTCACACAACACAACACATTGCCATCTACAGAAGTTCTCTGATGACTCTGCGATCGTTGGTCTCATCTCCAGCGGAGATGAAGCTGAGTACAGAGGGCTTATCCAGGACTTTGTGGACTGGTGCCATCGGAACTGCCTCCAGATCAACGCGAGGAAAACTAAGGAGCTGGTGATGGACTGCCGCAGGCATGGGCAGCCCCTCACAGCACCAGTAAATATACAGGGAACAGACATCGAGATGGTGACATCCTACAAGTACCTGGGTATTCATCTGAACAATAAACTAGACTGGTCACACAATACTGACGCACTCTACAAGAAGGGACAGCGCAGGCTGTTCCTGCTGAGGAGACTCAGGTCTTTTGGTGTACAAGGGGCACTGCTGAAGTCATTCTATGACACGGTGGTGGCATCAGCCATCACTTTTGGAGTGGTCTGCTGGGGCAGTGGCATTACTGCAGCCGATAGGAAGAGACTGAACAAACTGATTAAGAAAGCTAGCTCTGTCCTGGGGCAACGCCTTGATCCGATGGAGGAGATAGGAGAGAGAAGGACGGTGGCTAAACTGTCATCTCTGCTGGAGTCCGAGTTCCACCCTATGCAGGACATACTGGATGCACTGAGGAGCTCATTTAGCAGCAGACTACATCATCCCAGGTGCACAACCGAGAGGTTTCGTAGGTCCTTCCTACCAACGGCTGTCAGACTGTACAACCTAAGCAGGGCTGCTCGCAGAGATAGCAAAAAGACGTAACAAACTAATAGTTGTTTTTTTTTTTGAATGCAAAAGATGCAATAGACTTACACAATGGTCCTCTCCGGCATACAACTAGGAACATACCGGTCACTATGGAGGGTGAGAATATGTATGGGCACATAATCATACCATGTAGGATAACTAAATAGACGGTTATGCTGTTTCATCCCACCTAGCAACAATGCTCTGCACTGTGTGTGTTTATACAGTATATTTACATATTTATTCCATCTAGCTACAATGCTCTGCACTGGGTGTGTTTATATTTATATATCTATATATTTATTCCATCTAGCTACAATGCTCCGCACTGTGTTTTTATATATCTACATACAGTATTATTCCATCCAGCTACAATGCTCTGCACTGTGTGTCTGTGTGTGTGTGTGTGTATATATATATTTTATAGTAATATGTACATATGTATATTAGCTGCTCTTGCTTGCTTGTTTTTTTTTTTTTTTCTTGCCTTCTGATTGTTGCTCTGAGTGTTGCTATCCCTGTGCTGTTGCAATCCTGGAATTTCCCCGTTGTGGGACTAATAAAGGCTTATCTTATCTTATCTTATCTTATCTTACATGACAGACAAAGGGATTACCCATGGAAATTAAAACTTACACAACTATAAAACCTATATACATCATAGCTTAATATATGATGACCCGTATAAACACATGAATCATCCCATTGCACAATGAAGGACTATCAGGAGCAGAGTGAAATGTGAGGTGCCAGTTAGACTCTAAGGTGCAGTGTGGCAGCATTGTTTTGACCATAATACAACATCATAGTGAGTTATTGTACAGTGAAATGGCATGCGGCAGGAAAGATTTCCTGTACCTGGCCGTTCGACAGTGAAGTTGTAGTAGTCTACTGGAGAAAGTGCTTTGCTGTCTGTCCCGTGTGTGGTGGAGGGAGTGATCAGGATTGTCCATGATGGATCGCAGTTTATTTAGTGTTCTCCTCTTCACCACTGTCTCAAAGGTCTCCAGTCTGAGACCAATTACAGATCCAGCCCTCTTGATAAACTTGTCAAGTCTGTTGGTGTCGCTGGCCCTGATACTGCTACCCCAACAGACAGCAGCAAAGAAGATGGCGCTGGCGACAACGGTCTGATAGAAAAGCTCAACATCCTGCTACACACGTTGAAGGATCTCAGCTTCCTCAGGAAGTAGAGTCTGCTCATCCCCTTCTTGTGCGCAGCATCGGTGTTGGATCTCCAGTCCAACCCGCTGCTGCTCCTGACACCCAGATATTTGTAGTCCTCAACCACTCCCACATCCACCCCCCTAATCTGCAGTGGCTGAGAAGGTGTCTTCCTCCTCCTGAAGTCAATCACCATCTCTCTGGTCTTACTGGCATTCAACCTCAGGTGATTCTGCTCTGTCCACTCCACAAATCTGTCTGCCAGTGCCCTGTACTCCCCCTCCTCTCCTCCTCCTATGCACCCCACAACAGCTGAGTTGTCAGAGAATTTCTGCAGGTGGCATGACTCTGTGTTGTACTGAAAGTCAGTGGTGTATAAAGTAAAGAGAAAAGGAGAGAGCACAGTCCCCTGTGGAGCTCCCGTATCACTAGCCACCACTCCAGACGAGACACTGTCCAGCCGGACAAACTGTGGCCTGCCTGTCAGGTAGTCAGTCACAGAGCTGTTAACCCTCACCACCCGCGGCTTCTCATCCAGCAGCAGGGTAGGAAAAGGGAATGAAGGACTGAAGTAATTAATTTACAACAAACAATATTGCAAATTTATGAGGAAAAAGTCCCAAATTTTTAAGAAACATTCACATTTACAAGAAAAAAAGTCATACATTTAGAAGAAAACAATTGCAAATTTACAAGTGCTGATTTACTTAAATTTTAATGCTCAAATATGTTTTGTGGCTCCATGCAGATTTTTTTTTTTGACAAAAACAATCCCTAATAAGTTCAAGACCTGTTTTAATGTGTTTTCCAGCTTTATATTACTGTAATCAAAGGACTTTTATGTTGACTTTCATGTTGAGGGATCATAAATCTTTAAAAAAAAAAAAAAACCTGCCTATGATCAAAGCTAACAATAATAAAATATTTTAGTGTTTGTCAAACACTAAAAACTTTTTTTGACCTCTTCTTATCTTTTAGATGAGGAAACTTCCAGCACAATATTTTCCAGTCAGTTTTACATATTAATTAAGAAAGAGCCAAACAGCCCAAACTTTAAGAGAAAGATTAACCAATGAGGAAGAAAAGGATTTTATTTTTTATTGTAGAGTGGTCTATAAACCTAAATCCTATTACTGATGTGAGTCCTGTGTGTGTCTTTAGATCATCAACGGTATGGTGACATCAGCACATACAATCACGGGAGACTTACACAAAGCCCAGAACTTAACATGTCAGTTGAAGGAGTTGGTACAGAGGTAACAGTACTACGGAATTCCTTCCAAATGACATCATAATAAAATAATCTGCAATAGCAAAACAGCTAAAATGAAGCACGTTTTGAAACTGCTGCAGGTTTAAAGTATCTCAGGAAGAAATCATCAGGCACAACAGACCCCACAGCAAAGCACACGTCAAGGCGTACCTCGGCTGTGTCCTGCAGTTCCGGTAGGTTTTACTGATTAATTTCTGAGTCATTTGTAGCAGTATTTATCTGTGAGCTAATGCGATCATGTGTGGTCTGTTTGAAGGAATTTCCTCCACGGGAAAAAGAATCTGTTCCCCGATGGTGTGAGGGACAGCTGTGTGTGTGTTCTGAAGGACATGAAAGAGTCTGCCCACACATATTTATTAAGCCCTGTGCACAAGGTCCTTAAGGTAAGTTTATGTAGAAACAGTATTTGTCACAGGAGATCCCACAAATAAGTTACAAGTTTTATTCGTTTTGCAGTCTAAAAAAGACATTTTTGAGGACAGGGTCATATACAGTACGTTATTTGTAACATGCCTGTTCTCACACCATAGCCACAAATTCAGATCAGAGGAACTACAGACCAACAGAAAATGACAATAGAAGGCATTTTTACCAGCAGGTGTGAGGACTGAGAGTTTTTTGGGGAAAAAAAAGTGACTGCAGTGGTTGTGAAAATCACTACATGAAGTGACAAAGCAGAGATGTAGAGGTGTAAGGCATTTAATTTAACGTAGAACCTCACCCAATGCTAACCCTGACCATTACCCCAAACTAAAAATGTGTATTTAATGAGTAAAGTGAGTGAAATGCTAACAATGAACTGAAAGTAAACAGAGATGGGGCTTTAAAAAAAAGATAAAAACTATATTCAGACTCCCATCTCTTGCATGCACTGTAAAACCAAATAGTTCACAGGACTCAAAACTTATGTGGAAACCGATTACCTCATAAATTTTAAGTAAAGGATATGGGACCTTGGTGGAGTCAGATTATTTAGCATCTCAGACAGAGACAGTGAATAAGCATAGGAGAACAATGCCCAGGGAGTTCCTGGCGAGATGGCAGGAAGGAGTCAAGGACATAGGGGGTTGAATGCAGTGTAATGTAAACGTCATGCTGTGTGTTCAGAAGTGCCATGAAACTTGTGAAGAGTGACTGGGGTAAAAGCAGAGAGCTTGTGGAAATGATTCGGTCTGTTCTGTGCTTGAGAGATGTGAAGTGTGTAATAAACCGTCTGCCATGAACCTGCCTCTTATTTGACACACTCCACAATGAAATGATTTTTTTTTTGAGTAAACTGTACTTAAAAATACATTTTCAGCATTTTGTTTTATTTTTTTTTTATTTCAGATTACTCAAAAGAAATAATTGCATTTACTTAAAATTTATTAGGTAATCGGTTTCCACATAAGTTTTGAGTTCTGTGAACTAATTCAGTTTTACAGTGTGTGAAAGCGTTTCGTAGTACTGCCCAAAACTCAAAATTTGACAGCTTCTGAAACACAATTGGAAGGCTTAAGGAAATGGCCTGTGATGCTTTAGTTAGAGGACTTCTTGTGATTGCAGTATGACACATTAGATCAGCGTTTTTCAGCCAGGGTTCCCCGGAGCGTTCGGGGCTCCATAGGAAATTGTTTAATTTCACTTCTTAATTGGTCAAAAGAAAATGCACAAAAACTCTAAACCCATGCTTGGATGCCTGAGGCAACAGCAAATTATTTCTGGACCAATTAAGAAGTGAAATTAAACAATTTCCCACAGAACCCTCAATGCTCCAGGGAAACCTAATTGAAAAGCACTTAATTAAATAAATTATCGTTAGCACATGAGACTGCATCAGCACTTTTGCGAGATTATTCTAACAAATTCAAGCTATTTAATATAATACAAAAAGTGTATCTTTTAATTTTAATAAGCAGGCTTGATGTTCTTGTGGGCAATTGTGGTATACTTTTTATTCAATATTATTACTAAGTTACACTGTTGCTCTGTATGAGATATTTTCTTATCACCATGACACAGAAACTGTGCTTTATTTTGAAATAGATCCACAATAATATTTAGTCAATAATGTTTGAAGCATTTGACAACAGCTTATATTGTTTGTTTGCCAATTAAGAGTTTGTTTTAAAAATTGTTCCACGCTTGCACCTCACACAGCCACAGTATCAGAAGCTGGGAACCAAGGACTGGTTGAATAAGGATGCGTTTCATAAGCTGCTGGTCAGCATTGAAACTGAACTTCACGAACTCGAGGGACTGACTCTGTCATGTCAACAGGTAAACTGAGGAATCAATCATGATTTCACAGCCATGGATATGAGTGTCATTTTAGATTGATCCTTTGAAATAAACCCAACAACCACTTTTTCCCCCAGGAACTGATTGGCCAGCTTCACCAGGAAGTCACAGTAGAATATGTCAAGAGGCTCCTGAGAGGAGAAGCCAAATTGAAGGACCGGGATCAGCAGCAGAAGGCTTGTGTTACAGTGAAAGAGAATGCAGAAGAGTTGCACAAGCTATTCACAGAAGCGGTGAGACTTGCAGCATCAATACACCAACAGACAATTAATTAAACATGGAAAATGATCATATTTTAACTTAAGCTACTGTCACAGTTTTATATGAATTTGTTTATAGAGCTACTTACTCATCATCATCATCATAGTAGTCTGTCAGGGGCAACAATGACTGTTTCATTTAGGTCTACATGCATTCTATATGGCAACAAAAAAGTCAGATGATTGTATGACAGAACATAAACCAAACAAAACTCCTAATATGTAAATAAAGTCATTCTGTACCAAGAAGCCAAGAGGACTGCTGAGTGAATTACTAGGAACTTCTCACCTGTCAAAGTATAAAACATCACTAATGTGTCATTAATACGTAAGTGTTTCCTGGAAAATCCAGATGGGAAAAAACCCTCCTCACAGACTAAGCAAGGCCTTCCTGCAACAAGAGGCATGTCGATGACTGTTTAGGGAAAATTCCACACTAGTCTGACGTAGCTGATGTGTCTTCTCAGGGATCAGATGAAGGGTGGCTAAAGGAAATCCTGACCAAAATTGCAGAAGTGCTGAAACTCCAAGATATCCCTGCCATCCAGATGCAAATAGTCACACTGGGATCTGACTTTCCTGACTTCAGGTAACCTTTACTTCTTCATAAAGATGTGGTGTTCTCATTTATCTGTGCTTTTTGTCTCGTGCCAAATGGTCTTAAAGAGAGAAGGGAATAAGGGGTTTGCATAGCCTTTGAGGGAAGATAAACAAGGAAGGTCTTCAGTGTGAGCTGAGGGGGAAAAGGAAGCACTTAATCCAGTTTACAGATGTTTCCTGGCAGCAGGATGACCTTTAACACAGAGATACTGTACGGGGGGGGGGGGGGCTGAAAAGTTCATAGTGGTCAAATTTCACCAAATGTGGTTTATTTTTCAACATAGTCTCCCCTTTGGTCCATACACTTCTTTCATTGTTGTTGCAGTGCTTAGATCCCTGCAATTGAAAAATAAACCACATTTGGTCAAATTTGACCACTATGAACTTTTCAGCCCCCCCCCCCCATATGATGGGCTAAAAGTAGAGAGAAAAAGATTTCTAACATACTAGCACATCTGTATTTAATTAGTTTTAGATATATCCATAAACCTACAGTAAGTGTAAAGATAATATTTGAGGTCCATTCAGCTCTTTTGAACCAGAATAAATATGAGTCTTCACAAGACACTGCTGCATTTTTAAAGATAGCATACAAGGAAACAAAAAACTCACAAATTCAGCACATGTCCATACCAAACTCTTAACTGAAAGTCTTTTTTTTTTTTTTGATGGATTAAGAATATATGCCAGCCACAAAAGAAAACAATAAAAACTTCATTTATTTTACTTATTTCATTTATTTGCACAGATTTAAAACGATATAAAGAAATTAAAAACAATAGAAAACACCTCAGTGCGGGGGAGGAAAAGAAACCACTAAGGGCTTATAAACTACCACCTCAATCAGAATAGACAAATTAAAAGAACCATCGATAGATTAATATTTAATGGATGGATGGATGGATTAAAAAGAAAGATTTTAAAGTGAAGTTAACATTGAATCTTATGAATATTTCTTCCATCAGTCATGAAATTAGAAGAGAAAAAAATCAAATACTTAGACAAATACATACAAGACAAAAATAAATATGATGCAATTTGAATACAATTTGTAGATTCCGAAAATTCAGACAAGGCTCAAAATTCAAGCCATCACATATTTGATAACAAATGCTGTTTTAGTCTCCTTTTGAAAATAGAGAAGGTGACATAAATAGAGAAGGTGACACTTGCTGTTATACAAGTTGTATTTAACTGAATGTCAACCATATTAGCACGATAAACAAATTCATAATTTTAATGTGTGTTTTGTAAAAATTAAGAAAAAATATAATTCCTACCCACTTCAAATGGAGATACATTGTGGTTTTACAGCAGCATATACTGTATATTCACAAATCATCTTCAGAACATCTGCTGGAAGTCCATCTTGACCTGGTGCTTTACCACATTTCACAGATTTTAAAGCTTTGTCAACCTCTTCTATAGTGATGGGATCATTTAACTCTTCTCTTATTGGTCAAGCACCTAGTTTACATGTAGTATTTGCATCAACATTTCCTTCTTGGTTTAATAACTGATAGAAATGTTTTTTTCCATCGGTTGGATATGCTTCCCAGAACTACGTGTAACTCGCTTCCATCGGCAGATTTCACTGGTGAAACTGTATTGGTGTGAGGGCTGTAGATTGCTTTTAGTGCTGAGTAGAATCCCTGGGAGTCATTTGAGTCTGCAAGCAATTGTAATTCCTCTGCTTTCTTACTCCACCAGCTGTCTTTCATGGATTTTATATCTTTTAGGAACATGGCTTTTTATTAGAGAAAGAAGCCGTACTGGCAGCAGAGTTTTCTTTTAGATGGCATAGATATACCTTGTGCTTCGCCTCTAAAAGAGCTTGGATTTGGTCTTCATTGTCGATGAACCAGTCAGGTGATTTCCGCGTTGGGTGACCGAGAACCTTACTGGCTGTTGTATTCACTACTTCCTTAAGATCATTCCACACTGCCTCTACACCAGGTAGTTCATCATTTTCCTGTTCCTCTAGTGCTGCCTGTATTGCTTGTGCAAGAGCAGTTTGGTGGTGATCTGTAGCTAATTTCTTGATGTCAAGCTTTTTTGGCACAGCACAAGCTGTTTTGCATCTTGGTAGTGTGGCACAGAATCTAACCACAGACCTTACAAGGTAATGGTCGGAAGACCATTCTGCCCCCCTCATAGCTCTTGTCACCAGCAATTCAGTCCAGCAAGTGAAAGTGCTTGGACCTTGGATGCATCCAGGTGTAGTAGTGTATATCTGGTTGATTGAAGAATGTGTTTGTGATGCATAGCTGGCGCTGTGTGCAAAAGTTGAGCAGAAGGTCTCCACTGGAGTTCTTATTCCCCTTTCAAAACTTGCCCAGTACTTTCTGGCATAATGCATAGTCCTTGCCAATTCTTGCATTGAAATCACCCATCAACAACAGTTTATCTGTTTTGGGGATAGCTTGTATTACATGACTCAGGGTTCATAGAACTTTTCACTAGCCACAATTTTGTGGTTGGAAAATTATGTTCTATATGATCAAATTTGACCATCGCATGCTAAATTTTACTTGAACTAAATTTACAACCTTTTTAAATGTAAATGACCCTTATACATACATAAAAATAGCAATAGAAACACTGTTTAATTATTAACAGGAGTAAATACTGTAAAGCAATCAAGAAAAGTATTTGCAATATGACAGTGAAGTACAGGTAGATTTGGGGTCTGTCCAAATTCTCATTTGTACCTCTTCCCCTTGCCTAACCCCACCCCTTGGTCCTTGAAATCAAAGGCCAAGGGGAAGGGTTTGAAAATGACCCCTATGAATTGGGACTCCTCTTCAGGGCTGCACGATGTTATTAGTAATTGCTGATGGATTTAATTTAAAGGGACACTACCTGTTTTCACTAGAAAAAAAAGAAGAAAAAGAAAACTGGTGAGAAAGAAGTCTCATCTTAAGGAGAAAAATGTCTCAAATTTACATGAACAATTCTAATCAGTAGAAAAAGAAATTTACTAGAAAGAAAGTTGTAAATTCAGAGAGCTTGGACCCCTGGCGGGCTGTTTTTGGCCAGCGGGCCACATGTTTGACACCCCTGGATCAGCACATTAAAAATACATAATTAGAGGTTTTACTTCCATGAAATAGCTGCAAATCACAGATATAAATGACCACAGATAAACAAAAGTTCACCTCAGAAGAAGCTTCATTTGCTCTTTACAGCAACATTAAGTTTAGTTTCTTTCTCTCTCTGTCATACGAAAACTTACATTTGCACAATTGCAGACAGTAAACGGGAACTTCTTGCTCTAAAATAATCATATTTAACCACAGAGGTAGCTAATGTGGGGGGAAAGCACAGGTTATTCTCACCGCTGGGACAACCGGAGATCAGGGGCAGTTGTCCCCATGATCTGATCACTGAGAGCAGCTGTCTGTTCATCTCCGTTTCTCTCCAGACTGGAAAGAAAATAAGCCGACCTGTGGAGCCAGAGTCCTGGACTGCCTGCAGTTGGCTGACAGTGCGCCAATGAGAATACACTGTGTGCGCACAGATAGTGCTTATGGGAGTTGTAGTTTTGTAGTCTTACTTTGCAATAGGTTCATTATTTAGATGTCATTTGAGAAAACTACAACCCTCCAAAGTAGTAGCTAGTGGGAGTCGCTGTCTTACCCGCCACAGGCAAAATATACCCACCAGTGGTGGGTGGACAGATGCTAATGTCAAGTCCTGGTCACAGGTCTATGTTATGAAAAATAAAATACATCTTTTTCATTGTTTTTTCACTGTAATTGTGATTAATCACAATTAATTATAGAAAATGTACAATTAATTAGTTAAAAAAAAGTCTTTTATCAATTACCAGCCCTAATTTATAAAACCTCAGAAAATTATAATATATTAATAATTTTTTCCTGTCCTTTCACCCTCAGTGAGAAGCATGTTTCGGCTCTGCTCAAACTCAAGACCAACCTTTCCAAAGCCAACAGGAGAATCATCAAAACAACCGTTTTGGACACTTTGAAAGAAGCCAGCTTGAAGGGTGATAGTCGAAAGTTTTTCTGCTATGTTAAGGTGAAATGAGACACAGCGTATCTCATTCAAAAGTCTAAAACATCATGTATTATACTGTCTGCATGTTTGGTTTGTGAGTGCCTATGATAAGCTGGACAGGCATTTTCAGTCCAAATGTCAGTACAAAGTGGATGTCATGATGACATTACATAAAAAGACAAAACATGATTCAAATGCTAACTGGCTGTACATAATCTTGTGCAAAAACCTAAACTGTCAAGTCATTGCTTGTGCTACTGTTCAAGTGTATAAGCTACATGTCACAATAGTGCTAGTTAAAATGGTGCGATTCATTCAGAAACAATAAGGGTCAAGTGTGAGTGAGTGTGTTTTAGTGAAGACTGTCAGTGTTGTGGAGTTTAGTATATTTGTGTATATTTTCAGAACAATTCAGTGTTTGATTTTTGCGTGGGTTTGTTTCATGTAATTTCTTGTTATACATGTGAAAAAAGGGAGAAATGCTTGTTGACTGTAGGATATACTGTATGTATTGATACAAATTTATAAATAAACTTGGAAAAACGTGTCATTGGATTGTGATTTTTATTCTGCTATGTCTTCTTCTTCCCCAAAATTAAATTAAAATGTACTGGTACATACCTGTGCATGCCCAGAGAAAGCAAGTGTAAGCAAACATTTCTGCATGGCCGTTGAAAGTTACTGTTACCATGGCAACAGCAACCATGGTGAAACCTGTCTTGGATCTTTGACGTCACCACTTCATGCCTGCCTTTGATCTTTGATAATGTCATAGCGAGTGCTATGATCATGAGTAATGCCTGCCTTTGATTTTTGATGTCATAGCGAGTCCTATGATCGTGAGTGCAGCCCGCCTTTGATCTCATGGCAAGTCCTATGATCATGAGATCGTGACCGACAGAGATTTCTTGAATTACAGCCGTGGACAAAATTGTTGGTACCCCTCTGTTAATGAAAGAAAAACCCACAATGGTCACAGAAATAACTTGAATCTGACAAAAGTGGTAATAAATAAAAATTCTATGAAAATTAACCAATGAAAATCAGACAATGCTTTTGAATTGTGGTTCAACAGAATTATTTAAAAAAAACAAACTCATGAAACAGGCCTGGACAAAAATGATGGTACCCTTAACTTAATATTTTGTTGCACAACCTTTTGAGGCAATCACTGCAATCAAACAATTTCTGTAACTGTCAATGAGGCTTCTGCACCTCTCAGCAGGTATTTTGGCCCACTCCTCATGAGCAAACTGCTCCAGTTTTCTCAGGTTTGAAGGATGTTTGGCTCTTAGCCATTCTTGGGTGTTTTTAGCTGTGTGTTTTGGGTCATTATCCTGTTGCAAGACCCATGACCTGCGACTGAGACCAAGCTGTCTGACACTGGGCAGCACATTTCTCTCTAGAATACTATGATAGTCTTGAGATTTCATTGTACCCTGCACAGATTCAAGACACCCTGTGCCAGATGCAGCAAAGCAGCCCCAGAACATAACAGAACCTCCTCCATGTTTCACAGTAGGGACAGTGTTCTTTTCTTGGTATGCTTCATTTTTGCGTCTGTGAACATAGAGCTGATGTGCCTTGCCAAAAACTTCCAGTTTTGTCTCGTCTGTCCACAGGACATTCTCCCAGATGCTTTGTGGCTTGTCAACATGCAGTCTGGCAAATTCCAGTCTGGCTTTTTTATGATTTGTTTTCAACAGTGATGTCCTCCTTGGTTGTCTCCCATGAAGTCCACTTTGGCTCAAACAACAACGGATGGTGCGATCTGACACTGATGTACCTTGACCTTGGAGTTCACCATGAATGTGTTTAGAGGTTGTTCTGGGCTCTTTTGTTACCATTCGCATTATCCATCTCTTCCATTTTTCATCAAGTTTCCTCCTGCAGCCACGTCCAGGGAGGTCGGCTACAGTCCCGTGGATCTTAAATTTCTGAATAATATGTGCAACTGTAGTCACAGGAACATCAAGCTGCTTGGAGATGGTCTTATAACCTTTACCTTTAACATGATTGTCTATAATTTTCTTTTTAATCTCCTGAGACAACTCTCTCCTTTGCTTCCTCTGGTCCATGTTTAATGTGGTACACACCATGTCACCAAACAGCACAGTGACTACTTGTCACCCTTTAAATAGGCCAACTGACTGATTACAAGTTTGTAGACACCTGCAATGTTAATTAGAGGACACATCTTGCTTGAACATGCCCCTATGGTCACATTATTTTCAATCTTTTCTAGGGGTACCATCATTTTTGTCCAGGCCTGTTTCATGAGTTTGTTTTTTAAAGTAATTCTGTTGAACCACAATTCAAAAGCATTGTCTGATTTTCATTGGTTAATTTTCATTGAGTTTTTATTTTTTACCACTTTTGTCAGATTCAAGTTATTTCTGTGACCAGGGGTACCAACAATTTTGTCCACGTGTGTATATATAGAGTGATGATATTCTTTGTCTCCAGGGCATGGGTCCCAGCCCACATCCTCGCTTTAAAGTTGGGATTTTCTGTATTTCCCCTTATTATTATTATCCTGGGTTGCTATTATTATTATTATTATTATTACTGTAACGTGCTGCTCGACATGGCGACGTCCCACCGGGAGATTCGAACTCACGCCTCCCGCTCCGGAGTCCCGCACTCTACCTGTGTCGCCAATAGGGTCAACCCACTTGGCAAGCCAAGTAGGGTGCTCATATTGAGTTCGCTACACTACTCCCCTCTGGTTCTCGACATCGTCCCGATGTCAGCACCCCATTACTGCTTTGGACAGGAGATCCCACTTCTGACACCAATGTAACGTGCTGCTCGACATGGCGACGTCCCACCGGGAGATTCGAACTCACGCCTCCTGCTCCGGAGTCCCGCACTCTACCTGTGTCGCCAATAGGGTCAACCCACTTGGCAAGCCAAGTAGGGTGCTCATATTGAGTTTGCTACATTATTATTATTATTATTATTATTATTATTCTGTCTTGCATATTTATTTCTTCATTGGCCTTCTTGTTTATCAGCATTATTATTATTATGAGTGATGGCTGCCTTTGAGCTTTGACATGGTTCCCATGGCAACACAAAGTGCTATGCTTGTGACACACAGACATCGGTGGTCCTATGATCTTTGGCGTCATAGGAATATCATAGGACATAATGTAGTAATAAACATCACATATGACGGCATCGCAAGTCCTATGACGCCTAAGATCATAGGATCATATAGACTTCATATCTATATGACGGCATTGCAAGTCCTATGCCTGAGTTCATAGGATCATCACAGGACATCATGCAGACGTCATAGGCCGTCCTCTGAATGCCTGAGATCATAGGATCATCATAGGTCATAGCAAGTGCTATGATCGTGAATGATGCCTGTCATTGATCACATAGTCAAAGACACCTGTCTATACATCTATATGATGTCACATAGCCAGCCATCCTATCTATAGATCATCGGAACATCATAGGTCATAGCAAGTCCTATGATCGTGAGTGATGCCTGCCGTTGATCACATAGTCAAAGACACCTGTCTATATGTCTCTATGACGTCATGTAGACATATCTCTATGACGGCATCACAAGTCCTATGATGTCTGAGATCACAGGATCATCGTGAGTGATGCCTGCCATTGATCACATAGTCAAAGACACCTGTCTATATGTCTCTATGACGTCATATGGACATCATATCTATATGACAGCACGCGAGTCCTATGATGCCTGAGATCATAGGATCATCGTGAGTGATGCCTGCCATTGATCACCTAGTCAAAGACACCTGTCTATATGTCTATATGACGTCACCTGTCTATATGATGTCATATAGACATCATACTTCTATGACGGCATCACGAGTCCTATGATGCCTGAGATCATAGGATCATCATAGGACACCATGCAGACATCATAGGCCATCCTATGATGTCCTATGATTGTGACACACAGACACACAGATATTTCTTAAATTTATAGTGATAGAGTGATGCACATATAGTATACCAACACTAATGTAATTTCTGTGCTAAAAAAGTATGGAAATGATTGTTAGAAAACCCAATTTTGCTGATTTAATAATGTTTCTAAGTGATGAACAATGAATCAGCATGCTCAGCAGTGTTGGGCAAGTGACTAAAAAATAACTGACAGTTACTAGTTACTTCTTTTCAAAAGTTACTTTACCAATAAATGCATGATTAAAGTAACTAGTTACTTAGAAAAGTAATTTTCATGTTACTTTTAAATGCATGATTAAATAATCTCACATAGCAAGATTAATTAATGGATTACATTACGGGCTTATTAATGTCAGGCTGAAAACAGACTCAAACAGAGCTTTTAGAACATGTTCAGTCTGCTTTATCCTGCTTTGAGAGCTCTTATTGTGGGAAAAATCTGAAGAAAATCAACATGATATTGCCAGTAATTTCCTCATTTTGGAGTGAGAGTTGGCAACACTGCATAAAGCTGTCCATAATCTTTATCCAGCTAGCAAGTAAATGTGTTTTAACTTCAGTGGATCACAGTCTCAGCTGTCTGATGGAAAGTGACTATTATCACGTCTTCAGTCTGTAATGACGTATCTGGCAATCAGGTTTAATTCTTGCTGGGTCACAAACTGTCCAGATGCATACCTGTGCTTGAAATCCAGCCGTGGCTGTTCAGACAGCGTAGATCGACTAACACGGTGTTGTTAGCATAGCTAGCCGTTACTTAACGCTAGTTTTGTTGGAGCTTTGTTGCTGTTTTCAGGCGCTTCTGAAGATTGACGTAAGTAAGGTCTCAACCAGCACTTACAGTGGTGTGAAAAAGTGTTTGTCCCCTTCCTGATTTCTCATTTTTTTGTACATTTTTGTTCATTTTTTGCTTTTTGCCACCGCTTCTGCCTGACAGTTGTGCCTGTACTAAATAGTGCCTCTCTTGAGTGCTGGGCACTTCCTGTGGTAATGTATTGTCACTTCCTGTGTTGCTGGCTGTCGGTGTGGTTTGCTCTGTGGTTAGCTCTCCTCACTCTCTTGAGGATTATTGCCTTTAATTGTATTTTAATCACTTTTTTTCCCCATCTACCATCACCTCTCACTTCTGTTTAACAAGCCTCTTGCACCTGTGTGTGCATTCAGTGTCACCTAATCACCCTCTTTAGCCTTCTGTTCACCTTTCATCGGTGTTTGTGTTAGCTTTGGGTTAGCCTCTAGCTATGGCTACTAGCCTTCCTTCCCCTTTTCCTGTGGTGTGCGCTCTGTGTCAGATGTTTAGTTACACTTCTGCCTCTTTTAGTGTTAATGGTAAATGTAATAAATGTTGTCTTTTTGAGGCGCTCGAGGCGAGGTTGTGCGATTTGAAATCCCGGCTCCGCTGCATTGAAACGCTGTCAGTGCCAGTTAATAATGACGGACGCCCCTTAGCTGCAGCGGAGCACCCTAGCATAGGGCTTGCTAGTTGTCCCCCGGCTTCCACCTCTCCTGAGCAGCCAGGAGAGAATGGATGGGTGACGGTGAGAAGGAAGCATAGTCGCAAGGCCCTGGTTCACCACCAACCTGTTCATGTTTCTAATCGCTTTTCCCCGCTCAGCAACACACCCGCTGAGGGAAAAACTCTGATCATTGGCGACTCTGTAGTCGGAAACATGAACCTAGAGACTCCAGCGGCCATAGTCAAATGCATTCCCAAGGCCAGAGCACGCGACATTGAGTCAAATTTGAAAATGCTGGCTAAAAGTAACTGCAAATACTCCACAATTGTTATCCACGCCAGCATTAACAACATCCGACTCCGGCAGTCGGAAGTCACAAAACTTAGTGTGGAATCAGTGTGTAACTTTCCCAAAATGATGTCTGCCTCTCTAGTATTCTCTGGGCCCCTCCCCAATCTGACCAGTGATGACATGTTTAGCCGCGTGTCATCCTTCAACCGCTGGCTGTCTGTGTGGTGTCCTGCAAACAATGTGGGCTACATAGACAAATGGAACTCATTTTGGGGAAAACCTGGTCTTATTAGACGAGACAGCGTACAACCCACTTTGGATGGTGCGTGTCTTTTATCTAACAATCTGGCATCATTTTTATCCCAAATTTCCAAAACCTTGACAACTGAGAGTTGAGACCAGGAAGCAGACTCGCAGTCTTACACGCCTCTCTGCAGCTCCTCTTCATCCGCCACCCCTCAACTTAGCCCCTGTCTTCCCCATCAGAGAATCATTGTCTGCTCCCTCCAAAGTAAATAAAAATATAATGTATAAGCATCCCAAAGTCATTAAACAAAAAGTTGATAAAACTCAAATTAAACATGAAGCCTCTAAATTTAATGACTTGGCCTCTGTTCCTCCTCATAATTTAAAGGGCCTATATCATGCAAAATTGACTTTTTTGAGCTTTTAAGCAAGTTATAATGTTAATTCCTCACCCAAAACACCCCCAAAGTGGTATTTTGCTCCATTCACGCATCTCTGAGTATTCCTCCTCAACCCTGCTCTCTGAGCTGCTGCTCCGCCCTGTCCCTGATAATGACTGGGTCCCGCCCACTCCAGGAAGTGCCTGTGCTGCCAGCACCGCCCCCAGGCTAACGCACCCACCCACTTTCACTTTTCACTTTAATGGAGCGGTGATTGGCAAAACTCTTTCACTTTAGCATTGACGCTGTGAAGAAGTAGTTCCTCTCGCACCTAATCTGCTCAGTGACAACAACTGTTTGCTTTTTTACGTAAGACAATGTCTTCTAAGTGGCGTAAATGTGTCTTTGGCTGTGAGAGATTTAGGAGTTTGTTCAGCCTTCCTTGTTTTCGTGGGCGGAACCCAGCGACACACTGCAGCAGCCGGCTCAGGGGTTACGTCATGAAATGGGCGGCAGCCACAAGAAGGAGAGGCAGAGCCTCAGAGATCGAGGCATCTTACTTTCAGGCTCGTGAAAATAACTCATATTTTCATATTTCATGTCATTTTCACGAAATATGAAATATTTCGTGAAAATAACTCATATTTCATAAGAAATTCATTCTCCAGTGTACCAAAGGTAATATACTATCACATACTGTATATGCATATAGTTTACTCTGAAAGGCTTAAAATAGCATG
The DNA here is from genome assembly GCA_020510985.1 of Pholidichthys leucotaenia. Classification (NCBI taxonomy): domain Eukaryota; kingdom Metazoa; phylum Chordata; class Actinopteri; order Cichliformes; family Pholidichthyidae; genus Pholidichthys; species Pholidichthys leucotaenia. Next base: position 67,844,442 of record CM035842.1, on the reverse strand, counting down.
ATATAGGCCCTTTAAAAATTAAATGCGGTTTGTTAAATATTAGGTCTCTAACTCCCAAGTCTCGGCTAGTCCATGATCTGTTAATTGATCATCAGACTGATTTAATATCCCTTACAGAGACTTGGTTAGGGCAAGAGGATTATGTCGGTTTAAATGAATCAACTCCCTCTGGTTATTTAAACTGTCAAAATTCCAGAAGTTCTGGTCGTGGAGGAGGAGTAGCAACAATTTACCATTCCAAATTACTAGTTAATGTAAAGCAAAAAACATGTCATAATTCCTTTGAGAGCCTGGTCCTCAGTATTGGGCATGTTAGCAATGTTAGGTTAAACCCAATTTTATATGCCATAGTTTATCATCTTCCCTCAACCTACTCAGAGTTTTTATCCAAATTTGCTGAATTCTTACCAGATTTAGTGCTGAAATCAGATAGAGTAATTATAGTAGGGGACTTTAATATACATGTAGATGTAGATAGTGATTGCCTTAATATGGCATTTAATTCAATATTAGACTCAATGGGGTTTTCTCAGAAAGTAGGAAATTCTACCCGTTGTCTCCACCACACGTTGGACCTCGTGCTGACATATGGCATAGAAATAGAAAATCTGGTAGTCTCCTCATAACCCTGTACTGTCAGACCATTGTCTGTTCACCTTTGATTTTACTATTTCTGACTATTTGGCTCCGAAAGAAAAATATTACTACAGTAGATGCCTCTCAGATGATGCTGTTACCAAATTTATGCAGATTGTTTCATCTATGCCATGTGTCAACACAATGAAGATAAGCTATGGAGAGCTTGCTCTTTCTGTAATTGATAGCATGGTAGACAGTGTTACAGCTTCTCTGCATCGGACTCTAGACATGGTGGCCCCTTTAAAAAAGAAAAAGTCTAATCAGAGATTTCTAACTCCTTGGTTCAACACAGAAACTCGTAGCTTAAAACAGAAGACTCGTCAATTAGAAAGAAAATGGCACTCGCACTCCACTAAATTACATGAATTCTAGCTTGGAGAAATCATCTCTAATTTATAAAAAATCTCTTAGGAAAGCTACAACAAGTTATTATTCTGCATTAATAGAAGAGAACAAGAATAATCCCAGGTGTGGGATAACCCCCACAACAGACTGGGACAGGCACAGCGCTCAACTAGAGCAATTAACATAACAGTGAAATGCGTGTATTAATGTCAACAGGCAGCCCTGCTTCGTCTAGCTTTTCCCTGCTCAGTACTGTGATGTTAATGTGCCATTCATGCATTGTGTTCATGCATCCTGCCCTTACTGTGATCTATAGACTGATAACAATATGTAGATGTGCCTTGTAACCTCTTTTGTCCTGCAGCTCCGGAGCGGAGGCGAATTCCGGCCAGCAATCTCCTTATTGTTATGTGTGTCTCTCAAATGCAAATGCCCATACCTACTGCTGTGAATGCCTTTCATGTATTGTCTGTAGTTGGGTATATAAGCTGCATTGCTCTGTAACTCACTCTCTCACTCTGATGACTGCTTCTACTACTCCTGCTGAGAGCCTGAGGACCCGCTCCAGCCTGCTTGCACTAGGGCTGGAGCGAGTTCCTATGATGGCGGTATGATTGAATAAACCTACTTAAAACCCTCAGTTTGCTGCCTATTTTATCATCTGCCTCATTGGTGACCCCGAAAATGCACACGCATTGTGCAACGCAACCTTCTGGTCTGGACAGCCACGCTGGTAACCCGACGACAACGAACGCAGCACCCAGCGGTGATTCTCCGACGACAAGCGAACGCAGCAGCCTGGCGCAAATGACCTGCCCTCCCTTCTGCTACAGGGAGACCTCGACGCAGAGTTACCAGGCGAAACTCTCCGGAGATCACCCACGACCGAGAAAGCTGCAGAAAACTTCATGGTGAGATCTGCACATCCACGCTGGGAGCGGCCGCTCTCACAGCTCCTCCACACGAGAGCGCACGCACCTCGTCCTCTCTCCATGACGGCGACCTCCAGGGCCGACGGAGAACGCAGCGCGTGGACCTGAACGCACCATGACCCATCTACAGCAACACATTGAACAGGGTTGATTATCGGCGCCGACTACGCTGATCTCCAGCAAGCTCCCTGACCCTGGTTCTCCTCTCCAGCTGGCCCACCCACGCACGGAACCCCGGCACACGCACCGGGGAGTTATGAGGACGGGGCACCACGCACGGGACACATACGGCTCCACAGACCGCCATCGTCCTTCGCCGCTGCACACAGAGCCTTCAGGCTTGCTCGTACACCTGAGGCACACACGCAGCTTGCTCACAGGATTTTCTAATGGTCTTAGCCACGGCGCACAACGGGAATTCAGCAGTCTGCGGTTCCCGAGGGCTTTAAGGTCATGCCCGCACCTAAAGTCAACACGCCAAGTCCCTTTGCTTTTGTTTTTTTCTTACAGCCGCCACGCAGCCTCGCCGCTCCTTTTTTTTTTTTTTCTTCACGGCCGCTAGTAATCCTTGCAGGACTTAATCGCGAGAGGAGTCAGTGACTAATTTTTTCCCCTTACAACCGCTGTGGATCTCCGCACGTTCAACTGGACAGCCCCTCAACATCGCGGACCCACAAGCAATTTTTGCGCGGCCCGGACGATTTCACCGTCCCGGGCCGGCACTGGCTACCCCCCCCCCCGCCCACCTCCACCTGCACAGAGCTTTCCCTGCTTGCTGCCAAAGCCGGACTATCGAGGCCTCGGCCGCCTGCCGAGTCCTCTGGGGGGGAGCGTGTAGGATAACCCCCACAACAGACTGGGACAGGCACAGCGCTCAACTAGAGCAATTAACATAACAGTGAAATGCGTGTATTAATGTCAACAGGCAGCCCTGCTTCGTCTAGCTTTTCCCTGCTCAGTACTGTGATGTTAATGTGCCATTCATGCATTGTGTTCATGCATCCTGCCCTTACTGTGATCTATAGACTGATAACAATATGTAGATGTGCCTTGTAACCTCTTTTGTCCTGCAGCTCCGGAGCAGAGGCGAATTCTGGCCAGCAATCTCCTTATTGTTATGTGTGTCTCTCAAATGCAAATGCCCATACCTACTGCTGTGAATGCCTTTCATGTATTGTCTGTAGTTGGGTATATAAGCTGCATTGCTCTGTAACTCACTCTCTCACTCTGACTGCTTCTACTACTCCTGCTGAGAGCCTGAGGACCCGCTCCAGCCTGCTTGCACTAGGGCTGGAGCGAGTTCCTGTGATGGCAGTATGATTGAATAAACCTACTTAAAACCCTCAGTTCGCTGCCTTATTTTATCATCCGCCACACCAGGTTTCTTTTCAGCACCGTAGCCAGGCTGACAAAGACTACAGTCACACTGTAGGTCTTGATGCTCAATTCCGATTTTTTGCCGAGATCCGATTTTTTTGTGTGGGCATTCACGTTATTATTTAAATGCGACTCCCATCAGACTCCAGTGTGAACGATCTACAGCTATGAGGTGACCCGCATGGGCAGAGGAAAACGTAACGTCAGACACAGCATTGTGTTTGGGGGACAGAACTTGTTCACCCTAATGCACCGCAGCAAAATAACATGTTAAAATCATAAATGAGACCAGCTCCCTTCCTCTACACACCAGATAACCACTGTGATCAGCTCTGCTTTAACAGAAATGACTGATTAAACAGCTCTCTTTAAAATGAGACCCCGTGTCTCAATGAGATTACCTATATAAATAAGGTTAATTGTGGTATATATTACTCATATATTCCATACCTGCATACGTTAGAGCATGTGGAAATGTTTGGAGCAACATATGCAAAGGAACTTCACACCTCCGAAAGGACAAAGGAATCTCACCGCCGTGTGAAGACCAACGACGTCACAGGACGCGGCGGCGACACACTTGACACCTTCACCCCCTAAGGCGAGGAGAGGTTTTCCCATCACCTCCCAAGACGAAGGGAGGAGTTAACAGGACAATGGGGGGATTAAGATACGGGAGATGTCGGCTTGTGTTTTGCATGTCTTTGATGTGTGCCTGTATTTAACCAGCGAGCTGGGCAGAAATCTTTCTCTTTTGCCTTCTGCCAAGCTCTGCACCAGATGAGACAAGATAGAAGAGTTGTTCATTAAAGACTCTGTTTTTGATACAAAACCGCCTCATCATTTCCAGCTCTTCTACACTGGTGACCTTGACGCGAGTATGGACCGGAGGCGTTCTTCAAGCGACTCATCCGTGGCGACTCTGGCATACGCCACCGACAACGCAGACGAGGGAACAAGCGGACAGCTGTTTCCCCCGGCAGAGGGCACCGAGAGAGCTCAACCGAGCTCCAGCACCGCCGTGAGAGCCGAGGCAATGCACTCTCACCCGGCGGGCACAACAGTGATGATGTGTGCGAACGCCGTAGCTGTCAAACTGCCAGATTTCTGGCGAGAAGACCCGGCCTCTTGGTTTCATCAAGCTGAAGCCCAGTTCATACTGGCGGGCATCACGGCAGACGATACTAAATTCTACCATATCGTCTCCAAACTCGACTCCGCCACTTCGAGGTGTGTGCGGAGCTTGATCCAGCGACCACCGGCCCGGGACAAGTATGAGACACTCAAGGCGACCATCGTGGCGAATTATGTCCCATCAGCGGAGGAAAGAGCCGAAAAGATCCTGGCGGTCTACGGCCACAGAGGGGGCAATCCAAAGACCCTCATGGAGGATTTGCTGCAGCTCAAGGAGGAGGATAATGATAATTTCCTCTTCCAATTTATTTTTCCCAGCACGCTACCACCACACACGAGAGGGACACTCGCCAGTATGAAGTGCAACAATCATCAGGACTTCCGCACACTGGCCAACGAGGCTTATCGGCTCGTCAACGCCTGCAGAGAACTGACACCCACAGCGGCATCCGCAGACCTCAAGACTGACGCCCCGAGCCTTGGAGAGCCACAACCCACGGAGCAGACTCAACCCACGGTGACAGTGGCACGGCCCAAGCGCAACAAACAGAATGACGTCTGTTATTATCACCACCGCTTCGCCGAGAAAGCCCGAAAATGTGTTCCTCCCTGCAAGTTTACGATGTCGGGAAACGCCAAAGCCGAGGGCTGTTAACGGCAGCGGTTCTCGGCGAGAAAAACAAGCTGTTATACGTGACGGATGGACACACAGGCAAGCAGTTCCTCATCGACACGGGAGCTCAGCTGAGTTTCATCATGCCCTCCCACGCAGATCGAGCCATGGGCACCCGGGGCAATGGAGCAGTGGCAGCCAACGGTTCTGACATCGACACGTTCGGGGAAAAGAGCCTGCACCTCCTCATTCACGGCCGCAGCTACAGATGGACATTTGTTGTAGCGGCGGTGAGTTTTAACTTGTTAGGCGCTGATTTTCTATGTGCACATGGGTTATTAGTTGATCTAGCAAATAGGCGCCTGGTTAATGCTGGTTAATGTTCTTTTGCTTCTATTCCATGCTCAGCTCGAGTCTCTCCACCACCTGTGCAGGTCAACGTCACCACGGCAGGAGGTAAGTTTGAGCAACTCCTCACCCAATTTCCAGCATTCACAACCCCCAAATTTTCAGCCACTGTAGCCAAACACGGGGTTAAACACTTCATTCCAACAACGGGACCTCCCGTTTTTGCCAAAGCTCGCCGCTTAGACGCGGCCAAGCTCAACATAGCAAGGGACGAGTTTGCAGCTCTCGAAAAATTGGTCATTGTTAGACGCTCAAAGAGCCCTTGGGCTTCGCTGCTTCACATGGTTCCGAAATCCAACGGTTCTTGGAGACCGTGCGGAGATTACCGCAGATTAAACAACGCTACAGCGCATGACCACTACCCCATCCCTCACATACAGGACTTTTCACTACATTTAGCGGGTGCGCGCATTTTTTCAAAAATAGACTTAGTCCGCGGTTATCACCAAGTCCCAGTCCAAGCTGAAGACATTCCTAAAACAGCGGTTATAACCCCTTTCGGCCTTTTTGAATTCCTGCGAATGCCTTTCGGCCTCAAAGGCGCTGCTCAGACTTTTCAACGTATGATGGACGCAGTCTTACGCGACCTCCCCTTTGTTTTCGTCTACCTCAACGACATGCTGGTAGCCAGCTCATCGGAGGAAGAGCACGAGCAGCATCTCACTACCGTTTTTCGGAGGCTAGAAGAGCACGGATTAATAATTAATCCAGCCAAATGCAAATTCGGCGTATCGCAAATTGATTTTTTGGGACATAGAGTCTCCCCGAAAGGGGCAGTTCCGCTTCCAGACAAAATTCATGCGATAGAAGGTTTTCCACCGCCCAAACGGTCAAATCGCTACAGGAATTTTTGGGGATGGTTAATTTTTACAACCGTTTCCTCCCTCATGCAGCTCAGCTCATGCAGCCCCTGTATGACGCGCTCAAAAAAAAGAAAGCTTCCAAGGCGGTCGAATGGACCCCGGAACGCGAACGCGCTTTTGCAGAAGTTAAAAACGCCCTAGCTAACGCCACAATGTTAGTCCACCCAGATCCCTCGGCCCGCATTGCTCTAACCACAGATGCTTCAGACTTGGCCATAGGGGCAGTTGTAGAACAACTTGTCAAGGGGGTCTGGCAACCTTTAGCATTCTTTAGCAAATCGCTAAACCCGACGGAACGCAAATACAGCACTTTTGACAGGGAGCTGCTGGCGCTCCATTTGTCCATCCGCCACTTCCAGTTTTGGTTAGAAGGGTGGAGTTTCACGGCTTTTGTGGACCATAAACCTCCCACTTTTGCTATAGCTAAAATTTCAGAACCTTGGTCGGGCAGACAACAAAGACAGCTAGCTGCGATTTCAGAGTTCACCACAGACATTCGACATGTAGCGGGCAAACTTAACGTAGTAGTGGACTGTCTCTCTCGCACTGTGGCACCGCCAGAGCACGAGGAGACAGATTACACTGCCTCAGCAGCTGAGCTTTTCTCTAACGCAAACACATATGCAGCACCTATCCATGAAGGGATAGATTATGCAGCCATGGCGGAAGAACAAGGCAGTGATGCAGACGTGCACGCGCTCCTGTCTGGACCAACAGGGTTAAGGCTGGAGAAAAAAGGGTTGCGCGACGGCGTGCCCCCCCCCTAATATGCGATGTTTCAACCGGCCGACCTCGCCCGTTAGTACCAGCTGCTTGGCGCCGCCGTATTTTCGACGCAATTCACTCCCTCGCGCACCCAGGTGTGCGCGCCTCGGTCAAAATGGTTGCCGAAAAATTTGTGTGGCCAGGCCTGCGCAAAAACGTAAAAGAATGGGCAAAAACTTGCATTCCTTGTCAGCGCGCCAAAGTACACAGACACACAAAAGCCCCTCTGGAGCCTTTTCCCATCCCTGCTAGAAGGTTCGACCACATTCATGTCGACCTCGTGGGGCCACTGCCTTCCTCCCAGGGTTTCACACACCTGCTAACAATGATAGACCGCACCACGCGCTGGCCAGAGGCAGTCCCTCTAGCGGCAACTACAGCGGAGGAAGTCGCTCGTGTTTTTCTAACAAATTGGGTGGCACGTTTCGGCGTCCCATCAGACATCACGTCAGATAGGGGGCCTCAATTTGTCTCAGAGCTCTGGTCAGCCATGTCCAACAGTTTAGGGGCAACAATTCACCGTACCACCGCTTATCACCCTCAGGCTAATGGGTTATGCAAGCGTTTTCACAGGTCCTTAAAGGCCGCCCTCAGAGCCTCATTAACGGACACAAATTGGGTAAATAAACTTCCCTGGGTTTTATTGGGGTTGCGTGCGGCACCTAAAGAGGATTTAGATGCTTCCCCTGCAGAATTAGTCTTTGCTCAGCCTATCAGACTACCAGGTGAATTTTTACCAGAAAACCCGGAACCAGGGCACCTCCCAGTCCCAAGGTTTTTAGGCAGTAACGGACCGGACTCTCTCCACGGTCCAGCTCATCACTCCTTTCCACGAGTTTTTGTTCCTCAAACTTTAAAAAACGCCGAGTTTGTTTTTGTTAAGCATGAAGCCCTAAAACCAACGTTACGCCCAGTATACGATGGCCCGTTCAGAGTGCTGGAAAATGGTGACAAACACTTTGTGCTTGATTATGGGGATAGAAATGAAACGGTCAGCATTGACAGACTCAAACCTGCCTTCTTGTTGAGAGACGAACCTGCACAGTTAGCGCGAGCACCTCGGCGAGGCAGACCCCCCAAGGAAAAAGTCTCAGCCCCCAGGCAGGGAACAAATAATCTCTCTCCTTCCCACACTGCAGATTCCTCACAACAAGGTCCCAGCAGGACGCCTAAACCAACCTACAGCAGCTTTGGGAGAAGATTAAAACCCAGGCTGCACAGGGACTGATTACACCACTCTGCAATTTTTCGCTAATTGTGCCGCAACAGTTTAGGACTGACTTATGATTATACTATGCTGTTATGTTTTCACTGAACTCTCTTAGGAGCATGGCTGCTTGAAAGTTTCTTCTGTGGCAACAGCTGTAACACGTAGTATGTCTTAGTAATTACCCTAGACTGTGAATCTTTCTGTGTCCTTTCCTAGTTGTTTGGGGGGCCTGTGGTATATATTACTCATATATTCCATACCTGCATATGTTAGAGCATGTGGAAATGTTTGGAGCAACATATGCAAAGGAACTTCACACCTCCGAAAGGACAAAGGAATCTCACCGCCGTGTGAAGACCAACGACGTCACAGGACGCGGCGGCGACACACTTGACACCTTCACCCCCTAAGGCGAGGAGAGGTTTTCCCATCACCTCCCAAGACGAAGGGAGGAGTTAACAGGACAATGAGGGGATTAAGATACGGGGGATGTCAGCTTGTGTTTTGCATGTCTTTGATGTGTGCCTGTATTTAACCAGCGAGCTGGGCAGAAATCTTTCTCTTTTGCCTTCTGCCAAGCTCTGCACCAGATGAGACAAGATAGAAGAGTTGTTCATTAAAGACTCTGTTTTTGATACAAAACCGCCTCATCATTTCCAGCTCTTCTACACTAATAAATAATCCTTGCTATTACAATAGGGCTGTCGCCCACTGATGTTGTCAGTGGCTCTTGCCCTAATAAACTACACGGCTCGTACCAGCAGCGTAACACCGGTCCTGCTGCAGGAGGGAGGAGACGTCAAACTCCCCTCTCCTGTGTGTCCCCCTATCTGGCCATTCTGCTCCACAGCCATGTCCATGTTAACTTTACATTTTAGATATTACAGCAGCCAGGGCTCACGGTGTGCCATTTACAGGGGAAAAGGAATTTGTAGCGTCCAGTAAATGTGTCGTTAGTGTGCTTGCTTGTCTGGTAGTTTCAGCCCCAAACCTCTCCCTTCCCCCAAAAAATTTTGAAGTTATTGTGCAGTCGATGCTGACAAAATTATGATCCAGTGATAAAGGGAAGACAATTGATTAAAAAGAGAGCACAAATCAGCTGTGTCTGCCATGCTTGCTGCATCCTCCTCCACAGAATTGTAGCGTCTGTCTCACTTCAATGAGGAAAAGGTCGGATGAAATGCGACATTGTGGGCGACACATATTGAGGGCCCACGTTTCCACAGAGACAGGACTGCATGTGTATTGAGGGTGTCACGTCTGCAAGGACAAAGGACTCGAATCTGCAGAAGATAACAAGGAGGTGTGAGATTTGTCTCTTTGTCCCACAGAAGATGCCCCGGAGAGATTTCCGGTTCATCAGGAAATGAGAGACAATGGTGAAGATTCAAAGGGATGCTTTGTGACTGTATGTTTACTGAAAACACCATGTGACTTGAATTCTGATGCTGGAAACATATAAAAGCGTGATGAGATATGATTCTTTCTTTTTCCTGCTTTGAGAATGCTAGAAGCTGTGTTCTGTCAATAAAGCTGGTTTACGACTAAACTCAGCCTCATCATTTGAGCACATCTTCTACACTGGTGACCTACGACGAGAAATGAGCAGACAGAATTCTCCCGAGTGGGGCTCGGCGGAAGCCAGCCTGATGGCCGCCTCCACGATCCGGCTGCCCGATTTCTGGCAGCACAGCCCGCGCTCATGGTTTAGCGCAGTCGAGGCGCAGTTCAACCTCCGGAGAATCTCCAACGACGACACAAGATTCTACCACGTGGTAGCGAAGCTGGACAGCAACACGGTCCAGAAAAGTGGAGGATCTGGTTAATCATCCACCAGACAGCGACAAGTACAGCGCATTGAAGGACGCGCTGATCAGCCATTTCACCCCTTCAGTCCAACAACGAGCAGAGGGGCTCCTGGCGTTGATGGAGTCAGAAAACGATAGATCTGCGGACCTGATGGTGAAGATGCTGAAGCTCAAAGACTCTGAGGATGGCAAATTCATTTTCACCCACCTTTTCCTTCGGACCCTGCCGCCAGCAGTGAGAGTGGCCCTGGCAGAGTCGCCCCGATTGGCCAGGTGAGACTACCATGGGTTGAGCAAAGAGGCGCAATGGTTGGTCGACGCCCACAAGCGGAACGCGGTTTCGGCCGCGGCGGCTAGCCCGGGAACGGCGTCTGGAGACAGCGCAGGTCCAGCGGCCGCGGCGCCAGACGCACCAACGACGGTGGCGACGGGAGCCAGACGACGCGGAGCGGAGGACGGCCCGTGTTTCTACCACCGCCGTTTTGCAGAGAGAGCGCACAGGTGCGTCCCACCGTGCAACTTTAAGCGCCAGGGAAACGCCAAGACCGAGGGCCGGTAGCAGCTGCGACCCTCGGCAACGAGAACCGGCTGCTTTACCTGACGGATGCACGCTCGGGGAAACAGTTCCTCGTGGACACGGGCTCTCAGCTGAGTTTCGTCACACCCACCTACGCGGAACGGCTGATGCCTTCTAAAGCTCCCTGGGTGTCAGTGTCAGCAGTGAACGGCTCCACGATTAAAACGTTTGGTGAGAGGACCATGCTTTTGTCCTTACAAGTCCGTTCATTTGAGTGGACATTTATTGTAGCAGCAGTCAGTTTCAACATGTTAGGGGCTGATTTTTTGTGCTCACATGGTTTATTGGTTGACCTTGCTAATAGACGTCTGATTAATGCACTGTCCTTTCATTCTATTCCCTGCACAGCTCGGGTGGCCCCACCGACTGCACATGCCAGCGTCTCAGCTGCGGGTGGTAAGTTTCACACATTGCTTGCTCAGTTCCCAGCACTCACAGTCCCCACGTTTTCGGCAACGGTGGCTAAACATGGGGTGGAGCATTTCATAACCACCACCGGCCCTCCCGTTTTTGCAAAAGCTCAGCGCTTGGACCCAGCTAAACTGGCCATCGCGCGCGAGGAGTTCACTAATCTGGAAAAACTGGGCATTGTTAGACGCTCCAAGAGCTCTTGGGCTTCGCCATTACACATGGTCCCAAAGGCTGACGGCTCGTGGCGACCTTGCGGCGATTTCCGCAGGTTGAACAACGTTTCAGCTCATGACCGCTACCCAATTCCGCACATCCAGGATTTTTCTGTTCATTTGGCGGGGGCGCGCATTTTTTCTAAAATAGACTTGGGGCGCAGTTACCACCAGGTTCCAGTGCACGCGCAAGATGTACCCAAAACAGCGAGTCATAACTCCTTTCGGCCTTTTTGAGTTTTTGCGCATGCCTTTTGGCCTCAAGGGGGCCGCGCAGACTTTCCAACGCATGATGGATGCAGTTTTACGCGACCTTCCTTTCGTGTTCGTTTATTGGGACGATATTTTGGTAGCCAGCGCGTCCGAGGGCGAGCACGAAAAACACCTCACAGCAGTTTTTCGGAGGCTGGCAGAGCACGGGCTAATAGTTAACCCAGCGAAGTGCCAATTTGGGGTGGCGCAGATTGATTTTTTGGGACATCGCATTTCGGCAGAAGGAGTGGTTCCTCTTCCAAATAAAGTGTGTGCCATAACGGATTTTCCGCAACCTCAAACGGTTAAGGCGCTTCAGGAGTTTCTAGGGATGGTTAATTTTTACAACCGGTTCCTCCCAAGCGCAGCACGGCTCATGCAGCCATTGTACACCGCGTTAAAAAAAAAAAGCCTGCAAATAAAGTTGAATGGTCTCCGAAGCGGGAGCGCACTTTTGCCCAGGTCAAATCAGCCCTGGCAAACGCAGTTTTGTTAGCGCACCCAGTTCCAACGGCCCGCATGGCGCTCACCACTGACGCTTCCAATGTAGCGGTGGGGGCGGTAGTTGAACAGTTTGTGGCGGGTACCTGGCAATCCCTTGCGTTTTTCAGCAGGACTTTGCGCGATAGTGAGAGGAAATACAATGCGTTTGACAGGGAGCTTTTGGCCCTACACTTGGCCATCCGTCATTTTCAGTTCTGGTTAGAGGGGCAACGTTTCACCACGTTTGTGGATCATAAACCGCTAACTTTTGCGATGGCCAAAATTTCAGAACCCTGGTCAGGCCGACAACAAAGGCAACTAGCCGCAATATCGGAGTTCACTACTGATATTCAGCATGTCGCGGGTAAACACAATGTTGTGGCAGACTGCCTCTCGCGTGCGGTAGCACCACCAAGCCCCATAGGGGCAGACTCTATAGCCGTGGCCGCGGGCCCGGGCAGCGACGCGGGAGCGCGCGCAGCCCCGGTCTGTGTTGGGTTAGATTATGCAGCCATGGCTGCGGAGCAGGTTAACGACGTGGACGTGCGCGCGCTCCAGTCTGGACCAACAGGGTTAAGGCTGGAGCACAGGGAGCAACAAAGTGGTATGCCCCCACTAATCTGCGATGTCTCCACGGGACGGCCCCGCCCCGTGGTGCCAGCCGCGTGGCGTCGCCGCGTTTTTGACTCGGTCCATTCTCTCGCGCACCCGGGGGTGGGCGCATCGATTAAGTTGGTGGGGGAGAAATTTGTTTGGCCCGGGTTGCGCAAACAGGTCAAAGAATGGGCGGCAGCCTGCGTAGCGTGTCAGCGAGCCAAAGTACACAGACACACTAAGGCCCCATTGGAACCTTTTCACATCCCCGCTAAGCGTTTTGATCACGTGCATGTTGACTTGGTGGGTCCGCTCCCATTATCACACGGGCACACACATCTTTTGACGATGGTGGATCGCACCACGCGTTGGCCAGAGGCGATTCCTCTGACATCAACCATAGCGGAAGAAGTTGCGTGAGCATTTTTAGCAGCGTGGGTTGCGCGTTTCGGTGTACCGTCCGACATAACGTCCGACAGGGGTCCCCAATTTATTTCCGAACTATGGTCATCGATGGCCCGCAGCTTGGGGGTGAAGATTCATCGCACTACCGCGTATAACCCCCAGGCTAATGGTTTATGCAAACGCTTTCACAGTTCATTGAAAGCAGCCCTCAGAGCGTCGCTGACGGATACAAATTGGGTGGACAAACTTCCATGGGTTTTATTGGGGTTGCGTTCTGCACCTAAGGAAGATTTGCATGTTTCCCCAGCTGAATTAGTTTTTGCACAACCTCTCCGTTTGCCGGGGGAATTTCTCCCCGATAATCCCGCACCAAATGCCCCCCCTGCTCAGCCGTGGCAGAGCGACTCGGGAGCAAACACGCTCCCTGGCCCGGTCCATCACAGTTTACCACACGTTTTTGTGCCCAAGACTTTAAAAAATGCAGAGTTTGTTTTTGTTAAACATGATGCTCAGCGTCCAAGTTTGCGGCCGTTTTATGACGGACCGTTCCGAGTGCTGGAGACCGGGCAGAAGCATTTTCTGCTAGATTTAGGGGGCAGAAGGGAGTTAATTTGCATAAACAGGCTCAAACCCGCCTTTGTTTTGGCTGATGAGGAAGTGCAGCTCGCGAGGCCCCCCCGCTGTGGCAGGCCGCCGAGAGGACATTCTCCAAAATCTTCACAGAAAGGTGCTAACAGCTTTAATCCACAGGTGCAGAGAGATGTTGCAGGTGCAGCCAAGCCAGGTTGCAGCAGATTCGGAAGAAAGTTAAAACCTAGGCAGTTGGTGGATTGATTAGCGATATATGGAGTGTTTTGTGTTTTTCTTTTTTGTATGCCATGCAGGTTTTGCCCTTACTAGACGTTTGGGGGGGGTAGTGTGGGCGACACATATTGTGGGCCCACGTTTCCACAGAGACAGGACTGCATGTGTATTGAGGGTGTCACATCTGCAAGGACAAAGGACTCGAATCTGCAGAAGATAACAAGGAGGTGTGAGATTTGTCTCTTTGTCCCACAGAAGATGCCCCGGAGAGATTTCCGGTTCATCAGGAAATGAGAGACAATGGTGAAGATTCAAAGGGATGCTTTGTGACTGTATGTTTACTGAAAACACCATGTGACTTGAATTCTGATGCTGGAAACATATAAAAGGGTGATGAGATATGATTCTTTCTTTTTCCTGCTTTGAGAATGCTAGAAGCTGTGTTCTGTCAATAAAGCTGGTTTACGACTAAACTCAGCCTCATCATTTGAGCACATCTTCTACAACATGACAGTTCAGACTGAGGTCGCTTTGGAAAATATCAGATACTTCTCCGAATTAGTACCACATATGAAAATGGCCTAGGTCTGGTGTGAAAAAATCTGATATGTGCTGTTCAGTCATTAAAAAATCAGATATGGGTCACATATGCACCTAGTAAGATCTACTAGGAAAAGTTTTTGTGTGTCTGTGTGTGGGGTAAAATTGTGGAATGGGTTGGGAGAGAAACACAGGCAATGTCCAAACATCCATATATTCAAATCAACATATAAAGAAATGATTTTTGAACAATATAAAAATAAAGGATGGTAATATTATAATGTGTCATCAATGAAGAATGGTTGTTATTGTTGAATATATATATATATATATATATATATATATATATATATATATATATATATATATATATATATATTGTATATGCTGAGTTATTGCTGAATATACTGTATATGCCGAGTACTATTATTACCTCCGCCATGGAGATTATGTTTTTACCGGGGTTTGTCTGTCTGTCTGTTACCAACATGACTCAAAAAGTTATGAACGGATTTGGACGAAATTTTCAGGACAAGTTCGAAATGGGACAAGGAAGAAATGATTAGATTTTGGTGATGATCTGAGAGTGCATACCTCCACCAAGGGCTTTGTTTGTATTTGTGCAGCAGGATTACACAAAAACTACTGGATGGATTTGGATGAAATTTTCACCACAGGTGGTTCTTGGGCTAGAGAGGAACCCATTATATTTTGGTGATGATCTGAGAATGCATACCTCAGCCAAGGCTCTTATCTTCTCACAGTGTGTTAGCAACAATACTCCAAAAGTTATGAACGGATTTTGACGAAATTTTCAGGAAAGGTGTGTAATGGCACAGGGAACAGATGATTAGATTTTTGTGATGATCTGATAGTACATACCTCCAGCAAGGGCTCTGTTTGTATTTGTGCAGCAGGATTACACAAAAACTACTGGATGGATTTGGATGAAATTTTCACCAGAGGTGGTTCTTGGGCTAGAGAGGAACCCATTATATTTTGGTGATGATCTGAGAATGCATACCTCAGCCAAGGCTCTTATCTTCTCACACTGTGTTAGCAACAATACTCCAAAACTCATGGACAGACTTTGATGCAATTTTCACCACAAGTGGCTATAGGCCTACGCACAAACCCATTACATTTTGGAGGTGATCCATGACAAATGAAAGGAGCCTTGGCAGAGGTATGCGCACCATGAGTGCTTTTCTAGTTACCTCCGCCAAGGAGGTAATGTTTTTACCGGGGTTTGTCTGTTTGTCTGTCTGTTTGTCTGTCTGACTGTTACCAACATAACTCAAAAAGTTATGAACGGATTTTGACAAAATTTTCAGAAAAGGTGTGTAATGGCATGGGAAACACATGATTAGATTTTGGTGATGATCTGACAGTGCATACCTCCACCAAGGGCTTTGTTTGTATTTGTGCAGCAGGATTACACAAAAACTACTGGATGGATTTGGATGAAATTTTCACCACAGGTGGTTCTTGGCCTACAGAGGAACCCATTATATTTTGGTAATGATGTGAGAATGCATACCTCAGCCAAGGCTCTTACAGTGTGTTAGCAACAATACTCCAAAAGTTATGAACGGATTTTGACGAAATTTTCAGGAAAGGTGTGTAATGGCACGGGGAACACATGATTAGATTTTGGTGATGATCTGACAGTGCATACCTCCACCAAGGGCTTTGCTTGTATTTGTGCAGCAGGATTACACAAAAACTACTGGATGGATTTGGATGAAATTTTCACCAGAGGTGGTTCTTGGGCTACAGAGGAACCCATTATATTTTGGTGATAATCTGAGAATGCATACCTCAGCCAAGGCTCTTATCTTCTCACAGTGTGTTAGCAACAATACTCCAAAACTGATGGACAGACTTTGATGCAATTTTCACCACAAGCGGCTACAGGCCTACACACAAACCCATTACATTTTGGAGGTGATCCATGACAAACGGAAGGAGCCTTGGCAGAGGTATGTGCTCTATGAGTGCTTTTCTAGTTATGGGTATTATTATATGGTCATTTATTGCGCCTAGGTATTGTAAGCCATGTGGGGGTATATGGTGGTGTATATGGTGATATGATGATGGTAATATTGTCTATAATTATATTAACATATCAGAAGTATTTACTTATTATTATTGCAATTATTATTAGATGTTGGTATTATTGTCATTCTAAACTATCATTGTATTATTTCTATTGCATAATTACCTCCGCCAAGGAGGTTATGTTTTTACCGGGGTTTGTCTGTTTGTCTGTCTGTCTGTCTGTCTGTTACCAACATAACTCAAAAAGCTATGAACGGATTTGGACGAAATTTTCAGGACAAGTCCGAAATGGGACAAGGAAGAAATGATTAGATTTTGGTGATGATCTGAGAGTGCATACCTCCACCAAGGGCTTTGTTTTTATTTGTGCAGCAGGATTACACAAAAACTACTGGATGGATTTGGATGAAATTTTCACCACACGTGGTTCTTGGCCTAGAGAGGAACCCATTATACTTTGGTGATGATCTGAGAATGCATACCTCAGCCAAGGCTCTTATCTTCTCACAGTGTGTTAGCAACAATACTCCAAAAGTTATGAACGGATTTTGACAAAATTTTCAGGAAAGGTGTGTAATGGCACGGGGAACACATGATTAGATTTTGGTGATGATCTGACAGTGCATCAACTCCAAAACTGATGGACAGACTTTGATGCAATTTTCACCACATGTGGCTATAGGCCTACACACAAACCCATTACATTTTGGAGGTGATCCATCACAAATGGAAGGAGCCTTGGCGGAGGTATGCGGTCTATGGGTGCTTTTCTAGTTTAATTATAAGACGCATTATATATTATGGTATTGTATTATGAATGTAATTATAGTATGGATAATGACTAGAATGATATAAGTTATTGGTTATAGAGAAGGGGTGGGACTATATAAGCGTCGGCTTCTTACTGCCTTTGAACAAGGCTTTTTTTCTGTTATGTTTATATATTTTTTCTTGGTTTTGATTCCTTGTTTTTAAATTTTTTTGTCTTGATGTTCAAATAAATAATAAAATGAAAAAAAAATGAAATGAAATAACATTTGTGCAAAAAAATTGGAACTGAGCATTAATTAAAACCTGCAGTGTGACCGTAGCCAAAGAGTCAGGACTCTGTCAGTCCTAGCATTCCCTTAGAGCTTACTAGTCAGGACTTTATGAACTTTTTCAAGAATAAAATTTCATCTATCAGAGATAAAATCAGTCAGATTCTGCCCACCGTTAACTTAAATGCATTAACTACTACAACTCCTTCAAATGATATTTGTTTGGATGAGTTTACTCCAACTGACCTTTTAGAGTTAGATAAAATAATTTCCTCATCCAAGCCTTCAACTTGTCTTTTAGACCCTATTCCTACCAGGTTATTTAAAGAAGTCTTCCCATTTATTGGTAGCTCTATTCAAATAATCAGTTCTTCATTAACATTAGGCCAGTACCGCAGGCTTTTAAAACTGCTGTAATCAAACCCTTACTCAAAAAGCCAACGCTGGATCCAGGAGTTTTGGCTAACTATAGACCAATCTCTAATCTGCCTTTCTTTTCAAAAATCTTAGAAAGAGTTGTTGCTATGCAATTATTTGACCACTTGCAGAGAAATGGTTTATTTGAAGAGTTTCAGTCTGGGTTTAGAATCCATCATAGTATTGAAACAACTTTAGTGAAGGTCACTAATGACCTCCTTATCGCATCTGATAATGGACTTGTTTCTGTACTTGTCCTTTTAGACCATAGTGCAGCTTTTGATACTATCGATCGTAATATTCTACTTGATAGATCAGAACACCATGTTGGACTTAATGGAACTTTGTTGCAGTGGTTTAGATCTTATTTATCTGATAGGTTCCAGTTTGTTCATGTCAATAATGAGTTTTCTTCCAACTCAAAACTCAGTCACAGAGTTCCACAGGGATCTGTGCTAGTGTGGAGAATGTGGAAATGACGAGGCTGAGTTTATCTCACGAGTCAGGTTTATTCACATTCTCCAACATCATCAAAAACAGAAAGAGAAAGAAACCCCCAGACATTCGTCCTTTTATACCCCAGGACATCAAAGCACACAGTCACATTGTATTTAATCCCAAGTCACAATGCGTCTTCTTCCAGGTCTTATCACCTCCACCTAAAGTCACTGGCGGCCAGGAAATCCCCCAAGGCCATCTCTTTGCATACCAAAGATCACATTTCACATCCTCCTGTTATCTCCTAGGAGGCTCAGTCCTTTTGTTCATCTGAGACGTGAAGCATACAGTAAGCATACAGTGATATACATATGAAGCATATGAAACCCACATATGTGTCCCACATGACCCCCCCCCCCCCAAACGTCTAAGATGGAACAACGTAATAACAGTCTGCATGTCATGATAAAATCACACACATCAGTCCAAATGCTGCTTGGTCCTCAGTCTTCTCCCGTATCTGCTGTAAGCGGGCTTTACCACCTCCGCGGCGCCCTCCTGCTGGGGAGCTGCTGTCTGAGGATGAGAACTGTTAGTCAATCTCTGTGGGTGTTCTGGGAAATGCTCCCTAGGGGGTCTGCCGCGCCGAGGAGCCCTGGCCAACTGCACACCTTCGTCAGCCACCACAAAAGCGGGTTTGAGCCTGTTTATGCCAATCATTTCTTTTCTGCCCCCCAAATCTAGCAAAAAATGCTTTTCTCCTGTTTCCAGCACTCTAAATGGTCCATCATAAGGTGGTCGCAACGATGGGCGATGGGCATCGTGTCTGACAAAAACAAACTCCGCATTTTTTAAAGCCTTAGGCACAAACACGCGCGGAAAACTGTGGTGAACGGGGCCAGGCAGCGTGCTCGATTCCGTGCTACTCTGCAACCGCTGAGCTGGGGAGCACTCTGGCGCAGGATTATCTGGGAGAAATTCCCCGGGCAGCCGAAGCGGCTGTGCGAAAACTAGCTCAGCCGGGGAGGCTTCTAAATCCTCTTTAGGTGCAGAACGCAACCCCAATAAAACCCATGGTAGCCTGTCCACCCAATTTGCATCCGTAAGGGACGCTCTGAGGGCTGCCTTCAATGACTTGTGAAAACGTTCGCATAACCCGTTAGCCTGCGGATTGTACGCGGTCGTGCGGTGGATCGCTGCCCCCAGGCTGCGGGCCATCGCTGACCAAAGTTCGGAAACAAATTGAGGGCCTCTGTCGGACGTAATGTCCGACGGGACTCCAAAACACGCTACCCATGCCGTTAAAAACGCGCGCGCCACCTCCTCGGCTGTGGTTGACGACAGTGGGACCACTTCCGGCCAGCGTGTGGTGTGGTCAACCATTGTCAGAAGATGTGTGCACCCCTGTGAGGGCGGGAGGGGGCCTACGAGGTCCACGTGAACATGATCAAACCTCTTAGCCGGGATGTGAAACGGCTCCAAGGGAGCTCTCGTGTGTCTGTGCACCTTGGCTCATTGACAAGCCATGCAGGCTGCTGCCCACTCTCTAACTTGTTTGCGCAGGCTTGGCCATACAAATTTCTCTCCCACCATTTTGACCGACGCACGGACTCCCGGGTGCGCCAGAGAATGGATCGAGTCAAAAACGCGGCAGCGCCACGCAGCCGGTACCACAGGACGCGGTCGCCCAGTGGAGACATCGCAGATTAGGGGGGGGCATACCGTCTTGCAGCTCCCTGTTCTCCAGCCTTAACCCTGTTGGTCCAGACTGGAGCGCGTGCACGTCCGCGTCGCTAACCTGATCCGCGGCCATGGCTGCATAATCTATCCCTGCGCGGACTGGGGCCGCGCGCACTTCTGCGTCGCTAACCCGATCCGCGGCCATGGCTGCAAAATCTACCCCTACGCGGGCTGGAGCCGCCACGGCGCGCGAGAGGCAGTCTGCCACTACATTAAGTTTACCCACCACATGCTGGATATCGGTAGTAAACTCTGAGATCGCGGCCAGCTGTCTCTGCTGCCGGCCCGACCACGGTTCTGAAACCTTGGCCATCGCGAAAGTCAGCGGCTTGTGGTCAACGAACGCAGTGAAACGGCGTCCCTCCAGCCAGAACTGGAAGTGGCGAATGGCCAAGTGGAGAGCTAACAACTCCCTGTCGAATGCGCTGTATTTTCATTCACTATCGCACAAGGTCCTGCTGAAAAAGGCGAGCGGTTGCCAAGGTCCGGCTACATACTGCTCCACGACCGCCCCTATGGCCACATCTGACGCGTCAGTAGTGAGCGCTATGCGGGCCGTTGGGACTGGATGTGCTAACAACGCAGCGTTTGCCAGGGCTGTTTTGACTTCCGAGAATGCGCGCTCTCGCTCCGGAGACCATTCGATTTTATTTGTGGGTTTTTGTTTTTTTAGTGGAGCATACAATGGTTGCATGAGCTGCGCTGCGCGGGGGAGGAAACGGTTATAAAAATTCACCATTCCCAAAAACTCCTGTAACGCTTTGACCGTTTGTGGCTGGGGAAAATTTGTTACTGCGCGCACTTTGTCAGGCAGAGGAACCGCTCCTTCTGGAGAGACGCGATGCCCCAAAAAATCAATCTGCATCACCCCGAACTGACACTTTGCTGGGTTGATTATTAACCCGTGCTCTCCCAACCTCCAGAAAACTGCCGTGAGGTGGTTTTCGTGTTCGTCTTCGGACGCGCTGGCTACCAATATGTCGTCCAGGTAGACAAACACGAAAGGGAGATCGCGCAACACCGCGTCCATCATGCGTTGGAACGTCTGCGCCGCGCCTTTAAGCCCAAACGGCATGCGCAAAAACTCGAATAGCCCGAACGGAGTTATTACCGCTGTTTTGGGTATGTCCTCAGCGCGCACTGGGACCTGGTGGTAACCGCGTACCAAGTCTATCTTAGAAAAAATGCGCGCCCCTGCCAAATGAACTGAAAAATCTTGGATATGCGGGATTGGGTAGCGGTCGTGCGCTGTAGCGTTGTTCAACCTGCGGAAATCTCCGCAAGGTCGCCATGAGCCATCTGCTTTCGGGACCATGTGAAGCGGTGAAGCCCATGGGCTTTTCGAACGCCTGATGATGCCCAACTTTTCCAGGTTGGCGAACTCCTCACGCGCTATGGTCAGTTTAGCTGAATCCAAGCGCCGGGCTTTTGCAAAAACGGGCAGGCCGGTGGTAGTAATAAAATGTTCCACCCCGTGTTTAGCCACGGCCGCCGAAAATGTTGAGACCGTAAGTGCTGGGAACTGAGTGAGCAGTGTGTGGAACTTACCACTTGCAACTGTGACGTTGGCTTGTGCTGTTGGCGGGGCCACTCGAGCTGTACAGGGAATAGAATAAAAAGAGAGTGCATTAACCAGGCGCCTGTTAGCAAGATCAACCAACAAACCATGTGAGCACAGAAAATCAGCCCCTAACATATTGAAATTCACTGCAGCTATGACAAAAGTCCACTCAAATGTACGGCCATGTAGGGACAGAAGCAGAGTCCTCTCACCAAAGGTCTTAATCGCCGAGCCGTTCGCTGCTGACACCACGGGACCACTGGAAGGCACCAGCCGGTCAGCGGAGGAAGGTGAGATGAAACTCAACTGGGAGCCTGTGTCCACGAGGAAATGCCTCCCCAAGCGCGCATCCTTCAAGTAGAGCAGCTTGTTCTCCTCCCCGAGGGCCGCAGCTGCTACCGACCCCCGGTCTTCGCGTTTCCCGAGTGCTTGAAATGGCACGGTGGTATACATTTGCGTGCCCTCTCTGCGAAGCGGCGATGATAGAAACAAAGGACGTCATCCATTCTGTGTTTCTTGGCCCCTGCCGCCGCCATCGTCGGTGAGTCTGGTACTGCTGCCTCTGGCCCCCTGCCAGCTCCGGACGTAGCGCCGAGCTCCGCTGCCGCGGCCATGGCCGCGCACTGTTTGGTGGCGTTGACGATTCGTTGCGCCTCCTGGCCCAGCTCACGGTAGTCTCGTTGGGCCAACAGTGGCGAACTGGCCAGGGTCGCTCTCACTGCTGACGGTAGGGTCCTGAGGAAGAGGTGGGTGAAGATGAAGTGATCATCATCAGAGTCTTTCAACCGCAACAGCTTCTCCATCAGGTCCGCGGGTCTGTCGCTTTCAAATTCAGTCGGCGCCAGGAGCCCCTCTGCTCGCTCCTCCGCCGAGGGGGTGAAGTACCGGATGAGTGCAGCCTTCAACGCGCCATACTTGTCGCTGTCCGGCGGCTGGTTGATCAGGCTGTCCACATGCTGGGCTGTGTGGTTGTCCAGTTTTGCAACCACATGGTAGAACTTTGTGGCGTCTACTGAAATCCTCCGGAGGTTGAACTGCGCTTCAACTGCGTTAAACCAGGAGCGCGGATTGTTCTGCCAGAAGCTGAACACAGCCCAGCCCAGCCCAGTAGCTGGGCTGTGGCTGCATTCGCTTGGCTGGTTCCTGATGAGTCTGGCTCGGTGGAATTTCTTTCACTCATGATATGTCTTAGGGTCACCAGTGTGGAGAATGTGGAAATGACGAGGGTGAGTTTATCTCACGAGTCAGGCTTATTCACATTCTCCAACATCATCAAAAACAGAAAGAGAAAGAAACCCCCAGACATTCGTCCTTTTATGCCCCAGGACATCAAAGCACACAGTCACATTGTATTTAATCCCAAGTCACAATGCGTCTTCTTTCAGGTCTTATCACCTCCACCTAAAGTCACTGGCGGCCAGGAAATCCCCCAAGGCCATCTCTTTGCATACCAAAGATCACATTTCATATCCTCCTGTTATCTCCTAGGAGGCTCAGTCCTTTTGTTCATCTGAGACGTGAAGCATACAGTAAGCATACAGTGATATACATATGAAGCATATGAAACCCACATATGTGTCCCACACTAGACCCTATTCTTTTTAGTTTCCGCTAGGCAACATTATTAGAAAGCACTGTATACATTTTCATTGTTTCGCAGATGACACACAATTATACCTGTCAATGAAGCCAGATGATAGTATAGCATAGTGATTTGTACCTTTGGGGTTGCCGTAGCCTTGTCTGGGGGTGGGGTGGGGGGGTGATGTCAGTCGGGCTACAGCTGTACATATAAATAGGGGAGTTCCTCTTTATGAATCAAGAGAATGTTCCTTCCACATCTCCTCCAATTTGTCATTATTTCAGGACATAACATTTGGTGACAAGGTCAATAATGGAGGCGTGCATAGGGCACATGCCTGTCTTTCTCAAACACCCAGGTTTACCGACCGTGTCATGGCCTCAATGGAAAGAGAGTTTTGAGGCGTTTGTGACAGCGGCGGGCCTGGGCTTGGCCGGCGATGAAAGAGTGAAGAGTATTTTGCTCCATCACCTCGGCACCGAGGGTCAGAGGCTCGCTCTTGGTCGGTGCTGGGAGGGCTCGCTAGAGGATTGTTTGAGAGTGTTGGACGAAGTGTTCGGCGGCACTTTCACGGTCTTGGACAGCCGGTGGAAGTTCTATGAGAGACGGCAACGAGAGGGTGAGTCACTAAGTGTTTTTTTACTAGACCTCCTTAGCTTAGCTCATAAAGCTAACTTTGGGCCGCACAAATTTGGACAAGTTAAGGACAAATTAGCGCAGGGCACCAGATGCCCGCCGTTAGCGGCTAAGCTGGTGTTGGCTGCAGAGCCAACTTCATGGGAGAAAGTGCTGGAATTGGCAAGGAGGGAAGACTCGGTGGCTCAGTTGGAGCAAGAGGCTAAGGCTAGCCAGGGGCCGCCCAACCGCAATTTCCCGCCGGATGCGGAAGTTGGCACACTGACGAGGCGGTGTAGTGGAGGCAGGAGAAAGAAGAGAAAGCAGATGAAGAGACGAGCTGCTTTGAGGGTGGGAAGACCCAGGGGCCAGGCTCGAGTTCACGCTGCAAAGATGGGGAAGGGCCCGATGAAGTGGTACATCCTCCAACTGGACGAAGTTGACGTGCCGTTTATGGTGGACTTGGGGGTCGGGAGGTTGATCCTGAGCCTACCAACTCTGTGGCGTCTGTTCCCTACAAAGAACATTAAGGGTGGACCAGTGAGACTTTTTGGTTACGGTCACACAGAGATTAAAATGGCAGGCACAGCGGACTTTGAGGTGACCTGCAGGTCAAAGAGGGTCCCTAACTTTACGTTACAGGTGGCACAGCAGGGTACTGACCTGCTAGGGGTGGACTTGTTGGGATGGCTAGGGTTTTCCAGAATGGACCCTGAGGCCTCACGGGTGCAGTCCGTTGGTGAGGACTGGCGCCTCCGCTGGCCAAAGCTGTTTGTGGGGCTGGGTCGCATTGACGCATTCTATCACCGGCCTGTGGTGAATGAGAACATTACACTGAAGATTCAGCCATTGAGGCATTTCCCGCTGGTGCTGCAAGAGGAGGTGTCAGCAGAGCTGAACAGACTATGGGAGTCAGGTGTCATCAAGAAGGCTGACGCTTCCCCGTGGGTTTCCAACCTCGTGGTGGCGAAAAAGAAAGGAGGGGGTATTAAGCCTTGTATCGACCTTAGAGCGGTGAATAAGGAGGTGGTCCCGGATAAGTACCCATTGCCCATTATGGAGGAGCTGACGGCGACGTTCAGTGGGGAGAAGGTTTTTTCGAAGTTGGACCTCTGACAGGGCTGCCTGCAGATACCGCTACACCCGGACAGCAGAAACCTGACTGCTTTTGTGACGCACATGGGGGTGTTCCGGTATACAAGGATGCCTTTCGGCCTAAGCTCGGCGCCGAGCTACTTCCAGAAGGTGATGGCTACTATTTTAGCCGGCCTGAAGGGAGTGGTCATGTACCTCGATGATACCGTGGTGCATGGGGCGTCGAGCAAGGAACATGACTTGAGGCTGTAGAAGGTCCTGGAGAGACTGCAGGAACACGGGGTTATCCTGAACAGCGAAAAGTGTGTCCTGGCGACGGGAATGGTGGACTTTGTGGGCTTCCAGCTATTGGGAGACGGCCTGAAGCCTTTGGTTTTGAACGTGGAAGCAGTGCTTCGTCTGGCGGACCCCTCCTCACCAGCGGAGATCTCATCGTTCCTGGGAATGGTGAACTTTTATGGGTGGTTCATTCCGAGATACTCCGAGACGATTGAGCCTCTCAGTGCACTGCTGAAACAGGACGCACTTTGGGCTTAGACTCCGGCCTGTTCACCGGTGGTGATGAAATTGAAGTGGCAGCTCACTTCACCCCCGGTTTTGGCCCATTTTGACCCTGACTGCTCTACAATTGTGACCTGTGATGCTTCTGGTTCCACCCTGGGGGCAGTAATGTCGCAGGTGCAGGATGGTACAGAGCGTCCGGTCACTTTTGCGTCGAGGTCTTTGTCAGGGGCTGAGAGGAATTATGCTGTTGGCGAAAGGGAGGCGCTGGCAAGTGTGTGGACCTGTGAGAGGTGGCACATGTACCTCTATGGCCGGTGTTTCACGTTAAGGACAGACCATTGAGCATTGACGACCCTGCTGGAGACTTCGGGGTCGGGCCACAGGCCGCTGTGTATTCACAGGTGGTCCGAGAGACTCAGGGCTTACAACATTGAGACTAGGTACACTCCGGGCAAGGACAATGTTGTGGCGGACCTGCTGTCTATGGCCCCGACATGTGTGCTAGTTCCGCATGGGGACTCTGTGGACCCAGTCGAGACGAAACTGGTCCACACCCTACATGGGTTTCTCCGGGACATCGTGTCTCCTGAAGAACTTAGAGAGGTTTCGGAGAACGACGAGGTGATGAAAAGGCTATGTGTGGCGATTAGAAAGGGCTGGCCAGCGGGAACACTGGAGGTCCTGGCTCCGTTCCCTCGCTTCAGGGGCGAGCTCAGTTGCTGGGACGAGGTGTGCGTGACCAGAAGTCATTGTGCAGTGATCCCGGAGGAACTGATGACTCATTTCCACCAAAATAAGAGCCAGTGCTAGTTCGGTTCTGGGGCTGGTGCCAGTGCTTAACCAGTTCAACTGTAGTGCTTCATAAGAACCAGTTGGTTTTCCACCGATATGGAGCTAGTCGGGGATTACGTCAGGGCTACGTCATTACGTAGTGTGAAGCGCCTTTATGCAACCCCGCAGAACACCACAGAAGAAGAAGTAGCAGTGCTAGTGTAAGCTTGCATGGGTGATAGTTGAAGGTTAGTCTTTCTGCCACAAGAACGAGACCATTTGAGCTCTTCCCATAGCTTTAATATCCAGCCATAACTACACCCAACGTTCTATTTACAAAAACATCCTCCCACTTCACTTCCGTCACTCTTCCTTCAAAATAAAAGCCTTTTCCAAAATTACCTCTTACATTACTTCCCCCTTCACAAAAGAAGCGTCCTCGCTTCACAACAACAACAGCAACAGCAAAAAGACAATCTAGTACTACACATCTGTCAAGGAAAACTTCCAAACTGTTAGAGAAGAACTGGGGTGTACAGTTTTTTTTTGTTGTTTGTTTGTTTTTAAAGTCCAGTCTGCTTATGTTTGCATATGAGGTCAATGGTGAACACTAAACAGTGAAAGTGTCAGTTCTGTAACGCTGTGGCCGTCGAACACAATGTCCTGACTTGGTCTTCTTAGGGAGGTTGAACAACAACAGGTGGCTGTTGTGGAGGCACAGCTGGTGAATCGCTTCTCACTGGAACATATCCATATGGGGGTTGCTGCACATGGGGAACATCAGGTACTGGAGGTGAAGCAGGGGTTGGGTGTTGATACATATAAGGCCTTGAGCCTGAGAGTGCAGTGAGTGGTGGTGTAAATGGACTAGAGGCAGAAGGTTGTGCTGGTTCCGAGGTTTGGGGCGGTGACTGTGCTGCAGACCATGGGGATAGATAAGGCTTGAGACGGTTGTAGTGAATGACTTTTGGTTTGCCTCTGGGGTTTAACATATCCAACAGCTCATAGACCACACCGCAGTCATCTGTACCAAAGTCCAGCCTCCGTAAGCCTTTGAAAGGGCCTGTCCATCTGGGAGACAGTTTGTGCCTAGCAAGAGAGGGGAGATCAACCCAAACCAGGTCCCCTGCTTCATAAGCCATATGTCTCTTGCGACGATCATAGTAATGCTTCTGCTGAGCACCTGCAGCAGCAATATTATGTGCAGCAGAGTGGAACGAATCACAGAGTTTTTTCACAATAGAGTGAGCATAATCATGTGGCATATCTTGTGTGTTTCCTGAAGCTCCAGGGGTTTCCCCAAGGAGGAGGTTGGTGGGTAGATGAGCCTCTCGTCCATGAACTAAGAAGAAGGGCGTGTGTTTGGTGGAGGAGTGGACAGTGGTGTTACAAGCAAACTCAACTTGCTTAAGATGCTCATCCCATTCTCCACCTTTGGTGAAAAGATACTTCGCTAACTGATCCTTTATGGATCTGTTATAGCCCGTTCCACCATGCCATCTGACATAGCATGATATGGAGAAGTTCTTGTTTTGTGAATGCCCAGAAGTGAACATAGACATTTTACCAAATCTGAGTCAAACTGGCGTCCTTAGTCAGTGTGCAGGCTTTGTGGCACACCATGGCGGCTGATATAGTCTTCAAACAAACATTTTGCCACAGTAACTGCTCATTGATCAGGGAGGGCATACAGGTTAAGATATTTTGTGAAATAGTCCATTATGACAAGGATGTACCTATTACCTCGATGAGTGAGAGGCAGTTCTGTCAGGTCCATGGCTATTTTCTCAAAAGGCATTGAAGTAACCACATTTTGCATAGGGGCTTGTTGCTGTGGAGTCTGTGGCCTCCGTGCTTCACAGGCAACACACTGCAGGCACCATTCATTTATGTCACGTGCCATATACAGACGTGGACAAAATTGTTGGTACCCCTCTGTTAATGAAAGAAAAACCCACAATGGTCACAGAAATAACTTGAATCTGACAAAAGTGGTAATAAATAAAAATTCTATGAAAATTAACCATTGAAAATCAGACAATGCTTTTGAATTATGGTTCAACAGAATTATTTTAAAAAACAAACTCATGAAACAGGCCTGGACAAAAATGATGGTACCCTTAATATTTTGTTGCACAACCTTTTGAGGCAATCACTGCAATCAAACGATTTCTGTAACTGTCAATGAGACTTCTGCACCTCTCAGCAGGTATTTTGGCCCACTCCTCATGAGCAAACTGCTCCAGTTGTCTCAGGTTTGAAGGGTGCCTTCTCCAGATGGCATGTTTCAGCTTCTTCCACAGATGTTCAATAGGATTTAGATCAGGGCTCATAGAAGGCCACTTTAGAATAGTCCAATGTTTCGCTCTTAGCCATTCTTGGGTGTTTTTTGCTGTGTTTTGGGTCATTATCCTGTTGCAAGACCCATGACCTGTGACTGAGACCAAGCTGTCTGACACTGGGCAGCATATTTTTCTCTAGAAAACCTTGATAGTCTTGAGATTTTGTTGTACCCTGCGCAGATTCAAGATACCCTGTGCCAGATGCAGCAAAGCAGCCCCAGAACATAACAGAACCTCCTCCATCTTTCACAGTAGGGACAGTGTTCTTTTCTTGGTATGCTTCATTTTTGCGTCTGTGAACATAGAGCTGATGTGCCTTGCCAAAAACTTCCAGTTTTGTCTCGTCTGTCCATAGGACATTCTCCCAGAAGCTTTGTGGCTTGTCAACATGCAGTTTGGCAAATTCCAGTCTTGTGGTGGATGATAAAATAGGCAGCGAACTGAGGGTTTTAAGTAGGTTTATTCATCATACCGCCATCACGGAGCTCACCCCGGCGCGATGCACGCGCGCCAGAGTGAGCCCGGATGCTCTCAAGCAGATAGGCAATGCGTGCAGTGGAAGAGAGAATGAGTTACAGAACATATGCAGTTTTTATACCCAGTTACAGACAAAGCATTCACAGCAGTAGGTATGGGCATTTGCATTTGAGAGACACACATAACAATAAGGAGATTACTGTCCGGAATTTGCCTCTGCTCCGGAGCTGCAGGACAAAAGAGGTTACAAGGCACATCTACATATTGTTATCAGTCTATAGACACAGTAAGGGCAGGAAGCATGAACACAATGCATGAATTGCACATTAACATCACAGTACTGAGCAGGGAAAAGCTAGACGAAGCTGGGCTGCCTGTTGACATTAATACACACATTTCACTGTTATGTTAATTGCTCTAGTCGAGCGCTGTGCTTGTCCCAGTCTGTTGTGGGGGTTATCCCACAGTCTGGCTTTTTTATGATTTGTTTTCAACAGTGGTGTCCTCTTTGGTCGTCTCCCATGAAGTCCACTTTGGCTCAAACAACGACGTATGGTGCGATCTGACACTGATGTACCTTGGCCTTGGAGTTCACCATGAATGTGTTTAGAGGCTGTTCTGGTTTTGTTACCATTCGCATTATCCGTCTCCTCCTGCGGCCACGTCCAGGGAGGTTGGCTACAGTCCCGTGGATCTTAAATTTCTGAATAATATGTGCAACTATTATTCCATCTAGCTACAATGCTCCGCACTGTGTGTGTTTATACAGTATATTTACATATTTATTCCACCTAGCTGCAATGCTCCGTACTGTGGGTGTTTATATATCTACATATTTATTCCATCTAGCTACAATGCTCCGCACTGTGTGTTTATATACTCATATATTTATTCCATCCAGCTACAATGCTCTGCACTGTGTGTCTGTGTATATATATATATTTATAGTAATATGTACATATGTATATTAGCTGCTCTTGCTTTTTTTTCTTGCCTTCTGATTGTTGCTCTGAGTGTTGCTATCCCTGTGCTGTTGCAATCCTGGAATTTCCCCATTGTGGGACTAATAAAGGCTTATCTTATCTTATCTTATCTTATCTTATCTTAACTGTAGTCACAGGAACATCAAGCTGCTTGGAGACGGTCTTATAGCCTTTACCTTTAACATGCTTGTCTATAATTTTCTTTCTAATCTCCTGAGACAACTCTCTCCTTTGCTTCCTCTGGTCCATGTTTAGTGTGGTACACACCATGCCACCAAACAGCACAGTGACTACTTGTCACCCTTTAAATAGGCCGACTGACTGATTACAAGTTTGTAGACGCCTGTGATGTTAATTAGAGGACACATCTTGGTTGAACATGCCCCTATGGTCACATTATTTTCAATCTTTTCTAGGGGTACCATCATTTTTGTCCAGGCCTGTTTCATGAGTTTGTTTTTTAAAATAATTCTGTTGAACCACAATTCAAAAGCATTGTCTGATTTTCATTGGTTAATTTTCATAGAATTTTTATTTATTACCACTTTTGTCAGATTCAAGTTATTTCTGTGACCATTGTGGGTTTTTCTTTAATTAACAGAGGGGTACCAACAATTTTGTCCACGTCTGTATGGCCAATAACATCTACCCTGGGCACTTTGCAATGTCTTTTCAGCACTAAAATGGCCAGTGAGTGAATGTCCATGTAGTGTTTGAAACACTTCTCTTTGTAAGCTGCTAGGGATCACAATCTGTAAGATTGGGTCACCTGGAGAGTGTCTTACTTTTCTACACAGAATAGAGTCAGCAACAGTAAGCTTTGGGAACTCTCTCCAAAAATGTCTGTGCTCAGGTGAAGTGTGTTTGAGTTTAGCAAATGATGGCCTGGAATTTGTCAGCACCCACTCAATGACAGTTTTTAATACCAGGTCATTTCACTGAGCTTGAATGAGATGGCTACGGTCCCTGTTTAGGAAGGAATAACTGGTGGCCATTTCAGGCTCCACATTTACCACCTGCTCAGATTGTGATGTTTTTGTGGAATGTGGGTGTTTGATCAGTCTGTATGGCAGCAGAAACAGTGCTTAAAGGGCTTGCTGCAGGGTTAGCTGTCAGGGGACTGGGAACCTGCTCAGGTGCTTTTTCCTGTGGGACTGCTTGAGCTGGACAGAGCTGTGCTTTTACAGATTCAATGGCCCTCGTGGATGATGGTCGACGTGACATAGAATCAGCATTAGCATGTTTACTGCCTTCCCTGTGTTCAACCGTCCAATCATAGGGGTCTATCTCGAGAGCCCACCTTGCTCTACGTCCTGTTGAGTCACAATCCAGGGTCATTTTTCGTAAACCAAGAAGAGGTTTGTGATCCTTGATGATGTGAAAATGGTGTCCAGTCAAATATTGGCAAAAGTGACGAATAGACCACACAACAGCCCACAGCTCCCTGTCATAGGTGGACCAGCGTCTCTCAGTCAGGACGTGGCTACCATAGGCAATGACTTTTTCCATATTGCAGTCATTAATCTGTGATAACACACACGATGGCTGTGTTGGATGCATCCGTAAAGAGCAGGAATTCTTGTGAGAAATCTGGGTAGGAGAGGATGGATGGGTGTGTGAGTTAGGGCATAGCGAAGGCAGTCAAAAGCAGACTGTTCAATTTCAGTCCAGACAAATGGTTTCCCTTTCTGAGTGAGGCTATGCAGAGGTTCAGACTGTCACGAATGGCTCTTGCGAGCCATTAATAAGAGCCAAGGGCCAACCGGTGAGTTTGCGTAGTTTATTAATAAGGGAACATAACAAAGGAAAAGAGCCTCGTGGGGCAAAACACAAATAATACAAAAGGTAAACTTACGATTAGCGATGAGGGAAGAGAGGAGGGCTGGAGGCGGACGTAGGGACTCCAGCCTAATCCACAGCAAGAGGATCGTGTGGATAGTGTGTGTGAGGTCGCAGCCCTGAGCAAACAGGGTCGCTCCCTTTTATAGTGGTTGACAGCGCCTCAGCTGATGAGAGGTAATTGGCCTCCAGCTGTCCTGTGGAGCTTGACAGCCGGAAGCCCGCTGAGACGCTGTCATAACAAAAGCCGGGCTGAGGAGGTGTATGGCCTGAGCGTGGACGACATTGACGCACAGACCATGACACAGACAGCTTAGCATATTGATAGCTGAAACAGCGGTAATATGAGCATAAGCCGAGAAATGCTCTGACTTCAGTGGGGTTCTCAGGAGTGGGCCACTCCTGTACTTTCTGAATGTTTTTGGGGTCAGGTTTCAGACCAGCTGCAGAGACTACATGCCCTAGAAATGACACTTCTTCTTGAGCAAAGTGACACTTTGATGGTTTGAGTTTTAAATTAGCTGCTCTTAGCCAATCAAACACCTCTCTAAGATGCTGCAAATGTGTGGAAAAACTGGGGCTGTACACGATAATGTCATCTAAATAAACAAGACATGTTTTCCATGAGAGGCCTTGTAATACCAGCTGCATCAAATGCTGAAATGTGGATGGAGCATTCATAAGACCCATGGGCATAACACAGAACTGGTAAAGACCCCTACCAGTAGTAAAAGCTGTTTTGGCTTTGTCTTGCTCATCCAACTGCACCTGCCAATACCCTGATGAAAGGTCCATGGTACTGAACACTGATGAGCCCCGTAATGCATCCAAGGTATCATATGTTCTGGGCAAAGGATGAGCATCTTTCGTGGTCACAGCATTCAAACCCCTTGTAATCAACACAAAAACGCCATGAGCCATCTTTTTTTCGCACCTTTACAACAGGGGCTGCCCTGGGACTATGGCTGATTTTAATAAGTCCTTTGTCTAACATGTCATTCACCTGTGACTGAATCACCTCCTGCATCTGGGGTGAGGTGCGATAGGCACGTTTTCTAACGGGGGGTGAAGCATTTGTGTGGATTTTGTGTTTGACAATGTCAGTTCTGCCAAAATCTGTAGGACTTTTACTGAACACATCATGATAACACAGGAGCAGTTCGGTCAGTTGAGACCTCTCAGAGGCAGTCAGAGCACCACACTGAACATCAGATGGCAATTCGTCAGAGATTTGGGCTGTGTTTGTTGCCTTTTGTGATTGAAAAGGGCAGTTGGATACATTGCATACAAGGGCAGACTCTGACACTATGTCATCTTGTGAAACAGGGATGAACTGTCCTATGTGCATACCTGGCTGCAGGGTGATGGGACTGTCCGTCGGATTCAGAAGGCGCACTGTAGTCACACCATTTACTGCCGTTGTCAAGGTGCGCGCCACTGCGATGCCCTCAATGTCCATCTGGCGTGGCTCTAGGCAGCCATCATAGTTGTCTGGGATGCCAGCAGTGATTGTGGGAGGGTTTAATGTGGTCTTGCAGTTCATTTCACAACTTGGGGGTACAGTTGTGCATTCGATAACCTTTGCTGTACAGTTATCAGGGGCCAGCTGTGTAATTTTTAACAGTGGCAGTTCCTCCCCATAAAGACTACATACACCCTTGCCCATATCCAAGGCGACCTTATGGAGCTGAAGA
Organism: Pholidichthys leucotaenia; assembly: GCA_020510985.1. Taxonomy (NCBI): domain Eukaryota; kingdom Metazoa; phylum Chordata; class Actinopteri; order Cichliformes; family Pholidichthyidae; genus Pholidichthys; species Pholidichthys leucotaenia. The sequence goes on along the minus strand of CM035842.1, from coordinate 67,810,911 downwards.
AAGTCTAGGCCCAACAGTGTGCTCTGAGTAACATTTCTTATCACCTGCATGTTATGATGGAACGTATGGGAGCCTAATTTCAGAGCCACATCAATGGAGCCCAAAGTATCTAAACTGTGCCCAGTTACTGCTTTAGATAGAATTAGTGCTTCATAAGAGGCTTTTTGGCTAGTACTGAAATGGACATTCTGGTTGCTTCACTGATAAATGAGATATGGGAGCCTGAATCTAGCAGAATGTGTGCATCTGTACCCTCAACAAGTCCATTTACATATGAAGAAAAGGGTATCTCATTTACCACTGCAACAGTGTTTTGATTTTCATTAGGGGAAAATGTAGTACCTCTGTTGTCACTAGAGGGCAGCAAAGCAGTACTGGTGTGTGGTGCAGATTTATCAATTTCATTTGGGGCTCCTAAGGGCCCAGCTGAAGAGTGCCCCACGTCTTCAGCTAGCGCCCATTTCCCCTGATGAGAGGTTTGTGGGCCCAGAAAGTCATAGTCTGAGTGCTGCTGATGGCCACGAACCAGGTGTTGGAATCAATGGCTGCCCCTCTGATGGTCCTGGAATGAAACATGTTCACGGCGGGGACTTGGGCTCCTCTGACGCAAACTCAAAGGGGGCCCTGAAAGAGAGCGGTGAGCTCCACTTCTGTTATACTGTTCGGAAGAATAATAGGATTCTTGGCTATGTGACTTGTCCGCTGAATATGTTGCTGCATTTGGGCCATACGAGCGCTGATATTTTTCAGCTCTGTAATTGTGGGTTGGTGAATGCCGATAGTTAAATTCAGGTGAGGAGGAGGGAAGGTGTCTTGAGGAGAGACGTGCATTGCGGGTCTCAGTGTATCTAGCTGGACTACGCCCATAACGTAAAGGAGACCTGTGAGTGTCTGTAGCCATGCGTTTCTGGCTGGTACATTCTGCTTTGCTCTTCCAGTTTTATCTTCAGTGCAACAACATCTTTGCTCAAATTTTGAACAGTGGCTGTGTGGTCCTAGACAGCTGTTCTCACATACGTGTCATTATCAGTCACAGAATTAAGTGACTGGGTTGTGTTGCCAACATCTCTGGTAGTGGCATTAGTATGTGGAGAGACTGGTGTCACTAACCTTGCAGCCTGGCGAGCACGCTCAGCTAGAGTGGCTACTTCCACAGCCTCTTGAAAACTTTTCACTCCTCTCTCATGACACTTAATTTGGAACTCCTGGTCCAACCCAGCAATGAAGCGTGACATTTTCATGAACTCGGATGCATTGTATTCAAAAATCAGGGAAAGCCTCCTTCACAAGTCTGCACACATCCGCAGCATAAACCTCCATGGCCTCATTTGGTTTTCAACTGCAGGCATTTGGGAATGTCTGAAAAGAAGCAATAACGTCCTTTTGACCAAAAGCAGCCTGAAGATGTTTCTTTGTATCTGCATAAGAACGCTGTGTGGTGGAAGGCAGGTCGTCCCATACAATAAACAGTTCAGGCGGCAGTCTTGTGGGTAGCTCCAATGCCAATACTGCATCCAAATCAACATTGCAATCCTTGTACCGGGCGGCCTGAATTACCTCATAGCGGCGAGCCCATAATTGGAAGGACTCCCGACCGTCATTGCAGAATGGCGGGGGCAGCGAAATTCCTCCAGGTGGATCCTGCACTGCTGCAGGTGAAACCGGGGCAGACTGTCTGTTGCGTTGTCTGATACTGGTGTCTAGTGACTCCCTGTCAGACATAGTGGCGTGGTGTACACTCCAGAAGGAGAAAGCAATACAGTGGGTCAAAAAAGTATTTAGTCAGCCACCAATTGTGCAAGTTCTCCCACTTAAAAGGTGAGAGAGGTCTCCAATTTTCATCATAGGTATACCTCAACTATGAGAGACAAAATGAGGAAAAAAAAATCCAGAAAATCACATTGAAGGATTTTTAATGAATTAATTGGTAAATTCCTCAGTAAAATAAGTATTTGGTCACCTACAAACAAGCAAGATTTCTGGCTCTCACAGACCTGTAACTTCTTCTTTAAGAGGCTCCTCTGTCCTCCACTCATTACCTGTATTAATGGCACCTGTTTGAACTCTTTATCAGTATAAAAGACACCTGTCCACAACCTCAAACAGTCAGACTCCAAACTCCACTATCGCCAAGACCAAAGAGCTGTCAAAGGACACCAGAAACAAAATTGTAGATCTGCACCAGGCTGGGAAGACTGAATCTGCAATAGGTAAGCAGCTTGGTGTGAAGAAATCAACTGTGGGAGCAATTATTAGAAAATGGAAGACATACAAAACCACTGATAATCTCCCTCGATCTGGGGCTCCACGCAAGATCTCACCCCGTGGGGTCAAAATTATCACGAGAACAGTGAGCAAAAATCCCAGAACCACATGGGGGGACCTAGTGAATGACCTGCAGAGAGCTGGGACCAAAGTAACAAAGGCTACATCAGAAACACACTACGCCGCCAGGGACTCAAATCCTGCAGTGCCAGATGTGTCCCCCTGCTTAAGCCAGTACATGTCCAGGCCCGTCTGAAGTTTGCTAGAGAGCATTTGGATGATCCAGAAGAGGATTGGGAGAATGTCATATGGTCAGATGAAACCAAAATAGAACTTTTTGGTAAAAACTCAACTTGTCGTGTTTGGAGGAGAAAGAACACCATACCTACTGTGAAGCATGGGGGTGGAAACATCATACTTTGGGGCTGTTTTTCTGCAAAGGGACCAGGACGACTGATCCGTGTAAAGGAAAGAATGAATGGGGCCATGTATCATGAGATTTTGAGTGAAAACCTCCTCCCATCTGCAAGGGCATTGAAGATGAAACGTGGCTGGGTCTTTCAGTATGACAATGATCACAAACACACCGCCCGGGCAACGAAGGAGTGGCTTCGTAAGAAGCATTTCAAGGTCCTGGAGTGGCCTAGCCAGTTTCCAGATCTCAACCCCATAGAAAATCTTTGGAGGGAGTTGAAAGTCTGTGTTGCCCAGCGACAGCCCCAAAACATCACTGCTCTAGAGGAGATCTGCATGGAGGAATGGGCCAAAATACCAGCAACAGTGTGTGAAAACCTTGTGAAAACTTACAGAAAACGTTTGACCTCTGTCATTGCCAACAAAGGGTATATAACAAAGTATTGAGATGAACTTTTGTTATTGACCAAATACTTATTTTACCGAGGAATTTATCAATTAATTCATTAAAAATCCTTCAATGTGATTTTCTGGATTTTTTTTCTTGTTTTGTCTCTCATAGTTGAGGTATACCTATGATGAAAATTGGAGACCTCTCTCACCTTTTAAGTGGGAGAACTTGCACAATTGGTGGCTGACTAAATACCTTTTTACCCCACTGTAGGTACTGTGATGCCTAATAACACTGAGCTACAAACAATGAAACAGAATTGGCGGCAACTAGCTCACTGTACTAGCCATTAGCTTAGCTTGTAGTTAGCCTCCAACTGTCGGATTGTTAAATAGGCTCACCAAGTTGAGAAGAGTCCTCAAAAACCAACACCGCTGCCACCAGCGTAAGCTTGCATGGGTGATAGTTGAAGGTTAGTCCTTCTGCCACAAGAACGAGACTGTAATGTTCTCCTGGAACCTTGTAGTGTTCTCCTGGAACATGTAATGACGAGGCGCACACACCGGGTGTCAGTTAGGACCTTTTACTTGTCACTTCAACAGCAACTAACAACTAACCACACAGTGACTCAAGTACAACTCCTTTTATAGTCAGGTCATGGCCGGGGTCATACTGCCCTCTAGTGGTGACTCCATATGAACTTCACATATCAATACATCTCCCTTTTTTTCTAGTAAAGGTCATGTCCAACTATAAACTTTTTCTCAAATTTCTATATACAAAATAAACTCCATTTCTATTTACATTTTTTCAACCTTGTACACTGAATCACAAGTTCAATTTTTTCTCTGTTTACAATTCAACATCAACACATTTTTTTTTCTCTGTTTACAATTCAATATCAACACATTTTTTTTTTTTTTCATTCATCTCAGTATTCCTTACATTTCCTCAATCAATCTTTTCGGTTTCACAATTTGCCTTTGTGAGCATCTCCTTTGTGTCACCTCAGTCTGTTCGTTAGTGTCTGTCTCTATGTTCTGGTTCTCAGCCATTTCTGGTTGTTCGGTTTGGCTGTAAATTGGCATGTCGCTTATTTCACTGTCTGTGACTCTCATTTTTGTCTGAGGCACTTTCAGTAAGTGACGTCGGTTTCGCCTCATTGTTTTTCCATGCTCTGTGATGACTTCATATGATCTGGGAGTTGTTTCTTTAACCACTTTTGCCAGCGGTCCCCATTCTCCATCACATCTCACTCGCACTATGTCCTCATGTGCAAGTGGTCTCAGAGGTCGTGCTGTTCTGTTGTACAGTTCAGTTTGCCTCTCATCACGCCTCACATCTCTCTTTTCCATCACCTGAGATGCTGATGGAAGTCGCGTTCTGAGTTTCCGGTTCATGAGCATTTCTGCTGGGGACAGTCCATTCTCCAGTGGTGATGCTCGGTAATTCAGGATCGCCAGATGTGGGTCTTCTGCATTGTCTGCAGCCTTTTTCAGTATGCGCTTCACTATTTGCTCTCCTTTCTCTGCTAACCCATTCGACTGTGGGTACAGAGGGCTTGAGGTCACGTGCTTGAACCCATATGTGTCTGCAAAGTCTTTGAAGCACTGACTCGTGAATTGTGGTCCGTTATCACTCACAACAGTCATTGGAATTCCATGGCGTGCGAACATTGTCTTTGTATGTGCAATCACCTTTTCTGCTGTTGTGTCACTCAACCCTGCAAACTCTGGGTAGGTGGAATGATAGTCCATGACTAACAGATAGTCCTTGCCCTTAAGCTGAAATAGATCCATGCCCACTTTTCTCCATGGCCCTTGAGGCTTCTCATGGGGCCTCATAGGCTCCTTTGGCTGTTGATACCTGTGGCGCTGGCAAGTCTCACAGCGCTGCACATATGCCTCAATGTCCTTGTGCATTTTGGGCCAATATAAAACATCACGTGCACGTCTTTTGCACTTTTCAATACCCAAATGCCCCTCATGCACTAATTTAACCATTTCTGATCTCATGGAGGTAGGTATGACTATCCTTGTACCCTTTAACAGAACCCCATCTAACACAGACAGTTCACCTTTAAAGTGTTGGTAAGGCTTGTCAATCATAACCTGTCCTGGCTGATGTATCTGTTCCATTACTCTTTTTAGTTTCTCATCTTTTTGTGTTTCTTTCACTATCTTCGTCCATTTTGCATCTGACACTGGCATGTGTGCCTTAATAGAGTCTACATGTATTTGCACAGCTTCCTCTGTTGTGCTGCTGGTGTTGCTCAAGCTAGCCCTACTCAGCGCATCGGCTACAATTAGTTGCTTGCCTGGTGTAAACTCAAATTTCAAGTCATATTTCTGTAATCTTAACATTAGACGCTGGATGCGCGGTGGTGCGTCACCCAGTGGCTTCTGTGAGATAGCAATCAGTGGTTTGTGGTCTGTTTCTAGTATTACTGACCGTCCATACACATATTCATGAAACTTCTCACATCCAAACACTGCACCTAGAGTCTCTTTCTCTATTTGCGCGTAATTTTTTTCTGCGCTTGTCATGGTGCGCGATGCGTATGCGACTGGATACCACTCTGTGTCATGTTTTTGCAATAGCACAGCTCCTAGGCCGGCTTTGGACGCATCTGTGGACACTTTTAGCAGTTTGTCCTGATCATAGAATTTTAACACTGGCTCCTTTATTAGACTGCTTTTGAGCCACTCCCATTCTCTGGCATGCTCTGCCATCCACTGCCACATTGTATTGGTCTCTAACAAGCTTCTAAGAGCTATTGTGTTAGCTGATAAATTTGGGATAAATTTTCCCATGTAATTGACTAGCCCTAAGGCTCTTTGCAAGTCATTTTTGTCCTGCGGTACTGGCAGCTCTGCTATGGCCCACACTTTTTCCGGATCTGGTTGCACGCCTGCCCCAGATAATTTCTCTCCCAGGTATGTAATCTCCCGTACCCCGAATTGGCACTTACTCTTATTCAGTTTCATACCTGACTTTTGCGCCTGTGTGAGAACTCTAGCCAACCTTTCGTCGTGCTCCTCTTTTGTTTTTCCCCAGACTACCACGTCATCAAGAAAAACTCCCACCCCTTCTATTCCGTCAAACAATTGCTGCACAGTTCTATGGAAAATTTCAGGGGCTGAGCTAATCCCGAACGGCATTCGTAGAAAGCAATGCCTTCCGAATGGCGTATTAAATGTGCACAATTTAGCGCTTTCCTCATCGAGCACTATTTAGTAAAACCCAGATTTGGCATCTAATTTTGTAAAGTAGCTTGCTCCACTCATTGTGCTGGTTATGTCAGATTTTGTTGGTAGCCTGTAATGCTCCCGCTGTATTACTTTATTTAGATCTTTTGGATCTATGCACAATCTCAAATCTCCATTTGGCTTCTCCACTATAACTAGTGAGTTAACCCATTCAGTTGGTTCTTCTATTTTTCTGACCACTCCGTCTGCTATCAGTGAGTCTAGTGTTTCTCTCAGCCTCTTTTTAAGAGCTATTGGCACTTTTCTTGCTGCATGTATGACTGGCTCTGCATTCTCTTTCAGCCTAATTTTTTGTTTGCCTGGTAGGCGGCCTATTCCTTTGAACACCTCTTTGTATTCTTTCACCCAGTCAGTGTGTTTGTGCTTACTTGTTGTAGCCTCTGTATTTTCTCGTGTTGTCACTTTGTCTGTATCAATGACATTCACCCTTTTGATCAGACCTAGCTGATCGCATGTTTTTAAACCCAAAATTGCTTGTCTATTTCCATCAACAAGTACAAACAATGCATTCACTGTTTTACCTTTGTTTGACAGTGTAACCCTGCACATTCCTTTAGTGGGTATTGGCTTATCGTCATATGTTCTCAGATTAATCTTTTTATCTCTTATTTTCGGTTTGTTTTTCAGTCTTTTAAAATCTTTCATTGGCAGGATGTTTACCTGCGCACCTGTGTCGAGCTTCAGTGACATGTCCGTGCCATTCATCTCCAGGCACACTATCCATTCGTCAGCGCTCGTCTCTCCCTCGATGGCGTCCACGTAAAACTGATCCTCCTCGCTGTCGCTCTTTTTCTCCACGAGTTGCACCCTCTTCTTCGAGAAGCAGGTCTTTGCGAAGTGATTTTTTCCGCCACACTTGCGACATTCCTTCCCGAATGCTGGACACTGTTTCAGCGCATGTTGCCTTCCACACCGCTCACAGTTCCCGCGCGCGCGCTCTGGGTTTGCCTCCCTTTTTCTTGCCTGCAACGTTCCTCTCGGCTTCGCGCGCTGCACTGCATCGACCTCAGCAGTCTCTTTTTCCTTGCTGCTAAAAGTCTTTAATTGTGCCTTTATACTCTCAGACGCTTGGCAAATCTGTATCGCTTTCTCCAGCGTTAAGTTAGTCTCTTTCAGTAATTGCATCCGCAATTTGTTGTCTTGGACCCCAATTACAATTTGGTCCCGTATCATTGACTCACTCAATGTTCCAAAGTTGCATGACTGACATTTCAACCGTAGGTCTGTGACATACAGCTCTATGGACTCTGACTCTTTCTGAAGTCTTTTTCTGAACACATACCTCTCGTACGTTTCATTCTTTCTCGGTGTGCAATAATCGTCAAATTTCTTCATCACGGCGTCGAAGTTGCCTTTTTCTTCTTCCGTGAAGATGAATGTGTTAAACACATTTAGCGCCGCTCGCCCTGCTACTGTTAGCAGTAATGCTATTTTCCTCTCCTCGTCACGGAGACCGATAGCAAGCGAATAAAGTTCAAAACTTTGTTTGAATGCTTTCCAGTTCTCGTTGACGTTACCGGTCAACTTTAACTCGTCCGGCTGTCGAAGAGCGTTCATCTTCGTCGTCGGTTCGTAGTTTTATATCCTGGTATCATGTAATTTACTCCTGGTACCATGTAATGTTCTCCTGGAACCTTGTAGTGTTCTCCTGGAACATGTAATGACGAGGCGCACACACCGGGTGTCAGTTAGGACCTTTTACTTGTCACTTCAACAGCAACTAACAACTAACCACACAGTGACTCAAGTACAACTCCTTTTATAGTCAGGTCATGGCCGGGGTCATACTGCCCTCTAGTGGTGACTCCATATGAACTTCACATATCAATACAGAGACCATTTGAGTTCTTCCCATAACTTTAATATCCAGCCATAACTGCACCCAACGTTCTATTTACAAAAACATCCTCCCACTTCACTTCCGTCACTCCTGAATGAATGAATGAATGAATCTTTATTTCGGATAGATTAAAAGTACAGATTAAAAGAAACTGAATAATATAACAAAGGGGGAAAGAAAATCCAACAAGGTCAAATTAGACAATAACTCCTCTGATTATACAGTTCAACATAAGTTATCCTTCAAAATAAAAGCCTTTTCCAAAATTACCTCTTACACTAGCTTGTCAACGTGTAGGATTTTGTTGTCTCTTTGGGAGTGCTGCTTTTATTATTCCAAACCTGTATTACCATCCAAAAACAGTTTTATTCTTAATGGCAGAGAATGGCAGCTACGTTTAAGGAGATCGGTAATTATCAATATTTCAGTTATCAGCCGTCGTTAGATCAAGTCTGTAGTGCGAGCATTGACTACACTTTTAAACATAATATTTATGTCAGTTCTGTAAAAGGTGGTGTTACAGCGCATTACAAGACGGAGGTCACCTGTTACGTCAAGCCAAAAAGTGATCAGCTGGCCAAAAAATGATCACCAGGGGCCATATTGTTGTGGGTTTATATTAGCCGTTAAATATATTGTAATGTCGGGGCCATGTTGAGGGGGGCAGGGATTTCCCAGCATGCTTTGCCAGTTGGAAACATTACTGTGTGTGCATTAAATGTGTTATTACTGAGTTATTATACTGCTGTGTCATTATAACTGAGTTATAATGACCCAGCAGTGTTTATAGGCAGGATTAGGGCAAAATGTATCATGTGTGTGTAACCATGATTGAAATGGAGGTCTGGGAGAATGACCTCCCCTCCTGTCTGTGCTCAGTTGTTCCTGTTGGGGTTGGGTGTGTTGAATAAAGCCTGTTCGTCACAACCATCTGCTTCTTTCCTTTGTGGGAACCCCGCATACGTCACACTGGTGTCAGGAGTGGGGATGGAGCAAGATGGTAGTCAGGACCCGGGCGGAGGTCCAGCGGCCGGGGCGGTTCATCGCCCGGCTGGGAACGGAGCGCAGAGCTGAGACGCGGACTCCCAGAGTGGCTCGCTGTGATGGACGGACCAGCGCACCCTGCCTTCCGCCTTTTTCAAGGCAGAGCGGGCCAAGCAGAGCAAACCAGCCCCGCTTCCCGCCCTTTTCAGGGCAGGACGGGCTGGCGATTCCAGGGCGATCAGGAGCGGCGATCGACCGGGAGGCGACCGTCCCATCCATCTGGCAGTGGGCCAAGATTCCCCGCTACAACGGCGAGAACCTGTTGGATGACCACCTGGCCCAGGTCGAGTTGGCTGCCGTGCTGAACAGCGAGGGGGAGGAGGAGGAGTTACGGCAGACCACAGCGGCACGTCTACGGAGGAGACGGCCGCGGCAACGCGAGGAAGAGTGCTTCTGCTGCGGAGAGCCAGGGCACATCGTACGGTACTGCCCCGTGCTCACCCCACGAGAAACTGGCCCCTCGCCGACGTTAAATTAGAGCGAGGTGGCATGGACGGGGAAAGGCCGCCTCCCGCAGATGCTTCCCCCGGCAATGACGTCACAGAGGCCCTCGGCGCGCAGCAGCAGCGGAGCGAGCAGGACAGATCTGGTCTTTTCCCGGGCTCGGCAGTGGCTGGACGCCTGGACACGGGCCAGCGGCCGCCTGGGAGGTCCTGGCAGTGGTGGGAGTCGTGACTCCCGCTGCCAGGGGAGGGACTGTGCGTAGTCCTACTGAAGCTGTTGGAAGTGCTGGTCGTCTGCATCAAATCCGCTCCCAACACCTGGATTGATTCGCATTGGACTTCTGGGTTGGACTTTGATTTTTCTGGGGACAGAAACCAGTCCAGGGGGGAGCAGTGTAACGTTGGGGCCGTGTTGAGGGGGGCAGGGATTTCCCAGTATGCTTTGCCAGTTGGAAACGTTACTGTGTGTGTATTAAATGTGTTATTACTGAGTTATTATACTGCTGTGTCATTATAACTGTGTTATAATGACCCAGCAATGTTTATAGGCAGGATTAGGGCAAGATGTATCGTGTGTGTAACCATGATTGAAATGGAGGTCTGGGAGAATGACCCCTCCTCCTGTCTGTGCTCAGTTGTTCCTGTTGGGGTTGGGTGTGTTGAATAAAGTCTGTTCGTCACAACCATCTGCTTCTCTCCTTTGTGGGAACCCCGCATACGTCACAATATATTTCAACAGATAATCAGTACTTAGTTAGATATAACAAGATATATTTAACACTTATGCATTTTGAACCTGAAACAAACTTGATCTAGGATTAAAAGCAATTAAAATAGTGCAGTCACAAGGCTACATGGAAAAATGCATAGATTTACTGCATATATACATGAAGATACTGTATCAATGTATATTCTATGTACCTCCAAACAACAATGTTTTTGTATATAAATATTGCAGTCAGATAAATTCTATACATTGTTTTCCAAACTGCAACACTTTGGCCAACACTATAATTTTTCAGATGTGATAAAACCTCAAAACATTTAGACACATTGTAGGTGGACTGAGACCAGGCAGTCCACCTTCAACAAGCGGGCGCTCCTGTAGACGGTGATGACTTTTTGGCACAACACCGGATTTCACCACCCAGCCAACCCCACGCAGAAGTGGCTGATGAAACCCTTTTCGGACACAGGCAGACTTACCCCTGAACAACGGAACTACAACTACCGGATGAGCCGTGCACGTTCAGTTGTGGAAATGGTTTTCAGCGGCTTGAAAGGACGATGGAGGTCCCTCCTGACAAGGAATGACTGCAAACTGTAGCTGAGCAAGAAAATGGTGCTCACCTGCTGCATACTTGATAATATTTGTGAGGAACATGGTGACAAGTTTGGACTCCCAGACGCACATGATCACAGTCAGCCTCCAGTTCAACCACTACCTGACCATGCCAGTGTAGAATGACATTAGGGCAGCTTTAATGGAGTATTTTAACAGTGGGGAGCAATAACCTGTTTAGTGCCTGTCATGTCATTTACAAAATATAACATGTAAAGTAGTTCAAAACAATTAATGAATAAAACATTCAGCTGACAATCAGTCCTCAGTGTACTCTGTTTTAAAGTATTTATATATTTTATAGGCACATTTACAGAGTTGTTAAAGGTATACCCTTCTGTACTTGTACTTGTACCCTTCTGTACTTGTCATCTATTCTGGTTAAAGTACTGATTCAAGTTTTTATTCATGTAGGGGTAACAAGAGACACACTGTAAAGTGTACAGGTTAAAAGTACTTTCCCCAGAAATGATCTTGTCCAGAGCTGACAGAATGTCATGTGGTATGTTGTCAAAAGAATATAAACTCATTATCTTTTTTTTTTTTTTATTTAAGTTTTTGTAAAGGGTATACAGGTCGTTACAGCAATGCATTGTTTACATTTTCATCACGTTCCCTTATTTTCTGATATCTGACAACATTGGAAGAATAATTATTACAACACCCCTTTTTTTTTTAAAGTGAAAGAAAAAGTGAAATTAAAGAGAATAAAATAAAAAAACAAACAAACAAACAAACCAGCAAAAAACAAAGAAAAAGAAAAAATAAGTAAATAAAGGTAAAAGAGCATCTGAGTAGTGTTGGAACAAAGAGCGGAACCATTATTGAAATGGTATTTGTCAAAGATTAGATCTAATGGAAGACACATATGCGATCCAGGGTTGCCAAAAGTTCATGAACCCATCCATGTCCTGTCTCAGTGCGAATGTCAACTTTTCCATCGAGTAAATGTCTTGAATCACGTTAATCCAATCTTCAGGTGTAGGACAGTCCTTCAACATCCATTTTTTAGTTAGAGCTTTTTTGCTTGCCAATATTAAAACATTGAATAAGTATTTTTCTCCTCGTCTTTCCAGTGATTCCGGTAGTAAACCCAAATACAAAGTTACAAAAGAAAAGGGAACTGTAATTTTAAATATTTTCCCCAATATTGTCTGTACATTGGTCCAATATTAGTGGATAACTGGGCATGACCAAAACACATGAAAATGATTTGCAGTCTTTTCACCACACAAGCGCCAACAGTTCAATCCCTTATGGGTAAATTTGTTTTGTGCAGGTGTTCTGAAAAATCTTACCAAATTTTTCCATCCAAATTCTCTCCACTGCAGGGGTGAGGTACTTTTCCATTGCTGTTTATTTAGCTTTTCCCATATTTCCAGTTGTAAAGTGAAATTCCCCTCTTTTTCCCATCTCTCTTTTATATATGATGTGTTGTCTCCTTTTAAGTCTTGAAGACCTTGGTATATTTTAGAAATGTATCTGATCCCTGGGATCCCTTTATATGCCATTAAGAAGACCTTCAGAACACCTGACTGGGCCCTTTCCAAATCCTCCTTTTTAAATATATTGTTTATGTGGTGTCTAAGCTGGAAGAACCTGTAAAGGTCTTGATTTATTAGACCTTGTTTTTTCAAATCTTCAAAACTTCTTAAAATTTGCCCTTTAAAAAAATCGTAATATTTTATCAGCCCTTTCTCCTTCCACTTTTTAAATCTGGTGTCTGTTTTATTAGGAGTAAAGTCTTGATCATAGGCAATCCATTGCAGAAGTCGATAGGGCTCTTTAGTTTGATTCTCTCTGACTATCTTAAACCAAATTTTTAGCGGGGTCTCTATCCACGGGTTAGTGTTATTCAAAAGCTTAGGTAAGGCATTGTTTCCTATTATCGCCTGTAGGGGGATGTCACTTGTTATTTGGCATTCGATCTCCTTCCAATATGCAGTGTAGACTGGGTTACATATCTCTACTAAAGTTTTAATTTGTGCGGCTTTAAAGTAGTCCCTGATATTTGGCAGCGCGAGCCCACCTTTGTCTTTGTTTAGCTGTAAGGTTCTATATCTGATTCTAGGTCTCTTGCCCCGCCATATGAATCTTGAGATCCTTCTGTCCAGCTCCTGCCATGTTTTTTTGGGAGGTTCTACCGGTATTGTTTGGAAAAGGTATAGAAGACGTGGAAGTATATTCATTTTGACTGCTTCAATTCTTTGTGCAGTACCCAAGAATGGTATCATATTCCATCTTGCTAGGTCAGATTTTATTTTTGTCACCAGTGGATCATAGTTTAGTGATATAATTTTGTTGAGTTGTTTCGGGATATTGACCCCCAGATATTTCATAGATTCCGACTCCCAGTTAGTTTTGAGTTTGCTTAGTGAATAATGATTTGGGTCATAGTTGAATGTTAAAACTTGGGTTTGCTTAGTGAATAATGATTTGGGTCATAGTTGAATGTTAAAACTTGGGTTTTATGCATGTTTAATTTGTACCCCGATAAATCTCCGTACTCTGAAAAAACTGAGGTTAGTTCTGGTAAAGAAGTGTCCGGCTGCCCTAGGTATATTAAAATGTCATCAGCAAAGAGTGCTATTTTATGTTCCTTCTGACCAAGTGTAATACCTTGAATTTTTTGATTTTGTCTTATCCATTGGCTCAGAGGTTCTATGAAGATTGCAAAGAGCAGTGGAGACAGGGGGCAGCCCTGACGACATCCTCTTTCCAGTTCAAAAGATGATGATAAATTGCCGTTAATCCTTATTTTAGCTGTTGGTTTTTTATATAATGCCTGTATAGACTGTATTGACGTCCCACTTGATGAAGACCCTGGAGAGACTGCTCCTTGCTCATCTCCGCCCCCTGGTGGAACCAGCGATGGATCCACTCCAGTTCGCCTACCAGCATGGCATTGGGGTGGAGGATGCGGTGATCTTCCTCCTTCACCGTTCTCTGTCCCACCTGGAGAAGCCCGGGAATATGGTGAGGATCATGTTCTTTGACTTCTCCAGTGCTTTCAACACCATCCAACCGATGATCCTGAAGGACAAGCTGCTGCGCGCAGGGGTGGACCAGCACCTGTCATCATGGATCCTGGACTACCTCACGAACCGGCCTCAGTTTGTGAGAACCCGGGACTGTGTTTCCGACACGATCATCAGTAGCACGGGGGCCCCCCAGGGAACGGTGCTGGCTCCCTTCCTGTTCACTCTTTATACTGCGGACTTCTCACACAACACAACACATTGCCATCTACAGAAGTTCTCTGATGACTCTGCGATCGTTGGTCTCATCTCCAACGGAGATGAAGCTGAGTACAGAGGGCTTATCCAGGACTTTGTGGACTGGTGCCATCGGAACTGCCTCCAGATCAACGCGAGGAAAACTAAGGAGCTGGTGGTGGACTGCCGCAGGCATGGGCAGCCCCTCACAGCACCAGTAAATATACAGGGAACAGACATCGAGATGGTGACATCCTATAAGTACCTGGGTATTCATCTGAACAATAAACTAGACTGGTCACACAATACTGACGCACTCTACAAGAAGGGACAGCGCAGGCTGTTCCTGTTGAGGAGACTCAGGTCTTTTGGTGTACAAGGGGCGCTGCTGAAGTCATTCTATGACACGGTGGTGGCATCAGCCATCACTTTTGGAGTGGTCTGCTGGGGCAGTGGCATTACTGCAGCCGATAGGAAGAGACTGAACAAACTGATTAAGAAAGCTAGCTCTGTCCTGGGGCAGCGCCTTGATCCGATGGAGGAGATAGGAGAGAGAAGGACGGTGGCTAAACTGTCATCTCTGCTGGAGTCCGAGTTCCACCCTATGCAGGACATACTGGATGCACTGAGGAGCTCATTTAGCAGCAGACTACATCATCCCAGGTGCACAACCGAGAGGTTTCGTAGGTCCTTCCTACCAACGGCTGTCAGACTGTACAACCTAAGCAGGGCTGCTCGCAGAGATAGCAAAAAGACGTAACAAACTAATAGTTTTTTTGAATGCAAAAGATGCAATAGACTTACACAATGGTCCTCTCCGGCATACAACTAGGAACATACCGGTCGCTATGGAGGGTGAGAATATGTATGGGCACATAATCATACCATGTAGGATAACTAAATAGACGGTTATGCTGTTTCATCCCACCTAGCAACAATGCTCTGCACTGTGTGTGTTTATATATTTACATATTTATTCCATCTAGCTACAATGCTCAGCACTGGGTGTGTTTATATTTATATATCTATATATTTATTCCATCTAGCTACAATGCTCCGCACTGTGTTTTTATATATCTACATATTATTCCATCTAGCTACATTGCTCCGCACTGTGTGTGTTTATATACTTGCATATTTATTCCACCTAGCTGCAATGCTCCGTACTGTGGGTGTTTATATATTTACATATTTATTCCATCTAGCTACAATGCTCTGCACTGTGTGTTCATATATTCATATATTTATTCCATCCAGCTACAATGCTCTGCACTGTGTGTCTGTGTGTGTGTGTATATATATATTTTATAGTAATATGTACATATGTATATTAGCTGCTCTTGCTTGCTTGTTTTTTTTCTTGCCTTCTGATTGTTGCTCTGAGTGTTGCTATCCCTGTGCTGTTGCAATCCTGGAATTTCCCCGTTGTGGGACTAATAAAGGCTTATCTTATCTTATCTTATCTTATAGTTCTAATGAAGTTGTTATGAAAATTGAAACTGGATAAGATTCTATATAGAAAAGACCAGTCAACCGAATCGAATGCTTTTTCAGCATCTAATCCCAATATGACTGCATTTAAGTTATATTTTTTTATATGATGAATTATGTGTAAAGTGTGTCTAATGTTGTCTTGTGTCTGTCTTTGTCTTATAAAACCTGTTTGGTCTAAATGAATTAGGTCTGTCAGTATATTTTCTAACCTTTTGGCAAGGATAATGGTAAAAAGCTTATAGTCCTGATTTAATACACTGATTGGTCTGTAGTTGGAGCACTCTAGTTTATCCTTTTCAGGTTTAGGTATAACTGCAATGACCCCTTCTCTCCAGGAGGGGGGGATTTCCCCTGTGTGGAGGACATAATTAAATGTTTTCAGGAGGAGAGGAGATAGTTGCTGTTTAAAGGTTTTGTACCACTCTGCTGTATAGCCATCTGCTCCTGGGGATTTGTTAGCTTTAAGTTTCATAATTGCTTTTTCCAGTTCTTTAGGTTGTATTTCTGACAGTAGTGTTTTATTTTGTGACTCCGTAAGTTGGGGAAGGTTTAATGTGTTTAGGAATGCCTCGGATGCGTTTTTATGTTTTTTGTGGGAGTATAAGTTCTTAAATATTTGCTGAATCAACCCACACTATACACCTTGTATCATTCATTAATACTCCCATACATGACATATTGTAATGAAGTATGGGGAAATACATATAAAACAAACATATATCCACTCTTTATGCTTCAAAAGAGAGCTATTAGAATAATAAACAAAGCAGCTTACAGGGAACCAACAAACCCACTTTTTCTTAAACAAAAAACTCTCAAGTTGAAAGATCTGGTTGACTTTAAAACCGCAATAATAATGTTCAAAGTGAAGAATTTATCACTGCCTGCAAATATCCAAAAGTTGTTCCAAACAAGGGAGAAACGATATCACTTCAGAGGAACATGTATATTTCAAAAGCCTACAGTGAGAACAACCACCAAGCAACACTGTATTTCAGTGCAAGGAGTCAGATTATGGAACGATTATGGACCTGAATTAAAATCATGTACAACGCTTGGACAATTTAAACAAAAACTAAAGGAAGAAATACTCCAAACATATTTACAAGACGACATGTAAACTCACATAAGGATTGACATATCCAGCCTGTGTTGTGTTGTAGCTTAGTTTTTTTTTTCTCTCTGTGACATTCTGTCTTAGATTTGTCTTGAATAGTAACTGCTAAACTTAGCTTAGCTTAGTTTTCTTTTTTTTTTTTTTTTTTTTTCTCTCAGTCACACTTTGTCTTAGCTTTGTTCTAAATTGTAATCACTCTTGTCTTGTTTACTCTTTTTTCTTTGAATTCTTGGATGGAATATGGGTGGGCAATATAAGCTGCGGCTTCAGCCATCACCCATTTCGGATAACTCACGTGGAATTGTTTAGTAGAAGGAGTCTTTGTCTAATTTGACCTTGTTGTTATATTATACAGTTTCTTTAACCTGTACTGTATTATCCGAAATAAATAAATTCATTCATTCATAGTAATTCTCGAAGCTTTTAAGAATATCCTGAATTCTATTTCCTTTGATACTGGGTCTCTGATTTTGTAGATTGCTCTTTCTGTTTGTTGTTTCCTCAATTTATAGGCTAGCAATTTTGCCGATTTACTGCCTGCTTCATAGTATTTTTGTTTCAAAAATGTAAGTTTCTTCTGGATTTCTATTGTGTAGATCTCATTTATTTGGTTTTTAATTTCCTTAATCTTGAGCGAGTCAGTAGAATGAGTGTTGCCTTTGTGTTCTTTTTCTAGGTTCTTAAGTTCTGACTCTAATGTGGATAGTTTTTCTTGTCTTAGTTTCTTTTGGGTTGCCAGTTTTGCAATAATCTTTCCTCTTATTACAGCTTTGCATGCATCCCACAGTATTAAAGGGGATACTTCTCCATTATCGTTTTCTTCCAAATATCTGAGAATATCTGATTCCAATTCATCTTTCAATGGTCCTTTCAGGACATTTGAATTTAACCTCCAAGAAAATGTATTATTTGTGTATTTTTGGATATTTAAGTCCATGTAGATCGGACTGTGGTCAGAGAGATCCATCAGTCCTATTTTACATGTTTCTACTCTTCCAATGTCTCTATTAAACATAAAAAAATAGTCAATCCTTGAGTAAGATGAATGTGGAGTTGAGTAAAATGTGTAGTCTTTTACACTGGGGTTGAGTTCCCTCCACACATCACAGATTCCCATTTCTTTTAGTAGCATCCGAGTCTTCCTGCTTTGGGTGTTATTTTGATGTGGAGAATTACCAGAAGCATCCCAGTATGGATTCAGTCTAAGATTGAAGTCCCCACCACATATCACTAAACCTTGAGCTTTAGTTATCATTAGGTCAAATACATTTTTATAAAATTTCCAGTTAGCCCCTGGGGGAGCATACACATTCAGCAGGGTGATATCTTCTCCCTCTAGCCGCCCAGTTACCAAACTGTATCTCCCTTCTTTATCTTTGTGTTCTGATTTTTTTTCAAATGTAATTTTGGTAGATATCAATGTCGCTACTCCCCTCCTCCTCCCTGACTTATATGAAGATGAAGAGATCATTTTAAACCCTTGTCTACTGAGTTTAGTGTGCTCCACGTCTGTTAGGTGGGTTTCTTGTAAAAATATTATTCCTGCTTTGTCTTTTTTCATTTTGCCTAGAATCTTGGATCTTTTAACTGGATTCAGGATTCCTTTTACATTATATGAAATTATTTTGGTTACACCCTGTTTCTCCATTGTGTTGTTTTGTTTAGTATAACTGTGTGGTGGCCCTCTTTTGTGCTACTCAGAAACTGAAAGAACATTAAGAACAAGAAAAACATTAAGAACATAGTGTATAAAACTTTAAAACAAAAAACTGTCAAAAGAACTTCCTGAGCTAGGGTCTTTTTAAAGACCCTGGAAGAGCCTTGATGGAGTGAAGGCTCTGAGGGAAATTCCTCAAACTCTGTTACGTGTTGAGGGCCCTCTCTTACCCCTGTAAGTTGTCCCATGCTTTTAACGTGAGTTTCAGAACCCAATCCGAACTTGTAATGATTTTTTTTTCCCTTTATGCCTATACCCTGTGAAATTGTGTGCACCCTCCCACCCCCATCACAGCAAACATTCACGCAAAAACGGTATTTGTTAGTGTGAGGAGAACATGTGGATTATTGTCACAATTCTATTTTAACAAGTTGTTTGTTGTTGTTTTTTTATTAAAAAGACTTATTTGTTTCAAATATTATGACTGTTCCATGAAATGTTTTACCACATGCTGAATACGCATCTCCTTTAATGTTTGTTACCTTGTATGAGGGGGGTTGGATGTGCAGATTGACTCAAAAAAAAAAAAAAAAATGGTCGCTATTCCAACCTGAAAACGGCCAGTTTTTCCGCGACACTCTGGCGCTGGGTTTCCCGCTGCTGGCCCGTGGATTTTGAAGGTCTCTGTGTTGTCCATGTTTGCGCTTTGATCTTCTCACTCGGGTCTGCTGCGGGTTTAAATACCATTACCGGGAGCCCTCTTCTCACCATGTCAGCTGTTGCTTCTTCCGCCGAATTATAGAGACATGTTTCTTCGCCGTAGAAGACCCTTAATTTCGCAGAAAATGGCATCTGAAAGCGCAGTTTCTTCTCACGTAGTACCTTTTTGGCGTCATTGTATTCCCTGCGCTTTTTAAGGACCTCCGGGGCGTAATCGTGTTCCACGAAGACTTTTCTCTCCTGGTGCATAAATCCTTTTTTCTGCCAAGCCAGTCTTACAACCTCTTGTTTTATTTTGAAATTGGAAAATCTTACCAACACCGAACGTGGGGGCGCTTCCGCCGCTGGCCTAGCGGCTAATGAACGATGTGCCTTTTCTATCTTCAAGTCGGTGGTTTGTGGAATATCCAATTTCTCTCTTAGTAAAGATTCCACGCATTCTGCCATTGAGTTAAAACCGTTTTCGGCTCCTTCTATCAGACCATGAATTCTTATATTGTCTCTTCTCTGTCTTCCTTCTTGGTCTGTTAGCTTAGCCTCTATAGATGCTTGTCTTTTGCGTAGGTACAGCACAGAATCTTCGAGCACTTTTATTCGTTCCTCTGCTTCCAAGATTCGGTTCTCGGCCTGGTCCACTCTGCTGTTTGTCCTTTTTAATTCGTCTCTGAATTCCCGAAATTCGGCCGTAACCTCTCGGCGAAATCGTCGTAGCTCTTCAAATAGCGATTTCAAGCTAACCTTTTTGTTAGCTACAACCAGTTCCTCGTCTTCTGAACGGAGATCTTCCAGTTCAGATTCTCCGGCCGATACGTGTCCTGGCCTGGAAAATTTCAGTTTCTTCTGTTTTCCTTTAGACATGATGATTTTGTCTTTTGATTTTCACTCCTCCAAAAATCCGTTAAGTTTGATTTTCAAGGTATTTTCTTGGATTGGGTCTGAGAGCTTCAGCGTTAAGCTGCAGTCGCCATGGCGTCCAGACCGGAAGTCCTCATTATCATTTTTGAAGCTGGCAACTTGTAGCATTTTCCACAGAAAAAAGTGCATAAATTTATAGTTTGTTGCTGCTTGTTCTTTAGAAAATGTGAAAAAAAAATTGTCAAAAATATGAGTAAGTCCACAAATACCTGATATATTGTCCAATACCTGAAAAAATGAACTTGCAGTAATTCAGTACTTGTACTTTCACTTCCCACCAGTACAATGTTATAGTGATTTGCATTGTTTGTCCTAAATAGCTTTACATTTCATGCATATGTTTGGTGTGAGGATAACAATGTAGAAGCAGAAAAACGCTTAAGGAAAGAAAGCTTTAATTTACAAAATGTTCAAAAACTTAAGACTGCTACATATGAAATATTATGTACACACAGCCAAAAATATCAGTGCTGTGATAGTTACTTTGTTTGCAGTCCCTCAAGCACAGACAACGTGTCCCATCAGTCCAACAAGGGTGTTGGTCCTGTCCTCCATCTTCTGGATGCTTTGCAGCAACGCGGAGATCAGCTGCTCCTCCCTCCTGCTCTGCTCCTGCTGTCTCTTATCTGACCTCTCCAGGTAGTCAAGAAGGAGGTCCATGTTTGTGTCCCACTTCTGTTTGCCTTTTTTAAAGTACAAAAATAAGCAATATAAAATAACCACACACTGAACTAGAAAAGCACTCAGAGAGCGCAGACCTCCACCAAGCGCCACAGTTCCCCCCATACAGTGTTTGTGTGTACGTTTTCAGATTCCTTAACCATGAAAATATATGACTAGCAATTGGATTCACAATGATAGGATTAGTGGTTCAGTAGTAAAAGCATTACCTATTTGGGGGAGGTAATAAACTGAAGTGTTGCTGTTGTGTCCATCGTCTCCATCTCCAAACTCCCAGGCTGCGGGCGTTGCAATTCATCGCACAACCGCGTACAACCCACAGGCCAATGGGTTATGCGAGCGTTTTCATAGATCACTGAAAGCAGTACTCAGGGCTTCACTGACGGATGCAAATTGGGTAGACAGGTTGCCGTGGGTTTTATATTGGGGTTGCGCTACGCGGCAAAAGAGGATTTGGAAGCTTCCCCGGCAGAGAGCTTGTTTTTGCGCAGCCCCTATGGCTGCCCGGGGAATTTCTGCCAAATAATCCCACGCCGGACAGCTGCCCGTCTCAGCTTTTGCAGCATAGCGCAAACACAGGCACACTGCCGGGCCCGGCCCACCACTGTTTTCCGCGTGCTTTTGTGCCTAAAACTTTGAAGAACGCGGAGTTCGTGTTCGTCAGACACGACGACCAGCGCCCTCCATTGCGCCTGCACACATGTTGAATATGGCCGTATCTCACAATGTTAAAGAATCATTTAAAAAATTCCTGTATCCAGACGGTGATCCGGATCATCCCCAAAATTTAATCAGTTCTTCCTTGTACCATTTCCAACAACGCCTGAAAGTTTCATGGAAATCCGTCCAAAACTTTTTGAGTTATCTTGCTAACCAAAAGACAGACAGACAAACAGACAGACAAACGCTGGCAAAAACATAACCTCCTGCGGCCTGCGGCCTGGTGGAGGTAAAAATGCAGGAATAGTCAAGCCAAGATTGAATGTGTCTATTCAACATCCATTTACTGTTAGTGGCATCGCAACATTCAGTTCAAGTGTATAATTGGTTTAATTCACTCCCTCCTTTGTGTGAATGGGTCATGATCTGAACATAGATTACCTAATCTGGTCTGATGAGAAGAGGAGGAAGAGCAGGAGGAGGACAAGTTTGATGCTGGTGAAGGTGAGCTGGACACCACAGGTCTGGCTGGTTCTCCCTCATCATCCAGCTGTGATAAATCTGTAAATACAAAAAAAAAAAGTGTTTTAGTTTGTGCAGTGTCCAACTTAAGCCTTCCATTTAATGTGCAGACATAGAAGGCAGTTTTATTCAATATCAATATTAGCAAAGCTTACATGTCTGATTATGGAATAGAAGAATAGGAATAGAATATGCTTTATTGTCACTGTACAATTGTACAGTACAATGACATTGTAGGTGTTCCTCCAGGCTACTGCGCAATAAAGTAAGAGAAGGATTAGATAAAACATGGTTACAAAACACACAATTAAACAAGTGAAATTAAAAAAATGGCCCAAGATTATGGTAATAAATAGTAAAAAAGACAACGTTACTTGTGTCTTTGGTAGAAAAATCTCCCATAACACAACGCAAGGCACCCATTCATGCACAATACTGATACTACAAAAAATGTATTTTGCGCTAGATGTCTTTAAAAAAAAAAAAAAAAAAAAAGGATTCTGTAAGACGCTAAGATTTCTGTTCTAGTTTTCTCTCAAATGAGCATTTCAAGATATATGGCGAAGCCACTAAAGTCATTTGAGACAACAATAAACCATATTGATACTGAACAAACAGCGTATTTTGCAATGGATATCTAACAAAGTATTCTGTGAAGCGCTAAGATTTTTGTTCTAGTTTCTCAAACGCGTATTTCTGTATGGCGAGGAGAGACGTTCGTGGTAAAAACAGTTAGCTTGTTAGCATAGCTAACTGAAAGTAGTATAGGCACAAGAGTGAGTAACAAAATATCCGCACTTTGGCTGTTACATATCAATACAAGCAGATATATATGTATATATATATTTGTTAACTTTTGGCATTTAAAGACAATACACTTACCAGTGTGTTTTGAGCAGTTTGTTGTAAGGACTCAACCATGCAGCTGAGATGGTCCGGTGGCTAGCCTGTCCCCCAAAACTGTTCATGAGATGAGTGGGCCCCCTCCAGCTTATCTTGTACTTCTGCTCATGTCCACAGAGCCAAGAAATGTGTCTCCTCTTCGCTCCAAATCTGTTTGGTTTTGGAATCTGTCGCTTGCTCCGCTGTTTGGAAAGCAACATGGCGGTCAGTAATGTTTTGAAGCTGGTCAGTTAACCACGCCCATGGCTGTGGATGTAACCAACGTAAACTGGTGCTACCGCTGGCCCAGCTAGGAATTGGGGCCACGATAGCTCCACTTTTGAGAGCCTGGGAATGGTGCTTCAGGCGGTGGAAAACCAAAGAACTGGTGCCAATCAGGCTCTGGCTCCAGTTAAGCACTGGAACCGTTTTGGTGGAAAAGACCTATGAGAGGACGGGTGCTGGACATGCTGCACAAGGGCCATCTTGGGGTGGTTAAAGTCAAGCAAAGGGGCAGGGACTCAGTTTGGTGGCCAGGGATTGACGAGGACATTGAGATGATGGTCAGGAACTCTGTCCCATGCCTGGAAAGTGGGAAGACGGGTAGACCACCACCGCCCCTCTCCAGCCAGTCGCTTACCCAGAGGGGCCCTGGGAACACAATGAACTGGACATTTGCGGCGAGCTGTATGCGGCACCCCCAGGCAGCAGGTTCCTGGTGGTGGGGTAGGACTTGGTTGCATATCATGCGCTGGCGTCTGTTAGCGCTTCGTCGCGTCAGAGTGCTATTTTGTCCGCTTTTGTTTGTTTTTATTGCTTTCGTTTTTAATTTTTTATCTCTGTTTGCTGATATTAGTTTTTGTTTGGTGCTAGCTTGGTACTGGCCTCGCTGAAAAGCCCAATCAGACACGCGGGTGGATCAGACCCCTGGGCTGTTTTTACCGGGCTAGGCTACCTGCTAACCTGTTTTTAGCCTTTTTAGCTGTTTTTAGCTAACTTGTTTTTAGCTGTTTTAGCTGTTTTTGGCTGGCTGGCTGGCTATCCACCTCATCGCCTGGAATGCCATGGCTCCATCCCCGACGTGTATCTGCTGTGTATCCCTCCTCAGTAAGGTTTCTGAGCTGGAATTAAGACTCTCCAACCTCTACAAGATTCGGGAGGCTGAGGAACATCTCGATACCATTATACTCAGGCGAACAATTACTCCAGCAACCGATTCGCAGCTGGCAGAGATGGCTACCTACCTGGGGGAGTTTAGCGCATCTCCATCTCTGTCCACTTCCACCCCTGCTCCGGTTCCGGCTTCTTCAGATGTCCAGGACCACAGCAATCGAAACTGGCTTCGTCTCGGGGCTAAACCCAAAGACCCGGTTGGTACTTCTCACACTCAATGAGCGCCCTGGACCTTGGTTGGACCAGCTAGCAATCATCGTCGGTCTGCCAGACAGGGTCGCGCCTCTTCTCTTCCCCTGCTCCTGGAAAATAAATTCAACATCCTTTCTCTGGAGGATTTTCCCCACCTGGACGCTAGCCGTCCGCCTGTGGGCGCCCCTCCTCCTCCTTCCTCTCCCTCAGCGGTGGCTCAGGGTCCGCAAACCCTGGACTAAGACTACTCTAGGTGTGCCAAATTACACACCAGCTCCAAACAGAAGAGAGCGCATCACCCTGCCTTCATAACAACAACACCCTTGACAAAATTATTCTCCACGTCAGAATCCACGGACTAAACCCCCCCAGACGACGCTGGTAATAGGTGACTCGATTATGAGGAACGTCAGAAGCAGGTACTGTACCACTAGATTTTTTCCTGGGGCTAGAGTCTCTGACATTGAGGCTCTTATCCCTGACCTGCTAAATGAATTCCCCCACGTTCAAACTGTCATAGTACATGTTGGATGCAATAACATCCCAGATGAAGTGTCGGAGATTTTAAAGAGTGACTTCAGGAGCCTTCTGTCCACTCTTATGAACTGTGGCAGACATGCGTTTATCTCTGGGCCTTTGGCACCTCTCAGACGAGGCTGCAATTATTTTAGCAGAACTCAGTCTTAATACTTGGTTGTGTTGTACTTGTCCTATTTTTAACATTGGTTTTGTAGACAATTTTAACTTGTTTTGGAACCACCCACTACTTATGAGGCCTGATGGCATCCACCCAAATAGACTTGGTGCACGTGTTTTAAGAGACAATCTGTTCTATTCCATTCAGTGTTTTTTTGATACAGTGACTGAAACTTGGTGTGTTTACTCACTCTGTGTCATGCGGTGACCCTCGCGGGCCACCATAAGATGCCGAAAGTCTCCAGTGAGTTTTGCATTTGATGTTTAATTAACAAGACACAAGACACGAATACAAGACTATGAGCCGCTGTGGGCAAAAAACACACACTACAGAGTACAAGGAATCGTAGGGCTAACCCCAGCCACTATGACCTTAACCATGAACATGAACATGAACAAGAATATAAACACGAACCTGACATGAATGAGGACCAGGAAAGTTAGACGATACTCCAGCAATCAACTGCTGTCAGCGCCCGCTAATAAAGCCGGTCGCTAACGAGCAGTGATGCCAAACAGCTGATCGACCCTGACAGCCGGAAACCCCACCGAGCGCTGTCACAATAAGAGCCTGGTGGAGCCAGAATGTAATCCACAGCTGTCAAGGCCGGCAGAGATGATACATGGCCCGAGCGCAGACAAGATCGACGCTCGGGTCGTAACAGTACCCTCCCTCCGAGGGCGGGCTCCAGAACACCCATAGTCATCCATGCCACCCCCCACCCCCTCCAGGGTGGGCGGATGGGGGCAGGCCCGGTGGGAGAGAGACCAAAGCCAAGAATCAGCACAGACCATCAGAAAAAAAAACGACTCAAAAAAAAAAAATACATGAAACACGTAGTAAAGACATGGTACAGAAAAAAAAACACAACACTAACTAGAACACAAAACAGAATCAAGATCCGGCAAGAGAAAAAAAAAAAAAAACTATACAAAACACGATGACAAAAAATACAATACCTACCCAAATCAAATACACAGGACAAATGAGGCAACTGCAAGACACAACAGGGCACAGACAACCAGAAAAAAAAACAAAAGTACATGAAACACCGTAGCACAGACATGATAACAAAAAAAAAAAAAATACACCCACTAGCGCAAAAACACGATCAAAACAAAGCAGAAAAAGGGGAGGAAAAAAGAAACAACTATACCAGGCACAATGGCAAGAATACCGCATTCCCATATGCACAAATCAAATACCCATAGGACACATGCAGCAGCTGCAAAACATAAATCACAAATTCCCCAAAAAACACAAATAACCATACGAGAAACAAAACACATGATAGCAAGAAAAACAGAACAAATGCTGGATCAGACTACCACAAAGAAATGACCTCTACCCCCTCCCGACAGTTCATGCCGAGCGGCGGAGACCAAGCGCCACAGGAACAGTTCAGGCGGTCTCCCCGCGTCCAACAGCTGGCGGGTGGTCATGGGAGGCGGAACATGACCGGGCGGCTTATCATAGTCCCAGGCCCGGAAAGTCCACTCCTCTGGTGGCTGAACCAGATCGCCCAGAAAAATACACAACATGTCGGGTGGCCGACCCAAGGTGCCGAACCGGCGAAACAGTTCCTCAGGTGGCTGAACCAGGTCGCCCAGAAATCGGGTGGCCGACCCAAGGCGCCGAACCGGCGAAACAGTTCCTTGGGCGGCCGACCCGCGTCCCTCAGCCACCAGTACCAGGGGAAAACGACCCGCAGCAGCTCCCCTGGCAAGGACAAAACTTGGGAGAGCCGGGGCGAGCGTAGCAGGACCCCCACGGCCCCCGGCGAAGATGTGCAGGGACGATGACTCAGAAGAGGGGAATTTAGGCAAGGATGAGCCCGAACTCCGTCCGGTGGCGAAGGGTATGCAGCTCCTCCACCATCCTTGGACCACACCGGCGCTGCACCTCCGCTGGACCCCGATTGGGTCCCGGCTGCACCCACGTCGGACCCAGATTGGGCCAGAACAGCACGTGCGGTGGACCCCGATTGGGCCTTGGGCGCACCCACGTCGGACCCCGATTGGGCCACAGCAGCCTCCACAATGGACCCCGACTGAGTTGGTGCAGCTCCGCTAATGACCTCCACCCCCGAACCTGGAACCTCCAACTCAGCGACCCCGACTGGCTCCGCACCGGTGACACTGCAAGGAAGCTCAGAACACACAGAAGAACCGGGATCAGTATCACCGGCAGCAACAGAACCCAGTGAGACGAGCTCGGGCGCAGCAGGCGGCTGTCCCTCACTCGCCTCCCCGAGAGGCAGGCAAAAATGTTCCAAAACAGGGGACAGAGACACAAGAGGGAGCACTTGCCTGCACTCGGGTTCTGTTGCCGTCCAGGACTCCGTTGATCCAGGCTCAGGGCGAAGAAGTTCGTGCGCAGGCTCCAACTCAGCTGCGTCGAGCTCCACAGCTGGCAAGATGGTTTCCGCAGCCCGAGGTTCCTCTCGCACTGATGTCCACGCCGATGACCCATATGGCGTGGAGGCAGGGGACCCTCGACCCACTGGCTCGGACCGCTCCGGCACGGAGATCCGGGGACGCTTCATCGTTGGCACAGGTTTCGGGCCGCAGTCCACTCTTCTCCTCTGTCCACGACGTGGCTGCAGGGCCGGATCCAGGCTTTCCAGCACCGCAGGCCCCTTCCTCACCCCGCGACGTAGACCTGGCGTCGCGGACCACTCAGCAGAGGGAGACACAGAGGCAGCAGGTTTGGTTATCACAGTTACAGCAGGTGGCGGGAGCTCGGGAGGCTGCGAACCCCGAACTCCAGCCCCAGAAGTCAGACAAGGCAGATCATAATTATGGTGGAATGAATGAACTTGCACTTGCCTGCCTCCTGGGGAGAAGATGGTGCCTGCTGCAGCGGGTGGAGACCTCCTTCTATCCCTCCAGGAGGTAACGGCGGGCCCCTCAGGGCGACGAGGAGGAGCCGCTCGGGAAGGATTGCTGACGGGCCTCGCCGAAGCACGACTCACAGCACTCACAGCCACAGGGGACGACGCCGAAGAGGAGGACAAGACAGCCAGGGCGATATGGGGACGAGGAGCTGACAGCGCAGCTGGAACAGATGACCCGGGGGCGGCGACTGCAGGGGTTCCCTCCTGTCGTGACGTGAGTGATGCGGCCAACTGGGAGGCTGGGTTCCTCCGACAACCCGGAGCTGGATCCGGACGGGATTCTCGTTGGGACTTGGTAGGAGCATGGCGATGAGGCCTACTGGCCAACGGTGCGGCGAGGGACCCAGGAACACATGGCGCTGGGACTGGACGGGCGACAGGAGCTGGATTCCGATCCGCTGGTCTCCTGCCGGATTTTCCCTCCAGCCTATGGATCTCCACTCTCGCCAGGGACGCTGTCCTCGCGGGAGGTGGAGGGGTTTCCTGGAGCGCTTTGGCCATCAATTCGCGCTGTGCCACAATCCATGATAACCTCTCGCTTCCCTCCGGAGTAGAGGTAAGGTGGTAACTGCGCAGGGCCCGCTGGGCGAGGCATAAGTGGTAATCGGCCGCTTCAGTGGGCATGAGACAGGCGGCTTCCGCTAGATAGCCATCAATCTCCTCCAGCCACTCTGGGCAAAAACCGCACTCGCGGGCGGGTATCTCTCTACCAAGTCCGCTAACGGGGGAAAACTCCACCCTATGGCAAAAACTCACGGTGAAAAGGCGTCTCGGTATGGCGTCTCCGTTTAGACGTCCTTGGCTGGAGTATACTGTCATGCGGTGACCCTCGCGGGCCACCATAAGACGCCAAAAGTCTCCAGTGAGTTTTGCATTTGATGTTTAATTAACAAGACACAAGACACGAATACAAGACTATGAGCCGCTGTGGGCAAAAAGCACACACTACAGAGTACAAGGGATCATAGGGCTAACCCCAGCCACTACGACCTTAACCATGAACATGAACATGAACAAGAATATAAACACGAATCTGACATGAACGAGGACCAGGAAAGTTAGACGATACTCCAGCAATCAACTGCTGCCAGCGCCCGCTAATAAAGCCGGTCGCTAACGAGCAGTGATGCCAAACAGCTGATCGACCTTGACAGCCGGAAACCCCACCGAGCGCTGTCACAATAAGAGCCCGGTGGATCCAGAATGTAATCCACAGCTGTCAAGGCCGGCAGAGATGATACATGGCCCGAGCGCAGACAAGATCAACGCTCGGGTCGTAACACTCTGAAGCTCTTGGGTCTGTCAATCAGCCCTTTTTTGGTTCTGTTTCCACTTCCCATATTAATCCCATTAATCCAAATAATCTTCACTGTTTGGATCAGCCTTCGATTTATAACCCTACAGAGATTGTGTCTGTCTTCCGTTACCCAAAATATTATAACCCAAGACAAATACAACACAACCTGATAAATACACGTCTTTCTGCAGCTCCTCCTCATCCACCACCACCCAACTTTGCCCGTCTTCTCCCTTAGAGAACCTTTCTCTGCTCCCCCCAAAGTTAATAAAAATGTTAATTAAAAATAGAATGCATAAACATCCCAAAGTGATTAAACAAAATGTTGGTAAAATTCAAATCAAACCTCAAGTCTCTCAATTTAATAATTTGGCCCCTGTTCCTCCCCAAAATTTAAAAATTAAATATGGTCTATTAAATATTAGGTCTCTAACTCCCAAGACTCTTCTAGTCCATGATCTATTGATCGATCATCAGATCGATTTATTATCCCTTACAGAGACCTGACTTGGGCAAGATGATTTTGTTGGTTTGAATGAATCAACTCCCTCTGGTTATTTAAACTGTCATAACCCCAGAGGTTCTGGTCGTGGAGGTGGAGTGGCAGCAATTTTTCTTTCTAAATTACTAGTTAATGTCAAGCAAAAATCACGTTTTAATTCCTTTGAGGGCCTGGTCCTCAGTGTGGGGCATGTTGGCTATCTTGGCTTGAACCCAATTCTCTTTGCTATAGTTTACCATTGTTGTAAGATGTGTTTAGCTCATATGTTTAGATAGGGCAGCTCAGTGTGTGAACGTGAGTGAGTACGTGCGCGCGCACGGCTGAGGTGCACCCCCTGTGAATGGCCCCGCGGAGCGGACGGTGTGTGTGGAATGACCGGTGAGGAGAGAGAGAGAGGCGACCGGAGCAGGTAGCGAGCTAAAATTGCTGCTAATAACAGTGCAGCCAGACAATAAAGCGTCAACTCTTCAGCAAAACGGCCTGTTCTTCTGTGTACCACCATACTTTTAACAAGCGCGAAGTTTACTCGGGAGTTGACCCCGGAGGAGAAGCTGCCTCCGGCCCTGAAGAAGACAGATCTCCCCTATGTCCCCCAACTACGGTTAGGAGACCAAAAGCAGGAAAGATTAACACTGGTGACCACGAAGGGACCCTCACGTTGTTAAAAGAGTGGTGAGTACTAAAAATCAAAGGACAATAACAACTAATCCAAGTGACTGTAATAGCAGCGTAGCTAAGCTAATGCAACATGGTGGCTGCTCGCTATCCCACCGATGTTTATAAACAAGAAACCAACTACTCAAACCCGTTCATGTCACTAGCCAATAACCAGGACCACAGACAAGGTACTGTGGAAGCTCATGAACGTCAGGCTGAGACAAAGTGTGAACATTACAACCCATTTCTGTGTGATGAAAGCTGCGCAAACACACTTGCTAATGGAGAAGATTTGTTCGTGCCATTCAGCAGCCCGCTCAGTTTGCCCCCACAAATCCCTTTTTCAGAGCCGACAGTCAAAGCCACGGCCCCGTGGGAGGCCTAGACATTTACATGCCCCCGAATCCTGCTCCAAACGCATCATTAAAGTTGTATTATGCAGATACAAACCCCTTTGCCACTGCTCACATGAGAAGTTTTGTACATAGCACACCAGCTACTTCCAAACCAGAAGCAAGTACGCTCCCCATGTCTACTCCTTGCATTAATCCAGAGGAGACTGATAAACAGGGACATTCCCCATTGAGCCGTCCCTGTCACTCACCTACACATAAGAGCCACTCTGCGCCCCATCAGCCTCTTACATCGGACAGTGATGAGGACTATGATCCCAAAGAAAGAGTCCCCACTCTACGTCCAGGCCAGTACGATGGCAGCACACCATGGAGAGAGTTCCTGCACAGATTTGAGAGCTGTGCAGAGGCAAATCACTGGTCAGTAAAGACAATGGCCATCCAGCTGAAATTCTGCCTTGTTGGAGCTGCAGGTGCCATCATCCACAGGAACCCTCGTTTATCTAAATGGGACTACCGCCGCCTGCTGGAGGAACTCGAAACTGCATATGGGCCTTCTTCATATCACTCAGCGGCTGTGGCAGTGGAGCTGAGGCAAAGAGTACGCAAATTTCCCCATTGTGGGACTAATAAAGGCTTATCTTAAATTTGGTGAGGCCCTTCATGTGTTCAGAGATGACATTTATGGGGAAGTAGCTGTGGCTTATGGAAATTGGTCAGAGGCTGAGCAAGATGCTATAGCTGTTGAAGTTTTCACAAATGGCCTGGGCGATGCAGAGCTAGTCCAAAAACTGTTAGAAAAACGTCCAGCCACACTAACCAGAGCTTACGAGATAGCCCATTGCCATGAAACCACAAAGAGAGCTGCGTCCTATGTCACCAGCGTCATGCAGCCAGGGGCCCGCAACCTCACTGAACGCAGGCCCCGGGCCGCTGTTGTCAGAGAAAGAGACGAAAACGAGACTGTAACTGCCACTACACCTGCAGCTAGCTCCTCACCCAATCGCTTTGCCCCACACACATCTGCAAAAACACCAGGGCAACACAAGAACTTTAAAAAGGGTGACATTCGGAACTAGAAGATTGGAAAAGCGAGGCAAACGAACAACTACAGACCCTGACGACGCAAACGCAGAGGATGCAGGAGAAAATAAACGACTTGGAGAGCAGATCCCGACGAAGCAATATGCGCATCTTTGGAATTCCGGAGGGCATTGAAGGCAACTCGATGACAAAATTCATGGATCAGTTCTTAAAAAAAGAACTGGAAATACCCGGAGAAACGGATCTGCAGATTCAACGGGCGCACAGAACACCGGCACAGAACCCGAAAACAAACTCTCCACCCAGGTCAGTTGTGGTAAACTTTGTGAAATATGACATAAAGGAAAGAATCCTGACGCAAGCATGGAAAAAAAAGATACGAATCGGCGACAAACAGGTATTTTTTGACCATGACTACCCGACAGAAATCGTGCAGCAGCGGAAGAAATATGCCAATATTAAAAAAACGCTGAAAGAGAAAAAAATTAGATTCCAAACGCCGCTAACGAAAATGAGGATTCATTGGGAGGAAGGCACAAGAACCTACAACACGGCCGAAGAGGCAGCGCGGGATATGATGGAGCGGGGCCTTGAGGTGAGCGTGCCGAAGGAGACGGCTGGAGCAGCGGCGGCCCTGAACGCACCACGACAGACGGAGTGGAGACGAGTGAACGGCGGAAGAAGGGGGAGAGACGTAGAGCAGCGGGCCCAGGACAAGCTACAAGGCTTTCAACTGAAAGCCTAGATCATAACAAAGATTAAGAAAGGCACAGAAGAAATGAAGGCCAAGAAGACAAGGTAAAAGAGAAACAGACGGCTAGGAGAGGTTTAAGTGATATTTGTTGGACATTTCTAGACTTATGACTATTACTTTGATAGTAATTAGAAGTCTAGGGAGGGCCCTTCACTCTGTGAAGACAAACCCCCCACCCACCAACAGGGACCAGTGGGCAGAAGAAAGGCCCAAAGTACGGAGGTCGAGTTTTTTTAATGTGTTTTTATATAAATATGTTATTTTTGTTGTTAAAGGGGCTAGGAGCACAAGTTAAAAAAATGGAAAAACATGAATATGGGTAAAAATCTTAAGATAATGACACTAAACGTGAATGGTCTGAACTCACCTGTTAAAAGGGAAAGAATAATAAGAAAATTCAAGAAGGAAAAAGCTGAAATTATATTTATGCAAGAGACACATTTGAGCAAGGCAGAACATGTGAAACTAAAGAGATTTGGCTATAAGAACTCCTACTACAGTTCATTTAAGGGAGGAGCAAAAAGGGGGGTTATGATACTAATCTCAAACAAAATACAATTTGAAAGTGAACAGGAAATCCAGGATAAAGAAGGCAGGTATGTAATAATAAAGGGAAGAATATATGGTATGCAGATCACATTAGTGAACATCTATGCCCCACCAGAAAGTGACAAGGGTTTTTTTCAACATCTGTTTGATCTCATAGCAACACACAGTGAAGGAGTCCTAATTTGTGGAGGAGACTTAAATGCTGTCATGGATCATGAAGTTGACACAACAAGTGTTAAGAAGACAAAAAAACATGTAACAAAGTTCATAAGAACCTCACTGGCAGAAATGGGTATGGTAGACATATGGAGGGACCTACACCCACTCGAAAAAGACTATACACATTATTCAGCAGCCCATAAAGTACACTCTAGAATAGATTACTTCCTTATGAATGAAGGTGACAGACACAGGGTGAGAAATTGTTGGATTGGAGGGGCAGAAATATCAGATCATAATCCTATATACATGGAAATATATTTAAACAATAGAAAACGACAAACAACATGGAAACTTAACGTAGGACTGTTAAATGATGAGAAAATGAAAGAAAGAATAAAAATAAACATAAACGAATATATCCAAGAGAATGACAATGAAGAAGTGGACCCAACAATACTATGGGACGCACTAAAAGCCGTGTTAAGGGGTAAATTAATTGTTGAAACAGGAAAAGCAAATAAGACTAAACTGGAAGCATATGAACAAAGATGTGAGAGACTAAGGGAATTAGAACGTAAACATCAAAGCACAAATGATCCAAAAATATATCAAGAAATTAAAGAAGAAAAAACAAAGATAAAAGAAACACAAATGGATGAAATTGAAAGGAAAAATAGATATCTAAAGCAAAAATATTATGAAACGGGGCCAAAAGCCACAAAACTGCTGGCAAAACGGTTAAGAAAACAACAAACAATGAATAATGTATACAAGATTAAAGACCCCACCACAAATAAAACCACAGTTAACCCAGAAAACATCGAAGAAATTTTCCATAATTTCTACCAAGAACTATACTCGCAACCTGAAGAAACAAATACTAAAGATATCAAAAAATTTCTAGACACATTGGACTTGCCATCAATAGGAAATCAACAAAATGAAAAACTAACAGCAGAAATAACAACACAAGAGATCAGAGATGTGATTAAGTCACTTAAAAACGGTAAATCACCAGGTAGTGATGGATACCCATCTGAGTTTTATAAACTGTTTATAGAAGAACTCATGCCACAACTCCTAAAGTCATTTAATTGGACGCTGAACAACAACAAAATACCTCCAACATGGAACGAAGCAATCATTTCAGTTATTTTAAAACCAGGGAAAGATAAAGAACAATGCGGAAACTATAGACCAATCTCTTTATTAAATGTAGATTATAAAATATACACAACAATTATATGTAAACGAATAAAGACATTCTTGACGGAATTGATAGAAGATGATCAAACTGGATTCATAGAGGGACGCCAAACACATGACAATATCAGGAGAACAATACATATAATTAACCAAATACATAAAGAAAAGAAAAGCGCAGTAATAATGAGTTTAGACGCAGAAAAAGCATTTGACAGGGTTAACTGGAAATTCCTATATAGTGTACTGGAGCGCTTTGGATTTAACGAAAAATCAGTACAATGCATAAGGACGCTATATCAAGAACCTGTGGCAAGAATCAAGATAAACGGTAGCTTAACAGACAAAGTAAATATACAAAGATCAACTAGGCAGGGATGCTGCTTATCGCCCACCTTGTTTGCTCTGTTCATAGAACCATTGGCTCAAGCGATACGACAAAATAAGAAATTAAAAGGTGTAACAATAAAGGGGGCGGAACACAAGATTGGGCTATTTGCAGACGATATTATAGTTTACCTTGAACAACCAGATAAATCAATAATGGAAATGATGAACTTGATAGAAAATTTTGGAAAATTATCAGGATACAAGATAAACATAACAAAAACACAAATACTGACATTCCACTATAACCCTCTAAACCAGATAACTGATAAGATCAAACTAAACTGGAAGCAAAAAGAAATAAAATACCTTGGAGTGAACATACCTAAAGACCTAAGCAAAATATATAAAGCAAACTATGATAGGTTGGAACAAGAAATAAAAAAAGATATTGATAGATGGTCAATCTTAAATATGGATCTGAATTCAAAAATTGAGACAGTCAAAATCAGCATACAACCTAGATTACTTTACCTCTTCCAGGCTCTACCAACAGAGATTCCAGATGCCCAATTCTCAAAGTGGGACAGGATGATATCGAGATTTGTTTGGGGAGGTAAAAAACCAAGAGTGAAATATAAAACCCTCCAATTACCAAAAGAGAAAGGAGGCATGGGCCTACCGAGTCTAAAGGAATATTACTACTCAGCACAAATAAGATATATCATATGTTGGTGCGACGAGGGATATGAGGCAAAATGGAAAGAAATGGAAAAGGAAATTGAGGGACTCCCAGTACAAAGCATAATAGGGGATAAAGATGCATATAAGCAAATCAAACAAATAGACCCAATCACTAAATTTACTTTAGAACTGTGGTATAAAATAGTACAAAAATATAATATAAGGGAAGACATAAAACTATTGAAATGGGTAGCATTTGACAGTCAGTTTGAACCGGCAAAACAAGATAGGGGATACAAAAATCTGGTGAACAAGGGAATCACAGCATGGGGCAATATCGGAAAAAAAGATCTCGGGAGCTTTGTAAATATCAGGAGAAAATTTAAATTAGAAAGATCGGAATTTTTCAGATATCTGCAGATGAGAGATTACTATATGAAGAAGATTAGGCATAACCTCCAAACAGATGTGAGCGAGATTATACAACTTATTTTAAGCTCATATGCAGGAAATAAAATAAGAATTATTTCAAAACTATATCAGAAACTTATGACAAACAATCATACAAGTAACTATATAAAGGAGAAATGGGAGAAAGAGCTCAATTTAAACATAACAGAAGAAAGCTGGCAGGAAATATGGAAAACACAACACACATCAACAAATTCAAGGGCATGGAGGGAATTTGGATGGAAAAACCTGATTCGCTTTTTCATTACACCACAGATTCAAGGAAAATATACAAATACCCAATCTTTATGCTGGAGGGGATGTGGGGCTCAAAATGCAGACCACTCACATATGTTTTGGAAATGCTACAAAATATCATCATTTTGGAAATCTATGCATGTGACAATACAGAGGATATTAGGATATAATATACCAATGAACTGTAACCTGATGTACTTATGTGATCTTAAAAAAGACAGTGTTATACAGGCTGAGGACAGATATCTAGTTAAAATCTTGTTGATTGCATGTAAAAAAACTATCACAAAAAAATGGCGATCAGAAGTTCTTCCTGACCAAGAACAATGGACTGACATTGTTGAGGACATACGTATGATGGAAAAACTAACATATCGACGAAGAATGCAAGAAGGAATATGGGAGAAAAAATGGCGGAAATGGACACACTACAAAGTGCAACAACGAGGCAGAAATTGAAAGAATAACCAAAGACACTGAAAAAACCAGAAGAATTAAGAGATGGAAACTAAAAACTTGATGCTCCAACATTTGTCCCCCCCCCCTTTTATTTTTTATTTTTTTTTATTTTTTATTTTTATTTTGTTTATTTTTTTTTATTTTTCCCTACCCTAACCCCTTTGTTTTTTAAATGTAGAATGTGATCTGAATGCATTATATATGATGAAAAATGAATAAAAATCTAAGTTACAAAAAAAAAAGGGTGACATTCGCTGCCATAACTGTAAGGGCTGGGGTCACAAACAGAGCCAGTGCTCATCCCTTCAAAGAAATGCAAAGATTTTCATTCTGAGCACTTCCCAGGGAAGCCCACAGGCCACTGTGCTCCACTTTAAAGCCCAGAGGCGTGAAATGAGCATCCACATGCGCATATATGAACTGGAGGTGTGCACAGTCTTGGACAGTGGAGCGCGGAGGAACGTGCTGCCCCTTCACCATTACAATGCCATTCACCAAGACATGAGACCCCCCACTACGGTCATCCATCGTAGAGACTCTGCTCGGGGTGGGACCAGGAGGCATGCTGGTGCGTGGTGAGGCCAAAATACCTGTCAGTATCAACAACTGGCAAGTTGAAGTGGACTTCCTCGTGGCGGACGTAGCGCGCAATGAAGTACTGCTAAGCCACCCATTCCTCACCCAAGCCGAGGCCCGCCTTGATTTCAGTAAGCACCGCATAGTTCTATTTGGAGAAGAAGTGCCATACTTTCACCCCGAGACTGTCCCAAAGTTGCATGCTGTGAGAGTAGCCAGAACTGTCGTGGTTGAACCTGGACAAGAGTACCTAGTCAAGGGCACTGTGCCTTGTGGCAAAGCAGCTCAGGGAGACATGATGCCCAGCCCCACAAAAGGCTTTGTTGAGAAGCACAAAGTACTCATTGCCAGGGTCCTAGTCAACGCTCAGCCCACTAATGTTGTTCCACTACGCCTCTTTAACCCTGGCAACAAGGCTGTCACTATTAAAGAAGGTGCCATTGCAGGCCCCCTCCTGCCAGCTGAAGCTCTTCCCCCGCCCAGTGCCCCCACAGGGGCAGACTTCCCAGCTAGCTCCCCTGCAGTCCCAGAGCACCTCCAGGAGCTCTATGCCGAGAGTTCCACTGAGCTTAATGACAATGAAAAACTTGAACTGTCTAACCTGTTGTGTGCCTATGAAAATGTGTTTTCCAGAGGACCCGGTGACCTGGGATGGACCAGTCTCGTGCAGCACGACATCATAACCCGGCCTGGAGCTCCCGTGAAGCAGCCCCCTCGTTGCATGGCTGGGGAAAAGCAGCAACACGCAGACCAGCAGATCCGTGAGAGCCTTCAGAATGGCCTCGCCACCCGCAGCCACAGCAGTTGGGCCTCACCGATTGTTATGGTGTGTAAAAAGGATGGGACTTACCGCCTTTGTATAGACTACAGAACACTCAACGACCACACCGTCACTGACGCGTACCCACTACCCCGCATCCAAGGCACATTGGACACTCTCGCCACTGCCAAATGGTTCAGCACCTTGGACCTTGCTTCAGGTTATTGGCAAGTCAAGCTGACTCCAAGAGCCCGTCACGCAGCTGCCTTTTGCACCCGGAATGGACTATTTGAATGGAACGTTATGCCGTTTGGGTTATGCAATGCGCCAGCGACATTCCAATGCCTTATGGACCGTGTCCTTGCCGGCATGCAGAGGGAGACCTGCCTCGTCTACCTGGACGACATCATCGTGCTGGCCAAGGATGTGTCCAGGATGCTGCAGCGGTTGAGTCAAGTGTTCCAGAGACTTAATCAAGCAAACTTCAAACTAAAACCAGCCAAATGCTTCTTCTTCCACCGCCAAGTTGCCTATCTAGGTCACATTGTGTCCGAGCACGGTGTAGCCACTGACCCCAATAAAGTTCACAAAGTCCAAGCTTGGTCCACTCCCACATTGGTCCAAGAGGTCAGACGTTTTATTGGCCTCGCCTCCTACTATCACAGATTTGTGAAAGACTTTGCCTCCATTGCCGAACCGTTACACAACCTGAAAAGGAAAAACGTACACTTCCAGTGGCACGCTGAACACCAAGCTGCCTTCAACACACTCAAGCACCGCCTCACCATAGCCCCTGTCTTAGGATACCCACTGGACCATGGTGAAATGATCTTGGACACCGATGCTAGCGACACAGGCATCGGCGCCGTCCTCTCACAAATGCAGGATGGCGCAGAACATGTGTTGGCATACGGCAGCCGCAAACTAGCCAAAGCTGAACAGAACTATTGCACTACAAGACGAGAGCTGCTAGCTATTGTCGATTTCACGTCACATTTTCGGCAGTATCTACTTGAGTGGCCTTTCAAAGTATGTACCGACCACAGCAGCCTGCGTTCGTTAACCCGAATGAAAGAGCCAGAAGGTCAGTTAGCCCGGTGGCTTGAGAAGCTAGCAGAGTACGAGTATGAAATCATTCATCGCCCAGGTCACTTACACACTAATGCTGACAGTCTCTCCCGCAGGCCCTGCCGCCAGTCCTGTCCTTGTAAACTGCAGGACCCCTCCTCACAGCCGAGAACCACAAGTCACCAAGCCATTCAGTGTGAATTGGACTCCGACACCAGCTCCCTGTCGCTGAGTCCGGTGGGGGTAGAAACATGCCCTACAACTACAGCTGTGAGTCCGGTGGGGGTAAGTGCAGACAGCTTTACCAATACAGACACTTTAAAACTAAAAGAGACAATCTATGTGACAAATACAAGCAAGACCACACTGTTTCCTGGCTGGACTATGGAGTAGTTGCACCAGGCCCAAGCCGCTGAAACAGACATTGCACCAATAAAAGCTTGGTTAGAAGCCAGCAGTGAGCGCCCTCCCTGGACCACAGTCGCCCCTTGCAGTCCAGCCACCAAAATGTACTGGAGTCAATGGAAAAGACTGTATTTCAGAGATGGAGTTCTGGGCCGCCGCTTTTACTGTTTGGACGATACATAGTATTATCCCCAAATTGTCCTGCCACGCAAAATGCAACCCGACGTTATGCGCCAGATGCACAAGGGGCCAGTAGGTGGACATTTTGGTATTGAACGGACTGTGGCCAGACTTCAAACCAGATACTACTGGTACCACATGATAGAAGACGTGGCCCTCTGGTGCCGGACTTGTACTAACTGTGCATGCAGAGCCAGACCCCACAAAATGCCACAAGCGCCCATGGGAACTGTTAGGGTCGGAGCCCCCATGGAGCGCATTGCACTGGAAATTATGAGCCCACTCAATGAGACAGAACGCAAAAACAGTTATGTGCTCGTAATACAGGAGTATTTCACAAAATGGGCTGAAGCATTTCCTATCCCAGACGAAAAGGCTGTCACCGTGGCATGCGTTGTTGCAACAGAATGGGTGTGCCTCTTCGGAATGCCTCACTCTTTGCACAGCGACGAAGGACGCAATTTTGAATCAGAGGTATTTCAAGAAATGTGCCGTCTATTTGGCATTGAGAAAACCCACACTACGCCATTCAGACCACAGTCAGATGGCCAAGTTGAACGTTTCAATGCCACACTTCAAAAGATCCTGGCCTCTACTGCAGAACGCTGTCACTGGGATTGGGATCTGATGACCCCATATGCAGTTATGGCCTACAGAGCGACCAAGCACAGTGCTGCTGGTTTCACCCCCAACTATATGATGTTCGGACGTGAAATAAATGAGCCAGTGGACCTTGTAGCTGGTTTGCCCCCAAACTCTGACCGTGCACCTTCAGCCCCAGAGTACGTGCAACAAATGCGCGAACGGCTGGAGCTGGCTCACAACATCACTCAAGAAGCCCTGGGTGAGTCAGTCACAAGTGCAAAAAGACAATATGACAAAAACGCTTGCCACACACAGTACAAAGTCGGAGACGCAGTGTGGTATCTCATCAAAGGAACACATCATGTCAAAAACAAAGTCAAAAAGTTCCTCACCTCCTATGAAGGACCCGTCTTTGTTATGGGACAGTTGGATGATCTAGTCTATCAGATCCTAAAGAGCCCCAGAGCCAAAGTCAAAGTCGTCCACCACGATCAACTGAAACACTACCGCAGCCGTGAGCCGCTGGACAACACTTGGGTCCTGGACCAAGCCTAGAACTGGACACCTTCTGAGATCTTGCCACCTGCTGTGGACGGGGACCCAGCAGACCAGGACCTCGGCCTGTACAACTTCTTCTCTACTGCCTCCAGTGATGGCCTCAGCGATTCCCAGCCGTCTACTCCACCTGTTAATGTTCCCAATGTGATCCACTCCTTCCCATGCGATATTTGACCATGGTGGGGGTGCAGTGGGAAAGCCACACCACCAGGCTCAGCACGTGTCACAGCCCAAACGTCGGCGCAGAGGACCGGACTGTTATGGGGACTGGGTTACTGAGTGAGCCAACTGTAACAGTTCATATTTGCACTAGAGACTCTCCAGTTTACATTTTTGGACTCTAGTCTAGTTATAATGTTCTATACGTTTGTTTAAAAAAAAAGGGCTGAAGAGACAATGCTTTCATATACCTGCATGCACTTTATTCCATTTGAATATATTGTATTCTGATTAGTCAGTCAGTATTACTCCCGGTTGCCAAGGAATAGGTTTTAAAGTGTAATGTACTCTTTGTTTAATTAGAGACAATTGCATTTCAATGTATTTTTCACTCATGTTTTCACTGCTAAATGAGCTCATTTTTATCACTGCAGTTCGGGGGGTCTCCCCGCACCCAGCGTCCAAACCGCCAACAGGGGTGACAGGAAACATTCAGGCGGCCTACCCGAATCCCAGGCCAGGAAAAGCAGTACTTCGGGTGGCCGGACCAGACCGCCGAACAGAGAGTCCAGTGGGTCGGGTGGCCGAACCAAAGAGCCGAATGGGTATGGCAGTCCCTCTGGCGGCCGACTCGCATCGCTCAGCCACCAGGCCCGCAGGGAAGAGAAAGGCAACGGCTTCCCTGTGGAGAGGAATAGTGAGGGCGAGCCGGGCCGACAGTGAGAGGTCCACACGGGCCCTGGTGGAGAAAGCTTGGGGGGATAATGAGGGTGACGATGATGACGATGGTGAAGATGGGGATGAAGATGAAGATGAAG
The DNA here is from genome assembly GCA_020510985.1 of Pholidichthys leucotaenia. Taxonomy (NCBI): domain Eukaryota; kingdom Metazoa; phylum Chordata; class Actinopteri; order Cichliformes; family Pholidichthyidae; genus Pholidichthys; species Pholidichthys leucotaenia. The sequence continues at coordinate 67,769,274 of CM035842.1, read as the reverse complement.
ATGAGCCGGTCCAGTGTCTGATGGCAGGGGGTCTGCAGCTCCCTCACCGAACCTGGATACCGCTGGTGCTGCACCCTCGTTGGACCCCGATTGGGTCGTGGCTGCGCCCGCGTCGGACCCCGATTGGGTCAGCACCGCACCAGAACCGACCTCCAACCCCGAACCTGGAACCTCTGGCACAGCGGGCGAAAGCAGCTCCTCGCCGGCGACCCTGGGAGAAGGCTCAGGAGAGAGAGAAGAACCGGGATCAGGATCACCGGCAGCGCCAGAACTCGACGAGATAAGCTCGGACGCAGCGGGTGGCTGCACCGAGCTGATCTTCCCTCGAGACAGGCTAAAATGCTCTAAGACTGAAAGAAGAAAAACAAAACAGAGCACTTGCCTGATCTCGGGTTCTGACGCCGTCCAGGACTGCGAAGATCTGGGCTCAGATGGCAGGAGGTCATCATCAGGCTCCCACTCAGCTGCGTCGGGCTCCGCAGCTGGCATGATGGTGTGCGCAGCTTGAGAATCCTCCGGCACCGATGCCCACGCCGATGGCCCACACAGCATGGTGGCAGGAGAACCTCGACCTGCTGGACCGGACCGCTCCTCCGTGGAGACCCGGGGACACTTCCTCATCGGCGCAGGTTCCACGCTGCAGTCCACTCTCCTCCTCCGCCTACGGCGTGGCTGTGGAACCGGAACCAGGCTCTCCAGAACCGCAGGCCCCCTCCTCATCCAGCGACGTTGGCCTGGCGTCGAGGACCGCTCAGCAGAGGGAGACACAGAGGATGCGGGATTAATAATTAAAGCCACAGCAGGTGGTGGGAGCTCGGGGAGCTGCAAACCCCGAACTCCACCTCCAGGAGTCTGACAGAGCAAATCACAATAATGAGAGTGTAAATGAACTTGGACTTGCCTGTCTCCTAGAGGCTGAGTGGTGCCTGCTGTGGCAGACGTTGCTCTTCCCTTTCCCCGCCGGACGGTGACAGAGGACCCCCTGGGAGGACGACGGGGAGCCGCTCGAGATGGTTCCGGGATGGAGCTCGCCAAGTCAGGACTTTGAGTACACAGAGCGGCCAGGGAATGCGTTGAGGAGGAGTGGGCAGCAGCCGAAACGAGTCGGGCACGGGACGCTGACGAGAGAGCGGGAGAAGATGGCCTGGGGGGAGATGAGACTGCGAGGATTCCCCTCTGACGAGGCGCAGGAGTGGCAGCTGTGAGAAGAATTGAGCCCTTGCAGCGACCCGGAACTGGATCCGGACGGGGTTCATGCTGAGGAGGGTTATGGAGGTGATGACGGTTTCTGGCGGAGGGCGAGGCAAAGGTGAGGTCCGGGAACCGCCGCTCCTGAGCGGAGACAGAGGTGAGGAGGGCGGCGAACTCGGGGAAATCACGCAGCTCTGGATTCCTCTCCACCAGTCTAACTGCCACCGCCACATGCTTCATAATCGATGATGGATGCGCAGCGGAGTGAGCAGCAGCCACTCGGTCCCCGATTTTGATTGCTGTCAGCTGCAGCTCCTCTGGGGGAATCCCGAGTGACGACATATTAGATGGGGAAAGACCTCCGGATGGTGCAAACTCCCGGGCCGGAACGGAGGCAGGAGCAGGATCCCGAAGCCAGGGGCGATGTCTCCTCCTCTTCGGCTTCCTGCCGGGATTTCCCTCCAGCCCACGGAGAATCTCGCGCTGTGCAGCAATGTCATATCTCCTCGCGCTCACCTCAGGGTGGTCGGCGAAGCGGGGGAGATAATCGAGGACCTCCTCAGCTTGGTCCAGGTACCGGTGCACGTCGCTGCTGAAGTCGAGGAGGGAGGTGGTGATAAGGATCTCATCCACGCATTTGAGGGCGTCTGCGAGAACATCGCCCTGACTCCGAGTGCGGGACCTCCACGACGGCATGCCTTCAGCACGGTACCCAGAACAGGTAGGAACAAACAGTCCAATTAGCAAACTCACGGCAGCCGGCAACTCACTGGCTGTGACCTACTGTTATGTATGGCTCTTGCGAGCCATAAATAAGAGCCAAGGGCTGACTGGTGAGTTTGTGTTGTTTATTAACAATAAGGAAAGGAACAAAGGAAAATAGCCTCGTGGGGCAAAACACAAACAATACAAACGGTACACTTACAAATAATGATGAATGACGAGAGGAGGACTGGAGCCGGACGTAGGGGTTCCAGCCTTACCCACACCGGAGAAGAGCATGGATAATATGCGCGAGGTCACAGCGCTGAATAATCAGGACCGCTCCCTTTTATAGTGGTTGACAGCACCTCAGCTGATGAGAGTTAATTGGCCTCCAGCCGTCCCATAGAGCTTGACTACTGGAGGCTTGCTGAGACGCTGTCAAAGTAAGAGCTGGGCTGAGGAGGAATATGGTCTGAGCGCCAGTAAAAACGGCGCATGTGACAACCTCTTAGAGTTGGGTAAAATAATCTCCTCATCTAAGCCTTCATCTTGCCTTTTGGACCCTATTCCTACCAGGTTATTTAAAATTGTCTTCCCAATTATTGGTAGCCGTATTCTTCATATAATTAATTCTTCTTTAACTCTGGGTTATGTACCACTGGCTTTTAAAATTGCTGTAATTAAACCCTTACTCAAAAAGCCGACGCTCGATCCAGGAGTTTTGGCTAACTATCGACCAATCCCTAATCTGCCTTTCATTTCAAAAATCTTGTAAAGAGTTGCTGCCATGCAATTGTTTGACAACTTGCAGGGAGTTGGTTTGTTTGAGGAGTTTCAATCTGGGTTCAGAGTTCATCACAGCACTGAAACTGTCTTAGTGAAGGTCACTAATGACCTCCTTATTGCATCTGATAATGGACTTGTTTCTGTTCTTGTCCTTTTAGATCTTAGTGCAGCCTTTGACACTATTGATCATGCCATTCTACTTGATAGATTAGAACACTATGTTGGACTAAATGGAACTCCGCTGCAGTGGTTTAGATCTTATTTGTCCGATAGATTTCAGTTTGTTCACATCAATGAAGAATTTTCTTCCAACTCCAAGCTCAGTCACGGAGTTCCACGGGGATCTGTGTTAGGCCCTACTCTTTTTAGTTTATGTATGCTTCTGTTAGGCAATATCATTAGAAAGCACTGTATACATTTTCATTGTTACGCAGTCAACACACAACTATACCTGTCAATGAAGCTCGATTATTGTAATCAATTAGCGAAGTTAGATGCCTGTCTTAAGGATATCAAAGCCTGGATGACTTGTAATTTTCTACTATTAAACTCAAATAAGACTGAAGTCATTCTTGTTGGCCCAAAACACCTTAGAAATTCCTTTCCAAATCATGCTCTTAATTTAGATGCCACCACTCTCACTCTGAATAGTTCTGTGAGGAACCTTGGAGTTATTTTTGATCAAGATCTGTCCTTTAATTCACATATTAAATTTGTTTCTAAGACTGCCTTCTATCATCTGTGCAATATTGCCAAGATTAGGAGCATCTTGTCTCTGAATGATGTCGAGAAACTGATCCATGCCTTTGTCAGCTCTCGTTTAGATTACTGTAATTCGTTATTATCAGGTTGTCCTAAAATATCCTTAAAAAATCTTCAGTTGATCCAAAATGCTGTTGCAGGAGTTCTAACTGGTTCAAGAAAAAGAGATCATATCTCCCCGGTTCTGTCCTCCCTTCATTGGCTTCCCATAGAGTTTAGAATTAAGTTTAAAATCCTTCTTCTCACTATCAAAGCTCTTAATAATCAGGTCCCCTTATATATAAAAGATCTGATATTACCTTACCATCCTAATAGAGCACAATGCTCCCAAAATGCTGGATTACTTGTAATGCCCAGAATCTCCAAAAGTACACTGGGAGGCAGAGCCTTCTGCTATCAAGCTCCTTCTCTGTGGAACAAGTTACCACTCTGGGTCCGGGAGTCAGACTCGGTCTCTGTTTTTAAGAACAGGGTAAAATCCTTCCTTTTTAATATAGCCTACAATTAGGGAGGGATTTTGTGTCTCTTAACCCCGCTTCTGTTTTATGTCTGTCCTCTTCATCCTCTTTATCCCCTCACCCCCAGCCAGTCGCAGCAGATGACTGCCCCTCATTCTAGTTGGTCCAAAAAACCTTAGAAAAACCTTTCCAAATCAAACTCTTAGTTTGGATACGGTTACTTCTTTCTCTTAATAGTTTTGGGAAGAACCTTGGAGTTATTTTTGATCAAGATCTGTTTTTTAATTCACATATTAAACTTGTTTGTAAGACTGTCTTCTATCATTTGCGTAATATTGCCAAGATTAGGAGCATCTTGTCTCAGAGTGATGCTGAGAAACTGATCCACGCTTTTATTAGCTCTAGATTAGATTATTGTAACTCTTTATTGTCAGGTTTGTCATGCACTGGCCCTCGCGAGCCAGCATGAGACGCACACAGTCACCAGTGAGTTTACAGTGAGTTTTATTTACGGTGAAAAGTGAACAACACAAGATGCAGGGGCAATGACACAAGAGTCTACACACTTCCGGAGGCAAAGGTTGTTTAAATAATTAACTACACAGGCTGCTGAAGCAAAGACACACAAAGGTCCACTCTCACCGGGAGGAGCAAGGCTAACAGCTAACTTACTGGTGCCGGAGAGGCGACGGTCAACCACAAGCATGCGAGGTAGATAATGGTCCAAGTCATCCGTAGCTCAGACGTATAACGACTGACACTGCTGCGTCATACCGTCGCCAGTGCTGGGCTTATATAGCGAAACACTAACGACGGTAATGACACTCAGCTGACCGACCGTTGACAGGCGGAAACCCCACCGAGCACCTTCACAATAAGAGCCCGGTGAGGCCAGAATACAGCCCGCAGCTGTCAAGGCCGGCAGCGAGACATAACTTTAACCCGAGCACGATCAGAACCGGCGCTCGGGTCATAACTGTACCCTCCCTCCATGGGCGGACTCTGAACGCCCCAAGGAACCACCCTGCCCCCCCCCCGCCCCCCCAGGGTGGGGGGGGGCAGGGCAGGGTCTCTTAATAGTTTTGGGAAGAACCTTGGAGTTATTTTTGATCAAGATCTGTTTTTTAATTCACATATTAAACTTGTTTGTAAGACTGTCTTCTATCATTTGCGTAATATTGCCAAGATTAGGAGCATCTTGTCTCAGAGTGATGCTGAGAAACTGATCCACGCTTTTATTAGCTCTAGATTAGATTATTGTAACTCTTTATTGTCAGGTTTGTCATGCACTGGCCCTCGCGAGCCAGCATGAGACGCACACAGTCACCAGTGAGTTTACAGTGAGTTTTATTTATGGTGAAAAGTGAACAACACAAGATGCAGGGGCAATGACACAAGAGTCTACACACTTCCGGAGGCAAAGGTTGTTTAAATAATTAACTACACAGGCTGCTGAAGCAAAGACACACAAAGGTCCACTCTCACCGGGAGGAGCAAGGCTAACAGCTAACTTACTGGTGCCGGAGAGGCGACGGTCAACCACAAGCATGCGAGGTAGATAATGGTCCAAGTCATCCGTAGCTCAGACGTATAACGACTGACACTGCTGCGTCATACCGTCGCCAGTGCTGGGCTTATATAGCGAAACACTAACGACGGTAATGACACTCAGCTGACCGACCGTTGACAGGCGGAAACCCCACCGAGCACCTTCACAATAAGAGCCCGGTGAGGCCAGAATACAGCCCGCAGCTGTCAAGGCCGGCAGCGAGACATAACTTTAACCCGAGCGCGATCAGAACCGGCGCTCGGGTCATAACTGTACCCTCCCTCCATGGGCGGACTCTGAACGCCCCAAGGAACCACCCTGCCCCCCCCCCGCCCCCCCAGGGTGGGAGGTGGGAGGACAGGTGCGGAGGGAGAGAAACCAACCCCTGAACAAGACCATGACCAGACAAAAAAAAACATACGAAACCAAAAAAAACACATGAAAATACCTGGAAACAAAGAACAAAATCCTCATACAATAGCCCCTCAAGAAAGGAGGGGAGAACAAAACAAAGACAAGACTTGACCAAACTATGAATACAAAACACAAAAGGCAATATAGATTGCTTTACCTGACTTATGGCTTTCAAAACACGAACAAAACAAAAAAATACACACCAACACACAGGGAGCAATCTAAAATTGCTTAGCTTTGGCTATGACAATGACTATGGTTTTCCAAAAAAAAACAAGAACAAGAGGCAATCAAAAATTGCTCAGACTTGACTACGACTTTGGCTTACAAGAAAACAAGAGGCAATCTAAAAATTGCTCAAACCTGACTAAGACTATGAAAAACAACAAAAAATCTCAAGACGTACTTCACATGACCAGGCCCCGTATGGGCCCACAGATAGTCCCACAGTACATGATAATCAGGTGGCCTGCCCCAGTCCCATGCCCCCAGAAACAAGTCCTCTGGTGGCCGAACCAGGTCACCCCGTAACACACACAGTTTATTGGGTGGCCAACCCAAGACGCCGAACGCTCCAAGCAGTTCCTCAGGTGGCCGACCCGCATCCCACAACCACCAGGACCGTGGAGGGATTGCATGCAGCCGCACACCTGAACAAAACAAGACAGGGGAGCGCCAGACCGTCAAACAGAGCCCTCTCACGGACCCCAGCTGGTGGCTCCTGAGAGGGGGACAACCAAAACCTTGGGCCCCCTCGAATCCTGATTGGGTCACAGCCGCACCTGCGCTGGACCCCCACTGGACCTCGTCGGACCCCGATTTGGTCACAGTCACACCTGAGTCGGACCCCAATTGGGTAATCGCTGCACCCACGTTGGACCCCGACTGGGTCACCTCAGCCCATGCGTCGGACCCCGACTGGGTCAGGACGGGCCCCGATTGGGTCACCGCTGCACCCACGTTGGACCCCGACTGGGTCACCTCAGCCCATGCGTCGGACCCCGACTGGGTCAGGACGGGCCCCGATTGGGTCACCGCTGTACCCACGTTGGACCCCGACTGGGTCACCTCGGCCCACACGCGGGACCCCAACTGGGTCACCTCGGCCCAAACGCTGGACCCCGACTGGGTCACCTCGGCCCACACGTCGGACCCCGACTGGGTCAGGACTGCTCCGGCGACAACCTCCAACTCCGAACCTGGAACCCCCAGTCCCATGACCTTGACTGGCTCCGGACCGGTAACGCTGTGGAGGTGCTCAGAAAACAAGAGAGGACCGGGATCAGTTCCACCGGCAGCGCCAGAGCCCAGCGAGACGAGCTCGGGTGCAGCGGACGGCTGCCCCTCACTCGCCTCCCCATGAGGCAGGCAAAAATGCTCTAACACACCATACAGGAAAACAAGAAAGAGCACTTGCCTGCACTCGGGCTCTGGAGCCGTCCAGGACTTCACCGATCCAGGTTCAAGAAGCAGCTCGTCGTCGGGCTCCCACTCGGCTGCGTCGGGTTCCACAGCCGGCCTGATGGTCTCTGCAGCTGGATCCTCACGCGCTGGCGTCCACGCCAATAACCCGTATGGCGTGGGGGCAGAGGACCCTGGACCTGCTGACTCGGACTGCATCCCTGAGGAACCCTGGGGACGCTCTCTTGTCGGCTCTGGCTCCTCACTGCAGTTCGTTCTTCTCTGTCCAAAGCGCGGCTGCAGGGCTGGGATATTGCCCAGAGCTGCAGACCTCCCCCTCGTTTGATGGCGTGGGACTGACGCCGAGGACCGCTCCGCAGGAGGAGACACTGAGGCAGCAGGTTTAATAACAATGGCTACAGCTGGGGAAAGAAGCTCAGGGAGCTGCAAACCCCGAGTTTCACCCCCAGGAGTCAGACAAGACAGATCACTATGATCGATAGGTAAGTGAACTTGAACTTGCCTGTCTCCCGGGGGGAGGATGGTATCAGCTGTAGCGGACATCGCTCCTTCCTTCCCTCGCTCGCTGGGTGGTAAAAACGGACCCATGGACGGAGCCCACCGGCACAGGACTCAGTTCACTCACAGCAGCCGGCTGGTTGAGGGGGTCATCCCGGTGGCCCGGAACTGGATCCGGAGCAGGAGCTTGCCGAGGATGCGCCCGGCCGCGGCGCCGATGCCTTCGCCGGCCCCCAGACAGTGCGAACTCCCGGAACGGATCGAGGAAAGGATCAGGATCCATGAGCAAAGAGCAGGAGTGCCTCTTCTCCTGCTTCATGCCGCGTTCCTCCTCCATCATCAGGTAAATCTCGCGTTGCGCAGCGATGTCCTCCCTCCTCGCGTCGACTTCCAGGTGGTCAGCGTAGCGGGGAGAGAGATGACAAAGTATATCCTCGGCGGCGTCCAGGTACCAGTGTATGCCGTGGTCATAGTCTAGCAGAGAAGCGGAGATGAGAAGCTCATCCACCACTTCCAGCACATCAGTCAGCTCGTGACACGGACTCCATACACGGTTCCTCCGCGATGGTATTCTTCACATACACGGCACCCAGACAGGAAAAAGCAAATGTCCAAAAAACTCAAACTCACTGGTGAATAGCATCTCGGGTTGGCGTCACCGTAAACGCTGTTTTGGCAGCAGTGTACTGTCATGCGCTGGCCCTCGCGAGCCAGCATGAGACGCACACAGTCACCAGTGAGTTTACAGTGAGTTTTATTTACGGTGAAAAGTGAACAACACAAGATGCAGGGGCAATGACACAAGAGTCTACACACTTCCGGAGGCGTAAGGCTAGACAGCTCACTTACGAGTCCATAGGAGGAGACAGTCATACACAGGCAAAGGTTGTTTAAATAATTAACTACACAGGCTGCTGAAGCAAAGACACACAAAGGTCCACTCTCACCGGGAGGAGCAAGGCTAACAGCTAACTTACTGGTGCCGGAGAGGCGACGGTCAACCACAAGCATGCGAGGTAGATAATGGTCCAAGTCATCCGTAGCTCAGACGTATAACGACTGACACTGCTGCGTCATACCGTCGCCAGTGCTGGGCTTATATAGCGAAACACTAACGACGGTAATGACACTCAGCTGGCCGACCGTTGACAGGCGGAAACCCCACCGAGCACCTTCACAATAAGAGCCCGGTGAGGCCAGAATACAGCCCGCAGCTGTCAAGGCCGGCAGCGAGACATAACTTTAACCCGAGCGCGATCAGAACCGGCGCTCGGGTCATAACAAGGTTGTCCTAAAACATCTTTAAAAAGTCTTCAGCTGATCCAAAATGCTGCAGCAAGAGTTTTAACAGGTACTAGAAAGAGAGATCATATCTCTCCGGTTCTGGCCTCCCTTCACTGGCTTCCCATAGAGTTTAGTATTAAGTTTAAAATCTTTCTTCTCACTTACAAAGCTCTAAATAATCAGGCCCTTTTTATTTAAAAGATCTGATACTACCCTATTATTCTAATTCTATTCTAATTCCCTATAATTCTCCCAAAATGCTGGATTACTTGTAATACCTAGAATCTCCAAAAGTACAATGGGAGGCAGAGCCTTCAGTTATCAAGCTCTTCTCCTGTGGAACCAGCTGCCAATCTGGATTCAGGAGTCAGACTCGATCTCTGCTTTTAAGAATAGGGTTAAAACCTTCCTTTTTGATATAACCTATAACTAGGGAGGGATCATGTGCCGCTAAACCCTCCCTTATGCCTCTTTTCCACTAGTACCGGTTTGGCCTTACTCGACTCGACTCGACTCGCTTTCTAGCCTTTTCCATTATACCCAGCACCGGTTAACAGGTCCTATTTTCGTATCCACTCGAGGCCAGGGTACAACCGTGCTGAGTCGAGCCGAGATGTGACGTCAACAGACTGCGAGCCACTGATTGGTCAGGGCATAACGTCACGAAAGTGTCCGTCTTCTGTGGAATCTACACGACCGCCATTTGCAATATTTCACGGACTAACTCGGTCACCAAGTAAATATGATATCAATACAGATGGCGTTGTAGGTTTTGCAGAAATCTACACCGTGGTCCAATGAAGAGGTGTGGAGTTTTCTGTGCTCGGTGGCAGATCCACTGTGAGAGGAGCAACCCGCCCCATTACAGATGCAGCCCAGCATAGAACCGGACTAGGGACAAGCTGAAGACGAACGTGAGAGAACCATCGATGGTGAGTGATTTGTAATATTGTGCATCTGTTCGCTTATTTATCCTGTTGGTGGTAAGCTCACTTTTTTTGAGCGATACAGCGCCGTCCTGTCCTGGCTAACGAGTGTTAGCTAGTAGCTAGCTAGTAGCCAACTCTGCTGATTTGCGCTTGTTTTGTCCTAAGTATTCGCTTGTGAGAGCAAAACGATGAAATATGTTAATCTTGGTTAAAGTTCTGGTTTGTGTACGTGTTGCACTTTGGTGCTGTGCATTAAGTTGTGTGTAATTTCTTCCTAGAATCTGTTTCCACATTCCAGGGGTTAGCCTCCCTCAGTGTTTATATTGTGGATACAGGTCAAGAGGACCCCAGGATCCAAAATCTCAACATATACAAGTGCATTTTCAAACCAGTGATTTATAAAGTCATTCATATAATTTTCTAAAGCATCAGAATAGACCCACACACCTATTCTGTGGATTTTCCATGAAAGGTGTTGGAACAGTGCTGTTGTGCTGTTCCACCCTAAATCCCTGGATTGAAAATGTACTTGTACATGTACAGAGTGGATCGTGGGGTGCTCACTGGTCAGGGAAACAAAGCATTTTTGTCACATCCCACCACTGACTTTCATAAGTGTATTTCCCTAATACAGGTACATCTCCAAAAATTAGAATGTCATGAAAAAAATTCAATATTTTTTGTCACTCATTTCAGAAAGTGAAATCCGTATATTATATAGATTCATTACACAGACAGTGATATATTTCAAGCGTTTATTTATTTTAATTTGGATGATTATGGCTTACAGCCCCTGAAAACCCCAAATTCAATTTGGCAAAAAATTAGAATATGACATAAAATTAATTTTAAAAAATAGTTTTTAAATAGAAATGTTGGCCACTGAAGTGTTGGTTAATATGGGCTGTAGCCACAATCATCTAAATTAAAATAAACACTTGCAATATATCACTGTCCGTGTAATGAATCTATATATGGGTTTCACTTTCTGAAATGAGTGACAAAAATATTGAACTTTTTCATGATATTCTAATTTTTGAGATGTGCCTGTATATGTTTTTAACTTGCTTGAACTAACCACCATCCATTTCTGTCTTTGGTCTAGGCAAGAGGAAAGGAAAAGCAGCCGCCACACAACGGACCTTGCCACTGTGGAAAGTACTGAAATCCTTTGCTTTTATAGGTAAAGTGTCAAAACCAAAGTAGCACAATTTACACTTAATATAAAAGGGACTGAACTGAGATTTATTTGATTGTGTGAATATTAATTACAGAGTAATTGAAAATGACTGGCACATCAACTGTAAAATAAACTGCTTGTTAATATATTTATTTTTTTGTCAGATCACTTGTGTGATCCTTTGTGAGTTATGTTCATAAATGTATCTTTTGGGGAATGGGAGTTGTTCAGTCATCAATATAATTTAGTTTATATGCGTAGTTTATAGTCTATCATCAATAAACTCATGCAGTAACAGGACACATTACAAATATTTGAGACCCATTGTAGTGCATCCTTTTATATTTTAACAATACAAGTACAAAACACCGCCCACACTTGAAGCCAGGGCAAGAAGAGACACAGCGGTGACAAAGCGGTGGCTAAACTTTTATTGATAAAAACTCCATATTTTGACTGAGCAACTCCATACTCGGTGATGCACACCTTCAGTTAAAGTACTAGATTCCATTCAAGTGAATGTATTAATTTATTCTGATTGCTGAGGCCACAGTAAAAACAGATGATTTTAAATGTAACCCAGCCCTTGTAAAATCTACTTTACTGAAGCGCAGCTGCATGAAAATTGTGGTTAAATATAACAACGAAGTACTTTATTGTCACATTCAAATTGTAATCGCTCCTGTTTTGTTTTTCTTTTGAATTCTTGGATGGAATATGGTGGGCAATATAAGCTGCGGCTTCAGCCATCACCCATTTCAGATAACCTATGTTGAACTGTATAATCAGAGGGGTTATTGTTTAATTTGACCTTGTTAGATTTTTTTCCCCTTTGTTATATTATTCTATTTTCTTTTAATCTTTACTTTTAATCTATCCGAAATAAAGATTCATTCATTCACATTCCACCACTGGCTTTTAGCAACAAGTGTATTTCCCAAATATGTTTTAAACTTACTTTAATTAACCACCACCCATTTCTGTCTTTTGTCTAGGCAAGAGGGAAACAATCCACCCAAACCGGACCTTGCCTCACTATTTACAGAGATGCAGACCTAAGATCTGCTGAACCGAGTCCAGCTTGAGTGGCACATCCCAGCTGCTTTTCTGTGAGGCAGCGTGGCCGGCATGTGTGACCCATTCTAAGTTTTTTTTTACAGTTTGAATTTTGCACATTCTGAATAATCTGGAATTTGCTGCTGATTGTAATAAACAATTTAGTGACTTATGTGTTTGCATCATGATTTTCTATTTTGTTTGTTAAGACGCCGGTGGGAAAAGAGTCAACAGTACAAATCATTTATCGGTGACTTTGAAAATAATGGCTCATTTTTAAGAAAAAAGTAACCAAAACACTTATTTTAACTGAAGACTGTATTGTTGGATGTGCCAGTGCAGAAGACCCTCCACACTTTAGTGACAGTACCAGTATATGGAGGAATTCTGGGCCATACAGTGGGGAAAAAAAGTATTTAGTCAGCCACCAATTGTGCAAGTTCTCCCACTTAAAAGATGAGAGAGGTCTCCAATTTTCATCATAGGTATACCTCAACTATGAGAGACAAAATGAGAAAAAAAAAATCCAGGAAATAACATTGAAGGATTTTTAATGAATTAATTGGTAAATTCCTCGGTAAAATAAGTATTTGGTCAATAACAAAAGTTCATCTCAGTACTTTGTTATATACCCTTTGTTGGCAATGACAGAGGTCAGACGTTTTCTGTAAGTCTTCACAAGGTTTTCACACACTGTTGCTGGTATTTTGGCCCATTCCTCCATGCAGATCTCCTCTAGAGCAGGGATGTTTTGGGGGTGTCGCTGGGCAACATGGACTTTCAACTCCCTCCAAAGATTTTCTATGGGGTTGAGATCTGGAGACTGGCTAGGCCACTCCAGGACCTTGAAATGCTTCTTACGAAGCCACTCCTTCATTGCCCGGGCAGTGTGTTTGGGATCATTGTCATGCTGAAAGACCCAGCCACGTTTCATCTTCAATGCCCTTGCTGATGGAAGAAGGTTTTCACTCAAAATCTCACGATACATGGCCCCATTCATTCTTTCCTTTACACGGATCAGTCGTGCTGGTCCCTTTGCAGAAAAACAGCCCCAAAGTATGATGTTTCCACCCCCATGCTTCACAGTAGATATGGTGTTCTTTCTCCTCCAAACACGACAAGTTGAGTTTTTACCAAAAAGTTCTATTTTGGTTTCATCTGACCATATGACATTCTCCCAATCCTCTTCTGGATCATCCAAATGCTCTCTAGCAAACTTCAGACGGGCCTGGACATGTACTGGCTTAAGCAGGGGGACACGTCTGGCACTGCAGGATTTGAGTCCCTGGCGGCGTAGTGTGTTACTGATGGTAGCCTTTGTTACTTTGGTCCCAGCTCTCTGCAGGTCATTCACTAGGTCCCCCCGTGTGGTTCTGGGATTTTTGCTCACCGTTCTCATGATCATTTTGACCTCACGGGGTGAGATCTTGCGTGGAGCCCCAGATCGAGGGAGATTATCAGTGGTCTTGTATGTCTTCCATTTTCTAATAATTGCTCCCACAGTTGATTTCTTCACACCAAGCTGCTTACCTATTGCAGATTCAGTCTTCCCAGCCTAGTGCAGGTCTACAATTTTGTTTCTGGTGTCCTTTGACAGCTCTTTGGTCTTGGCCATAGTGGAGTTTGGAGTCTGACTGTTTGAGGTTGTGGACAGGTGTCTTTTATACTGATAATGAGTTCAAACAGGTGCCATTAATACAGGTAATGAGTGGAGGACAGAGGAGCCTCTTAAAGAAGAAGTTACCGGTCTGTGAGAGCCAGAAATCTTGCTTGTTTGTAGGTGACCAAATGCTTATTTTACCAAGGAATTTACCAATTAATTCATTAAAAATCCTTCAATGTGATTTTCTGGATTTTTTTGTCTCATTTTGTCTCTCATAGTTGAGGTATACCTATGATGAAAATTGGAGACCTCTCTCATCTTTTAAGAGGGAGAACTTGCACAATTGGTGGCTGACTAAATACTTTTTTGACCCACTGTATTAGCATCTGCCCTTTATCATAATGGGTTTGGACAGGGGTGTCCAATCATGCGCCATGGAGGGCCAAGACCCTGCAGGCTTTACCTCCAAACAGTGTCTTCAACAGCAGATTCCACTGAATTTCTCCCACTGACTCCAGATCAGTGAAAACACCTGCTGAAGAGACTGGGTAGAAGAGAGAACCTGCAGGGTCTTGGCCCCCCATGACACATGATTGGAAACCCCCGGGTTAGGGTTTGATGGGATTTAACATTTTAACACAAACTGCTTTATGGTTCATAATTCTGTTGACAGACTTACACCAAACCAAAAGGGATTTCTCAAACTGCTGGATTGTTCTTAGACAGCTTTTCCAATCTGTTAGTATTTAATTTGTGCCACATGGTGGTAACCTTCACATACAGTATAAAAAGAGACATCTGTGGCGTCCATAATTGTAAATGTATGTGACTCACATGGATGCATGTTTGAATTCAGCCTAGAGAGACTTTAGGCTGGCAATGTGTATTGACATCACACCTCAAGAGGACAATACGTCTGGACCACCTACGGCTCGAGAGAAAGGAGAGGATCCCTCGCGTCTGACCATCTGGGGTCAGACAGGAGAACAGAAGGACTCTGGAGTTTTATAATGCAAATGGGAGAATGTAACTGAAGTGTGTGACTTTGTATGTGATGTAGTATTGGAGGTGTGTATAAATGGATGTGAGTGACTGCGTTCTCTCTCTTTTACTCTGACTGAGAGAGAGGACGTAGGATGCGAGAGAATTAAAGAAAATACTGGAAAGACACCCAGTCTTGTCAATTCTTGACTCCTACACTGGTGACTTATACATGAATCTGAGCACACCGAGGCTGGAAGACAGCTTTGTGATCGACATGGAAGAACCGGGAGACAGCCGCTCAGACCCGGATTCACCGGGAATTGCCCGCAGGGGCGCAAGCCTGATTAAGCTGCCCAAGTTTTGGCACGATGACCCGCACTCATGGTTCCAGCACGTGGAGTCGCGTTTCCTACTCGGGGGAGTATCAGCGGACGGCATTAAATTTCATAATGTCATCGCGAGACTCGACAGCCGCACAGCCCGGTGTGTGCGGAGCCTGGTGCAGCAGCCGCCCGCTGCTGGCAAATACGACGCGCTGAAAGCCACCCTCATCAGGAGCTTCGTGCCATCGCCCGAGGCAAGGGCCAGGCAGCTGCTGGACCTGCGCGACAGAGGTGGATGCAGGCCGACTGTCCTCATGGAGGACATGCTACAGATGATCGGGATGGACAACGACGCTTTCCTCTTCAAGCATATTTTCCCGAGGACCCTCCCAGCACACACGAGAGGTCCCCTGTCAAGCAGACGATGTGTGAACCAGCAGGACTTCCGCGAGCTGGCCCAGGAGGCGGAGCGGCTCCTCAATGCCTGCGACGAGCAAGAGACCTCCGTGGCAGCGGCAGACCTCGGCGCGGCGGCTGGGGGCAGTGTGGAGCCAGAGGCAGCAGAACCCACCCCAGCGATGACGGCAGCGGCGAGATCCCGAGCCAGGGGAGATGACAGCCTCTGCTATTACCACCGACGCTTCGCCGAGAAGGCGCACAGATGCATCCCGCCGTGCAGTTTCAAAAAGCGAGGAAACGATCGGGCCGGGAGTCGTTAGCAGCTTCCACTCTCAGCGAACGGAACAAGCTGCTTTATCTGACAGACGCGGGCTCCGGGCAGCAATTCCTCATGGACACCGGAGCCCAGAGGAGCTTCATCACTGCAACTTATGCAGATCGGGTGGCTGGACCCCGCGGAGACAGAGCAACAGTGGCCAACGGCTCCAGCATCAAGACTTACGGAGAAAGAACCTTGTCTCTGTCCTTCCACGGCCGCGCTTACGAGTGGAACTTCATCGTAGCGGCAGTGAGCTTCAATATGTTAGGTGCTGATTTTCTGTGTTCACATGGTTTGTTAGTTGATCTGGCCAACAAACGCCTAGTAAATGCACTCTCTTTCTGTTCTATCCCTTGTGCAGCTCGGGTGTGCCCACCGCCAGTACAGACCAACGTCGCCGCAGCAGGTGGTAAGTTCCACACTCTCCTACACCAGTTTCCAGCACTCACAGTTCCCACTTTTTCAGCTAAGGTGGCGAAACACGGGGTGGAGCACTTCATAACCACGAGTGGCCCACCAGTTTTTGCTAAAGCTTGGCGCTTGGATGCAGCTAAGCTCTCCGTGGCACAGGAGGAGTTCGCCAACCTGGAAAGGTTGGGCATAATTCGCCGCTCGAAGTCCGCTTGGGCTTCCCCCCTGCATATGGTGCCTAAGGCTGATGGCTCGTGGAGACCTTGCGGTGATTATCGCAGGTTAAACAATGCCACAGCTCAGGATCGCTACCCGATTCCACAAAAGCGCGCATTTTTTCTAAAATAGACCTGATCCGCGGTTATCATCAGGTCCCGGTTCGACCAGAGGATATTCCCAAAACAGCGGTAATAACCCCGTTCGGACTTTTTGAGTTTTTACGCATGCCTTTTGGCCTTAAAGGCGCCGCGCAAACCTTTCAACGAATGATGGACACAGTGCTGCGCGACCTTCCGTTTGTTTTTGTCTACTTGGACGATATTTTAGTAGCCAGCGCCTCAGGGGAGGAACACGAAAAACACCTCACTACAGTTTTTCAAAAGTTGGAAGCACACGGGTTGATAATCAACCCAGCCAAGTGCCAGTTTGGCGCAGCGCAAATTGATTTTCTGGGGCACCGTGTCTCACCAGAGGGAGCAGTTCCTCTGCCGGCAAAAGTGCGCACGGTGGCTGAGTTTCCTCAGCCACAGACAGTGAAAGCGTTGCAGGAATTTTTGGGGATGGTGAATTTTTATAACCGTTTCATACCCCGCGCAGCGCAACTCATGCAACCGCTATACACCGCGCTGAAAAAACAGAAGCCTGCCAATGTGATCGAATGGTCCCCGGAGCGGGAGCGTGCATTCACAGCGGTAAAAAAAGCACTCGCGGACGCAGCACTGCTGGCGCACCCAGACCCGGCAGCTCGCATAGCGCTAACCACAGACACATCAGAGGTAGCGATAGGGGCCGTGGTAGAGCAGCAGGTCGCCGGAGTTTGGCAACCTCTCGCTTTTTTCAGCAGGTCCTTGCGCGAGCCCGAGCGGAAATACAGCGCATTTGACAGGGAGCTCCTGGCGCTCCACTTAGCCATTCGCCACTTCCAATTCTGGCTGGAAGGGCGGCGTTTCACCGCGTTTGTCAATCACAAACCGCTCACTTTTGCGATGTCCAAAACTTCAGAACCGTGGTCAGGGCGGCAGCAGAGACAGCTGGCCGCAATTTCGGAATTTACCATTGATATTCAGCATGTGACCGGTAAACTCAATGTAGTGGCAGACTGTCACGCGCGGTAACAGCACCCGTCCGCACGGAGCAGGGGTGCGCAGCCCCTTACCCAGAGCGCGGTAACAGCGCGGACGCGCACGCGGCTCCGGTCCACGTGGGAATAGATTATGCAGCCATGGCGGCAGAGCAGAGCGAAGACGCGGACGTGCGCGCGCTCCTGTCTGGACCAACAGGGTTAAGGCTGGAGCGAAAAACTTTACAAGCTGGTTCACCCCCTCTAATCTGCGATGTCTCCACCGGGCGACCGCGACCGGTGGTACCGGCCACGTGGCGCCGTCGCGTTTTTGACGTCGTGCACTCCCTAGCGCACCCGGGAGTACGCGCTTCGGTGAAAATGGTAGCAGAGAAGTTTGTTTGGCCGAGCCTGCGCAAGCACGTGAAGGAGTGGGCTAAAGCCTGCATGGCTTGCCAGCGGGCCAAAATCCACAAGCACACCAAAGCACCCTTAGAACCATTTCACATTCCGGCTAGGAGATTCGATCATGTGCACGTGGACCTCGTGGGCCCCCTACCGCCATCTCAAGGGTTCACACATCTCTTGATGATGGTGGACCGGACCACACATTGGCCAGAAGTGGTCCCGTTAACATCGACCACAGCGGCAGAGGTGGCTCGCGCCTTTTTAACAGCCTGGGTAGCGCGTTTTGGGGTTCCTTCAGATATTACGTCCGATAGGGGACCTCAATTTGCGTCGGAACTGTGGTCAGCAGTGGTCAGCAGTGGCCAGCGGTTTAGGAGCGGCAGTACACCCCACTACCGCTTATCATCCGCAGGCCAACGGTTTATGCGAGCGTTTTCACAGGTCTTTGAAGGCAGCCCTCAGAGCGTCGCTAACGGACACAGATTGGGTAAACAAACTACCATGGGTTTTATTAGGGTTGCGTTCGGCACCCAAAGAGGACCTAGATGCCTCACCAGCAGAGTTGGTTTTAGCGCAACCTGTCAGGCTGCCCGGCGAGTTCTTGCCAGACCATACGGCACCAGCCCCCCCCCCCCGGTCCGGGGACCTCTGAGTAACACGGGAGTGGAAATGCTCCCAGGCCCCGCTCATCACACTTTTCCGCGTGTGTTCGTGCCCAAAGCTTTACAGAAAGCAGAGTTTGTTTTTGTCAGACATGACGCTCAGCGTCACAGCCTCCGCCCACCTTACGACAGTCCATTTCGAGTGCTGGAGACCGGGGAGAAATATTTTGTGCTAGATTTGGGGGGCAGGAGGGAGACGATCAGTATTGATAGATTAAAACCTGCTTTTGTGTTGCATAACGAGTCTGTACGGCCGGCGGGCGCACCTCGACGCGGCAGGCCTCCCAGGGGGCGGCCCCCAGACCCCCCGCAAGGGGCAAATAACCCTTCTCCTCCTCATTCCACAGATTCACAGCAGGACGGCCCGGAGCGGGTTGTGAGACCTGTGTACAGCAGATTCGGGAGAAGATTGAAACCTAGACGACAGGCAGAGTGATGTGGGTTTTGATCAGACTGTTGGATTGTGCTGTAAGATTCTGTGGGGGGGGGGGGAATGACGCTGTAGGTGTATGTCCAGTCTTTCGCGTGGGAGGGGGAGTGATGTGGCGTCCCTAATTGTAAATGTATGTGACTCACATGGATGCATGCTTGAATTCAGCCTAGAGAGACTTTAAGCTGGCAATGTGTATTGACATCACACCTCAAGAGGACAATACGTCTGGCTACCTACGGCTCAAGAGAAAGGAGAGGATCCCTCGCGTCTGACCATCTGGGGTCAGACAGGAGAACAGAAGGACTCTGGAGTTTTATAATGCAAATGGAAGAATGTAACTGAAGTGTGTGACTTTGTATGTGATGTAGTATTGGAGGTGTGTATAAATGGATGTGAGTGACTGCGTTTTCTCTCTTTTACTCTGACTGAGAGAGAGGACGTAGGATGCGAGAGAATTAAAGAAAATACTGGAAAGACACCCAGTCTTGTCAATTCTTGACTCCTACACATCTGCAAAAACTTGAAAGGTTTATTGTCAGTGCAATTCCCAGTGCAATACTACATGAATGCATGTATAGTGCATTGTTGATGCAGAGAATATATATTTCTACAGTACATGTATCTAGTAAATCAAGTATTTTCCATGTAACCTTGTGACTGCATTATTTTAATTGCTTTTAATCCTAGATCAAGTTTGCTTTGGCCTAAAATGCATCATAATTGTCAAATATATCTTATTATACCTAACTCAATACTGTTTACTTTTTGAATATATATTTTGTGGCTAATATAGTTATTAACCTGGCGATCAAGTTGTGTCAGCTGATCATTTTTTGCCATGACACCACCTCAGACTCAGTGCTGCTGGAGCAGGTACATCCATGATGTCTCAACAGTCTCTCCATGACTTTCACGCAGATCAGAGCAGTTTGTTGCACAGAAAATAAACGTTTCTACAGACATTCTTAAGCTCTATAACCACTGATCGTTTGTGAAGCTGTATTGACATCAGTGACGGGCTGTGTTGACATCAGTGACAGGCTGTGTTGAACACCAGACCGACCGTTTGAAGGGGTAATTTTCCCACAACAGAGCCATCTGAAACACACACACACCGCATACATATTTCAGTACTAACAGCGATAACTTGCAGACATTACAGTGTAGTACGACGTACTTATAGCAAACTAGCATTAGCAACCATTAGCTTACCGTCATATATGATCAAGTGTGGCGGTTTGGTGTAAACCCCCACAAACAGACTGGACAGACACAGCGCTCGGCTAGAGCAATTAACAGAACAGTGAAATGTGTATTAATGTCTACAGGCAGCCCCGCTTCTTCTGGCTCACTTCTGTGATGTTAATGTTGCCTTTCATGCATTGTGTTCATGCGTCCTGTCCTTACTGTGACCTAGGGACCGGGATCAATATGTCTCTCAAATGCAAATGTCTCATGCCTGTTCTGTTATCTCTTTGATCATACCAACTGCTGGGGGAATGCTCTTTGATGTATTGTTGTAGTTGGGTATATATGCTGCAACTCTGTAACTCAAACTCTCTCTCAATCTCACTTCTGTAACTGCTGCTGCTGGACACAGACATTGTGTCCTCCTTCTCTGAGAGCCGCTGAGCTCGCTCCCGGCGCGCATGCACAGCGCCGGGAGCGGAGCTCGTGACGGCGGTATGATATAATAAAACTCTACTTAAAACCACAGCATCGCTGCTTATATTTTAGCATCCGCCACACAAGTTTGTATCCTCACGTCTTCGGCTCTCCCAGAAGTTGCAGTACTATTCCAGAGTGTTTCGTCTCGCTGCCTGTACCCTTGTCTGGCGGTCCTTTTTGGCATTTACGGTGACAAAAAGCCACAGACCAAGGAGTCGCCTTGTACAGCCGCCATGTTATGTTTTGCTTGGGTCGCGTGTTTTACGTCACGGGAGTGTGGCGCCGCCTTGCTGTAAAAAAAAATCCCACCCACCCCAGCTGTACCCAGCTGCAATGGAAACACAACCGAGGCTGAAACGAGTAATAGCGAGTCGAGTCGAGTAAGGCCGACTGGGGCTAGTGGAAAAGCGTCATTAGTTATGCTGCTAATAGGTTTAGACAGCCAGGGGACCTCGAACAATGCACTGGGCTTCACTCCTTTCTTCACTCTCAATGAAATATTTTTGCAGTTGAGATCCCGTCGTGCTGTTTGCTCTCTACATGTCTGTTCTTTTCTTCCTTTTCTCTATCGCCTCACCCCCCAGTCAGTTGCAGCACATGACTGCCCCTCCCTGAGCCTGGTTCTGCTGGAGGTTTCTTCCTTTTAAAAGGGAGTTTTTCCTCTCCACCGTCACCAAGTGCTTGCTCACAGGGGATTGCCTGATTGCTGGGGTATTTCTGCAACTGTGGGGGTTCCCCCTACAGTTTAAACTGCTATGAGATGACTGTTGTTGTGAAATGGTGCAATATAAATAAAGTTGAATTGAACTGAATTGAATTACATTTGAGGTGTTTCAGGCACGTCCCACTGGGAGGAGACCCCGGGGCAGACCCAGGACTCGGTGGAGAGACTATGTCTCCCAGCTGGTCTGGAAATGCCTTTGTATCCCCTCTGAAGAGCTGGAGCAGGTGGCTGGGGAGAGGGAAGTCTGGGCTTCTCTGCTTGAACTGCTGCCTCCGCGACCCGGACCTCCGGAAAAGCGGTAGAAGATGGATGGATGGATGGATGGATGAATTACATTTGTCACACTTAAATGTTTCAGATCATCAAACAAAATTAAATACTAGACAAAGATAACACAAGTAAACACAAAATGCAGTTTTTAAATGAAGGTGTTTATTATTAAAGGTAAAAAAAAAAAAATCCAAACCTACATGGCCCTGTGTGACAAAGTGATCCCCCTCCCCCTGTTGTGTACAGTATGTTGTGTAGTTAGATATAATATAATGTTAGGCTTTTATTTGTGAAGCCCGGGTGGTGGCTCCACCTTCCGGTTCCGCCACCACTCCTGACTATAAGAGGGCAGCGGGCAGGAGGGGCGGTCTCTTTGCCATCTCTTCTGCTTGACGGCTGCGTAGGTGGTATGTGGTGCCTCTTTAATAAACGTGTGTTCAGTTCAACACTTGGCCTCGTCCTTGGCTCCTTGTCCCGACATAACATTTTGGCAACGAGGATAAAAGTAGGTATGGGTGCGTGTGTTACACCTATTCAGCTGTTTTTGGAGCTCCCGGGCAAGCCACCTGTTCCCTGGTCAAGGTGGTACGCTGCCTTACAGACGTACTTGGTGGCGCTAAACCTTGGGATGCTGGAGAACTTGAGGGCACTTGCGTTGTTGGTTCACAATCTTGGAATGGAAGGACAGTGGATTCTGAGCACACTGGTTGACTGTGATCGTTTTGAAGAAGTGGTTGAGCTAATTCAGAATAAGAAGAATTCAGTTTCGACAGTGCCGCCAACGGGTGGGCGAGTCTGTTCAGCAGTTCGTGGCAGACCTGAGGCTGTTGGCCAGCGAGTGCCAGTTTGGACAGTTGGAGGAGGAGATGATTCGCGACCAATTGGCGGAGCATACCAGCTGCACTGCACTTAGGTCGAAGCTGCTTACGTTTTTGGGCAAACTGATGCTGTCCACGGCCATCAAGTTGGCTCAACAACTAGAAGCTGCGGATAAACTATCACAGGAGCTGAGTGAGAACTTGTCACACTGACACCTGGGATCACCGCCGACAGCGCATGCAGTGGACCCAGACAGCGATGGTAGCGTGGAAGGACAATGTGGATGACGCCAATGCTGTGGATATGAGATCTGCCCCAGGGAAGCCCAAATGTCTGGGATGTGGCTCCACAAAGCAGTGTCCGGTGAGAGGGAAGCGCTGCGGCAAGTGTGGCCACTTGCATCACTTCACCAGGGTATGCCACAAGTTCAAGCAAGGAAGTCCGCGGCACAAAGAGGACTCTCCCGCCTCTACGGTTGTTCATGCTGTGTCCCCAAGCACCAACGGATGCACGTACTGTATGGAAGAGTTGGACTGAGTGGAGGGGCCTTTACTGATTGACACGGGAGCAGTGGGCTCTGTGTTGAATTGGGCAACCGTGAAGTATTTTTTCCCACACTACAGGATTGGAGGTGACCTGGCACCGCTTTGTGGCTATGGCGGAGAATGGCTGGCCACTGTGGGAATGCTAAGATTGACGGCTCGGTACAAATCAGCCGAGATGTGTGACTTGAAATTCACCGTGACAGCCCATGTGGAAAACATAATGGGCTGCAACCTTTTTTAATGGTCTGGGCTTCGCCATTACAAGCAGTGCTGGGGAGGAATGGTCGGGTTGGGGATTGTGGGACCGACCGATCTCGAGAGTAAAAGACGGGGCGGTGTGGAATGAGAACATGCCTGGCAGCCTGGAGAGTGAGCAAGACCAGTATCACCCAGGGTCATCACAGGAGGGTCCCTGTGCCAGAGCTCAAGTCACCCTGGACAAGGGTACTGGGCAGCACTGCGGGATGCCTGTGACAACGGGCTACATCAAGAGGCTGGTTTTACCTGTTCCCGAATCTCAGCTGAAGTGGGGTGGTGAACAGGGGGCCACAACGGCGATGGCGGTGATGAAGTTAAAAGAGGTGGGGGCCTGACCGTCAGGCACGGTAGAATGACGTGCCAAGCAGAGACCCTGCAAGCCGAGCAAGGCCACTCTGGGAGTCGCGCATGTGGTCCGGGCTCAAGAGGAGGCACAGTCACGGCAGGTATGGGCAGAGCAGCGGTTGGAGGAGCACTAGGGGCGGCTGCATGTGGTGGCCAGACAGGAGAATGCCTATCTTCAACTGTCAGATGGCTCATGGAGACACCCGAATGAGCTGCAGCGTGCCCAGGAGGAGACTGTAGGATGTAGGTCTGGTCATGGGACCCCTCCGGTAGTAACAAAGAAGAGGCGCACCAGGATCGAGAGAGCCAGCGGCTCCCTGGGAGGTGGATTACCTCCAGGGGCGGACTGATGGAAGGACAGTCCGGGATGGGGGGGGGGGGCACGAGCTTGTTTGTTTTTACAGTTGGTGTATGGTTTCATTTTTATGCATGTGTTTGGATTTTGAGTATTGTTGGGTCATTGTTATACTTGAGTGCTTCGAGTGCTACTTGAGTGTTTCGCTGTGTGAGGTGAGATGGCAGTCTACCCGTCTCCCCCTAGTGTTAGTTATTTTGGAGTGACTGTGTTAGGCCATGTGTGTTGTATTGTTTTATTGATTTTAGTGCGTGACTCGGGTCCTAAATTCGGGTGGGTCCGAATTGTGTGTATGTTTTAGGCGTTTGTAAAGGGGGGGGGGGATATTGTGTATGTTGTGTAGTTAGATATAATATAATGTTAGGCTTTTATTTGTGAAGCACGGGTGGTGGCTCCACCTTCCGGTTCCGCCACCACTCATGACTATAAGAGGGCAGTGGGCAGGAGGGGAGGTCTCTTTGCCATCTCTTCTGCCTAACGGCTGTGTAGGTGATGTGTGGTGCCTCTTTAATAAATGTGTGTTCAGTTCAACACTTGGCCTCATCCTTGGCTCCCTCCCCCGCCCATTAAAACATAAATTAACTGTGGTTTATCACATCTTTGGAAAGCTGAATTCAATTTCTCTAGCCACACTCAGACCTCATTACTGCCACAACTGTTCTCAATCAAGAAATCACTTAAATAGGACCTGCCTGACAAAGTGAAGTAGACCAAAAGATCCTCAAAAACATCATGCTGCGATCCAAAGAAATCCAGGAAGAAATAAGAAACAAAGTAATTGAGATCTATCAGTCTGGAAAAGGTTATAAAGCCATTTCTAAAGCTTTGGGACTCCAGCGAACAACAGTGAGAGCCATTATCCACAAATGGCAAAAACATGGAACAGTGGTGAACCTTCCCAGAAGTGGCTGGCTGACCAAAATTACCCCAAGAGCACAGTGACGACTCATCCAAGAGGTCACAAAAGACCACACAGCAACATCCAAAGAACTGCAGGCCTCACTTGCCTCAGTTACGGTCAGTGTTTATGACTCCACCATAAGAAAGAGACTGGGCAAAAATGGCCTGCATGGCAAAGTTCCAAGACGAAAACCACTGCTGAGCAAAACGAACATAAAGGCTCATCTCAGCTTTGCCAGAAAACAGCTTGATGATCCCCAACACTTTTGGGAAAATACTCTGTGGACTGACGAGACAAAAGTTGAACTTTTTGAAAGGTTTGTGTCCCATTACATCTGGCGTTAAAGTAATACAGCATTTCAGGAAAGGAACATCATGCCAACAGTAAAATATGGTGGTGGTAGTGTGATGGTCTGGGGCTGTGCTGCTTTACTGCTTCAGGACCTGGAAGACTTGCTGTGGTAAATGGAACCATGAATTCTGCTCTCTACCAAAAAAAAAAAATCCTGAGGGAGAATATCCGGCCATCTGTTCGTGACCTGAAGCTGAAGCGCACTAGGGTTCTGCAGCAGGACAGTGATCCAAAATACACCAGCAAGTCCTCCTCTGAATGGCTTAAAAAAAACAAAAAGAAGACTTTGGAGTGGCCTAGTCAAAGTCCTGACCTGAATCCGATTGAGATGCTGTGGCATGACCTTAAAAAGGCAGTTCATGCTCGAAAACCCTCCAATGTGGCTGAATTACAACAATTCTACAAAGATGAGTGGGCCAAAATTCCTCCACAGCGCTGTAAAAGACTCATTGCCAGTTATCACAAATGTTTGATTGCAGTTGTTGCTGCTGAGGGTGGCCCAACCAGTTATTAGGTTTAGGGAGCAATCACTTTTTCACACAGGGCTATGTAGGTTTGGATTTTTTTTCCCTTAATAATAAACACCTTCATTTAAAAACTGCATTTTGTGTTTACTTGTGTTATCTTTGTCTAATATTTAAATTTGTTTGATGATCTGAAACATTTAAGTGTGACAAACATACAAAAAAATGAGAAATCAGGAAGGGGGCAAACACTTTTTCTCACCACCGTAGCTTCCAACCCACCAATATGCTTTTGTCCTTAATCGCGACAAAGGAAAAATAATCTGTCTATTTCCTCAAAAACAAAGTAGCTTCATCTTTTCCTCTACTCAGTAGTGAAGACTCGGCTGTCTGCTCCAGGTCATGTTGACTGACAGCTTGTCTCAGTTACGGTAGGGTCAGATTGTATATTCATTTATTTGTGCTAAAAATATCTACCCATATCAATAACATGAGCAACAAGAAACACATCTGATCAAATTTCAGTAACTATAACGCATTACTGTATTTTTAAAGGTCTGATGACACGATTCTGACTTCATCTAATTTTGCAGCACATAATTTCAGTATGACAAAATAGGTTGGTCTTAGCAGTTCTAAGTCAAACATCCTTTTTTTTCACGCGAATATCCAACGTTTTCATAAGCGCCACATCACCAATTGCGTCGTCGGCCTCCGTCGGTCTATGATGACCATGGAAGAGAATCCTAAATGTCTACTCTGCTGGAACAGCACCGCCTGTGGCTGAACAGGCCGATGCACACCGGTGTTCTACTTTCCACCGTTGGGTGTTGGCAGGATTCAAGCCTGGGCAGGAAGATATGGAGGACAAGATGTTACCCATGCAGCATGTCCCCCCTCTCCACGTCACTGATGAATCCAAAGGAACAGCAGGGCTGCTATAGTTTGGCACCAGCGCCGTCGCAGGAGCTGCCAGAACGATGTTGAGCACAACAGAGAACTGCCTTAGGGGCTCTGACTCCAGATTTTTCCTCAGGGTTGACTCCCGAAGCCTTTCCCGTGACCGGGTGTGCCGCAAGGCAGCGGAGCTTTGAAATCATGGTTTACCTTCCCCTAGATGGGCTACCTTCCCAGGTTGACGAGCCACCATCTACCCGAAGCATCTGGTTTTAAGGCGCCAGAGATCCACCCTCGCCCCTTCTCCTATTAGTAAAAGCAGTTCCGCCGGGCTTAGAGACTAAACCACACGGGCAGGCTAGGAGTTGGACTTAGTTGTCAGAGGCTTTTTGAGACGCACGCCGTAAGGAGCATTTTATGAGCACTGGGAGCTTAACCCCAGTACCGCTCCTGGCTATGACAACCTTGGAACCAATTGCGTCAGTGGCTGGAAAACCCCGCGGCCATGTTGTAACATCAGCAACAGAACACAGCACTTGGCTGCTCATTGTACACACAGGATGGAAGCAGTAGAAAACATCGACAATGGTTCCAGCACATGTAGTCTGGAATTGGTTTGTGTTGACCAATCTTCAGATGATTATAGTTCCGAAGAATGGGATGATAGTGAAGAATCTGGGGGCATCAGACTGTATAGGTTTGAGCCGTGCCAAGCGGGCATCGTGCCTAGCGAGTCAGACTCAGAGTGTGACAGTGGAGAGGCACACAAGCCCGCCGCAGCAGCAGAGACAAACACACGGCAGGGAAACACCGAGTGGTATGCTTTTGTTACAGATATTGCAACAAATTATTTGTTCGTAAATATAATTTATTTAAACCCGATTTTTCAATAAAATCATAGTATATTCTCTGTGGCTCAGGCATCAGGTTTATTATGGATTATCTTTTGAGTTCTTGTTGTTTTTATGTTTTATACATGTGGATTATGTGCGTTTTGAGCCACTTTCAGGTGGGCACTGTCCAAGATTCGCCGGTCTGACCACGCGCCCTCTCTCTTTGACAGTCAGCTGTTCATGTTTTGTGTGCATCATCTGCCGTGTTGTCAGCCAGTCAATATTGCCAACACTATCACGATGTGTTAGCCACCCCACACAGCCATGGTTCTGTTGCACCCTTGTAGCGATGTCGGCTCTGGGGCGCAACCGCGGTTAACACGTTTCCTCTCCATACATTCGCTGGGCAATGTCACCCCCAAATGCCTGCTGTTTGTGTTTCTGTGTATTTTTGTAAGTTTTCACCTTTTGGGATCAGTCTTTATGCTCAATACATGTGCTGTGGTGAATCCTGTGCGTAAATCCATTCATCATGACCCTCCGTATGCTCTTACACAGGGCACGGAGAGAGAGGATGAAAAAACGAGGATTTACGTGCAGGGTTCACCACAACACATTTAATACAGAAAGACAGACAATTCCCAAAAAGGTACAGATGTACAAAAAACACAAACACACTTACTGATGGCATTTGGGGGCCGGCATCACCCAGAGAACGAATGAGAGGAGACGTGTTAGCCACAGGTGCGCCCCAGAGCCGACATCGCTTCAAGGACGCATGAGAACCACGGGGAACATGGAGTGACTAACGTCGTACGACTGCTGAAAATACTGGCAGACTAACAGCAAAGATGACAATACTATGGACCAGCAGTGCGTGACTGGCAAACGGCCGCTAAGTACACGCACTGCTGGTGATGGTGTGATGAGAAGCACCTGGGTGAGGACCAGGAAGAACGATCAGCGGGAGTTTGAATCAGCTAGGGATAATGATAGAGGGGACGTGGACTGACCGGCGAGCGTCAGCATGCAGTCACAGAAAGTAGGTCAAAGCTGCACATAAATCCATTAATCCTTCCCCTCCTCATGTGCTCCTCCTGCATAAAAGCGCACGAGGAGTGCACGAGGAGGCTTATGACAGTTGGCGCTGAAGCGTGTGATATGATCTTTCACGGCCTGCTGTTTATCTAATACTGCGACACAACGCAAAGGCATAGCCATAAAATTAAAACAAGAAGCCAGAGAAACTGTGAGCTACAAAGCTACTGTCATTCCAGTCAACAACACCGGCATCCGTTCTGTTGCTTACGTCATGGTGGTGCCGCCCTTCATTCGGCTGGCGGCACCACAGTCCAGTCAGCAGCTGCGGTTTTTTGATGATAACTAGTTTATGCAGGCGCGGTTGTAAATATTATATTGATCATCGACAATGACTTTTGGGTTTACACAACATGCTAAAAAATGTCAAAATCGTGTCATCAGACCTTTAAACAGTAATTTCATTACACAGTACGTTACTGCAAAAGTAGTGGTGTTACACAGTACTCCCAACACTGCATATGAGTAACGCTCTTTGAACCTATGGGTAACTTACTGAACAGGTTTTGAACTTACAGCTACTGTATAATGGTGTATTGGCAGCGTTGGTTCACAGGAGGACCCCAGATAGACTGGTCTTGTTTTTCTATTCAGACAAAATAAAGAGATGTTTCCAACCTTGACATGTTTCAACTGTGATGGTCTCTGTGTAGACTAGGTGACACCTTTACTGATTAAGAGCTGACTTGATCCATCTGCTCTCTGTTCTGATCAGCTCAGCTGGTGTCTGCAGCGCATACACACGCACACAGAGAACTACACACACGTACCTGTTCGTGTAATGGGACCTGTCGGGTATGTGTCCGAGGATATTATGAACATCCAAATCGCTGTTTAGCCCTCCTTGTCATGTTTTTTACCTTTGACTGCAGTCTGTACCATCAACTGTCCAGTGCTATTCTGATAGATATGCCAAAATGTCAGAACACCAGAGGAGGAGAATCCGATCAGCTGATCGCCTGAAGCACAGAGCTCAGTTGTTTCCCATGATAAATCACACTTTGCTCTCCCTTGGTTGCTGCTCTGATATTTTTGGGTTCACATTGGCAAAAGCACCCTCCATGCATTATCTTTTTTCTTCCACTTTATTGAAAATAAACATTTTTATCGCCATCAGTTTGCGTGCCTTTGAGCCAGGTTGTGACAGCTGTGATCTGAAGTTTGTGACATGTCACATCAGCTGTTTTAGACATGACTGACCTTACAGATTTGACAGCTCTGTGATGGTGTTTGGAGGGGAGAAACATCTCAGTTGAACAGAGATGATCTCTCGCACACCTAGGATTCATGTATCAGGAGACTACGGTAGTTTGGCATGACCGTGCTATGCATAAGTTAGGATAAGCTCTGCATAAATTATGCATAAGTTAGACTATGGTTGGGCATAAGTTGTGAATGCCGGCAACACACTAAGCATTTGTTGGTTTAAGTTATTTATAAGTAATTGAAATGTTCTATATAAGTTACTAATACGTTATGTGTGTGTCAAATTTGTTATGGATAGGCAATGCATAAGTGAAAATTTCAGTGTATGCCAGCGTTTTAGACCAATTTTTATACATTTAGCAAACGCTGCCTAAATCGTCAAAGTGTGACAGGGCCTTAAGGAAAAATCATTAAAATCCTGTGAAAAATTAAATAAGAAATAAGTCTATTATAAATTCCAGAAAAAATGTCAGAATTAGTAAGATTAATCACTTCAAAGCTGCCCAGATATTTTAAAAACAATATAAGAAAGTTAAAAATAAAACAAACTCGGAGGTCAAAAGTTTTTTTTTATTTTAAAAAGCACTTTCCCCAGAAGAGAATCAAAAACACATCACCCTCCTGTGTTTCAAAGATCAAAACTTACTTTGACGTCTTCCAACATCGGCAGCAGCCAAATGATTCTCCAACAGTTCTGGGAAATCATTAACTCAGTTGACTGGAATTTGAAGCTGACTCACAGAGACCAGGAGTTCATTTTTTTCTGAGTCAGTGGCTGTTCCCCAACAGCAGGAAGAATATGATTCTGTTGAAGGTATTAATAATCTGTTTTGTGCTGGTGTGGGGAGGGGGAAACTGTGCTCAGACAACAGAATCAGACGGAGGGAGGAAGTTTTATTAGGATAATTAAAACTCCTGATAGTAAACTCCATCTGGAAATGCCGGATGAACACTAATCTGCAGACTCCATGGGGATTTCCTGTCATGAATTTTTAGCAGGGCCAGTTTTAGGCATGCATTTAGTATGAGGGGGCAGTCCGAAATGTGAAGGGGGGCATCATGGGGTGGATTCATGCTCTCGCAGCAATGATGGTGGTTGTTGGGGGGGGGACCCACATTTGTGGAGGGCATTTTTTTTTTTTTTTTGCTTCTATATCCTTATATCTTCCTCTTTTCTTTCTTGGATTGTACTTGGTCAGGCCTCTATCCTAAGACTTATCCAACTTGTGCAGATTAAGGCCTGGTGCATATGGCAATGTTTTCATTTAGATCCAAAGAGAGACATCTGCGTGCGCACTACGTGTCACAGAAGCAACCACACATGTACACGGATCTACCGAAGGTGTGAAAACTGCTGTAGTAACCAACATATGACAAGTAGAGGTTTTACTAGGGACTTTGGATTACAACTATAAACACCATATTCCATCTGCAAGAAATATTTATATTCATTTTTTTAAGATGAAAGAATGAGGGAGTCATTCATAAATAAATAAATAGAGCATTGGGATGGCTTTTGTTGTGATTAGACTCTACAGAAAAAAAGTTGATTTGAATTAAATAAATAAGCTAAATAAATAAAATAACCTGCCTGTATATGACATGGTAAGTAATAAGAGACCCAAAAGCAGACAGCAAGGGAGATCAAGGTTGCAATGCAATAATGAGTGTTTATTGTGAATTAGTGATGGAGAGGGTGCACGGAGAGTCTCACAACCCTGCAACAGTAGAGAGGAGAAAAAGGGTTAGTTGCAGGGATTCAGGCAGTTATTGATTGTAAATAATGTTCTCTTTCTCTTACAAATTGGTCAGGGAACCCAGCAGTAGCAGGTTTCCATCGGTGACTCTTTGGCGTGATGAGGGAGTCTTGTGAGGTGAGTGGAATCAATGAGTGGGGGTTTACACTGGGGGGAGAGAGAAGTGAAGGCATAGACTCAGTGTACATTGGTAAGTCGACTTACTGTACTTGGCGGGGGGTGAAAGTAAAGGTAGGGATCCGCCAGGAAAAGATCCACTCCACCAAGGTCGTCCTGGGGATAACAGGAAGAAGTGGTTTGAACCTTTCTGTATGGAGTTTGCATGTTCTTCCTGTGCTGTGTGGGTTTACTCCGGGGGCTCCGGTTTCCTCCCACAATCCAAAGACATGCATGTTAGGTTAATTGGTTGTTCTAAATTGTCCCTAGATATCTGTTTCCTATAGGCCCTTAGAATAGAGGGTTAGTACTAGTGAAAGCGCTTTGAGTGGTCTTTGTGACTTGAAAAGCGCTATATAAGTGCAGGTTAGTTAGTAGTTAGTTAGTTTGGTTGTTAATGAGATGATAGCTTACGGTGGCGTAGTATAGCATTGAGGCTGGAGGCAGTGTTGCCAGCTTGGCAACTTTCTTGCTAAATCTGGTGACTTTTCAACTCTTCTTGGTGACTTTTTTTGTCAAAAGCGACTAGCAACAAATCTAGTGACTTTTTCTGATGTTATTGGAGACTTTTCTGGTGTTTTGGAGACTCTGACATGAAACCACTACTGCTCTTAGTCTGCAGTTACTGTCCTCAAGAAGCAGCGGGTGCTACCATAAGTCTCGCCCCATCCCAAAGCCTATACACTCACAGACGGTCATGTGACATATGGGAATTGGGCCTTGGGACTCGCTGTAGCCTGGCCGGGGCGGGGTCAGTGTGATGTCAGGCGGGCTACGGCTGGGGATATAAATATCTGTGAACCTGGTTCAATAAAGTGAGAATGTTCAGACCAGCTCCTTCTCGGCTGTTCATTATTGATATGTAACATTTGGCAACAAGGAGAACAATGGCAACGTGTGTAGGACAGATGCCAGTGTTCCTGGAACAACCGGGCTCGCCGGCGACTTCATGGGCTCAATGGAAGCAGAGCTGCGATATATATCTGACAGCAGCGGGCATGGGATCGGTCAGCAAAGAGAGACAGAGGAGTATTATGACTCAGTGTCTCAGCGCCGAGGGACAGCAAATCTTCTTCGGGCTGTACCATGACAGCCCACTGGAGGATGGTCTGAAGGCCATGGACAGCACATTTGGTGACACCTCCACCGTCATGAACAGTAGGTGGGAGTTCTTTGAGTGACGGCAACGGAAGGGTGAATCGCTGCGTTCATTCCTACTAGAGTTGCTTAGCACAGAAGTACGGTTTCGGAGCAGAAATGCACAGTGTAGTGAGGGACAAGCTAGTGCACGGCACCAATTGTGCATGGCTCATGACCAAGCTGAGAGTAGCTAAAGAGCCACTGTCATGGGAGGAAGTACTGGACTTAATTAAAAGAGAAGAGTCGGTGGCCCAGTTGGAGCTAACGGCAAAGGTTAGCGAGAGGCCATCTGAAAGCAATTTCTCGCCAAGTGCTGAGGTTTGCGCGCTAACAGTACAACGTGGAGAGACTAGGAAGAAAAGGAAGAAGAAGCAGACAAAGAAGAGAGGGGTGAGACGACCCGGGGACCCAGCACAGGTTCACGCTGCTCACATGGGGAAAGGCCCGTTGAAGTGGTACATGCTCCAGCTGGATGGAGTGGACGTGCGGTTCATGGTGGATTCAGGAGCCGGGAAATCCATCCTGAGCCTGCCCACACTGTGGAGGCTGTTCCCTGCGAAACGAATTAAAGATGGAGTGGTGAGGCTATTTGACTACGGACATGAGGAGATTGAAATGGTGGGCACAGCGGACTTTGAGGTAACTTGCGGGTCAAAAAGGGTCCCCAGCTTTACCTTTCAGGTGGCGCACCGGGGAACCGACCTGTTGGGAGTTGACCTGCTGGGGGAGATAGGTTTCTCCATAATGGACCCAGGGGGTTCTAGGATACTGTCCATGGGCTCGGACTCGCACCTCCACTGGCCGGCGTTGTTTGAAGGCCTGGGCCACATCGAGGCGTTTTATCATCGGCCTCTCATCAATGAGGCCATCACGCTGAAAATACAGCCTTTGAGACGTCTCCTGCTGGCGCTGCGGGACAAGGTATCAGTAGAACTGACCAAGCTACTGGAGTCAGGGGTCATTGAAAGGGCTGATGCATCACCATGGATTTCTAATCTGGTGGTGGCAAGAAAGAAAGGTGGAGGCATAAGACCGTGCATCGACCTTAGAGCTGTGAATAAGGCGGTCATCCCGGACAGGTATCCGCTATGGAGGAACTCACAACAACGTTCAGAGGGGCGAAGATTTTCTCGAAATTGGATTTGCATCAAGGTTTTCTGCAGGTGCCGCTACACCCGGACAGGAGGAATCTGACAGCCTTCATGACTCACATGGGGGTTTTCCGCTACACTAGGATGCCCTTTGGGCTGAGCTCGGCGCCAAGCTGCTTCCAGAAGGTCATGGCGACCATGCTGGCCTGAAGGGGGTGGACATGTATCTAGATGACATTGTGGTGTATGGGGTGTCGAGAGAGGAACACGACAAGAGACTGGAAAAGATTTTGGAAACGCTGCAGGAACGTGGGGTCACATTGAACGGCGAAAAGTGTGTCTTTGCGGTGGATGCAGTGGACTTTGTGGGGTTCCAGCTGTCCAGAGATGGACTGAAACT
This sequence comes from Pholidichthys leucotaenia, assembly GCA_020510985.1. Classification (NCBI taxonomy): domain Eukaryota; kingdom Metazoa; phylum Chordata; class Actinopteri; order Cichliformes; family Pholidichthyidae; genus Pholidichthys; species Pholidichthys leucotaenia. The sequence continues at coordinate 67,734,941 of CM035842.1, read as the reverse complement.
GTTGGTTTCGAACGTGGAGGCGGTGCTTCGCCTCGCGGACCCCTCAGCGTCAGCTGAGATTTCTTTGTTCCTGGGGATGGTTAACTTTTATGGATGATTTATTCCCAGGTACTCAGAGATGATCGAGCCACTCCGGGTGCTGCTGAAGCAGGATGCACCTTGGAACTGGACTCCAGCCTGTTCGGCGCCAGTGGAAAAGTTGAAGCGGCAGGTCACCTCCCAACCTGTTTTGGCCCATTTTGACCCGAACTGCCTCACTATAGTGACTTGTGATGCGTCCAGTTCTGCTCTGGGGGCAGTGATGTCACAGGTGCAGGATGGTACAAAGCATCCTGTGGTGTTTGCGTCGAGGTCTCTGTCAGCGGCAGAAAAGAAGTATGCCGTGGGCGAAAGGGTGTGTTGGCCTTTGTCTGGGCCTGTGAAAGGTGGTATATCTACCTCTGCAGGTGGCACATCATGTTGAGAACAGATCACCGAGCGCTCATGACTCTGTTCGAGACCTCAGGGTCGGGACACAGGCCACTGAGGATCCACAGATGGTCTGAGAGACTGAGGGCCTACAACATTGAGACAAGGTACACTCCAGGCAAAGACAATGTCGTGGCAGACCTTCTATCTAGGGCCCCGACATGCGCTCTGGCGCCAGACCTAGGGGTGGTGGACCAGATGAGATGGAACTGGTCCACACTCTGCATGGGGCACTCCGAGAAATCGTGTCCCTCAGGAACTCAGGGAGGTTTTGGAAAGTGACCAGGTGATGAGAAGACTGCACTTGGCAATCAGAGAGGGCTGGCCAACGGAAGCGCTGGGTGAATTGACCCCGTTTCATCGGTTTAGGGATGAGCTCAGCTGCTGGGACGATGTGTGCATGGCTAGGGGGCAGTGTGCTGTCATCCCAGCAGCTTTGAGAATGACGTGTATTGGAAATGCTGCATGAGGGGCACTTGGGGTGGTCAAGGTAAAAACAACGCAGCAGGAACTCAGTTTGGTGGCCAGGAATAGACAAGGACATAGAGACGATGGTGAAGAACTGTGTGCCATGCCTGGAGAGTAGGAAGACCAGAGGACCACCACCCCCTCCCCTACGACCAGTCACGTTCCCTACCGGACCCTGGGAACATGTCGAATTGGACATTTGCGGAGAACTACAAACAGCCCCCCTGGTAGCAGGTTCCTTGTGGTGGCATATGACTTGTTCTCTAAATGACCAGAGGTGATTCCGACTGGCTCAGTGATGACTGAGGTGATCACGGGGTTCCTGGTGTCGTTGTTTGCCAGATGGGGGACCCCGAGCTCCATCACCACTGACAATGGCCCGCAATTCATTTCTGGGGCTTTTGAGGAGTTTCTGAGAGTCAGAGGGGTCGAACACAACCATTTAGCGGATGGGTTTACGTTCGCTGACGCCCTGAACAACACCCTACTCCATTATAGAGCATCGGTGCATGCCACAACAGGATGCTCCCTGGCTGCACTGATGCAGGGATGTGAGTTGCCGCTACCGGTGAGATGACTGGGGCCGGCACAGATGGAGTGGGGTGAGGACTCGAGAACGCTGAGGCACCAGGTCACTGAGCGCCAACGGAAAATGAAAGAACTGTTCAACAGGAAATATCGGGTGAGAGGTCACGGCCTTGAGGTGGCAGATCGGGTCTGGATCAAGCACCCCGTCCACGCCCACAAGCTTCAACCGCTGTGGGTTGGGCCGAGGACGATCGTGAGACGAAGAGGACCAGATATTTTTGAACTGGATGATGGGTCCTGATGGCATACGAGTAGGCTAAGGAGGTCCCCACCAGAGGTGGCGAGTGACCCCGCCATGGACTGTTTCAGTGACAGTTGGGACTGGAGGGTCCGGGTGGATGCCAGCCCTCAGCCAGAGCCAACGGTGCCGGAGGCAATGTGCCCTCACGAGGGTCACCCGGCTAGAGAGCGTCAGAGACCCAGATACTTGGACGATTTTGTGACTGGTATGGTTAAGGACAGCTCTGCTGTCTAGAGATGGGACTTGTGGACTGCATTGTTATGTTCTATGTTCATATGTGTTTATAGTCATGTTACTTATTCGGGTGTTTCGTTTGTGTTCTTGGCTTTCCGGGGGGGGGGGGGGGTGACATAGAGGAATTGGGCCTTGGGGCTTGCTGTAGCCTGGCTGGGGCAGGGTCAGTGTGATGTCAGGTGGGCTATGGCTGGGGATATAAATATCTGTGAACTTGATTCAATAAAGTGAGAATGTTCAGACCAGCTCCTTCTCGACTGTCCATTATTGATATGTAACATTTGGCAACGAGGAGAACAATGGCAACGTGTGTAGGACAGATGCCAGTGTTCCTGGAACAACCGGGCTCGCCGGCGACTTCAATTCAATTCAATTCAATTCAACTTTATTTATATAGCGCCATTTCACAACAACAGTCATCTCATAGCACTATCAACTGTAGGGGGAACCCCCACAGTTGCAGAAAGACCCCAGCAATCAGGCGATCCCCTGTGAGCAAGCACTTGGCGACGGTGGAGAGGAAAAACTCCCTTTTAACAGGAAGAAACCTCCAGCAGAACCAGGCTCAGGGAGGGGCAGTCATCTGCTGCGACTGGCTGGGGGGTGAGGGGATAGAGAAGAAGAAGAGAAGAGAAGAAGAAAAGAAGAAAAGAAGAAAGACTTCATGGGCTCAATGGAAGCAGAGCTTCGATATATATCTGACAGCGGCGGGCATGGGATCGGTCAGCGAAGAGAGACATGCTATTGATTTTAAAATTGTAATGGGGTAGGCTGTCATATTGGCTGGACAAGCAACCTGAGTACAGAGTGCAATCACCAAGAGAACACACAGAGAATGTTTGACCTTTTATTAGAATTTTCAAAACCGCAATCTTGAGGAAAATGCCAGTCACTCGACAGATAACCAGGAGCCCTGCGGAGGATGGATGAGACTGGTTAGGGAGGAATGGAGAAATAATGGGAATCAAATTATACCATTCACATGGGAAATGAGAAGAGACTGGCACAGAATCCAGCGAAGGAGAAGAACCAGCAGGTAAGAACTGCCAGTCGGGTATGATTGTAGAGGTCTGACTGGGTGGAGAGAAAGGGCTGACTTGAGGCAGAGCAACAGGCTAACGAGCGCACCAAATCCCCGCAGACGCACCGTTTCATTTGCAGCAACCTGGAAAAAGTGGAAGAGAAGGATTTTAGCATCATCTCACTTTGGTTCATCAATAAGAATTATTCTTCAGCTTAAAGACACTGTTTCACTCAGGAAAAGGACAGCCAGAAACTGCTCTTTCATCCCCCAGGCTGCAATTGAACTCACATTCTTTTGTTAAACCAGTCTAAGGAATTCATCCTAATGCACTTCCTGTTTTGACTTTATGGCCCAATAAACGGTGGACAAGGGACAGGCCCCTGGAGCCCCTCATATGGCCCACAAAGATCCACAGTTCAACATTGCCCCCTACTGACAACTCTGGGACATCAGAATCAGATCAGAATCAGAATCAGCTTTATTGGCCAAGTATGCACAACACATATAAGGAATTTGACTTTGGCTAAAACTTGCTCTCGTTGTTCAGGTGTAAGATTTAAATAAGATTTCAATGACACAGAGTATGTACAGTAAATTACAGTCTGCCACGTTTCTATAAAAGGATGCAAATATATACAGGAATATGTGCAGTTATTTACTCAGACTATCCACACTTTGCAAAAATATATGAAAAAATATACAGTCATACAGTATTTCAATGTGAACTCAGATTCAGTGATATAATGTGAATGGAGTAAAATGCAGTGTGAGTTATGTGCAATGTAAGAATGAATGAAAAGTCATGAGTACAGCAACAGTTAGGACTAGGTGAATGTTAGGAGTTCATCAGAGTGATGGCTTGAGCAAAGAAACTGTTCCTGTGACGGGTGGTTTTGGCCTTCAGTGATCTGTAACGTCAACCAGAAGGTAGAAGTTCAAACAGTTTGTGGCCAGGGTGTGACGGGTCAGCAGAAATGTTTCCCGCCCGTTTCCTGGTTATGGACCGATATAAGTTCTCAATGGAGGGTAGGTCGGTACCAAGGATCCTTTCCGCAAACTTAATGATCCGCTGCAGTCTGGTCTTGTCCTGTTTAGTGGCAGATCCAAACCAGACAGTGATGGAAAAGCAGAGGACAGATTGGATGATGGCGGTGTAGAAGACAACCAGCAGCTCCTGAGGCAAATCAAACTTTTTTGAATGAATGAAACATTTGAATGAATTTATTCGGTAATAATAATAATAAACACATACAAACACTTTTCCGGTTCCGGCGCCACACAAGTTGGCTGCCTTTTGCAACAGCAGCTCAATTCTGAGTCTTTTTATCTTCCTTCTTCTTTCTGATCCGGTGATAACTTTCTAATCCGGCACACCTTTCACTCTATATATATCAAGGACACACAGATCACCCCAAAGGTCTCCCGAGTCGGCGGACGGAGCCTCTGTTTACAGCAGGAGACGATACAGCAGGGAAGAGCTAGCTAGCACTCAACCGCCACCCGGTGCTAACGGAGAAACTCGACATACCGGGAGAAACTGAAGCGAAAACGACGTGGGTGCCGGGCTGGAGTTTAGGCGGCGTGCAAGAAATATAAGACAGAATAATAAAGAGCGATGGCAAGAACCAAGCAGACCGCCCGTAAATCTACTGGAGGAAAAGCCCCCCAGGAAGCAGCTGGCCACCAAGGCTGCTCGAAAAAGCGCTCCGGCCACCAGCGGAGTGAAGAAGCCTCACCGTTACAGGCCCGGTACGGTGGCTCTGAGAGAGATCCGTCACTACCAGAAATCCATGGAGCTGCTCATCTGTAAGCTGCCCTTCCAGCGCCTGGTGAGGGAGATCACTCAGGACTTCAAGACCGACCTGCGCTTCCAGAGCTCCGCCGTCATGGCTCTGCAGGAGGCCAGCGAGGCCCATCTGGTGGGTCTCTTCGAGGACACCAACCTGTGCGGCATCCACGCCAAGAGGGTCACCATCATGCCCAAAGACATCCAGCTGGCCCACCGCATCCGCGGAGAGAGAGCTTAGACTTTCTGCTGTACATCCACCAACCACAATGCTCCGCACTGTGTGTCTATATATATATATTTATATTAATATGTACATATGTATACTAGCTGCTCTTGTTTTTTCTTGCCTTCTGATTGTTGCTCTGAGTGTTGCTATCTCTGTGCTGTTGCAATCCTGGAATTTCCCCATTGTGGGACTAATAAAGGCTTATCTTATACAACACAATAAGAACACACAAAAGAACAACCGAAAGGATGTAGGCTGAAGCTAGTGCTTATATAGTGCCTACCCCGTTACAATTTTAAAATCAATAAAATAAAAATTTAAGTCTTACCCAAAATCAACAAAGAAAATCAAATAGAACAAGTGGACAAAAAAAAAAAAAACTTTAAGTTATTACAAATTTATCTCCCAGCATTTACAGTGTGATACTGGAAAATTTTCTCATCTTTGTACAATTTTTTGAATTGCTTCAGAGTTGAACATGTTTTAATATTTTCAGAGCAACAGTTCCACAGTTTAACTCCAGTGACAGACATGCAATGATACTTTGTATTTGTTCTAACCTTTGGCTTATTAAAAACAGAGTTACCTCTTAGCTCATACTTGCTTTCCTTTTTTTAAACAGTCTCTGAATATTAACAGGTAATTGGTTATTATTTGCTTTGTACATGATTTGAATGACATTATAATCTACCAGATCTTTAAATTTAAGAGTATGTAATTGAATGAATATTGGATTTGTTGGTTCACTGTAAGGTTTCTTTGATACAACGCGTACAGCTTTTTTCTGTAGTAAAAAGATTAAGTTTGTGTTTGTTTTATATGTTTCCCCAGATCTCCACACAGTATGTCATAAAAAGAACTATCAGTGAATTATATAAAATGCAAAGAGATTTCTGACACAGGAGATCCTTAACTTTATACAGTACAGCAATGGATTTAGACATTTTAGTTTTGACATAATTTATGTGTGATTTCCAGTTTAGTTTGTTATCAACAATGACCCCTAGGAACTTGGTTTCGAAAACTGTGTCAATTTCAGCATTATTTTAATTTTTCTGTGATTATATAATTTGCGGTTTCCAAATATTATACATTTTGTTTTTCCAAGGTGAATAGATAATTTATTGGCAATGAACCATTGATTGATTTGTTTAAGTTCATTTTCTACTGAATCCAGAAGCTGCTTAAGATTTTCTCCACTACAAAAAAAGTTGTGTCATCTGCAAATAAAATACACTTGAGCAATTTAGACACACAACATAAATCATTAATATACAAAATAAACAGCAATGAACCAAGCACAGAACCTTGTGGTACCCCACACGTCATCTTCAGCAACTCAGAGTCTGTATTATTCACATGAACATATTGATATCTGTCTTCTAAATAGCTGTGTAACCAGTCAAAAGCAATTCCTCTGATGCCATACTTATGTAATTTACTGAGGAGTAATTTATGATCAACTATATCAAATGCCTTTTGTAAGTCCAGAAATATTCCAACTGTGTATTCTCTTCTATCTGTTGCATCCGTAATCTGTTCAATAAAGTCTATGAGTGCCAGTTAGGTGGTCCAGTTCTTCCTGAATCCATACTGTTGTTCACAGAGTATATTGTGCTTATCAATGAAATCATTTAGTCTCTTAACAAATATTTTTTCCAGTATTTTGGAGAACTGAGGTAACAAGGAGATGGGTCTATAGTTTGACAATGAGTGTTTGTCACCAGTCTTATACAGAGGAATGACTCTTGCTATTTTCATTTTCTTTGGAAATTTACCAGCAGTAAGTGACGTGTTTCATATGAAAGTGAAGTGTTTAACAATACAATCAATAATACATTTAACCAAGAACATACTGAAATCATTACAATCAGTTGATTTTTTTTGTCTTTGAATTTGTTAACAATGTCAAGAATTTCTTTTTCATCTGTTTCTTTCATAAACATTGAGTAAGCGTTTATGTTGACGACATTGTCAGTGCCACTTGTATTTGCTGATGATACAGTGGAGTTGGCAATCTTTTTTCCTATATTAACCCCTTGCACTCCGGGCAATTTTCCTAAAAACGCCAAAAAATAATGTGCCCAAAGTAAATCGAAAGCTGTTATTCAACCCTTTGCAGCATCTTCATGGGGTTGGTCTCATTTAAAAGAAAACACTTTGAATTTTTTGGCAAAAAAAAACATGATCTCTCTAAGTGCTTCGGCCACTGAGTTACAGTCATCTAAACATAGTGAACTTGAAGAAACACAGCTTCAGATCCGGGCTGGAAAATGCAACAGAAATGTATAACCAAGTGTTATCCAGCTGAGGTCCAAATTTTGTAACAATACCACAAAAATGAATATATTACACAGCTTTGTTCTCAGGCTGTTCCCAGGCGTTTTGGAACTGTGCCAAATGGCACAGTTTGGAAAAACGTCTGTAACTTTTGAATGATTCAACATAGAAGCTTCATCTTGGACTCAAATGAAAGGTCACATTCAGGGCTGTGTCTGTGTGTGTGTGTTTCGGGGGGGGAGGTTGTCCCCCCCCTCCCCGCTACAGAGGACGGAGATCCGCCCTCGCTACATAACGGATTACACTCGGATGTGGTGATGTTTCCACAGCACCGCTGTCACTGCGGCTCCCCCCACCGCCCCGCGACAGCATCGTAGCGGCGGGGGGGGGGGGGGGGGGCGTTCACAGTCCGGAGGTGACGAACGAACCGTGTAACGCGGCGCACGCACTTCGGACATCGTGCGCCGCACAGTTGTAATTTATTTTTCAAAAGTCATTTTTGATTACAATTTTCAGGGATAGAAAATAATTTGGCTTATAACACCTTACCTCTTCACAGCCACATTGTCCTGGCCAACTTCTCTTCCTCATTGTCAGACGAACCGACGCTGGTCCGCTCTGGTTCTGGTCTCGCGACCCGGTCAAAACATAATTCCATGATTGCGGTTTTGGCGAATGATTTACGACCTTCGTCGTCGGCCTCCGTCGGTCTATGATGACCATATAAGAGAATCCTAAACACTCTGCTGGAATAAAAAAAAAAAAAAAAAAGCACTGCCTGTGGCTGCTGAAGCAGTCTCTCTTCACCCAGCTTAAACTTCTGTGCTTCAATTGGCTCGCAGCCGTTGGGAGGCGGGTCCTTCTGGCTAGATTTTCATTCATTGGCTCTTCATGGTTTCAGAAACCCAATTCAAGGCTCTTATTAGTCGAATGACAGGTCAATCAGATGAACTAATCTGTTCGCGGCTGTGTCTGCAGCTTTTATTTTCAGTGCACGCTTGGACGCCATCACCATCTCCATCTGCACCATCAGGATCATGCGTCGAGAGCGCACTAGGACGCAGAGACTTGCCCGCCCGCAGTACAACGGAGCGCAAGAGGTTAACAAAATATTCATTAAACGTGTTGGAGATCAAGCTATTTTCATTGATTATTCCATTATCTGAATTTAAATAAGAGATGTGGTTGGAATTTAGTTTTCCTCTCTTTGTTATATTATTTAACACCTTCCATATATTTACATGTATTAGTTTTGTTACTTTCCAATAATTTACTGTAATTTGTTTTTTTACTCAATCTTAAAATACTAACGAGTTTATTTTTATAAGTCTTGTATTTCTTTTCTGCTTCCACAGTTCTTAATTTCAGAAACGTTTTGTATAACAAGTTTTTCTTTTTACAAGCATTTTGCAGGCCCTTGGTGATCCAAGGCTTATCTCTGTATTTAACTTTAGTTTCCTTTACCACTAGAGGGCAGTGTTTATTATATAGTTGTGATAAAATAGAGACAAATTCTCCATATGCTGTATCAATGTTGTCAACATAAACACCGCTCCAGTCTTGTATCTTTAGATCATTTCTAAGATTGTTGATTACGGTTTCTGTTACAAGTCATTTAAAAACCTTATCTATTTCAATGTTATGTGTTACACCAGTGTGTGAAGAAACAAAAACATGCAGATGGTCTGTCACATCATTGATAATAAGACCAGCAGTTACATTCCCCTCAGTGACATTTGTGAAAATGTTATCAATAAGCCTTGCTGAATGTGTTGTTATTCTAGTGGGGTATGTTATTGAAGGGTAGAAACCCATACAAAACATGGAATTTATGAATTCACTTATTTGGATATGGTCATTTGGATTTAAGATAAGATAAGATAAGATAAGCCTTTATTAGTCCCACAACGGGGAAATTCCAGGATTGCAACAGCACAGGGATAGCAACACTCAGAGCAACAATCAGAAGGCAAGAAAAAAAAAAAAAAAAAAACAAGCAAGCAAGAGCAGCTAATATACATATGTACATATTACTATAAAATATATATACACACACACACACACACAGACACACAGTGCAGAGCATTGTAGCTGGATGGAATAAATATATGAATATATGAACACACAGTGCAGAGCATTGTAGCTAGATGGAATAAATATGTAAATATATAAACACCCACAGTACGGAGCATTGCAGTTAGGTGGAATAAATATGCAAGTATATAAACACACACAGTGCGGAGCAATGTAGCTAGATGGAATAATATGTAGATATATAAAAACACAGTGCAGAGCATTGTAGCTAGATGGAATAAATATATAGATATATAAATATAAACACACCCAGTGCTGAGCATTGTAGCTAGATGGAATAAATATATAGATATATAAATATAAACATAAACACACCCAGTGCAGAGCATTGTAGCTAGATGGAATAAATATGTAAATATATAAACACACACAGTGCAGAGCATTGTTGCTAGGTGGGATGAAACAGCATAACCGTCTATTTAGTTATCCTACATGGTATGATTATGTGCCCATACATATTCTCACCCTCCATAGCGACCGGTATGTTCCTAGTTGTATGCCGGAGAGGACCATTGTGTAAGTCTATTGCATCTTTTGCATTCAAAAAAAACTATTAGTTTGTTACGTCTTTTTGCTATCTCTGCGAGCAGCCCTGCTTAGGTTGTACAGTCTGACAGCCGTTGGTAGGAAGGACCTACGAAACCTCTCGGTTGTGCACCTGGGATGATGTAGTCTGCTGCTAAATGAGCTCCTCAGTGCATCCAGTATGTCCTGCATAGGGTGGAACTCGGACTCCAGCAGAGATGACAGTTTAGCCACCGTCCTTCTCTCTCCTATCTCCTCCATCGGATCAAGGCGTTGCCCCAGGACAGAGCTAGCTTTCTTAATCAGTTTGTTCAGTCTCTTCCTATCGGCTGCAGTAATGCCACTGCCCCAGCAGACCACTCCAAAAGTGATGGCTGATGCCACCACCGTGTCATAGAATGACTTCAGCAGCGCCCCTTGTACACCAAAAGACCTGAGTCTCCTCAGCAGGAACAGCCTGCGCTGTCCCTTCTTGTAGAGTGCGTCAGTATTGTGTGACCAGTCTAGTTTATTGTTCAGATGAATACCCAGGTACTTGTAGGATGTCACCATCTCGATGTCTGTTTCCTGTATATTTACTGGTGCTGTGAGGGGCTGCCCATGCCTGCGGCAGTCCACCACCAGCTCCTTAGTTTTCCTCGCGTTGATCTGGAGGCAGTTCCGATGGCACCAGTCCACAAAGTCCTGGATAAGCCCTCTGTACTCAGCTTCATCTCCGCTGGAGATGAGACCAACGATCGCAGAGTCATCAGAGAACTTCTGTAGATGGCAATGTGTTGTGTTGTGTGAGAAGTCCGCAGTATAAAGAGTGAACAGGAAGGGAGCCAGCACCGTTCCCTGGGGGGCCCCTGTGCTACTGATGATCGTGTCGGAAACACAGTCCCGGGTTCTCACAAACTGAGGCCGGTTCGTGAGGTAGTCCAGGATCCATGATGACAGGTGCTGGTCCACCCCTGCGCGCAGCAGCTTGTCCTTCAGGATCATCGGTTGGATGGTGTTGAAAGCACTGGAGAAGTCAAAGAACATGATCCTCACCATATTCCCGGGCTTCTCCAGGTGGGACAGAGAACGGTGAAGGAGGAAGATCACCGCATCCTCCACCCCAATGCCATGCTGGTAGGCGAACTGGAGTGGATCCATCGCTGGTTCCACCAGGGGGCGGAGATGAGCAAGGAGCAGTCTCTCCAGGGTCTTCATCAAGTGGGACGTCAAGGCCACCGGTCTGAAGCTGTTCAGGTCTTTGGGGTGGGAAGTTTTTGGTACAGGTACCACACAAGATGTTTTCCACAGCTGTGGTACCCTCCCCAGTTTCAGGCTCATGTTGAAGATATACGTCACAATCCCACACAGCTGGTCTGCACAGGACTTGAGGAGCTTTGCGCTGATGCCGTCCGGTCCCGACGCCTTCCTCGCCTTGATCTTCCTCAGCTCCGTCCTCACCTGGGTCTTGGTCAGGGTCAGGATGGGGGGCTGTGTGTTGGGAGTGGGGGGGGTGTCGGTGGAGTGGGGAGTGGGTAGCAGGACTTGATTTCTTAGAGGCAGCAGTGGTTGTTGTGCAGACAGGGGGGAGGGCGGTTGGTCAAATCTATTGAAAAACAGATTCAGGTTTTTCGCCCACTCCCTGCCCCCCGTGGCCTGGGGGGAGGTATTCTGGAGCCCCGAGATGGTTTTGAGGTTTCTCCAGACCCCGCTGATGTCGCTCTGTTGCAGCTTGTCCTCCATCTTCTTCCTGAAGCTGTCCTTGCCTTCTCTGATCTTTCTCCTCAGCTCCCTCTGTACGGACTTCAGCATCTCCCTGTTCCCCGACCTGAAGATCCTCTTCTTCTCTCTCAGAAGTGTTTTTATCTCAGGGTTGATCCAGGGTTTGTTGTTTGAGTGACGCCGTATGGTCTTGGTGGGAACGGATTTGTCCACACAGAAGCTGAGGTAGCCCGTGAAGGTGTGAATGAGGCCATCGATGTCCTCACCATGTGGATCGCAGAGCTGCTTCCAGGCAGTGGCTTCAAAACAGTCCTTTAGAGTGTCCATTGTCTCCTCAGACCATAACTCCACAGTGTGCATGGCCGGAGGTTGTCTGTGCACTAGGGGTTTGTACACCGGTCGGAGATGAACCAAGTTGTGATCCGATCTCCCAAGTGGGGGGAGTTGTGATGAGGTGTACGCCTCCTTAGTGTTTGCGTAGAACAAATCCAGTGTTTTATTGTCTCTAGTGTGGCATGTGACATACTGGGTGAAAGTGGGCAGAATGGGAGACAGTGAAACGTGGTTGAAATCGCCTGAGATGAGGAGAAGAGCATCTGGGTGTTCTGTCTGCAGCCTGCTGGTTACTGAATGGATGACGTCACGCGCTGTCCCAGCGTTCGCCGTCGGATTTGCATAAACAACAATGCAGATCACGTGTGAGTGTTCTCTCGGGAGATATGTAGGCCTCATGCTAACAGCTAGCAACTCAATGTCTTTGCTGCAGTGTCGTTGTTTAACAGTGATATGTCCCGGTCTACACCAGTTGTTGTTAACATACATTATCACTCCACCGCCCCTAGTTTTGCCACTCTCTGGTGTTCGGTCAGCTCGTATCATGTGAAAACCCTCCAGCTCAATGTTAGCATCTGCTGCTAGTTCAGTTAGCCACGTCTCAGTAAACAAAAGGAGAGAGCACTCCCGGTAAGTGCTATCATAACGGGAGATAGCCGCTAGCTCATCTAACTTTCCCAGTATCGACCGTACATTTCCCATGACAACAGATGGAAGGGAGGGTCTGTACCTTATATTTTTTGTCCTCCGCCTTACTCCAGCCCGGCAGCCGCGGCGTTTTCGCCTCAGTTCTCTCGGTATGTCGAGTTTTTCCAGTGGGACCGGGTGGCGGTTAAATGCTAGCAGCTCTTCCCTGTTGTATCATATCCTGCTATGAACAATGGCTCCGTCCACCGGCTCAGGAGACATTTGGGACGATCTGTGTGTCCGTGATATAAGTGGGGTGAAAAAAAAAAGTGATCAAAAGAGAGAGGAAGGGAAAAAAAAACTCGGAATCGAGCCGCTGTTGCAAAAGGCAGCCGACTGGTGTGGCGCCGAGAGGAGAAAGTGAGCATAAGCCACACAGTGTTGAATATGAAACCAATCCTGAAAATCACTTTTTCAACAGTATAAAACATCAGTGTAAATACTTCAGCTCAGACCAACTAAAAAATACAATTTAATAAGTCAATATTGAAGTCTCCACAAATAAATACCAGCTTCTTATTACCTACTGCACTGAAAAGCTCAGGCAATTTTTCTTTGAAAATGTCAATATCGGTACCCGGTGCTCTATAAATGCAACTTATTATGATGTTTTTTGTAGTTGTAATTAATTCCACAATTACACACTCCATGATGTTTTCCATTTCAAAAGACATATTTTCTACAACTTGGCTTTGCTAGCAGGACCTGATATATAAAGCAACACCACCACCCCTTTTTTTTTGACCTGCTTGTGGTATATAAATCATAGCCTCTCATTTGCACTGTATGAAGTTGGTCATTTTTTAGCCAAGTCTCAGAAATTGCAACAGCAGAAAAATTTGTGTTATATTGCAACAAACTGTCCTGGATTTTGGAAAAATTCATATTGAGACTTCTACTATTAAAGTGTATTATTGACAATGATTGGTCAAAAATTGTATTTTTTAGTTGGTCTGAGCTGAAGTATTTACACTGATGTTTTATACTGTTGAAAAAGTGATTTTCAGGATTGGTTTCATATTCAACACTGTGTGGCTTATGCTCAGTATATTCATACCTTTAAAAATGAGTTTGTTTCCTATAAAAGTTTGCATCTTAATTATTCCAGTCAATGGAAACAAATGCACAGTTTATATCTCTAAGTTAATAATGAAATGTCAATTATTTCTGGTTGATTTTTGGCTCCATTGATTTTGGTGTACTGTTACGGGGATGGCGTGGGTGAATAATGAGTCTGTCATACCTTAAGTAGGCTATGTCCCCCCGTGCTCTTGCAGCTTTCAGCTCTGGCATTAATTCTTTTCTCTTCCTTCTTACCAAATCAGTAAAGTCCTCATTGATGAAGATTTTTGTTCCTTTGAGGGACTTGGCTCTTTGAAGAATGGTCATCCTGTCCTTGTGCCGGAACTTGACCACAATGGGCCTCGTTCTTTCTCCTCCAGGTTTCCCGGTGCGGTGGGCTCTCTCCATCTCAATCCCTGGTGGTAACTGTAGTTTCTCCATGAGAATGTTTTTAATCTTCTCCGCCAAGGTCTCTCCTGGTGCCTCCACAACACCATCAAAGACTAGATTATTTCTCCGGGTTTGTCCTTCCAGATATTTAAATTTGTTGGTGATAGTCCACAGACTGTCACACACTTTAGGAACATCTGATTGCAGCACATTGTTGCGGTCTGCTTGTTTAGACAAATCGGCTTTTATGTCATCTACGTCTTTTTGAGTGAACTGTAGACTGGTTTTAATGTCCTGCAACTCTCTCGTCATCGTGTCCACTCTTGCATTAGCTGAGTCCATGATCACTTTGATGAGGCTTTTGAAAGCTTCCTGTTGTTAGTTTAACAATGCAGAAAACAGTTCTTTTTGCTGTTGCAGTAAGCCATTTACCTGTGTGAGGGACACATATTCCTCCTCGGATTTGGCCTCTGCTTTTGGCTTAGGTGGCATTTTGCTGCAGTTTTGCAATAATTTGCAGTGGACAAGGAGACAAGAGTCTGTTTCCAAGACTATGCGCATAAGGCCTGATGCCAGGCCTGAAGCCTGATGGAGGTGGCTGCAAGGCCTGGTGGTGGTAACTGCCTGTGAAGCCTGGTGGTGGCAGCTGCCTGTGGAGCCTGATGGTCGTGGTTGCTGGCCTGGTGATGGTGGTTGCCTGTGAGGCCTAGTAGTAATGACTGTCTGTCTGCTTCTAAGGTAGAAAGGCCCAATTCTATATCCACCAGAATCTTCCCCCAAGCCACCAATCCACTGCCAAGTGTCAACCAAATCACCTACAAAAGTCCAGAACTAGCCACAGGTGAAGAATTGAAGTTCTATTACCTCTTGAACAGGTAATATTTAATCCTGCTGCTCAGTCCTGCTGCTTCCCCTTCCCCCGATGCCGGATTTAACCATTGAATCTTTTCATCACATCTGTGTTAACTCAATTCTAAACATTTCTCTTCTTTTCCAGGACGCCAGGAAAAGTAAATGGACCCTTATGTTTTAATCTGGACAATCAATAATAGGTTTGAAATGTATTAATCCTTGATTTAAATATCTGCATGCTAAAATGTTTGAATTGTGGAGAATGTGGAAATGACGAGGCTGAGTTTATCTCAAGAGTCAGGTTTATTCCATTCTCCAACATCATCAAAAACAGAAAAGAGAAAGAATCCCCCAACATCTGTCCCTTTTATACCCTAGGACATCAAAGCACACAGTCACATTGTCTTTTAATCCCAAGTCACAATGCGTCTTCTTCCAGGTCTTCTCACCTCCATCTAAAGTCACTGGTGGTCAAGAAATCCCTCAAGGTCATCTCTTTGCATACAAAAGGCCACATTTCACATCCTCCTGTTATCTCCTAGGAGGTTCAGTCCTTTTGTTCCTCTGAGACGTGAAGCATACAATAAGCATACAGTAATATACATGTGAAGCATATGAAACCCACATATGTGTCCCACATGACCCCCCCCCAAACGTCTAAGATGGAACAATGTAATAACAGTTTGCATGTCATAATAAAATCACTACACATCAGTCCACATGCTGCTTAGGCCTCAGTCTTCTCCCGTATCTGCTGTAAGCAGGCTTTACCACCTCCGCGGCGCCCTCCTGCTGGGGAACTGCTGTCTGAGGATGAGAACTGTTAGTCAATCTCTGTGGGTGTTCTGGGGAATGCTCTCTAGGGGGTCTGCCGCGCTAAGGAGCCCTAGCCAACTGCACACCTTCGTCAGCCACCACAAAAGCGGGTTTGAGCCTGTTTATGCCAATCATTTCTTTTCTGCCCCCCAAATTTAGCAAAAAATGCTTATCCCCTGTTTCCAGCACTCTATATGGTCCATCATAAGGTGATCGTAACGATGGGCGATGGGCATCATGTCTGACAAAAACAAACTCCGCATATTTTAAAGCCTTAGGCACAAAAACGCGCGGAAAACTGTGGTGAACGGGGCCAGGTAGCGTGCTCGAGTCCATGCTACTCTGTAACCGCTGAGCTGGGGAGCACTCTGGCGCCGGATTATCTGGGAGAAATTCCCCGGGCAGCAGAAGTGGCTGTGCGAAAACTAGCTCAGCTGGGGAGGCTTCTAAATCCTCTTTAGGTGCAGAACGCAACCCCAATAAAACCCATGGTAGCCTGTCCACCCAATTTGCATCCGTAAGCGACGCTCTGAGGGCCGCCTTCAATAACCTGTGAAAACGTTCGCATAACCTGTTAGCCTGCGGACTGTACGCGGTCGTGCGGTGGATCGTTGCCCCCAGGCTGCGGGCCATCGCTGACCAAAGTTCGGAAACAAATTGAGGGCCTCTGTCGGACGTAATGTCCGACGGGACTCCAAAACGCGCTACCCATGCCGTTAAAAACGTGCACGCCACCTCCTCGGCTGTGGTTGACGACAGTGGGACCACTTCCGGCCAGCGCGTGGTGCGGTCAACCATTGTCAGAAGATGTGTGCATCCCTATGAGGGCGGGAGGGGGCCTACGAGGTCCACGTGAACATGATCAAACCTCTTAGCTGGAATGTCAAACGGCTCCAAGGGAGCTCTCGTGTGTCTGTGTGCCTTGGCTCGTTGACAAGCCATGCAGGCTGCCGCCCACTCTCTAACTTGTTTGCGCAGGCTCGGCCATACAAATTTCTCTCCCACCATTTTGACCGACACGCGCACTCCCGGGTGTGCCAGAGAATGGATTGAGTCAAAAACGTGGCGGCACCACGCGGCCGGTACCACAGGACGCGGTCGCCCAGTGGAGACATCGCAGATTGGGGGGGCATACCATCTTGCAGCACCCTGTTCTCCAGCCTTAACCCTGTTGGTCCAGACTGGAGTGCGCGCACGTCTGCATCGCTAACCTGATCCGCGGCCATGGCTGCATAATCTATCCCTACGCGGACTGGGGCCGCGCGCCCTTCTGCGTCGCTAACCCGATCCGCGGCCATGGCTGCAAAATCTACCCCTACACGGGCTGGAGCTGCCACGGCGCGCGAGAGGCAGTCTGCCACTACATTAAGTTTACCCGCCACATGCTGGATATCGGTAGTAAACTCCGAGATCGCGGCCAGCTGTCTCTGCTGCCGGCCCAACCAAGGTTCTGAAATCTTGGCCATCGCGAAAGTCAGCGGCTTGTGGTCAATGAACGCGGTGAAACGGCGTCCCTCCAGCCAGAACTGGAAGTGGCGAATGGCCAAGTGGAGAGCTAACAACTCCCTGTCGAATGTGCTGTATTTTCGTTCACTATCGTGCAAGGTCCTGCTGAAAAAGGTGAGCGGTTGCCAGGCTCCGGCTACATACTGTTCCACGACCGCCCCTATGGCCACATCTGGCGCGTCAGTAGTGAGCGCCATGCGGGCCGTTGGGACTGGATGTGCTAACAACGCAGCGTTTGCCAGGGCTGTTTTGACTTCAGAGAATGCGCGCTCTCGCTCCGGAGACCATTCGATTTTATTTGTGGGTTTTTGGTTTTTTAGTGCAGCATACAATGGTTGCATGAGCTGCGCTGCGCAGGGGAGGAAACGGTTATAAAAATTCACCATTCCCAAAAACTCCTGTAATGCTTTGACTGTTTGTGGCTGGGGGAAATTTGTTACTGCGCGCACTTTGTCAGGCAGAGGAACCGCTCCTTCTGGAGAGACGCGATGCCCCAAAAAATCAATCTGCGTCACCCCGAACTGACACTTCGCTGGATTGATTATTAACCCGTGCTCTCCCAACCTCCGGAAAACTGCCGTGAGGTGGTTTTCGTGTTCGTCTTCGGACGCGCTGGCTACCAATATGTCGTCCAGGTAGACGAACACGAAGGGGAGATCGCGCAACACTGCGTCCATCATGCGTTGGAACGTCTGCGCCGCGCCTTTAAGCCCAAACGGCATGCGTAAAAACTCGAATAGCCCGAACGGAGCTATTACCGCTGTTTTGGGTATGTGCTCAGTGCGCACTGGGACCTGGTGGTAACCACGTACCAAGTCTATCTTAGAAAAAACGCACGCCCCTGCCAAATGAACTGAAAAATCGTGGATGTGCGGGATCGGGTCGCGGTCATACGCTGTAGCGTTGTTCAACCTGCGTAAATCACCGCAAGGTCGCCACGAGCCATCAGCTTTCGGGACCATGTGAAGCGGTGAAGCCCATGGGCTTTTTGAACGCCTGATGATGCCCAACTTTTCCAGGTTGGCGAACTCCTCGCGCGCTATGGTCAGTTTAGCTGAATCCAAGCGCTGAGCTTTTGCATAAACGGGCGGTCCGGTGGTAGTAATAAAATGTTCCACCCCGTGTTTAGCCACGGTCGCCGAAAATGTTGGGACCGTGAGTGCTGGGAACTGAGTGAGGAGTGCGTGGAACTTACCACTTGCAGCTGTGACGTTGGCTTGTGCTGTTGGCGGGGCCACTCGAGCTGTACAGGGAATAGAATAAAAAGAGAGTGCATTAACCAGGCGTCTGTTAGCAAGATCAACCAACAAACCATGTGAGCACAAAAAATCAGCCCCTAACATGTTGAAATTGACTGCAGCTATGACGAAAGTCCACTCGAATGTACGGCCGTGTAGGGACAGAAGCAACGTCCTCTCACCGAAGGTCTTAATCGCCGAGCCGTTCGCTGCTGACACCCCGGGACCACTGGAAGGCACCAGCCGGTCAGCGGAGGAAGGTGTGATGAAACTCAGCTGGGAGCCTGTGTCCACGAGGAAATGCCTCCCCGAGCGCGCATCCCTCAAGTAGAGCAGCTTGTTCTCCTCTCCGAAGGCTGCAGCTGCTACCGACCCCCGGTCTTGGCGTTTCCCGAGCGCTTGAAATGGCACGGTGGTATACATTTGCGTGCCCTCTCTGCGAAGCGGCGATGGTAGAAACAAAGGACGTCGTCTGCTCCGTGTTCCCTGGCCCCTGCCACCGCCGTCGTCGGTGAGTCTGGTACTGCAGCCTCTGGCCCCCTGCCATCTCCGGACGTTGCACCAAGCTCTGCTGCCGCGGCCGTGGCCACGCACCGTTTATTGGCGTTGACGAGTCACTGCGCCTCCTGGCCCAGCTCGCGGTAGTCTCGTCGGGCCAACAGTGGTGAACTGGCCAGGGTCACTTTCACCGCTGACAGTAGGGTCCTGAGGAAAAGGTGGGTGAAGATGAAGTGATCATCGTCAGAGTCTTTCAACTTCAACAGCTTCTCCATCAGGTCCGCAAGCCTGTCACTTTCAAATTCAGTCAGCGCCAGGAGCCCTTCTGCTCGCTCCTCCACTGAGGGGGTGAAGTAACAGATGAGTGCAGCCTTCAACGCGCTGTACTTGTCACTGTCCGGCGGCTGATTGATCAGGCTCTCCACTCACTGGGCTGTGTGGTTGTCCAGCTTTGCAACCACATGGTAGAACTTTGTGTCATCTACCGAAATCCTCCGGAGGTTGAACTGCGCCTCGACCGCGTTAAACCAGGAGCGCGGATTGTTCTGCCAGAAGTCTGGTAGCTGAACTGTGGCTGCATTCGTTTGGCTGGCTCCTGACGAGTGTGGCTCGGGAGAATTTCTTCCACTCATGATACATCTTAGGGTCACCAATGTGGAGAATGTGGAAATGACGAGGCTGAGTTTATCTCAAGAGTCAGGTTTATTCCATTCTCCAACATCATCAAAAAGAGAAAGAATCCCTCAACATCTGTCCCTTTTATACCCCAGGACATCAAAGCACACAGTCACATTGTCTTTTAATCCCAAGTCACAATGCGTCTTCTTCCAGGTCTTCTCACCTCCACCTAAAGTCACTGGTGGTCAGGAAATCCCTCAAGGTCATCTCTTTGCATACAAAAGGCCACATTTCACATCCTCCTGTTATCTCCTAGGAGGTTCAGTCCTTTTGTTCCTCTGAGACGTGAAGCATACAATAAGCATACAGTAATATACATGTGAAGCATATGAAACCCACATATGTGTCCCACAGAATGAATGTTTATTCTTGCATGTTAATTTATAAGCTCTGATTATAATCACTGAAATAGGTTAGAGTTATACATAAATGTATAGAGGAATATTGCAGTATTGAAACTTGTGTATTAGAGTTTGTGAAGACATCTCAAATCATGTGCAGCCAATCTTTGCTTGACAACAGCTCTCTCTAGGTTCAGACAAAAGATTGTTTGTTTATTGGACTAAAGTTCTTAAAGCCCGCCCACGAAGGAAGCCTATTGGCTGAGCTCCTGTCAACCCGGAAGCCCGCGAAAGCTCGACTGAACTTATAAAAAGAGGGGGACCCCTCGCTTCCGCCTCTTTTGTCTTTTGCTTATTGTTCCGTTCACTTCGTCTGTCCACAGCAGAGAACTTTTCGTGAGAACAAAGGGACTCATCCCATGTGTTTCTTCTCTACGATCACAGAGCCTGAAGTATCCTGTTTTTTTGTAACCTCTTTGTATCTTAATGTTTCTTTAAGCGCCTAGGAATTAATTCTTTTTCCTTGAGCTCAGTTCTAATTAGGAGTTAAAAACTTCAATCCTAGACGTTTATTCTTATAACTTTTCCCTGTTAAACTTTCTGTAAAGCCACCGTTTTAATTTTAATGTAAGCTTTAATCTTGACTTTATTTTTATAATATTTTTATTGACCAATCCCACACCAGAAGCTCTTTTATCTAAAGTCCGAAGATCTGTTAATTTTGGTCAAACCAAAGACGTAAATGACCTTGAAAACTCAATGGCTGAGCAGAAAACCCCAAACGGCCCCCTTGAAACCCTTGATATCCATGATTCAATGATGGTGTCACATTTTGAAACCCACCCACCCGCCCATGAGGCCTGCATGGTCACAAGAGCCACACCAACCGGCTCTCTAGACCCTCCAAAACCTCAAGTTTTTGCGACGATAAACGCAACTTTTGCAAATGCAAGGTGCACATTCACTCAAGCTTGTAACCAAATGATCCATAAAACCATCAAACACCGGTCGGATGAAACGGTACATGCAATCTCTGCCTCTAAAACCTTCGACATACCAAAACTAAAACCACTTCCTGCGACACAACTTTCTCTGCAGCTGCACAATGGCAATCGTATTCCTGCTTCCGACAAACCATCACCACCACCACTCACAGTTCCTCGAAACCAGAGGGGGGTGATGACTGCCAATGCCCATAACATTCCAGCTGCAGGACACAAAAGCGTCAGAACGACATACAAAGCTCCCAAGGCTGTATTTCAAAAACATTTGGACCGATTCACCAAACGACAAAAAGTGTACGACAATCAAAAACTCTCGCATGACAAACTGCAAAGGGGGGACAAGATCTTCCACCCCACATTTGTACCACAAACACCAGAAATCAATTTACAGGAAGAGAAAATTACTCCTAAATTCCTTCCCGAGTGGATGAATCCACACATTGTCAACAACAAACTTTGGCTGCTCAAGTGCCAAATCCAAGACCCCATTTTCAAATGGGCTCACCAAAATCAGAGTAATCTTTACCAAAACCACATGGGACTTGTCGGGTACAACACTGTCAAAGTAAGTCCATAAACAAAATTAAAATCAAAACCTACGTCTGAGAAATAACTGTAGCTAACTACTAGCCTCAGGTACACTCAGTCAAATTTCTCCAAACAATTAGTTAACTGCATCAAAACTTCCAAAAGAAAAGGGTAAATTAAAACCACATTATCCATCAAACTGATCTTCAAAGGCCTCTGTAAAATCTAATAAATTTCAATCAACTTACTATTTTCAAATAGTACACACAAAACATCCAACACCATTAGCTTGAGCTAATAACATCAAAATTCCCACTAAAGGAGAAAAACAATCTAAGGTTTAGAGTTCAATCTCCAAAAAGAATTGTTCCACCTCTGAGAATAATTTTCATTTGCCAATCAGGTATCTAAAGAAAATCAACAAGATTAAGATCCAAAATCACTCACTTTTATCTGTTTGCCAGGATGATGGCCCTCTTGTTAATCAGTTTAGCCATCTGCCTAGCAATCACATTCACTGTTAACCCAGTCAGAACTGGATCAAGTCAAAACAAAAGGCCAACAATCCTCAGGTGGATTCTAACAGCCTCATTGTTAGAGCCACTTGTTAGCCTTAGCACGTCTACTGTTAACTCGGTGAACACCGCTAAACCGAAACGCCGGGTCGTCGAACCACAAACTGTTACTAAAATCTTACAAGACACTGTGTTGATTTTGAATGCTTGCTCCGAAGCTTCAGTCAAACTCAACAAGGTCTTGAACTCTTTGCTCTTTGTGTTAAAGGTTGACTATGCTCACACACAGCCAATGTCTATGTTACTCTCAGAAGTAGCTAGAAACATTAGCTTTTCAGTTAACACTTTAGCAATGAACATGCTATCACATCATCTTATCCTTTTCACTGTAAATCCAGATTTACTTTTTGTTGCCATTCAAAGAACGATGATGACATCCCACGTCCACTCAGTTTTTCTGAATCAAAGCCTCAAACACCCTATGATTTGGACATCTGTGGAACCATGGTTTAGTCTAGCTAAACCAGTTCAATTTGAACCTCCTTGTGTAACCTTTGCCTTACGTTAATTAGGTAAAAGAAATTATTAAGTGTAGACCAGTTGCTAGGTTCGTAAGGATTACAATAGGGAATTAAAATGAGTGTGGAATAAAATAGCTGGAGGCAAGAAATGAGCAATAATGGCTGTTATTTTTAAAGATAAAGAGAACAAAAATAACAATTCACAAATACACAATAATAACAACGGCCGGCATGAAATAAAACGCCAAAAATGTCTTACTGAGCTCAGTGTTTGTTTGTCTTTTTGTTTTAGTCGTTTGACCAGTCAAGATATCTTGTATTTCCAAGTTCAGGTTTCTTTTCCTCTTTTAAAGTGGCGGCTTAAGTTGTTACCACTTGGATTTTTTGTGCACTGGAGAGAGGAAGGATGTTCTTCAATCGAGATCTTGGTTCAGGTCTCGGTTCAGGCTTTGGTTCAGGTCTCGGTTCAGGTCTTGGTTCAGGTCCCAGGTCAGGCTCGCCATCTCCATCCGGAGAGAATCCAGGATCCAGAAGATTCTTAATCGGCAATAAAAAAAAAAAACCTAGCCTGCACAACAATAATGATATTATTGTATACAGCTAAAGTAATTCATTTTTCAATCTCTTCTCATATAACACTATAGCTTAGTGTTTAAATTCTTCTCTCATATTACTATTGTTACAATCCAGTAATATAGTAATATCTTACATTTCACATTTCACACCTTACATGCATGGGTTTTTTTCTCAAAATCTCTCTGGTAGTACATGAAATACTTTTTCTTCTCATGTAACCAAATAAAGGAATTTCTCTTTTTACCTCTACATCGTTTAACCATGAAATTATGATTAATATTTTTAACCTTTTCTTTGTAAATCACGAAATGAAATACAATTAATTTATCACATGTCCAGGGAATATACTGTGCCATTACTTCCAATATCCCCTTTTAAAATCAGTAAAACCCTGTCTGAGCTACTGGGTTTAGCATAACCTATGAATTTACATAGGAAACCAACAAAATGTGCTTTTAGCATCAAACTACACATTACATTCGACCAGAAATAGTGCAAAAAGAACTAAAAAGTACTTCAGCATACTGTTGTGAACTGAAATCACATTTAGAAAAACCATACAGAAACAAAAATAGCCTTTTCCATTGCTTTTAAACAGAAAAAAATCCACTCAGGATTAGCATTAGCATAATGCTAGCATGCTTTTCTATATCACACACTTGGTTTCCACTCACCAAGATGAGGTATCAGTGTGAACACAGCAAGGGGCAGCCACACGGCCTCTCAAGCTCATGCTCCCATCAACTTAAGACAATAAAGGTTTCAAATTAGCATTTGGACAGTGTTTAGATTTATTTATAGCACTTTTCTATATTAAACTCACCAAGATGACCCACAGGTTTTTACACGGACCGTCTACAGCCTCTCTCATTCGTTCTCAGAGTGCAAAAGACTGAAAAACGGGTACGTAACTCAGCACTGTGCTCAGATGGCGGGACTAATATATTGAGTTACCTCATTATTGATTAATCTAAACCTCTACCTCAAATATGAACAAGAATTTTTGTAATTTTGCTTTTGATCTGGACTCCTAAGATTTTTGAATACATGCATGCGTATATACAAATATATATCCTTTACACTCTATTTAGATTTTATGCACCTTTAAACTACTTTTGAAATTTTGAATAGATATTTTACGGCAAACCCAAAACAGTTATATCAAGTCAAAACCCACATACTTCTAGTTCACACGTTTGTACCCAGAACTTTTAAGCCTTTACCGGCATATACAGAATTTTAGTATATCCTAGACAGTACATCCATTGTATAGTATTGTACTGTGGTGGACACACAGACGTGACCTGTTTTGGACTCACATTTTTGATCAGAACAAAAGCAGAGCTTCCTTGGTGATTACAGGAAGCTGCAAGAATCTTAGCTTTGGTATGCAAGGCTGGAGACTGTGGGGGGTATAATTAAAGGATTAAAGAAGGGATGCAGGGGAGACAGTGGAAGTGATATCATGGAGTGAGGATGCATTGTTACTGTCATTATAATGCAACGTAGTCTGTGATACATGTGACCTGTGAACTGTAAGAGTCCTGATATTTAAGGACGAGAGTTTCCTGTGTGGCTCGCTTTTCTGCTTTCTGCTTTGAGATGATGGTGATGTGAATAAAGCTGACTTGAGAGAGAACTGTGCCTCGTCATTCTCACATCTCCACAGTATTGATGTTGTATTGTATATAAATAAATATACTATACATACAGTGGGGTAAAAAAGTATTTAGTCAGCCACCAATTGTGCACGTTCTCCCACTTAAAAGATGAGATAGGTCTCCAATTTTCATCAATTTTCATCATTTTCATACCTCAACTATGAGAGACAAAATGAGAAAAAAAAAATTCAGAAAATCACATTGTCTGATTTTTAAAGAATTTATTTGCAAATTATGGTGAAAAATAAGTGGTCAATAACAAACGTTCATCTCAATACTTTGTTATATACCCTTTGTTGGCAATGACAGAGGTCAAACGTTTTCTGTAAGTCTTCACAAGGTTTTCACACACTGTTGCTGGTATTTTGGCCCATTCCTCCATGCAGATCTCCTCTAGAGCAGTGATGTTTTGGGGCTGTCGCTGGGCAACACGGACTTTCGACTCCCTCCAAAGATTTTCTATGGGGTTGAGATCTGGAGACTGGCTAGGCCACTCCAGGACCTTGAAATGCTTCTTACGAAGCCACTCCTTCGTTGCCCAAGCGGTATGTTTGGGATCATTGTCATGCTGAAAGACCCAGCCACATTTCATCTTCAATGCCCTTGCTGATGGAAGGAGGTTTTCACTCAAAATCTCACGATACATGGCCCCATTCATTCTTTCCTTTACACGGATCAGTCGTCCTGGTCCCTTTGCAGAAAAACAACCCCAAAGCACGATGTTTCCACCCCCATGCTTCACAGTAGGTATGGTGTTCTTTCTCCTCCAAACACGACAAGTTGAGTTTTTACCAAAAAGTTCTATTTTGGTTTCATCTGACCATATGACATTCTCCCAGTCCTCTTCTGGATCATCCAAATGCTCTCTAGCAAACTTCAGACAGGCCTGGACATGTACTGGCTTAAGCAGGGGGACACATCTGGCACTGCAGGATTTGAGTCCCTGGCGGCGTAGTGTGTTTCTGATGTAGCCTTTGTTACTTTGGTCCCAGCTCTCTGCAGGTCATTCACTAGGTCCCCCCATGTGGTTCTGGGATTTTTGCTCACCGTTCTCGTGATCATTTTGACCCCACGGGGTGAGATCTTGCGTGGAGCCCCAGATCGAGGGAGATTATCAGTGGTCTTGTATGTCTTCCATTTTCTAATAATTGCTCCCACAGTTGATTTTTTCACACCAAGCTGCTTACCTATTGCAGATTCAGTCTTCCCAGCCTGGTGCAGGTCTACAATTTTGTTTCTGGTGTCCTTTGACAGCTCTTTGGTCTTGGCCACAGTGGAGTTTGGAGTCTGACTGTTTGAGGTTGTGGACAGGTGTCTTTTATACTGATAATGAGTTCAAACAGGTGCCATTAATACAGGTAACGAGTGGAGGACAGAGGAGCCTCTTAAAGAAGAAGTTACAGGTCTGTGAGAGCCAGAAATCTTGCTTGTTTGTAGGTGACCAAATACTTATTTTTCACCATAATTTGCAAATAAATTCTTTAAAAATCAGACAATGTGATTTTCTGGATTTTTTTTTCTCATTTTGTCTCTCATAGTTGAGGTATACCTATGATGAAAATTGGAGACCTCTCTCATCTTTTAAGTGGGAGAACTTGCACAATTGGTGGCTGACTAAATACTTTTTTGCCCCACTGTTTATATATATATATATATATATATATATATATATATATATTCCCGTGATATATATATCACGGGAAAGGCTTCGGGAGTCAACCCTGAGGAAAAATCCGGAGTCGGAGCCCCTAAGGCAGTTTTATGTTGTGCTCAACATCGTTCTGGCAGCTCCTGCAACGGCGCTGGTGCCAAACTGTAGCAGCCCTGCTGTTCCTTTGGATTCATCAGTGACGTGGAGAGGGGGGACATGCTGCATGGGCAACATCTTGTCCTCCATATCTTCCTGCCCAGGCTTGAATCCTAACAACGCCCAACGCTGGAAGGTAGAACACCAGATCACTGGAGAGGACACTCCAGCTTCGCCTTTGGCGTAGACAAAACACGGGGAATGACAGTTACCGGTTATAAGCCACTGCTCAATTGGCGTAGAGCGTGGCGCCAGGGGTTGTTCCCGACGGTGGGAGGGATCATCAGATCTCACTGGACAGCTACCGCCCGCCTCAAGCTGGGCAGCCCCCAGCCAATAAGGTGTTGTCCCGCCACAGCTTGCTTTCCTCATTGGGTGCATGGGGATAAGGAGAAATCCAAACAGCAGGCTGAGAACCTTCGCACCAGGCAAGACAATAAAACAAAAGAGACCAACTCTAAAACTGGGAACTTGGAACATCCGCACTATGATGACAGGACTCGCTGCTAACCTCAAGGACATCAACGACACCAGGAAGACTGCCATCATCAATAATGAGCTGAAGAGACTGGGAGTGGATATCGCCACTCTCCAGGAAACACGGTTAGCTGATGCAGGCACACTGAGAGAGAAGGACTACACGTTCTACTGGCAGGGAAAGGGCAGTGACGAACACAGGGAACACGGAGTGGGCTTCGCAGTGAAGAACACTTTGCTGAAGATGGTGGAACCGGGCAGCACTGGCTCTGCACGACTCCTCACCCTCCGCCTGAACACCACTGAAGGCCCAGTCACCCTCGTCAGTGTGTATGCCCCAACACAGACAGCCACACCAGAGGCAAAAGACGAGTTCTACGAGAATCTCGCAACAACTGTCAGGATCATCCCCAACTCTGAACAACTCATTCTCCTTGGAGACTTCAATGCCAGAGTGGGTGCTGACCACGACTCCTGGCCCTCCTGTCTTGGACCTTTTGGCGTGGGCAGAATGAACAACAATGGACAGCGGCTGCTCGAGTTCTGCACATATCACGATCTGTGCATCACAAACTCGTTCTTCAAGACCAAGCCCCAACACAAGGTTTCCTGGCAACATCCGCGCTCAAAGCACTGGCACCAGCTAGACTTGATCCTGACCAGGCGCACCTCACTGAAGAACGTGCTAATCACCCGTTCGTTCCAGAGTGCAGATTGCGACACAGACCATTCATTGGTGTGTTGCAAGGTCAAGCTGCAGCTGAAGAAATTCCATCGTGCTAGACAACCTGGAAAGGCACGGATTGACACCAGCAAGATGGTCCAACCAGAACTTGTTGAGCAGTTTGCCTCCACCTTTGAGAAGGAACTTGGTGTACCACAAGGAGGAGAATCTGCAAAGCAGAAGTGGGAAGAGCTGCGAAACACAATCTACCGCACAGCCTTGGCTACCTTTGGGAGGAAGACCTCGAAGTCACAGGACTGGTTTGATGCCAAGTTGACCGAGATGACCCCCGTCATTGAAGCCAAGCGCTCAGCACTTGCTGAGTACAAGAAGTACCCAAACGAGAAGAATCTCCAGATTCTCAGGGCTGCGAGAAGCAAAGTTCAGCAGACTGCTCGGCGCTGTGCCAACGAGTGCTGGACTCAGCTCAGCCAAGACATTCAAACCGCTGCCATAACAGGGAACATCCGTGGTATGTACGATGGCATCAAGAAAGCACTTGGTCCGGCTCAGAGCAAGACGGCCCCCCTCAAATCTTCCACTGGGGAGATGATCACAGAAAAGAACAAGCAGATGGAGAGATGGGTGGAACACTACTCCGACCTCTACTCTAGACAGAACACTGTGACACCGTCAGCCCTTGATGCCATCGACTGCCTGCCATCCATGGACGAACTTGATGCCGAGCCAACCATCGACGAACTCAGTAAGGCCATTGATAGCTTGGCCGCTGGCAAGGCACCCGGCAACGACGGCATACCCCCTGACCTGATCAAGCACTGCAAGACCGCCCTACTGCTGCCATTGCATGACGTCCTCTGCCAGTGCTGGAAGGAAGGTGCCGTACCACAGGACATGAGGGACGCCAAGATCATCACCCTCTACAAAAACAAAGGGGAGAGAAGCGACTGCAACAACTACAGGGGCATTTCCCTCCTCAGCGTTGTTGGCAAAGTCTACGCACGAGTTGTTCTCGTTCGTCTACAGAAGCTTGCCGAACGTGTCTACCCCAAGTCTCAGTGTGGCTTCCGCGCTGAGCGATCGACGGTAGACATGATATTCTCCATCCGCCAACTCCAGGAGAAATGCAGAGAACAGAACATGCCTCTGTACGTCGCCTTCATCGACCTCACCAAAGCGTTCGATCTGGTCAGCAGAGAGGCCCTTTTCAAGATCCTGCCAAAGATAGGATGCCCACCAAAGTTGCAAAGCCTCATCGAATCGTTTCACACCAACATGCAGGGGATAGTGCAGCACGATGGCAACGTCTCAGAGCCATTCAACATACGCAGCGGAGTGAAACAGGGCTGTGTACTTGCACCAACCCTCTTTGGGATTTTCTTTGCTATGCTCCTGAGGCATGCCTTCAGCACAGCAACAGAGGGAATCTACCTGCACACAAGATCTGACGGCAGGCTTTTCAACCTCGCCCACCTGAAAGCCAGAACCAAAGTACGCGAGGCTCTAATCAGAGACATGCTGTTCGCAGACGACGCTGCAGTCGCAACCCACACACAGCAGGAGCTTCAGACCCTGATGGACCGCTTCTCCCAGGCATGCAAGGACTTCGGGCTTACCATCAGCCTGAAGAAGACTAACGTCTTGGCGCAAGGCACGGAAGCACCACCAACCATCACCATTGATGACTACAAGCTGGAGGTCGTGAATCAGTTCACGTACCTGGGGTCCACGATCAGCAACAACCTCTCCCTTGATACAGAGATCAACAAGAGGATTGGAAAATCAGCCTTCACACTTGCTCGCCTCACCACACGAGTGTGGGAGAATCCCAAACTCTCTGTCAAGACGAAGATGGCAGTGTACAACGCCTGCGTCATCAGCATACTGCTCTATGGGAGTGAGACGTGGACAGCATACGCCCGGCAGGAAAAGAGACTGAACTCCTTCCACTTGCACTGCATTCGCCACATCCTGGACATATCCTGGCAGGACAAAGTGCCCAACACAGAAGTTCTGTCCCGCGCCGGCCTTCCCTCCATGTTCACTCTACTCAGGCAGCGCAGGCTCCGCTGGCTAGGCCACGTTCACCGTATGGAGGATGGCAGAATCCCCAAAGATGTCCTCTATAGAGAACTGGCAACTGGCAGGAGAGACGTTGGCCGCCCACAGCTGCGCTTTAGAGACGTCTGCAAGAGAGACATGAAGGCCCTGGATATCAACACAGAGCGCTGGGAGGACCTTGCAACGGACCGCTCCAAATGGAGAGGCACCCTGACCAGACAGCTCAAGGCGGGTGAAGAGAGACTGACTGCTGCAGCAGATGAAAAAAGGACCCGCAGGAAGAACCGCCACAGACCCAGCAGCACGGAGACCACCCACAAGTGTGACCTGTGTGACAGGGACTGTCATTCGCGCATCGGCCTGTTCAGCCACAGGCGGTGCTGTTCCAGCAGAGTAGACGTTTAGGATTCTCTTCCATGGTCATCATAGACCGACGGAGGCCGACGACGACTATATATATATATATATATATATATATATATATACACTACCGTTCAAAAGTTTGGGGTCACCCAGACAATTATTTTGTGTTTTCCATGAAAAGTCACACTTATTTACCACCATGACTTGTAAAATGAATAGAAAATATAGTCAAGACATTGACAAGGTTAGAAATAATGATCTGTATTTGAAATAATAATTTTTTCCTTCAAACTTTGCTTTCGTCAAAGAATCCTCCATTTGCAGCAATTACAGCATTGCAGACCTAACATGATTGCACAAGGGTTTTCTAATCATCCATTAGCCTTCTGACGCAATGAGCAAACACATTGTACCATTAGAACACTGGAGTGATAGTTGCTGGAAATGGGCCTCTATACACTGTTAGGTTACAAATTTGTTAGGATGAAAAACCTTAGTAGAAAAAACCATCTAAGTCTAATCTTTTAAAGCTTGTCTATGTGTGTAGATGGTTTACCCAGATTCGTTTTTCAAGGAAGAGATTGAGTTTACTTGGAACATGTATTTATTAAGTTAGCAAGTTGAATATAGTAGGTTACAGCGCCGGGTCAAACTTTCTCTCCCTGACAGCAACAGATCGTGTCAGTTCATGAAATCTGACTGGCTATACTAGCCCTGACCCGGAGTATTTGTACACACATGAACAAAGAACAAAGCATGCATTTAATGAGTGGACAGTCCAGGTGTCTGATTCGGGGAGGATCGTTCCTGGCGCCGAATGTCTCCACATGAAGGTCACTTTCACCTCCCAGGTCAGCGTAGGCCAAGCTCAGCCATTCCTTATCGCAACTGTGCCTCCTTCCCATAAATCCCAGGCGTTTGTTATTCTCTCTCATGAGACAAAGGTCCACTATTTTGCAGAGAGTGAACCACACACTTGGCAATATATTTCCATTGTGGTATATTGGTTATTTTACCTAGATATAAACAGAATACAAACATTTTGAGTCACACAAATAACTGTTATATGATTATATTGAACACACATATATTTTGAAGCACACAACTAACTACTATGTGGTTGTATTGATCACACACATATTTTAAATCACACAGATTACTGTTATATGGTTATTTTAATCACTTTATCCCATCAATTTCCCCCTTTTGGTCTCATCCAAAATGAGACCAATAACTCAAACCCTTTAAGCCTTCAAAGCCACGTCATAATCCTCCTCATCATCATCTTTGTCTGATTCCATGTCAAGTGCAATTGATCCATCCGGTTTTAATAGTGGCATTTGATATGGAGGAGGTTGTTTACCTCCCAATGCAGCAGTGATGACCCTAATGCAAAAAGATCTGATAGAAGATACACAACAGCATCCACAAAAAGCAAAAATAGCAATAACACTTACAATGGATATAGTTATAGAAACAATCATATTTTTCCATTTTCCAAGCATTCTCTTCAGTCATCCATCCAGGGGATTATTAATGCAAGAGGCCATTCACCATACAATCACACAGTTATGCAATTACACAGTTCACTAATTACTGATGATGTGATGATTATGATACTTATTAGCAAACAAATAAAAACCTTTAAGCAATTAATGACTACAGAACACTTTTATTATATAAAAAGTCACTGGTTACTGTCCTTTAAGTCCTTTCTGATGTTACTCAATGTACGTCCTGGTTCCTCAGCAGCTGCACACATACTCCAGTGATATCATGTGTCGCCTTTACCTTTTAACCTCACTGCATGTGAAGTTCTTTCCACTACTTGGAATGGTCCTGTCCACCTTGGTTCTGACCATTTCCTTTTTATGCACTTCAGGAGAACCCACTCTGTTGTGATTGGTTCCGTGGGTTTTAAATCATTTCCTGGTTTCTTCTTTTCCTGTACCTGTTGTGAGAAAGCTGACACAAGAGCTCTTAACTGGTCATAGAATGGTTTATAGCCCATCTTGGGCTCTTCTTCCTCACACAACTGCAATCGTGCTCCCGGTCCCGGGAACTGACGACCTGTTAAAAGTTCATAAGGAGTAAAACCTGTTAAGTTGTTAACAGAACTTCTAACCGTCAATAGGGCAATAGGCAAAGCATCCAACCAGTTCATTCCTGTCTGGCTACAGAGCTTAGCAAGCTTCACCTTAATGTTTTGATTCATCCTCTCAACCTTACCCTGAGATTGAGGGTGATAAACTGTTCCAAATGACTGTTTTAGACCTAACATTTTTTCCACTTTTTGTAGGTCTTGATTTTTGAAATGTGTTCCATTATCTGATCTAATTCTCCTAGGAAATCCGTAAGTAGGGATGTATTGATTTATCAAAAATTTGATCACTGTTTTAGATTGTAAGAAACACAAATGGCACAACTTTTTACAAAATTTTGTATCATATCAGGGAGAAAGGATGCCACCAGTGACTCAAATGTCTGTTCATTTGTTTAACTCCTACATGTGCTAACCCGTGAGCTTCATGTAACACATTTTCTCTGATTCCTGGGGGTAACACTGGTCTACCATCCTGTGCTCTTCACAACCCTTCTCTTTCTGTGGCGCCTCTCTGTTTCCACACTGTTTTTTCTTCAGGAGACGCTTTTCTCTGTTCATCTATTAACATATTTACATCAATCTGTGGCAAAATGTCCTGAACCTCCTTGCCTGTTTGTGTCAACATTAACGATGGCTGATATCCTGCTGCCTTTTTTGCTGCTTTGTCTGCCTCATGATTACCTCTGGCCACATCTGTTTCTATTTTGTTGTCATGACCTTTGCACTTAACCACTGCTAGCTGTCGTGGTAAGATTAGCACTTCTGCTAATTTCTTCATTTCTGTCTCATGCTTTATAGGAGTCTGAGATGCTGTCAAAAAACCTTGTCTAATCCATTGTGCTAATTCTGTGTGAATTGACCCAACAACATAAGCTGAATCTGTATAAATGGTGACCTTTTTTCCTGCTGACCACTCCAATGCTTTGATCATAGCTGTCAATTCAGCCAACTAAGCTGATTGTCTGTCCTGCAATGTCCCATTTAGCACTTCCTCAAATCCATTTGCTTTTTGTCTCACAACTGCATATCCTGCCTTCAATCCTTCTGTGGGGTGACGAAAACAGCATCCATCTGTAAACAAAACTTCATCTGGGTCAGTCAGTGGTGTCACAGATAAATCTATCCTCACCTTCACATCTTTTCTGACTCTTTTTTCACATTCATGTGGTTCCCCATCCAACATCTGATCTGCCATGTTTATTCCTTCATGTGTGAATGTGATGTGTGGTGCTGATAGGATCTTTTCCATTCTTGTCTGTCTGATTGAGGTCATAGTGAATGCTGCAGAATTTACATATGACATGATGCTATGTGTGGTCAGGACAGTCAATGGATGTCCCATAACCACATGAGCTGTTTTTTGCAAAATTTTTGCCACTCCTGCAGCGTGACGTGTGCATGCTGATTGCCTTTTTTCCATTGGGTCTAATATTATGCTGACATAGAGGAGTATCTTTCTTTCTCCCCCTTTTTTCTGAAACAGAACACCATTTACTGTGTGTTCTGCTTCAGAAACATCCAAGTAGAAACGTTTGTTGTAATCAGGTATTGCCAAATCAGCTGCATGTGAGAGTTCATTTTTCAAAGCAATGAATGCTTCCTCAGCTTCCTGTGTCCACAATAACTGTGCAGCAAGATTTCTCATACCTTGTTCATTAACCAGTGCATGCAATGGTTTTGTCCTTTCACTATACTGTGGTATATAATGTCTACTGAATCCTGTTAGACCCAAAAATGATAACATTTGTTTTACCGTGCATGGTTTGGGGTGATGAAGGATGGAATCCCTGTGTGACGCAGAAAGGCCAGAACCTGTGGGTGTAATGACACGGCCCAAAAAGGACACATAACGTCTTGCACACTGTAATTTTTGTCTTGATACTTTAAATCCACATTCCAACAATCTTAACAACACACTCTTTGTAGCTTCCAGACAACTGTCAGGATTTGGTGCTGCAATCAATATGTCATCTACATACTGTATCAGCATGACGCCTGGAGGAAGAGGACAACCTTGTAGTTGTTCCTTCAAAACCTGATTGAAAATACCTGGTGACAAAATGAACCCCTGTGGTAGCCGGGTGTAGCGCAGCTGTGTGCCCTTGTAGGTGAATGAGAAGAAATCCCTGCACTCCTCTGCTAAAGGAAGACAGAAAAATGCATTAGCCAAATCAATACATGTAAACCATGAATGTTGTGATGTGAGAGCAGATAAAGCAGTGTATGGGTTTGGCACGGGTACTGTGGGGGTGGAAATCTGTGAATTGACACGCCTCAAATCATGGGCCATTCGATATTTACCGGTATTTTGCTTTTCAACTGGGAGAATAGGAGTGTTCCAGGCAGAGTGAGAATTTTCTAATACCCCTGCCTGAAGCAGCCCTTCAATGATATCAGCAATGCCCTCCTGTGCCACAGGCTTATGCGCATACTGATTTTGCCAAATGGGTTGACCTTGTAGGACCTGAAATGAGATGGGAGAGATATTAATACATTTACCAACGTCTGTGGGTCCCTGTGACCATAAATTTTGTGGCAGTGAATTCAACATATCTGCTGCTGATTCATGATCAGTGCGTTCCCTACCATGCTCCCTCTCAATTTGTCTATGTTCAAACAAAAGCTCATCAGTTGTGTCAATTTTAATACGATAGGCCTGATGTTTTGCAGAGTATTCAACATTTGGGATCTGTGTCACCAGCCAATCAGTGGCTTCAGCCAGTGTTTTAACCATAGGCCCTAACTCTTTAGCTTGATGATTAGCATGTATGAGCAAGGTAATGTGTGGAGCTGATTCCTCTGACATTTCATACCACTGTAATTGCTCTGCACTTAATACAGCATCTGCAGTGACACCCTC
This sequence comes from Pholidichthys leucotaenia, assembly GCA_020510985.1. Classification (NCBI taxonomy): domain Eukaryota; kingdom Metazoa; phylum Chordata; class Actinopteri; order Cichliformes; family Pholidichthyidae; genus Pholidichthys; species Pholidichthys leucotaenia. The sequence goes on along the minus strand of CM035842.1, from coordinate 67,699,740 downwards.
TTGTCCTACAGACAGAAACCTAGATTTGATGGTCCAAGTTTGACCATCCAGTTGGGAGAAAAATCTATCATGATAAACATCATCCGAATTTCTGTCATAATACAGAGTGACATGTAGGGGATCAATGGGAGGTGTGTGGGGTGCCAGAAGAGCAATCCACGGCTTCCAGGCCATGAACACTGGCAACACGCCAGTCTGTGAGGGCGAGTCAGGCGATAACAGGCCCCAGTAAATGTCAGCTCAGGTATTTGGCGCTTGTGGTGTCACATCAGGTTTCAACAGCATTTGTCCATGCACAGAAAGTCCTTGCACTGAACAGTTCATAGCAACACCATTAGGAAATGACAAGATGACTCCATCGGCCGAGCACAGCACCGATGCTCCCAGTTTAATAAGCAGGTCTCTCCCCATCAAGTTTGTGGGAGAGTTTTTTGAGCAGGCATAACGTTGTTTCACAGTTTGACCAGCAACACAAGTGTCCAAAGGTTTTGTCACAGGCAGTCTTTCAGGAACCCCAGAGAAACCAATAACCTCCACAGCTTTAGCCGATAACAGTGTAGACTCAATGTCACAGTTCAAAGTGGAATAGGTTGCCCCCGTATCAACCAGAAAAGGCAGGTCACAGTCCATAACCTTTAGTGTGACCATGGGATCTGCCATTGCCACGTCCCTTTTTCTCTGTGGGCCCCGTCATTGTTCCTCATATTGTGTGAGGTACACTTCCCCCGCAGTTGAAGTGTATGCTGGATATTGGCCAGCAGGTGGAGCTGCCGCTGCATAAGGTGCTTGATGTCCTGCACTTGCTGGTGCCACTGGTGGTGGGTAAGGATTAGTTGGACAATCCTTCCTCCAATGACCATTTTGACCACAGCCATGACATGCATTCAGGCCCATGACCTTTCGACCCTGAAAGCTTCTCACACCCCGCCTTCCACGAGATGCCCCCCGATAATAATTAAAACCACGTGGTACACCCTGAAAATATGGTATTTGGGGTGTCCAACCAGTGGATGCCGGGTACACAGGGGCAGGTAAAGCTGCCATGCCCGGTGTGGGCGTTGGCCCTGAGGGTGTTTCCGGAGTCTGCTGTACCAACTGCTTAGCTGGTTTGTTTGTCTTTTTAACCTCAGCCATTTCTTGTTTAGCCTTTTGTAACTGCAATTTTAACAGCTGCAGTTCTTGATTATCTCTGTCAACCTTTTCTTTCTCTGCTTTTTACGCATGTGATGTGTGAAGTGCCTTTCCCGCAATTCCACAGAGCTACTGGGAATGTCAGGGTTACTGTCCATGGCTTCTCTCACTGCCTGAGGCACTCCTTTTAACACTGCCTGCCTAAATACGTCCCTTTGGAAATCAGATGTATTAGGATGAGAGCCAGCAGCCGCTGTCCATTCCATTTTACATCTACTGATAAATGCCATAGGAGACTCATTCTCCTTAATTGAAAAAGTTAAAGCTCTTAAAGCTCCTGGTGGAATTGGAAATTTGTGCCTCATTGCTGTGCCTAAGGCTGATGCTACAGGGGTGAAAGGTGCTGAATCTGAAACTGTTTGGGTTCCTGCCAACTGTTCAATTTGAGAGACCTCCACAACACTTAATTGTCTCCCAAGCAAAGCTCTAAAATCTCCCATTGCCACTGTAACTCCTTGAGTTAACTGATCAAATTTTGTCATCCACTGACCTCCACCCTCACAGGGCGGGGGCATTTTTTCTGAAATGTCATTTATGTCTGTCCATGAGAATGGCTGATATGTTCTGCCTCTGCTTTTCATTACCAGCGGTGCTTGTGTGTGTATGTGGTGCTCTGTGTCCTGTTGTGTGTGTCTGCGTGCAGCTGAATTAAGACGGCAGCCTGTATAAGGGTCACATTCATCATCATCCCAAACTCTTCGACATAGATCTCTATTTCTGAAACTGTAAGGCCTGCCTCGCACGTGCTGTTCCTGATCTCCTAATTCTCTTTGTTGTTGATTCGCCAATCTCACTTGTCCCATCAATTGATAAAATCTATTCTCTTCCAATGGCCTGCTTTCATGTTTTTGTGCATTATTTATTTTTGTAAGAGCTGCAGTCATAGCATCTGAACTTTCTCTCCTCTGCCTGCTCTTAAAATCATCTTGACCATAAGGAGTAGATGAAGCAAATACTTTAGGGGAAAGGAGATGTATTTCCTCACTGTCTGCGTGTTCACTCCACTGACCACAGTCATCCTTATAACCCCTGTCACTTATCTGTTGATCAACTGTACCTTCATCATCTGCTACACCAGATTCCACACTGCCAGCATTAGACCATAAACTATGCCGAAAATCCTGTGTTTGTCTTTGCAAATTAATTACACCAGCTTCAACATTCTGCAGCCGTTCTCCCACAGTTTTTTCCAACCTTAATCTTTCAAGCTCTTCCTGCAGCCTGTCCATCTCCTGTCTGTCTGCCTGCATTTTCTGTTTCTGAGTTTCCAGCCAACCTTTCAGCTGTTCACATTGTTCCTGTGATGTCACCTCCTCAACTTCCACTAATCCTTCTTTTAACTTCACCAAAGGCATCTGATTAACACAATATGGCGGTGGGGGCAATTCCCCTTTCAAATCTTCCAAATTAGGGTAGAGGGACAGCACCTCTCCCTTCTGTTTGTCCAACTTCTTATCAACCAGTAAATCTTTATTCTTCTCTGTCTCACTCACACACCTCACTGGGTCAACCGCTGCTGACTCCTGCCTCAAACCACTGTCTATCTCCCTCTTCATCATGTGCTGATCCTGCTCCTTCTTAGACATCTGTGTCTTCATCAATTTCACACCATTCATTGCAGCAGAGCATGTAGCCAAATTATGAATCAGCCTGCGCTCACGTTCACACTCCTCAACATGGTGCTTATGTTTTCTTTTTACCCAAAAATCCTGTAACATCCATATCTTTCATAGATTGTATATCATCTAGTCTTCTTTGTTCCAAATCCATTAAAAACTGGGTCAAACTGTCCTCTTTATTTAAATTTAGAATTTCGTCTTCCCTCAATTTCTGATACAATTTATCACATTCTGCTTTAACCCCCTTTCTGTCTTTGAGTAATGTACCACTGAGCATTTGAGTCACTGTTGAATCCCATTGTTTTTTCATATTTCCTTTATACAACTCAGTATCTCCCAAGCCTTGTGAGGCACTCAGCCCCGCCTCTTGCATTCTTCAATTGAGCTGAGCAAAATTCACCTTCTGTTTTTTCTAGAGGCCAAATCTGCCTCTCCCCCGCCCCTGAGGCAAAAGGAGAGAGAGAACGAGAGAGAGAGAGCGCTATCCCTCGCCCGCCCCCTTTGGGAGAGCGAGGAAAAGAGAGAGAGAGAGAGAGAGAGAGAGAGAGAGAGAGAGAGAGAGAGAGAGAGAGAGAGAGTGAGAGAGAGAGCTGCTCACCCCTCCCCTTGCTGATGGGAGAGAGAGAACAGCCCCTTGCACCTCTGTTGCCTTTTTTTTTTTTTTTAACTTTTACCTTCTCACTTACAGCGTTCCCAATATAGCACAAATAGCAATACCTTACCAATATAAACCAAATAGCACTTGCAGCAGTGATTAAATAGTATTCTGGGTGCACTAAGTCCAGGGAATTTCACCCCGTTTATGATTAACGTCTTAATCAAAGGCCTTCAACCTGTGCAAGCAAACTGTTCGAGGGCGCCACTTCCCCGGGGCGTTACCCCAGTTCTCGCCTTCCCGTCGGACTGCGAAGGATTGTCTCCTTGGCGCTGGACTTTTTCGGGTACTAAACCGAGGGCGTCACTTTTATATGACCCAGGTTTTTTAGCCTTCGTCAAGACTAAGGGAGTCCAACCCAGTTCCTGTCCTCACAAGTCACGGACCAATTTGCTCAGTCCGTGAACCTGTAGTCAGGCCGGATGACCATGAATAAATATGCAGCGATATCATCCGGACCGGGGGGCCTTTCACCTCCCCGGTCTTGGCCGTTAATGTCCCAAGCGATCACAATCTAATCAATCAATATAAAATCAATGTCAAATCGTGATTGGTTGGTCAAAATCGGGTCCTGCACCCGAGCCGGGGGCCTTTCACCACTCTCTCGGTCTTACGGTCTTTTTAAGCAAGCCAGCATACATCTTTCTTTACCAAAGCATCTTTTTTAACCAAGCATGTATTCATCAAAAAAAAAAAAATTACCATATTCAACTGCTTTTTTAACCTAGGACACACATCAAACCGTTTGACAACACAGAACTTAACTTTGGTTATGGCCAATGTAGCAGAACTTTTTATATAAAAGGCGTCTGCTTACCTCTTTTTCAGTGCGGCCGCTCGTGTTGTCAGTCGGTGATGCAGGTCCGTTGTCCAGACAATCAAAGATCCAAATCAGATGATAATCTCCCCCTTTCACCGGACGAAGCCCCCAAATTGTTAGGTTACAAATTTGTTAGGATGAAAAACCTTAGTAGAAAAAACCATCTAAGTCTAATCTTTAAAAGCTTGTCTATGTGTGTAGATGGTTTACCCAGATTCGTTTTTCAAGGAAGAGATTGAGTTTACTTGGAACATGTATTTATTAAGTTAGCAAGTTGAATATAGTAGGTTACAGCGCCGGGTCAAACTTTCTCTCCCTGACAGCAACAGATCGTGTCAGTTCATGAAGTCTGACTGGCTATACTAGCCCTGACCCGGAGTATTTGTACACACATGAACAAAGAACAAAGCATGCATTTAATGAGTGGACAGTCCAGGTGTCTGACTCAGGGAGGATCGTTCCTGGCGCCGAATGTCTCCACATGAAGGTCACTTTCACCTCCCAGGTCAGCGTAGGCCAAGCTCAGCCATTCCTTATCGCAACTGTGCCTCCTTCCCATAAATCCCAGGCGTTTGTTATTCTCTCTCATGAGACAAAGGTCCACTATTTTGCAGAGAGTGAACCACACACTTGGCAATATATTTCCATTATGGTATATTGGTTATTTTACCTAGATATAAACAGAATACAAACATTTTGAGTCACACAAATAACTGTTATATGATTATATTGAACACACATATATTTTGAAGCACACAACTAACTACTATGTGGTTATATTGATCACACACATATTTTAAATCACACAGATTACTGTTATATGGTTATTTTAATCACTTTATCCCATCAACACCTATGTAGATATTGCACCAAAAACCAGACATTTGCAGCTAGAATAGTCATTTACCACATTAGCAATGTATAGAGTGTATTTCTGATTAGTTTAAAGTTATCCTCATTGAAAAAAAGTGCTTTTCTTTCAAAAATAAGGAAATTTCTAAGTGACCCCAAACTTTTGAACGGTAGTGTATATAAATATATTGTATATAAATTTGTTTTTTTTCCAGAAAACCAAATTTAAGGTTCTACACTTTGGAATAGATACTGTTCACAAGCTTAAGACTTATGGCCATCAGAACCCTTAGCTCAGCATTTGGATCAAGAATCGCCAAATTGGAATTTGATGCCTAGGCTTGGTATCAACACTGAATAAAACTCACCGTTAATACCAAAGGGGGACTGTAGCATCATCTCACTTTGGCTCATCAATAAGAATTATTCTTCAGCTTAAAGACACTGTTTCACTCAGGAAAAGGACAGCCAGAAACTGCTCTTTCATCCCCCAGGCTGCAGTTGAACTCACATTCCTTTGTTAAAACCAGTCTAAGGAATTCATCCTAATGCACTTCCTGTTTTGACTTTATGGCCCAATAAACGGTGGACAAGAGACAGGCCCCTGGAGCCCCTTATATGGCCCACAAAGATCCACAGCTCAACATTGCCCCCTACTGGCAACTCTGGGACATGCCAGATTTAACCATTGAATCTTTTCATCACATCTGTGTTAACTCAATTCTAAACATTTCTCTTCTTTTCCAGGATGCCAGGAAAAGTAAATGGACCCTTATGTTTTAATCTGGACAATCAGTAAGATCGAGTTAGAACGAGTTATTACTCTGCATTAATAGAAGAGAACAAGAATAATCCCAGGTTTCTTTTCAGTACTGTAGCCAGGTTGACAAAGAGTCAGGACTCTGTCAATCCTAGCATCCCCTTAGAGCTTACTAGTCAGGACTTTATGAACTTTTTCAATAATAAAATTTCATCCATCAGAGATAAAATCAATCAGATTCTTCCCACAGTTAACTTAAACACTGTAACTACTACAACTCCTTCTATTGATGTCTGTCTTGATGAGTTTACTCCAATCGACCTTTGTGAGTTAGACAAAGTAGTTTCCTCATCCAAACCTTCAACTTGTCTTTTAGATCCTATTCCTACCAGGTTATTTAAAGAAGTCTTCCCACTTATTGGTAGCTTTATTCTTCATATAATCAATTCTTCATTAACTTTAGGCCATGTACCGCAGGCTTTTAAAACGGCTGTAATTAAACCCTTACTCAAAAAGCCAACGCTAGATCCAGGAGCTTTAGCTAACTATAGACCAATCTCTAATCTCCCTTTCTTTTCAAAAATCTTAGAAAGAGTTGTTGCTACGCAATTATTTGACCACCTGCAGGGAAATGGTTTACTTGAAGAGTTTCAATCTGGGTTTAGAATCCATCATAGTACTGAAACAGCTTTAGCGAAGGTCACTAACGACCTCCTCATTGCATCTGATAATGGACTAGTTTCTGTACTTGTCCTTTTAGATCTTAGTGCAGCTTTTGATACTATTGATCATAATATTCTACTTGATAGATTAGAACACTATGTTGGACTTAATGGAACTTCGTTGCAGTGGTTTAGATCTTATTTATCTGATAGGTTCCAGTTTGTTCATGTAAATGATGAGTTTTCTTTCAGCTCAAAGCTTAGTCATGGAGTTCCACAGGGATCTGTGCTAGGCCCTACTCTTTTTAGTTTATATATGCTTCCGTTAGGCAACATTATTAGAAAGCACTGTATACATTTTCATTGTTATGCAGATGACACACAATTATACCTGTCAATGAAGCCAGATGATACTAATCAATTAGCCAAGTTAGAAGCCTGTCTTAAGGAAATCAAAGCTTGGATGACTTGTAATTTCCTGCTACTAAATTCAGATAAGACTGAAGTCATTCTTGTTGGTCCAAAAAACCTTAGAAATTCCTTTCCAAATCAAACTTTCAGTTTGGACGCAGTTACTCTTTCTCTTAATAGCTCTGCGAGGAACCTTGGAGTTATTTTTGATCAGGATTTGTCCTTCAATTCACATATTAAATTTGTTTCTAAGACTGCCTTCTATCATTTGCGTAATATTGCCAAGATTAGGAGCATCTTGTCTCAGAGTGATGCTGAGAAGCTGATTCACGCTTTTGTTAGCTCGAGATTAGATTATTGTAATTCTTTATTATCAGGCTGTCCTAAAACATCTTTAAAAAGTCTTCAGCTGATCCAAAATGCTGCAGCAAGAGTTTTAACAGGTACTAGAAAGAGAGATCATATCTCTCCGGTTCTGGCCTCCCTTCATTGGCTTCCCATAGAGTTTAGAATTAAGTTTAAAATCCTTCTTCTCACTTACAAAGCTCTAAACAATCAGGCTCCTTTTTATTTAAAAGATCTGATACTACCGTATTATCCTAACAGAGCACTACGCTCCCAAAATGCAGGATTACTTGTAATACCTAGAATCTCCAAAAGTACAATGGGAGGCAGAGCCTTCAGTTATCAAGCTCCTCTCCTGTGGAATCAGCTGCCAATCTGGATTCGGGAGTCAGACTCGATCTCTGTTTTTAAGAATAGGGCTAAAACCTACCTTTTTGATCTAGCCTACAATTAGGGAGGGATAATGTGTTTCTGAACCCTCCCTTAGTTATGCTGCTAATAGGTTTAGTCAGCCGGGGGAACTCCAGTAATGCACTGGGCCTCACTCCTTTCCTCACTCTCTATGAAATATTTTTTTTTGCTGGTCATTAACATTTGTTTGTTCTCTCCCATAGATTGAGTCCCCATCGTGCTGTTTGCTCTCTACATGTCTGTTCTTTTCTTCTTCTCTATCCCCTCACCCCCCAGCCAGTCGCAGCAGATGACTGCCCCTCTCTGAGCCTGGTTCTGCTGGAGGTTTCTTCCTGTTAAAAGGGAGTTTTTCTTCTCCACCGTCGCCAAGTGCTTGCTCACAGGGGATCGCCTGATTGCTGGGGTCTTTCTGCAACTGTGGGGGTCCCCCCTACAGTTGATAGTGCTATGAGATGACTGTTGTTGTGAAATGGCGCTATATAAATAAAGTTGAATTGAATTGAATTAATAGGTTTGAAATGTATTAATCCTTGATTTAAATATCTGCATACTAAAATGTTTGAATGAATGTTTATTCTTGCATGTTAATTTATAAGCACTGATTATAATCACTGAAATAGGTTAGAGTTATACATAAATGTATAGAGGAATCTTGCAGTATTGAAACTTGTGTATTAGAGTTTGTGAAGACATCTCAAATCATGTGACCGCCAGCAGCCAATATTTGCTTGACAACAGTTCTCTCTAGGTTCAGACAAAAGACTGTTTGTTTATTGGACTAAAGTTCTTAAAGCCCGCCCACGAAGGAAGCCTATTGGCTGAGCTCCTGTCAACCCGGAAGCCCGCGAAAGCTCGACTGAACTTATAAAAAGAGGGGGACCCCTCGCTTCCGCCTCTTTTGTCTTTTGCCTATTGTTCTGTTCACTTCATCTGTCCACAGCAGAGAACTTTTCGTGAGAACAAAGGGACTTATTCCACGTGTTTCTTCTCTACAATCACAGAGCCTGAAGTATCTTGTTTTTTGTAACCTCTTTGTATCTTAATGTTTCTTTAAGCGCCTAGGAATTAATTCTTTTTCCTTGAGCTCAATTCTAATTAGGAGTTAAAAACTCCAATCCTAGAAGTTTATTCTTATAATTTTTCCTTGTTAAACTTTCTGTAAAGCCACCGTTTTAATTTTAATGTAAGCTTTAATCTTGACTTTATTTTTATAATAATTTTATTGACCAATCCCACACCAGAAGCTCTTTTATCTAAAGTCCGAAGATCTGTTAATTTTGCTATCAGATCAGATTTTTAATTATCCTTGAATTCCTCATGGAAAGCCGCAGATTCTCAACACAGCCCGCCATCACATGCAGCTGAAGAAATCAGCACGCCACGAAGAGTAGACGTCTTGGGCTGGACCGCAGCCCAGGTGATCAACACATCAAAATCTCATCTGGTGACAACTGAATATTTGCTGGACAAATATTCTGGGTTTTGGCACTTTTCCACATCGAAAGCTTCCAGATGGCGACACAGGAGGATCTTCATTTTTAAATGCCATGCAAGGAATCACGTGAGTGATATTCTTGTTCATCTGCTGAATGGAAAGTCCGAGATTTGGGTATAATTTAATATCTGATCAGACGCAAAATTAAAGAGCAAGTAATATAACCTTTCTTTTCATTAAAATCCTGTTTTTTTTTTCTTAAAGGGTAATCCAGAACTTTTCATATAATTAGTTTAATTTTCCACATAAATTTGCGTTATGTTTTCCATTATCTGTTCAACTTCAAAGTAATCTAAATTCATTTCACAGTTAACCCTGGTTCTGCAAACATTCAGTGTTAATCTATCATTTACAAGTTTAATTTCATGGTCAATGAAATCAGTGCAATGTCTTTTAATCATCATTTCATTTAATAAATATGTGAAAATGAGAGAAGTTGTTGAGAATTTATTTCATTCTGAGTCTGGTTTAAGTCCCCAGTATCGAATTCACAAAAATTTTGCGACTGATTATTAATTAATTTATTGAGTGATTAAACAGGTATAAAGTGAAATAAAGATTAAAATTGCTTCCAAAAAGGAAGCTGGTGCCCCTACACGAGTGTTATCAATTTTTCCTGTGTGTATGAACCGAGAATTCATCTCAGGTTCCAAGACGTTAATATAAATTAAATAATTTTTATACCTGATCATAATTATTAACTCATATATTGTTACAAGGATTGTAAGGCAAGGTAATAAACAACATAATGGCTTACTTTGAGAGCTGTCTGCTGAGCAGTATACCCAAACGAGCCAACGCTGAATCACTGAAGATCGCTTCCTTATAAACGCTTGCCCAGCAGGAGTCAGCAGGTGCGTCTGATGACGAAGCCAGTGAGCAGGAAGGAGTGGGCAAGCGCTCGCCAGCACATGACATAGGCGCTATATAAGCACTAGCTTCAGCCTACACCCTTTCGGTTATTCTTATGTGTCCTAAATATTTTTAATTGTTTTGATTGTATGTTTATTATCGAATAAAATTCACAATCATTCATTCATTCATTCAATCAGGCCTTACTGACATCCTACCTGAAACTTATTGTCCTCAGAAGTCTTCAAATGATGATATCATTCAGGCATCAGGAATTACATCTGTAGAAAAACAAAGAAGCTTAAAGTGACAATATATGATTAAAAAAGGCCAAAGTTACAAGAAAAAACTGCAGATTACTGAGAAAGTCATAAAATTTTGTTGAAAATGTCATTCTGAAGAATAAAAATGAAAATTTACATGGAAAAAATAAAACAATAATTGGATTGTTTTTTGAAAAAATGTCTCCAAACCAGCTGCAAGGATGTTTGTGTGCATGTGTGTGTGGGGGGGGGGGGGGTAACCATTTGCACATTTGCAGCTCAAGTAACTTAATTATCTAGTGACATCCTGTTTTTGTATTGAAGGGGATTACGAATCTCAAATCTTAACAAATGCATTAAATGTAGACTCAGCGCCACACGAGTAGGTTGCCTTTTTGCAACAGCGGATCAATTTCTTCCTATTTCTATTTACTGTCTGGCTTCTCTTGCTAATCTGTCTGATCCGGTGACACCTTATACATTGGACGGGCACACGGATCGCCCAAATGTCTTCTGAGCCGGCCGACGGAGCCACTGTATTTAGCAGGATACGTTACAGCAGAGACCAGCTGTTAGCACTTAACCGGACCAAGATGCTACCGCAAGACTTCGACATACCAGGTGAAATAAGACAGAAACGACGTGGATGCCGTGCTGGAGCAAGACGGCGGGCGAGAAATATAAGGTACAGATCCATCCTTCCATCCGTTATTATGGGGAACGTTCGATTGCTACTCAATAAGACAGATGAGCTAGCAGCTATGGCTCATTACCAGAGCATCTTCAGAGAGATTAGCTTGATGTTGTTTACTGAGACGTGGCTAACAGAACTAGCAACAGATGCTAACATCGAACTGGAGGGTTTCCACGCAATACGGGCAGACCGGACACCAGACAGTGGGAAGGCAAGGGGCGGAGGAGTGATAATGTATGTCAATAACAGCTGGTGCAGACCGGGACATATCACGGTTAAACAACATCACTGCAGCAAAGACATTGAGTTACTAGGTGTTAGCATGCGGCCTACCTATCTCCCGAGGGAATACTCACACGTGATCTGCATTGTTATTTATGCAAATCCGACGGCGAACGCTGGGACAGCGCGTGACACCATTCACTCAATAACTGGCAGGCTACTGACAGAACACCCAGATGCTCTTCTCCTCATCTCAGGTGATTTCAACCATATTTCACTGTCCCCCATTCTGCCCACGTTCACCCAGTATGTCACATGCCACACGAGAGACAATAAAACACTGGACTTATTCTATGCAAACCCTAAGGAGGCGTTCACCTCATCACCACTCCACCCACTCGGGAGATCGGATCACAACTTGGTTCATCTCCTGCCGCTGTACAAACCCCTAGCACACAGACAACCTCCGGTCATACACACGGTGAATATATGGTTTGAGGAGGCAATGGACGCTTTAAAGGACTGTCTTGAAACCACTGCCTGTGAACAGCTCCGCGATCCACATGGTGAGGACATCGATGGCCTCACTCACACCATCACGGACTAATGATGGTCCACGGACAACACGGACTTCATCAACACCGTACCCACCAAGACCATATGGTGTTGCTCGAACAACAAACCCTGGATCAACCCTGAGATAAAAACACTTCTGAGAGAGAAGAAGAGGATCTTCAGGTCGGGGAACAGGGAGATGCTGAAGTCCGTACAGAGGGAGTTAAGGAGGAAGATCAGAGAAGGCAAGGACAGCTTCAGGAAAAAGATGGAGGACAAGCTGCAACAAAGCGACATCAGCGGGGTCTGGAGAAACCTTAAAACCATCTCTGGGCTCCAGAATACCTCCTCCCAGGCCATGGGGGGCAGGGAGTGGGCGCACAATCTGAACCTGTTTTTTAATAGGTTTGACCAACCGCCCTCCCCCCTGACTGCACAACAACCACTGCTGCCTCTAAAGTCATCGAGACCTGCTGTCCACACCCCACTCCACCAACACCCCCCTACTCCCAGCACACAGCCCCCCCAACATGACCCTCACTAAGACCCAGGTGAGGACGGAGCTGAGGAAGATCAAGGCGAGGAAGGCCTCAGGACCGCATCGGCGCAAAGCTCCTCAAGTCCTGCGCAGACCAGCTGTGTGGGATTGTGGAGTACATCTTCAACCTGAGCCTGAAGCTGGGGAGGGTACCACAGTTGTGGAAAACATTTTGTGTGGTACCTGTACCAAAGACTTCCCACCCCAAAGACCTGAACAGCTACAGGCCAATGGCCCTGACGTCTCACATGATGAAGACCCTGGAGAGACTGCTCCTTGCTCACCTCTGCCCCCTGGTGGGACCAGCGATGGATCCACTCCATTTCGCCTACCAGCATGGCATTGGGGTGGAGGATGCAGTGAGCTTCCTCCTTCACCGTTCCCTGTCCCACCTGGAGAAGCCCGGGAACGCGGTGAAAGTCATATTCTTTGACTTCTCCAGTGCTTTCAACACCATCCAACTGATGATCCTGAAGGACAAGCTGCTGTGCGCAGGGGTGGACCAGCACCCGTCATCATGGATCCTGGACTACCTCAATAACCGGCCACAGTTTGTGAGAACCCGGGATTGTGTGTCCAACATGATCATCGGCAGCACGGGGGCCCCCAGGGAATGGTTTTAGCTCCCTTCCTGTTCACCCTTTATACTGCAGACTTCTCACACAACACAACACACTGCCATCTACAGAAGTTCTCTGACGACTCTGCGATCATCGGCCTCATCTCCAACAGAGATGAAGCTGAGTACAGAGGACTTATCCAGGACTTCGTGGACTGATGCCATCGGAACTGCCTCCAGATCAACACGAGGAAAACTAAGGAGCTGGTGGTGGACTGCCGCAAGCAAGGACAACCCCTCACAGCACCAGTAAACATCCAGGGAACAGACATTGAGATGGTGACATCCTACAAGTACCTGGGTGTTCATCTGAACAATAAACTAGACTGGTCACACAATACTGACGCACTCTACAAGAAGGGACAGCGCAGGTTGTTCCTACTGAGGAGGCTCAGGTCTTTTGGTGTACAAGGGGTGCTCTTGAAGACATTCTACGACACGGTGGTGGCATCAGCCATCACTTTTTGGAGTGGTCTGCTGGGGCAACAGCATTACAGCAGCCGATAGGAAGAGACTGAACAAACTAATCAAGAAAGCTAGCTCTGTCCTGGGGCAACGCCTTGACCCAGTGGAGGAGATAGGAGAGAGAAGGATGGTGGCTAAACTGTCATCTCTGCTGGAGTCCGAGTCCCACCCTATGCAGGACATACTGGACGCACTGAGGAGCTCATTTAACAGTAGACTACATCATCCTAGATGCGTGACCGAGAGGTTTCGCAGGTCCTTCCTACCTATGGCTGTCAGACTGTATAACCTAAGCAGAGCTGCTCGCAGAGATAGCAAAAAAACGTGATGACCTAATAGTATTTGTAACCCTTGCCTTACGTTAATTAGGTGAAAGAAATTATTAAGTGTAGACCAGTTGCTAGGTTCGTAAGGATTACAATAGGGAATTAAAATGAGTGTGGAATGAAATAGCTTGAGGCAAGAAATGAGCAATTCATGGCTGTTATTTTTAAAGATCAAGAGAACAAAATATAGAAACAATTTACAAATATACAAATATAACAACGGCCGGCATGAAATAAAACCCCCAAAAATGTCTTACTGAGCTCAGTGTTTGTTTGTCTTTTTGTTTTAGTCATTTGACCAGTCAAGATATCTTGTAATTCCAGACTCAGGTTTCTTTTCCTCTTTTAAAGCGGCGGCTTGAGTTGTTACCACTTTGAATTTTGTGCACTGGAGAGAGGAAGGACGTTCTTCAATTGAGATCTTGGTTCAGATCTCTGTTCAGTCTGGGTTCAGGTCTTGGTTCAGATCTCGGGTCAGGCTTGTCATCTCCATTCGAAGAGAATCCAGGATCCAGAAGATTCTTAATCGGCAACCAAAAAAACCTAGCCTGCACAACAATAATGATATTATTGTATACGGCTTAAGTAATTCATTTTTCAATCTCTTCTCATATAACACTATAGCTTAGTGTTTAAATTCTTCTCTCATATTACTATTGTTACAATCCAGTAATATAGTAATATCTTACATTTCACATTTCACATCTTACATGCATGTTTTTTTAACTCAAAATCTCTCTGGTAGTACATGAAATACTTTTTTTTCTCATGTAACCAAATAAATGAATTTCTCTTTTTATCTCTACATCATTTAACCATGAAATTATGATTAATCTTTTTAACCTTTTCTTTGTAAATCATGAAATGAAATACAATTAATTTATCACATGACCAGGGAATATACTGTCACATTACTTCCAATATCCCCTTTTAAAATCAGTAAAACCCTGTCTGAGCTACTGGGTTTAGCATAACCTATGAATTTACATAGGAAACCAACAAAATGTGCTTTTAGCATCAAACTACACATTACATTTGACAGAAATAGTGCAAAAGAACTAAAAGTACTTCAGCATACTGTTGTGAACTGAAATCACATTTAGAAAAACCATACAGAAACAAAAATAGCCTTTTCCATTGCTTTTAAGCAGAAAAAATCCACTCGGGATTAGCATTAGCATGGCGCTAGCATGCTTTTCTATATCACACACTTGGTTCCCACTCACCAAGATGAGGTATCAGCGTGAACACAGCAAAGGACACATCCACCATGCCTCTCAAGCTCGTGCTCCCGTCAACTTAGGACAATAAAGGTTTCAAATGAGCATTTGGACAGTGTTTAGATTTATTTATAGCACTTCTCTACACTAAACTCACCAAGATGACCCACAGGCCTCCACACAGATCGTCCACAGCCTCTCTCGTCCGCTCTCAGAGCGCAAAAGACCGAAAAACAGGTGCGCGCCCCAGCACTCTGCTCGGAAGGCGGGACCAATACCGTTCCCAACGAATGAAAAGGCCAAGATCACCCAACGTGACCATGAAACAGGAATTTAAAAGTTGGATAACGAGGATCACACTTCCTCTTCCCAAAATAACTGTTTTTCAAAATAAAATCACACAAATGCATTAACTCAAATGAAATGTGAGAAAAAGGGTCATTTTCTCAGCTGGGTTACATATTGAATGCAAAAGACGCAACAGACTTACACAAATGGTCCCCTCCAGTATACAACTAGGACAAAATCAGTTGCTATGGAGGGTGACAATATGTATGGGTACATATTAAAACCATGAAGGGTAACTAAATAGACGGTTATGCTGTTTAGTCCATCTAGCTACAATGCTTCGCACTGTGTATATATATTTATAAATTTATGTGTACATATGTATATTCACTGCTCTTATTTTCTTATTTTCTAAATTATTGCTCTGAGTGTTGCTATCCCTGTGCTGTTGCAATCCTGGAATTTCTCCATTGTGGGACTAATAAAGGCTTATCTTATCTTTAAAAAAAAAACAACAATTCACATAGAAGATCTGTAGTTTGTTAACACATCCCCACATTTGCCAGCAGGGTCCTGTTCACAGTCTGCTACTGGTCCATTTTGCAGAGGCATCCATTGTGCTCCCTCCTCTGTACTGTGTATGTAGACACTAGGGACAATATATCACACAAAAAATAAGGATAAATACAAAAAATATTAAACAGGCCCTCGATGAACTAAATAGCAACACTCTTCGTCTGTCAGGTGCTTAGGCCATAATGATGGGTCATCTTCAAGAACAAACTGGTCAGACTCGTGGTATATACAGTGGTGTGAAAAAGTGTTTTCCCCCTTCCTGATTTCTCTTTTTTTTCTGTTTGTGACACTTAAATGTTTCAGATCATCCAACGAATTTAAATATTAGACAAAGATAACACAAGTAAACACAAAATGCAGTTTTTAAATGAAGGTTTTTACTATTAACGGTTAAAAAAAAATGAAAAACCTACATGGCCCTGCGTTAAAAAGTGATTGCCCCTAAACCTAATAACTAGTTGGGCCACCCTTAACTGCAATCAAGCATTTGCGATAACTGGCAAGAGTCTTTTACAATGCTGTGGAGGAATTTTGGCCCACTCATCTTTGTAGAATTGTTGTAATTTAGCCACATTGGAGGGTTTTCGAGCATGAACCGCCTTTTTAAGTGACATAATTGGCAGACCCAGGGAACAGACACAGGCTCAAGAGTGGATTCAAATGATCTCTATTTGTAATAGTGTGAGTGTGTGGGTGCGTGTGTGTGTGAAGTGTATGTAGATGTGAGTGTGTGGGTCTGGCGACTCGTCGAAGCTGGGAGTGAGCAGAACGCCGTTCAATCTGGCAACCCTATAGGGAGAGCAGAGGCACAGAGTAAGCACCGTTCTAGCTGGAGTATATATGAAGAATGACTGGGGCTTACTTGTTTCAGGAGAGGTGGTGAACTCCAGTTGGCCCGTGGGCTAAAGCCAGGAAGACAGCGTCTGCCATCACACGCCACTGGAGGAGGATGGCCAGCGGAGGAGAGAGAGAGGACAGCCACTGAGAGGGATGATTCCGCCGCCTGGGAATTCCGCCTGTGCACAGGGGATAATGTAGAACAGGTGAGTAGAAAAGAGCTTACTTGGAGATGAAGGGAATCCTTCCAACAGACGAGGCTGAGGCGGCTAGGATGACGAAGGCAGGATGATTGGCTGGGGGATCGAGTGTAGAGCTTCATACAGCCAGGGAGACAGACGGCTCCATACCGGTCTGAAGGCAGAGTGGGTTATATAGCCCGAGAGTGACGAGGAGCTGGTGTGCGCGCAGCTGTGGGTGATAATGGCACAGAACGAGTCATCACAGTACCCCCCCCATCCCGAGAGGTGCCTCCTGGCACCTGATCCAGCTTACCTGGGTGCGTCCGATGAAAATCCCTGATGAGTTGCTTATCCAACACAAAGGATGGACGTACCCAGGACCGCCACTCAGGGCCATACCACTCCCAGTCCACCAGATACTGCAAGCCACGACCCCAGCGGCGGACATCCAGGATGGAATTGACCCTCCACGCCAGGTCGCCGTCGATCACTACTGGTGGAGGTGGAGACCTGGGGGGGGGGGGGGACAGAGAGGGCGGGAAAAGAATGGTTTAACCTGAGACACATGAAATGTAGGACAGATGCGAAGGGAGGGGGGGAGAGCCAAGCGCACATCCATGGGATTGATAATCTGCACAATGGGGAAAGGACTGATGAAGCGCTGAGACAACTTCCTCTTTTCTGCCTTGAGGTTAATGTGCTGTGTGGAAACCCAAACCTGTTGACCCACCCGGTAGGGTGGAGCCGGTCTCCTGCGGCGATTAGCAACCCTGGAGTTGCGCTCCGCCGTGCACTGAAGTGCCGTCCTCCATATCCATTGACAGCGTTTCAGGTGGGCCCGGACAGATGGTATGGTGATGTCTCCCTCCTCTTTGGGGAACACCGGGGGATTGTAACCCAAGGAAGCCTCGAAGGGAGACATGCCGATAGCCGAAGACACTGTGGAGTTGTGAGCGTATTCAGTCCACGGGAGGTGGACGCTCCATGACGCAGGATTGGATGAGATGACGTAGTGCAGCCTCCAGCTCCTAGTTAGCCCTCTCACACTGTCCATTGCTCTGCGGGTGGTAGCCAGAGGACAGGCTCACCGTAGCCCCCAGAGCATTGCAGAAAGACTTCCATACCCGGGGCACGAATTGGGGACCCGGATCGGAGACGATGTCCACGGGTATGCCATGCAGCCTCACGACATGCTGTGCAAGAAGATCTGCTGTATCTCTCGTCGTAGGCAGCCCCCGCAGAGGGACGAAGTGGGTGGCCTTGGAGAAGCGGTCCACAATCGTGAGGACGACGGTGTGCTGATTAGATGGAGGAAGACCGGTGACAAAATCCAGAGCGACGTGAGACCAGGGTCTGCCGGGAGTAGGAAGAGGGTGGAACAGCCCCGCAGGGGGAGAGGATGGTATCTTGCTGGTGGCGCACTGAGGACAGGGGCGGACATAGTCGGTGACGTTCCTCTGGAGCGATAGCCACCAGAACGTCCTCTGGAGAATCCAGGAGGAGAATCCCCCCCCCCCGGGTGGCAAGCCAGTCTGGAGGAGTGGGCCCAGTGGATCACCTTGCCCCGAACCGAAGCAGGAACGAATAGCCTACCCACTGGTCCCCCGCCCGGGTCCAGTTCAGCCTCCTGCGCCTCGCCTTCAGGACCATCTCCTTGATGTCCCACGAGAGAGCACCCACGATGCATGACGATGGAAGGATGGGATGAATGGGCACCTCCGTCGTGTCCGGGGTGAACTGCCTGGAAAGGGCATCCGGCTTAGTGTTCATGGCCCCGGGGCAGTAGGTTATGGTGAAGTTGAAGCGTCCAAAGAACAAGGACCAGCAGGCCTGGCGGGCATTCAGGCGTTTGGCCATCCTCAGATACTCCCAAGTTCTTATGGTCCATCCAGACGATAATGGGCTGGGCGGCCCCCTCCAACCAGTGACGCCACTCCTCCAGTGCGAGTTTCACTGCCAGGAGCTCCCTGTCACCGATGTCATAGTTCTTTTCAGCCAGGGACAGTTGGCGGGAAAAAAACGCACAAGGCCAGACCTCCCCTCCACCGGAGAGCGCTGAGACAGCACGGCTCCCACCTCCGAGTCCGCGACGTCCACCTCTACCTGGCTCTGAAGAGTGGGGTCCACCTGCGTCGGGGTGGGGGAGGAGGAAAACCGATCCTTGAGTTCAGCGAACGCTGCTGCAGCCTTCTCCGTCCACCAGAAAGTCACCTTGGGAGAGGTGAGGCGGGTCGGGGGAGAGCAATGACGCTGTACTTGTTAAAAAAGCGGCGGTAGAAGTTGGCGAACCCCAGGAATTGTTAGAGCTGCTTCCTAGTGTAACCCAGCTGAGAAAATGACCCTTTTTTTTTCTCAGATGTCAATTGTATTAATGCAATTGTGTGATTTTATTTTGAAAACCGATTATTTTGGGAAGAGGAAGTGTGATCCTCGTTATCCAACTTTTAAATCCCCGTTTCATGGTCATGTTGGGTGATCTGGGTCTTTTCATTCGTTAAGAGCGATACTAGCCCCGCCTTCCGAGCAGAGTGCCGAGGCGCTCTGCTGGTCGTCGGTCTTTCACGATCCGAGAGCGGACGAGAGAGGCTGTGGGCGGTCTGGTTCACACTGATACCTCTTCTTGGTGAGTTAATTCAGAAAAATGCTATAAATGGATCTAAACACTCTCCAAACGCTAATCTGCAACCTTTATTATCCTAAGTTGACAGGAGCATGAGCTTGAGAGGCATTGTGGCTGTGTCCTTTTGCTGTGTTCACATGATACCTCATCTTGGTGAGTGAAAACCAAACAATACATGCTAATATTAGTGTTATGCTAATGCTAATCGCGAGTGGATCTTTTTCTGTTTAAAAGCAATGGAAAAGGCTGTTTTTGTGTCTGTATGGTTTTCCTAAATGTGATTTCAGTTCCCAACAGTATGCTGAAGTACTTTTAGTTCTTATGCACTATTTCTGTCGAATGTAATGTGTAGTTTGATGCTAAAAGCACATTGTGTTGGTCTCCTATGTAAATGCATAGGTTATGCTAAACCCAGTAGCTCAGACCGGGTTTTACTGATTTTAAAAGGGAATATTGGAAGTAATGGGACAGTATATTCCCTGGTTATGTGATAAATTAATTGTATTTCATTTCATGATTTACAAAGACAAGGTTAGAGAGGATTAATCATAATTTCATGGTTAAATGATGTAGAGATAAACAAAGGAATTCATTTAATTGGTTACATGAAAAAAAGGGTATTTCATATGCTACCAGAGAGATTGTGAGAAAAAAAGAACACATGCATGGAAGATGTAAGATGTGAATCGTAAGATCTTACTATATTACTGGATTGTAATAATAGTAATATGAGAAAAGAATTTAAACACTAAGCTATGGTGTTATATAAGAAATGATTGGAAAACGAATTACTTTATCTGTAAACAATAATACCATTATTGTTGTGCAGGCTAGGTTTTTTTTGGTTGCCGATCAAGAACCTTCTGGATCCTGGATTCTCTCCAAATGGAGATGGCGAGCCTGACCCGAGACTGAACCGAGATTGAACAGAGATCTAACCAAGATCTTGATTGAAGAGCATCCTTCCTCTCTCCAGTGCCCAAGATTCAAAGTGGTAACAACCCAAGTCGCCGCTTTAAGAGAGGAAAAGAAACCTGAGTCTGGAGATACAAGATATCTTGACTGGTCAAATGACTAAACCGAAAGGACAAACAAACACTGAGCTCAGTAGGACATCTTTGGGGTTTTATTTCATACCGGCCATTGTTATATTTGTATAGTTGTAAATTGTCTGTATATATTGCTTACTTTATCCCTACAAATAACAACCATTATTGCTCATTTCTTGCCTCCAGCTATTTCATTCTACACTCATTTTAATTCCCTATTATAACCCTTACGAACCTAGCAACTGGTCTACACTTAATAATTTCCCTTACCTAATTAACATAAGGCAAGGGTTACTATAAGAAGTGGCGAGCCCAGCCAGGAGCCTTTTTCTTCTCTCCCTTACGTTATTTCAAGCCTATAACATACCCAAAATGGATATTGTTGAACGTGAATCTGTGAAAATTCCAAATGCAGTGATAGTGAGTGAAATCGCTGGAGATGAGCAACTTGATGAAGTGACTGAGTTTTTGAAACGGTATGGATCGATTTCAAGAGTCATAAAAGTAGCAGATAGTAAGTCTGAGTTTTCCCAGAGTGCTATTTTTGAGTATCACTCGGGTATTGCTTTTGAAGCTCTTGACCCATTGCCATGTACTCATGTATCTGATAGTGGAGCCAGCTATATGATACAATCTCTTGCCAGTGTTTACACGCACCGTGTAGGGAACGATAAGACCAAGTCATATCTCACTAACATTAAAAACCTAGCGAAGATGAGTGGCAGAGATTTTGCAGATGTCCTGAAAGACGTGATGTTACAGATTTCTGAGGCAATCAAAGAATCTGAAAATGATCAATCAGAGCAAGTTAAGTTACTTGATAACTTACCTGAAGCTTTCTTAGATGAACCTCAACCTCAGCCTTCTACAGCTGAGCTCAGTATTCAAGGTGCACAGCCAACTAACCAGTCGAATCACACTGCGAGCACCCCAGCTCAAAGTATGCCCACCATTTCTGCACATGATTTAAATCCCCCAGAAGTGCAACGTGTGGTAGTTGAGCACATTGTAAAAACGGAAGATTTTTCCGTGCAGCCGTTTTCACAAAAGCTCAGAGCTTTTTCTGGCTAAGACCTCCGACCAACTTATGAGCTAGATTATGATACTTGGCGCTCCAGTGTGGAATTAATCTTGACTGATCCTGCTATGTCCAAATTGCAACAATCCCACGTGCAAACTGTGCAATGCAGTTCAGGTTAAAATGAGAATATCACGTTAAACCCACTCCAAGAACTCTCAAAACAAGTTGCAGAAATTCAAACGCAACTAGTAAAACTAACTGCAGAACCAAAAGCTCAAAACTCACAAAGTACACTCAGTACAAAGCCAAAAGAGAAACGAAAGTCGGAGGTTTGAAGACAACCAGATACCGTCGTAGTTCTGACCATAAATGATACCGGATGGAGAAAATACTGAAAATGATCACATTACAACTCAACCAATACTGACGATGGACAGTCTTGGTTGCACATGCAACGGGACGTGCATGATATTTAGCGCGGGAGAGTGTAACCCAGCTGAGAAAATGACCCTTTTTTTCTCAGATGTCAATTGTATTAATACAATTGTGTGATTTTATTTTGAAAACCGATTATTTTGGGAAGAGGAAGTGTGATCCTCTTTATCCAACTTTTAAATCCCTGTTTCATGGTCACGTTGGGTGATCTGGGTCTTTTCATTCGTTAAGAGCGATACTAGCCCCGCCTTCCGAGCAGAGTGCCGAGGCGCTCTGCTGGTCGTCGGTCTTTCACGATCCGAGAGCGGACGAGAGAGGCTGTGGGCGGTCTGGTTCACACTGATACCTCTTCTTGGTGAGTTAATTCAGAAAAATGCTATAAATGGATCTAAACACTCTCCAAACGCTAATTTGCAACCTTTATTATCCTAAGTTCACGGGAGCATGAGCTTGAGAGGCATTGTGGCTGTGTCCTTTTGCTGTGTTCACATGATACCTCATCTTGGTGAGTGAAAACCAAACAATACATGCTAATATTAGTGTTATGCTAATGCTAATTGCGAGTGGATCTTTTTCTGTTTAAAAGCAATGGAAAAGGCTGTTTTTGTGTCTGTATGGTTTTCCTAAATGTGATTTCAGTTCCCAACAGTATGCTGAAGTACTTTTAGTTCTTATGCACTATTTTTGTCGAATGTAATGATGTAGTTTGATGCTAAAAGCACATGGTGTTGGTCTCCTATGTAAATACATAGGTTATGCTAAACCCAGTAGCTCAGACCTAGTTTTACTGATTTTAAAAGGGAATATTGGAAGTAATGGGACAGTATATTCCCTGGTTATGTGATAAATTAATTGTATTTCATTTCATGATTTACAAAGACAAGGTTAGAGCATCCTCCCACCCCCTCCCACCCCACCTCCCACCCCACCTCTGCCACCACCACCCGGAAATCGACAGCATAGTCCGCCACAGACCTGCCCCCCTGTCGAAGATTTAACAGCCGGGTGGTGAACACAATATCTTGGTCGGAGTGGTCGAATACTTCGTTGAACTCACTGACAAACTGGCTGTAGGTTAGGTTGGCGTAACTCAGCCTAGCCATTACAGCATAGGCCCAAGCTTGAGCTCACCCTTCCAGTAAATTAGCAACATAGCCAATGCGGCTGTGATCAGTAGGAAAATCCCCAGGGATTCGCTGGAAAACTATCTCGCCATTAGTCTTCTAAGGGTTAATATTTCTGCGTTTTCTTTTGTAAGGTGCTTGTTTATGCAAATGTTCGTTCCTTTCAGTTTCCTACCTTGTTTTAGTAGTGCAGTCTTGTGTTTTCTGTTGACAAATCTCATGATGACAGCTGGTTTGTCGCTGTTGTTTTTCCTGGGTAGAGTGTGGCAGGCTTCAATGGTGTTACAGTCCAGTTGTATTCCTTTGGACTGCAGGAAGGCCGCCACCTGTTGCTCAGTGGATTCGGCTTCCAGCTCACTGAGCCCCCCTCCGCTGTCCGCGGCCACCGCCCGAGCATATGATCGGGTTTTAATGTGGAGCCCTGTGATGATCACGTCATTCACCCGGGTGTATTGTTCCAGGTCAGCCACTCTGCTCTCCAGATATGCCAGCCTCTTGTCCTTCTCGGCATTCTGGATCTCCAGCACTTTTACCTCCTCAACCAGGTCCAGAATGTTTTTTTGCTGCAGCTTGACAGCAGAAACCTCTTCAGCCAAGAAGTCGAGTGACCTTTTAATATCATCCACCTCCTCAGCCTGCTGAGCTTTCTTAGGACCCATGATCCTGGATGATTTATGTTGACTAAACGGCTAACTGAACAGCTGTTTAGCTAGATGAGTGGCGGGCCGCTCAGCTCCACTCCCATTTTCCCAGTCCGTAAAGGGGGTTATCGGCATCTTAAGTCAGGCAGGGGTCAAAACGAGGATGTCCAGTCCGTAATCCAAACTCAGTTATCAGAAGCCAGAACAGTAGTCAAAAACCAAGCACCAAAACACAGAAATCTACCGATTGACAGCAGGTTGACAGGAACAAAACCATGTTAAAAGTATTAAAATACAACCGTATGATTATAAAATTATTAAAATGCTATCCCTCTAAAATATTTTGCTCACCAGATAAAATTATTTCAGTTTTTTTTTCTTATTTAGAGATGGAGAATTATCTTCCAACCAAGACAGTCATTTTAAATTGTATTTTTTTAAATACACACACCTTTAAATATTTGTCTCACATCAGCCGTCAGCATGGTCCCCCTCTTCCTCCATGTCAAGCGATCCATCGTGCCAGCATCTATAGATAAATGATGCAGGCACAATTGATGACGGGTTTGGGTTTTAATAATGATACAGGATGTGGCTCTGTAGGTACACACCATTAAGCGCCCATTTCACAGATGTCATCTTTTTACGAAGACGCATCGGTCTCCTCTGAACACTCATTGGACCCAGAGGATGCTTACTGGAATCCCGTGCTGTATCATCAGTTGGTACTGGGGTCAGTCTCTTCCTCCACTCTGGTGCTGGCCATTTACCCTTGACTGGTCTGTCCGCCGGTCGGATACCTGGTATCGGACCACCAAACACGGCTGGATTCTGAGGCGCTGGACGTCCAGTGTTATTCTGCGACAGAGCAGCTGTTTGACAAAGGGTTATGTTATGTCATTACTCGTAGACAAGGATAAGGCCAGGAGTGGAGCTGAACACTGTTTTATTAAACAAGCTGGGCTCTGTACACCCAACCGCACATGCAGCTGCTTGGCAAAGGAAAAGCAGAAGAGACCGCCCCCCTCCCCCTACCAGCTGCCTCTCTTATACCAACGGAGATGGTGGAACCGGAAACCGGGGCCATCATCCCATACTACACAAATAAGAGCTCCATCAATAACAGTATATGAACACTGAACAAATACATAATACCCCCCTCCCCCCGCAGAAAATTCAGAATACACACACATAATAATATCCATCCATCCATCTTCTACCACTTTTCCGGAGGTCCGGGTCGCGGAGGCAGCAGTTCAAGCAGAGAAGCCCAGACTTCCCTCTCCCCAGCCACCTGCTCCAGCTCTTCAGAGAGGATACCAAGGCATTCCCAGACCGGCTGGGAGACATAGTCTCTCCACCGAGTCCTGGGTCTGCCCCGGGGTCTCCTTCCAGTGAGACGTGCCTGAAACACCTCAAGTGGGAGACGTCCAGGAGGCATCCTAATCAGATGCCCATACCACCTCAACTGGCTCCTTTCAATGTGGAGGAGCAGCGGTTCTACTCTGAGCCTCTCCCGGATGACTGAGCTCCTCACCCTATCTCTGAGGGTGAGTCCAGCAATCCTACAGAGAAAGCTCATTTCAGCCGCTTGTATCCGTGATCGTGTTCTTTCAGTCATTACCCAAAGCTCATGACCATAGGTGAGAGTAGGAACGTAGATTGACTGGTAAATTGACAGCTTTACCTTAGAACTAAGCTCCCTCTTCACCACAATAGACCGGTACAACGTCCGCATCATTGCAAATGCTGCTCCAATCCGTCTGTCAATCTCTCGCTCCATTTTCCCCTCACTTGTGAACAAGACCTCAAGATACTTAAACTCCTCCACTTGGGGCAGGAGCCTGTCCCCAACCCAGAGAGGACAATCCACCTTTTTCCGGCTGAGGACCATGGACTCGGACTTGGAGGTGCTGATTCTCATCCCAGCCGCTTCACACTCAGTGGCAAACTGTCCCAGCAAGAGCTGTAGGTCATTGTTGGATGAAGCCAACAGGACAACATCATCTGCAAACAACAGAGATGAGATCCTGTGGTCACCAAGCATGACATCCTCCATTCCCTGGCTGCACCTAGAAATCCTGTCCATAAAAATTATGAACAGGATCGGTGACAAAGGGCAGCCCTGACGGAGTCCAACTCTCACTGGGAATGACTCCGACCGAGTGTTGGCAATACAAACCAAACTCTCACAACGGTCGTACAGAGACCGAATAGCTCGTAACAACAAGCCCGATACCCCATACTCCCAAAGCACCCCCAACAAAAAACCACGAGGGACACGGTCAAACGCCTTCTCCAAGTCCACAAAACATATGTAAACTGGTTGGGCAAACTCCCACGAACCCTCAAGAATTCTCGAGAGGGTAAAGAGCTGGTCCGATGTGCCACGGCCAGGACAAATCCACATTGCTCCTCCTGAATCCGAGGTTCGACCAACAGCTGGACTCTCCTCTCCAGTACCTTGGCATAGACTTTCCCAGGGAGGCTGAGGAGTGTGATCCCTCTAAAGTTGGAGCACACCCTCCGGTCCCCTTTTTTGAAGAGAGGAACCACCACCCCGGTTTGCCATGCCAAAGGTACTGCCCCCAACCTCCACGTAATGTTGCAGAGGCATGTCAACCATGACAGCCCGACAACATCCAGGGCCTTGAGGTACTCAGGGCGAATCTCGTCCACCCCCGGGGCCCGGCCACCAAAGAGATTTTTAACCACCTTGGCAACCTCAGCCCCTGTGATAGGCGAGTCATCCCCCTCGTCCCCAAACCCTGCTTCCTCTGTGGAAGACGTATCAGTGGGATTGAGGAGATCCTCGAAGTATTCCTTCCACCCCCCGACGATATTCCCAGTCGAAGTCAACAGTATCCCATCTGCACCATACACAGTGTGGATAGGGAGCTGCTTTCCCCTCCTGAGCCACCGGACAGTTTGCCAGAATCTCTTCGAGGCCGACCGAAAGTCTTGTTCCATGGCCTCACCAAACTCCTCAAATACCCGGGTTTTTGCTTCAGCAACCACCCGAGCTGCACTCTGCTTGGCCTGCCAGTACACCTCAGCTGCTTCGGGAGTCCCACAAGCCAACCAAGCTTGATAGGACTCCTTCTTCAGCTTAATGGCCCCCCTCACCACTGGTGTCCACCACTTGGTTCGAGGGTTGCCACCACGAGATGCACCGACCACCTTGCAGCCACAGCTCTGGGCCACCCCTTCAACAACAGAGGTGGAGAACATGGCCCATTCAGACTCCATGTCTCCAGACTCCCTCAGAATGTGGTTAAAGTTCTTCCAGAGGTGGGAGTTGAAGACCTCCCGGACAGGGGCCTCAGCCAGACGTTCCCAGCACACCCTCACTATACGTTTGGGTCTACCAGGTCTGAATGGCTTCCTCCCCTGCCATCGGATCCAACTCACCACCAGGTGGTGATCAGTTGATAGCTCTGCACCTCTCTTTACCCGAGTGTCCAAGACATACGGTCGCAGGTCTGATGACACGATAACAAAATCGATCATCGACCTGCAACCTAGGGTGTCCTGGTGCCAGGTGCACATATGGACACCCTTATGCTTGAACATGGTGTTCATTATGGACAAACTGTGGTTAGCACAGAAATCCAATAACTGAACACCACTCGGGTTCAGATCGGGCAGGCCGTTCTTCCCAATCACCCCCCTCCAGGTTTCACTGTCGTTGCCCACGTGTGCATTGAAGTCCCCCAGTAGGACAATGGAGTCTCCAAGAGGAGCACCCTCCAGCACCCCAGTCACAAACTCCAAAAAGGGTGGGTACTCTGAAACATCATTTGGTGCATAGGCACAAATGATGGTCAGTACCCGTTTCCCAACCCGAAGGCAGAGGGAAGCAACCCTTTCGTCCACCGGGGAAAACTCCAATATAGAGGCAACAAGGTGGGGGGATACAAAAATACCCACCCCTGCTCATCGCCTCTCGCCCGGGGCAACTCCAGAAAAGGCCAAGCTCCAGCCCCTCTCCAGGAGACTGGTTCCGGAACCAGAGCTGTGTGTTGAGGTGAGGCCGACTATATCTAGCCGGTATCTCTCAACCTCGTACACCAGCTCAGGCTCCTTCCCCACCAGAGAAGTGACATTCCACGTGCCAAAAGCCAGTTTAGAAAGCTTGGGATCAGTCCGCCAAGGTCTCCGCCTTTGACCGCCACCTAATCCACATAGCACCGGACCCCCATGATCCCTCCTGCAGGTGGTGAGCCCACTGGAGGGCGGACCCATGTAACTCCTTCGGTCTGAGCCCGGCCGGGTCCCATGGGTGGAAACCTGGCCACCAGACGCTAGCCTTCGAGCCCCTCCCCCAGGCCTGGCTCCAGGGTGGGACCCCGGTAACCCCATACCGGGCGGGGTACACTGAATCCTTGATATAGAATTTATCATGAGAGTCTGTTGGATCGTTCTTAGTCTGACCCTTCACCCAGGACCAGTTTGTCTTGGGTGACCCTATCAGAGGCAAATTGCCCCGGACAACATATAGCTCCTGGGATCACTGGGGCACGCAAACCCCCCCCACCACGATAAGGTGACGATCCATGAGGGGGATAATAATAATAACAATAATAATAATAATAATAGTAAATCTGTATAACACTTTTCACAGACAAGTTACAAAAACAGATTAAAAGTTGATCGGGTATAAGAAAAATAAAGCAAAATGAATAACACTTACTGGGCTACCTTGATGGAGTGGATTTCTGCAATAGTTATAATTTCTAAAATGAGCAAAGTTTTATTTAACAATATAGAAAACAATTTTTTTATGAAGTTTTTAAAGTCAGATAATATTATCACCTCTCATCTTGCCTGTGTCTGTCCCTCTGGGTGTGAAGATGGACTTCTGATTTGACTGACTCAGTTATACACAGCACAGGCCCTGTTAGACAATAGGGGAGTTTGAAAGAGCCTTGGGGGTGTGAACAACAACAAGAGTAAAAACAATAGCTCTGGTCTTTGGTGGATCTCCTTGTGGTGAAGATCACTTCCTTTGTGTGTGTGGGGGGGGGGAGGGGGTTGAAGGGGGAGGTGGGGGCAGTTCTCACCACACAATCAATATGTGTCTACAGTGTGCCGACTTCTTGTGCTCCGGTTAATCGGTACTCACCCTGAGGATAGGAGAGTCACTGATGATACTGTGTAGGCTCCATTGATGAACTCTGAATCCACTGATCCATTGATCACCCCTGCAATGAATCTCCTCTCTGTTAGCTAAGAGAATGGTCATCCCAGAACTACTCTGATATATTGCTGCCTCAGGTTCACTCCACCCCCCACTTGTCAGCGTGCTCCTGTTTCAGGGGAGCAACTGTATAGGAAAAGTTTGAGTTTAGTCGGCAATTATCCCAGAAACGAGTTTGTAAGTAACCAACGTGATTTAATCTTCTGTGTTAAGCTTAACAAAAACTCTGCTGTGATGTGATTTCTAGCCCTAATGTTTATATGTCAGCTTGATATCATCACATAAACTTTTCTTATTTAAGTATTTAGTTGTTTGAAAATGTAAAAGCATCAGTTCAATTTTGTTAGTCTGGAACTTTCCCGGCATGAGGCATCTTAAGGTTGGAAACCTTTTAAAGTCATTCAGTAAGACATATCTCTTATTTATTTTTTTTAAATTCAAAGTGAAAATCTAATTTGAAGAAACAATCTTTGCCCCTGGTGGGTCAGGCCTGCACCTGTGTATGGCGGCTCCGCTGCCATCATTGTGTGAATGTCTGTTTGTGTGTTTCTGTAAAGTGCTTTGGTCATCCTGAGATGCGAAAAAGCACTTTCACCATTTACCATTTTATTTTGTTAAAATTTAAATCAACACGTTTACTTAATGTTTCGGTTTGTTTTCTGTCACATGTATAAGAGAGATGGATGTGTGTTTGTGAATGGGTGGATAGATGAGAAAAGGTGCTATATAAGTGAACGCCGTTTACCATTTTATTTTGTTAAAATTTAAATCAACATGTTTAGCTCTGCGGCTGTGCATTATCTTTTGCTGTGCGATGTTACTTCTGCCGTATGTATAAGCGACTTCTTTAATCAAAAGAAAACTTCTAAAACTCTGCAATGCAACTACAACAGGCCACGGCAATCTGTCCCCATCGTTTCCCGTATATATCAACGTCCCATTCTCACACTACCCCCTAGAAAATGGGTCAAAGGTTATATGCCTTTCATCTCGACAAACAATGCAGCTTTTTACCCATATATAAACATTCCACTCCCACATTCACCCCTCAGGGCATGGGGTCAAAGGTCATCACAGGATAAAGGGGCAGGTCAAAGGGGGTGGGGCAGGGTCACCATCCATCAAACTTTTTGACATAAAGTATATAGATCCCTCTCTGTTATCATATATAAACTATAGAATTTACAGAAAATATATATCGTGATATGTATCATCATCATCAAATGAGATTACTTCTATCGTGATATGAAATTTTGGTCATATCGCACAGCCCTACTTAAAACTATATATGAAGCTTTAGTTTCTAAATTTAGTTTCTAAATTAAACTGCAAGTAAAAATAAAAACTGAAAAAAATCTCACAGCAGCCTATACTCCTGTGCTCAGTTCTTCCAAAAACCAAGGCCAAAGGACACATAGTATCAGTAGTCATCGTATTTTAGAAAGGTAATTGATCCCTCAGGGTGAAGAAGTTTTGAATTCAGCTGATATGCCGCACATGCAGCCTAAGCACTATAAAGCACTATAAAGTCAACTGTAACGATAAAGTTATAGTTTTAAAAATCATTCTAAGGGCCCTTCACACCAGGCATGATAAAGGTAAAGATAACTATAAAATAATAGTTTTAAAAATCGTTCTAACTGCAGTGAATAGCAGAGTCCACACTACAGCAATAATCATAACAAAAGTGGCAGACGATATTGTTGGGATCACTTCCAGAGCAGTTTTATGAACCATAAAAACACTTTCAGCCAATCAAAAAACATCCAGCTATCACTGTCACCTGTTTTGACAGCAGGGATGAAATAAATGACAGAGGCTGAGAACGTTTAACTGCTTTCATCATGATCAGAGTGCACAGTAGAGGGTGGAGGAGAAATAAGTGGATGCATAAAGTGACCCTCTGAAACAGCTCTATGCAGCCAAACTGAAGTTATTATTATTAGCCTGTTATTAATTATTTGCAAGTCCATGTGATTCCACTTTGCACCGTGTGCTCACTTCATCCTACCTGTGTGAGTCTGGAGATGAAAAAAATCAAGCAACTAATTTCACACTCTTTTTGCTTTTCTTATTTTTTTCTCTGCCCAAGGTACAGGTCTAGTTTTAAAAAATTCTTTAAGATTACTGTTTGCAACAGCGGCATAAACCGTCTCATTCTCTACAGGACAAACATATACGGGGCAGTATGAAGCCAGTGTGGAATGTGCAGCTGTCGTTTGGCTCTACTGTTAGAGCGATATCGTTAATCAGTGTGGACACTTAGAATAAATTTTAAAACTCTAATTTTATAGTCATCGTTATCATGCTTGTTGTGGATGGCCCTTAACTCAAGTGGAAAGCAGTGTCCACACTACAGCTGTGTGGACACTGCCTTCCACTTGAGTTAGAACAATTTTTAAAACTGTAACTTTATAGATATCTTTCTAGTGCTTGGTGTGGACAGCCCTTTAAGCTGCTCTTTTCATGTATTTTGTGAAAATATTGCTGATATTTAGCTGCTGAAGAAGTGTTCACTTTTAAAAAACAAAATATCTTATTGTGGAGTGTGTAAATGAAGAGGCAGATTCACTTCAGGCGATTTATTGCACACTCACACTTCACAAGCAAAGAACAGACTGACATTTAAGCAGAAACTCTCCTCTTAAGTTTCATGGCATTTACATCACACACAACATGACATTTGCATCACACTGCATTCAACCCCCTTCATCCCTGACTCCTTCCTGCTATCTCACCAGGAACCTCCTGCTCTTTGTTCTCCCATGCTTATCCACTGTCTCCTGTCTGAGATGCTAGATAATCAGGCTCCCCCAAGGTGCTACCCCCCCCAACATCTTAGATAGAACAATAGAATAACAGTCCACATGCTGTGATAGAACAATAGAATATCAGTCCACATGCTGCTTGGGCTTCCGTCTCCTCCCGTATCTGCTGTAACTGGGGTTTACCGCCTCCGCGGCGCTGCTGTGCCGGTTGGGGGCTGCTGGGAGTGTGTCTGACTGCGGGTGGACTGTTGCTAGGGGGGGGGCCACTTCGGTCTGTCCGTGTGGCTGCTCTGGTGAATCGTTTCCCTGGGGAGCTCTCCGTGGGGGTCTTCCACGCCGAGGGGCCCTAGCCAACAGCACTTGCTCGTCCACCACAACGAAAGCGGGTTTGAGTCTGTCTATGCCAATTTTTTCCCTCCTACCCCCCAAGTCTAGCAAAAAATGCTTATCCCCTGTTTCCAGCACTCTGAACGGTCCATCATAGGGTGGGCGCAATGGAGGGCGGTGGGCGTCGTGTCTGACAAACACGAACTCCGCGCTCTTCAAAGTTTTAGGCACGAAAACACGCAGAAAACTGTGGTGGGCAGGGCCCGGCAGCGTGCCTGTGTTTGCGCTACGCTGCAAAAGCTGAGACGGGGAGCTGCCCGGCGCGGGATTATCTGGCAGAAATTCCCCGGGCAGCAGTAGTGGCTGCGCAAAAACGAGCTCTGCCGGGGAAGCTTCTAGATCTTCTTTCGGCGCGGAGCGCAACCCCAATAGAACCCATGGCAGCCTGTCTACCCAATTTGCATCCGTCAATGAAGCCCGGGGAAGGAAACGGTTATAAAAGTTCACCATTCCCCAAAATTCCTGCAGCGCCCTGACCGTCTGAGGCTGGGGAAAATCCTCCATGGCGCGCACTTTGTCGGGCAGTGGGATCGCTCCTTCCGGAGAGACGCGGTGCCCCAAAAAATCAATCTCCGTCACGCTGAACTGGCATTTCACCGGGTTGATTATTAACCTGTGCTCCTCCAACCTCCGGAAAACCGTCGTGAGGTTGTCATCACCCGCAGCTCACGGGCTTCCACCTCAGCTGCGCGCACACCTGCTCCTCGTTAGTGCGCAGCTATTTATTCCATCCTGCCCTGAGCTGCAGCCTGGAGCCGTCTGTCTCCCTGCGTACTCAACTCAGCAGCATCCTTTCCTCCAGGCCTGCTGACTACTCTCCTAGACACGTAAGCTGTCTGTAATTGCCTTACCTTCTCCCGTCAGCCTTCCCCTGTGCACAGGTGGATCTCTTGGCGGCGGACTCACTCCTCCTCGTCTCGCCGCTCTTCTACCCTGCTGCATCATCCCGGACGCACCGCAGGACGCTGTCTCCCAGGCTTGGGACCTTGCCAACGCCAGCCACCGCGTCACTACAAGTAAGCACAGAACTCTGTCACCTTCTTGTATGGTTGCCCAGCTAATCCCTGCTCTCCTCTCGTTATAGGGTTGCCTGGCCGCATGGCGTGCTGCTCTGTCCTGGCTTACATCTTCCACCCACATCACACTCTCATTTCTCACACACGCATTCATACACTAACATTATTGTTGAATAAAGCTTTCAAATCTGCCTGAGCCTGCGTGCGTGTTTCCTGGGCCGAACAATATGTCAGTACGGCTCCAGCAAAGCGGCCCAGTGGACAGCGGGCTTGCACGCCGTTTTTCCACCCTCGAGGCTCAGGTGGATATGATTGCTCATCAACAGCAGGTTATATTAAATCAACTTACCTCAATTACTAACTGGTTAGACCGCCTGGACCCTCCGTGGGCTTTCCCTCCGGGTCCTCTTGGCGTTGCGACTCCGGTTGCCTCCACAGCTGGCCAGCCTAGCTCGGGAGCGCCAACCCGTCTCACACCCATTCCAACTCCTGCTCACTTCAACGGGAAACTCGGTGGAGCGAAGGGGTTTATCTTGCAGTGTGAGTCGGTGTTTCTGCGCGTTCCCAGGGATTTTCCCTCAGACCATAGCCGAATCGGGTACATGGCTAATCTTCTCGAGGGGCGAGCGTTAGCTTGGGCTTACGCTGTAATGACGAAGCCCAGCTACACAAACCTCTCGTATGACCGGTTCATGCGGGACTTTTTAGAAGTCTTCGATCATTCCCGTCTCGACAGCGTCCTCGCTGATCGGCTCCTTAGTCTCCAACAGGGAGGCCAGTCAGTGGCGGAGTACGCGGTCGACTTCCGGGTGGTAGCGGAGGAAGTGGTCTGGGGAGAGGCTTCTCTCTGCAGCGTTCTCCTCCGTAGCCTCAATTCTGGTCTGAGGGATGAGCTAGCCGGTCGGGATCTCCCAGGGCGACTCTCTGAGTTGATCTCGCTCACGATTAGCCTGGACAACAGGCTACGTGAGCAGGCTGCGGAGCGGAAGTCTGTCAGCCGCTCACACGGAGCTTCCCTCCACCCAGCTCAGTCTCGCCCCCTGGCGTTACCGGCTCCGGAGTCCACCAATGAACCAGAGGCCATGGCTATCGGGCGCACTAGGCTCCCTCTAGCGGAGAGACAACGCGGGCGGGAACGGGGTCTCTGCATGTATTGCGGAGATGACCAGCATCCCGTGGAGCTGTGCCCAGTTAAGCCAAACGGGGAGGTCCGCGAGTCACTGTAGGGGGCCTCGCGGACGCTAACCGGCCAAATCCCCTATCGTCATGCACACTGCCCATACGTTTCTGCCACAACTCCACTGGGCAATCCACTCACGCACTGGTGGATTCTGGGGCAGAGCAGAGTTTTATCTCTAAGAGCCTGGCAACCCGTTTGGGCATACCCTGCCAACTGCTGCCAACCCCCCTGAACTTGGTGATGCTCTCTCGCTCTTCCCTGGGAACAGTTACACACCGCACGAAGCCAGTTCTCATCATCGTCTCTGGCAACCACCGGGAGGATCTGACCCTCTACGTCTTGCCCTCCTTGTCGGACCGTGTCATTCTGGGTTACCCCTGGCTGCGGCTGCACAACTCTGTCCTGGATTGGAGAACCGGCAGCGTCTTGTCCTGGAGCACCTTCTGCCTGGGCACCTGCCTCCAGTCGGCGGCTTGTGCTTCATCCTCTCCTCCGCCGGCTCCGGTCTCCGAGCCCCCGGACCTGACTCTAGTGCCGCAGGAGTTCCATGACTTGGGGGCAGCATTCAGTAAGTCCAGAGCCTTGTCCCTTCCTCCGCATCGACCATACGACTGTGCGATTAACATCCGCCCGGGGGCCCCCCTGCCGTCTGGCCACCTATACAGTTTCTCTGCACCGGAACGCGAGGCGATGGACACCTACATTAAGGAGTCGCTCGGCGCTGGGATCATCCGCCCCTCCTCGTCCCCGCTTGGCGCGGGCTTCTTCTTCGTGGATAAGAAGGATGGGTCCCTACGCCCCTGTATCGACTTCAGAGCGCTCAATGACATCACTATAAAGGACCGCTACACCCTGCTGCTCATGGACACTGCCTTCCACTCCCTCCAGGGGGCGACCTGGTTCACCAAGCTTGACCTCCGCAGCGCTTACCATCTCGTTAGGATCCAGGAGGGAGACGAGTGGAAAACGGCCTTTAGGACACCCAGCGGTCACTTCGAATATCTCGTGATGCCGTTCGGGCTCACCAACGCACCTGCCGTCTTCCAGCGTCTCATTAACGACGTTCTGCGGGACTTCCTGGGAGTATTCCAGTTGGTGCAGTTGGTGCAGGTCAAGGTTCCACTCAGTGATTGATGAGACAGAAGAAGTGAAGAGAAAAATGACATGAGGGCAGTCAGCCTGAGGAAAGACAAAGTAGTTGTAGATCAAAAAGTTCTCACAAAAAAGACAAAAAATGATGTGATGAAATGGAATTGACACTCTGTAGACTTAAAGTAAATGACGTGGATAATTAAATGATAAAAATGAATGTGTAATATATAGTGGATATAAAAAGTCTACACACACTAAATGGGCACATGCGCACGCAGTGACCGGCAGCGGGTGAAAAAAGTTCGACATCTCTGTCTCTGTTTTTATGCACTTTAATGTGTTTTAACGTAATTCTCTGTGCCATTTTTGTCCTTGAATGTTTGTGGACTATATAACGAAGAGCCCCCTGGTTCCATCAGTATGGATTTCCTTCTTGTTTTTGCACTGTCGTTTCTTTCTTACCGGCTCTTTGTCTTGGAGGTTAGCGTGATCACGATCGTATACCTGCCAACTACTCCAGTTTTGCTGTAATGGTTACGGTTTTCAAGACCCCATTCCGGGTTACGGCTTTATTAATCAAAATTATGGTTTTTCACTAAAAATTCAGTCAAAAATTTTAAATCGTAAAAAAAAACACGAAAGCAATTCCAAACATGAGATCGCTAGGAATCGTATCTAAATTTAGAACAGAGCAACACGTGATGGCGGCCGGGATGGTCACACTTTTTCAGTGCTGAGACAAAGTTGCTGATTTTGCCACTAAAATAACTAACCAACAGCGAATATCGGATCAACATTTGTGACGCACAGGCTGAATTTCCACCTTGGTTGAACCAGCTTTTGAAGTAGAAATACCCCTTTATTCGCCTTTCACCGGGCTCTGTGAGTAAACTGAGTAGCGTTTCTTTTCGTGGTTCGCTGCTAGGCTTTACCTGAAGCGTTTGCTAAGCTAACGCTATCGCTATTGAGGGTATTGAGGTTTCTATTCTCGCGCGAAATCCCGGAGAGGCGTGCGTACATGGCGAGATGTAAACTGCTGCAGACGTTCGCACGACTGCACTTCAACCCTGGCAAATGGACCATGGATTCGACATCTAAAGAGAGAATACATTTTATATAATGCCTAAGATTCTGAAGAACATGTGCTGTGTAATTGCAAGCCTTGTCATGCTTGGTGTATCATGTAAACACATAAAATATCAGAGCGATTTTGCCGTCATTACGCACGTGTCATACAGTGCTAGTATACCCTGCTGATATTTCTAGTCTTCTAGTTACCTCCGCCGAGGAGGTTATGTGATCATCAGCGTTGGTTTGTCTGTTTCTTTGTTAGCAAGATAACTCAAAACGTTATGGACGGATTTTCATGAAATTTTCACAGATTGTCAGAAATGGGGTATCCTACAGATGATTAGATTTTGGTGGTGATCTGGATCACCGTCTGGATCCAGGAATTTTTTAAAGGATTCTTTTTTTTTTCTTTTTTTTTTTTTATTTTTTTGGGCAGCACGGTGGTGCAGTGGTTAGCACTGTTGCCTTACAGCTAGAAGGTTCCTGGTTCGAATCCCCGGGCTGGCAGGGGTTGGAACCTTTCTGTATGAAGTTTGCATGTTCTCCCTGTGCTGTGTGGGTTTACTCCGGGGGCTCCGGTTTCCTCCCACAATCCAAAGACATGCATGTTAGGTTAATTGGTTGTTCTAAATTGTCCCTAGATATCTGTTTCCTATAGGCCCTTAGAATAGAGGGTTAGCATTAGTGAAAGCGCTTTGAGTGGTCTTTGTGACTAGAAAAGCGCTATATAAGTGCAGGTTAGTTAGTTAGTAGTTAGTTTTTTAAGTTTTTGTAAAGGGTATACAGGTCATTACAGCATTGCATTGTTTACATTTTCATCACATGTTCCCTTATTTTTTGCTATTTGACAACATTGGTAGGATAGTTATTACAACACCCCCCTTTTTTTTTTTAAAGTGAAAGAAAAAGTGAAATTAAGGAGAATTAAATAAAAACAAAACAAACAAAAAAAAAACGAATAAACAAACAAACAGAACAGCAAAAAACAAACAAACAGAAAATTAAGTAAATAAAAGTAAAAGAGCATCTGAGTAGTGTTGGAACAAAGAGCGGGACCATTATTGAAATGGTATTTGTCAAAGATTAGATCTAATGGAAGACACATATGCAATCCAGGGTTGCCAAAAGTTCATGAACCCATCCATGTCCTGTCTCAGTGCGAATGTCAACTTTTCCATCGAGTAAATGTCTTGAATCACGTTAATCCAATCTTCAGGTGTAGGACAGTCCTTCAGCATCCATTTTTTAGTTAGGGCTTTTTTACTTGCCAATATTAAAACATTGAATAAGTATTTATCTCCTCGTCTTTCCAGTGAGTCCGGTAGTAAACCCAAATACAAAGTTACAAAAGAAAAGGGAACTGTTATTTTGAATATTTTCCCCAATATTGTCTGTACGTTGGTCCAATATTGGTGGATAATTGGGCATGACCAAAACACATGAAAATGATTTACAGTCTTTTCACCACACAAGCGCCAACAGTTCAACCCCTTATGGGTAAATTTGTTTTGTGAAGGTGTTCTGAAAAATCTTACCAAATTTTTCCATCCAAATTCTCTCCACTGCAGGGAAGAGGTACTTTTCCATTGCTGTTTATTTAGCTTTTCCCATATTTCCAATTGTAAAGTGAAATTCCCCTCTTTTTCCCATCTCTCTTTTATATATGATGTGTTGTCTCCTTTTAAGTCTTGAAGACCTTGATATATTTTAGAAATGTATCTGATCCCTGGGATCCCTTTATATGCCATTAAGAAGACCTTCAGAACACCTGACTGGGCCCTTTCCAAATCCTCCTTTTTAAGTATATTGTTTATGTGGTGTCTAAGCTGAAAGAACCTGTAAAGATCTTGATTTATTAGACCTTGTTTTTTCAAATCTTCAAAACTTCTTAAAGTTTGCCCCTTAAAAAAATCGTAATATTTTATCAGCCCTTTCTCTTTCCACTCTTTAAATCTAGTGTCTGTTTTATTGGGGGTAAAGTCTTGATCATAGGCAATCCATTGCAGAAGTCGATAGGGCTCTTTAGCTTGATTCTCTCTGACTATCTTAAACCAAATTTTTAGCGGGGTCTCTATCCACGGGTTGGTGTTATTCAAGAGTTTAGGTAAGGCATTGTTCCCTATTATTGCCTGTAGGGGGATGTCACTTGTTATTTGGCATTCCATCTCCTTCCATTGTGCCGTGTAGACTGGGTTACATATCTCTACTAAAGTTTTAATTTGTGCAGCTATAAAATAGTCCCTGATATTTGGCAGCGCGAGCCCACCTTTGTCTTTGTTTAGCTGTAGGGTTCTATATCTGATTCTAGGTCTCTTACCCTGCCATATGAATCTTGAGATCCTTCTGTCCAGCTCCTGCCATGTTTTTTTGGGAGGTTCTACTGGTATTGTTTGGAAAAGGTATAGAAGACGTGGAAGTATATTCATTTTGACTGCTTCAATTCTTTGTGCAGTACCTAAGAATGGTATCATATTCCATCTTGCTAGGTCAGATTTTATTTTAGTCACCAGTGGATCATAGTTTAGTGTTATAATTTTGTCGAGTTGTTTCGGGATATTGACCCCCAGATATTTCATAGATTCCAACTCCCAGTTAGTTTTGAGTTCATTTAGTGAAAAATGATTTGGGTCATAGTTGAATGTTAAGACTTGGGTTTTATGCATGTTTAATTTGTACCCCGATAAATCTCCATAGTCTGAAAAAACTGAGATTAGTTCTGGTAGAGAAGTGTCTGGCTGCCCTAGGTATATTAAAATGTCATCAGCAAAGAGTGCTATTTTATGTTCCTTCTGACCAAGTGTAATACCTTGAATTTCTTGATTTTGTCTTATCCATTGGCTCAGAGGTTCTATGAAGCTTGCAAAGAGCAGTGGAGACAGGGGGCAGCCCTGACGACATCCTCTTTCCAGCTCAAAAGATGATGATAAATTACCGTTAATCCTTATTTTAGCTGTTGGTTTTTTATATAATGCCTGTATAGTTCTAATGAAGTTGTTATGAAAATTGAAACTGGATAAGATTCTATATAGGAAAGACCAGTCAACCGAATCGAATGCTTTTTCAGCATCTAATCCCAATATGACTGCATTTAAGTTATATTTTTTTATATGATGAATTATGTGTTAAGTGCGTCGAATGTTGTCTTGTGTCTGTCTTTGTCTTATAAAACCTGTTTGGTCTAAGTGAACTAAGTCTGTCAGTATGTTTTCTAATCTTTTGGCAAGGATAGTGGTAAAAAGCTTATAGTCCTGATTTAATACACTGATTGGTCTGTAGTTGGAGCATTCTAGTTTGTCCTTTTCAGGTT
This sequence comes from Pholidichthys leucotaenia, assembly GCA_020510985.1. Lineage (NCBI taxonomy): Eukaryota > Metazoa > Chordata > Actinopteri > Cichliformes > Pholidichthyidae > Pholidichthys > Pholidichthys leucotaenia. Next base: position 67,659,971 of record CM035842.1, on the reverse strand, counting down.
TAGGTATAACTGCAATGACCCCTTCTCTCCAGGAGGGGGGGATTTCCCCAGTGTGGAGGACGTAGTTAAATGTTTTCAGGAGGAGAGGAGATAGTTGCTGTTTAAAGGTTTTGTACCATTCTGCTGTATAGCCATCTGCTCCTGGGGATTTGTTAGCTTTAAGTTTCATAATTGCTTTTTCCAATTCTTTAGGTTGTATTTCTGACAGTAGGGTTTTATTTTGTGAATCTGTAAGTTGGGGAAGGTTTAATGTGTTTAGTAATGTCTCGGATGCGTTTTTATGTTTTTTGTGGGAGTATAAGTTCTTGTAGTAATTCTCGAAGCTTTTAAGAATATCCTGAATTCTGAATTTTATTTCCTTTGATACTGGGTCTCTGATTTTGTAGATTGCTCTTTCTGTTTGTTGTTTCCTCAATTTATAGGCTAGTAATTTTGCCGATTTACTGCCTGCTTCATAGTGTTTTTGTTTCAGAAATGTAAGTTTCTTCTGGATTTCTATTGTGTAGATCTCATTTATTTGATTTTTAATTTCTTTAATCTTGAGCGAGCCATTAGACTGAGTGTTGTCTTTGTGTTCTTTTTCTAGGTTCTTGAGTTCTGACTCTAGTGTGATTAGTTTTTCTTGTCTCAGTTTCTTTTGGGTTGCCAGTTTTGCAATAATTTTTCCCCTTATTACAGCTTTGCACGCATCCCACAGTATTAAAGGAGATACTTCTCCATTATCGTTTTCTTCCAAATATCTGAGAATATCTGATTCCAATTCATCTTTCAGTGGTCCTTTCAGGACACTTGAATTCAACCTCCAGGAAAATGTATTATTTGTGTATTTTTGGATGTTTAAGTCCATATAGATCGGACTGTGGTCGGAGAGATCCATCAGTCCTATTTTACATGTTTTTACTCTTCCAATGTCTCTATTAAACATAAAAAAGTAATCAATCCTTGAGTAAGATGAATGTGGCGTTGAATAAAAAGTATAATCTTTTACATTGGGGTTGAATTCCCTCCATACGTCACAGATTCCCATTTCTTTTAGTAGCATCCGAGTATTCTTACTTTGGGTGTTATTTTGATGTGAAGAATTACCTGTCGCATCCCAGTATGGATTCAGTCTTAGATTGAAGTCTCCACCACATATCACTAAACCTTGGGCTTTAGTTATCATTAGGTCGAATACATTTTTATAAAATTTCCATTTAGCCCCTGGTGGTGCATATACATTCAGCAGGGTGATATCTTCTCCCTCTAGCCGCCCAGTTACCAAACTGTACCTCCCTTCTTTATCTTTGTGTTCTGATTTTTTTTCAAATGTAATTTTGGTTGATATCAATGTCGCTACTCCCCTCCTCCTCCCTGATTTATATGAAGATGAAGAGATCATTTTAAACCCTTGTCTATTGAGTTTAGTGTGTTCCACGTCTGTTAGGTGGGTTTCTTGTAAAAATATTATTTCTGCTTTGTCTTTTTTCATTTTGCGTAGAATCTTGGATCTTTTAACTGGATTCAGGATCCCTTTTACATTATATGAGGCTATTTTGGTTACACCCTGTTTCTCCATTGTATTTTCTTATTTAGTATAACAGTGTGGTGGCCCTCTTTTTTGCTACTCAGAAACTGAAAGAACATTAAGAACATAAAAAACATTAAGAACATAGTGTACGAAACTTTAAAACAAAAAACTGTCAAAAAAACTTCCTGAGCTGGGGTCTCTTTAAAGACCCTGTAAGAGCCCTGATGGAGTGTAGGCTCTGAGGGAAATTCCTCAAACTCTGTTACGTGCTGAGGGCCCTCTCTTACCCCTGTAAGTTGTCCCATGTTTTTAACGTGAATTTCAGATCCCAATCCGAATTTGTAATGATTTTTTTTTTTTTTTTTTTTTATGCCTATAACCTATGAGATTGTGTGCACCCTCCCACCCCCATCACAGCAAACATTCACGCTAATACAGTATTTGTTAGTATGGAGAGAACATGTGGGTCATTGTTACATTTCTATTTTAACATGATTTTTTTTTTTCCCCTTTAAATTAAGAAGACATTTGTTTCTAATGCTATAACTGCTCCATGAAAGGTTTTACCACATGCTGATTCTGCATCTCCTTTAATGTTTGTTACCTTGTAGGAGGGGGGTGGAAGTGCAGAGTGACTGAAAAGAAAAAAAAAAAAAACAAAAAGGTCGCTATTCCTTCCTGGAACTGGAAAGCTTATCTTTGTAGCTCTGGGGCTGGGTTTCCCGCTGCTGGCCCGTGGATTTTGAAGGTCTCTGAGTGGACCACGTTTGAGCTCTGATTTTCTCGCTCAGATCTGCTGCGGGTTTAAACACCGTTACCGGGAGTCCTCTCCTTGCCATGTCAGTTGTTGCTTCTTCCGCTGAATTATAGAGACATGACTCTTCACCGTAAAAGACCCTTAGCTTTGCCGGAAATGGCGTCTGAAAGCGTAAATTCTGTTCCCGTAAAACCTTTTTGGCGTCGTTATATTCCCGTCGTTTTTTAAGAACCTCAGGGGCGTAATCGTGCTCCACGAAGACTTTTCTCTCATGATGCATAAATCCTTTTTTCTGCCAAGCCCGTCTTACAACCTCTTGTTTTATTTTGAAATTGGCGAATCTTACCACCACAGAACGTGGGGGCGCTTCCGGGGCTGGCTTTGCGGCTAATGTACGATGGGCTTTTTCTATCTTCAAATCGGTGGTTTGTGGAATATCCAACTTCTCTCTCAATAAGGATTCCACGCATTCCGCCACTGTGTTGAAACCATCTTCAGCTCCTTCTTTCAGACCGTGAATTCTGATGTTATCTCGTCTCTGTCTTCCTTCTTGGTCGGTTAGCTTAGCCTCCAGCCATGACTGTTTTCTGTGTAAATCCAGCACAGAATCTTCAAGCACTTTTACTCTTTCTTCAGCTTCCAAGATTCGGTTTTCGGCCTGGTCCATTCTGCTGTTTGCCTTTTTTAGATCCTCTCTGAATTCAAGAAATTCGGCCCGAAATCGTCGTATTTCGTCAAATAGCGATTTCAAGCTAATCCTTTTGTTAGCTAGGCCCAGGTCCTCGTCTTCTGAACGGAGGTCCTCCGGTTCAGATTCTGCAGCCACTGTGTGTCCTGACCTGGGGAATGTCAGTTTCCTCTGCTTGTGGTTAGGCATGGTGTTATTGTCTTTTGATTTTTAATCTTCCAAAAATCCGTTAGGTCTGATTTTGAGGATGTTTTCCTTGGATTGAGTCTGGGAGTTTCAGCGTTAGGTTGCTATCACCATGGCGTCCAGACCGGAAATCCCTTTTTTTTTTTTTTTTTTTAATTTAACATTGCGAGATAGGGCCATTTTCAATATTTTATTTATGATGTTAAACACTGTATGGGGGGAACTGTGACACTTGGCGGAGGTCTGCACTCTCCGAGTGCTTTTCTAGTATTCATAATACATCACATCTGGCCTATTCGAAGTTCTATGCAGTGTTAAGATAGTATTTTGAATGCAAATTTAATGAATGAATGAATCTTTATTTCGGATAGATTAAAAGTAAAGATTAAAAAGAAACAGAATAATATAACAAAGGCGAAAAAATCCAACAAGGTCAAATTAAATAAACAATAACTCCTCTGATTATACAGTTCAACATAAGTTATCTGAAATGGGTGATGGCTGAAGCTGCAGCTTATATTGCCCACCCATATTCCATCCAAGAATTCAAAAGAAAAACAAAACAAGAGCGATTACAATTCAGAACAAAGCTAAGACAAAATGTGACAAAAAAAACTAAGTAACAACACAACACAGACTGGATATGACAATCCTTATGTGATTTTACATGTCATCTTGTATATATGTTTGGAGTATTTCTTCCTTTAGTTTTTGGTTAAATTGTCCAAGCGTTGTACATGATTTTAATTCAGGTCCAAAATCGTTCCATAATCTGACTCCTTGCACTGAAACACAGTGTTGCTTGGTGGTAGTTCTCACTGAAGGTTTTTGAAATATACATGCTCCTCTGAAATGATATTGTTTCTCCCTTATTTGGAACAACTTGTGGATATTTCCGGGCAGTGATAGATTCTTCACTTTAAACATTATTACTGCAGTTTTAAAGTCAACCAGATCTTTCAACTTGAGAGCTTTTAATTTAAGAAAAAGTGGGTTTGTTGGTTCCCTGTAAGCAGCTTTGTTTATTATTCTAATAGCTCTCTTCTGAAGCATAATGACTGGATATATGTTTGTTTTATATGTATTTCCCCATACTTCAGTACAATATGTCATGTATGGGAGTATTAATGAATGATACAAAGTATATAATGTGGGTTGATTCAGCAAATATTTCGCTCTGTGTAGTATTGCAATTGATTTAGATATTTTACCTTTAATATAATTAATATGTGACTTCTATGTCAAATGCTAATGTTTGTTTGACACTGCGGCTCCTGGACCCCAGCTAGCTACTAGGCTTTTCAGGTTTGAAAGCTGAAGAAATATGTGGTTGTTAGCTACATTCTAACTTGATTTAATGCTAATATTTGTTTGGCGTCGGGGGGCTTCACCCCCCTGAACCCCCCACCAGGACTTTGTCCTGGACCTACCGGGGCCTGCGGCCCCTGGACCCCAGCTAGCTACTAGGCTTTTCAGGTTTGAAAGTTAAAGAAATATGAGGTTGTTAGCTACATTTAACTAGATTTAATGCTAATATTTGTTTGGTAAATATTAGCATTATTATTATTAGCATTAGCATTATTAGCATTAGAATTAGCATCGGCCCCTGGACCCCAGCTTGCTACTAGGCTTTTCAGGTTTGAAAAGTTGGCAGGTATGCGATTGTGCCGGGAAGGACGCAGTATTCCAGAGACATGTTACTGCATTTAAACATGGATAATGCAGCATCTATGTTTGAGTCTGTGCCGCAACTGCCGGACTTTATTTTAAGAGATTTTCATGGACACAGCGATGAAAAGACAGACAAGAAGAGGAAACGCGGAAAGCGTGGAGGCGTAAGATTAAATCTGAGAAGGCGTCAGCCTAACTGCATTCCTCTTCCTTCCATTATTATGGGGAACGTACAATCCTTGAGAAATAAAGTGGATGAAATTCAAGGAAATGTCCGATATCAGAAGGATTTCAAGAACTGTTGTGTCATGGCTTACACAGAGACGTGGTTTACGGTGCATGACCAAGATGCAGACCTGAGTATTGATGGCTTTGGAGCCCCACTTTGCTCGGATCGGCAGGAAGAGGTAATAGGGAAATGTCGGGGGTGGCGTATGTTTGTATATTAATAAACAGTACTGTACATCTGTCACGGTCAGAGAGCACATCTGTACACCAGATGTGGAGCTTCTGTCCATGTCACTACACCCCTTTTGTCTGCCCCGCGAGTTCCCCCAACTTTTTATAACGACTGTGTACATTCACCCGAGGGCAGATGCTGACTCCCCCTCCAGCACCGTCTTTTATGTGGTACAGCGGTTGCAGTCGATATTCCCAGAAGCTCCAAATTTTATACTTGGGGATTTTAACCATGTGTCTCTAAAGAAGACACTTAAAAACTTTTATCAGTATGTCTCCTGCCCAACCAGGGGAGAAAAGACATTGGACCTGCGCTACGGATCCATAGAGAGGGCCTATAAATCGCTTTCCCTTCCTCCTTTAGGATCCTCAGATCACAACTGTGTACATTTGCTGCCCACATATAAAACTGCTCTCAAAAGAGGCGAGGCAAAGGCCAGAGACATAGACGTGTGGACAGATGATTCAGTGCACTGCCTCCAGGAATGCTTTAACTGTACGGACTGGGGGGTGTTCACGCTCGCCTGCGGAGAAGATTTGGACTCTTTAGTGGACGTGACATGCTCATACATGGCTTTGTGCAGAGACAAGATCGTTCCACGTAAAAGTGTCAAAATATATCCCAACAACAAGCCATGGGTTACTAAATCAGCTAACTGCTGCTTACAGAGGAAATCACTTGCCTTTAAACAGGGGGTTGTTTCTGAGCTGCAGGTTGCACAAAAGACCTGAAGGCCGAAATTTTAAGAGCAAAACAGAAGTCTAAATCTGAGTTGAGAAGCAAGATGGCAACAAAAAAGCTTGGTTCAGCCTGGGCCAGTATGAAAACTATTGCAGGCCTTCAGAGCACAGAGCGCAGTAATCGTGTGTTTTTAGATGGTTTTAGTAAGTCCTTACAGACACAACATGTGCCTAAGATCTGGAAAGATGCCGTGGTTGTCCCCGTTCCAAAATCCAGCTGTCCTAAAATGGTAAATGACTTTAAACCAGTTGCTTTGACTTCAACTTTAATGAAAATTTTTGAAAACTGGTCAGATTTGAGGTCCTAAAGCAGACTGAGAATGCATTGGATCCTATGCAGTTTGCCTATAGGCCCCACAGAGGAGTGGAGGATGCCACTGTCACTCTGTTTAACATGCTTTTTAAACATCTGGATTTTAATGGGACACACGCCAGGCTTTTATTTGTAGACTTTTCTTCCGCCTTTAATACAATCCAACCTCATATTTTAGTTGAAAGGCTCCTGCAACAATTTGATTTGAGTAATAATCTGGTGGGTTGGATTCTGGATTTTTTAACCAACAGGACACAGAGTAAGGGTCAATGGTACATTGTCTGACCGAAAGTGCTCTTTTACTGGCTCTCCGCAGGGGTGTGTGTTGTCACCACTGCTCTTCATCCTGTACACAAACATGTGTCGGGGCAGACATGACAACAGACACATTATAAAGTATGCTGATGATTCAGTTGTTGTCAGTCTCTCTCCAGGATGGTGAGAGTGGCCACGGCCCAGTAGTTGATGATTTTGTTCACTGGTGTGAGGATTCCTACCTGCAGCTGAATACGACAAAAACTAAAGATATGATTACTGACTTTAGGAGGAAAACTCCCAGGCACAAAGTCACCATACTAAAAGGCCAGACCACCGAATGTGTACAATTCTACAAATATCTTGGGACGATTATTGATAGTAATTTAAACTTTGAAGAGAACTGTGAAAGGGTGTGCAAAAAGGGTCAGCAACATTTGCATTGTTTAAGGAAACTTGCACGCTTCCAAATTGACCGAACCATAATGACAATGTTTTATCGGGCTTTTATTGAGTCTGTTTTATCCTTTTCTTTAGTGTCATGGTTTGGTCAGATAAAACTGAAACAGGAAATCCTTGGATCAGGTAGTTAGATGGTCCAGTCGTTTGCTTGGTGAGTCACAGCTGAGCCTGACATCCCTGTACACCAGACAAGTACAGAGGATGGCTACCTCCATTTTAAATGATGACTCCCACCCTTTGCACTGCCACTTTTAGCTTCTTCCCTCAAGACGGAAGTTTGCTGTCCCAAAAAGTAAAACCCAGCGCTACAAAAACAGCTTTGTTCCTGCTGCTGTTAAAGAGTTGAACAAGATGTAGCAGTATATTGCACATAATTTAGTTATCTATTTATTAATTTTATTTTATATTTACTTATTTTTGTAGGTTTTTTATTTGGGTTCTAAATCTTTTATTGGGTTTTAGACTTGTGAGTTTTTAACCTCTTTGACTAGTCTTTAACTTTTTAATATGACCCTTCTCTCTTATCTCTTTGTTTTTTCTCTTAACTCATTGTCCTGTGTCCTGATTGGTGGAGCCTTGAATACTTTTATTATGTTTATAGTCAGCTTCATGTGTGCCTGTGTTTGTGTTCATCCATCCATCCATCCATCTTCTACCGCTTTTCCGGAGGTCCGGGTCGCGGAGGCAGCAGTTCAAGCAGAGAAGCCCAGACTTCCCTCTCCCCAGCCACCTGCTCCAGCTCTTCAGCTCACAAACACCTGAGCTGGAGCAGGTGTTTGTGTTCATGTTGAATGTAATTGTGGTTTGTAAATATGGATGTCACCTGACTGCAAAACAAATCTACCTACGGGTACAAATTAAAGGAACTTGAACCTGAACCCCTTTTCAAATGCCAGGTTTTTATGATGTAAGAAATGAGACCAAGATGCATCACTTCAAAACTTTTTCCACCATTGATGTGACCAATAACCTGTACAACCCAATTGAAAAACAAACTGAAATCTTTGATGGGAAAAAATTAAAAAAAATTAATGGCCTGGTTGCATAAATATGCACACCCTGTTGTGACTGGGGATGTGGCTTTGTTCCGAATTTACCAATCACATTCAAACTCCAAGGATAGCAATTTTCCGCCGATCCGCGGATTTCCGCCGATTTATTTTCAAATTGATCATTTCTGTGAATCGTCTAAATCCGTTGAGAAAATTTTAGGGGGGGTAAGGTACCTTATTGCTACCGATTTTAGCGAAAATCAACACGATTACATAAGCGCTCGGCGCTTCCCCGGGTTAAGTCTCCCGCGATAACCCGGATGTGTTGTGTTCAAGCTACTGCTGTATTGTAAACAGCCCTGCGATTGGATAGTTGCAAACGATTGGACCAATCAAATGGCTTGTTGTATGCTTTGTCAAAAATTCATGGCGGTGTATTCTCAGTGATGTGATTTTCTGCTAATTTGCAGAATTCCGCTTTATTTTATCTTCCAGGAAGATAAAGTACGTTAGCAGCTTGTGGTCCACGAACGCAGTGAAGGTGCGCCCTTTCAGGCAGAACTGGAAGTGGCGTATGGCCAGGTGGAGAGCCATTAACTCTCTGTCGAACACGCTGTATTTACGCTCACTGTCGTGCAAAGACCTGCTAAAAAAGGTGAGCAGCTGCCAAGAACCGGCAACGCATTGCTCCACGACGGCCGCTATGCCCATGTCCGAGGCGTCGGGTCCTGGTGCGCCAGTAGTGCAGCGTTTGCCAGAGCTGTTTTAACCTCAGAACGCCTGCTCCTGCTCAGGAGTCTAGTCGACGCTGTCCGCCGGTTTCCGTTTCTTGAGTGCGGCGTACAACGGCTGTATGAGCTGGGCTGCGCGGGGGAGGAAACGGTAATAAAAGTTAACCATCCCCCAAAACTCCTGCAGCGCCCTGACATTGATGTTGAGGAGAAAAAATAGCAAAACAATTTAGTTAGATTACTTTTATGATTCCAAACAGTTTGAAATTGACAGTGCACAGTAGGCATTGACTCATAACTTTTGAATATTTCTAAGACTTGGCTACATCAGTGATTGTGCAAAATGAACTGCTCAAGACTCAGTGGAGATTGAAACTGGTGATCTGAAATGAATGCTGGCTGATGCCACCACACAGCCATCACTTTTGGAGTGGTCTGCTGGGGCAGTGGCATTACCGCAGCCGATAGGAAGAGACTGAACAAACTGATCAAGAAAGCTAGCTCTGTCCTGGGGCAGCGCCTTGACCTGGTGGAGGAGATAGGAGAGAGAAGGATGGTGGCTAAACTGTCATCTCTGCTGGAGTCCGAGCTCCACCCTATGCAGGACATACTGAATGCACTGAGGAGCTCATTTAGCAGCAGACTACATCATCCCAGGTGCACAACCGAGAGGTTTTGCACGTCCTTCCTACCAACGGCTGTCAGACTGTACAACCTAAGCAGGGCTGCTCGCAGAGATAGCAAAAAGATGTAACAACCTAATAGTTTTGAATGCAAAAGATGCAATAGACTTACACAATGGTCCCCTCCGGCATACAACTAGGAAAATACCGGTTGCTATGGAGGGTGAGAATATGTATGGGCACATAATCATACCATGTAGGATAACTAAGTAGATGGTTGAGCTGTTTCATCCCATCTAGCAACAATGCTCTGCACTGTGTGTGTTTATATATTTACATATTTATTCCATCTAGCTACAGTGCTCCGCACTGGGTGTGTTTATATTTATATATCTATATATTTATTCCATCTAGCTACAATGCTCTGCACTGTGTGTTTATATATCTACATATTATTCCATCTAGCTACAATGCTCCGCACTGTGTGTGTTTATATATTTACATATTTATTCCACCTAGCTGCAATGCTCCGTACTGTGGGTGTTTATATATCTACAAATTTATTCCATCTAGCTACAATGCTCCGCACTGTGTTTATATACTCATATATTTATTCCATCCAGCTACAATGCTCTGCACTGTGTGTCTGCGTATATATATATATATATATATATATATATATATATATATATTTATAGTAATATGTACATATGTATACTAGTTGCTCTTGCTTTTTTTTCTTGCCTTCTGATTGTTGCTCTGAGTGTTGCTATCCCTGTGCTGTTGCAATCCTGGAATTTCCCCATTGTGGGACTAATAAAGGCTTACCTTATTCGTCTTTGTTTATCTCGATGACATACTCATCTTCTCCAGGTCACGGGAGGAGCACCAGGCCCATGTGAGGCGGGTCCTGCAACGCCTGCTGGAGAATCGCTTGTTTATAAAGGCCGAGAAGTGTGAATTCTACGCCCGGACCACCTCCTTCCTGGGGTTCGTGATCTCTCATAATCAGATCCTCCCCGACCCCGCTAAGGTTAAAGCGGTTGTCAAGTGGCCCACACCTACCTCCAGGAAGCAGGTGCAGCAGTTCATTGAGTTCGCAAACTTCTACCGGCGCTTTGTTCCCAACTACAGCGCCATCGTCTCCCCCCTGACCCGCCTCACGTCATCGAAAGTGCCCTTTCAGTGGTCTGAGGAAGCGGCCACCGCCTTCAAGACTCTCCAGGCGGAGTTCTCATCCTCCCGGGTCCTGACCCAGGTTGATCCTGCGCTTCAGTGTCTGGTGGAGGTCGACGCGTCCAACACAGGGGTGGGAGCGGTGCTCTCCCAGCGCTCACCGGTGGATGGTGTCAAGCGGCCCTGCACCTTCTTCTCCAGGAAGCTATCAGCAGCAGAGCGCAACTATGACGTCGGCGACAGGGAGCTCCTCGCCGTCAAGCTTGCACTACAGGAGTGGCGTCACTGGTTAGAGGGGGCAGCCCAGCCCTTTGTGGTCTGGACGGACCATAAAAATCTTGAGTACTTGAGGTCAGCGAGGCGCCTGAATGCCCGCCAGGCGCGCTGGTCTCTATTTTTTACTCGCTTCAATTTTACCATCACGTACCGTCCAGGCTCGAAGAATGGGTTGCCCGACGCCCTGTCCAGACAATTCGCCCCAGAAGGTCGGGAGAAGTCCGAACATACCATCCTACCCGATTCGTGCGTCATGGGGGCGATTGCCTGGTCCATCAAGGACAAGATTCTGAAGGCTCAGGAGGCAGAACCGGATCCTGGTGGGGTGCCGGAGAGGAGGCTCTATGTTCCTTCGGCGGTTCGGGGTGAAGTGATCCACTGGGCCCATACCTCCAAACTCTCCTGTCACCCTGGCATTACCCGCCTGGTGAGTTGGCTGCAGCGCTCGTTTTGGTGGCCGGGTCTCCAGAAGGACGTTACCAACTATGTCCGGGCCTGTCCCCAGTGTGCAACCAGTAAATCCCAGAACTCTCCACCTGCGGGTCTACTCCGGCCCCTGCCGGTCCTGGGCAGGCCCTGGTCACACATCGCCCTAGACTTCGTCACCGGTCTCCCTGTCTCTAACACCTATGACACGGTCCTGACAATTGTGGACAGATTCTCCAAGGCCGCCCATTCTGTGCCTCTTCAGGGTCTCCCTTCAGCACGCGAGACGGCCGATCTTCTTGTCCAGCATGTCGTCAGGCTGCATGGGATCCCGCTGGACGTGGTCTCGGACCGAGGTCCGCAGTTTGTCTCCCAGGTCTGGAGGAGCTTTTGCAACGCCTTGGGGGCCACGGTGAGTCTCTCCTCTGGTTACCACCCCCAGTCCAACGGGCAGTGCGAGCGCACGAACCAGGAGTTGGAGGCCGCCCTGCGCTGCGTAACATCTTCTAACCCTTCATCCTGGAGCTCCTACCTGAATGGGTGGAATACGCCCATAACTCGGCATGGTCCACTGCGACTGGGGTGTGGCCTTTTGAAGCGTCCTTGGGGTACGACCCCCCAGTTTTCCCTGAGCAGGAGGGTGAGCTAGCTGTCCCTTCCATCCAGGCGCACATCAGGCGCTGCCGGAGTGTGTGGGCCAAAACTAAGGGCGCGCTTTTACGCACAGCGGCGCGCGACAGCTCCACCGCCAATCGCCACAGAAGGCCGGCTCCTGTCTACCAGGTGGGTCAGCGGGTGTGGCTGTCATCCCAGGACATTAACCTGAAGGGTGAGAAGAAGAAATTGGCACCGAGATTCGTCGGCCCCTTCACAATTTCTAAAATCATCAACCCGGTGGCTGTGCGTTTGGCCCTCTCCCCCTCCCTTCGTGTGTGTCCCACTTTCCACGTTTCCAAGATCAAGCTTGTTCTTTCCAATTCACTCTGCCCTCCTCCTAGGTCTCCTCCTGCGCCTAGGATGATCGACGGTGACCCGGCGTGGGGTGTTACTGCCATCCTGGACTGTCGGGGTCGTGGGCTGCAATATCTGGTGGATTGGGAAGGTTATGGTCCGGAGTGGAGATCTTGGGTGCGCTCTTCGTGGGTGTTGGATCGAGACCTCATCGCGGAGTTTCACCGGACACACCCAGGTAAGCCAGCGCCAGGAGGCGCTGGTAAGGGGGGAGTACTGTCATCACCCACAGCTCACGGGCTTCCACCTCAGCTGCGCGCACACCTGCTCCTCGTTAGTGCGCAGCTATTTATTCCATCCTGCCCTGAGCTGCAGCCTGGAGCCGTCTGTCTCCCTGCGTACTCAACTCAGCAGCATCCTTTCCTCCAGGCCTGCTGACTACTCTCCTAGACATGTAAGCTGTCTGTAATTGCCTTACCTTCTCCCGTCAGACTTCCCCTGTGCACAGGTGGATCTCTCGGTGGCGGACTCACTCCTCCTCGTCTCGCCGCTCCTCTACCCTGCTGCATCATCCCGGACGCACTGCAGGATGCTGTCTCCCAGGCTTGGGACCTTGCCAACGCCAGCCACCGCGTCACTACAAGTAAGCACAGAACTCTGACACCTTCTTGTATGGTTGCCCAGCTAATCCCTGCTCTCCTCTCGTTATAGGGTTGCCTGGCCGCACGGTGTGCTGCTCTGTCCTGGCTTACATCTTCCACCCACATCACACTCTCATTTCTCACACACGCATTCATACACTAACATTATTGTTGAATAAAGCTTTCAAATCTGCCTGAGCCTGCGTGCGTGTTTCCTGGGCCGAACAATATGTCAGAGGTGGGTTTCGTGTTCATCTTCGGACGCACTGGCTACCAGGATATCGTCCAGGTAGACGAACACGAACGGGAGATCGCGCAGCACTGGATCCATCATGCGCTGGAACGTCTGTGCCGCTCCTTTTAACCCGAATGGCATGCGCAGGAACTCGAATAGACCGAACGGAGTTATTACCGCTGTTTTGGGTATGTCCTCATCGCGCACTGGGACTTGGTGGTAGCCGCGGACAAGGTCTATTTTGGAAAAAATGCGTGCTCCGGCAAGGTGAACGGAAAAATCCTGTATGTGGGGAATTGGGTAGCGGTCGTGCGCTGTGGCGTTGTTCAACCTGCGGAAATCCCCGCACGGTCGCCACAATCCCTCAGCCTTAGGGACCATGTGTAGTGCCCATGGGCTGTTCGAGCGCCTGATGATGCCCAGCCTTTCCAGGTTGGCGAACTCCTCGCGCGCTATGGCCAGTTTAGCTGCGTCCAACCGCCGAGGTCTTGCAAAAACAGGTGGCCCGGTGGTGGTGATAAAGTGCTCCACCCCGTGTTTAGCAATGGCCGCGGAAAACGTCGGGACCATGAGTGCTGGGAACTGAGTGAGCAGTGTGTGGAACTTACCGCCTGTAGCTGTGACGTTGGCTTGTGCTGTTGGCTGGGTCACTCGAGCTATACAGGGGAGAGAGTCAAAGGACAGTGCATTAACCAGGCGCCTGTTAGCAACATCAACCAGTAAACCATGTGCACACAGAAAATCAGCCCCCAGTATATGGTAATTCAGTGCTGCTACTACAAAAGTCCACTCATATGTATGGCCGTGTAGAGATAAGAGCAGAGTCCTCTCACCAAAGGTCTTAATATCCGAGTCGTTTGCTGCCAACATCTCGGGGCCGCTAGGTCCTACCAGCCGGTCAGCATAGGTGGGCAGGACGAAACTCTTCTGGGCTCCGGTGTCCACGAGGAAATGCCTCTCCGAGCGCGTGTCCGTCAAGTAGAGCAGCTTGTTCTCTTCACCGAGGGTCGCAGCTGCTACCGACCCCCGGCCTTGGCGTTTCCCGAGCGCTTGAATTGGCACGGGGGCGCACATCTGCGTGCCTTCTCTCCGAAGTGGCGGTGGTAGAAACAGAGCGTGTCTCTCTGGTGCTCCTTGGCCCCCGCTGCTGCTACCGTCGGTAGCTCCTCGCCTCCTCTGGTCGTCTCGCTGGGCTCCGCCGCTGCCGCGTTGACTGTGATCGCCCTGGTGGTGATGATGATCCGGTCTGCCTCCTGGGCTAGCGCACGGTAGTCCCGCGCGGCCAGCGACGGCGAATTGGCCAGGGCCACTCTCGCTGCTGTCGGAAGGTTCCGGAGGAAGAGGTGGGCAAACAGAAAGTGCCCGTCGTCCGTGCCCATTAACGCCAGCATCTTCTCCATCAGGTCTACGACCGAACCATCTCCTAACTCGGTCCGCGTCAGGAGCCTCTCTGCTCTCTCACAGTCCGAGAGCGTGTAGCTCTGGATGAGCGCAGCCTTGAGCGCCTCGTATCTGTTGCCGGCTGGTGGCTGATGGAGCAGGCTCGCTACCTGTTGAGCTGTGCAGGCGTCGAGCGCTGCGACCACATGGTAGAATCTGGTGTCGTCTGCCGTTACTCCCCGGAGGGCGAACTGAGCCTCGGTGAGGTGGAACCAAGAGCACGGGTTGTGCTGCCAGAAATCTGGTAGCTTGACTGAAACCGCACACGCATGGCTGAAGGTTCCAGTCCGGGCTGTCTGTGGGATGGCTGCCGCCTCGCTGTAGCTTCCTGACTGGGCCGGCCCCGGGGATCTTGCCTCGTGTTCCATAATACGTCTTGGGTCACCAGTGTGGAGTGTGTAAATGAAGAGGCAGATTCATTTCAGACGATTTATTACACACTCACACTTCACAAGCAAAGAACAGACTGACGTTTAACACTAGAAGACCCAGACATTAGCCCTCTTGTGGCCACTTGATGGTCCCCCTATGGGTTTTCTAGCCAAAAAGGCCAAATGGCCCCTCTCTGGGTCTTCTAGTGTTAAGCAGAAACTCTCCTCTTAAGTTTCATGGCATTTACATACATCACACACAACATGACATTTGCATCACACTGCATTCAACCCCCTTCATCCCTGACTCCTTCCTGCTATCTCACCAGGAACCTCCTGCTCTTTGTTCTCCCGTGCTTATCCACTGTCTCCTGTCTGAGATGCTAGATAATCAGGCTCCCCCAAGGTGCTACATTATTATGGTTTACATGTAAGTTTTCCTGCAGTGCCATACAAGTTGCCATTCATTAATTCAAACTTTAGTTCCCATATGTCACTTTGGTGTAGGGATACCTGGTTTACAGGGAGTGGTGCAACACCTTATGTGTGACATCACCACGTTCATATATATTGGGCGACCCAGCATTTCATGGGTCAGTTTTATTGAGTTGTATCAAGACACATGGAGTAGTGATTGTATATAAGACCAGTGATAGGCAGTTAGCCCGTGCCTCTATCTTCTACACTGTGGGGAGTGCAATAATCAGACCAGGCATTCACAGCAGACAAACTTTATTCACTCTCTCACTTTTCTCAGTCTCAGAAAAAGCATAGCCCTCATGCCGCAGGGTCTCTCCTTTATATCACTACACTCACTCCCCCTGCTGCCTGAGGTCTTGCATCACAATACATTTACACATCACAATTCCTATTGTCCCCCCAGCTGCTTATTCCTGCTGCCTGGGGTCTTGCATCACAATACATTCTCCCATCACAATTCCTATTGTCCCCAGTTGCTTAATCCCCCATGCTCTTCCAGCAGAGGAATTTACTGCCTCTCCTTTCCTTCCAGTCTGAGATGAATATCCCAGCATGGGTTCCCCATAACACTTTATTTGTAATAAAGTTCACGAAACGGCAGCATCGTTGTCGGTTATCATTGCCAGGTTTGTGGACATAACATTTGGCGACAAGAGAGTAAACCAGGCCTTTCCTCGAGTGCCCGGGGAACCAGCAGTACCGTGGCCACATTAGCTGGACACGTTTGAGACCGACATCTTTGCGCTAGACCTGGGTAAACTCAACAAAGTAAGGAAATGAGCATGCTCCTTATCCACAACCTCAGCATAGAAGGCCAGCGAATTTTCCACACGCTAGGACCGACTGAGTCTTATGTGGATGCCGTCAAGCTACCAGCTAGCTACTTGGCCACCCCTGACAACATGATTGCACAACAAATCCGGTTTTGCCAGAGACACCAAAGGGTTGGTGAGTCGGTACAACAGTTCATCGCTGATTTAAGGCATTTAGCTAGCATGTGCCGTTTTGGACTACTCAAAGATGAAATGGTGCGGGACCAGTTAGCTGAGCACACAAGTAATGCTAGGCTAAGAACTAAAATGCTAACGGTGCCAAACGACATGATGCTAGCTAACACTATCAAGCTAGCGTTCCAGCTAGAGGTGGCAGAGAGGTTAGCCTCAGAGCTAAATGGGCACCAAGCACAGAGGCTACCCCAGACGACATTAGCTAAGACAGTGAGCCCAGAGGGAGAAGAGGACTCAGCGGAAGAATTTGAGACGAATGCCGTTAGCTGAAGGTCCACTCTGAGAGGCTTCATCTGTGGGATCTGTGGGTCCCTGAAGCACCAGGACAGAGCACCTTCATGCCTGGCAAGAGGACAATGATGTATCAAGTGTGGGCGCCTGAACCATTTCGTCAGAGTATGCCGGTCAGCAGCACTGTGGGGCCCGCCAAGTAAGACACCCCGGCCACCAACAACGACCATCCATGCAGTAAGCCCCAACATCAGTGGTTATTCATATAGCATGGTGGAGCTAGATGGGGTAGCCATACCGCCCCTGTTTGACACGGCGGCAGTGCACTCAGTGTTAAACTGGGTCACGATAAAGAAGTTTTTCCCCAACCACAAAATTCAGAAGAACCCGACGTTGCTGTAGGGTTATGGGGGTCACAGACTGTGCAATGTTGGAACAGTTGAACTGACTGTTTAATACAAGTCTAAAATCGTGTATGACTTCTCGATCCAAGTGGCAGCACACGGTGACAACATCATGTGATACAACCTCTTCTACAGACTTTGCTTCACCATAGGGACAGCACGGGGTTCGAAAGGTCCGGATGCGGCAACTGGAGCACAGCGGACCTCAAGGATGATGACGTGATGTGGGACGAAGCAATCACAAGTCGTACCGATACCAAAGCGTTCACTGCACACTCTCAGGAGGAGAGCCGCCCGGGGGGGGTGGGGGGAGAGCTGGACTTGCCTACATCCCTCACTCAGCCAGAACCACAACCGGAGCTGGAGGAAAGGGAGCCCAAGCGTGCAGAGAACACCGAAACACAGCGACAGCAACCGGGCATAAACGACGCTCCCGTCACAACATGGCAGAGCTCCTCGGAATGAGGAGTGGAGGAACCAGATGACTTCCGTACCTTTGCTCAACGAATCACGACCGAGCTGACAGGTGAAGAGTCCGCCTCAACAGCCAACACCGGAGAGGCTCCAGACACCTTCAGCACCAACAACAAGCCTCAACCAATGACAGCGACAATGGGTGAAGGGTCCACAGCGAACATGGTAACCACTGAACTGCCACAACACGCAGAGCCACCGGGAGCGCAGCAACGCATCAAACCAAGTAAGGTGTTGCTCCAGGTCACGGACTGGGTTTGGGCCCACACCAGCAAGAGACTGGGATGACGACAGACTGGGCCACAGCCAACAAAACACCAGGCACCTAAGGATCATGACTAAGTTGGGAACAGTGTGCTTCAGACTGACGGACGGTTCAGTCTGGCACTCTAACCAACTATGGCGTGTCCAGGTGGCCACTCCAGACAGTGAGGCTTTGCAGGAGTCAGCTACCACAGTGTGGGATCTGGGGCCCAATGTCATGAAGATTGGCCCTGGCCCTGGGGGTCTGACAGTTCCATGGATGAGGCCGCCACAAGCTTGCCACAAAGCCCCTCAGGCAGACCTGTTCGCCCAGTGGAAGACTGTCCAGAAAAAAGACTGTTCAGACAGGAGCGCGGCTGACACAGTGGCAGAATAACCCAGCCAGCCGCATTGGGTCTTGCAGTGGTCTACCCACAGACCCCAGTCATTAGGTTTTGGTTAAGTTTGTGTTCATATTCTGAAAAAAAAAATAAGAGTGTTCTTTAATAAAAGTGTGTGTTTCTTGATGACACATCTAGATAAGCTTAATTAATGTGTTTACATAACTAATACTTGAAATATGTCTGCTTAATGCAATTTTAAGTTTGAACCATTGTCTACCTGAATCAGCTAATTATAATTTTGAGCGAATTTCAATGTGTTTGTACAGCCTTATACAGAATGTTTGTTACGAATCATAGAGATAAGCTACATTTATTGTGTGTTTGATTAGTGGGATTTGCTTATAATTTTGGGAGGGCACAGCTGCTAATATTAATCATAATGATAATCACAGTTATCTCCAATTTTGCAAGGGGGGAAGAGAATGTGGTGTAGGGATACCTGGTTTACAGGGAGTGGTGCGGCACCTTACACCTGACATCACCACTCTTATATATATTGGGCAACACACCATTTCATGGGTCAGTTATATTGAGTCGTATCGAGACACAGGGAGTAGTGATTGTATATAAGACCAGTGATAGGCAGTTAACCCTGAACAAGTGCCTCTATCTCCTACATTTTGTAATAAAGTTCACCAAAAGGCAGCATCCTCATCAGTCATCATTGTCAGGTTTGTGGACATAACAGTCACCACATTATGTCAGCAACCCTTACCAATACAAACTTTGTAGTGGAAGACTATGACTTCCACCTTATTTATTTATTGATCCTTGTGCTCCCTGGAGTGGTTTACAAAGAAGGAAGTCATGTTTTGGTTATATAATGTGTCCCTCCATCTAGTGGTTTTTATTGGTGGTGCAGTAAACAGAGATTAGGTTTAGGCAGTTGTGCTGCCGGAAACCTATTATTATTATTATTATTATTATTATTATTATTATTATTATTATTATTATTATCCTCTAAAAGTGCACAGAGAGCAAAAACTGTAATACATGGAAACTTGAAATTTTACAGACTGATCAGAAACTCTTCCCACAACTCAGAGACCAAAAAATCAAGGCACTCCGTACATAGGTGGCCCTACAATAAACAATTTTCTGTTTTCGCAAATACACTGCATCCAGAAAGTATTCACAACGCTTCACTTTTTCCACATTTTGTTATGTTACAGCCGGGACTGTGTGTCCGACACGATCATCAGTAGCACGGGGGCCCCCCAGGGAACGGTGCTGGCTCCCTTCCTGTTCACTCTTTATACTGCGGACTTCTCACACAACACAACACACTGCCATCTACAGAAGTTCTCTGATGACTCTGCGATCGTTGGCCTCATCTCCAATGGAGATGAAGCTGAGTACAGAGGGCTTATCCAGGACTTCGTGGACTGGTGCCATCGGAACTGCCTCCAGATCAACGCGAGGAAAACTAAGGAGCTGGTGGTGGACTGCCGCAGGCATGGGCAGCCCCTCACAGTACCAGTAAATATACAGGGAACAGACATCGAGATGGTGACATCCTATAAGTACCTGGGTATTCATCTGAACAATAAACTAGACTGGTCACACAATACTGATGCACTCTACAAGAAGGGACAGCGCAGGCTGTTCCTGCTGAGGAGACTCAGGTCTTTTGGTGTACAAGGGGCGCTGCTGAAGTCATTCTATGACACGGTGGTGGCATCAGCCATCACTTTTGGAGTGGTCTGCTGGGGCAGTGGCATTACTGCAGCCGATAGGAAGAGACTGAACAAACTGATTAAGAAAGCTAGCTCTGTCCTGGGGCAGCGCCTTGATCCGATGGAGGAGATAGGAGAGAGAAGGACGGTGGCTAAACTGTCATCTCTGCTGGAGTCCGAGTTCCACCCTATGCAGGACATACTGAATGCACTGAGGAGCTCATTTAGCAGCAGACTACATCATCCCAGGTGCACAACCGAGAGGTTTCGTAGGTCCTTCCTACCAACGGCTGTCAGACTGTACAACCTAAGCAGGGCTGCTCGCAGAGATAGCAAAAAGACGTAACAAACTAATAGTTTTTTGAATGCAAAAGATGCAATAGACTTACACAATGGTCCCCTCCGGCATACAACTAGGAACATACCGGTCGCTATGGAGGGTGAGAATATGTATGGGCACATAATCATACCATGTAGGATAACTAAGTAGACGGTTATGCTGTTTCATCCCACCTAGCAACAATGCTCTGCACTGTGTGTGTTTATATATTTGCATATTTATTCCATCTAGCTACAATGCTCAGCACTGGGTGTGTTTATATATTTATATATCTACATATTATTCCATCTAGCTACATTGCTCCGCACTGTGTGTGTTTATATACTTGCATATTTATTCCACCTAGCTGCAATGCTCCGTACTGTGGGTGTTTATATATTTACATATTTATTCCATCTAGCTACAATGCTCTGCACTGTGTGTTCATATATTCATATATTTATTCCATCCAGCTACAATGCTCTGCACTGTGTGTCTGTGTGTGTGTGTATATATATATATTTTATAGTAATACGTACATATGTTTATTAGCTGCTCTTGCTTGCTTGTTTTTTTTCTTGCCTTCTGATTGTTGCTCTGAGTGTTGCTATCCCTGTGCTGTTGCAATCCTGGAATTTCCCCGTTGTGGGACTAATAAAGGCTTATCTTATCTTATCTTATTCCAAAAGGGATTAAATTCATTTTTCCCCTCAAAATTCTACACACAATACCCCATAATGACAATGTGAAAAAAGTTTTTTTGAGATTTTTGAAAATTTATTAAAAATAAAAAACTAAGAAATCACATGTACATAAAGATTCACAGCTTTTGCTCAATACTTTGTTGATGCACCTTTGGCAGCAATTACAGCCTCAGGTCTTTCTGAATATGATGCCACAAGCTTGGCACACCTATCTTTGGGCAGTTTCACCCATTCCGCTTTGCAGCACCTCTCAAGCTCCATCGGGGTGGATGGGAAGCATAGGTGCACAGCCGTTTTCAGATCTCTCCAGAGCTGTTCAATTGGATTCAAGTCTGGGCTCTGGCTGGGCCACTCAAGGACATTCACAGAGTTGTCCTGAAGCCACTCCTTCGATATCTTGGCTGTGTGCTTAGGGTCGTTGTCCTGCTGAAAGATAAACCATCACCCCAGTCTGAGGTCAAGAGCAGGTTTTCATCCAGGATGTCTCTGTACATTGCTGCATTCAACTTTCCCTCTATCCTGACTGGTCTCCCAGTTCCTGCTGCTGAAAAACATCCCCATAGCATGATGCTGCCACCACCATTGGCATGGTTATGAGCGGTGCCTGGTTTCCTCCAAACATGATGCCTGGCTTTCACGCCAAAGAGTTCAATTTTTGTCTCATCAGACCAGACAATTTTGTTTCTCATGGTCTGAGAGTCCTTCACGTGCCTTTTGACAAACTCCAGGCGAGATGCCATGTGCCTTTTACTAAGGAGTGGCTTCCGTCTGGCCACTCTACCATACAGGCCTGATTGGTGGATTGCTGCAGAGATGGTGAGTGACCATCGGATTCTTGGTCACCTCCCCAACTAAGGCCCTTCTTCCCCGATTGCTCAGTTTAGACGGCCAGCCAGTTCTAGGAAGAGTCCTGGTGGTTCCCAACTTCTTCCATTTACGGATGATGGAGGCCACTGTGCTCATTGGGACTTTCAAAGCAGCAGAAATTTTTCTGTACCCTTCCCCAGATTTGTGCCTCGAGATAGTCCTGTCTCGGAGGTCTACAGACAATACCTTTGACTTCATGCTTGGTTTGTGGTCTGACATGCACTGTCAACTATGGGACCTAATATAGACAGGTGTGTGCCTTTCCAAATCATGTCCAATCAACTGAATTTACCACAGATGGACTCCAATTAAGCTGTAGAAACATCTGAAGGATGATCAGTGGAAGCAGGATGCACCGGAGCTCAATTCTGAGCTTCATGGCAAAGGCTGTGAATACTTATGTACATGTGATTTCTTAGTTTTTTATTTTTGATAAATTTGCAAAAATCTCAGAAAGCATGTCTTCAAATTGTCATTATGTGGTATTGTGTGTAGAATTTTGAGGGGAAAAAATTAATTTAATCCCTTTTGGAATAAGGCTGTAACATAAAATGTGGAAAAAGTGAAGCGCTGTGAATACTTTCCGGATGCGCTGTATCTTGAGAATGACTGGGCTTAGACGAAAAAAAATTCCTTCATCATTCTGTAACCCAGTGTTAAAAACGTGGATGGAATTATAAATGTCGATACCGCTTTAAGAAGAAGGGGGGACATTCATTTCACAATGGGAGTAGATAGTTTAACGTTATGGTGCATATTTAAGGCACATATATGGCATGCTTGTATGGTACGCATTCTCCCCCACATGCATCCAGTAGGCATGACGGTGCAGACCCTACAGAGCAAACATCCAAAGGAACAATGCCCCAGCAGGGACCTCGGCTAGGAGGTGGGTGCTGGGGAAGACGGAAGTCAGAGACAATGTCCCAACGGGAGTCTCCGAGGTGGAGAAGGAGACAGAGGCGCCAGCAAGTCTCGGAGGCTATATGTGACTGTGGGTTCATGTGTTTACTGAGCTTCTGTGGGGTGAAGGTGTGAGATACTTGATGTGGGGGTTTAGTATCTCTGGTGTATAAAAGCTGTGAGGAAAGTTGGTTCTGTCTCTTTTCTGCTGAGAACTTTGATGATAGAAGATGTGACTTCCAATAAAGCTTTCCTGAGAAATAAACTCAGTCTCGTTTGTAAGGCATCTTCTACACTGGTGACCTACGACTACCTATGGCCGGTGACGGCGAGCTTTCCGCACCGGACTCTTCAGGAGCCAACCGGGTTAACGCAGCTACCATGCTACAGCTGCCCGACTTCTGGCAACATAACCCGCGCTCCTGGTTTACCACTGTGGAGGCGCAATTCCACCTTCGGGGAATCTCAGCGGATACAACGAGGTTCTACCATGTCGTCGCGAAGCTGGACAGCCTCACAGTGCAACGGGTGGAGAGCCTGACCAACCACCCGCCCCAAGACAACAAGTATGGCACACTGAAAGCTGCCCTCATCCGAGCCTTCACTCCCTCGCGGGAAGAGCAAGCAGAGAAGCTCCTGGCACTGACAGAGGGAGAAGCAGACAGGCCAGCGGATCTGATGGCAAAGATGATGAGCCTGAGAGGCGAGGATGACGACAGTTTTATCTTCGCCCACCTCTTCCTCAGAACGCTCCCGCCAGCAGTGAGAGTCACCCTGGCCAGCTCGCAGCCGCTCGTCAACCGCGACTACCACGAGCTGGGACAGGTGGCGCAACGCCTCGTCGACTCCCATAGACGGCGCGCGGCCACGACGGCAGCAGCAGAGATGACCGCCCCTTCGCGAGAAGGAGGGAGACCAGAGGCTGCGACACCGGATCCACTGACGGCAGCAGCGGCAGAGACCAGGAGAAGCGGAGCTGACAACGCCCCCTGCTTCTACCATCAACGTTTCGCCGAGAAAGCCCACAGATGCGTCCCACCGTGCCGGTATCAGCGCCAGGGAAACGCCAAGCCCGGGAGCCGGTAGCAGCTGCGACTCTCGGCACGAAGAACAGGCTGCTTTTCGTGACAGACGCGAATTCTGGGAAAGAATTCCTGGTGGACACGGGCTCCCAGCTGAGTTTTGTCAAGCCTACCTACGCGGACACCCTGGCGCCGGCCAGCGGCCCCCTGGTGTTAGCGGCGAACGGCTCCACGATCAAAACCTATGGGGAGAAGACGCTCCGCCTGTCCCTCCACGGGCGCACCTTCGAGTGGACCTTTGTTGTTGCTGCAGTTAACAACAACATGTTAGGTGCTGACTTTTTGTGCTCAAACAGTTTGTTAGTTGACCTTACTAATAGACGTATTGTAAATGCACTGTCTTTCTACTCTATCTCCTGCACAGCTCGGGTGGCCCTGCCTTCTGCACATTCCAATGTCACAGCTGCGGGTGGTAAGTTTCATGCATTACTCAACCAGTTTCCAGCACTCACGGTCCCTACATTTTCAGCGTCAGTTGCCAAACACGGGGTCGAGCATTTCATAAGTACCTCGGGCCCCCCTGTTTTTGCAAAAGCTCGGCGGTTGGACCCAGCTAAACTGGCCATCGCGCGCGAGGAATTCGCCAACTTGGAAAAACTGGGCATAGTCCGGCGTTCGAACAGCGCCTGGTCGTCACCCCTGCACATGGTACCCAAGGCTGACGGCTCGTGGCGCCCTTGCGGCGATTTCCGCAGATTAAATAATGCTTCAGCCCACGACCGCTATCCGATTCCGCACATCCAGGATTTTTCGGCGCATTTAGCGGGGGCGTGCATCTTTTCCAAAATAGATTTGGTGCGTGGTTATCATCAAGTTCCAGTCCGTGCGCAGGACATACCCAAAATGGCAGTTATAACCCCTTTCGGGCTTTTCGAGTTTTTACGCATGCCTTTCGGCCTCAAGGGCGCCGCGCAGACGTTCCAACGCATGATGGATGCAGTGCTGCGCGACCTCCCTTTCGTGTTCGCTTATTTGGATGATATTTTGGTAGCCAGCGCGTCCGAGGCCGAGCACGAAAGCCATCTCACAGCCGTTTTTCAGAGGCTCACAGAACACGGGCTGATCATTAACCCAGCGAAGTGCCAATTCGGGGTAGCAAAAATCGATTTTTTGGGACACCGCGTGTCGCCAGAAGGCGCGGTCCCGCTGCCAGATAAAGTGCGCGCGATAATGGATTTCCCCCAACCGCAGACGGTTAAGGCGCTGCAGGAATTTTGGGGGATGGTCAATTTTTATAACCGTTTCCTCCCAAACGCGGCACGGCTCATGCATCCATTGTACGCGGCATTAAAGAAACAAAAACCTGCATCTAAGGTCGAGTGGTCCCCGGATTGGGAGCGCGCTTTTTCACAGGTCAAATCAGCCCTCGCGAACGCTGCGTTATTGGCACACCCGGTGCCAGCAGCTCGCATGGCGCTAACCACAGACGCCTCCGACGTGGCAGTGGGAGCGGTTGTCGAGCAACTGGTGGCAGGATGCTGGCAACCACTCGCGTTTTTCAGCAAAACGTTGCGCGATAGCGAGCGTAAATACAGCGCGTTTGACAGGGAGCTTTTGGCCCTGCATTTGGCCATCCGCCACTTCCAGTTCTGGTTGGAAGGGCGCCGTTTTACCGCGTTCGTGGACCATAAACCCTTAACTTTTGCAATGGCTAAGGTTTCAGAGCCTTGGTCGGGCCGACAACAGAGGCAGCTGGCTGCAATTTCGGAGTTTACCACTGACATTCAACACGTAGCGGGTAAGCACAATGTAGTGGCTGATTGCCTCTCGCGTGCAGTTGCAGCGACAGGCCCCCAGGGGGCAGATTCGGCGGCTGCAGACCTAGGTCAGGCTTGCGGCGCGGAAGCGCTCACAGCCCCGGTCTGCGTCGGGTTAGATTATGCAGCCATGGCCGCTGAACAGGTTGGCGACGCGGACGTGCGCGCGCTCCAGTCTGGGCCAACAGGGCTAAGGCTGGAGCACAGGGTGCTTCAAAGAGGCATGCCCTCCCTAATCTGCGATACCTCCACGGGGCGTCCCCGTCCCGTGGTCCCGGCTGCGTGGCGTCGCCGTGTTTTTGACTTAATACATTCACTGGCACACCCGGGTGTCCGCGCGTCTATCAAAATGGTAGGAGAGAAGTTTGTTTGGCCGGGGCTGCGTAAACAAGTCAAAGAGTGGACTGCAGCCTGCGCTGCGTGTCAAAGAGCAAAGGTACACAAACACACACGAGCCCCTCTAGAACCTTTTCACATCCCAGCCAAACGCTTTGATCATGTGCATATCGACTTAGTAGGACCTCTTCCGCTGTCCCAGGGGTTCACACACCTTTTAACCATGGTAGACCGCACCACGCGCTGGCCAGAGGCGGTCCCTCTGGCGGCAACCACAGCGGCAGATGTTGCACGTGCCTTTTTAACAACTTGGGTCGCGCGTTTTGGTATCTCGTCAGACATAACGTCTGACAGAGGACCCCAGTTTGTTTCCGAGCTCTGGTCGTCCATGGCACTCAGCCTGGGGGTGAAAATTCATCGCACGATCGCGTATAACCCCCAGGCCAACGGTTTGTGCGAGCGCTTCCACCGGTCATTGAAAGCAGCCCTCAGAGCGGCTCTCACGGACACAAATTGGGTTGATAAGCTCCCATGGGTTTTATTAGGGTTGCGTTCAGCACCTAAAGAGGATTTGCAAGCCTCTCCGGCCGAACTTGTTTTCGCCCAACCCCTCCGGTTACCGGGAGATTTCCTCCCTGAGAACCCTGCTCTGGAGCACCTCCCCGCTCAGCTGCTGCAGAGCGACACGGGGTCACACACCCTCCCCGGTCCCATTCATCACAGTTTTCCACGTGTTTTTGTGCCCAAAACCTTGAAGAATGCAGAATTTGTCTTTGTTAGACACGACGCACAGAGGTTAGGTTTAAGGCCACCTTACGATGGACCGTTCAGAGTGTTAGAAACCGGGGAAAAGCATTTTTTGCTCGATTTGGGAGACAGGAGGGACTTAGTCTGCATTAACAGACTCAAACCCGCTTTTGTGTTAGCTGACGACCCAGTACAGTTGGCCAGAGCCCCCCGCCGCGGCCGGCCACCCGGGAGACGCTCTGCTAAGCTTTCATGACGATGTGTTAATGATTCTACTTCACAGATGCAGCAGACAGCCACAGGCAGAGCGAGACCTGCTCACAGCAGATATGGCAGAGAATTGAAGCCCAAGCAGTGGGACATGTGATCTGTTGTGCCAAGTTTTTTTCTCTCTTGTTCTGTGTGGGGGTGTCATGATTCTATGCATTTGAAGTGTAACCTGTCCTTATTTGAACGTTTGGGGGGGGTTATATGGTGCATATTTAAGGCACATATATGGCATGCTTGTATGGTACGCATTCTCCCCCACATGCATTCAGTAGGCATGACGGTGCAGACCCTACAGAGCAAACGTCCAAAGGAACACTGCCCCAGCAGGGACCTCGGCTAGGAGGTGGGTGCTGGGGAAGACGGAAGTCAGAGACAATGTCCCAACGGGAGCCTCCGAGGTGGAGAAGGAGACAGAGGCGCCAGCAAGTCTCGGAGGCTATATGTGACTGTGGGTTCATGTGTTTGCTGAGCTTCTGTGGGGTGAAGGTGTGAGATACTTGATGTGGGGGTTTAGTATCTCTGGTGTATAAAAGCTGTGAGGAAAGTTGGTTCTGTCTCTTTTCTGCTGAGAACTTTGATGATAGAAGATGTGACTTCCAATAAAGCTTTCCTGAGAAATAAACTCAGTCTCGTTTGTAAGGCATCTTCTACAACGTGAATTAGTAGTAGATTAGTTTATTTGACAGGGACAGTGCAATAAACATAGACAATTAATCAAAGACAATCAATCTGATGTGTTGCACATAGAGTGTATAGCTATTAGCTAATTTGCAACTCTTGTCCCTGGATGGGCTTTAGAAAAAAGAATCAAGATAAAAAATATACACAATAACCACATACATCAATGCAGAAAAATTATAAATACACAATTATAAATATTATAAATATTATAAATACACAAATATAACAGCCTGACTCACATTTAACATAAATATTATAAATATTATAAATACACAAATATAACAGCCTGACTCACATTTAACACATATAACATAACTCACATTTGCCTATTTCAGGCCTTCCTCCCTCCGTCACTCACTATAAACAAACACATTTATTCCTTCCCTTCATTCACTCTCACTTTGCAGACAATTAATTCATACATGAGTACATTCTTGTTTATTTTTCAGCCAGTTTTTAACATTTTTAGTGAATGTTTTAAAGTCCGTTATTATTTTAATTTCATTTGGCATTGTGTTCCAGATGTGACTGCCCTTTATAGAGAAAGCTGTTTGTCCAAATGTGGTTCTGCGGTGGAATATTTTACAGTTATTGTTAACAGAACTCCTGGTGGCTCTGCTGCTGTCCTGTCTTTGGACAAAACCAGCAAGTGGCTCGGGTGCTGATTTATGGAAACATTTGAACGTTAATTTCAGAAGACAGAGGTCAATGAAGCTCTCAAAACTCAATAGGTTGTATTTTTTTAAAACATTACAGTGATGCCACCTAATGGGCTTTTTGTCCAAGATTTTTAGGGTTTGATTATATAATGAACCTATATGTCTTATTGTGGAAGGGGCTGCTTGAGCCCAGACTGTCAAACAGTATGATATATGAGAAAAAACCATAGAATGCATATACAGTGCAGCTGCTTCGTAAGGTATGTAATATCTAATTAATTTAAAGCAGTTCAGATTTTTTTTTACTGTTTTTGAAATTTTCTTTATATGAAGATTAAATTTGAGTTGAGGATCTAGTACAATGCCAAGGTATTTGAATTCTGTAGCTAAACTGATGTCATGATCATGTATATTAACTTTAAAATGTTGCAGGTTACATTTTTTGATTGAAAAGCACATTGAGACTGTTTTCTGAAGGTTCAGCAATAGATGGTTCTTGAGGAGCCACTCTTGGACATCAACCATACTTGTAGACAGTACATCTGCAGCCTGTGCTGGAGTCTTGGCAGCTGTGTAAATAACTGCATCATCTGCATAAAGTTGGCATGTTGCAGCTGAGCAGTGTAACGGCAGGTCATTAATAAAAATGCTGAAAAGTAAAGGACCAAGAATGGACCCTTGTGGGATACCCATGCGGTTGTTTAAAAATGAGGATTTATCCTGGTGAACTTTTACACACTGTTCTCTATTCTGGAGATAAGATGCAAACCATTCTAATGTATTTGGGGAGAAGTTAAAAGATACCATTTTGGATAAAAGCAAACTGTGGTTTACAGTATCGAAAGCCTTTTTGAGATCTAGAAAAACAGCTCCTACCACATTACCCCTGTCCAAGGACTGTTTGACGTTTTCAATAAGGCAACAATTTGCTGTTTCTGTTGAGTATCCTGGTCTAAAACCAAATTGATGTGGATGAAGAAGTTGATTGTCTTGTAAGTAGTCTATCAGCTGTGTAGCTACAACTTTTTCAAGAACCTTAGATAGGACTGGTAAGATAGAGATTGGGCGGTAATTGCATATATCGTCTTTACTGCCTGATTTATGAACTGGTATGACGACAGCTTTTTTCCAGCCAGATGGAAATGTACTAGACCTAATGGAGAGATTAATGAGATGAGTCAGTGGTTTGATTAATATTTTGCTGTGCATTTTGAGAAAGGAGGTGTTCATATTGTAGATATCATTAGTTTTTGAGTTTGACAGTGTTTTAACAATACCAGCAATTAACTTCTCATTTACCTCATCGATGTGAAAAGTATCTGTTGGAAGTATGGAATTTGTGTTGTTGAGCACATTTGGCAGCACAAAAATTTTTGTTAAGTCTTCCACAGAGCCCACAAAGTGTGAATTAAATTCATTTGCCAAAGTAGCCTTGTCACTGACGGTCTTGCCATTGATTCTAAGTTCCTTTACCCCCTTCTGATCGTTTTTTTTATTAGTTAAGTTATTTAAATGCCTCCATAGGGAACTGTTGTTACCCTTTGCATGATCTATCAGTTTATTGTAATAAGATATTTTTGATTTTCGCAGCTCATGTACCACTTTATTTCTTAAACTTTTGTACACAAGGTGATCATTTTGTAGTTTGGAGGTTAGTGATGTTTTCAGTGCATAGTCTCGCCTCTTCATAAGTTTTCTTATTTCATTATTTAACCATGGTAGGCTAATCTTCTGTTGTCTACTTTTAATTTGCTTTGAAAATTTTTCTATAGACTTTGTGATTGTTGCAGTTATAAAATTACAACAATCATCTACTTCACATGTTGACATGAGCTGCTCCCAATTTTGATTCTCTAAGTAATGTTCAAACTCCTCATTTTTTGATTTGGGGATAATAAAATTTGATTTGTCAATATCGACTCCCCCAAAATACTGTAGTCGCTTTTTAGTAAGTTTCCTGACAGCAAGAACCATGTTATGATCTGAGAGACCAGTTACAAGATTATAGGTTCTGGTTATTCGTTCTGGTTTATTAGTAAATACCATGTCAATAAGTGTTCTGGATTGTTTGGTTATCCTGGTGGGTCCTTTGATGATTTGCTGGTAATTAAATTTAGTCATGAGGCTTTTCAGTTTTTGTTTGTCTTTTTTATCAGACCAGTTGATATTAAAGTCACCATGAATTATTGTTTCTCTGTTCTTCTCAAGTTGTTTAACCAGATCACTTAATTCATTATAAAAGGAAGAGTTGTGTGACGGTGGGTTGTACACTACTGCAATGTTGAAATTCATTACCGGAGAGAGACATACATTAACAGCTAAACATTCAAGTGAAGTATTCAAATCAACCAGTTGACATTTATATTTGTCTTTGATGTAAATTAAAACACCTCCTCCCCTCCCTACCTGCCTGTCTTTTCTAAAACACTGGTAGCCCACAATATCGATCATATTAGTGTCTATGTTACTGTGTAGCCAGCTTTCTGAGAGACAAAGGTAGTCCAGATTTGAGTCCAACAGCAACACCGAAATCTCATCTCTTTTGGGGATTATGCTCCGTATGTTTAAATGTCCGCCGAGGATCCCCTTTGGTTTAGCCTTGGTGTCCCAAAGAACTCGTGCATGATTAACAGTTTGGAAAAATAAATGTTGTTTTTGCTTTTGTACAGCTCGGTTTTGTGCTAACCCAGTGGTCTGCTGTTTAATAGTGGCAGGTCCAGGGTTAAGGTGAATATCTCCTGCCAGAAGTAGCAGAACTAACAGAACTTTAATTGTATATCCTCTGCCATATTGTGATTTTTGCTTAACAGCCATGTTTGCCTTAATTTGGAAGTTTTTGCTCAGGGCTTTTAAAGACCACATAGAGTGTAGGGTGAGATGTCCAAGCCCAAATCCATACAGATAAAACTTTTTAACTTCACCTTTGGTTGAGTTTGTCGGAAAATCCTTCTTGTTGCAGGTCCAGACACACAAAGACAAAACGAAGAGGAAGTAGAGAAGTAGAGAAGGCTTATTAGTGGTGCCCATCAGCCCACTTTTTAATCCGGTGGCCGCCATCTTCAGTCTTTCTTGGAAAGAAGGAAAAAGAAAATCTGTGGATAGTAAAATAAATTCTGCTTATATCGCCAGAATCTGATCCGATCGTCCTCGAATCCAGCTGGGCCTCAGCTAGCCAACTAGCCCCTTCCGTTGCTGGTCTCGTTGCTCATAGTCGCCGTAACTGGTCTCCCGTCCCGCTCCTCCAACCGAGTCTCGTCACACACCGCCGCTGCCACCGAGCTCCGCTGAGGTCACGGTAAGTCCTCCGCTAGGCACCGCCACCTACCATTGTCTGCCTGGGTGAAATCTCTGCTGAGCCCCGTCAACAAATAGCCGCTTGCCTGGTAGTATCTCCGCTGGGCCTCGCAGCTGGGCTTCGATTCCGGCTGGTGTAAGGTGGAATTAAATTATCAATATTGATACCGCTTTTAGAAAAGAAAAACACCCATTTCACAATGGGAATACATAATTTGAATATGAATATTTAAATAAATATATATTCATAAATAGTAGGAACATTTTCTAGAAGGTTCTGATAAAGTTCCTAGTATTGTGTGTTGATATTTCGAGTAACCAATGGCTCGCCGTTGCTGGGTCACGCCACCCAGTGGGTTAAGCGCTCTCTCCCTAGGTCTGGGATGACTTGCATTTTTGGCTCAGTCACGCCAGACGACGAAAGACACAGACCAGAGAGAGAGATGGTCCTTGGTGATATGGCGACGACGCTAGCGTGCTGGTAGCAGCCTTTGCCTGGATAAAATCTTTGAAATTGATTGGGATCCAAAGGTTGTCGACGCCGTTGAGCGCGGGAACTCCATCGAAGCATGAGCCACTTGGCATGGTCAGGTTCTTTTCTTTTTTTTTTTTTCCTTTGGACTGGTTTGACCAGAGCATGGATCTCCAGATCTGGATGGCGAGCTGAAGCCCAAACGCTATGAACTGCTAAAGGTGACTCCACTAGTCACCTGGAAAGGACAAAAAAGAGCTGTGAATATTGTAAATATGATTTGGAGTATTTTGTTTTTATTTTTTCTTTTATCGCGCTGTGTATTTATTTTTGTGCACATACTTGTAAATA
Organism: Pholidichthys leucotaenia; assembly: GCA_020510985.1. Classification (NCBI taxonomy): domain Eukaryota; kingdom Metazoa; phylum Chordata; class Actinopteri; order Cichliformes; family Pholidichthyidae; genus Pholidichthys; species Pholidichthys leucotaenia. The sequence continues at coordinate 67,627,706 of CM035842.1, read as the reverse complement.
ATATACATAGTTGCAAGTTCCATATACGGCTGTGTATGTGTCGTCTGTTGTTGCACCTCCCAGGCTCCTACGAACCCAGAGTCGGTCTGACCTGGCCCAATTATCCCTCTGCTCAGGTAGTAAAGTTAAGGCAACTACATTGCCATAACACACCACTACCAAAAAGGATACTACACCTAAAGTGAGTAGGGTGAGTGGGTGTTAGTAAGGGTTACACACATAAATCTGGCGAGCGCAGGTATTAGTGGGTGTTACCCAATTACCCAGCCCTATTATACCCTGGTATTACCCCAGTGATATTATACCCTGTATTACCCCATTGTATTACAGTGGTATATTGTTACAAAATTTGGCGAGACAAGTAAGTGTCAGCGGTGTCACAGGGACACAGGGTTATAATTCTGTTCAATGAAACCTTCCGTGACTTTTTTCAGTGGTGGCAAATTCTGAAAATGAACTTTTCTTGCGCAAGTGAATTCAAAATGAGCTCCTACGCCATTCATCCAAATTGCTTGAAATTAATTATTCTACAGACATTGATAAGGAAAAGTTGTTAAAATTGTCCAAAAATGTCAATCCATTTTGATTTTCTAGGCCAGTCAAGTTGTACAGTTTATCTTTGGCATGTAGTTTTGGGTTTAACTCCAGATATACTGATTCAAATTTGTTGAAACTTCAGACTCACAATCACAACAGTATTCTTAATGTTAATGTTCACATGAATCATGTTTATGAAATGTCTGTCAGTCATTTTGGCTTGTCAGTAGAACATTTTGTTAGTGTGTGAGGAAGTGAGTGTAACCCAATGCAGTAGGGTGGTGTAGGGGTTAAGGTACTTGTCTTTCATACAGGCACCCTGGCTTCAAATCCTTCTGGTAAAGTGTCATTCTTCTAAAGTTCAACATATGTTTTCTGTGTATTTGAAAACGGTATAAAGTGCACAAGAAGTTTTAAATGCTGTACTCCTTTCAACTGAACATTTATTATTTGAGAATGAGTGAAACCTAAAGCAGTTGTTATGTGTTGTAGTTATGATGAGTGCTTGGAAAGCAAGAGGTTCTGTGTTCAAATCTTGCCAGGGAGGTCTTGTTCTTCTAAACAGCAACTGAGTGCAGCATGGTTCTCCTGTCCATTTTAAAGCAGTAGTATGTTAGATTTTCACCTCAAAATAATGTTTGCAAAATTATTTTGATGTTACACCAAGATCTGACTGAGTGAATGTCACTTTATCCATAGCCTGAGTGGGCCCTCATTGCCTTCAACAGCTCTTTTTTTGGTGTCATTACTGCGGGGGCAGCAGATGTGGCCTCAGTCCCAGCAGCGAATCACAGGACATGACTTTAGCTACCAGCAACAAAAAGCCATGTGGTTGGCTGGTGGGACTGGGGTCATGGTCGCCGTGGTTGTGGCCTTTTCTGTGTTCCTACAAGGAACAAAAAAGCTACATAGTGCTGCTTTAAAAACTAATGTGTAGCAGACCTTATAGGTTTTAAATGCTGTTGCTAAGCAATACAAGACCTTGAAGTCTACACCTGCTTGGAACCCGATGATCGCCGCTTGCAGCTATATTTTTTTTTTTTTATCTTACACCCCTTGACATTTTGTGAAGGCCACCACTGATGGGCAGGGGTGGCCTAATGGTTAGGGATGTGGACTGATGAGTGAAGGGTCATGGGTTTGATCCCTGAACCAGCAGGATCAGATCTTGGTGGAACAGATAACATAGCAGTATTTGCCCCACTATGGTACAATTGAGCAAGGCCCTTAACCCCAACTGCTCCAGTGGAGCTGCTCAGTGGCCACAGGTCATTTTGTGGTTGGACTGGGCAGCTTCCTGGTGTGAGTATGAATAGAGTGTCCTTGAAAAAAAAGAGGTTTTCTCTCAGTGGAACTACCCTGTATAAATAAAGTTTAAATAAAAAATTTCTTAGAAAAAAAAGGCAAACAAAGAACAAAACTCCCCATATAGGAATATAACAATGTCTTTTAATACAATAAATCAGAACATGAGTTTTCACTGACATCAAAATACATCAAAGCTGTCAGACAATAGCTACGTATCACACAGGAAGTAAACTTTGTGGAAACAGAAATTACAAATTTTACAAAGTGATTTTGTGCAAAATAAGTACTGAGAACATCAACAGTTTTTAACAGCATCAAATTCAAGTTCACTTTGCAACAGCTTGAGTCATTTGATATTGTGTGAGCACCCCACTGCTATAGCTGGAAAAATAATAGTGTTTGGTCCCTTAAATGTGAGCAGTTTCTGTATTTACACACAGGGACACAAAGTAAAAGTAGTCTTTATGGGCCTTTTTTTCTTTACATTTTCATTGGTTTTACCTCAGTTGAATTTTTTAATGCTCTTGGATGGGCTTTTGAGTTTCTTTTTTGCTTTTCTTTGTCAGTCTTCTTTGTCTAAACCAGATGCAAACTAGACTCAAGATAACACTGGTGCAACCACTTCCCATAGTGATTACACTGGTCAGCACCAAATTTATTGTCTAAGTTTTTATTTTGTTTTAGCTGATTTAGGACAATTGTGATGTGCTGAATCCAAAAATCACATTGGTTTTGCACAATCAGGTCAACTTTTTGAATTATGGCCACATGTTGTTTTATACGTTTTTGTTTACATGTACGGGTATTTTCGCTTTATATGATGCAAAATTCTTTTTTATGTCTTGAAATTCTCTGAATTTTGAACAATGATGATGTAACATTCAATTTACAATGCACAGTACTAAGTACTAAGTAAGTACAGGTTTTTACTTAGCACCTGATCGAGAGAAACAGATGTCATTTTCAGATTCAGCGGTGCAAAATTGTCTTAAATCAGTTGAAAAAACACAGACAACTTACAAAAAATTATTTTTGTAACCCTGTTATTGGAAAAAATAACACTTATAAAATATCAAATAAATAAATGAACACATCACATAAATAAGGATATGAAAAGATTCCTGAGAAAAATTTTCACCCGGTTATAGTCATGACCAGTGTTGGGATTAATGCCACTACTTTTGCAGTAACTTGTGTAACAAAATTACTGTTTCAGTAATGTGTTAGACTGAAATTTAAGCAGATTTGTTACTTGTTACTCATATTATTTATATATAAATAAGGGTATATATTTTTAGTGCAAACAAATACACAGACTGACCCTACTGCAGCTGAGAGGCAGCCATCACTCCACGTAACCTGTTGCAAACAGCCGTGAATCCATTAGTCTGACTGGAGGAAGAGGTTAAGCAACTTTGTTTTTGTATGCACATTATTTTACTTTCTTGTGGTAAGGAACAAAAGTATATTGGAGGGTTGTAAGCTACGTGCCGGCAAAGCCGTCCTGCACATCAAAAATAGTAACTCAAATCTTCAGAAGAGCCTGATTAACAACAACAAGCTCTGACAAAACTAGGTGCTAAGGAAGGCTACACTAACACTGCTGAAGTGGATCTTCTTTATTTGAACGCCCACAGCTGGATTTCAGACACAGGTATGCATCTGGATAGTTTGTGACCCAGCAAGAATTAAACCGACGTATGTTAACGACTGAAGACATGCTATAGTCAACAGTCACCTTCCTTCACACCGCTGAGACCGTCAGCCACTGAAGTAAAAAGCATTTACCTGCTACCGGGATAAAGATTTTTCAAAAATGGATTTTGATGTCCAAAAGACATTTGAATGACTGGATCATGTCAATTTTTTTTCTTGTCTCTAACATGTTTTTTATAACTTACAAGACATATCAAGAGTGAAATCACTCCAGTGTGCCATGTCTGGATTTTTGTTTGGTTTTTTTTTTGTTGTTGTTGTTGGATTTTTTATTATTTTTTTTTGGGGGGGGGGGCTGTGAAATTTCAATTAAGCGCCTCCCCTTGGATAAATCATGTAGTAACTGGTAAAGCAGCTCAATTACTTTTGAAAAGAAGTAATTAGTAGCTGCAATTAGCTAATAATTTTTGTACCTTTCCCAACACTAGTCGCAATAAAATTTCAGAAAAATGACCAGTGAATATTTTACTTTTAGCGTCTAAGTGTACAGTGCAATAGACAATATTGTCACTAAATATACAGTTTTTAAATGTTTGCAAAAAAACAGGTTACTTCAATTTATTGTGGTCCTTTTATTGAATAGGTTTGATTTATGACCATCATTGTAAATCTTTTGATCACTTGTGCTCAGTATATGTGGGACAATAGATTAAAAATTCACCTAAAAATGTTATTAACGGTATGCAAGTTTTTGCTTTAGGGTACTTTCACACCTAACCTGTTTGCTCCAAACTTTGGGGCTTTTCAGTTAGATTCAGACCAAAATTTTAGGTGTGAAACGTCCCCTCAAACACAGTCTGGACCAAAGAGCCCAAATTTGGTCTGGCAAAAAGAGGTCTTGGTCTGGAATCATACTGATCCTTGGTCTGGTTTGGTTAGAGAGTGAAAGCAATTTTCAGAAAGGTTCGGACTTTTGAACCAAACACAGGAAGTTAAGGCAGCCAATAAGAGGTAAAATGAGTAATAGCAGCATTCAGAGACAGGAACTGGGACCGTTAATAGCATAAATAGTCCCTTGAAAAAAATCATAAAAATGCAGAAACTTGCCAGATATTTTCAGAGTGAATGCAAGAGTTTAAAAAAATGGATGAGCAATGCCACCTGAACTCATCAAAGCTGATGAGAAGGACAAACTTGAAGACATGGATAATATTGTAGCCTCATGAAACTAGTTCACCGACTAATATGATGGAGTCTTCCCCTGTTTCAACTTAAAGTGTGGATACCGACACGTCTAGAGCTGAAAAAAACACCTTGGAAGGTGAGTAGTGTGTTTGCTAACTAGTGGTTTGTAGTAACATCACAAATGTCGTCATGACAACAAGACATAGGCACCGTCACATAACGCTGTTTAGTTTGCTTGGATTAGTAGCAGTGTAAAGCCATACCTAACCAGGCCAAATGTATACATAAGAATGAACCTTGGTCCAGACGTGAGGGAGACTTTCATGTGTGAAAATGCTCTTAATCACCTCCTGTGCAAACTCAGTCTCTCTTTGTGGCTCAGGTGCTCAGCAACAGGAAAAACAGCAGAACAAGGTTTGAGGTTTGCATTTGATCTGACTGTCAGGAAGGGCGTCCAGCACCTCTCGGAGTTCCACCTTAGAGAGACCCTTCCATCGCAGCACGTCGGGCAGAAGCTGAACGTCCTCACTGGTGTAAAAAAAAAACAGTAACACAACAGGAAGTTAGTAACAGAAAAGCAGCTGATGAATAATGCAATATGTATAGTGAGAGCAATATATGAGAGCAATATATGATTGATTAAAATTTACAGATGAACTTTTTTGGCCTCTTTATTGGTTACTGTGAGCCAATCAAACAACAACCTTTGACCACTAATTTATGAAAGGTGCTTATTGAGCCCAGTTACTGTAGTTTTGGACTTCACTGAATCCTCAATAGACCTCAATGGACAGACGTACTTCTGCATTGTGGTCCTCCCACAGCTCCATTTCCACTTTTTCCCCATTCCTTGGTGCTTTCTCGTCAATAAATCAATTTTCTCACTTTCACTTCTCACTGTACATATCAGAAACAGTGTATGGGCAGATCGTTTTTTTCTTTATAAAGTTCGTGTTTCACATTTTGATTGTTTTTGTAACCATATTGAGCCAGTTAATAGTTTGTCCAGTTAGCTTAGCATAGTGTAGTGTGGTGGAAATTTATTGCCTATGCCTTAATCTGATGAGTAACTAGGGATCATATGTTTTATAAGTGTGTCACAATATATGAATTGTTCTTATATCCATATATGAACTCACATTTTTATACTGTCTATTGTAACCTATAAGGGTATAAGCTACATTAACAAGCTGTTTGATATGTCTGTTGTGTTTTGTGCTCCAGCATGAAGTTTAATGTCACATTGACTTGCTAAGGTCTGCATGCTCTCACTCCCCCTCCACTCTCTTCCCTCCTCTGTGTTATCTCAAAGTCTTTTTCCTTTTTTTCACTGATGGTCATATAAAGTAACCTGTTTTACTCTCTGTGGGGCAGAGAGCTGAATTCTCCTGTTCTCATTTTTTTTTTCCTCTTATTGCTGACAGCAATAAAAGACTATTAACTCACAGATCCGTTTGATTTTTTACCCCAGGACCTTTAAAGGGTTTAGATAAAATTTGGTTACATCAGTAGCTACTGTACGGGGGGCTGAAAAGTTCATAGTGGTCAAATTTGACCAAATGTGGTTTATTTTTCAACCGCACAGATCCAAACGCTGCATACCAATGGAAGAAGTGTGTGGACCAAAGGGGAGACTATGTTGAAAAATAAACCACATTTGGTCAAATCTGACCACTATGAACTTTCACCCCCTTCCCCCCACCTTATATTCTTCTTCTTCTATCGGTTACTGGTGGATAGCAAACAACTGAAAGGTGCATACCGCCACCTACTGTACAAGAGTGTGTAACATTATGTCATCTGAGCCCGACCCCTAAATTCTATGACTTAATCCTGTGTTATTTAAAAAAGAGAAAAGAGCCCTTCTCGTGATTCTTATTGCCTCTCCATCTCCATCTGTTCCCAGAATCCCAGTTAAATCCCATTCCCTACTGGCCTCTCAAACTTCATCTTCCATTATCTGTCTTTCATTTCCGTATTTGTGACAGTGTAATAAGATGTGCTCGACATTTTCTTTTACTCCACATTCTCTACATTTGTCACTTTCGCTTTTCCCCATGGTGAATAAAGTGCCGTTTAAACCTATGTGATCCAGTCTGAGTCTTGCCATAATGATGTCTTCCCTCCTTTTGGTTGTTATGTAATTCTTTATTGCAATAGATTTTTGTATTTTGTAATACAATCTACCTTTATGATCTTCATCCCATCTTTTTTGCCATAGCTCAGTTCCTTTTTTGCTTGATTACTACTTTCGCTTCACCTTTTCCAAGAGACAATGGTATAGTTATCTCTTTTCCAAGAGCACTTTTTACTAATTTGTCTGTACAGTCATTCCCTTTCAACCCTTCATGTGCAGGAACCCAACAAAACTGAACTTATCCACCACCCCTGTGTACCCTAAATATTGTTTATATCTCTTCCATTTCAAATACCACTGCATGGCCTGTAATAGACCTGTGAAACTCACTGAAATATATGTCCATCTCCCAGTTGTTACTTGACTTCTTTTAATATTACTTTATGTATGCAGAATTCCTCCGTTACTGATGTTACAATTACTGCTACTAATATTAGCTTAGTTAGCTTCCAAATGCTAGTGTGTTATTTATTCTCATAATAAACTTTGACTCACTCCTAATAACACTGCATGGACTCATGTGTGAATGAACTTGTGTAAAGACTTTGCACATCACATGTCCATTACACATGTCTATTACAGCCTATGCAGTGGTATATGTAATGGAGGAGACATAAACAAGACGATTTTTATAAAGAAAAAACGATCTGCCCTCACACTATTTCCACTATGTATAATGGTAAATGAAAGTGATAAAATTGATTTATTGACAAGAAAGCACTAGGGAATAGGCAAATATAATGGAAGCAGAACCGGAGCTGCAGGAGGACCGCAATGCGCAAATACGTCACTCTACATTGTGCAAGAGGTCCATAATAAATTGACTCACTGAATGTGCTTCAATGGATTAAAATTCCAACACTGATAAACCAAAGGTGTGATCAGTTTTCATATTAACATACCCCCCACAAATCCACTTTGGCCATTAAAGAGCCATAACAACTTTGTAAGGTACGGTACATTATATGTTTGCTTATCTGAAAGTTCAGACGTTCTGTTTACATGGTGTAGAAGAGTCATCAGAGTCATGCACCAGCAGGGGCCACATCTAGCTCTGATTGCGGGATCAATTCTGAGCCAGATACAGTGTCAAGAAAAAGTATGTGAACCTTTTGGAATTTCATGGTTTTCTGCATTAATTTGTCATAAAATGTTATCTGATCTTCATCTAGGTGAAGGGTAATGGCAAATATAATGTGCCTAAAATAATAACAAAAAATTCTGATCTTTCATGTCTTTATTGAGAACAACCATAAAAACCTCATAGGGCTGGTGGAAAAAGTATGTGAACCCTTGACTTAATGACTTCAAAAAAGCTAATTGGAGTCAGGTGTTGGCATACCTGGACTCTTGTTAAGATAATGAGTTTGGAGGTGTGGACTAGAGCTACTTTGACCGATAAAAACCACTCAAACTTTTTGAGTTTGCTCCATACAAGAAGAATACGCTTATGTGAGCCATGCCTCACCAAAAAGAGCTTTGAGAGGATCTAAGATCAAGAATTGTTGATTTACATGAAGCTGGAAAGGGTTAGAAAGTGATTTCAAACACTTTAGAAATTCACCAGGCTGCAGTTAGGCAAACAATCTACAAATGGAGATAGTCTGGGACTGTGGCTGTTCTACCAAGAAGTAGGCGCCCAGTCAAATTGACCCCAAGAACACAACGAAGACTCATCAGCGAGATAAAGAAACAACCCCGAGTAACAGCCAAAGATTTGAAGGCATCATTGGAACTGGTTAACATCTGTGTTCATGAGTCTATAGCAGGGGTGTCCAATCATGTGCCATGGAGGGCCAAGACCCTGCAGGCTTTACCTCCAACCAGTATCTTCAACAGCAGATTTCCCTGAATTTCTTTCCACTGATTGCTGGTAAGTGAAAACACCTGCTGAAGAGACTGGGTAGAAGAGAAAACCTGCAGGGTCTTGGCCCTCCATGGCACATGATTGAACACCCCTGGTCTACAGTACATAAAACACTGGACAAGCAGGGTGTCTATGGCAGGACACCACGAAGGAGGCCGCTGCTTATTAAAAAGAACATTGCTGCACACCAGAAGTTTGCAAAAGAGCACATTGACACTCCACAGCAGTATTGGCAAAATGTGTCATGGATTGATGAAACTAAGACTGGTAAAATGGTAAATGGCGTTCACTTATATAGCGCATTTTACTCATCTCTGGATGACCAAAGCGCTTTACAGATCCTGCTATCCACCCGTTCATGCACACATAAACGTAAAGTATGGTGGATGAAACATCATGATTTGGGCCTGCTTTGCTGCAGCAGGGCCTGGCCAGCTTGCATTCATTGAGAGGAAAATGAATTCCTAAGTGTATAAAAAAAATTCTTCAGGATAATGTGAGAATGTCTGTACATCAGCTGAAACTCTGTAGAAGTTGTCCTATGTTCTGCCAGGAAGAATGTGCTAAAAGTCCTCCTAACCGATGTGCAGGACTGATCCATAGTAGCAGGAAGCGCCTGGTTGAGGTCATTGCTGCCAAAGAGGGGTTGACCAGTTATTAACTCAAGGGTTCATATACTTTTTCCACTAGCAATATGAGTTTTTTATGGTTGTTCTCCATTATTACATGAAAGATCAGAATCTTTTTGTGTTATTATTTTAGGCACATTATATTTGTCGATACCCTTGACTTAGATGAAGAACAGGTCACATTTTATAACAAATTAATCTAGAAAGCCATGAAATTCCAAAAGGTTCACATTCTTTTTCTTGCCACTGTATTCATACATGTCTTCCCAAACTGTTGTTGAAAGCCTGAGTCAGTGGTGGAAAAGATGGCAGCAAACTACTGCCGTTGAGTTTGAGCAAGCCAAAAAAAAAAGAAAAATGGATTTAGGAATAAGTGGGGCAAAAAGCAAGTGTGATAACAACAGGAAGTCATTTCAGCGATGCGATTCCTTTGGTCTTAAGTTTGATTCAGACCTTGTTGACTTGTTGAGCTGTTTATTTTTGCTGCTACTAATAAGTATAATTTCACTAGTATAATTTTTTCATATTTGATTGCAAAGTGGTGACCTTGATTAAAGCCTGATATGGTCGAGGGGCTTTCCACCCTGTCTGGGAAAAACAAGTGTGTGTGTGTACGTTCAGCGTGTGCGTACACTAATGCACAGCAAAGTTCAGTGAGGAGCATGTATACAGTAAGGGGCACGTACACTGAGCTTTTTTTTTTTTTTTTTTAAAGCAGAAGCTTTAAGTGTATATGTGCCCCATCAACCCAGGCTCAGATTTAAAGAAATTAGTCAATTAAAAGTGTGCATAACCAGGGCTGTTTCTGTTTGGTGGGGGGGGGGGGGGGGGAGGGGGGTGCTGTGCAAGATTGTGTGGGGGGGGGGGCTTATTTTTGTAATGGGAAAGAGTTTGATCCCTTCAAAATGAAAAAATCTCTCCTCACCCAACAAAAATGTAAAAAATAAATAAACTTGGGTCATTGTCTAGATGAAAAAAAGAATAAAATAGAATAAAAAAAATCAGCATCCATATGAACACTGCAGATTTATGAGTCACAAATTGATGAGAAAAAGCTGTAAATTTACGAGAAAAAAGTTGTAAATTTATGAGGAAAAAAGTTGTTAATTTATGATAAAAAAGGTCACTAATTAACAAGAAAAGGTTGCAAATTTACAAGAAAAAGTACTAAATTTATGATAAAAAGTTGCAAGTTTAAGAGAAAAAAGCTGCGAATTTATTATGAAAACTGAAAGGAATTTAGAAAAAAGTAGAGATTTTATGACAAAAACATCACTTAATAGTGACAAAGTAGAAAACTTTCAAGAAAAAAGTCACATTTATGAGGATAAAAGTGACAAATTTATAGATAAAGTCTCCAATTAATGAGGAAAAGTTGCAAATTTACAAGAAAAAAAGTTCAAAATTTATAACAGAAAAGTCACATATTTATGAGAAAAGTTGAATGTAGTTTGATTCTGACTGATGGGGCCCGTACCATTTACGTAATCTGCTTTATATACAGTAACAGCTGTGTGCATAACCATTCTGTATGTTTACATTTTTTCGTCACTGGATAACTTCGTTTTGAAATTTTGCAGCTTTTCTGTATTTAGTTTTGTGCTAATGTGTGACTGAACATTGAATGTGTAAACTTTTTTTTTAATGTGGTGCTGTATCTGAAACAAATATTGTTATGTTTGATATACCTTTCGCTGAGACATTCCTTCTCTATCCTTCCCACGATGAGCTTCAGGGGGTCGATGGATTTGCAGTCCAACACCTCTGGGATCTGAAGCAGCACACAGTTCCTCTGGTTGACACTAGGAGCCTGATACAGAGATATGCAGGTCAGTATTTCATTTTGCTCCTGAGTAAATGTCATGCACACAGCAATGTGCTGTGTTTATTACTAAAATGTGGCTCCCACCAGGTCTGACATGGTTTTGTGCAGCTGCTCTGCCTCTTCTCTGATTCTTTGCTCAATATTTGGACACCAGCACTTTTTCAGTTTACTCTGGCTGCTTTTTATGAGATGTTGGAGATAAGTTTGAGCAAGGATCTTATAGGCCTCATCCATCACATACTGAGAGAGAGAGAGAGAGATGGGGGGGGGGGAAACAAGAAATGCAATTTTTTTTATTGCTGAAATTAGATTGGGAACAGAACCTACATTTAAAAAAAATAGGATGTTTGGGGGGGTTATATTAAACATGCTGCAGTAAAAATATTTGGAAATGCTATTCACAGATTTTAATAGCTTGATTCGACAGTGGAATTAACGGTCCTTACCAGTTGCTCCTCCCCAGCAAACTGCAGCTTGGGGAAATGCTTCTCCACAACATCCAACAGTAGAAACTGCCTCTTATCTGATTTAAAGTGAACTTTAAAGTGCTTCTGCAGAAACGAAAATTTTATATTTTTAAGCAAATTAAAAGCATGCTTACACACCATCAATTCTAGAATGTGAATCATTTTATACGTGCTTGAATACTCAGTCTACCTCTGCAATGCCAGATACAAATTTCATCAGGAGTTTCAAGGTATCAGCTTCCAGTTCTTCAAGAGCTGACATGATTTCCTTGGTGACTATGGTATCTTCAGTCTGAACGTACTTCCTGAAGCAAAACAACATAAACAGGTGCAAAGAAAGTGTCTTTGTTTAATCTTGTGTGTGTTTAGCGTAATACACGCACTGGCTGTATTTCTATTCTATAACAATTCTGTTTTTTCACACCCATATATACATACATTGGTGTGAAAAAGTGTTTGCCCCTTCCCGATTTCTCATTTTTTTTGTATGTTTTTCCACACCTAAATGTTTCAGATCATCAAACAAATTTAAATATTAGACAAAGATAACACAAGTAAATACAAATACAGTAAATACAAAATGCAGTTTTTAAATGAAGGTGTTTATTATTAAGGGTAAAAAAAATCTAAACCTACATGGTCCTGTGTGAAAAAGTGCCCCCCCCCCAGTTAAAACATAAAATAACTGTGGTTTATCACATCTTTGGAAAGCTGAGTTTAATTTCTCTAACCACACCCAGGCCTGATTACTGCCACACCTGTTCTTAGTCAAGAAATCCCTTAAATGGGACCTGTATGACAAAGTGAAGTAGACCAAAAGATCCTCAAAAGCTAGACATCATGCTGCAATCCCAAGAAATTCAGAAACAAATGAGGAACAAAGTAATTGAGATCTATCAGTCTGGAAAAGGTTATAAAGCCATTTCTAAAGCTTTGGGACTCCAGCAAACCACAGTGAGAGCCATTATCCACAAATGGCGAAAACATGGAACAGTGGTGAACCTTCCCAGGAGTGGTCAGCCAACCAAAATTACCCCAAGAGCACAGTGACGACTCATCCAAGAGGTCACAAAAGACCCTACAACAACATCCAAAGAACTGCAGGCCTCACTTGCCTTAGTTAAGGTCAGTGTTTATGACTCCACCATAAGAAAGAGACTGGGCAAAAATGGCCTGCATGGCAGAGTTCCAAGACAAAAACCGCTGCTGAGCAAAAAGAACATAAAGGCTCATCTCCATTTTGCCAGAAAACATCTTGATGATCCCCAAGACTTTTGGGAAAATATTCTGTGGACTGACGAGACAAAAGCTGAACTTTTTGGAAGGCGTGTGTACCATTATATCCGGCGTAAAAGCAACACATCATTTCAGAAAAAGTACGTCATACCAACAGTAAAATATGGTGGTGGTAGTGTGATGGTCTGGGGCTGTTTTGCTGCTTCAGGGCCTGGAAGACTTGCTGTAGTAAATGGAACCATGAATTCTGCTGTCTACCAAAAAATCCAGAAGGAGAATGTCCGGCCATCTGTTCGTGACCTCAAGCTGAAGCGCATTTGGGTTCTGCAGCAGGACAATGATCCAAAACACAACAGCAAGTCCACCTCTGAATGGCTTAAGAAATACAGAATGAAGACTTTGGAGTGGCCTAGTCAAAGTCTTGACCTGAATCCGATTGAGATACTGTGGCATGACCTTAAAAAGGCGGTTCATGCTCGAAAACCCTCCAATGTGGCTGAATTACAACAATTCTGCAAAGATGAATGGGCCAAAATTCCTCCACAGAGCTGTAAGAGACTCATTGCCAGTTATCACAAATGCTTGATTACAGTTGTTGCTGCTAAGGGTGGCCCAACAAGTTATTAGGTTTAGGAGGCAATCACTTTTTCACACAGGACTATGTAGGGTTGGATTTTTTTTCCCTTAATGATAAACACCTTCATTTAAAAACTGCATTTTGTGTTTACTTGTGTTATCTTCATCTAATATTTAAATTTGTTTGATGATCTGAAACGTTTAAGTGTGGAAAAACATACAAAAAAATGAGAAATCAGGAAGGGGGCAAACACTTTTTCATGCCACTGTATTTGCTGCTTGGCAGTCACATGAAGCGAAGGGGCAGCAGAGAAAGTTATGCAGTGAAGTTACAGACAGGTAAAGTTCTTGAGGGGGAGAAATGATGCAATCACAGGAGACACAGGACACCATGACATAGGGGTAGTCAATTACCTCCTCTTTCCCTCCCAGTGAAAATGTTTTGAATGTTTATATCATGGTTTTCCACCTACAAATGGTGGGACCCCTACTAGCCACACAGAAATGACTCTGCCAGAGGTACCCGCGAAAGAGATGGAGACCAAGAATGAATGAACAAGGGCCTGAAGATGGTCAAGGTCTGCTGTTCATGTTCACAACCCAAAGGCACAGTGTGGAAAGGTCACATCTCCACACACTCATGCTGACAGTCAAGCAAAGTACAGTAGCTCTTTATAATACAGTATGCACAACACCACATACCAAACACCAGTTTGCCAGTTCAGAGGACAGTTGGATGGTAAATAATGGAAAGCATTCCATTGTGGCTGGTTATTGTGAGAGTTTGCAAATAAAAAAACTTCTTTTTAGAAACACAATCACCTTTACTTACCTGAGTTCTTTACATGTTTTCAAAGTCTTAAGGAAGTGTGTTGTGATTGGTTTGTCCATTTCAGCCGCTCCATCCACTTTTTTCCCAAGAGCCTTCTTTTTCTCTGCAGCGTACCTGCAAACCAACAAGCTGAATCTGATTGGTGATATTCTCGGATAAAATTACTGGAAAACCTGGTTTAGGGACACCTCATGATTGTTATGTGAACTATAGTCCAATTTGGGCTGATGTTTCAGAAACTGAGTGAATGGAGCAGCAGATCACTTAGCAGCTACAAGATGTCACAAAAACCAATGTTTCTAATGTACCTGAAGTCATGTCTGAAATAAAAGAGGGCTCTCACCTGGTTACAAATGTCAGAAGCTCTTTGAAGCAAGTCTCCTTCACCTGAACATATAGTTCTTGGCTGAGAACAGCATTAATGCACTTCAAGAGGGGAAAAAAGTAACAATACTTCTATTTAATAACACAGTTTATGTGTGTTTTCTATTTTGTTAATTTTGTATTTATTCATTTTTAATAACTATTTGGCAAAAGAAATACATTTGCACACATTCAAACATCCATTTTACACACATGCAATAAATGTATTCCTACCTGAATGGTGTCCACATAAATGTGAATGTAATCTTCATCCCTATAGCAATCTTCTTGGTCTCTATCATGCTGCAGGATTTTGTCCAGATATGTCTGTTAAAAAATGTGGGGGTCCTGGTGTAAGAAATTACTTCTTTTTTTTTTAAGATAAAATGGGACCAATTTACATGTCCGAAAACAAGAAATATCTCTGCTGATTCTGTAGAAGTCAGTTTTGGTGAAAAACTGAGACTTGGGGGATGACTGTATTACAGGAGTCATTGATTGCACTTTTTCCACATTTTAACAGCTTACACATCTTAATGAAATGTTGGTGACATATTGTGTTCAAATTTTCTTTGTTTATTAATTATTGCAGCCATTTTTTTCAGTCTTTCTGAAAGTGCTTTTTTCAGTGCTGTCACTTTGAGAAATCCCTGACAGCATTCAACTCCGCCCTCCCCCTTACATCACTATTGTTAACTTAGCTGTTCATAGCTGTACTCTGTGCAGCTGCCATGTTATAAGGCTGATGGAAAACTACAGAGATTTGAACTGAGGTGAACCCAGTGGCCCCAATAATGAATCAGTCACAAAAGCCTTGATCAGATCCCCAATCCAATACTTGAGATCAAATCAGGACATCCCTATGGGAGAGGTACTGCTGTCTTCCTAAATATTCATGATGATCATGTAATTGCCTCTGTTATTATGAGCATATAATCATTCCATTGAGAAAATTGTATTTTCCTATACTGGTTCAAGACCAGATCATCAGTCACACAGTAGCTCATTCTGACTCAGTGAAATCACCCTAAGAGTGCTCAGATCTCCTGACGTTTGACCTTGAGCACAGCCTAGGTGCAGACCCACTGGAGGATCATTGTGTGTGAGTTTGCCAAACATTGAGGGGATTGCCTAGAAGGAATTACAATTTTTGTGTAATCATAAATGCGCAGATTTCCTAACTTTTGACAGTGTCCTTGACCTTGAGCTCAATCTGTATGCAGACAAACCTGAGGATCATTGTGTGTGAGCTTGTTGAGCATTAGTGCAATTCCAATAGGAGGAGTATTGATTCTGCTGAAATCATACAAGTGCCCAGATCTCCTAACCTTTGACCTTGACCTCGAGCACAATCTGGATGTAGCCCCACCTGAGGATCATTGTGTGTGAGTTTGGTGACCATCGGGGAAACTGCCTGTGGAGTAACAATTCCTGTGAAATGTGGATGGACGGACGGATGGACGGACAGACAGATGCCTGAGGCCACATTAGCTCCTTTCAGCTTTGCCAGAATGAGCTAATGAAAAGCTGTTATTACATTTCAGAAATTCAACATTTTGTTTGCAGTGTGCCACCTTGCCCCTTGCAACATCTTTTATATGTGCGTTGTTTTGTTTGACACCTATGCTGCAGAAACACGCAGCTGTTACCAAGATCTACAGGGATTGTGTGGAAAGCTTTGTGCTTCCAGGAATTAACCTACAGGTTTGCACAAAACATCCCAGTGGGAATTTAAGGATTCAGTAAATAATATTCACTGGTAGTCACATTTTACACTGAAACAGGGTTAAAACTTTACAGCTAAAATGCAACAAACGTGAAGCAGCAGCAGATTGGAAAATACAGCAACAGTGACAGTAAGGGTACCAGTTCTTACCTTGACAATAATGGACAGTTTGTTCTTTGCTTTTTCCCACCATCCATTTAACAGTGTCTCGACAGGCCTGCAAAGTTTCTCTTCACTGGGAAAGTACCAGAAATACCAGTATCAGAACTGGGTGTGCAACAAGCCATCTGATAATACAGGTGCTAGAAATAATATCTCTTTTATATCCCTTTCTAATGTGCCAATCTTGACCAAGTTTGCCTGGTAATTTCATTGGCTAACTTTGAAAGTGAAACTCTAGAATTTTAGTGCTTTAAGGTAAAGTCATCTACTAGCAAATGACAAAATGTGAAAAGTCTGACACATCATTTGTTAATTAGGAAGTTTTTAGTGCAAAGTGCACGTTGACTTTGGACAGAACCAGAAATACTGTATTCAGTCCTTTGATTCAAACTAACCTTTCCCTCTAATCATCGAATTCTCTTTCAAACAAAGCAACTCTAAAGCATCTACAGAACTGTTTGTCGGATGTTTAAACAGAAGCACCTCACATTCTCCTTCCACTGTACAAAAATGCCTCCAGAGGGCAATCTCTACCATGGAAACTGGAAGTGAGCAATGGGAACTGTGAATTATGGCGTTCCCAGTTGCAAAGTGCAACTAGTGTTTGAAATTATTCCGGGATTACACAACTGGTGAATTAAACAAACTAACCCAGATCAAGCTCCTTGGACCATTTGCATCAAAAAAAAAACTTTGAGAGGGTTACACTTAAAACTGCATTCAGTGTACTTATGTTGAAACTGTTGTTTATGTAAGACATTAACCTATGCCCCCCGTTTCCTTTTTTAAATGTAAAAAACATATGAAAAAAAAAAAACAGGTGATTTGAAGGGGGATGAGGGGGATGCCATCCCTCTTGTTAGCAGTTGACCCAAAATCATGCCCCTTGTTAAACTGCCATTCCATCCATTCAAATGCATATATCAATATCATCATTAACCTTTCTATAGCATGTTACATAACTAAATAAAATTACTTTGACGTGCCAATGCAAAGCAGAAAGGCAAAAAAAAAAGGTATTCTAAATTTGCAACGTTTTTCTCCTAAATTTCACTTTTTTCCTAATAAATTTGCAAAAAAAAAAAAAATCTCATTGGTTTCTGACTTTTTTCTTGTAAATTTTAATTTTTTTTCCTCATAAATTTTGCAACTTCTTACCTGTAAATAAGTGACTTTGGGGGAGGAATGCTGGGGGGGTTGTAAATTTTTAATTTTTTTTCTCATAAATTTTTGATTTTCAGTTGCAAATTTCTAACTTTCTTGTAAATTTACATATGGATTCATATGGATGCTGATTACATTTTGATTCTATGTAATTAAATTGTAATTTGCAACTTTTTCAAATTTGAAATTGGCATATTTGATCATATTTTTTGTGCATTTATTCTTGCAAATATGTTCCCATTTTGAACTCCCTTGTTAAAAAATAATAAATTGCCTACTGTATAAAACAATTTTTAAAAAATTAATTAACTCCCTGGGCACTATTTAAAAAGACCTTTATTCCATGCATCTATGCCTTTTCATATTTGGAGGCAGTATTAAGTTTCCAAAAGAACTCTATAATGTAATTAAGTTTAGAAATATCTGCTTAGTCAGACATTAAGAAGAGACAGTTAGTTAGGCTGACTGGTACCTCTGATAAGTTTGGACCCAGTTCATCAGAGCGAAGATGTCCTTGACAGTAGAGACACTCTGCAGCAGATGGTCCAGATGTTTCAGTGTCTGATAACGGGAGGAATCACCGTCACTCTTTGCGTTCTGCGGTCCTGAGTTTGGCTCAAACTGCACTGAGCAGAAAGATTCATCCTCAGGAGGGCTGAAAATTACTTCATAGGTAACTTTGAGATGTTTCACCAGTTCAAGTAAAAGGTATTTTTGCTTCTGCAAGTGTTGTTCCTCCATATTCAAGGTGTTTTGAGCCAAGGGATTTTCAAACTGGAGAACTGTATGACCAAGAAAGAGGTTAGAGTATATAGAAATGATCCATTAATGTCTCAGTTTTACTCACTTTTAGGAAATGTGTCCAGTTTAGACTGTATGATATTTTCACATAAACACAACAGTTTTGGGTGACGTTATTGTAAGAAATTCTTGCTTTGACTTGGCCAGGACACGTGGCATACAACACACTTATCATGACTCACCAACCTGAATGAATTCACTGACATTAAATTTCAGTGGTGTACAAAGTGGGAAAATAATGTAAACAAACAAGAGCCTAAAGAAATCAGGCTGTTAAGAAATACATACCAAAAAAAAAAAAAAACTACAGTACATCTGGGAATGCTAACCTGGACAAAAGTGACATGCTATTCCTTGGCTACAAAGATTTTTGTTACAGTCATAGAAGATCAGGCTACTTCAAAGTACGGAGTAAAAACAAGGTTAGTAATGGAAAAATGTCGCCAACTTTTTAAGATTTTGATAATACTTAGCAGCTGTTTCACAGGAAGGCTCCAGTTTCAAGCACTAATTATGTCCTTTCCACACAGTGTGATAGTTTTTCAGGTGAATGTTGAGTGCAGGTGTGCTGGGGAATTCCTCGCTCTAGCGAGTAACACCCAAAGCCATGTACCCACTCAAAGATGTTTTTTTCTCCCTTTATCTCTTTCTCATAGATAAATGATATAATAAATGAGGCATAACTGCACCTTTTGTTTAAATCTCCTTGATTTTCCACTAACCAAGCACTGTTTGATTCAGGCAGTCAGAAACTATATCTCACAGCTGCACATAAATAACCAACAGAAAACCACTGGGACACTAATAGCAGTAAAAGAAAGACAGTTTAGTTTAGTTATTACTTTATTCAATAAAAGAACACTTTAAAACAAAACAAGACAAAATGTCCATAAACTGGAAGAATGAAAGGGAGCAGAAAGAAGAAAAAAAAAATCTTGTGACTCACCATCTTGTGTGTTGTTATTGTTGTTTTCTGTTAAAAGTCTGGTGCGATCAATGCCAGGTTTTTTTGATCTAAAACATTTAAGAAACTTCTTCATTTTCATTTTTAGAGGATCTCTCAGAAGCAAAAAGAATTTCTTCTCACTGAGTTTTTGCCAGGCAGGTCTCTGTATGAGGTTTATCTGAGAGCCAGCTTATATAGGTCTGCTAAGGGTTTTCCCCTTCAGCTTTCATTTTCTATAAAGCCGTTACCAGCCTGTGAAGTGAAGTGGCATCAGCAAATGATGCAACACATGAAAAGGATGTCATCACTCTGAATTGATTCCGCCAGTGTTATGTAGTGTCTGCAGAATTGACCAAGCGCATTCTGGGTAGGGTAGGACCCGTTAGTTTGCTGAGATCACGTCAACGTAGGAGACATTGTCACAAAGCAGCTGTGTTGTAAACTGTAATAGTCGTTCTCACAACCGCCGTGGAGAAAAGGTAAACCACGGAATAGGCTTTTATCATTTTCCAGCATGGAAGAAGAACAGCCCATGTTTCGGATGTAACTAAGAGGCGACGCCTGGCCTGGATTGCAGCAGTCAGAAGATCCAACATAACTTTCAAACACGCACCTGTATCGATGGTGGTGTGCTCAAAGCATTTTCATAAAGGTATGTTATGATTTACTGTGTATGTCTGTTGTTGTTAAAACTTGCTTGTGTTGTGGTTAAGACTTGCTTGGTCATAACTTTTACCCTACGTCAGCAGTGCTAAGCTAAACAGAGCTAAGCTAAAGAAAGACTCCGATATCCGAGTAGTTAGAAAAATTTACCACTCACACACCTGTGTAAGCGGGTTTAATTTGTTCAACACCAAAGTATTTTCTTACCATTTCCTTTGCTTTAACAGGCAGACCAGCTTCTGAAATGCTAGACTGTGATCCTGACTGGGCATCTTTTCTAAACCTTTGGCATGCAGAGCTTCCAGCTACCACTCCTGACAGGTTTAACTGCTTTTGCAGACAGGCGAGATTACGACAAAAAGAATCGGCAGGGCATGCAAGTGACCCCCCAACACAGACCCCCAACATCACTGGCCCCGTGACTGAGATGAATAATGTAGCTCCTTCATGTAGTCTTCTTTTTTTTTTTTTTTTTACCTGTTTTTCTTTCTAAAATGTGTCTTGGGATTCCTTTTGATTACAAAATATGTTAACTGCAGTTGTTTATTGTCCTGATCACCAACAGATAACACCACACCTGTGGCTGAGATGGAGGAGACAACATCTGATGAAGCAGCACAGATCTGTCAGGCTGATAATGCTCCAGTGGAAAATGCGCAAGAACTACAGAACTGCAGCATGTGTCACCTTAGGCTTAAAGAAATTTTACTCTTGCAAGAGGAGAACAGAAAGTTAAATGAAGAGCTCTCCAGAAAGGCCCTGGATGAGAATTTCCTCAAAGATAATGACTCAAAGGTGAAATACTACACTGGGCTTCCATCTTTCAGTTTAATGGCTCTGCTGATGCAATTTTTTCCCAGCCTACCAAAGACAGAAAAAATTTTCCATTTTCAAATTCTCCTTTTAACTATGATGCATTTGCGGCTTAATTTGCCTCTTGAACATATTGCACACCTTTTTGACATAAGCAGACAAACCGCATCCATCCTGTTCTGCGACACCATCAATGTACTCCATGCACACCTCAGCCCTTTGGTGGACTGGCCAAAGAGACATAGTTTGCAGGCTAGCATGCCACATCAGTACGTTGAATTGTTTGGCGGTAAGGTCACAGTTATTATTGACTGCTTTGAACTTTTTAGTTTTAGAATGTAGACACTGACATGTTTTTGGTGTGGTTTAGCCCTTTTGGCATAATGTCTTTTACTGTGTCAATAATATTGAAGCAGTTAAAGCAGCACCTCTTCAATTTTTCTTGTTGCTCAAGCATTTTGCTTTCTTTCCTCTTATTTTTATATATGTAAGTCACACTGAGTTGCCCTTGTGTATGAAATGTGCTATATAAATACACTTGCTTGCTTTGTAACAATTTTTGGAATAAACTACACGATGGCTTACAAACTCCAGCTCTTTATTTCAAAGATGCAAAACTGTTGCTACAGCACTATAATGTGCACATGTCGCAAAACCACAGCTGCTGTGGGGTTGGTGCTTCACTGAGTCCCACACATCCTAAATGGAACCACTGAATTTCACAGTTTTGGTTATCACAGGCAACCATGTCATCCAGCTCTTCTGGCTGCCTGCAAGTCCACCACACTTCTGCTGTGTTATGTGCCTGTCTTTTGGGATTGTGTGTGGGACCTGGCTGTAATGCAGTTAGACGTCGTCTTTTGGGCTTCTGGGCGGGTTTATCAGCTGCAGCTTTTCTCTTTTGTGTTGTGGGGTCAGAGTCAGTAAAGTGATGGGCAACAAGCTCAGGTAGGAAAACTTTATAAAAAAATAAGTTCTGGGCCACTGGTAAAAGTGTTTGCTCCCACAGGTCAGAATCTGGTGTGACGTGTACAACAACACAACCTTTTGTAGTTCACACAACAAAGTCACAGAAATGTGAGCCTGTCACAAAGATTTGCGTTTGTACCTGCTTGTAGTACTTGTGACTGTACTTGAGTTCTAGTCTCCCATCAGAGAGTTTCAGGCAAAAATCCTTGTCTGCACAGGCCTGCAGGATGTTGTTGCGGTGCTTATATGGGGATTTTATTTCCACACAGCCTTTTTTACAACAGGTGCAGGACACAAGTGCATCAGGGGTTGCACCAACTTCAGGAAAGGAGGGGTTGATTATAAAATATTATAAGCACACTTTCACATGTATATTGGGTGCATAATTCAATTTATGGCATGCACTTATTTTATTTAGTAAATAAATACTTGTAATCAAGACAAGAAATTTAAAAAAAAACATACCTTTGTGCGCACAATTGTCTTCACGTCTGCCTTGTACATCTACAAGTCATGCACCCATCCATCTGCGAACTGCACTTTTGCTTGCTTCCATCCATCCATCCATCCATCCATCGTCTACCGCTTTTCCGGAGGTCCGGGTCGCGGAGGCAGCAGTTCAAGCAGAGAAGCCCAGACTTCCCTCTCCCCAGCCACCTGCTCCAGCTCTTCAGAGGGGATACCAAGGCGTTCCCAGACTAGCTGGGAGACATAGTCTCTCCACCGAGTCCTGGGTCTGCCCCGGGGTCTCCTCCCAGTGGGACGTGCCTGAAACACCTCAAGTGGGAGGCGTCCAGGAGGCATCCTAATCAGATGCCCATACCACCTCAACTGACTCCTTTCAATGTGGAGGAGCAGCGGTTCTACTCTGAGCCTCTCCCGGATGACTGAGCTCCTCACCCTATCTCTGAGGGTGAGTCCAGCAATCCTACGGAGAAAGCTCATTTCAGCCGCTTGTATCCGCGATCTCGTTCTTTCGGTCATTACCCAAAGTTCGTGACCATAGGTGAGAGTAGGAACGTAGATTGACTGGTAAATCGACAGCTTTGCCTTAGAACTAAGCTCCCTCTTCACCACAACAGACCGGTACAACGTCCGCATCACTGCAGATGCTGCTCCAATCCGTCTGTCGATCTCTCGCTCCATTTTCCCCTCACTCGTGAACAAGACCCCAAGATACTTAAACTCCTCCACTTGGGGCAGGAGCCTGTCCCCAACCCGGAGAGGACAATCCACCTTTTTCCGGCTGAGGACCATGGACTCGGACTTGGAGGTGCTGATTCTCATCCCAGCCGCTTCACACTCAGCGGCAAACCGTCCCAGCAAGAGCTGTAGGTCATTGCTGGATGAAGCCAACAGGACAACATCATCTGCAAACAACAGAGATGAGATCCTGTGGTCACCAAGCATGACACCCTCCATTCCCTGGCTGCGCCTAGAAATCCTGTCCATAAAAATTATGAACAGGACCGGTGACAAAGGGCAGCCCTGGCGGAGTCCAACTCTCACTGGGAATGACTCCGACCGAGTGTTGGCAATGCGAACTAAACTCTCACAACGGTCGTACAGAGACCGAATAGCTCGTAACAACAAGCCCGATACCCCATACTCCCGAAGCACCCCCCACAAAAATCCACGAGGGACGCGGTCAAATGCCTTCTCCAAGTCCACAAAACACATGTAAACTGGTTGGGCAAACTCCCACGAACCCTCAAGAATTCTCGAGAGGGTAAAGAGCTGGTCCGATGTGCCACGGCCAGGACGAAAACCACATTGCTCCTCCTGAATCCGAGGTTCGACCAACGGCCGGACTCTCCTCTCCAATACCTTGGCATAGACCTTCCCAGGGAGGCTGAGGAGTGTGATCCCTCTAAAGTTGGAGCACACCCTCCGGTCCCCTTTTTTGAAGAGAGGAACCACCACCCCGGTTTGCCATGCCAAAGGCACTGCCCCCGACCTCCACGCAATGTTGCAGAGGCGTGTCAACCATGACAACCCAACAACATCCAGGGCCTTGAGGTACTTTTTTTGCTTGCTTCAAAGACCTAAAGTTACTAAAAACTTCATGTGTGTATGGACTTATGCTTAAAGTCATATAATTATAAATGAAGGCATGGTCGAAGTTTGGCAGAATGTTTACATCTGAACTCCATGTGATATGCTGGTAGGGATCTAGTCCATTAACCCCTTCAAGCTTCGCCAAATAGCGTGCCTTTGTAGTCCCATTCAATTTGACAGAGTACGGTCCCTTTAAATTTTCCTTTGCACGGTCCATTTTGTGATTTTTTTTTCCGTTCATTCACAAGAAATGCCGAGGTGCTGTGTGCTTACAGTCTGTTTACAATGGCTGAACCTACTCATCCCAGAATGCATTGTGCGTTTGTCACGTGGGCTGGCGAAGCCTATACCGAACCTGCTATATTAACATTAGTAGTGTTCTATTACAGTTTATTCCTGCATTTGAAAATGGGAAATCATTTAGACACAATCTTCAAAACTGAGGCTGAAATTTGAAACTAACTTTGTCTATAAAACATTTTTCTTGTAGAGGGATAGCTGTGGGTGGGCCTGGATCGGGCTGGGCCCACCCACTTGTCAATCAGGCCCACCTAATCAAAAGGCTTCCTTTGTCCAATTGCTTACAGTACTCTGTCAATCAGAATGTGAGCAGCCCATTACCTTTCCCTCAGTTTGGAAGGACAAACACACCTGTTAGATCTTCCCATATTAACAATAAGCAGCACGGACGTGATGGTGCAGGCACGGATGATGTCATCACGCCATGCCTATATTAGGGGACTGACGGCAGGAGACAGCCCCTTTGGCGCTCAGCCTCGAGCCAACACACCAGCCTGTACCCGGTTCTAGTTAGCGTATAAGCTACTGTTCTGTATGTAACACATGCTACCACTGTTTTATTAAAGCTACCGTTGAGCACAGCTACTGCCTCCACTGTCCATATTTTATAAACAAAACATTGGCAACGAGGATAAACATTTATCAACATGGAAGCATGCTTGGCATCCCCACCACCATTCCTCGTGACCCCAGGTGAGCCGCCCATCCAATGGCCTCGTTGAGTTTGAGTCATTTCAGACATACGTGTTGGCTACAGACCTACACACGTGGACAAAATTGTTGGTAACCCTCTGTTAATGAAAGAAAAACCCACAATGGTCACAGAAATAACTTGAATTTGACAAAAGTGGTAATAAATACAAATTCTATGAAAATTAGCCAATGAAAATCAGACAATGCTTTTGAACTGTGGTTCAACAGAATTACTTTAAAAAACAAACTCAGGCCTGGACAAAAATGATAGTACCCCTAGAAAAGATTGAAAATAATGTGACCATAGGGACATGTTCAACCAAGATGTGTCCTCTAATTAACATCACAGGTGTCTACAAATTTGTAATCAGTCAGTTGGCCTATTTAAAGGGTGACAAGTAGTCACTGTGCTGTTTGGTGACATGGTGTGTACCACGCTAAACATGGACCAGAGGAAGCAAAGGAGAGAGTTGTCTCAGGAGATTAGAAAGAAAATTATAGACAAGCATGTTAAAGGTAAAGGCTATAAGACAGGGGTCACCAATGCGGTGCCCGCGGGCACCATGTCGCCCGCAGGGACCACATGTGTCGCCCGCAGGCCTGTTCTAAAAATAGCACAACTCGCAAGTGAGCTGCGTCTAAGATGTAATTTTTTCTGCCGCTATTTTTTATTTTATATTTTTTATATTTTTTAAAATCACACTTGCATTTATATAGATTTTAAAATGACAATGTCTTAAAAATTTAAAAAAATGAAAATATGTTTATTATACGTAAAGTTAAGGTGAATCTGACCTAGTTCAAAGATCAGTATTGTGCGCATGACAAAACCTTCGCGCTTGTGGAGCGTAAGCTAGCGGGCAGTGAAGATGGTGGTCGCAGTGCGGTTTCCAAGCCCAAAAACATGGCAAAAAAAAGACAGAAAATTTATCATTTTCAAAGTGAGCGGGAGGAAGAGTTCTTTCTTACTACCATGAAAGGAAGCTGCATGTATTTCTTTTGCGAGGCGATGGCGAAGCGCCACTTCACTACCCACTCTTTTTTTTTTTTTGGACTTATCTTGTACCCATAAGTAGATTTGTTCTGCAGTCCGGTGACAAGCCACCAGCCGCTGCGTGCGCAAGCGCCCCTTAACTCCCTAACCTGCATGTTTTTGCATGAAAAATGAGAACATGCACCACCAGAACATGCAAACTCCACACAGATCACTGTTGGCCGGGGGCAGGGATCGAACCCACGATCCCCCGGCCGAGGGTAAACTGCTGCCGTGGTACTAACCACTGCTCCACCGTGCATATAAGCACTCTCAGTGCTGTTTAGTTTCTTCTCATGAAAGGACAGTGCTGGTTGCTCAAGCATGATTCTTGGCAAGAACTGTATGGATATAATTCCAGTGAAGAAGAACACACAAAAGTGTGTTTATTAAATGTAACAGATTTTGAGCAGAATTGCAGCAGATTTGTTCAGTTAAAAATGTGATAAGATTTATTTAATATGAAAGTTATTTTTCTTAAATGTTGCATAACTTTTTCAAGCATGGTTCAACATAGTTCATGAATTAAAAGGGTTTAGTTTTTTATGGTTAAAAGGGACTGGTGAAAACTGGACATTTTTTTATGAAATGTAGAAGTGATCATCTGAACAATTGCTGAGATTAATAAAAATAAAGTGTTGAATATTGATCTTGTCTGTTACCCGCTCTAAATTATTGATAATTATTTATTTATGTGTGTGTATATGTGTGTATATATATATATATATATATATATGTATATATATATATATTATATATATATATACACACACACACACAATTTGTTATTTTAGAGGAGTGTGTCAAGCTGGTGCCCTTCACATGACTCGATACCCATGAAGTAGCTCTTGGTTTCAAAAAGGTTGGTGACCCCTGCTATAAGACCATCTCCAAGCAGCTTGATGTTCCTGTGACTACAGTTGTACATATTATTCAGAAATTTAAGATCCACGGGACTGTAGCCAACCTCCCTGGACATGGCCGCAGGAGGAAAGTTGATGAAAAATGGAAGAGACGGATAATACGAATGGCAACAAAAGAGCCCAGAACAACCTCTAAACACATTCATGGTGAACTCCAAGGTCAAGGTACATCAGTGTCAGATCGTACCAACCGTCGTTGTTTGAGCCAAAGTGGACTTCATGGGAGACGACCAAGGAGGACACCACTGTTGAAAACAAATCATAAAAAAGCCAGACTGGAATTTGCCAAACTGCATGTTGACAAGCCACAAAGCTTCCGGGAGAATGTCCTATGGACAGACAAGACAAAACTGGAACTTTTTGGCAAGGCACATCAGCTCTATGTTCACAGACACAAAAATGAAGCATACCAAGAAAAGAACACTGTCCATACTGTGAAACATGGAGGAGGTTCTGTTATGATCTGGGGCTGCTTTGCTGCATCTGGCACAGGGTGTCTTGAATCTGTGCAGGGTACAATGAAATCTCAAGACTATCAAGGTATTCTAGAGAGAAATGTGCTGCCCAGTGTCTGACAGCTTGGTCTCAGTTGCAGGTCATGGGTCTTGCAACAGGATAATGACCCAAAACACACAGCTAAAAACACCCAAGAATGGCTAAGAGCAAAACATTGGACTTTTCTAAAGTGGCCTTCTATGAGCCCTGATCTAAATCCTATTGAACATCTGTGGAAGGAGCTGAAACATGTTGTCTGGAGAAGGCACCCTTCAAACCTGAGACAACTGGAGCAGTTTGCTCATGAGGAGTGGGCCAAAATACCTGCTGAGAGGTGTAGAAGTCTCACTGACAGTTACAGAAGTCGTTTGATTGCAGTGATTGCCTCAAAAGGTTGTGCAACAAAATATTAAGTTAAGGGTACCATCATTTTTGTCCAGGCCTGTTTCATGACTTTGTTTTTTAAAATAATTCTGTTGAACCACAATTCAAAAGCATTGTCTGATTTTCATTGGTTAATTTTCATAGAATTTTTATTTATTACCACTATTGTCATATTCAAGTTATTTCTGTGACCATTGTGGGTTTTTCTTTCATTTATTTATTTATTTAGCGAATGCAAAGTCCTTAAGCCAAGCAGTTGCCTCCTGGTTTGCTGTATGGAGGGTGTGTAATCCTCCTTCCAGTCTTTGGAGCGGGCAAGCCTCTATGATGTGTTCCATAGTTTGCTCCTCTCCACATGCGCACAGTGGGCTAGGGCTACTGCCCCATCTGTGAAGGCTGGCCAAGCAGGGGCCATGTCCAGTCCTGAAGCGATTGAGTGTAGACCACTGTCTCCTTGGGAGGTTGGTGCCCGGGACCTGTTGGTTGGGGTTTATCACCAGCTGTTTGTTTGGGACCTCCTTGGTCTCCCATTCCTCTTGCCAAGCTGTCTGGATGGTAAAGTCAGCTGGGGGAGGGTTTTTCCAAATCGGCCGTCTGGATGAAAGTCGGGCAGTGGGTGGGGTGTAGATATCTGCATGGATTGGTAAGTGAGGAAAATCTTTAACTTTTTGGAGCATCCTTTGAGTTAATGCTGCTCACCGGATGTGTGGAGGGGCTATGTTTGACAGTACAGAGAGCCAGGGGAGTGGTGTTGAGCGGATTGTTCCAGTTATAGTTCTCATGGTTGAGTTGAGCTGGGTGTCTACATGGTGTGTGTAAGATGACCTGGACCAGACAGGGGCACAATATTCTGCTACAGAGTATGAAAGGGCCAGTGCTGAGGTGCGCAGGGTGGAGACTGCCGCCCCCCATTTTGCACCAGCGAGCTTGCAGAGCAGGTTGTTTCGTACTTTCACCTTAGCAGCCGTCCCCTTTAGATGTTCCTTGAAGGATAAGGTCCTATCAAGGGTCACTCCAAGATAAGTTGGATTTGGGGCATGCTTAAGCTTGAGTCCGCTCAGGTGGATGTTTAGTTCTCTGGCAGCTTTTGCATTGTGGAGATGAAATACACTGGAGACGGTTTTTGCTGGGCTTGGTTTTAGGCGCCAGATTTTGCAGAACTGGTCCAGTTTAGCAAGATCTTCCGTGAGCACCCGTTCCAGTGGTTCAAAGTCTGGTGCTTGGAATGCCAAACAGATGTCGTCTGCATAGATGAATTTGCGGGATTTTGTAGTAGGCAGGTCGTTTATGTAGAGGTTGAACAGAGTTGGAGCTAGAACTGAGCCTTGTGGGAGTCCGTTTTTCTGCATTCTCCATGAACTTGTGTTCTGACTGAGGTGGACTCTGAACCTTCGGTTGGTCAGCAGGGTTTTTATAATTGCTGTTGCCCAAGCAGGGATCGCCTTTATAAGTTTCATTAACAGAGGGGTACCAACAATTTTGTCCATGTGTGTAGCTAACGTTAGCGAGCATCATCTGCATGCTTTGCTGCTTCATGGCCTTGGCTTTGAGGGACAGCGTGTGTTGGAAGCACTGGGCCCTGCGGACACCTACAGAGAATCTGCCGCCTTGTTAACCAGACATTTCACTGCTCCACAGAACGTAATGGCCCAGAGATTTGTGTTTTACCAGCGCCGACAGCGACCAGATGAGTCAGTGCTACAGCACATAGCTGCCCTCCGCTGTTTGGCTAACACGTGCGAGTTAGGACACTTGGAAGACAGGTTAGTGCGAGAACAGTTGAAGACATATGCCACAAATTAAATGATACGGGGCTTACTCCAGGGGGAGCAGGGCGACCTGCCAATGGCAGACTCGGTGGAAATGCTGCAGGAGTCAGTGCTGATGGTGCTGGGCATCCTGTCAGAGACGGCGGCAATGGAATTAGCGTCCCAGCTAGAGATAATGGCCCAGATAGCATCGCAGCTAATGGGCCCCTGCCCACGCTCCCCACAGTCAACTCCGCTAGTACAGACAGTTTCCCCGGTTGCTGAGCCTGTCGAACCCATGTCTTCTCAGGAGGGCCTCGAGGTAGACGCCACAGGACAGCAGGGCACCACAACGTGCCAACCCAGTGGTAAATTCAGTTTGGCTGACAATGGCTCAAGTCCACTGCACTCAGACATGGATGCAGCCACTCCCTGCCTTGCACCGCACACCAAGCAGAACCCAGTAGAACCAGAGCAGCCACAGGAGGCCCAGACCACAGCCACACAGGACCAGGAGCTGGTCCTCACACAGCTCAAGCAATCTCGAGCTGCCACCTCATCGCAGGAGAGACAGCACAAACCGGACTCACCTCTGATCCTCACCTGGCATAAGCCTCATGAAGCCACCACAGAGCTGCAGGAGAGGGAGTTTGTGGCCAAGAGGGACCCTGGTGAGCAATGACAACCCAGAGCGCGTCCCGTCACCGGTGACAACAACACATCACCGCAACCATAATCAGCACCAGGAGAGAGGGGGCAGAAGCCAGACTCATCTCACATCCTTGCCTAGCATCAGCCTCAGGGAGCCACCACAGCGATGCAGGATAGCGAGTTCATGGCCCAGCAGGACCCAGCACAGCAACGCCAATCGAGGACATGTCCTGCCGCCAGCATGAAAGGCACACCACCTCAACAGCAACACCAAGTGCAGCCGAACAGATCACCACTCACAGTGCAGGAATGGATTCAGGTCGGACAATCCATACACCTGGGCCCACAGACAGTCCCATCATCACTGATGAGAATCACCAAGCAGTTGGGGCCAGCCACCTTCCAGATGGCCAGTGGTTCGCGATGGCATGCTAGCCGTCTGCAAAAGGTAAGAGCAGCTGCCCCAGACCAAGCCGCAATGCTGGTCCCAGCCAGTGTGGGACCCAGACTGAGACTTCGCCGACAAGAGAGCACACCCAGGTCCGCTGCAGCCGGCGCCTCTAGGGCACACCCACCGCAGACTCGCCTAAGGCCCCTCAAGTTGAACACTCACAATGACTCTGTTTTAAAATGTTTAGACAGAGCACAGTTGACTACAGAGGCAGAATAATCCTCTCAGCCATGCAGGATCTACCGGCAGTCCACCCAGTGGCCCAGGTTCAGGTTTAAATTGTTGTGAGTTCGTATGGCTGCCTTGACGTTAATGTTTTTGGGCTTTCCCAGGGGGGAGGTGAATGTTAGATATTCCCATATTAACAATGAGCAGCACGGACATGATGGTGCAGGCACAGATGACATCATCACGCCGTGCCTGTATTACGGGACTGACGGCGGGAGACGGTCTCTTTGGCACCCCACCTCTAGCCAACACACCAGCCTGTACCTGGTTCAAGTTAGCATATAAGTTACTGTTCTGTATGTAACACGTGCTGCCACTGTTTTATTGAAGCTACTGTTGAGCACAGCCACTGCCGCCGCTGTCCATATTTTACAGACACAAAAACACCTACTTATACTTATGTACACACACAGGACTGTTAGCTGATATCTTACTTCCAGTTTCATTTTGTAGTAAAAAAAAAAAAAAAAAAAAAAAAACTTGCTCCCAGGAGGTAGCAGTGGTGCCTCAACTGTGTATTCTCAATCAGATTCAGGGCCATTTATGGTTCATGTATTGTTAATGTTGGAGCTCTTATTTGTGTGGTACAGAGTCGCGGCTCCAGTTTCCGGTTCTGCCAGCTCCAGTGGTGTAAGAGGGGCTGCAGGTAGGGTGGCGGTCTCTTCCACCTTACCTCTGCCAGCGGCTGCATGCAGGGCAGGTGCACTGAGATCAACTTGATAATAAAGAAGTGTTCAGCTCCACAGTGCCACCAACAGGTAGGCGAACCGATCCAGCGGTTTGTGTCGGACTTAAGGCAGTTGGCCGCTGAGTGCCGGTTCGGGACGTTGGAGGAAGAAATGGTTCGCAACCAGTTGGCGGAACACACCAACTTTGCTGCAGTCCACTCCAAGCCACTCTCATTCCCAGGTGAGTTGACGCTGACTAGGGCTGTTGAGATGACGCTACAGCTGGAAGCAGCGGATAAGCTAAATCGGGAGCTAAAGCGAGCACCTTTCACCAGGAAATTCAAGATCCCCCATGGCCGCGCAGGTAGTGGACCCGGACAGCGATGGGCGCCTCGAGGACGATGTGGAGGAGGCTAACGCTGTACGGATGAGGTCTGCCCCGGGGAAGCCCAGGTGTATGAGATGTGGGTCCACAAAGCATCACTATAAGGCTAGAGAGTGTGCGGCAAGAGGTAGGCGCTACAGAAAATGTAGCCGTCTACACCACTTCGCGAGAGTATGCCAGTCAGCAGAGCAGGAGAGCCCACGTAGGAATTCAACTCCCCCCACCCCGATGGTGATACACACAGTGTCCCTGAGTACCTGTGGGCGCACACGCTGCATGGTAGTTCTGGATGGAGTTCCGGTACCGATGCTGGTTGACACGGGAGTGGAGAGTTCGGTGCTGAATTGGGCTACGGTTAGAGAATGTTTTCCCCACTACAGGATTGAATGTGTCTCAGCGCCGCTTTGCAGTTATGGAGGAGGATGGTTGGCCACAGTGGGTACCATCACACTGGCGGCTCAGTACAAATCGGCAGAGATGGCCAAGGTGGAATTCGTCATGACGGCCTATGGTTCTAACATCATGGGCTGCAACCTGTTTTATGGCCTTGGATTTTCCATCAAGACTGGGGAAGAGTGGTCGGGCTGCAGACCGTGGGACCGACCGGCTCCGAGAGTTAGGGACGATGCTTTGTAGGATGAGCAGTTGCTGGGCACTCCGGAAAGTGGACAGGCTGTGTCACGCTCAAAGTCGCCAAGGGAGGGCCCCAGCGCCAGTGTCCGAGCTGCCCTGGACGTGGGCACCGGGCAGCACGGGGGAGGATCTGCGGCAGCTAGCGATGCCCAAACGATGATCTCAGGCGTTCCCGGAGCATGGCCATAGAGGACAGGTGAACACGGGACCACAGGGTCAGCAGTGGATCTACAAGCAGTCAGGGCAGGACGGAGTGGCACTGGAGAAGCGAGTGCCAGGTGGAAACACCGCAGGCCGTGCAAGGCCCTGCTTGGAGTCGCGGACTGGGTTTGGGCTCGAGCAGAGGCGAGATCCAGCCGGGTGAGGGAAAAACAGAAGATGGAGTGGTACCAGGGTCAGCTGCAGGTGATGGTTGAGCGGCACGATGGTTATTTTCTGCTATTGGATGGCTCGTGGCACCATCCTAATGAGCTACGGCGTGCCCCGAGGAAGGCAGAAAGGCACGGCCCCAGATGGTTGGAGCGCTCGGAGGTGTGGAGGAGAAGACGTTTCGAGACTGAGGCGACCAGCTGTGGTCTCGGAAGCGGACTGCCTCCAGGGGTGGACTGATGGTGAAGGGTCTGGGGGGTGGGGCCACGGGCCATTCTCACCAAGTCATGGACGTGTTCCAGTTGTTAAATTTTGTTCTGTGTTAATAGTTTTGGCGATTGTTTTAATATTTTGTATTATGTAGGAGACACGGCAGTAGTTTTATTTTTTTTTTTTTTCCTGGACTTCTATAGCATAGGTGGCAGAATAACCCACCTCGCCGTGTGGGGGGTAGGACGGCAGTCTACCCATCCCCCCTAATTTTAGTTGTTTTGTGTGAATGTATTAGGCCTCTTTTGGTGATTCTGAGTTTAGTTATGTTTAGCGGATGATTCGGGTTCCAAATTGTGGTGGGCTGATGGTGTGTGTGTTTTGCATTTTTCTACGGGGGGAGGGGGTATTATGTTGTTGTTTATGGTTCATATACTGTTTATGTTGGAACTCTTATTTGTGTGGTACGGAGTGGCGGTTCTGGCTTCCGGTTCCGCCAGCTCCGGTGTTATAAGAAGGGCTGCAGGTAGGGGCGGTCTCTTCCGCCTTACCTCTGCCAGCAGCTGCATGCACAGCAGGTGCACTGAGATCAGCTTGATAATAAAGAAGTGTTCAGCTCCACTCCTGGCATCATCCTTGTCTACAAGTTACAATATAACAGTGGGGGCCCTATGCAAGATTGCGTTTTAGTTGGAAACATTAAAAACAAAACAAAACATGAATGCACAAGTGTGTGGGAGGAGTCACTGAGGCTTCTACGTGAATTTGTCTATTTATAGCACACAGGATTGTCATTGTACTGTGTGAATGGAATTGGAAATATGGAAAAATGGCTTGGCTGCCAGCAACTGAGTGAAGAAGAAACATCGTCACCTTTATTGAAAGACTCAAGATCCCTTTAAAAGACATACAACACATTAAGAAAAGAAAAAAGATTAGAAAGGAAGTTAATAAAAATTAACATAATGTAAGACCAAATAATTTGTTTCAAATAGTGTGTACAGTTTGTCTTTCCATTGTAACTTCTTCAGAATTATTAATCAAGTCATTATAATGAAAATAATGATTTACATGCAGAGAAAATAAAATGGTGAATTAAATTTCACCACTGACTGAAACAGTCAAATATATGAGCTACAAAATAAAATATGGCTTTTTGTCTTAAGAATTGGGGTATGCAAAATGAAGTTTGGTCTCATTTCCCCCCAGCCCCATTTCTAATAAGAGAACAACATGACAACAGACAGTATATATTTATTTTTTCTTTATTTAAGAAGAAGCCAACTTTATTGTCATTCAATCCATAGAGCTAATCATGTACAGTAGAACGAAATTACATTTCTTCTATCTACAATGTTAATTACATCTAGAATCAGAGGGGTCACTACCCCAGTACGTCCCAGTCCGTCGTCTGGAAGCAGTCCTGTAGTGCATCAGCAGTCTCCTGTGTCCACTTCCTCACAGTCTGTATGTAAGCAGGCTACCTCTGCACAAAAGGAACGTACACTTGGGGGTTAAAAGAACCAGGTTGTGATTGGATCTGCCAAGGGATGGTAGAGCTGTGGCGCTGTATGCATCTCTGGCGTTGGCATACAGGAGATCCAGTGCTTTATTTTCTCTGGTGAGACAGTCAACAAACTGGTGGAAGTTTGGAAACGTTTTGTCCAGTGAGACTTGGTTAAAATCTGTAATGGCCATAAATGCATCGGGGTGCTGAGCCAATAAACTGGCAGCAGTGGAGCTGATGACGTCACAGGCCACTGCTGCATCAGCTGACGGAGTAATATAAACAGTGATTATAATGGCACACGTGAGCTCCCGTGGCAGATAATATGGTCGCATACTCACAGCAATCAGTTCCATGTTGCTTTTGAGTTTTACAGTATTTGTAAGTCACGTTATTGTGAAAATAAATACTTTCCTGTTATACTGCTTTTCTCAACAAAGAAAGGCATACTTAAATCCCTGTTGTTGTGTTGGGTTCTTTTATAAATAAAGACTGCTGCTTTGGGTGAACACGGAGCCTCCTTTATTGACTGGCTGCAACACATTAACACACGAACTCCGCCATATTATTCTCCATCATGCTGTACACCTGACAACATCCGGTCTGTGTCGCCCCCTAGTGGCTCCACATATGTAATACTTAGATTACACCACATCCCACTTACTGAAGCCAAGTTGACCCCTTTTAGCTGAAAACACAAAATACATTCTTATTTCCGTTCCCTTTTGTCAACTAACTATGACAGCATAAATTTAACACATCACCCCCTTTTACAAATCTATAACATTCCTTTTTTTTTTCAACACTGTTGCCATGTAAGAACATATTATGCAAAGGCCTCTTATTTTCTATTTAAAGAAGGCATTTTTAGAACTCAACTCTGTTTTCACAAATATTAACATGTAACTTCTACAGATCCAGTCTCTTTGGTTTAATCACTTCTCTACCAGACCTGGTTCTAACAACACCTGGTGTTTCCTGTGCATTGGGCTCAGAAACAGTTTCTGTAGGAGTGTCTTTTCCATTTGACTGGGTCCGTTGTGGTTCCATCTCAGTCTTTGGTATCGACATAGGCACAAGATGAGTGCGATTCCTCCTGATTGTCCCTTGTGGTCCACTGATGACATAGGACCGTGGAGTTTTGTGGACAGATGTCACTGTGCCCTGTGCTTTTGCATCTGTAATCCAAACAGAGTTTCCGGGTAACAGTTTATCCAAATCTCTCGTTCTGTGTCTTTTGTTGAAACATTCTGTTTGCCTCATCCGTCTCTCCTTTTCCACGTGACGAATTTGTTGCAGATTCGGCACGCATGGCTGCAAGGCCTCTGGAAGCATTGGCAGGGTGGTATGAAGTCTACGCCCCATGAGAAGCTGTGCTGGGCTGTAGCCATTTGCCAACGCTGTGGTTCTGTAGGCTAACAGTGCTGTGTATGGATCACTGGCTTTTTTGATAAGGTTTTTGACTGTTTGGACAGCTCTTTCTGCCTCACCGTTACTTTGGGGGTACCTGGGACTACTGGTCACGTGCTCAAAACAGTACTCCTTTGCAAAGTCTTCCATTTCCTGACTTGCGAACTGCGGGCCATTATCCGTGATCAGTATCTCCGGTATTCCGTGACGTGCAAACATTGATTTTAAATGCACAATGACATTGGCAGAGCGAGTTGGGCTGAGCTGGGCAATCTCTATATACCTAGAGAAGTAGTTCACTAATAACAGGTAGTTTTTGTCTTGTAGCGTGAACAAATCAGCTCCCAACTTCTGCCATGGCCTTTCTGGTAAATCTGTGGGCATTAAAGGCTCTCTCACATTAACTCTTTCCTGTATGCACTTTCTGCATTTGAGTACAATTTCACTAATCTGGTTGCTTAAACCTGGCCACCATACAGCCTGACGGGCGCGCTCTCTGCATTTAACCACCCCCTGGTGGCCCTCATGTATCTTGTCCAAAACTGCATTTCTCATGTTAGCAGGGATAACTAACCTCGTGCCTCTCAGTAGTAGTCCGTTATGCACACTCAAAACGGCTCTCTCAGACCAGTAGTGCTTCACCGCTCCCTGTAGCTGGTTACGATCCGGCCAGCCTTCTGTGCAGTATTTCATGACTTGTGAACAGACGCTGTCGGACTGCAGTTGCTCTTGGAGATCTGCAAGATATTTGCTGCTTGTAGGGAGTCCCTCTAGCACAGAGTCAACATAAATGTTAGTGTCCTCCATAAGATCTGTGTCTGTGTGAGTAACACTGTTTGTGAGCGGTAAGCGTGAGAGCGTGTCGGCAGTGGTTAGACTTTTGCCAGGGATGTGCTTTATAGTGTATGAGTACCTCATTAGGCGCATACGAAATCTCTGTATACGCGGTGGAAGCGCATCCAAAGCTTGTCCTCCCAGCAGACTCACTAGTGGCTTATGATCAGTTTCTAGTTCAAAGTGCAGACCCAGGATAAAGTCATTGAATCTTTCACAGGCCTACGTGAGAGCCAGCGCTTCTTTTTCCAGCTGGGCGTAGCGTTGCTCTGTAGGTGTCAATGATCGAGAAGCGTAAGCAACTGGTGACCACACGTCTCTCTCTTTCTGTAGCATGACTGCCCCCAATCCGTATGAAGAGGCATCTGCAGATATTTTCTGTGGTTTGTTTGGGTCATAGAGCTGCAATACAGGAGCAGAGGACAGTTCTTGTTTGAGGTTACAAAACGCATTTTGTTGTTCATGCCCCCAGTACCACATGTTCTTTGTTGAAAGCAAGTCTCTCAATGGTTTGTCCTTTTCAGAAAGGTTCGGAATGAACTTCCCCAGCTGGTTCACCATTCCGAGAAAGCTCCTGAGCTCACTCACGTTGCTTGGCTCTTTCATGCCCTGAACAGCTTGGGTTTTGTCTGGATCTGGCCTCATTCCTTCTGCTGAAACAATAAACCCAAGAAATTTGACCTCTCTTTTGCCAAACTCACATTTTGACATATTCAACGTAACGCCGGTTTTCTCCGCGCGCTTCAAGACAGCGTGCAGTCTTGCGTTGTGCTGCTCCTTGGTGGATCCCCAGACCAGGATATCGTCCATGTGACAGACGACTCCGTCGAGACCCGATGTAACCTCTGTTACCATCATGTTTTGGAAATGTTCAGGAGCACTGGAAATACCAACTGGCAAACGGTTGAAGTGGTATCTGCCAAATGGCGTAATGAATGTGGTGAGAAAGGCCGACTCTTTAGACAGTGGTATTTGCCAAAATCCCATATTTGCATCAAGCTTTGAAAAATACTGAGCACCTGTGAGCATGCCTAGCGTTTGGTCCACAGACAGGAGGATGTATCTTTCGCGACACACTGACTCATTTAAAGGTGTCATGTCCACACAGATACGTACCTTTTCTTTGTCCTTTTTGGGAGCTACAACCATGCCACAGCACCAATCTGTTGGCTGCTCCACGCGACTGATGACTCCCAACTTTTCCATCCTCTCGAGCTCTTCTTTCACTTTACCCATGAGCGGCAGTGGCACACGCCTTGGCACCTTGAGCGAAAAGGGCTTAGCATCAGGTTTCAGTTTAATTGTGTATGGCTTTTGAACAAGCCCAAGTCCATCGCATAACTTGGGGTACGCTTTTCTCACTGTCTCTTGGTCTATAGTGTCAATTCTGGCAATTAGTTTCAGTCTCACGGAAGCTGTTCTACTCAGTAGTGCCATGCGCAGATTTTTGACAATATAGATTTTCTCAGTAGCGCTCTTGTCACCGTATGTAATAGTCTCTGTCATAGACCCCAACACGGTTAGTGCAGTTCCACCCGGTCCGTAGAGTGGTTTTTGTGCCTTTTCCAACTGTTCATTTTTCTTCTTGAAGATTTCAAATGTTTGGTCAGAAACCGCTGTGACGTCTGCTCCGGAATCTAACTTGAAAGTCACTTTATTTCCTCTCACATTTATGTCTGCCAGCCACGGATCCTCCCCTAGATCCACTTCACCCAGAAAAAGTCCGTCTGCATTGTCAGCGACCTCATTCACAGTTGGGTTGGACCTACAGACTCTAATATAGTGTCCACGTTTTTTACAGTTATGGCATTCCGCGTTTTTAGCTGGGCACTGTACTGCTGCATGTGCTGGTGCTTTGCCACACTTGGAACAAACTTTACTGTCTTGTTTTGTCTGCTGGGGCCTTGAGGACTTAATCTGTTTTTGTTCCTTGATTATGAACTTGTTTGGCTTGGCTTTTCTGATGTGTACCGCATCCACGGCTGTTCTGTTAATGCTAGTTTCACCTCTTAGGTCAGTTTGTTGTCGTTTTATTTCTTCAGATTGTCTTGCCATTGTTATAGCTTTAGCTAGGGTAAGATCTTTGTCAAGCTGCGTTCTTTCTGACAGCAACGAATCTTTTAGACCCACTACAAGCCTGTCTCTCAAGAGGTCATCGTGAAGTGCACCGTACTCACAGTTTTCTGCCAGTGCGTAGAGTGCTGTTATGAACGAGTCTACTGGTTCTGCTGGCTGTTGCACTCGCTTGTTGAATTTTGCTCGTTCATAAATCACGTTCTTTCTGGGAACGAAATGTCTATCGAAAGCTGTTTTAACGGCATCATACTGCTGGCGCTGCACGCTCGTTAGCTCGAGCCCTCTTAGCACGTCGTCAGCCTCATCTCCCATGCAATAAACCAGCGTATTTACTTGGTTCGCCTCAGATGAGTTATTCAGGTTACTTGCCAGTCTAAAACACTCAAAACGTCTTATCCACTCTTCCCACTCTTGGGGATTTGCAAAGTCGAAGGGCTCCGGTGGTTTAATGGTGAAGGTTGCCGCTGGAGTAGCCGCCGCCATTACTGGATCAATTGGCGCAGCTGCAGCCCTTTGAGCTTCGTCTGGCATAGCCGCTAGCCGGTTGCAAAGCAGACTTTTCTCACCTCAAAGCGCACCAACTTCTGACACCATGTTGTGTTGGGTTCTTTTATAAATAAAGACTGCTGCTTTGGGTGAACACGGAGCCTCCTTTATTGACTGGCTGCAACACATTAACACACGAACTCCGCCATATTATTCTCCATCATGCTGTACACCTGACAACATCTGGTCTGTGTCGCCCCCTAGTGGCTCCACATATGTAATACTTAGATTACACCACACCTGTAATCAAATTTTTGTATAATAACTTAATTTTCACAGCCTACAGATATAGGTTCCGTTGCTAGCGAATCTTTGCTGTGGCAGGTCAAGGCAGTTTTCACATTGTGTTAATTAGGCAATGGGAAATGCCACTG
The DNA here is from genome assembly GCA_020510985.1 of Pholidichthys leucotaenia. Lineage (NCBI taxonomy): Eukaryota > Metazoa > Chordata > Actinopteri > Cichliformes > Pholidichthyidae > Pholidichthys > Pholidichthys leucotaenia. The sequence continues at coordinate 67,587,868 of CM035842.1, read as the reverse complement.
GCATCATGAAAGCCACAGTTACCTATTATTTGAATTAAATCAGGTGTATACACACACTTGATTGTCGCTTAAGCTATTGTAATACAGTTTATGTAGGCTGTGTTGCAATCAAAGTTGTGCAGCAACATGCCAGAAAGGTATTTCCCATTGCTGGCTTATGCAATGGGAAATACCTCTGCCTGTGATGAAATGGGTGGATAATTGGTAGAAGTCACAATATCTCACATGTAATTAAAGTTTTAGTTTGTCTGAAAGTTCAAGTCTGTCTCTATAGGATATTTCTTCCACTTTGGCATGCTGACTTAGGGAGCAATGGATCAAACCATTTCAATTAGTGACTCACTTGCCCAAAAGTAATGCAATGTTTTAATTTAACTGTTTTATATTTTATAATCATTACAGTTGAAGAATTTAACAGCACATATGAAACACATAAAAAATAATCTTTTTTTTTAACCCGTCAGCCTCTAAAAGGATGCAGGGGTATTGTCGTCACCCGGTTGGACAGAGAGGCAGGTGGGCTGCAGTACCAACACCTACCTTGTGAAGGAGATAACCAGAGAAAGAAATGATGTAGGCGTTTCTACAGTGGTGCATGAAAGTTTGAACCCTTTAGAATTTTCTACATTTTTGCATAAATATGACCTAAAACATCATCAGATTTTCACACAAGTCCCAAAAGTACAGTATATAAAGACAACCCAGTTAAATATATGAGATAAAAATACAGTATTTCACTTTTTTATTTATTGAGGAAAATGATCCAATATCACTTTTCTGTGAGAGGTAAAAGTTTGGGAGCCTCTAGGATTAGCAGGTAATTTGAAGGTGAAATTAGAGTCAGGTGTTTTCAATGAATGGGATGACAATCAGGTGTGAGTGGGTACCGTGTTTGATTTAAAGAATCTTTAATTTAAAGATCTATTAAGCAATTATGTGCATGGCAGGGTTGCAAGGAGAAAGCCACTGCTCTCCAAAAAGAACGTTGCTGCTCATCTGAGTTTTGCTAAAGATCACATGGACAAGCCTGAAGGCTACTGGAAAAATGTCTTGTGGCTGGATGAGACAAAAATAGAACTTTTTGATTTGAATGAGAAGCATTATGTTTGGAAAAACGAAAACAATGAATTCCAGAACCGTATGTGATCTGTGAAACATGGTGGTGGTAGTATCATGGTTTGGGCCTGTTTTGCTGCATCTGGGCCAGGACAGCTTGCCATAATTGATGGAACAATGAATTGTGAATTATACCAGCAAATACTAAAGGAAAATGTCAGGACATCTGTCCATGAACTGAATCTCAAGAGAAAGTGGGTCACACAGCACAGCCCAAGTTTTAACTGTCTGAAATGAGTCTACTAGTTACCTACTTATCCAAAAATTTTCAAAACAGTCAATTCTCTTAAAAAAAACACACACAGCCTTTATCTCGTTTTTCTCTCCCAGAAACACCAGAAACATTTTTGACTTTTCTGTGGAACTCTAACATCATGAATCGAAAAAGCCAACCCACCGCCATCCTTAAGACCAGCCCACTGCTCTATTATTGACCCACCAAGCTGTCTGTCATGCAGATGGAAGGGCTGCTAAAGGTAGCCTATTATTCTCTGAGCTGTTAGCCCCCAAGCTAACACTGGTATCTGGAAGCTCGAACCAAGTGCAGCTTATTTTGTTATTTTCTTCAGATCTTAGTCACCCATCACTGTTACCATCTGGCTCACCAGTCCACAATATGCTTTGTGTCGCTCCAGCCCATCTTCTGGTTGTTTTCGCCATGATTCTGCAGCCAGCACTGGCATGTCGATTGCGGCAACTGCCTACGCTGCCGCCCAGGGCTGCTCCCTCAAGCTCCCCCACCATCCTCCGCGATTCCGCCCCACCCCCATGGGCTTCGTGACAGTGCATCTCCCAGCTGGCCGTAGGGGATGAGCGGAGTCCCACAAAACGAGACGCAGCACTTTGAGATCCTGTGGCTCGGCAGCTTGGCTCAGCTCGCAGCAATTGTGGCTCACCCAGTGCACGGCACTGGCGATCTGCTGTGGCATCCCGGCAAGATTGTTGGGAGATGGGCCGCAGCTACAGTATAAGGAGGCTAGAAGCTTCTCAGCTAGTGGCTAACTGATGTAAAAGGGAGGGCGGAGTTGAACAGCTGAAGGATGTTTCTTAAAGTGCAAACTTTAAATCAGAGCATTTCAAGAAAGCCATGGAAAAATAAAAAACAAATTTGAATGAATGAATGAATGAATGAATGAATTCAAATTTGATTTTTTTTATTTTTCAAAAAAATTGAATGAATGGATGAAGAGCATGGATGAAGAAAGCCATGGAAAAATAAAAAACAAATTTGCTTCAACAATTAAAAAATTAAAGAAAATGTGAACAAAATATGTCACAAGCACTTCATTAAGACATGTGTGAGCTATTAAAATGTGGAAAAGTGCAGTCAATGACCCCTTTAAAGAAGAACAAAGTTAATGTTTGGAATGGCCAACTCAAAGTCCTGACCTTAATCCAGTTGAGATGTGGAAGGACCTGAAGTGAGCAGTTAATGTGAGGACACCCACCAACATCCAAGAGTTGAAGTTGTTCTGTACGGAGGAATGGGCTAAAATTCCTCTAAGCCAATGTGCAGGACTTATCAAAAGTTACTGAAAATGTTTAGTTGCAGTTATTGTGGCAAAAGGGGTCACACCAGATACTGAAATCAAAGGTTCATGAACTTTTGCAACTCACAGATATCTAATATTGGATCATTTTTCTCAATAAATGAATGAAAAAGTTAAATATTTTTGTCACATGTATTTAACTGGGTTCTCTTTATCTACTTTTAGGACTTGTGTGATGATGTTTTAGGTCATATTTTTGCAGAAATGTAGAAAATTCTAAAGGGTTCACAAACTTTTAAGTACCACTGTTATCTGTACCATAGTGGTATCTAAGAAAAATCTTGGACGAATTTGAATTTGATTGACCTCGGACCTTGAGGTCAAGGTCAAAATGCCATATAAACTATTTTCAAGAACAAAGAAAGCTAGGGTCACCAAACTTGGTACACGGTTTCACCTTGGAATCCAGACCTCAAAATATTGATCTGGGGTCAAAAGGTCAAAGGTCATGGTTTTTGATGTTCATTTCAAAACATCTTAAATACGATAATTCACAAAATAAATGGCATACATGTTTCACATTGATACCATATTTCTATCTTTAAAAAATCTGACATGAGTTTGATTTTGGCAACCAGAGGTCAAGTCTCCAAAACTGGAAGATGTAAAAGAGAGAAAACTGAAACCTAAGTGTTGTTTTGCATTTGTGCCATTGTTCTAAGACACTGAAAGTGGAAAAACAGGTGGATACCTGACAACAGACTGTCAGAAATGAAAGTGAATCAGAATGTGAAACTGAGAGCTCAGTCATTGGTTATCTATGACTTAATTTTTCTATTTGCATATTACATTTGTTTATCATCACTCCTTTTGCATTACAGTGTATTTACTTTATACTTTAGGTTTGAGATTGAACAAAACATTCAGCCATATTGCTCAGTTTAAAAAGAATATACTTTATACTGGTCCTTTGTTTACTGTACTAATAAAGAAACAAGCAAAAATAAAGTTAAGCTTACAAAAAAAACTTCATGTTATGAATTCTCACTTCCTCTCTTTTATTTCCAGCACAATTAACTAGAGAGTGTTCACTTTTTAGAAAATAAACCAATCAGGTTTTATCACAATACATCACTTTACTGATGTCATATTTTAAAACTGGTTATGCTGTAAGCACTTGTTCCCACATCAGATAAATGCAATCTAAATAGTTTTCATCGAAATTAGAGTCCATTGGTTCTTTCCACTGAGATCATCCATCCATCCATCTTCTTCTGCTTAATCCTTTTCAGGTCACGGGGGGGCTGGAGCCTATCCCAGCATCTTTGGGCGAGAGGCAGGGTCCACCCTGGACAGATCGCCAGTCCATTGCAGGGCTAACACAGAGGCCAACACAGAGTGACAGACAATCATACCTAAGGACAATTTTAGAATCCCCAGTTTGATGCCAATTAACCTAACTTGCATGTTTTTGGCATGTGGGAGGAAACCGGAGAAATCTCAGAGTAAACCCACATAGACACGGGGAGATCATGCAAATTCCACACAGATCACTGTTGGTCAGGGGCTGGGATCGAGCGAGGATCCCCCGGCCAAGGGTGAGTTGCTGTGCTGCCGCAGTGCTAACCACGCCGCCACCACGCTGCCCTCCACTGAGATCATGGCATGTCTTTTTTTCATCACAGAGTCCTAGAGCATGATCAACCAAAGTGTTTCAAATATTTGGTTTAGCAGTCAATGTTTGAGTTAAATGTTAGTGGATGGTTAGCAGTTAGCGATTGTAACTTAACACAATCAACTTCTGGCAACATGGCCCATGCATATATGCTCTTTAGTCTCACTGATTTTAACATGTCAGCCATTTTACTGTTCAGATTCACATGTGGCAGGGAGTGGAAGCTGTCAATAAAATTTATCAAGCGTATAAACCACGTTCCAAATTATTATGCAAATAGGATTTTAGTGTCATAACTATTCAATTTTTTGAATTTTAATTAAACTCATGGATGGTATTGTGTCTCAGGGCTCTTTGGATCACTGATATCAATCTCAGACACCTGTCATAATTAGTTTGCCAGGTGAGCCCATCCATCCATCTTCTACCGCTTAATCCTTTTCGGGTCGCGGGGGGGCTGGAGCCTATCCCAGTATCTTTGGGCAAGAGGCAGGGTACACCCTGGACAGATTGCCAGTCCATCGCAGGGCCAACACAGAGAGACAGACAACCATTCACTCTCACATCCATACCTACGGACAATTTAGAATCCCCAGTTGATGCTAATTAACCTCACCTGCATGTCTTTGGCATGTGGGAGGAAACCGGAGTACCCAGAGTAAACCCACGGAGACATGGGGAGAACATGAAAACTCCACACAGATGGGTGACCGATGGTCTGGGGATGGGATCGAACCCACGATGGTCAAGGGTGGAATCAATCCCATGACCTTCTTGCTGTGCTGCCACTGTGCTAACCACTGCGCCACCGTGCTGCCCCCAGGTGAGCCCAATTAAAGGAAAACTACTTAAGAAGGATGTTCCACATTATTAAGTATGCCACAGGTTTCAAGTAATATGGGAAAGAAAACAGAACTCTTTGCTGCCGAAAAGTGTCAAACAATGCAATGCCTTGGATAAGGTATGAAAACATTAGATATTTCACAAAAGCTTAAGCCTGACCATCGTACTGTGAAATTTGTGGCTGATTCAGAGCACAGACGGGTTCATGCAGATAAAGGCATAATGAGGAAGGTTTCTGCCAGACAAATTCATTGGATTAAGAGAGCAACTGCTAAAATGCCATTACAAAACAGCAAACAGGTATTTGAAGCTGCTGATGCCTCTGGAGTCCCATGAACCTCAAGGTGTAGGATCCTCCAGAGGCTTGCAGTTGTGCATAAACCTACTGTAACGTTGGGGCCATGTTAAGTGAATTTTCCAGCATGCTTTGCCAGTTTGAAACGTTACTGTGTGTGTTAAATGTGTTATTTCTGAGTTACACTGCTGTGTCATTATAACTGCATTATAATGACCCAGCAGTGTTTAGCAGGATTAGGGCAAGATGTATCTGTGTGTGTAACCATGATTGAAACGGAGGTCTGGGAGAATGACCTCCACTCCACTCTGTAGCACAGAAGCAAGTTGGGGTTGGGGTGTACAAAATAAATCTGGTTGATCACAGCCATCTGCTCCATTTTCTTTGTGTGAACCCTGCAAACGTCACACTGGTGTCAGAAGTGGGCATGGAGCAAATGGAAGCTAGGATCAGAATGGAGATCCAGCAGCTGGAGCAGGCCATTGCTCAGCTGATGATGGACGATGGGACCGAGACACCACCCCCGGGAGCCGGGAGCCGGGAGCCGGGAGCCGGGACGAACGAAGCGGCGGCGGACCTGACGGGGCCAGCGCACCCCGCCTTCTGTCTTTTTCAAGACAGAGCGGGCAGAGCAGAGCAAACCAGCCCTGCATTCCGCCCTTTCCAGGACAGGACGGGCTGGCGATCCCACGGCGATCGAGAGTGACGATCGATCAGGAGGCGGCCATTCCATCTGTTAGGCAGCGGGCCAAGATTCCCCGCTTCAACGGCGAGGCCACGTTGGATGACTACCTGACCCAGGTCGAGCTGGCCACTGCGCTGAACGGCTGGTCACCAGAGGAAACCGCCGTGCAAGTCGCGCTGGCCTTGGAAGGGAGAGCTCTCTGCACGCTTTCTGATCTCCTGCCTGAGGAGCGCTACAGCTGGCCAGCGCTACAAGGGGCGTTCCAGAGACAATTTGGGAGAACGGCGGACGCTGAGCACGCCCAGGAACAGCTGACCCGCCGCCGTAGAAGCAACCAGGAAAGCCTAGGAACCTATGCTGCAGACATACGGCTGCTAACCCGGCGCAGCTACCCGGATTTCGCACCGGAGGCGGTAGAGAAGCTCGCCCTCCGGAGCTTCATCCAAGGTCTCCGCCCGGCCCAGCTCCAGAGCCACGTACGGATCCACGCCGCGAGCGACTGGGAGACTGCAGTGGCAGAAGCAGAGCGGGTGGAGCCGCTGATGAATCGCACAGTTGAAGCGCCAACGCACAGACAGAGAACCTTCCAGGCCACGATGGAGAGCGAGGAGGAAGAGGAGGAATTACGGCAGACCACGGCGGCGCGTCCCCGGAGAAGAACGCCCCTCGCCGGCGTTAAACTAGAGCGAGGTGGCGTGAACGGGAACCGGCCGCCTCCCGCAGATGTTTCCCCGGAGGAGCCGGCACCACGCGTGGGCCGAATTGGACACCCTCCAGGGATCTATCTACAGTGCAGCTTGGGGAAGACGTCGATCTGGGCCCTGATTGACACCGGCTCTACAATCTCCCTGGTTCGACCCGGTGTGCTGCTGGGCACGAACAATACGGTCCCACGGGGGTGGGAACCCACCAAGCGCTGCGTCACCACGGCTACCGGTGAGCGCGCCAGACTGGGGGGGCGGAGAGTTTTGGTGGTGGGGGTGGCCGGTCAGAACATAAGACACCCGTTCTGGCTGGCTGACATCCAAGACCCCTGTATTATTGGACTAGACCTGCTCACAGCCTGGAACGCCAAGATCGACACCGCGGGACCTTCCCTCCAGCTGGGAAACCGGACCATCACACTCCACAGCAGAACCCAGAGAAGGAACACAGGGGCCTGCGCGATCGAGGGATCGCCAAGACAGACGGAACCAGGCAGGCCACCGCGAGGACTGGACACGATGACGTCACCAGCGCGGACAGAGGGAGCACGAACGCACACAAGGACAGCAAGGGGAGGGGTCAACGTGTCAGCAGAGACGCAGCAGGCGGTGGAGGAATTATTTCAGCGGAGCTGCAGCGGGCTGGACCCGGAACAGGGACGCCAGCTGCGGGAGCTATTGGACTGTTTTATGGGTGTTTTCGCCGTGAAGGATGAGGAATGCGGCCGGACCGGGTTGGTGCAGCACGAGATCGACACCGGTGAGGCCAAGCCGATTCGACTCCACCCACGCCGGCTGCCCTTTTCAAGGCGGGCAGCGGCGGAACAAAAAGTGCGAGAAATGCTGGAGGCAGATGTTATTGAGCCCTCCAGCAGCCCCTGGGCGGCGCCGGTGGTGCTGGTCAAGAAGAAGGACGGGTCGTGGCAGTTCTGTGTGGATTACCGACGCCTGAACGACGCCACCAGGAAAGATTCCTACCCCCTGCCCCGCATCGATGACGCACTGGACCACATCGCCGGCTCCAGCTGGTTCAGCTCGCTGGATCTACGCAGCGGCTATTGGCAGGTAGAGCTGTCACCCGAGGCCCGCCAGAAAACAGCCTTCTCCATCGGCAGGGACTGTACCAGTTTAAAGTGATGCCGTTTGGACTCTGCAACGCTCCGGCCACCTTTGAGCGCTTGATGGAGCGAGTGCTGGCTCACGTGCCCAGGAGCCGCTGCGTTGTTTACCTGGATGACCTGCTGGTGCATGCAGCTGATTTTGACAGCGCCCTGTCAAATCTCCGAGAGGTGCTGGGAGCCATCCAGCAGGCGGGGCTACGGTTACACCCTAGGAAATGCCACCTGTCCCGGCGAGAGACCACCTTTTTGGGTCACGTCGTCAGCGCAGCGGGGGTCGCCACCGACCCGGAAAAAGTGGCAACAGTGAGAGACTGGCCAGTGCTGCGGAACGTTGGAGAACTGAGGAGTTTTCTTGGATTGGCCTCCTATTATAGGAAGTTTGTGAAAGACTTCGCCACCATTGCCAGCCCGCTGCATCAGCTGACGCAGAAAGGACGCACGTTCCAGTGGAGTGACAGCTGTGCTGCTGCTTTCTGCCAGCTTCGCGCAGCGCTCATCAGAGCCCCCGTCCTGCGGTATCCTGACCCGAGCCGCCCTTTCATCGTGGACACGGACGCCAGCAACCAGGGCATCAGGGCGGTGCTATCCCAGGAGGGAGAACATGGAGAGCAGGCAGTCGCTTACTTCAGCCGCACTCTCAGCAGAGCCGAGAGAAATTACTGTGTGACTCGCAGAGAGCTGCTGGCTGTCATTCAAGGACTGCGTCATTTCCGCCCGTATGTGTACGGTGGGAGGTTCCAGCTCAGGACGGACCACGCTTCCCTGACCTGGTTGTTAAATTTCAAAGAACCGGATGGACAGTTGGCAAGGTGGCTGGAAGCACTGCAGGATTATAATTTCCAGATTGTGCATCGGGCAGGCCGCCTCCATGCCAACGCTGACGCGCTGTCTCGGCGCCCCTGTGCGACAGAGGAGTGTCGTCACTGTCAACGGGCTGAAGATCGGGACCAAATCGCCCCACGGGCTGCCGCTCTCCGAACCGCTGCGAGCAGGAATCACGCAGCGATGCACAGCCCCTCAGATGATCAGGCAGTTCTCCCCGGCGATGACGTCACAGAGGTTCTTGGCACGCAGCAGCTGCAGAGCGAGCAGGACAGAGACCCGGTCATTTCGCGGGTTCGGCAGTGGCTGGACGCAGGACAGTGGCCCGCCTGGGAGGTTGTGTCACCGCTGGACCCAGAGACTAAGGCCCTACACTCCCAGTGGGCCAACCTCCGCTGTCATGAGGGCGTGGTGTATCGGCAGTGGCAGACTCCAGCTGGGCAGCGGCACATTTGGCAGCTGCTGGTTCCTCGTCGACTCCGGCCCAAAGTACTCCAGCTGGTTCATGGGGCGGTAGGAGCGGGCCACTTCGGGGTGACAAAGACGCTGCAGCGCCTTCGGGCCCGGTTCTACTGGCCCGGCTGTCATCAGGACGTGGAGCTCCACGTTCATCGCTGCGACACATGCACAGCTCAGAAGGGACCAACTCAGCGATCCCACGCTCCCCTGCAGCAGTACCGGGTGGGAGCACCAATGAAGCGAGTGGGAGTGGACATCCTGGGCCCTTTCCCGACCACGGACCGGGGGAACCGCTACGTGCTGGTCGCGATGGATTATTTCACTAAGTGGCCAGAGGCGTACGCGGTCCCGGATCAGAGCGCCGCTACGACGGCATCAAAGCTGGTGGATGAAATGTTCTGTCGGTCTGGCGCACCGGAGGAGCTGCACAGCGATCAGGGTCAGAACTTCGAGGCGGAGGTCTTCGGAGAGGTCTGCAAATGGCTGGGCATCCGGAAGACCCGGACCACCCCACTGCATCCACAGAGCGACGGCCTGGTCGAACGATTCAACCGGACCCTCACCACCCAGCTCGCTATCCTAGTGGACCAGCGACAGCGAGACTGGGACCTGCATCTGCCTTTTGTTTTGTGGGCGTACCGGACGGCTGCTCAGGAATCTACCCGGTGCACCCCTGTGGCGCTCATGTTTGGACGCGAGCTGCGCACACCGGTGGATTTGGTATTCGGTTGCCCCCCTGAGCCGGAGGTGGAAGGAAAACCTGGATTGGATTATTTTTTTTGTTTGAAAGAACGTCTCCACACGGTGCACGAGCTGGCTCGAGAGGCCCTGGCAGCGGCAGGGGGTCGGCAGAAGCGAGCGTACGACTCCCGCTGCCAGGGGAGGGACTTTGCACCAGGAGATCGAGTCTGGGTTTTCTGCCCTGAGAGGAAGAGAGGACGATCACCGAAGCTGGCGAGCCAGTGGTCGGGGCCATGCGTGGTCCTGGAGAGACTGTCAGATGTGGTGTACAGGGTGAGGCTTAGAAAAAGGGACCGGGTTGTGGTCCTTCATCGTGACCGTCTCGCCCCGTATCGGCCATCTGCACCGCTGGTGGACGAACCGGAGCTTCCATCCCGGCCCGATACCCCGACCGAGACCCAGATGGACACTAGGGGGCCTGTACGTGTTGGCCACCGGCGCCGAAGACCGCCCCGACACCTGGATGAGTTTGTATTGGACTTTTAAATTGGACTTTAATTTTTCTGGGGACAGAAACCAGTCCGGGGGGGTGCAGTGTAACGTTGGGGCCATGTTAAGTGAATTTCCCAGCATGCTTTGCCAGTTTGAAACGTTACTGTGTGTGTTAAATGTGTTATTTCTGAGTTACACTGCTGTGTCATTATAACTGCATTATAATGACCCAGCAGTGTTTAGCAGGATTAGGGCAAGATGTATCTGTGTGTGTAACCATGATTGAAACGGAGGTCTGGGAGAATGACCTCCACTCCACTCTGTAGCACAGAAGCAAGTTGGGGTTGGGGTGTACAAAATAAATCTGGTTGATCACAGCCATCTGCTCCATTTTCTTTGTGTGAACCCTGCAAACGTCACACTACTATTCGGCCACCCCTAACTAATACTCACAAGCAGAAACGGTTGCAGTTAGCCCAGAAATACATGAAGACTAATTTTCAAACAGTCTTGTTTACTGATGAGTGCCATGCAACCCTGGATGGTCCAGATGGATGAAGTAGTGGATGGTTGGTGGATGGCCACCATGTCCTAACAAGGCTGCGACGTCAACAAGGAGGTGGCAGAGTCATGTTTTGGGCTGGAATCATGGAGAGAGAGCTGATAGGCCCCTTTAGGGTCTCTGAAGGTGTGAAAATGACCTTGGCAAAGTATATAACGTTTCTGACTGAACACTTTCTTCCATGGTTCAAAAAGAAGAACCGTGCCCTCCATAGCAAAATTATCTTCATGCATGACAATGCACCATCTCATGCTGCAAAGAATATCTCTGTGTCAACGGCTGCTATGGGCATAAAAGGAGAGAAACTTTTGGTGTGGCTCCCATCCTCCCCTGAGCTCAACCCTACTGAGAACCTTTGGAGCATCCTCAATCATCTATGAGGGTGGGAGGCAGTTCACATCAAAACAGCAGCTGTGGGAGGCTATTCTGACATCTTGCAAAGAAATTCAAGCAGAAACTCTCCAAAAACTCACAAGTTCAATGGATGCAAGAATTGTGAAGATTATATCAAAGAAGGGGTCCTATGTTAACATGTAACTTGGCCTGGTAAGTTGTTTTTGATTGAAATAGCTTTTGATTTCAGTAAATATGACTTCCTAATGCTGCAAATTCAACAAATGACTATTTTCAGTTCTTTACAACCAATAAAATGTTTTGAAACTGTTGTGCATAATAATTTGGAACAGTACATTTTGAGTTTATTTTATTTTTGCAAAAAAATAGTTATCATTGGGAGGTTTGTTCAATAAAATTTTAATTATTCTCTAATGGTTGATGACTTGAAAATTATACTGACTGTCATTTGCATTGACTATTTAGGAAAATCAGAGACAAATATAATTTGCATAATAGTGGTAATAATAGGGGCAACAGTGGCTCAGGAGGTAGAGCAGGTCATCCAATAACCGGATGGTTGGCAGTTCAAATCCCACTCTCCCCAGATATCCTGCCGTTGTGTCCCTGGGTAAGATACTTTACCCACCTTGCCTCCAGTGTATATAACATTGGGCATGAATGTGTATAAATGTTCAGTGGTGGCTTTAGAGGCCGTTGGTGTGGATTGGCAGCCACATTTCCGTCAGCCTTCCCCAGGGCAGCTGTGGCTACAGTAGTAGCTTGCCACTACCACTGTCTGTCTGGAGTGAATGAATAATGTATCTATTTGTAAAGCATCTTTGAGTGTCTATGATAAAGCGCTATCTGATGTATTATTATTATTAATAATTTGGAAGGTGGCATATGAACTCAGTTAGGCAGGGTTGATGGATTCCACGCAGCGGAGCAATGCCTCTAGTTCTTGTCTGGCCGGTTCACACTGCCCATTCGACTGTGGGTGGACACCAAAGGACAAGTTAACTGAGGTGCCTATGGCTTTACAAAACACTCGCCAGACCTGGGAAATAAATTGGGGACCTCTATCAGACACAATGTCAGTCGGAATGCCATGGAGATGGATGACATGAGTAGATCAGCTGTCTCTCTGGCTGAGGGCAATTTGGTGAGAGAGACAAAGTGCGCTGCCTTGGAGAAGCAGTCGATGATGGTGAGAATGACTGTGTCCATTGGAAGGAGGAAGCCCCATGACAAAGTCCATAGCAATGCTAGCCCAGGGACAGCTAGAAGTAGGTAGAGGTTGAAGGAGACCCGCTGGTGCAGTGGAGGAGGACTTGTTGGTGGAACACTCAATGCATGTGAGGACATACTGTACTCTCTAGCATCCCTGCTCATGGAAGGCCACCAAAATGCAGGTTTGAGATAAAAAATGGTACAAGCCACCCCAGGATGACAGGTAAACTTTGATGAATGCACTCACTGAAGAACATCAGCCCTCATGGCGGTAGAGATGTATAGGCGACCAGGGAGCCCCCCTCCTGGACCTGGTTCCTCCTTCTGTGCCTCTCTGACCCTGGTCTCGATCTCCCAAGACAGCGCTCCCAAAACACAGGAAGGAGGAAGGATGTTATCATCAGAAGTAGGAGAGTCATTGAAGGAGAACTGCCGGGAAAGGGCATCAGGCAAATATCCTTAGAGCCGGGTCTGTAGGTCAAAACAAAGTGGAACCGATGAAAAAAATAGCGCCCACCGTGCTTGGCGCAAGTTGAGCTGCTTGGCTGACTAAAGGTATTCTAAATTTTTATGATCGGCCCATACCAGGAACAGCTGGGTAGTCCCCTCCAACCAATGACGCCATTCCTCCAGGGCGAGTTTGACCACTAGCAGCTCTTGGTCACCAACATCATAGTTTCTCTCAGCAGGGGATAAGCGCCGAGAGAAGAAGGCGCATGGATGTAGTCTGCCATCAGTGACTGATCGCTGGGAGAGAATTGCCCCACCCCAGAGTCAAAAGTGTCCACCTCAACAACAAACTGGACAGTGGGGACAACTTGGGAAAGGACGGGTGCGTGAGTGAGTGAACAGATCTTTCAGATGACTAAAGGTGACCTCTGCCTCACCGGACCAGTAGAAGGGAGTTTTTATAGAATTAAGTTTGGTTAAAGGTGACACCTCACTGCTGTAGTTCTTAATAAAACTACGGTAAAAATTGGGAAAATTTAAGAACGTCTGGAGCTGTTTCCTATTGGTAGGCATGGGCCAGTCAGTGACGGCTTTGATTTTGGAAGGGTCTGGTTTGATCTGACCTTTGGAGATGCTGAAGCCAAGAAAAGTAGTTGAGGAAGTGCTAAACTCACACTTCTCTGCCTTGACAAAAAGTTGGTTCTCTAGGAGTCGCTGGAGTACAATGCGGACATGAATCTGGTGTTCTTCTAGGGACCATGAGAAAATCAGGATGTCGTCTAGGTAGACAAAAACAAACCTATTGAGGAAATCATGGAGAACATCATTAACCTCTTGCGCTCCGTTGTACCGCGGGCGGGCAAGTCTCTGCATCCTAGGGCGCACGAGGGCCCACGAGAGCGCCCTCGTGCGCTCTCGGACGTACGATGGAGATCCTGATGGAGATTTTGATGTAGGTGGTGTATGGCGTCCAAGCACGCACTGAAAATAAAAGCTGCAGACACAGCCACGAACAGATTAGTTCATCTGATTGACCTCTCATTCGACTAATAAGAGCCTTGAATTGAGTTTCTGAAACCTTGAAGAACCAATGAATGAAAACCTAGGAAGGAGGACCTGCCTACTGTGAATGCAGGAGCCAATTGAAGCACAGAAGTTCGGGCTGGGTGAAGAGAGACATTACTGCTGCAACAGATGAAAAAAAGGACGCTGGAAGAACCTGCTACAGACCCAGCAGCACGGAGACCACCCACAAGAGCGACCTGCACTCATTCCAGCAGAATAGACGTTTAGGATTCTCTTCCGTCATCATAGACCAACGGAGGCCGACGACAAAGGTCGTAAATCATTCGCCCAAACCGCAATAATGGAATTATGTTTTGACCGGGATCCACGAGCAGACCAGCGTCGCGTTCGTCTGACAATGGGGAAGAGAAGTTCGCCAAGACAATGTGGCTGTGAAGAGGTAAGGTGTTATAAGCTAAATCATTATTTATCCCTGAAAATTGTAATCAAAAAATGACTTTTGACCGATCGGTAAATTACAACTGTACGGCGCACGAAGTACGAAGTGCGTGCGCCGCGTTACATGGTTCTTCGCCGCCTCTGAACCATGAACGTCCCCCCCGCCGCTACGATTTTGTAGCGGGGGGGTGAGGGGAGCCGAGGTGACAGCGTTGCTGTGGAAACATGCCACATCCGAGTGTAATCCGTGATGCAGCGAGGGCCGATCTCCGTCCTCTGTAGCGGGGGGGTGGGGGGACAACCCCCACACACACACACACACCCACAGACACAGCCCTGAGTGTGACCTTTCATTTGAGCCCAAGATGAAGCTTCTATGTTGAATCATTCAAAAGTTACAGACGTTTTTCCAAACTGTACCATTTGGCACAATTTGGCACAGTTCCAAAACGCCTGGGAACAGCCTGAGAACAAAGCTGTGTAATATATTCATTTTTTGTGGTATTGTTACAAAATTTGGACCTCAGCTGGATAACACTTGGTTCTACATTTCTGTTGCATTTTGCAGCCCAGATCTGAAGCTGTGTGTTATTTGCAAGCATTTGTATCCAAAAAAACACCCAGGCCAAATTTATTTTCTTCAAGTTCACTATGTTTAGATGACTGTAACTCAGTGGCCGGAGCACTTAGAGAGATCAAAAAATTCAAAGTGTTTTCTTTTAAATGAGACCAACCCCATGAAGATGCTGCAAAGGGTTGAAGAACAGCTTTCGATTTACTTTGGGCACATTTTTTTTTTGGCGTTTTTAGGAAAATTGACTGGAGTGCAAGGGGTTAATCAGACTTTGGAAGACAGTGGGGATGTTGGTGAGCCCAAAAGGCAGTACTAGATATTCAAATTGTCCTATGGGAGTATTGAACCTTGTTTTCAACTCATGACCCTTGCAAATACGAATGAGGTGGTAAGGGTTCCTGAGATCTAATTTGGTGAAGATTGATGTACCCTGAAGGAGGTCGAAGGCGGAATTGATGAGAGGCAGCGGGTATTTGTCCTTTACAGTGATCTTATTGAGTCCACGATAGTCTATACAAGGATGGAGGGAACCATCCTTCTTCCCGACAAAGAAAAAAAAACAGCCTCTACTGGTGATGTAGAAGGAAGAATGATGCTGGTATTGAGTGATTCCTTAACGTATCCTTCCATGGCCTCACATTCAGGCTCCAATAGGCTGTACAAGCAACTTGAGGACAACGGGGCGCTGGGAAGGAGTTCTATTGCGCAATCGCAGGGGCGGTGAGGTGGAAGAGATAGTGCTCTAGTCTTGCTAAATACAGCAGTGAGGTCTTGATACTCTGCCAGCACTCCAGTTAACTCGGGAGGTACTGATGGAACTGGAGTCAGAGGTATAGAATGGGGAGCAGGTGACGGACTGTGGGCATGAGGAGAGACAAAAGGTACTCCAGGAGCTAACTTTACTTTGGGACCAATCTATAATGGGGTTATGCAATTTAAGGCATGGATAGCCCAACACAATGTCAGAAGAAGAAAAAGGCAGAAACAAAAACTGAATTTGCTCATGGTGATTCCCTGAAACAAGGAGTGTGACAGGACTGTCTGCTGGCTCATAGTGGTGAGAGGACTGCCGGTGAGTGCAACGATGTGGTGCTAAGTATAACTCATGACTGCCGCTCAGAAGCACAGAGATGAGCCCAACCTAACACCATGGACTCCGCAGAATCGGTGACTAGAGGGGAAGATGCACATGGAGGAGAGGCGCGTACTTGAGGTGACCTGGGAGCTTCAGGGTGCTCACGGGAATGTGCTCTGAGATGGTTGTTGACACGGATGGTGAGGGAGATCAGAATGTCCAGATTATGCGGCTCATCCCGACAGGCTAGATCATCCCGTAGAGTAGAATTTAGACTGTGTACAAAAATTCTGCAGTGCGTGGCATCGTTCCAGCACGCCTCGGCTGCAACAACCCAGAAACGGATGGAGTACTCAGCCACGGAAAGTGACTCTTGATGTAGGTTAAGTAGTCTATCAGCGGTGCCACCCCCTAAATCCATGAGGTCACACACTTGCTTGAACTCCTGGACAAAATGAGAAAAGGTGTAATTGTCAAAATCGGGTCCGTCTATCACTGCTTGGGCCCAGACTAAGGCTTGACCATCTAGGAGCCCAGTGACAAAACTGATACAGCTTTGGTCGGTCGGAGAGTCCTCTGGGACCCGTTGAAAAACTAGCTGGCACTGGAGGAGAAACCCCTTACATGTGTCCAACTGGTGAGGTGAGGACAGCTATTAGACAGGGAATCGGAGATTAGGCGGCTAAGTTGCTCTGTTAAATGGGATAATTGGGTTAACGAGGCGGAAACTTCATGGGCTAGTTAATCTATTCTTAATTAGATCACAGCCGAGCAAATTTTGCACTGTTGATGAACATATTTCTCTCTTACTCTGAATTGGTGTGGTAACAAACGGTGCACAGTACAGCGAGGACTGCGGCTCTTCGCAGGAAAGGTGACAGGAAACACAACTGGGGGAAACCTGCTTGGTTCCACACTGTAGAGGGGATACAGTGAGTGTACTGCCAGCTTACTTGTGACTCCTCATGTTTTTCTTCCAGGAGGAATCCACCAGGAATGAGTCCACATCCGCCAGGAAGGAGTCCAGGAGGTGACCTGTGCACAGGTAAGTAATAGACAGAAGTGACTGATAAGACAGTCCTTACGTGCTTTCCAGGCAGGATACAGGGGCAGAGAGGCAGACTGACATATTGTTCGGCCCAGGAAACACGCACGCAGGCTCAGGCAGATTTGAAAGCTTTATTCAACAACAGTGTTGAGTGTATGAATGCGTGTGTGAGAGATGAGTGTGTAATGTGGGTGGAGGATGCAGGTCAGGACAGAGCAGCACGTCGTGCGGCCAGGCAACCCTATAAATGAGAGGAGGACAGGGTTTAGCTGGGCAACCACACAGGAGAGTGACAGAGTTCTGTGCTTACTTGTAGTAAAGCGGTGGCTGGCGTTGGCAAGGTCCCAAGCCTGGGAGACAGCGTCCTGCTGTGCGTCCGGGATGAAGCGGCAAGGCAGAGGAGCGGCGAGACGAGGGGGAGTGAGTCCACCGCTGAGAGATCCACCTGTGCACAAGGGAAGGCTGACAGGAGAAGGTAAGGCAATAACAGACAGCTTACGTGTCTTGAAGAGAAGTCAGCAGGCCTGGAGGGTAGGATGCTGCTGTGAGTTGAGTACGCAGGGAGACAGACGGCTCCAGGCTGCAGCTCAGGGCAGGATGGAGTAAATAGCTGTGCACTAACGAGGAGCAGGTGTGCGCGCAGCTGTGGTGGAAGCCCGTGAGCTGCGGGTGATGACACAGACGAAGCAAGGGGTTCATGCAAGAGTTTTAACATGGAGCATGGTAGTGACAGCGGCTCTGGGTAGTCTGATAATCCCACGAGTTGAGCTCTTTGCAGGTTCTTTATAGGCAGCCCGTTGATGAGCAGCAGGTGATGAGGAGTGACAGCTGTGCATAATTAAGGAGAGAAGGCTGCAGAGTAGGGAGAGAAAGAGACACTCTTGCCTGGATCATAACAACTCCATATCAACTCTTTCTACTCTGTATCTCAGGTACTTTGTTTGTTTGTTTGTTTGTTTGTTTGTTTGTTTTTGTTCATTTTATGTACAAATGCACATCTTTTGAGGTGTTGGAAAATGTGCATATGGTACAAGTTTTAGTGAGATCGGGTTGGTATAAGAGTAGTGACACAAAAAACTACCTGAGTAAGAGTAAGAAGTATCTTAAAAAGTTACTTGAGATATTATTTTAGTCTTGACAGTAGTTTGAGGTTTTCTCCGAAATTTGTTGACAGTTTTCTTTGAAATTTATTATTATTGCCTTGTAAATTTAAAAGATTTTTTCACTTAAAGGGGTCATTGACTGAAAAATTGTGTGTTTGTAGGTTTTAACTGTCTGAAATTGTCATGAACCCCTGTACGCCATTACATGGGGCACGAGGGAAAGAATGAAAAACCCAATAGCAGGAGTAGAGAGTGCTGTGTTTATTAAAGTTCACAAAATAACCGGTTCAATAATTACCAAATGCAGTTCAGTCAACCACACAATATATGGGGGGTGCAATGACAGTATTGGCCACCAAAATACAGGGCGCCTGCCAAAATGCTCAACAGTCTGGTGAATATAAAGCCTGGTGCTGCAGGGCTGCGTAACGCATGAAACAGGAAAGGCGAGCAGCCTAATGCTGCAGGCCTGCTAACACAGGAGAGAAGGCTAAGGCACACTTACAGTTCTGGAGCTAATCCGGGGCGAGCCGTGCAGACTGGAGGCAGAGGCAGAGATGCGGACCAGCCGAAACACCAAGGTATAGATCATCTTAACCCCTTGCACTCCGGTCAATTTCCCTAAAAACGGCAAAAAATAACGTGCCCAAAGTAAATCAAAAGCTGTTCTTCAACCCTTTGCAGCATCTTCATGGGGTTGGTCTCATTTAAAAGAAAACACTTTGAGTTTTTTGGCAAAACAGTCATAATCTCTCTAAGTGCTCTTGCCACTGAGTTACAGTCATCTAAACATACTGAACTTGAAGAAAATAAATTTGGCCTGGGTGTTTTTTTGGATACAAATGCTTGCAAATAACACACAGCTTCAGATCCGGGCTGGAAAATGCAACAGAAATGTAGAACCAAGTGTTATCCAGCTGAGGTCAAAATTTTGTAACAATACCACAAAAAATGAATATATTACACAGCTTTTTCCTCAGGTAGTTCCCAGGCGTTTTTGAACTGTGCCAAATTGTGCCAAATGGCACAGTTTGAAAAAACGTCTGTAACTTTTGACTGATTCAATATAGAAGCTTCATCTTGGGCTCTAATGAAAGGTGACACTCAGGGCTGTGTGTGTGGGGGGGGATAATCCCCGCTACAGAGGACGGACATCAGCCATCGCTACATGACGGATTAGACTCTATGTGGCGACCGCGGCGCAGTCACCGCGGCTTCCCCCCCCCCCTCGCTACAGAATAGTAGCGGGGGGGGGCGTTCATGGTCCGGACGCGGCGAACGAACCGTGTACCGCGGCGCACGCACTTCGGACTTCGTGCACCGCACAGTTGTAATTTACCGATCGGTCAAAAGTCATTTTTTGTTTACAATTTTCAGGGATAAAGAATAATTTAGTTTATAACACCTTACCTCTTCACAGCAGCAGTGTCCTGGCAAACTTCTCTTCCTCATTGTCAGACGAACGTGACACTGGTCCGCTCGTGGTTCTGGTCTCGCGACCCGATCAAAACATAATTCCATTATTGCGGTTTTGTGCTTCCATGATTGCGGTTTTTGGCGAACGATTTTTCAAAACAAATAACAGTAGTAATTAAAAAAAGACTGGCGAACGCGTGTGTGTCACTCAGCCTTCGTCATCAGCCTCCGTCGGTCTATGACCATGGAAGAAAATCATAACGTCTACTCTGCTGGAACAAAAACAAAATAAGCACCGCCTGTGGCCGAACATGCCGATGCGCGAATGACAGTCGTCACACAGGTTGCACTTATGGGTGGTCTCCGTGCTGCTGGGTCTGTGACGGTTCTTCCTGCGGGTCCTTTTTGTCATCTGCTGCAGCAGTCTGTCTTCACCTAGCCTTAAAAAAAAACAGCTCGCGAACTTCTCTGCTTCAATTGGCTCACTGCATTCACAGCCTTGGTAGGCGGGTCCTTCTTGCTAGGTTTTCAGTCATTGGTTCTTCAAGGTTTCAGAAACCCAATTCAAGGCTCTTATTAGTCGAATGAGAGGTCAATCAGATGAACTAATCTGTTTGCGGCTGTGTCTGCAGCTTTTATTTTCAGTGCACGCTTGGACGCATCTCCATCATGCGTCCTAGAGCGCACGAGGGCGCTCTCGTGCGCCCTCGTGCACTCTGGGACGCAGAGACTTGCCCGTCCGCGGTACAACGGAGTGCAAGAGGTTAAAATGTCTGGCTGAGTAGAGCGCAGGGAGTAAATAACATACGCGGAGGAAAACGCTACCACGTATGAAGGGGAATGTACCGACAATCTCCTTCCTCAGCGGTGGCAAACAAATACTCCAAACGGCAATGATGAAAGAGATTGCCGGTGTGAATGCATGGGTAGAACTGATTGGGAACAGGTGTGTGAGAGCGCATGTGAATGACAGTGAATGGAGCACGCCCGCACATGCGCGCGCGAGTTTGACAGGAGGAGGGGGCATGCCCGAGCTGTCAGGAGGAAACTAGATCAAAGCATAACTATGAGTCAGAATCAGGTTTGGCCTCCAAACCCGGATTCATGACAGCCCCCCCCCCCCAGGGGTTGGTTACCAGACACCCCAGCACCATCAGCCAAAAAAGAAAGGAGACAACACCCCTCAAGGGAACCCCTCCCCCCCCCCCCCCCGGCAACAAACACTAACCCAGGGTGGGAGGTGGGGGAAAACTGGTTAGGAGGGAAGCAACCGGTGAAAACACAATAGTACAAAAACAGAATGAATAACAATCCCTCCTAATAAACCCCCAACCTGGAGCACTAACCCCTCTCTCCAAAAGTCCAAAGTTTGGGGAGTCGACCAGAGTCCCAGGCCCCCAGTGTGGTGAGGAGTGGCAGATCGGGTGGCCCGCCCAAGTCCCAAGTCCAGCAGGCGTCCTGTGGGATAGTGTCCGGCGGCCTGCCCAGGCCAATGGGCCAACTGACCCATAAGTCAAGTCCTTCGGGTGGCCGACTAGTGTGGTGGAGCTACCAGGCTCTCAGAGGAGGGTGGAGAGGCAGCCTCCAACCTCGGGGACCTCGGTGGGGATGCCCAGGAACGGGAGCCCCCCTGCCATTCGAGGCTTGGGGCAGGGGAACCGTAGCACCCACGACAGTCCCGGTCTGGAACGTGGCTGCACCTGCGACGGTCCAGGTCTGGGACGTGGCTGCACCCACGACGGACCCTGGCTCAGGCCCTGCTGCACCCGCGATGGACCCTGGCTCAGGCCCTGCTGCATCCATGGTGGACTCCGGTATGAGCACCATTGCACCTGCGGTGACCTCCATCGGGCGCCTCATTGCTCCCACAGTGGCCTCCCCAGTGAGGGAGGTGATGCTCCTCACATCCTCCAGTGTTGGGCCCCGATCCTCAGTTGCCTCCAACAGCTCTCCGACGACCCTGGCCGGAGGCTCCAAGTCCGAAGGGAGAAAGAGAAAAACCGGGTCAGGGTCGCCAGCAGCGGTGGAGCCCGGTGTGGCAGTTCCGAGGGCTACCGTGAGCTGCCCCAGGTCCACCTCACTATGAGTTGGGCAGTGCAACATTAATATTGAAATTTCTGATATAATGGAACACACTTGCCTGAACTCTGGCTCCACCGACATCCAGGACTCCGGCGATCTTGGGTGTGTGGGTTCCTCCGGTCCATCGGGTGCCTCATTCCTGTCGGCCCCCTCCGCGGAAGCTGGACCCGCCTTGTTGTCAATGGGCGGCCCAGGTGGTGGCTGCTCCTCTCCGGGGACCCTAGGATGGAGCTCAAAGGGGATAGGAGAGGGAGAGCGATTAGGGTCACCGGCAGCAGCAGAGCCCGGCAAGGGGGGTCCAGATGCGGCTGAGGGCCGCCCCCGACTCCCCTCCCCAAAAGCCAGACAAGATCCCTCCATCATCAACAAATGACCTACAGGAGAGACTACTTGCCAGTGCTTAAGCTCTACCGCCATCCAGGACTTCGATGATGATGCCCCGGGTCCTATCGGCTGGAGGTCTGGTCTGGGGGACGACTCCACTGCAGCAGCCCCCGCAGCAGGTGTGATGACAGTTGCAGGAGTGGAACTCTCGTGCGCCATCCTCCACGCCTCTGGTTCCTCTGGCATGGCGGCCGTGGACAACTTCTTAGCTGGCCCATGGGCTGGACACTCCTGGTCCTCTGGTTCCTCCTCCCCCAAGCGACCTGGATCCGGGACTGATGGGCTCGTGGAGAACAGTCATTGAGACCCAGCATGAGAGTACTGTATGCCACTGGGGCAGAGAGCTCAGGGGACTGCATGCCCCGAGTCTCCTCACCAGGAGGCAGGCAATATTGATCATTGATTGTGTAACTTGAATGAAAAGAAACTTGCCTGTTCTCCTGGCACTGGAGGTCCCCAGCGGCCTCTGAGGCGTCCTCTCCACTCTCCTGGCATTCCTCATCGGGTTGAAGCTCCTCCTCCCTCGGGGAAAGCTCTTTCAGTCTCTCAGCCATCTCCGGGAGGAGCCACGGTTTTACCTCCAAGATGAGGTCCATTTCAGCCAGGAGAGCCCGCCTACATTCTTCCATCTCCTCCCGTGATGGGGCGGAGCATTGTTCGGAGTGGGAGGGCGAAGCTGCAGGACGCGGGACTGGACGCTTCTTGCTGCGGGGCTTCCTCCCTCTCCTCCTCTTGGGTGACGCGGGGATGAGGTCATCTGGAACGTGGAGCACCGTGTCGGGAAGCAGGTCACCTGCGCAGAGAGACCTTGCATCCTCGGGAAAGGAGAGCAAGGTGGCCGCGAGGAGCTCGAGCACCGGGAGATCCTCAGCTGATTCCTTGCATGGCGCGGCGAAGATGTTCCGGAGGATCTCCATCACCTCCAGTTGATCCCAGAGGCTGTCTCGCTCCATCACCCTCCTCATGGTGTCCTGAGCCTGACGAACTGTCGGAGAGAGACAGAGTGTCTGCATCCAGGAGAGAACCTCCTCCAGTTGACATAACGAGTGCTGCTCCCCGTCTAACTCCATCTCCGTCCTCTCGTCCACAGGCTGGGTGGATGCTGGACCGGGAGACGAAGGAGGCCCGAGTAGGGGGGAAGTCTTCCTCTGACAGGAGCATTTCTTGTGGCGAGGGGCCGGCTCCAATCGCAAAGAGGCATCCTCCAGCTCTGCGTCAGGAGCAGGAAGGATGGCGTCTACCCTATGGATCTCTCGAAGCTGAGGGTAGCGCCGCTCAAAGTCCTCAGTGAACAGTCATGCCCACTGATGCTCCTCGGGAAACTGAGACCCCTGAAAGGCGAAGCCTGCCTCCTCTAGTAAATCCTGGCAAATCAGCGCCTGCTGAAATGCTCAACAGTCTGGTGAATATAAAGCTTGGTGCTGCAGGACTGCGTAACGCATGAAACAGGAAAGGCGAGCAGCCTGATGCTGCAGGCCTGCTAGCACAGGCTAAGGCACACTTACAGTTCTGGAGCTAATCCGGGGGCGAGCCGTGCAGACTGGAGGCAGAGGCAGAGACACGGACCAGCCGAAACACCAAGATATACTGTAGATCGTCTTAAAATGTCCAGCTGAGTAGAGCGCAGGGAGTGAATAACATACGCGGAAGACAACGCTACCACGTATGAAGGGGAATGTCCTGACAATTTCCTTCCCCAGCAGTGGCAACCAAATACTCCAAACACTAACGATGAAAGAGATTACCGGTGTGAATGCATGGGCAGAACTGATTGGGAACAGGTGTGTGAGAGCACATGTGAATGAGAGTGAATGGAGCGCGCTCTGTGTGTGTGGGGGGGGGGGGTGTGGTGTATGTGTGCCGGTGAGTGCAGCCGACGGAGTTTGACAGGAGGAGGGGGCGTGCCCGAGCTGTCAGGAGGAAACTAGGTCAAAGCATAACCATGAGTCAGAATCGGGTTTGGCCTCCAAACCTGGATTCATGACAGAAATGAGCCTAGTGGTTATCTAATTATCCAAAAATTTTCAAATCATTTTATTCTCTTAAACAAACACACACACACACACACACACACACACACACACACACACACACACACACACACACACACAGAGAGCCTTTATCTCGTTTTTCTCTCCCAGAAACGTTAGACACGTTTTGGACTTTTTTGTGGAAATCCTTAACGTCACGTTTAGAAAAAGCCAACCCACCACCGTCCTTGAGACAAGCCCACTGTTCTATTATTGGCCCACCTCGCTGTCTGCCATGTGGTGCTAAAGGTAGCCTATTAGCCCCCAAGCTAACACTGGCACCAGGAAGCTCGAACCAAGCGCGGCTTATATTGTTATTTTCTTCAGATCTTAGTCACCCTAATAACCATCCCTGTTACCACCTGGTTCACCAGTCCGTGGTCCACAATGTGCCTCGCATCGTCCAACCTGTCTAGCAGTGGTTTCGCAGCGGGCACTGGCATACCGGTCACGGGAGCTGACAGCCAGCAGCTCCCTTACCATCCTCCGGGCATACTCTCTCAGGAGCATGGGGAAGCTTCTTCGTGATGGAGCATCCCCTGGTTGGCCGTGGGGAGGAGCGGATACCGTGGAGCGAGACATTACCTTTTGAAAAGCTGAGGCTCAGCCAGTGGCCTTGGGCTGCAGCAACTGGCGGATCGCCCGACGCTGGCAATTTGTTGTGGCGTCTTGGCGGGGTCATTGGAGGGTGGGCCGGGATGACACGAGATGCACAAACAACTGTGGATCGGTGAACCACCGCTGCTCATCCAAGCTGGAGGGAGCCAGCTAGAAGCTACTCAGCTAATGGCTAACTGACGTAAGAGGGAGGGCAGAGTTGAACAGCTGAAATCTGTTTCTTAAAGTGACAGGCTTTAAATCAGAGCATTTGAAGAAAGCCAAGAAAAATTTAAAAGAATAATAATAATTTGCTTCAATAATTAAAAAAATTAAAGAAAATGTGAATAAAATATGTCACAAGTACTTCATTAAGACATGAGTGAGCTGTTAAAATGTGTAAAAAGTGCAATCAATGACCCCTTCCAATCTGCAACTTTTTTCTTCATTATTTGTGATTTGCCCTTGTAAATTTAGGACTATTGAATATTTGACACTTTATGCTCATAAATTTGTGGGGTTTTCAAAAAAAAATTCAGGCATTTTTCTTGTAAATTTATTAATTTGTCCTCATCAATTTTTGTAGGTTTTTTTTTTCCACAATATCTTTATTGAACCTTTTTTTTTTTTTAACAAACATGATACAAACAATCAAACACTAACACTAAAGTACTACAAAAAAAAAAAATGCACTAAAAACACCAACAACCACCAACAAAATCAAGTCTTCAACAATGCTCCTCTGTTTAGTCTAGACAATCCAATACATAAGTATACATATTATGTTCACCAGTTTGGAATTTACAAGGTCCACACACATCATTCACCTTCTTCTTCAAGAGTTATGTTTAAATTTTTTACATAATCAATAAAAGGTCTCCATATATTCTCAAACACAATTTCCTTTGTTTTCAGTATATATGTTATTCTTTCTAATGGAAGGTTTGTTAACATCTGTCTTAACCACTGAGTCACATCTGGTCTATGAGTCTTTTTCCATAATAGTGCAATACATTTTTTGGCATTAAGCAAACTGAGGTCTATGAATGTTCTTTCACTTTTATTAAAATTATGCTTTTCTGGGTACAGACCCAACAAAAACAGTTTAGGATTCAATATGATTTGTTTTGAGATTATTTTTTCAATTGTTACCCTCACCTCTTCCCAAAACATTCTTATTAATCTACATTCCCATAAACAATGAAATAGGGTTCCTTTACTTTCCATGCATTTTGTGCATGTATCTGGTATATTTTTGCTATATCTATTTAACTCCTCCGGTGTAACATACATCCGCATTAACCATTTGAAATGTATCAATTTAAGGCGTGCATTTATTGATTTGGTTTGAGCTTCTGTACAAGCCAATTCCCATTGTTCCTCTGAAATTTCAATTTGCAGATCTTCCTTCCAGTAGTTTAATCTTTTCAGTGAATTTTCACTTGAAGATAGTGTCAATGAGTTATAAAACTCTGAAATAATACCCTTTCTTTTACTATCTTTCATCATCATTTTTTCCAAGGATGAATAAATAGGTCGAGTGAGAGCTTTATTTTGATTTGATCGAATAAAGTTTCTAAGTTGAAGATATTTAAAAAAATGTGTTCTATTGAGATTAAATTTGATCCTCAGCTCTTCAAAAGACATTATGTTGTCTGCACATGGCAAATATAAATCCTGAATCTTTTGTATCCCTTTTAAATTCCATACTTTAAATACAGCGTCCGCTCTCCCTGGTTTAAAATATTGATTACCCCATATTGGACTAAATTGGGACAATAACTGTGGTTCTTTTAAATAGTTTTTAGCTTCACACCATATTTTGATCATATGCTTTACAAATGGATTTTTAACTTGTTTTTGTAATTTTTTTGCCGAATCTGAGTATATGAATATGGGAAGAGGTAAAGGTAAATTGTATGATTCCATTTCAGTCCAGTGAGGGAGATCATTTGATGAAAAATAATATGTCATAGACCTCAGTTGTGCCGACCAATAATACAACATAAAATTTGGACATTTCAGACCTCCACGATCAAATGGTAAATAT
Organism: Pholidichthys leucotaenia; assembly: GCA_020510985.1. NCBI lineage: Eukaryota > Metazoa > Chordata > Actinopteri > Cichliformes > Pholidichthyidae > Pholidichthys > Pholidichthys leucotaenia. Next base: position 67,561,084 of record CM035842.1, on the reverse strand, counting down.
AATAAAGACAAACGTAATCTAGCCCTCCTGTTGTTCCATATAAATTCCACTAACTTTTTTTTTATTCTTGAGAATAGATCTAAAGGTGGTGATAAGGGAATGTATTGAAATAAATAAAGTATTTTAGGTAAAATATTACTTTTAAGTATATTGATTCTCCCGATCATCGACATTGGTAGTGACATCCATCTCTGAGTTAACTCATTGATATCTGACATTAAGGCTTCATAGTTGACACTGGCGACTGATTCTAGCTTAGGCATAATTTGGATTCCTAAATATTTAAACTGATTTACAACATTGAATTGATTTGCCTCAGGGTCTGGGTAATTTCTCTGGGTCTCATTTAGCATTAATATTGAAGATTTAGTTTTATTTATTTTATATCCTGATATTTCCCCAAAATTCTTTATTAAATTCAACAAGGTTGGAATTGATTTTTTTAGATTCGACATAAACAAAATTATATCATCGGCGTACAGGGAGATTTTATGTTCTGTTGGTCCAACTTTAATTCCATATATTTGTGAATGTAAACGTATCGCTATCGCTAAAGGTTCAATTGCCATAGTAAACAGTAAAGGTGAAAGTGGACAGCCTTGTCGACATCCTCTATTGATTTTTATTGGTTTTGAAATATTGTTATTTGTTAGGATTTCTGCTGTAGCATTATTGTATATTATTTGAACCCATTTTATGAAATTATTTCCAAGTCCAAACCTTTGTAGGACTTCAAAAAGAAAGGGCCATTCAACTCTATCAAAGGCCTTTTCGGCGTCCAATGATAGGAGAGCTGTATCCGGTGCTTCTTTATTAAAATAAATAATATTAAATAGTCTTCTTACATTATGGAAGCCTTGTCTACCCTTTATAAAGCCATTCTGATCTCGATTAATAATATTTGGTAAAATTTCTTGTATTCGTCTTGCTAAAATTTTACAGATTATCTTAAGGTCGGCGTTTAATAGGCTTATTGGTCTCATATTTTCACATTTATTAGAGGGCTTACCTGGTTTTGGCAGCAGTATAATTAAGGCATTATTTATGTATGATGGTAAATTATTATTTTGAAATGCTTCTAAAACCATTTCCAAAAAAGGTTTTATTAATTTATTCTTAAATTTTTTATAAAGGTCAACTGGAAGACCATCTGGTCCTGCACTTTTTCCTGATTTCATATTATCAATGGCTAGCCCAACTTCTTCTTGACTAATTTTAGACTCCAATATCTCCCTGTTTTCATTTGGAATACACGGTATAGATAGTTCGTTCAAAAACCCATTTAGTTTTGTTAAATCAGGTTCATTTTTGGTATCATATAATTTTTCATAGTAATCTCTAAAGGCTCTATTAATTTCTAAAGGATCTATAACTACCTGTCCATTACTTATAATACTGGTAATTGGTGTTTTAATTTCCAATTGTTTAATCTGCCATGCTAATAATTTTCCTGATTTTTCACCTTGTTCATAAAAAGATTGTTTCAATCTTAGAAGACTCGAGGCAGCTCTATTCGCTGATTTTTTGTCGTATTCAGCTCTCAAAATCAGTAATTCATTCTCCAACCTTGGGTCACTTCCTGCATACACTTTTTCCTGAAGACTTTTTATTTTATGTTCCAATTTAGCTCTCTCCTCTCGAGTCTTCTTAGATTTTGATCCTGTATAACTAATAATATGTCCCCTAATAAAAGCTTTGAAAGCCTCCCACTTTACACATGCTGATGTTTGTGTAGTATTGATGTCAAAGAACTCGTCTATCTGTTTTTCTATATACTTGACAAATTCCTCATCCTGAAGCCATTTATGCTGAAATTGCCATCTACCTGATTCCTTTGTCAATTTTTTATCTACATATATTAGACAACAGGGTGCATGATCAGAGATCACGATGTTATCATAAAAGCAGTTTTGAATCTTGGACCTTAATTCTGTGGAAATCAAAAAATAATCAATACGTGAGAATGTCTTGTAGGTACTGGAATAACAAGAATAGGCTTTAACTTGTGGTTTCATTTCTCTCCATATATCTAACAATCTCAATTCTTTCATAAAATGATTAATAGTCATCCTACATCCAATGTGCGTACAATCCAGTCCTGTTGATCTATCCACACCTGGATTCAATGTACAATTAAAATCCCCTGCTATTATATGTTGCCCTGTAAGTGATGATAAGATGAGAAATAAATTAGCAAAGAACTTCTGATCATCTATATTGGGACCATATAAGTTCACAAGATTTATATTTTCTAATAGCAAAGAACCTTGAATGATTACATATCTTCCAAATTTGTCTCCAATTACATTTTTCACTTGAAAAGGAACTGATTTATGTATGAGAGTCATAACTCCCCTGGCTCGGGATGAAAATGAAGAGGTGAATACACTTCCCTGCCATCTACTCCTAATTCTTTTAACATCCTCCTCTATCAGATGAGTTTCTTGTAAAAACACAATTCTTGAACCCATGTCCTTTATTTTATTCATAACTTGTTTAAGTTTTTTTAAATTTTGTAGACCTCTGCAATTCCATGAAGTTAAATTAAGATTAACACTTTGGTCCATGATCAATAGAGAGTTTGGGATTACCTTGCAGTGTAAACATGCTCATACAGAGAAGCAAAAACATGAGTGGTTGAACATTCATCCTACAAACTACACACAAACAAATTTCCCCTTCCCACACTTGTGGCAAACCCCCCAAAATCAAAAGAAAAATTCTGTCTCCCGATATAGCCATCGACCGTTCCACACCCACGGGGAACAGCCTAAGCCACTCCTTCTTCATCCTCCCAATCACCCTAACTCTACTGCTTTTAATGACGTAACATTAACTCTCCTCTGTAGTTTTCCAACTTAACTCCAAAATTTTTAACAACTTTGTACATCATAGTTTTTTTTTTTTGTTTGTTTTGTTTTTGTTTTGTTTTTTTAATATATAATACAATCTATATTTTGTAAACTTACTATTTACTTCAAGTCAGTCAGATGCCTGTGCAAATGCTTAATTATTCTACCTTATATTTTGTTCATGCTTAGCTCCCACCAGTCTCTTCTTCTTCTTTGATCTTCTTGATGAACTCCTGCGCCTCCTCTGGGGTCTTGAAGATGTGGGTTCTGCCCTCATACGTGGTCAGCAGTCTCGCAGGATAGATTACACCATGACGAATCCCAAGGTTGCGCAGCTCCTTACGTATGGGATCAAACTGCTTCCTCAATTGCTGGATTCCTGTGGCCAAATCTGGGTAGAACCGCACCTGCTGGTCCTGGTGTTTAATCTCTCCTTTAGCACGTGCAGCGTTGAAGATCTTCATCCTGTCTCTGTTGCTAAGAAACTTCATAATTAAGGTCCTCGGCGGTCCCTTATCTCTCCGTGGGCCAATACGATGTGCTTTTTCCAGAACCACTGCTGATTGCAACTCCTCGCTGCCCAGCACCTCCGGAATCCACTTTTCCAGAAAGGAACATACGTCCCGACCTTCTGATTCCTCTGGAAGACCCACCAGCCTCAAATTATTCTGTCTCGACCGAGATTCCAAATCCAAAATATTATCTTCCAGAGATTTATTTTTTTTTCCAAAGTGCGCACCTTTAATTGAAGACGGGTGACGTCATCTTCAGCACTAGCGAGACGGAGCTCCATCTGCGCCGTTCGTTCTACACAGTCACCCAATTCCTTTCTTATTCCTTCCAACGCTGTCATAATCCCATCAAATCTAGAGGAAAAGTCCGCTCTCATTGAACTCATGGCAGCCATCAGCGCATCTGCGCCATTCCCCGCAGATATCGCACCGTTGCCAGCCTCCTCCGCCATATATGGAGTTTTGTTTGCTGCGTCACAGACCTGAAAGTCCGTTAATTTGGACTGTTTCGGCGGCTCGCTTTTTCCTTTTCCTGGTTTTCCAGCCTTAGGCTTCGCCGACATATCCTCGCCCAAATGCTGGGATACGTTCTGTCCCAAATGAGAGAGTTATTTGCCGATTTTTTTTCTCCAGGAGCAGAGCAGAGCGAGACACGTCCGTCCTACGTGGCAGCCATAACCGGAAGTCCATTTTTGTAGGTTTTTACTCCTAAATTTATTATGTTTTTCTTTGAAAACTTTGTGGCAAAATTGTGACTTTTTCCCTTATATTTGAAAGTTAATTAGCAGAGCCAGAACAGAACAATAAGTTTACCTTTGAAGAAATAAAATTATGAAAAAAAAAAACGTTTAATTCAATAAAATTTATTGAACTGACCAAAAATGCAGTGTTAAAATAGGCTGTTATGTTATTATTTTTTATGACCGCACCACCCCATCCCTTGGTGAAAACCTCTCCTATTTTGCTTAAATGTGGGCAGGTATGCATTGGAGTAAATTCAGATAGACCAAAAGCATTCAACATTATGCACAATAATCAGAAAAGCCAAGACTGACAGCATACATCCTAATGTGAACTGAAAGCGGTGGGTTAACTGTGGAGGAACTGCTACCATACGGCCTGGCCTCTCACCTCTTGCATTGCTGGGAAGGGAGGAGCTGCATTCTGGGGCTTTGGGGGGCATGGTAACTCATTTGGGGGCCACGGCCCACGAATGATCCCCATGACTGCCTTTTTCCTCGCAATATGATGTCAAAATGAATGCTGTGAAATCCTCCTTTTTAATGCTATCAACTTGAGTTTAAAAAGTAAGGATCCTCCCACTGGTTGCGAGTCCTGTTTGACCAGACAGCCTCCTCTCTTTAATTATTTGGACTGACCACAGTGTGGATGGATATGTCTTTAGAGCAGCTAAACTGGTTGCTGTGGTTTTGTTTTGTTTTATTAGAGATTAGTGATACCTACAATGAAGAAACAAGCTGAATTTGCAGGACACCAGATGCTCAAGTTCAATCACAATGAGGTTTTGCCAAGGTAAGGCAATGAGCTCTTTTTATTCAATATTCTGTGTGAGCTCGCGTAATTATCACTGACACTTCTTTTATGTTGTAGTGGTTCTGAGATGTGTCAGCCAAAAATGGGTATGTGCTTTATCTTTCTATTAACTGGATAAATAATCAAAAAATAAAGCAACATTTGAACATAAATCCTGTTTACTCTGTATCTTAGACATGTTCTATTATGTATATTTTATATCGTGCCTCCTTGATTTTTGATCCCACACATCTTTTCTTTGTGCTTTTGTTAAATTAATGTAACTTGTGTAGTATCCTGTCTGCTTTGAAACCCGAGAGTGCAGTCTTGAGGACAAGGTAGCGTGAGGTGACTCAGTGGAAACCAGGTGAAACCCCACACCTGTACCTGACCTGGGCCATGCCTGATAAGTTACAGGAAGAAAACTCAATCATGCTGGTCTCTAATTAGAGTAACAATCCATTTACAAAGCGCCGGATTTCACAATCTAGACTTTTTTTAAGAGCTTAAGAAGTTATGAAAGTGATCATTAAAGTACTCTCAGATTTTGAGTACCATAATTGTCATTTTTTAAATACGTCACCGTGGAAATAATCAGGAAGCAATTTCAACTTGCTAGTTTTGATTCCTTTATAAAATTTCCTAAAAGGTTTATTCTTTCCTGGCTTTATATCTGTTTGTTGGTAGGTCCAATATTCATTTACTGAACTGGACATGAATGCATAAATCTCTCTCTATATCTATTCCCTGTCTGGTAACAGCACTAAATGATGCTGTCATAAGTCCACCTCCAAGAAATGAGCTAAAAACCCATCGCCCAGAAACCAACCCTCAGACTGTGACTGCAACTACATTTCTGAAGGTAAACGACCATAATACTATATGATGGAGCTGTACATGGTGAGCATTTTCATTCAGTGGAATCTGTGCTCATTCCCAGCCAGCATGGATAACCCCACATGGGACCCATAAACAGCTTAGATTTAACCTATAGTGGGGCCCACATGGACATGCTGGCTGGGCTATTCTCACAAGAGATGAAAGAATACTAAGTAATGCCAAACACATGTGAGAGCTTCATCTTAATATAAACTGAAATTTAATGATTCTTTATCTCAGCATGCAGCACTAACACCAGCTCAGAGGGAGTACCTGTGCACCATTGCAGCTTCCCACAGCACTGCATGCGTTCGCAGCCTCATCACCCAACACTACACGAATGTACTGCACAACTGTATAAAATCAGGTGACTTGATTTGAAATTAAAAACTGACTGCATATTCTTGACAGGTATACATGCTGTATACAAAAGCAAACACAGGCCATCTCTAGTATAATCCCAATTTTACATATTTCTCCTGTATTTCTTGTTTCTTACACCCTATTTTGTGGCTTTAGTTGTAGGCTTTAACTATCTCGACAGAGAAGCCTTTCTGGTGACGTCTGTGCCGTCCCCAGAAAAAGAAAGAGAAAATCTTCAATCTGAAACACAATCAAAGGTCCCTGGATCAAAACACAAGAGGAAAATCAGTACTAGTGCACGGCATTCTACAAGCTCCTGTCTACCAACAATCCTGGACAGACAAGTGAGGTAGGGAAGAGGTTACAAATTGTTAGTAATTTAAGATATTTTTTCTTTCAAAGGATGTATTTTTAGATGTTTCAGCCTAGTAAAGTTCTGCATGTAAATGAACTATGAGATGAATATGGCTGTCTTAAATACTGACTCACACTTTCTCCCATCTGTTTGCAACCCCAGTTCCAAAATGGTTGGGACACTGTAAAATCTATGGACCCTTTTGCACAGCATGGATATCATTTGGTGACCACTGAGAGATCAAAAATTGGCACAATCTCTCAATGATCTCCTAAAGTCTCGAAAAAATCTTATGTAAATATTTGGGAGATCGTTGTGTGCTGGACTGAGTCAAAACTTTGACGAGACTGTGGCAATCACTGGAAGATCATTGAGAGATCTTGGCAATTGCTGGGTACTCAGTGAGAGATTGTGGAGAGATCTGGTCATTTTTTTCATTGCTCAACAATCTCTCAATGAATTCCACCCCTGTGTAAAGGTGGTATTAATAAAAACAGAATCCGACGATTTGGAAATTTCATAAGTTACAATTGTATTTACAATAGAACATAGAAAACACATCAAATGCTGAAAGTAGGGCTTTTTACTCTTTTATCAAAAAATATGAGTTCATCTTGAAGTTGACAGTTGCAACACTTTTCAAATGAATTGGTACAGGGCCAGGTTTACCACAGTGTAGCATCCTCTCTTAACAATGGTCCATAAATGTTTGAGAACTGAGGAGACCAGTTGCTGGACCTTTGTGAGAGGAATGACATCCTATTTTTGTCTGGCATTCTAGCTGCTTAACAGTTTTAGGCTTTCTTTGTCATATTTTGCATTTCATGATGGCCCAAATGTTTTCTATTACTGAAAGGTCTGCACTGCAGGACAGTCCAGCACCTGGACTCTTCGCCGGTGAAGCCATACTGCTGTGATAGCTGCAGTATGTAGTTCAGTGTTGTCTTGCTGAAATATGGAAAGCCTTCCCTTAAAAATGTCATCTGGATGAGAGCATATGTTGCTCTAAAAAATGTATATACCTTTCAGTGCTGATGGTTATTTTCCATATGTGCAAGTTTCTAGATCCATGGGAACTAATGCCCCCCCGTACACAGGTTTGTAAACTGCACCAGTAACAAGCTGGATTGTCCCACTCCTCTTTACGCCGGCAAGATTTCTTTAAAAAAAAAAGAAGAATTTCAAACTTTAATTTCTGGGCATCCAGTATTGATTTTCAGTCATGTCTCATGTGCACAGATGTTTCCAGATTCTCTGAAACTTTTGATGATGTTAAAAACTGTAGATAATGGTATATTAAAAGTATTTGAAAATTTCCATTGAGGAACATTATTCAAAAGTTGCTTCCCAATTTGAAGAAACAGTTCTTTTCTTTTTCCTTGTAGATTGCTGAACCTCTTCTTGTCTTTTATACCCAATCATGTTACTGACCTGTTATCCATTAACTCAGTTAGCTGCAGCATATTCCTCTAGCTGTTTATTTTAGTACAACTTACTTTTCCAGCCTTTTGTTTCCCTGTGCCAACTGTTTTCAGACAATTTACTGTCATCAAATTAAAGATGAGCTAATATTTTTAAAGAAATAGATAAAATGTCTCACTTTCAACATTTAATAGGTTTTCTACATTCTATTATGAATAAAATAGTGGTTTATGAGATTTACATTCTGTTTTTAATTAGATTTACACAGCATCTCAACACTTTTGGAAATGGGGTTGTTGTTTTTTTTTTCCTTTTTACATGAAGGTTAGTAATTTTTGCATTTTTACAATAGAGGCAAAGAGTTTCAAAAGAACAGTCACATTACCGCATGCAGAGCTATTGTATGTAAAATGTTATAAATGAACCAACTTTTGAGCAAATAATAGCTAGTATAACATGAAACATTTGAGATAAATGTTGATGTTGCAGGGCATCCACTACATCTGGATCAAAACACAAGAAGACCAAAAACCAAAGCGCTAAATCAAAAACAACCAGAAGAAAAATCACAAAAAGTGAGTCAGTGAATTATTTTTGGACTGCGGTGGCCGAATAAATTTTATTATATACCATCATTTTGTTTTAAAATATTTATTAGGTCATGTCTAAATTGATAACAGTATTTCATTTTTGTTAGGAGGAGCTACAAGTGGGCTGTCAGACAAAGAAGAAAACAAGGAAACACTGGAGGATTCTCTGAGTTCCCTCTCTGTGGGAGAATGGAATGAAGACAGATTCTCTGATTTATGATTGCTTTCATTAACAAAAGTATTCCGAAGTAATTATGGCAGTTAACACAAATATAAGTGTTACTTCTGTGAACAACTTAAACAAGTAAAACTGGAGATTCAACATTTTTTGGCAGGTGAAACCCACACAACCTTTATCTGTCTTTGGAAAACCCCACAATTTAAGATAAGATAAGATAAGCCTCTATTAGTCCCACAACGGGGAAATTCCAGGATTGCAACAGCACAGGGATACCATTGGTTGTCGGATTTTGGCCCTGCGATGGACTGGCGATCTGTCCAGGATGTACCCTGCCTCTCGCCCAAAGATGCTGGGATAGGCTCCAGCCCCCCCGCGACCCGAAAAGGATTAAGCGGAAGAAGATGGATGGATGGATGACCCTTGTACATACATAAAATTAGCAAGAGAAACACTGTCTGTTCAATTATTAACAGCAGTGAGTACTGTAAAACAGTCGAGAAAAATATTTGCAATGTGAGAGTGAAGTACAGGTAGATTTGGGGACCATCCCAATTCTCATTTGTACCCCTTCCCCTTCACCTACCTCTTGGCCCTTGAAATCAAAGGCCCCTTGTTCTCATCACAAAAAAAGAAGAAAAGAAAACATGAGAAAAAAGTTTAATCTTGCGGAGAAAATGTCTCAGATTTACATGAACAATTCTAATCAGTAGAAAAGGTCAGAAATTTACTAGAAATAAAGCTGTAAATTCACAGAGAAAATTTGGACCCCTGGTGGGCTGTTTTTGGCCCACAGGCCATATGTTTGACACCCCTGGACCAGCCCATTAAAAATACATATAGTATTTACTTCCATGAAATAGCTGCATATCACAACAGCAAATAAAATGAGTAAGATAAAATAAAATAGAAATCACAGATAAATGAAAGTTCACCTCAGATTTGTTCTTTACAGCACCATATCAAAGCACAGTCACCTTTTCTCTGTGTTGGAAGAAAACGTAAATTTGCACAACTGTGGACATTAAACAGGAGCTTCTTGCTCTAAAAATACTCATGTTTTACTACAGAGGTAGGAGCTGATGTTGGGGGCTACTCCACTCAGACAACAGGGGATCAGGACCAGTTGTCCTGATGATCTCATTGCTGAGAGTGGGGACAGGTATGTTCTGCTGGCTGCTGTCTGTTCGTCCACGGCAAGTTCACTTTGCAGCCAGTCTGGAGAAATAGCAACGGAGTCTGGTTCCACTTTGAGCTCAATATGAGAAGTCACCAACCACCATGGCATTTCTTCCCACCGGATTGCAGTGTGAACTAGGACAGGACAGGAGACCGACCCACAGAGGAGACTGTCCGTGGCTTTTCCTTTACAGGGGTCCAGCTCAACTCAAGCACAAGTTATGCACCCACGTCATCATGATAGAACTGCAACACTGTTGATGCAGCAGCAACATGCATTTCTAGTGTGTCGCCTGATGTGCACCTCTCTGGAGAAGGAGAGGTGCACATCGGTGACGCAAGCCACAAGAGCTGTGATTGGTCCGCTTTGTCTCCTCCTTCACATTCCCTGGTTCTTGCCACTGTTCCACTCTGCCTGTTCATGGAGGCACAACTCCCAAAGCGAGTCGGTTAAACAGCGGTCCACATTCAAAAGAATATTGAGGAAGTAAACACATATACAACATTTTGTGGCTCATCATAACTCCAGGAATTACACAGATTGTCCGCTTTGTCTCCTCCTTCACATTTCCTGGTTCTCGCCACTGCTTTGTTCTGCCTGTCCACAGCGGCATAACTTCCAAGACAAGCTGGTTAAACAGCGGTCCACATTCAAAAGAACACTGAGCTAGTAAGCACATACTGAACATTTTGTGGCCCTTCATACCCTCAGTAATTACACAGATTGTCAAAACAACAGTGCCGGTGGTCGCACGCACCGTTTTTCTTCGACTTCTCTTTATCTTTATCTTCTTCCTCTTCTTCTCTCGGTTACTGGCGGATAGCAAACAACTGAAAGGTGCATACTGCCACCCATTGTACAAGAATGTGTAACATTATGTTGTCTGAGCCCGACCCCTAAATTCTATGACTTAATCCTGTTATTTAAAAAACAGAAAAGAGCCCTTCTCGTGATTCTTATTGCCTCTCCATCTCCATCTGTTCCCAGAATCCCAGTTAAATCCCATTCCCCACCAGCCTCTCGAACTTCATTTTTCATTATCTGTTTTTCATTTCCATATATGTGACAGTGTAATAAGATGTGTTCAACATTTTCTTTTACTCCACATTCTCTACATTTGTCACTTTCGCTTTTCCCCATGGTGAATAAAGTGCTGTTTAAACCTGTATGATCCAGTCTGAGTCTTGCCATAATGATGTCTTCCTTCCTTTTGGTTGTTATGTAATTATTGCAATAGATTTTTGTATTGTGTAATACAATCTACCTTTATGATCTTCATCCCATCTTCATTGCCAAAGCTCAATTCCTTTTTTCTTGATTACTGCTTTTCCTTCACCTTTTCCAAGAGACAATGGCATAGTTATCTCTTTCCCAAGAGCGCTTTTTGCTAATTTGTCTGCACAGTCATTCCCTTTCAACCCTTCATGTGCAGGAACCCAACAAAACTGAACTTCTCCACCACCCCTGTATACCCTAAATAAACTGTGATATAGCTCAATCACCAAGTCTTCCCTTATAGATTTTAGTGTCTGTATGGTTTTTAACGCTGCAAGTGAATCCGTGCACACCACCACCCGGTCCGGTCTGTCCTTCTCCACCCACTGCAAAGCAATAATTATTGCCACCATCTCTGCTGTAAACACAAATGTATTGTTGGAGAGTCTTTTTGCAATGGTCACTTTAAACTCTGGAATGTATACTCCAACTCCAACAGAGCCTTCTTTGTTCTTTGAACCATCAGTATAAAGCTGTAAGAAGTTATAGTAATTGTTCCTGAGGTAAATGCTTGTTTTAACACCAACTTCACTCATATGCCAATCCTTTTTCCTCATTAGCAGACTAGTATCTGCTTCTATTCCCAGAGACAGCCAAGGGGGAACATTACTCACTGGACTGGTGTTAGCTATATCAATAGTGTGTAGCCCATACATTCTGGCTTTTCTTTCAATTGTCCTGTGAAGAGTGCAAATAACAGAGGCAGACTCATGCAGCAGATGACTTTATTCACTCTCACATCAGTCATACACAGAAAAAGCATTTTTCCAATACACCAAGGTCTTTCCTTTTATATCATCCGCCCATCTCACATCTGCATGACATCTCGCATCACAATACATTCAACCCTTCTCCCCCCCGTCCCCCAACTCCTTCTTCCTGCTACCTCACCATAATCTCTCTCATCTCAATACCTATTGTCCTCTGTTTACCCTCTGCATCCAGTCTGAGATGATTAACCCAGCGTCTACACCGCCCCGCCAGAATCTCAGACCGAGTTTCAGTCCTCACGTCCTTTTGGCTTCAGTCTTCTCCCGTATCTGCTGTAACGGGGGTTTTCCACCTCCGCGGCGCTGCTGTGCCGGTGGGGGGCTCCTGGGGGTGTGTCTGTCTGCAGGTGGGCAATGGCGAGGGGGGGGACCTTCGACTTGCCCGTGTGGCTGCTCTGATTAATCGTTTACCTGGGGAGTTCTCCGTGGGGGTCTTCCATTCCGAGGGGCCTGAGCCAACATCACTTGCTCGTCCACCACCACAAAGGTGGGCTTAAGTCTGTCTATACATATTTTCTCCCTACGACCCCCCAAGTCTAACAAAAAATGTTTGTTCCCTGTTTCCAGCACACTGAACGGGCCGTCGTAGGGTGGGCGCAATGGGGGGTGGCGGGCATCGTGCCTGACAACACGAACGCTGCATTCTTCAAAGTTTTTGGCACAAAAGCGCGTGGGAAACAGTGCTGGGCCAGGCCCGGCAGCGTGCCTGTATCTGCACTACGCTGCAAACACTGAGACGGCCAGTTGTCCGGCGCGGGATTATCTGACAAAAATTCCCTGGGGAGCTGCAGTGGCTGAGAAAAAACAAGCTCCGCCAGGGAAGCCTCCAAATCCTCTTTTAGTGCGGAACGCAACCCCAATAAAACCCACGGCAACCGGTCTACCAAATTTGCATCCGTCAGCGAAGCCCTGAGTACTGTTTTCAGTGACCTATGGAAATGCTCGCATAACCCATTGGCCTGCGGGTTGTACGCGGTTGTGCGATGAATTGCAACACCCAGGCTATGGGCCATCGCGGACCAGAGGTTGTAAACAAACTGCGGGCCCCTATCAGACGTTATGTCTGACGGGATGCCAAAACGTGCCACCCATGTCATCAAAAAAGCGCGCGCCACGTCCGCGGACGTGGTTGCCGCCAGCGGTACTGCTTCTGGCCAGTGTGTGGTGCGGTCCACCACTGTCAGAAGGTGCATGAACCCCTGCAATGGCCGGAGGGGGCCCACGAGGTCCACGTGAACATGGTTGAACCTCTTAGCCGGTATACGAAACGGCTCCAAAGGAGCCTTCATGTGTCTGTGTACTTTGGCTGTACTTTGCACTATGCCCGTTTTGACACCTCGTCATCTGTGTCCAACTCCCCCCCTCCCTCCAGCTCCACAGCCTCCACGGTCCCTACTTCATCAAAGGCGCCCCCCCCTCCTCCCCTCCTGCCCTTGTCATCAGTGAGCAGGATGTGCTCAAACAGTTCTCCAGATTGAACCCGCGCAAGGCCGGTCCGGACAGTGTGTCTCCCTCCACCCTGAGACACTGTGCGAAAGAGCTGGCTCCTGTCTTCACAGACATTTTTAACACCTCCCTTAAGCTATGCCACGTGCCATCCTGCCTCAAATCCTCCACCATCATCCCTGTCCCCAAGAAGCCACGGATCACTGGTCTTAACGACTACAGACCTGTAGCGCTCACCTCTGTAGTCATGAAGTCCTTTGAGCGCCTGGTCCTGCCCCACCTCAAGTCCATCACCACCCCCCTCCTGGACCCGCTGCAGTTTGCCTACCGAGCCAACAGGTCTGTGGACGACGCAGTCAACCTGGCCCTCCACTCCATCCTGCAGCACCTAGACTCCCCGGGAACCTACGCCAGGATCCTGTTTGTGGACTTCAGTTCCGCATTCAACACCATCCGCCCCGATCTGCTCCGGGACAAGCTATCCCTGCTCAACGTGCCTGACTCCCTCTGCAGGTGGATCACCGACTTCCTGACGGACCGGAGGCAGCATGTGCGGCTGGGAAAGACTGTCTCAGACTCTGCTAGCATCAGCACCGGATCACCCCAGGGCTGTGTACTTCCCCCCCTACTCTTCTCCCTTTACACCAACTCCTGCACCTCCAGCCACCAGTCTGTCAAGTTGATCAAGTTTGCGGACGACACCACCCTCATCGGGCTCATCTCCAACGGCGACGAGTCCGCCTACAGGAGTGAGGTGGCCCAGCTGGTGCAACAACAACAACCTGCAGCTGAACGCTCTGAAGACAGTGGAGATGATTGTGGACTTCAGGAAAGTCACAACCCCTCTGCCCCCCCTCACCCTCACAGGCTCTCCCATCACCACTGCTGATTCCTTCCGCTTCCTAGGCACCACCATCACCAGGGACCTCAAGTGGGAGCCGACCATCAGCTCCCTCATCAAAAAGGCCCAGCAGAGGATGTTCTTCCTGCGGCAGCTGAGGAAGCTCAAGCTACCCACCAAGATGTTAGTGCAGTTCTGCACAGCCGCAGGAGCCACTGCCAGGGTACGCAGGAGCCACTGCCAGGGACAGACTAAGGCTGCAGCACGTCGTGCGCACTGCTGAGAAGGTGATCGGCTGCAAGCTCCCATCTCTCCAGGATCTATACATCTCCAGGACCCGGAGGCGTGCTGGCCGGATCATAGCCGATCCCTCACACCCTGGTCACGTACTGTTTGCCTCTCTCCCCTCAGGTAGAAGACTTCGGTCCATCCAGACTAAAACCTCCCGTCACATGAACAGCTTCTTCCCCTCTGCCATCAGACTGCTGAACACTAAGTGACTTATTGACTCTCGTGCACTATGTACAGCAGCTCAACCAGACTCATGTCAATCATCACTGTTTTCTTCCTGCATTACCGACTGCACTATATGGTTCTCCACATTATCTGCTGCTCCCTAATATATTTAAACTGCTGACTAGTATTACTCACTCTTATTCTACACTTTATTGCATGTATAGTTTATTTCTTTTATTTTATCATGTTTAATGTTGCAGCATTGCACCGAGACAAATTCCTAGTTTGTGTACTACATGAACAATGGCAATAAATCTGATTCTGATTCTGATTCTGATTCTGGCTCGTTGGCACGCTACGCAGGCTGCCGCCCACTCTTTCACTTGTTTACGCAGGCCTGGCCAAACGAACTTCACTCCCACCATTTTGACTGACGCACGCACGCCTGGGTGCGCCAAAGTGTGAACTGACTCAAACACTCGGCGGCGCCAAGCAACTGGGACCACCGGGCGTGGGCGTCCCGTGGAGACGTTGCAGATTAGGGGGGGCTGCCGTCTTGCAGTACTCTGCTTTCCAGCCTTAACCCTGTTGGTCCAGACTGGAGCGCGCACACGTCCGCATTGCCAATCTGCTCTGCGGCCATGGCTGTATAATCTATCCCTACACAGACCGGGGCCACTACTGCGCACGAGAGGCAGTCCGCCACCACATTCAGTTTACCCGACACATGCTGAATGTCGGTCGTAAACTCTGAGATCGCAGCCAGCAGTCTCTGCTGCCGCCCCGACCATGGTTCCGAAACCTTGGCCATCGCGAAAGTTAGCGGCTTGTGGTCCACGAACGCGGTGAAGCTGCGCCCTTCCAGCCAGAACTGGAAGTGGCGTATGGCCAGGTGGAGAGCCAGCAACTCCCTGTCAAACACGTTGTATTTACGCTCACTGTTGCACAAAGCCCTGCTGAAAAAAGCGAGCGACTGCCAAGAACCGGCAACGCGTTGCTCCACGACGGCCCCTATGGCCACGTCCGAGGCATCGGTAGTGAGCGCTATCCGGGCTGCCGGGTCTGGGTGCGCCAACAGTGCGGCATTTGCCAGGGCTGTTTTAACCTCAGAGAATGCCTGCTCCCGCTCCAGAGTCCATTTGACTCTGTCCGCCAGTTTCCGTTTCTTGAGCGCAGCGTACAATGACTGCATGAGCTGAGCTGCGCGGGGGAGGAACCGGTTATAAAAGTTAACCATCCCCAAAAACTCTTGCAGCGCCCTGACCGTCTGAGGACGGGGAAAATTCGCCATGGCGCACACCTTGTTGGGCAAGGGTATCGCTCCCTCCGGTGAGACGCGGTGCCCCAAAAAGTCAATCCCCGTCACGCCAAACTGGCATTTCACCAGGTTGATTATTAACCCGTGCTCTTCCAACCTCTGGAAAACCATCCTAAGGTGGGTTACGTGTTCATCCTCGGACACGCTGGCCACCAGGATATCATCCAGGTAGACAAACACAAACGGCAGATCGCGCAACACCACATCCATCATGCGTTGGAATGTCTGTGCCGCACCTTTTAATCCGAAGGGCATGGGTAAAAACTCAAACAAGCCAAACGGAGTTATTACCGCTGTTTTGGGTATGTCCTCCGCGTGCACTGGGACCTGGTGGTAACCATGGACCAGGTCTATTTTAGAAAAAATGCGTGCCCCGGTGAGGTGAACGGAAAAATCCTGAATATGGGGAATCGGGTAGCGGTCGTGCACTGTGGCGTTGTTCAACCTGCAGAAATCTCTGCACGGTCGCCACGATCCCTCGGCCTTGGGGACCATGTGTAGTGGGGATGCCCATGGGCTGTTTGAACGCCTGATGATGCCCAACCTTTCCAAGTTGGCAAACTCCTCGCGCACTATGGCCAGTTTAGCTGCGTCCAGGCGCCGAGGTTGTGCGAAAACGGGCGGCCCAGTGGTGGTGATAAAGTATTCTACCCCATGTTTAGTGCTGGCCACCGAAAACGTCGGGACTGTGAGTGCTGGGAACTGAGTGAGCAGTGTGTGGAACTTACTGCCTGGAGCTGTGACGTTGGCTTGTGTTATTGGCCCGGCCCCTCGAGCTGTACAGGGGAGAGAATCAAAAGACATTGCATTAACCAGGCGTCTGTTAGCAACATCGACTAGCAACCCGTGTACACACAGAAAATCAGCTCCCAGGACTGGGAAACTCAATGCCGCTATGACAAAAGTCCACTCGTACATACGGCTGTGTAGGGATAAAGTCAGTGTTCTCTCACCAAAAGTCTTAATGTCCGAGCCGTTTACAGCTACCAGCTGGGGCCGCTAGCTCCCGCTAGCCGGTCAGTGTAGGACAGCAGGATGAGGCTCTTTTGGGAGCCAGTGTCTACGAGGAACCGTCTCCCCGAGCGCGAGTCCGTCACGTAGAGCAGCTTGTTCTCTTCACCGGCGGTCGCAGCTGCTACCGACTGCCGGCCTTGGCGTTTCCCGAACGCTTGAATTGGCATGGTGCCACACATCTGCGTGCGTTCTCTCCAAAGTGGCGGTGGTAGAAGCAGAGCGTGTCTCTCTGGCGCTTCCTGGCCCCTCCTGCCGCTACCGTTGCCGGCTCCTCACCTCCGCTGGTCGTCTCATTGGGTTCTGACGCTGCCACGTTCACTGTGAGGGCTCTGGTGGTGATGATGATCCGATCTGCCTCCTGGGCTAGCGCACGGTAGTCACGCGCGGCCAGCAACGGCGAATTGGCAAGCACCGCTCTTGCCTCTGTTGGGAGGTTCCGGAGGAAAAGGTGGGCAAAAAGAAAATGCCCACTGTCCGTGCCCATCAACGCTAACATCTTCTCCATCAGTTCGACCGCCGACCCATCTCCTAACTCGGAGCGCCTCAGGAGCCTCTCTGCTCTCTCGCAGTCCGAGATCGTGTAGCGCCAGGTCAGCGCGGCCTTGAGAGCCCCCCGTATTTGTCATGGGCTGGGGGCTGTTGGAGCAGGCTCGCTACTTGCTGAGACGTGCGAGCATCCAGCGCTGCGACCACATAGTAATATCTGGTGTCGTCTGCCGTTATTCCCCGGAGGGCGAACTCAGCCTCGGTGTGGTGGAACCAAGACCACGGGTCGTGCAGCCAAAAGCCCAGTAGTTTGACCGAAACAGCGCACGCGTTGCTGGGGCTTTCCGTCCTGGCCGCCTCTGGGATGCTTGTCGCGTTGCTGGGGGTTCCCGTCCAGGCCGACTCCAGGGTTCTTGCCTCGTGTTCCATAATTTGTCAAGGGGTCACCAGTGTGGAGAGTGCAAATAACGGAGGCAGACTCATGCAGCAGACGACTTTATTCACTCTCACATCAGTCATACACAGAAAAAGCATTTTTTCCAATACACCAGGGTCTCTCCTTTTATATCATCCGCCCATCACACATCTGCATGACATCTCGCATCACAATACATTCAACCCTTCCGCCCCTGTCCCCCAACTCCTTCTTCCTGCTACCTCACCATAATCTCTCTCATCTTAATACCTATTGTCCTTCTCTGTTTACCCTCTGCATCCAGTCTGAGTTGATTAACCCAGCATTTACAGTCCACCCAAACCCGTGTCCCTGGAAGTTTTATGGCCCTTTTCCACTAGCCCCAGTTGGCCTTACTCTACTCTACTCGCCATTACTCGTTTCGGCCTCGGTTGTGTTTCCATTACAGCAGGGTATGCCTGGGGTGGGTGGGATTTTTTTTACAGCAAGGCGGTGCCACACTCCCGTGACGTAAAATACGTGAAAACCAAGCATGTTATGTTTCGCCAAGCAAAACATAACATGGCGGCTGTACAAGGAGACTCCTCGGTCTGTTTAACCGGTCCCTGTCACAGTCCACTGTCCCACACTGTTTAAAATCCTCCACCATAATTCCTATACTCAAAAAACACAATGTTAACAGTCTTAATGATTACCGGCCAGTGGCTCTGACTCCAGTGGTGATGAAGTGTTTTGAGAAGCTTGTCAGAGCCCACATCATATCACTTCTCCCACAGTGTTTGGACCCCCACCAGTTCGCTTATAGGGCCAACAGATCCACTGAGGATGCTGTTGCCACGGCCCTCCACGCTGCCCTGTTCCATCTGGAGCAGCCGGGGAGCTATGTGCGGATGCTATTTGTGGACTACAGCTCCGCCTTTAACACCATCCTTCCCAGCAGACTGGTGCCCAAACTTAGGGAACTAGGACTTCTATATTCCACTTGTACTTGGATCCAAAGTTTCCTCTCGGATCGCAGCCAGAGGGTCAAAGCGGGACCTCACATGTCCACTACCATCAGCCTCAGCACCAGCTCCCCACAAGGCTGTGTGCTGAGCCCCCTACTGTACAGCCTTTACACCTATGACTGCACCCACATACACCACAGCAACAGCATCATCACGTTTGCCGACGACACCACAGTGGTGGGGCTCATCTCGGGGGGAGATGAGACTGGTTTTAGGGGCGAGGTGCAGCAGTTGATAGAGTGGTGTGGAGACAACAATCATCTTCTAAATGTCACAAAAACAAAGGTCATCATAGACTTCAGAAGAAATAAAACAGACATTCAACCTCTGACTATTAGTGGCACGGGTGTGGAGAGGGTCAAGGATTTCCGCTTCCTGGGGGTCCACATTCAGGAGGACATGACATGGGGGGTGAACACAACTGAGCTGCTGAAAAAGGCCCAGCAGAGACTACATTTCCTTAGGGTGCTGAAAGGAAATAACATCTGTCAGAGACTGCTGTTGTCATTTTATCGTTGCTCTATTGAGAGCATTTTAACTTATTGTATTTGTATTTGGTTCAGCAGCTGCACGGTAGCTCAGAAGAAAGCTCTTCAGACTGTCATCAACACAGCCCAAAAAATTATTGGTTGCCCTCTCCTCAGCCTTGAAGAACTGCACCACGCCCGTTGCCTTAAAAAGGCACAAAAAATCCTGAAGGACCCTTTCCATCCCGGTCACTCTCTCTTCCAACTACTACCATCAGGAAGGTGGTTTAGAGCAATCAAAACAAGGACAAACAGATTCAAAAACAGTTTTTATCCGACCGCAATTACCTGTCTGAATTCTAGTAGAACATGAGGTTTGAAACTGTGAAATTGAGTGTGTGTGATATTTAAAATTAGTAATTTATATAATTTTTTTAAGCTTCTTTTTACTCCTCATTCACTGATTGGTTTGCATTTTAATTTCATTGTACTTGTTATAATGACAAATAAAGTCTATTCTATTCTATTCTGTGGCTTTTTGTCACTGTAAATGCCAAAAAGGACCACCAGACAAGGGTACAGGCAGCAAGACAAAACACTCTGGAATAGTACTACAGCTTCTGGGAGAGCCGAAGACATGAGGATACAAACTAGGTCATATATGACGGTAAGCTGATGGTTGCTAATGCTAGTTTGCTATAAGTACATCGTACTACACTGTAATGTCTGCAAGTTATCGCTGTTAGGTACTAAAATATGTATGCTGTGTGTGTGTGTGTTTCAGATGGCTCTGTTGTGGGAAAATTACCGCTTCAAACGGTCGGTCTGGCATTCAACACAGCCTGTCACTGATGTCACCCCAGCTTCACAAACGATCAGTGGTTATAGAACTTAAGAATGTCTGTAGAAACATTTATTTCCTGTGCAACAAATTGCTCTGATCTGCGTGAAAATCATGGAGAGACTGTTGAAACATCATGGATGTAGCTGCTCCAGCAGCACTGAGTCTGTGGTGGTGTCATGGCAAAAAATGATCAGCTGACACAACTTGATCACCAGGTTAATAACTATATTAGCCACAAAATATATATTCAAAAAGTAAACAGTACTGAGTTAGGTATAATAAGATATATTTGACAATTATGATGCATTTTAGGCCAAAACAAACTTGATCTAGGATTAAAAGCAATTAAAATAATGCAGTCACAAGGTTACATGGAAAATACTTGATTTACTAGATACATGTACTGTAGAAATATATATTCTCTGCATCAACAATGTACTATACATGCATTCATGTAGTATTGCACTGGGAATTGCACTGACAATAAACCTTTGAAGTTTTTGCAGATGTCTCTTTTTTATATGTGAAGGTTACCACCAAGTGGCACAAATTAAATACTAACAGATTGGAAAAGCTGTCTAAGAACAATCCAGCAGTTTGAGAAATCAACTTTTGGTTTGGTGTAAGTCTGTCAACAGGATTATGAACCATAAAGCAGTTTGTGTTAAAATGTTAAATCCCATTAAACCCTAACCCGGGGGTTTCCAATCATGTGTCATGGGGGGCCAAGACCCTGCAGGTTCTCTCTTCTACCCAGTCTCTTCAGCGGGTGTTCTCACTGATCAGCAGTCAGTGGAAGAAATTCAGTGGAATCTGCTGTTGTAGACACTGGCTGGAGGTAAAGCCTGCAGGGTCTTGGCCCTTCATGGCACATGATTGGACACCCCTGCCCAACCCCATTATGATGAAGAACAGATGCTAATATGGCCCAGAATTCCTCCATACTGTATACTGGTACTGTCACTAAAGTGTGCTTCTGCGGTGGCACATCCAATAATACAGTCTTCAGTTAAAATAATTGTTTTGGTTACTTTTTTCTTAAAAATGAGCCATTATTTTCAAAGTCACCGATAAATGGTTTGTACTGCTGACTCTTTTCCCACTGGTGTCTTAACAGACAAAATAGAAAATCATGATGCAAACACATACACTACCGTTCAAAAGTTTGGGGTCACCCAGACAATTATTTTGTGTTTTCCATGAAAAGTCACACTTATTTACCGCCATGAGTTGTAAAATGAATAGAAAATATAGTCAAGACATTGATAAGGTTAGAAATAATGATTTGTATTTGAAATAATAATTTTTTCCTTCAAACTTTGGTTTCGTCGAAGAATCCTCCATTTGCAGCAATTACAGCATTGCAGACCTAACATGATTGCACAAGGGTTTTCTAATCATCCATTAGCCTTCTGACGCAATGAGCAAACACATTGTACCATTAGAACACTGGAGTGATAGTTGCTGGAAATGGGCCTCTATACACCTATCTAGATATTGCACCAAAAACCAGACATTTGCAGCTAGAATAGTCATTTACCACATTAGCAATGTATAGAGTGTATTTCTGATTAGTTTAAAGTTATCTTCATTGAAAAAAAGTGCTTTTCTTTCAAAAATAAGGAAATTTCTAAGTGACTCCAAACTTTTGAACGGTAGTGTAAGTCACTAAATTGTTTATTACAATCAGCAGCAAATTCCAGATTATTCAGAATGTGCAAAATTCAAACTGTAAAAAAAAAAAAAAAAACTTAGAATGGGTCACACACGCCGGCCACGCTGCCTCACTGAGAAGCAGCTGGGATGTGTCACTCAAGCTGGACCCAGTTCAGCAGATCTTAGGCCTGTATCTCTGTAAATAGTGAGGCAAGGTCCGGTTTGGGTGGATCGTTTCCCCCTTGCCTAGACAAAAGACAGAAATGGGTGGTGGTTAATTAAAGCAAGTTAAGATAAGATAAGATAAGATAAGATAAGCCTTTATTAGTCCCACAACGGGGAAATTCCAGGATTGCAACAGCACAGGGATAGCAACACTCAGAGCAACAATCAGAAGGCAAGAAAAAAAAACAAGCAAGCAAGAGCAGCTAATAAACATATGTACGTATTACTATAAAATATATATATATACACACACACACAGACACACAGTGCAGAGCATTGTAGCTGGATGGAATAAATATATGAATATATGAACACACAGTGCAGAGCATTGTAGCTAGATGGAATAAATATGTAAATATATAAACACCCACAGTACGGAGCATTGCAGCTAGGTGGAATAAATATGCAAGTATATAAACACACACAGTGCGGAGCAATGTAGCTAGATGGAATAATATGTAGATATATAAATATATAAACACACCCAGTGCTGAGCATTGTAGCTAGATGGAATAAATATGTAAATATATAAACACACACAGTGCAGAGCATTGTTGCTAGATGGAATGAAACAGCATAACCGTCTACTTAGTTATCCTACATGGTATGATTATGTGCCCATACATATTCTCACCCTCCATAGCGACCGGTATGTTCCTAGTTGTATGCCGGAGGGGACCATTGTGTAAGTCTATTGCATCTTTTGCATTCAAAAAACTATTAGTTTGTTACGTCTTTTTGCTATCTCTGCGAGCAGCCCTGCTTAGGTTGTACAGTCTGACAGCCGTTGGTAGGAAGGACCTACGAAACCTCTCGGTTGTGCACCTGGGATGATGTAGTCTGCTGCTAAATGAGCTCCTCAGTGCATTCAGTATGTCCTGCATAGGGTGGAACTCGGACTCCAGCAGAGATGACAGTTTAGCCACCGTCCTTCTCTCTCCTATCTCCTCCAAGTTTAAAACATATTTGGGGAATACACCTGTTGCTAAAAGCCAGTGGTGGAATGTGAATGAATGAATGAATCTTTATTTCAGATAGATTAAAAGAAAGGATTAAAAGAAAATAGAATGATATAACAAAGGGGAAAAAAATCTAACAAGGTCAAATTAAACAATAATTCCTCTGATTATACAGTTCAACATAGGTTATCCGAAATGGGTGATGGCTGAAGCCGCAGCTTATATTTCCCACCCATATTCCGTCCAAGAATTCAAAAGAAAAACAAAACAAGAGCGATTACAATTTGAATGTGACAATAAAGTACTTCGTTGTTGTATTTAACCACAATTTTCATGTAGCTGCGCTTCAGTAAAGTAGATTTTATAAGGGCTGGGTTACATTTAAAATCATCTGTTTTTACTGTGGCCTCAGCAATCAGAATGAATTAATACATTCACTTGAATGGAATCTAGTACTTAAACTGAAGGTGTGCATCACCGAGTATGGAGTCGCTCAGTCAAAATATGGAGTTTTTATCAATAAAAGTTTAGCCACCACTTTGTCACCACTGTGTCTCTTCTTGCCCTGGCTTCAAGTGTGGGCGGTGTTTTGTACTTGTATTGCTAAAATATAAAAGGATGCACTACAATGGGTCTCAAATATTTGTAATGTGTCCTGTTACTGCATGAGTTTATTGATGATAGACTATAAACTACACATATAAACTAAATCATATTGATGACTGGATAACTCCCATTCCCCAAAAGTGCAACATACAGTTATGAATATAACTCACAAAGGATCACACAAGTGATCTGACAAAAAAAATAAATACATTAACAAACGGTTTATTTTACAGTTGATGTGCCAGTCATTTTCAATTATTCTGTAATTAATATCCACACAGTCAAATAAATCTCAGTTCAGTCCCTTTTATATTAAGTGGAAATTGTGCTACTTTGGTTTTGGCACTTTACCTATAAAAGCAAAGGATTTCAGTACTTTCCACAGTGGCAAGGTCCGTTGTTGGCTGGCTGCTTTTCCTTTCCTCTTGCCTAGACCAAAGACAGAAATGAATGGTGGTTAGTTAAAGCAAGTTCAAAACATATACAGGCACATCTCAAAAATTAGAATATCATGAAAAAATTCAATATTTTTGTCACTCATTTCAGAAAGTGAAACAGATATATAGATTCATTACAGGGACAGTGATATATTGAAAGTGTTTATTTTAATATTGATGATTATGGCTACAGCCCATATTAACCAACACTTCAGCGGCCAACATTTCTATTTAAAAACTATTTTTTAAAATTAATTTTATGTAATATTCCAGTTTTTTGAGAAACTGAATTTGGGGTTTTCAGGGGCTGTAAGCCATAATCATCCAAATTAAAATAAATAAACGCTTGAAATATATCACTGTCTGTGTAATGAATCTATATAATATACGGATTTCACTTTCTGAAATGAGTGACAAAAATATTGAACTTTTTCATGACATTCTAATTTTTGGAGATGTACCTGTGTTAAGGAAATACACTTGTGAAAGTCAGTGGTGGGATGTGACAAAAATGCTTCATTTCCCTGACCAGTGAGCACCCCACGATCCACTCTGTACATGTACAAGTACATTATCAATCCAGGGATTTATGGTGGAACAGAAACAGCACGAAAACACTGTTCCAACATTTTTTTTTTTTTGGAAAATCCACAGAATAGGTGTGTGGGTCTATTCTGACACTTTAGAAAATTATATGAATCACTTTATAAATCATTGGTTTGAAAATACACTTGAATATGTTGAGATTTTGGATCCTGGGGTCCTCTTGACCTGTATCCACAATATAAACACTGAGGGAGGCTAACCCCTGGCATGTGGAAACAGATTCTAGGAAGAAATTACACACAACTTAATGCACAGCACCAAAGTGCAACACGTACACAAACCAGGACTTTAACTAGGATTAACATATATTGTGGAGTGTGTAAATAATGAGGCTGACTTGGTTCAGGCAGTTTATTACACGACTCACACAAGGAGCATAGACAGAATGGCATACAAGTAGGAACTCTTCCCTTAAATAACATGACATCCTTCTAGACTCTTCTCACACACAAAAGATAATCCCCGTCTAGACTCTTCTCACACACAAAAGATAATCCCCCGTCCGACTGCAGTCAGTCCATTCATCCTTGACACCTCCCTGTTATCTTACTAGGGCGTCTAGAAACTTCTCACACACAAAAGGTTAACTTTGCATCCTTTGTTCCTGTCTAAGGTGGTAAACCATTATGCACTCCCCAGGTTGCCACACACACCCCCCCCAGCAACTTCTGTGATAAAACCATTAACATCAGTCCACATGCTGTGGAACAATCAACATCAGTCCGCATGCTGCTTGGGCTTCAGTCTTCTGCCGTATCTACTGTAGCCAGGATTCGCTGCCTCGATGGCGCTGCCATGCTGGGGGGCTGATGTCTGGGGGTGAAAACTTTTTGACTGTCCGTGTGGGTGCTCTGGAGAATCTTTTCTCTGGGAAGCGCCCCGTGGGGGTCTTCCACGCCGAGGGGCCCTCGCCAACAGCATTTGATTGTCAGCCACAACGAAAGCAGGTTTGAGTCTGTCTATGCCAATTTTCTCCCTCCTACCCCCCAAATCTATCAAAAAATGCTTATCCCCTGTTTCCAGCACTGTAAACGGTCCATCATAAGGTGGGCGCAGTGGGGGTCGGTGGGCGTCATGTCTGACAAACACGAACTCTGCATTTTTCAAAGCTTTAGGCACAAAAACGCACGGAAAACTGTGGTGGGCAGGACCCTGCAGCGTGCTTGAGTCTATGCAACGCTGCAGCAGCTGAGACGGGGAGCTGCCCGGTGCAGGATTATCTGGCAGAAACTCCCCAGGCAGCCGGAGCGGTTGTGCAAAAACGAGTTCTGCCGGGGAAGCTTCCAGATCCTCTTTAGGCGCAGAACGTAACCCCAATAAAACCCATGGTAGCCTGTCTACCCAATTTGCATCCGTCAGTGAAGCCCTCAGAGCCGCTTTTAACGACCTATGAAAACGTTCGCATAACCCATTAGCCTGCGGGTTGTACGCAGTTGTGCGGTGAATTGAGACACCTAGGCTGTGGGCCATGGTTGACCAGAGTTCAGAAACAAATTGAGAGCCTCTGTTGGACGTAATGTCCAACGGAATTCCAAAACGCGCCACCCATGCTGTTAAAAACGCGCGCGCCACCTCCTCGGCCGTGGTTGCCGCCAGCGGAACCGCTTCTGGCCAGCGCATGGTGCGGTCCACCATTGTCAGGAGATGCGTGTACCCCTGTGATGGCGGAAGGGGGCCTACGAGGTCCACGTGGACATGGTCGAACCTCTTAGCCGGGATGCGAAACGGCTCCAAAGGAGCCTTCGTGTGTCTGTGAACCTTGGCTCGTTGGCACGCCACGCAGGCTGCCGCCCACTCTTTCACTTGTGTAGCATCATCGTCTCCTCAAACCAAGACAGAAGATCACTTCTCTTCATTTTATAGGAATTTCAATTTATTCATTACACAGGAATACCACTTTTCTGCCTTTTCAGGAATATCACTGGCTTTTATGTCGACTCATGCAGGCTTCTTCCAGGCCTGACCAAAGATGCTTGCTTTCCCAGGACCCCAATGTAAACAGTTGCCTCTTGCAGAGATTGTAAGGATCAGAATTTGCTTTTAAAGGCTCAAAGGAACATAAAACTCAGGAGACCAGACCTCTCAACATGAACACTGCATTTGGATAACGTACCCTTACAGGAAACAATGCTTTTAAAAAAAAAAAGTCATAAACCGCTTAATCTGATGGGTTTATAGCCCGATGCTGTCCAGACTTTTGCCCAGATACTAAAGGAAATCATCTACAGCTCAACAGTACCTCCTAGCGGATACCTACGGAATGTGTTTTCAGTATGTAGGATGACTTTTAATTTGTTCTAAACATTAAGTTTCTTTCAGCTTATCCTCTGGATCCTAAGGACACTGAAAATCATCCCTCTTTTATCACCAACCATGGTTTGCTGCATGTTTTGCTGCATTTTGATCTAAATGTGAATGCATGTATTATAATTATGTATAAGAAATGTTATATTCATGAGTGTTATTCAAACACATATTGGAGTAATGGTATAAATGCATGATCACCAAATATTAGCCAAGTCATTTAATTTAGTTAGATTTTATATTGAGCACCTAATTTCATAAGAACTGACTGAGTGTTGATTTTCCCTCTGCAATTTCATGGGATGGTGTCTTCGTTTGATTGGCTGCTCTCAAACAAAGAAATGTTCTCACATTGGATAGCAGCCATTTCAACTGCTTCTGAAAAAGTCGATTGGTCAGTCTTGCGATCGACATCATCAGTTTTACGACCCAGCGAGGTAACTTTAAAAGAGAGAAGTTAGATTTGAGTTTAGTAAGAGAAAAGAACAGAGAAGATCAGAGATCAGCAGAGTAAGCAGAGTAAGAAATAAGATCAGACAAAGAACAGGCAGGAAGATTAGCAAGAAGTAACAATGTAACAAGTAGCAAGATAGAGAACGGTGATAGAATTAAGAATTAGAAACACAGAAAGAAGAAAGAAAGAGATTTTGAGAAAGATTAGGAACTAAATTAAGATTAAAGAAGCAGAATAGTAATCTAGATCTCAGAAGAAGATTTTATTCCACCGTTTCAAGGCCCTGTGAAGTTTTACTTTATTCTCTGTGAAGTTTGTCAAGTCTTTCTGGTTACTGAGGAGAAACCACCTTTTTCTTTAGAGCTCGTCCTTTTAGAGAATCAAATTCTCAAACTTTTTCCTTCACCTCAGAAGCCATTCTTATCCTAGTAAATGTTTTTCTCATTTTTTTCATGACTTTTCACGCCATTAAAGTGGACCTTTAATTTGCCTAATTTAAAGTGAACAGAGACTGAGAAGTTTCTCCTTCAGTTTTTGGGTCGATCCCGCTACAAGAGACCCCAAATTTGGACTCTTTTTCCAAGGACTTTTCACGCCGCCCTGAGACAAACCATCCACGGCTGCAACTGTCTTCTTGAAGGCCCCCAGCTGAGTTATCACCTCCACGGCTGTGAGGACAGCAGCCGCTTCCTCCGACGTCCTAACTTCAAAACCCAGCGGTACCGACCCGCGGAAACGTGGACCTATGGCTGTTGTGTGAGTGAAACTCTTATTTCTCCTATCTGCTGGGTTAAAACGTGATGTCCTAACAATTAAATTACAATTGAATATGGCCCGTATTTCAGGGCTCAATTAGTCTCTCAGCCACAGGATAGAGCTATCAACTGAAGGAAAACTCTTAGTCATTTTTAAGTAACTGCCCTTAAATTTTTGTAGATTAATTCAGAATTCATTTTTAGATAATTAGCTTATGAATTTTCCCCATAAAATTGCGTTGTTTTGTTAAAACATTCCAGTCTCATTTACCGTTGAAACATAAGACTGGTTCCTCCTTGGTTCTACAGAGGTGTAACGCTGGATTTTATGTTCAGGAACCCAATATCAGTTGATGTGATATATTACGCTGTTATCATCTGAATCTGTTTATTCATCATTTGAACGCCATGCCATGTAAACTGAATGAGTTTAATAAAAGGGTGAATGAGAGAAGTTGAAGCGTTTTCCTTTCGCATATACAGGTTTCCTAATCACGGCAGGACAAGAACTTACTGAAACTTTGAGACTGATTCATTAAGTAATTTAAGGTACAAAATTAATTAAAATTAAAGTTAATATTATTGTCCGTTAGGACTGGTGCCCCTTTTACAAGTGCTTTTATTTAATTTAGCGGGTGTAGAAGTGACGGTTTAACTCCGCCCCCTTTCACACCCACTATTAAATAAAATAAATAATTCCTGTACCTTATGACAAATATTTTTATAGGCAATTCACGCGACACTCGTTTGCGAAGGCCCGGCTACACATATTTCTCTCCTACCATTTTGACCGACGCGCGCACCCCTGGGTGTGCCAAAGAGTGAACCGACTCAAACACTCGGCGGCACCACGCGGCCGGAACCACAGGCCGTGGGCGACCCGTGGAGACGTCACAGATTAAGGGGGGAATGCCGTTAAGCAGCGTCCTCTTCTCCAGCCTTAACCCTGTTGGTCCAGACTGGAGCGCGCGCACGTCCGCGTCACTAGCCTGCTCCGCGGCCACGGCTGCGTAATCCAACCCTACACAGACCGGGGCCACAACAGCACGCGAGAGGCAGTCTGCCACTACATTCAGTTTGCCCGACACATGCTGAATATCGGTAGTAAACTCTGAGATCGCAGCCAGCTGCCTCTGCTGCCGGCCCGACCAAGGTTCTGAAACTTTGGCCATCGCGAATGTTAGTGGCTTATGGTCAACGAACGCAGTAAAATTGCGCCCTTCCAGCCAGAACTGGAAATGGCGAATGGCCAGGTGGAGAGCCAGCAACTCTCTGTCAAACGCGTTGTATTTACGCTCATTGTCGCGCAAGGTTCTGCTGAAAAAGGCAAGCGGCTGCCAAGCCCCGGCAACGCGCTGCTCCACGACACCCCTATGGCCACCTCTGAGGCGTCAATGGTGAGGGCTATGCGGACCGTTGGGTCTGGATGTGCCAACAATGCGGCGTTTGCCAGGGCTGCTTTAACTTCCGAGAATGCCTGCTCTCGTTCCGGGGTCCATTCGACCGTATTCGTGGGTTTCTGTTTTGTGAGCGCAGCGTACAATGGCTGCATGAGCCATTGTACGCTGTACGCTGTGCGGGGAAGGAAACGGTTATAAAAGTTCACCATTCCCAAAAATTCTTGTAGCGCCCTGACTGTTTGTGGTCGGGGAAAATCTGTCACTGCGCGCACTTTGTCAGGCAGCGGAACCGCTCTTTCGGGAGAGACGCGGTGCCCTAAAAAATCAATCCCCGTCACCCCGAACTGACATTTCGCTGGGTTGATTATTAAACCGTGCTCTTCTAACCTACGGAAAACCGTCATGAGGTGGGTTTCGTGTTCGTCTTCGGACGTGCTGGCTACCAAGATATCGTCCAGGTAGACGAACACGAAAGGGAGATCACGCAGCACTGCATCCATCATGCGTTGGAACGTCTGTGCTGCCCCTTTAAGCCCAAACGGCATGCGCAAGAACTCAAATAAACCAAACGGAGTTATTACCGCTGTTTTGGGTATGTCCTCAGCGCGCACTGGGACTTGGTGGTAACCACGGACCAAATCTATCTTAGAAAAAATGCGCGCTCCTGCGAGGTGAGCAGAAAAATCCTGAATGTGGTGAATTGGGTAGCGGTCATGCGCTGTAGCGTTGTTTAACCTGCGGAAATCGCCGCAAAGTCGCCACGAACCTTCAGCTTTAGGGACCATGTGTAGCGGGGAAGCCCATGGGCTGTTTGAGCGCCTGATGATGCCTAACCTCTCTAGGTTAGCGAACTCCTTGCGCGCTATGGCCAGTTTATCTGCGTCCAAACGCCGAGGTCTTGCAAAAACGGGCGATAAACGGGCGATAAAATGCTCCACCCCATGTTTAGCGATAGCTGCTGAAAACGTTGGGACTGTGAGTGCTGGGAACTGAGCGAGCAGTGGGTGGAACTTACCGCATGCTGCTGTGACGTTGGCTTGTGCTGTTGGCCGGGTCACTCGAGCTATACAGGGGAGAGAGTCAAAAGACTGTTAGCGCCTGTTAGCGATATCTACCAACAACCCATGTGCACATAGAAAATCAGCCCCCAGTATATGGTAATCCAATGCTGCTACAACAAAAGACCATTCATATGTACGACCGTGTAGAGACAAGAGCAGAGTCCTCTCACCAAAGGTCTTAATGTCTGAGCCGTTTGCTGCTGCCATCTCGGGGCCGCTGGTTCCTGCCAGCCAGTCAGCGTAGGTCGGCCGGATGAAACTCCTCTGTGCGCCGGTGTCCACGAGGAAATGCCTCCCCGAGCGTGCGTCCGTCAAATAGAGCAGCTTGTTCTTCTCCCCGAGGGTCGCGGCTGCTACCGACCCCCGGGCTTGGCGTTTCCCGAGCGCTTGAACTGGCACGGTGGTATACATTTGCGTGCCCTCTCTGCAAAGCGGCGGTGGTAGAAGCAAAGCGTGTCACCTCCACGTTCCTTGGCCCCCGCTGCTGCTGCCGTCGGTGGTTCTGCTGCTGCCATCGGCGGCTCCTCGCCTCCTCATGTCGACGTGCCGGGCTCCGTCGCTGCCGCAATGGTCACGGAAGCCTTGGTGGCGACAATGATCCGGTCTGCCTCTCGGGCTAGTGCCCAATAGTCCCGTTTGGCCAGCAACGACGAATTGGCCAGGGCCGCTCTCGCCGCTGTTGGAAAGTTCCTGAGGAAAATGTGGGTGAAGATGAAGTGGTCGTCGTCCGTGCCCTTTAACCTCAGCATCTTCTCCATCATGTCCACGGCCAAACCGTCTCCCAACTCGGTCCGCGTCAGAAGCCTCTCTGCTCTCTCACCATCCGAGAGCGTGTAGTGCTGGATGAGGGCAGCCTTCAGCGCGTCATATTTGCCGTAGGCTGGTGGCTGATCGAGCAGGCTCTCGATGTGCTGAGCCGTGCTGGCATCGAGCGCTGCGACCACATAGTAGAATTTCGTATCATCCGCCGATATCCCTCGGAGGGCAAACTGCGCCTCGGTTAGGTGGAACCAGGAGCACGGGTTGTGCTGCCAAAAATCAGGTAGTTTGATCGCTACAGCGCATGCGAAGCTGGGGGTTCCAGTCGAGGTTGGCTCCGGGGATCTTCCGTTGTATTCCATGATTCGTCTTGGGTCACCAGTGTGGAGCGTGTAAATAATGAGGCTGATTTGGTTCAGGCGGTTTATTACACGACTCACACAAGGAGCATAGACAGAATGGCATACAAGTAGGAACTCTTCCCTTAAAT
Organism: Pholidichthys leucotaenia; assembly: GCA_020510985.1. Lineage (NCBI taxonomy): Eukaryota > Metazoa > Chordata > Actinopteri > Cichliformes > Pholidichthyidae > Pholidichthys > Pholidichthys leucotaenia. Next base: position 67,529,169 of record CM035842.1, on the reverse strand, counting down.
AACATGACATCCTTCTAGACTCTTCTCACACACAAAAGATAATCCCCCGTCCGACTGCAGTCAGTCCATTCATCCTTGACACCTCCCTGTTATCTTACTAGGGCATCTAGAAATTTCTCACACACAAATGGTTAACTTTGCATCCTTTGATCCTGTCTAAGGTGGTAAACCATTATGCACTCCCCAGGTTGCCACAATATCATCGTTTTGCTCTCACAAGCGAATACTTCGGACAAAACAAGCGCAAATCAGCAGAGTTGGCTACTAGCTAACTAGCTACTAGCTAACACTCCTTAGCCAGGACAGGACGGCGCTGTATCGCTCAAAAAAAGTGAGCTTACCACCGACAGGATAAATAAGCGAACAGATGCACAATATTACAAATCACTCACCATCGATGGTTCTCTCACGTTCGTCTTCAGCTTGTCCGTAGTCCGGTTCTATGCTGGGCTGCATCTGTATCGGTGCGGGTCGCTCCTCTCACTGTGGATCTGACACCAAGCAGAGAAAACCCTGCACCTCTTCATTGGACCACGGTGTAGATTTCCGCAAAACCTACAACGCCATCTGTATTGATATTGTATTTACTCAGTGACCGAGTTAGTCCGTGAAATATTGCAAATGGCGATCGTGTAGATTCCACAGAAGACAGACACTTTCGTGACATTACGCCCTTACCAATCAGTGGCTCGCAGTCTGTTGACATCACATCTCGGCTCGATTCAGCGCGGTTGTACCCTGGCCTCGAATAGGTACGAAAATAGGATCTGTTAACCGGTGCTGGATATAATGGAAAAGGCTACAAAAGCGGACCGAGGCGTACCGTGTAGGGCCATGTGGGGCTAGTGGAAAAGGGGTTTTAGAGTATTCCCAGCAGTCATGTAGTGTTGTTTTTGAAATATTTGCTTTGTCGCGTCCTTTCAGCTTGACCTACTATGATAATGCAAGTTTATCTCTTCTCAAATCCATTGGCATTTCTCCTGCTTCTATTAAAACTGCATTGTTTGGTGTTGTTTTGATGGCTCCAATGCACAGGCGAAGTGCTCTATGTTGCATTTCCAGAGTCGTCTTTGCCGCTGTGCCATAAATCATGCATCGATAGTCTATTGTCGATCACATTAGTGCTTTGTAAATGTCAATTAATGCCGGTTTATCTGCACCCCATTTGTGTCCAGCTACAGCTTTATGAGATTAATGACTTTTTTGCACTTTGTCTCCAGATTTTCAACATGAACTCATCATGTGTATGCACTATCAAACCACAATCCTAGATATTTCAACTCACTGACTTTCTCTATTGGTTGATTATATGTTAATGGTTCTGTACCAGTTCTGCGTTTTTTTGTGAAAGTCATATAGCAGGTTTTACTGTATGAAAATTTAAATCCCCAGTCATATGACCACTTTTTCACTTTCTCCATTGCTTTCCTGATGTTTTTGAACACAACTTCCTATTTTCACCTCAGTACCCTTTCAGCTTGTTAGGCAGAGATCTGATGTGCAGTTTGTCACTTTCACTCTCCTGCGCACCACAGGGAACTCAAATTGAAACTCCCAGCTCAACCTTTGCCAAAATTCCATCTCTGCTGTATATTTATGAATGGGCACTGACAGATGAAGAGCAGAGCTTCCATTCAGTTGAAATGGGAAAGAAGCTCTCGCCACATGCCACAGTTTCCATGCCACCACACAGAACACATTGTACATCACGTCTCTCACAGGGCCCTGACACAGAATATGAAAATCAATGGTTACAAGTTAAATAAGATAAGATAAGATAAGCCTTTATTAGTCCCACAATGGGGAAATTCCAGGATTGCAACAGCACAGGGATAGCAACACTCAGAGCAATAATTAAGAAGATAAGAAAATAAAATAAGAGCAGTGAATATACAGTGGTGTAAAAAAGTATTTAGTCAGCCACCAATTGTGCAAGTTCTCCCACTTAAAAGATGAGAGAGGTCTCCAATTTTCATCATAGGTATACCTCAACTATGAGAGACAAAATAAGAAAAAAAAATCCAGAAAATCACATTGGAGGATTTTTAATGAATTAATTGGTAAATTCTTCGGTAAAATAAGTATTTGGTCAATAACAAAAGTTCATCTCAATACTTTGTTATATACCTTTGTTGGCAATGACAGAGGTCAAATATTTTCTGTAAGTCTTCACAAGGTTTTCACGCACTGTTGCTGGTATTTTGGCCCATTCCTCCATGCAGATCTCCTCTAGAGCAGTGATGTTTTGGGGCTGTCGCTGGGCAACACAGACTTTCAACTCCCTCCAAAGATTTTCTATGGGTTTGAGATCTGGAGACTGGCTAGGCCACTCCAGGACCTTGAAATGCTTCTTACGAAGCCACTCCTTCGTTGCCCGGGTGGTGTGTTTGGGATCATTGTCATGCTGAAAGACACAGCCACGTTTCATCTTCAATGCCCTTGCTGGTGGAAGGAGGTTTTCACTCAAAATCTCACGATACATGGCCCCATTAATTCTTTCCTTTACACGGATCAGTCGTCCTGGTCCCTTTGCAGAAAAACAGCTCCAAAGTATGATGTTTCCACCCCCATGCTTCACAGTAGGTATGGTGTTCTTTCTCCTCCAAACACGACAAGTTGAGTTTTTACCAAAAAGTTCTATTTTGGTTTCATCTGACCATATGACATTCTCCCAATCCTCTTCTGGATCATCCAAATGCTCTCTAGCAAACTTCAGACGGGCCTGGACATGTACTGGCTTAAGCAGGGGGACACGTCTGGCACTGCAGGATTTGAGTCCCTGCCGGCGTAGTGTGTTTCTGATGTAGCCTTTGTTACTTTGTTCCCAGCTCTCTGCAGGTCATTCACTAGGTCCCCCCATGTGGTTCTGGGATTTTTGCTCACTGTTCTCGTGATAATTTTGACCCCACGGGGTGAGATCTTGTGTCGAGCCCCAGATCGAGGGAGATTATCAGTGGTCTTGTATGTCTCCCATTTTTTAACAATTGCTCCCACAGTTGATTTCTTCACACCAAGCTGCTTACCTATTGCAGATTCAGTCTTCCCAGCCTGGTGCAGGTCTACAATTTTGTTTCTGGTGTCCTTTGACAGCTCTTTGGTCTTGGCCATAGTGGAGTTTGGAGTCTGACTGTTTGAGGTTGTGGACAGGTGTCTTTTATACTGATAACGAGTTCAAACAGGTGCCATTAATACAGGTAACGAGTGGAGGACAGAGGAGCCTCTTAAAGAAGTTGTTACAGGTCTGTGAGAGCCAGAAATCTTGCTTGTTTGTAGGTGACCAAATACTTATTTTACTGAGGAATTTACCAATTAATTCATTAAAAATCCTTCAATGTGATTTTCTGGATTTTTTTTTCTCATTTTGTCTCTCATAGTTGAGGTATACCTATGATGAAAATTGGAGACCTCTCTCATCTTTTAAGTGGGAGAACTTGCACAATTGGTGGCTGACTAAATACTTTTTTGCCCCACTGTACATATGTATGTATTGTACTGTGTACTTAATGAAATATATAATAAAGGGACCTCGAGAGCGGAGCGGAGGTTCATTTATTTGTAGAATCTCAACCCCTTATGCGCATGCGCGCATGATACATTCACTGACCATTCTGTATCACTACATCTCCCCCTTTTAAACCAATGTTTCCCAGCTGTTTACAAAAATCATGAATTATCTCTTTTCAAGCTGATACTACTTATTTTACTTACTGCTGGTTTTACTTAACTCAGGTAAGGGGTACTATTGTCACATTAACTTAAGACTAAACATAAATCTTCAAAATAAACTATGAATGTACCCCTTCTGCATCTCATTATTCATCTCATTCATGTCCCCTCCTTTTTTTTTTTTTTTCACAATACTGCAACATTCAAACACATAACACATAAGAACTTAACTGATTGGCAGGGTGGACTACCTGATCCTCTCTGTTGTGGTATGGAGGTTTATTCTGCTCCGTGTATACACACAACACTATACTACAAATTCAGTCTTTTGACTGGCTTGACCGCTCTGCCCACTCTGGTGTGTATGCCCGGATCTGGGGTGGTCGATGGTGAAGGCACAACTCTCAAATGAGAGCGGTTTCTTCTGAGATTGCCATTCGAAGTGTCAACGATGCAGGACCTCGGTGTCCCAGCTGATCCGGAAACTACTCCAGTACGTGGTTCGTTCTTGATCCAGACTCTCTGGCCTGGCTGGAGCGGTTTCTTCTCCTGTGCTCTGTGCCGTGTGTTATATCCCTCAGCCTGTTTTCTTTTAAGCTCTTCGTCTTTCAACTCAAAAGCTCTCAAGTCCGGCCAAGCTGGTGTGAGGGTGCTTGGACACACTGGGAGAGGTGTCTGGATGTTGCGTCCCATTAGGAGCTGCGCGGGGGATGCCCCGTGAGCGAGAGGGGTTGCTCTGTATGCCATCAGCGCTTTGTGAGGGTCCTCATTCTTCTGCAACAGGGCCTTCACGGTTCTAACAGCACGTTCTGCTTCTCCGTTGCTTTGGGGGTAACGGGGGCTACTGGTGAGATGCTGGAATTTGTAATCTGCAGCAAACTCTGCAAACTCTGCTGCTGCAAACTGTGGGCCGTTGTCGGTGATGAGTGTGTCAGGCACTCCATGACGGCTGAAGATGGCTTTCATTTTAAGAATCACAGCTGAAGCTAAAGTGCTTGTGACGTTAGCAACCTCAATGAATCGGGAGTAGTAGTCAATGACCACCAAGTAATGACCTTTCTTCCATTCAAACAGGTCGGCGGCTAGCTTTTGCCATGGGCGTGATGGCAAGGATTTTATGGACAGGATGGATCGATTTTTATGGACAGGATTTCTAGGCGCAGCCAGGGAATGGAGGGTGTCATGCTTGGTGACCACAGGATCTCATCTCTGTTGTTTGCAGATGATGTTGTCCTGTTGGCTTCATCCAGCAATGACCTACAGCTCTTGCTGGGACGGTTTGCCGCTGAGTGTGAAGCAGCTGGGATGAGAATCAGCACCTCCAAGTCCGAGTCCATGGTCCTCAGCCGGAAAAAGGTGGATTGTCCTCTCCGGGTTGGGGGCAGGCTCCTGCCCCAAGTGGAGGAGTTTAAGTATCTTGGGGTCTTGTTCACGAGTGAGGGGAAAATGGAGCGAGAGATCGACAGACGGATTGGAGCAGCATCTGCAGTGATGCGGACGTTGTACCGGTCTGTTGTGGTGAAGAGGGAGCTTAGTTCCAAGGCAAAGCTGTCGATTTACCAGTCAATCTATGTTCCTACTCTCACCTATGGTCACGAGCTTTGGGTAATGACCGAAAGAACGCGATCGTGGATACAAGCGGCTGAAATGAGCTTTCTCCGTAGGATTGCTGGACTCACCCTCAGAGATAGGGTGAGGAGCTCAGTCATTCGGGAGAGGCTCAGAGTAGAACCGCTGCTCCTCCACATTGAAAGGAGCCAGCTGAGGTGGTATGGGCATCTGATTAGGAAGCCTCCTGGACGCCTCCCACTTGAGGTGTTTCAGGCACGTCCCACTGGGAGGAGACCCCGGGGCAGACCCAGGACTCGGTGGAGAGACTATGTCTCCCAGCTGGTCTGGGAACGCCTTGGTATCCCCTCTGAAGAGCTGGAGCAGGTGGCTGGGGAGAGGGAAGTCTGGGCTTCTCTGCTTGAACTGCTGCCTCCGCGACCCGGACCTCCGGAAAAGCGGTAAAAGATGGATGGATGGATGGATGGCAAGGGTGTGGTAAGGAGAGGTTCTGGTGCATTGTGACATTCCTTAGCACAAACTTCACACTGGCGTACCTTTTCTTTTATCTGACGTGTCAGACATGGCCACCATACTGCTTCATGAGCCCTCGCCATACACTTCACCATTCCCTGGTGGCCCTGATGAAGCGTTTCCAAAATGTTTGGTTGCATACTTGCTGGAATCACTATTCTTTTCCCTTTCATCAGGAGGCCATCAGCCATCAACAAGTCATTTCGATACTGCCAATAGGACTTCAGCTGCGGAGCTGAACTCAGTCTGTCCCAACCTGTGCGGATCAGAGAAGACAGCTGCGCACACACTGGATCCTCTTCCTGAGCTTGCCTAATCTGCATCAGTTTCTCTTGCGATGCAGGCAGTTGCTGAATGACTTCGTTGATGTGAGCTCTCACGTCACTCTGGAGCACGAGATCCTCCTCTGTTGTTGCACCTTGAAGGGGAGCTCTTGAAAGAGCATCTGCTGCTATGAGATTTTTTCCTGGAACATGCACAATGGTGTATGTGAACCGCAGGAGTCTCAATCTGAATCGCAACACACGAGGGGGAATGTCATCAAGTGCTCTTGAGCTGAGGAGACTTATCAAGGGTTTGTGGTCTGTTCTGACCTCAAAGTGCAGGCCCAGGAGGTAGGTTTGGAACCGTTCACACGCCCACGTGATGGCTAGGGCCTCTTTTTTAATTTGGGCATATCTACGCTCAGTTTCTGTCATACTCCGGGAAATAAAGGCCACAGGCCTCCACTCTCCTGAAGCTTGAAGTTGTGACAAAACACCCCCCAGTCCATAGGAGGATGCATCTGCTGACACCCTAGTCGGCCTGTCAGTGCAGTATGGGGCAAGTACAGCCGATGAGCTGAGCTCTTCTTTCACCTTTGCGAAGGCTGTCTGTTGAGCTGGCCCCCATGTCCACACATCAGCTTTCAGGAGGTCCCTGATCGGTCCTGTGATCTCTGCAATGTTTGGGGAAAACTTTCCCAAGTAATTCACCATCCCCATGAATCTTTTGACGTCTGCCACGTCCTTGGGTGGTGGCATGGCTGCAATGGCCCTGATCTTGTCGGGATCTGGCCGTATTCCCTCTCCGCTGACGATATGCCCAAGGAATTTCACCTCAGTCACTGCAAACTTGCACTTGTTGTTCAGGGTGAGGCCTCGCTGCTGTAGGCGTTGCAGCACTCGATGCAGCCTTTCATCATGTTCCTGTGGTGTGGCTCCAAACACCAAGATGTCATCTGCATGACAGACCGTTCCTTCCAGGCCATCCAGCATTTGTGTCAAGCGCTTCTGGAAATGCTCTGGTGCTGAGGATATTCCAAAAGGAAGTCGGTTGAAACAAAAACGTCCAAATGGCGTGATGAAGGTGGTGAGTGGGGACGATTCCCTATGCAAAGAGATTTGCCAAAAACCTGCAGTGGCATCTAGCTTTGAAAAAATTCTAGCTCCAGCTAGTTTAGCGAGCGTCTCATCGACCGCAGGGAGGATGTGTCTTTCTCTGCACACGTTCTCATTTAGGTGGGTGAGGTCGACACATATACGGATTTTTCCGTTTGGCTTTGGTACTACGACCATTCCGGAGCACCACTCAGTTGCATCTTCGATGGGTGAAATAACTCCCATTGCCTCCATCCTATTCAGCTCCTCTTGAACTTTCCCTCTTAATGGCAGAGGCAAGCGGCGTGGCACCGCTAGGGCAAATGGAGTGGCATTCTCTTTCAATTTAATCCTATATTCACCCTCTAGCTTCCCTAAACCAGTAAACACTGTGGGATATTGCTTCACATAAGCATTCTCTGTTGCAATGGCATCTACTTGACTAAGCAAGCTGAGGTCTTGTATGGCTGGCAAACCAAGTAGTGGAGTAGCTAACCCTGGGACAACATACACCTGCTGCTTCACAACAGAGCCCTTGTAGCTCATGTCGGCGGTGAAGCATCCCCGTACTGCGATAGGAACATTGCTTGGTCCACACAGTTTTTTGCTTGGAGGTGAAAGTTTCCTGTGCAGCTTTTCAGAGTACGTGTTTTGGGATGGCTGTCACTGCAGCGCCGGTGTCAAGCTTGAACACTACCTGCTGGCCATTTACTCCAATCGACTTCTTCCACGCACATTAGGTGGAGGTGCCGTAGTCATTGTGCCCAAAAACAATGTCTCCAAACTTTCACTCATGTCCTTCTGCTGAAGTTCCTCCACTCTCATTTTTGTTATACACAAAGCAGCAAAATGCCCCTTTTTCTGACATTTCTTGCAGTCTGCATTGCGAGCAGGACATTCTTTAAATGAATTTCCATGTGCTTTTCCACACCTGCCACATCTGTCGTTTGCATTTGTCTGACCTGGTCTGTGATTTGTTTTGTTTCCTTGTTGACCCGATTTTTGGTTTTGCTTGAACCTGACTGCATCCATATTAGCTCCTTCAACACCATCTGTGCTAGTCTGTCTCAGTGTGGTTTGTTGCTTTTTAATTTCCTCGTTTTGACGAATTTTCGTCATTGCTTTCGTTAGAGTTAGCTTTGAGTCGAGTTGTAACTTCTCTGAAAGCGTGTGGTCTTTAATACCCACGACTAAGCGATCTCGTATCACCTCCTCTTTGAGGATTCCATACTGACAATACTCAGCTAGCTTGTGGACGGCTGTGATGAACGCCTCGGCTGATTCACCAGGCTCCTGGCAGCGTTTGTTAAACTTGGCCCTCTCGTATATCACGTTATGTTCACAGATGAAATGTTTTTCAAAAGCGTCTCTTACTTTCTCGTAGTCTTTCTTGTCCGCTTCAGCCAGTGCTAAAGTGTTAAGCACATCATCTGCCGAGTCTCCCATAGTGTATATTAGCGAGTTCACTTGATACTCTTGACTCTTCTGGTCGAGTCCGGCAGCCATGCGGAATCTTTCAAAACGTCTGATCCAATTTGGCCAACTAGCGACATCCCTGAAGTCAAATGCCTCGGGCGGACTTATCGAAAATAACGTATCCATTACCTTCCGCCGTCTTCGTCACGTTGTGGCTAGCTTGGAATGCTTGCTAGTTCAGCTCGTGAACTTGAAAACTTTTTTTCCTCTGTACAGCCCAACTGGAAGGAAACTTCGCTTACATGCTTTTTAAAGCTTCTGTCTTCATATTAGAGACGGGTCGCTGACTTCTGACACCATGTATTGTACTGTGTACTTAATGAAATACATAATAAAGGGACCTCGAGAGCGGAGCGGAGGTTCACTTCATTTATTTGTAGAATCTCAACCCCTTATGCGCATGCGCGCATGATACATTCACTGACCATTCTGTATCACTACAATGTACACATAAATATATAAATATATATACACAGTGCGGAGCATTGTAGCTAGATGGAATAAACAGCATAACCGTCTATTTAGTTACCCTACATGGTATGAATATGTACCCATACATATTGTCACCCTCCATAGCGACTGATATTGTCCTAGTTGTATGCTGGAGGGGACCATTTGTGTAAGTCTGTTGCGTCTTTTGCATTCAGTACTATTAGGTCGTCATGTTTTTTTGCTATCTCTGCGAGCAGCCTTGCTTAGGTTATACAGTCTGACAGCCGTAGGTAGGAAGGACCTGCGAAACCTCTCGGTCACACACCTAGGATGATGTAGTCTACTGCTAAGTGAGCTCCTCAGTGCGTTCAGTAGGTCCTGCATAGGGTAGGACTCGGACTCCAGCAGAGATGACAGTTTAGCCACCATCCTTCTCTCTCCTATCTCCTCCACTGGGTCAAGGTGTTGCCCCAGGACAGAGCTAGCTTTCTTGATTAGTTTGTTCAGTCTCTTCCTGTCGGCTGCTGTAATGCCACTGCCCCAGCAGACCACTCCAAAAGTGATGGCTGATGCCACCACCGTGTCGTAGAATGTCTTCAGCAACGCCCTTTGTACACCAAAAGACCTGAGCCTCCTCAGTAGGAACAGCCTGCGCTGTCCCTTCTTGTAGAGTTCGTCGGTATTGTGTGACCAGTCTAGTTTATTGTTCAGATGAACACTCAGGTACTTGTAGGATGTCACCATCTCAATGTCTGTTCCATGGATGTTTACTGGTGCTGTGAGGGGTTGTCCTTGCCTGCGGCAGTCCACCACCAGCTCCTTAGTTTTCCTCACGTTGATCTGGAGGTAGTTCCTATGGCACCAGTTCACGAAGTCCTGGATAAGTCCTCTGTACTCAGCTTCATCTCCGTTGGAGATGAGGCCGAAGATCGCAGAGTCGTCAGAGAACTTCTGTAGATGGCAGTGTGTTGTGTTGTGTGAGAAGTCCGCAGTATAAAGGGTGAACAGGAAGGGAGCCAAAACCGTTCCCTGGGGGCCCCCGTGCTACCGATGATCATGTCGGACACACAATCCCGGGTTCTCACAAACTGTGGCCGGTTAGTGAGGTAGTCCAGGATCCATAATGACAGGTGCTGGTCCACCCCTGCGCACAGCAGCTTGTCCTTCAGGATCATCGGTTGGATGGTGTTGAAAGCACTGGAGAAGTCAAAGAACATGATCCTCACCGCGTTCCCTGGCTTCTCCAGGTGGGACAGGGAACGGTGAAGGAGGAAGATCACTGCATCCTCCACCCCAATGCCATGCTGGTAGGCGAACTGGAGTGGATCCATCGCTGGTCCCACCAGGGGGGCGGAGGTGAGCAAGGAGCAGTCTCTCCAGTGTCTTCATCATGTGAGACGTCAGGGCCACTGGTCTGTAGCTGTTCAGGTCTTTGGGGTGGGAAGTCTTTGGTACAGGTACCACACAAGATGTTTTCCACAACTGTGGTACCCTCCCCAGCTTCAGGCTCAGGTTGAAGATGTGCTCCACAATCCCACACAGCTGGTCTGCGCAGGACTTGAGGAGCTTCACGCTGATGCCGTCCGGTCCCGAGGCCTTCCTCGCCTTGATCTTCCTCAGCTCCGTCCTCACCTGGGTCTTAGTGAGGGTCAGGTTGGGGGGCTGTGTGCCTGGGAGTGGGGGAGTGTTGGTGGAGTGGGGTGTGGACAGCAGGTCTCAATGACCTTAGAAGCAGCAGTGGTTGGTGTGCAGTCAGGGGGGGAGGGCGGTTGGTCAAACCTATTAAAAAACAAGTTCAGATTGTTCGCCCACTCCCTGCCCCCCGTGCCCTGGGAGGAGGTATTCTGGAGCCCAGAGATGGTTTTAAATCTACCCCATTGCAAACGACACACGTTGTGTGGGCAGCAGATTTCAGTCTCTTACTGATCGAACTCACACCTTGCATGTCTACCGTGTTTTCAGTTCCACACACCCACATGTTTCACTCACAAAAGCCCCCTCCTCAGCTCTGAGTGATATGGGTGCATGGGCCCTTTCTGCTCATCACGCTGATGACTGGGTTTCATCTGCACCACTACAGTACGGTTTCATTTTCCCCCTCTCTGCAGATGTTTCATGCAGAGTACACGGTTTCACTTCCCTGCGAGCATTTCAGCATCCGAGCTAGGTGTGCGCCAACAACAGAGACAACCAGGACAAACGATGTTAGCCAACGTGGTGGGCATGGAGGAACAAGAAGATACAACAGTGGAGTGCGAGACGAACACCGTAAACTGGAGGACCACTCCGAGAGGCCCCACATGTGGTAACTGTGGTTCCCCGACGCACCATGAGAAAGCACGTTTTTGCCCAGCAAGAGGACAACGGTGTAACAAGTGTGGAAGGTATAATCATTTCGCCAAAGTGTGCCGGTCACTGACGCCATGGGACCTGTCAAACAAGCAAAACTGCTAGCCAGTGACCACCATCCACGCGGTAAGCCCTGAAATTGATTCCTGCACATATAACATGGTTGAATTGGACGGCGTGGCTGTACTGCTGCTGCTCAACACTGCGGCAGTTAGCCTGTTGCTAAACTGGGCCACTGTGAAGAAATTTTTCCCCAACTACCCTATTAGAAAAAAAACAGTGGAGTTGTATGGATATGGTGGTCATAGAGTTAGCAATGTGGGTACCATCATGCTAACAGCCTACTACAAGTCGAAGAATGTTTATAACTTCGAGTTTCAAGTGACTACACATGGCGAAAACATTATGGTGCGGCGGATGCAAATAATAAGCAGCGTTGTTGAAGGTTTTAAGTGAAGCTTTATTATATCATACCACCGTCACGGGCTCCGCTCCCGGCGCCGTGCATGCGCGCCGGGAGCGAGCCCACGGCTCTCAGAGAAGGAGGACACAATGTCTGTGTCCAGCAGCAGCAGTTGCAGAAGTGAGATTGAGAGAGAGAGTTTGCGTTACAGAGTTGCAGCATATATACTCAACTACAACAATACATCAAAGGGCATACCCCAGCAGTTGGTATGATCAAAGAGATAACAGAACAGGCATGAGACATTTGCATTTGAGAGACATATTGATCTCAGTCCCTAGGTCACAGTGAGGACAGGACGCATGAACACAATGCATGAAAGGCAACATTAACATCACAGAAGTGAGCCAGAAGAAACGGGTCTGTCTGTAGACATTAATACACATTTCACTGCTCTGTTAATTGCTCTAGCCGAGCGCTGTGTCTGACCAGTCTGTTTGTGGGGGTTAACACCAAAGCACATCTACATATTGATCTCAGCCTCTAGGTCACAGTAAGGACAGGACGCATGAACACTATACATGAATGGCACATTACATCACAATACATGCATGGCACATTGCATCACAATACATGCATGGCACATTGCATCACAATACATGCGTGGCACATTGCATCACAATACATGAATGGCACATTACATCTCAGTAGTGCAGCGGGAAAAAACGAGAGAAGAGAGCTGAGTGCCCTGTGTGTTGTGGGGGGGTTGAATCAACCCACCACACGCTCCCCCCCAGAGGGCACGGCAGGGGGCCGAGACCTCAATAATCCATCTATGGGAGCGAGCTGTGGGAGAAGCTCGTTGCAGGCGGAGGGGGAGGGAGGGGAGGGGTAGTAAGTGCCGGCAGGGGCGGTGAATTCGTCCGAGCCACGCAAAAATTGCTTGCTGCTCCGCGACGTCGAGGGGCTGTCCCGTTGCGCGTGCGGAGATCACAAGAAGAAAAATTTGTCTCTGACTCCTCTCGTGGCCATGAAGGAAAGCCGGAGCGGCTGTATGAAAAAAAAGAAACAAAAGCAGAGGGACTGGCGTGTTGGCTTTAGGTGCAGGAGCAACCCCAAAGCCCCCCGGGAACAGCTGACGGCTGAAATCCCTTTGTGCCGTGGCTGAGACCATTAGAAAATCCAGTGGCGAGCTGCGTGCTTGCTTCAGGTGAACGAGCAGCCCTGAAGGTTCCGAGGGTGGCGATCGGCCGTTTTTCTCGGGCATGTGCAGCGGCGGAGGACGATGGTGGTCTCTGTAGCCTTTATTGCCCCGTGCGTGGTGCGCCGTCCTCGTAACTCCCCGGTGCGCGCGCGGGGGTTCCGTGCTTGGATGGGCCGCTGGAGTGGCGAGTCAGGGTGCAGAATCTTGGCGGAGATCGGCGCAGACGGCGCCGATAAAATCCAGGTTTGGGCTGTGGCTGCAGTTTGGCCATGGTGCGTTGGAACGGTGGGAGGAAATAGACGATCTTTTGTCCCTCAGGCTCGTGCAGATGCGTTGGAGCGGTGGGAGGGAATAGACGATCTCTGGCACCGCTCGGCCGTGGTGCGTTCAGGGTGGATGTCCAAACCAGAAGGCTGCGTCGCACAAAGCGTGTGCGTTTTCGGAGTCACCAGTGTGGCGGATGCAAATAATAAAAGCAGCGATGCTGAGGTTTTAAGGAGTTTTATTATATCATACCACCGTCACGGGCTCCGCTCCCGGCGCCGTGCATGCGCGCCGGGAGCGAGCCCACGGCTCTCAGAGAAGGAGGACACAATGTCTGTGTCCAGCAGCAGCAGTTGCAGAAGTGAGATTGAGAGAGAGAGTTTGCGTTACAGAGTTGCAGCATATATACTCAACTACAACAATACATCAAAGGGCATACCCCAGCAGTTGGTATGATCAAAGAGATAACAGAACAGGCATGAGACATTTGCATTTGAGAGACATATTGATCTCAGTCCCTAGGTCACAGTGAGGACAGGACGCATGAACACAATGCATGAAAGGCAACATTAACATCACAGAAGTGAGCCAGAAGAAACGGGTCTGTCTGTAGACATTAATACACATTTCACTGCTCTGTTAATTGCTCTAGCCGAGCGCTGTGTCTGACCAGTCTGTTTGTGGGGGTTAACACCAAAGCACATCTACATATTGATCTCAGCCTCTAGGTCACAGTAAGGACAGGACGCATGAACACTATACATGAATGGCACATTACATCACAATACATGCATGGCACATTGCATCACAATACATGCATGGCTCACAATACATGCGTGGCACATTGCATCACAATACATGCGTGGCACATTGCATCACAATACATGAATGGCACATTACATCTCAGTAGTGCAGCGGGAAAAACCGAGAGAAGAGAGCTGAGTGTCCTGTGTGTTGTGGGGGGGTTGAATCAACCCGCCACAATGGGATATGACCTGTTCTACCGTTTGGGTTTCACCATCCGTGACAACACCAGGTTCACTTTCTCTGGTTATGGTATTTGTGACACAACGGACATTGATGACGATGATATGGTGTGGGACAAGTTTACAAAGGGCGACATGACACTAAACATGCCGTCCCAAGCACACAGGAGGTGACCTGCCCGGGTGTGGGGTGTGGGGGGGAGCAGCGGCCAGACCCGCCTCAGATGCTCGCCCAGCCAGAGGCTATGGAGGCCGCTGCGGAGTTGCAGGAGCCCGTGCACGCAAAGAACCTTGGAGCACAATAATCAGGCATGGATGTTATCCATGACACGGAACAACAACAACAAAGCACATCAGGCAAGTTTTACAGTTGACGTCATTTTCCTCCCTGTATTTAATATATATGAATAGCATTTTGTGCACGGTTATGTCTGTGCTCTCATCTACTATCAGGGTATTATGCCAGGGTGCATCTTTAACATTGCACATCGTCTCATTCTGCACTCTCTCATTGATTGAGTTCACAAATTCAAAGGCATAATTTTTGCTTTGCCAGCTTTCTGGTATACTCACATACTTTTCCTTGTGATCATGGATTTGTTGAACCGACAGCATCGATGCATTCATTTTGATGGCGAGTAGAATATTATCAGTGAGAACTTTAACTTGCTCGGGGTTGGACTTCTTTTTGTGACAGCTTGTTCCTCTTCTCTCGATCGTTCGCGCTCTCCCACAATAATGTACTGATCCCCTTTCCCATCTTGTGTCTTCGTACAATTCCAACAGCATTCAAATGACTTTTCTGCTGAATGTCATGCTTGAGGTAATCCAACTTCCATTCAGTCCACACTTTTCCCTCCGAAAACTCGCTTGCTATTTTGGCTTCACAAGCACGTTTTGCAGAGCAGACCTTTCTCAGTCGAAAAAAGAAAAAATCTCACCCAGTTTCACCGCTTGTTCTTCTGTCTGCACATACTCCAACAGCCATTCCATCTTAAAAGAACTGCATTTCTTTTTTTTATTTTGGCTTGGTGAGTGGATGTGCCACTGCCTGTTTGTTTCGCCATAATAAGCATTTGCATCTCTTAACTCCGCGGCACTGTTAACTAGCTAACCTGCAAAACACCGGCACGTATGGGCACGTACACATAAAGCCCTATCAATGACATTGATTGACTGTGTAAGTAAATACGTGTGAACCGCATCATATCATTGGCTGGACAGTGTTAGTCATCTCAGTCAATCTCATGCCTAACGACCGAGGCTCTGACATTATTCATATTGCTTGGACAAAGAGAATGTATGGTGCTATTATAACACTTGTTGCGTAAATCACAATATATTCACCACGCGCCAGCTTGTGCTGCAACGGTGAAATCCTTTGTCTGGTTGGCTATTCCTCTCCCTGGGAGGTGTCTAGCACTCACTTGATACCTCCCGGAGACATGTCCTCCGTCGGGCAATTATTCTCTCCCTCCTCTTGCTGCTTCGGGGTGTGAGAGTGCCCACACGCTGTCTATTGTTCAGTGTTCACTACAATGTGTTTATTTTATTTACAGTTCAGGTTGGATTTTATTTTTATGCACTGCATAGATTTTCTATGCGCGGAGAATGTGGGAGCAGTGCGCGATTGTGCAAGCGCGCAGCTTAGAGGGAACATTGCTGAATAACATCATTCATCCAGTCATTGTGCCCCTGCATGAACAACACAGGCCTAATTTCCTCGTCATGAACGACAATACTCCAGCTCATCAAGGTTTCATCATTAGGGAACGGCTGCTGGAGGCTGTGGTACCTCAAATGGAGTAGCCTGTAGAAGAGCTTGGAATAACGAGGCGATGTGATTTATAAACCAAAGTTTAAAATCAGCTTCGCTCCTCTAACAAGTCTCATCTCAGTGCAGAAGCAGAATAAGAGGTCGAACACATTCAGACCTTCATACTTATACTTACACACAACAAAAGACATTGCATATCAAAGCTGACATCCCGCATTAACTTAATCCCCCCTCCTTTGTCTTCCGTCTCCTCCACCTGACCCAGGGAGGTCAGGGCGATCGATCTCCTCCATTGTCCTCTGTCTCCTCCACCTGACCCTGGGTAGTCAGGGAGATCGATCTGGTCTCCACTGCTGCGACTCCGTATGCTCTTTGATCTTCGCTGGCGGTCGAGACCTCTTGTCCTGTTCTGAGGCGTGAGGTCATTGCACATATGTAATCACTAAACATTCTAATATGCTTATACATATGTAGGTATGGGATATATGATTAATATAAACCACAGCCCCCCCCCAAACGACTAAGAAAAGGACAATCAAAGTAAGTCTACAGTTTAAGATAATTTCTATGACATACTATACTGTTAAACCTCTTGACAGGGAGAACAAGGAAGAATCTTTCCAGCAGTCATGCTCCTGTAGAGAATTCAGTGGTAACCACAACAGTATAGTAATATCACAAATCAGCCTTAAAACTGTCACGGCACAATCTGATAAAATAGTTAACAACTCTTCGTCAATTTTGCATCAGTCCCTGTGCCGTCTGGGTTTTAATCTTCTCCCAAATCTGCTGTAGGTCCGCTTTGGCGTCCTGGCGGGACCTTCCTGTAAGGAATCTGCAGCTTGGGGAGGAGAGTGGTTATTTGTTCCCTGCATGGGGGTTGAGTCTTTTTTCTTGGGGGGTCTACCCCGCCGAGGTGCCCTCGCCACCCGTGCAGGTTCGTCTCTCAACAAGAAAGCAGGTTTAAGTCTGTCAATGCTGACTGTTTCTTTTCTGTCCCCTAAATCAAGCACAAAATGCTTATCACCAGGTTCCAGCACTCTGAATGGTCCGTCGTATGGTGGACGGAGGGTTGACTTTAAAGCTTCATGCCTAACAAAAACAAACTCGGCGTTTTTTAAAGCTTGGGGGACAAAAACCCGTGGGAAAGAGTGATGTGCCGGTCCGGGGAGAGTGTCTGGTCCGTTACTGTCTAATGGCCTCAGGGTTGGAAGATGCCCAGGCTCTGGGTTCTCTGGTAAAAACTCACCTGGGAGTCTGTGCAAAAACTAACTCTGCTGGGGAGGCGTCTAGATCCTCTTTAGGTGCAGCATGCAACCCCAATAAGACCCAGGGACGTTTATTCACCCAATTTGTATCCGTTAGCGAGGCCCTGAGGGCGGCCTTTAAAGATCTGTGAAAACACTCGCATAACCCATTAGCCTGAGGGTGATAAGTGGTGGTGCGGTGAATTGTCGCCCCTAAGCTGCTGGCCATGGCTGACCAGAGCTCTGAGACAAATTGAGGCCCCCTATCGGACGTGATGTCCGATGGGATGCCGAAACGTGCCACCCAGTTTGTCAAAAAAACGCAAGCGACTTCCGCCACTGTGGTTGACGCCAGAGGGACCGCCTCAGGCCAGCGCGTAGTGCGGTCTATCATCGTTAACAGGTGTGTGAAGCCTTGAGACGAAGGTAGTGGTCCCACGAGGTCGACATGAACGTGGTCAAACCTTCTAGCTGGGATTCGAAAAGGCTCTAGAGGGGCTTTTGTGTGTTTGTGTATTTTGGCGCGTTGATAAGACATGCAAGTTTTCACCCATTCCTTTACATTTTTGCGCAGGCCCGGCCAAACAAACTTTTCGGCGACCATTTTAACCGAGGCGCGCACACCTGGGTGTGCGAGGGAGTGAATTGAGTCGAAAATATGGCGGCGCCATGCAGCTGGGACTACCGGGCGAGGTCGGCCGGTTGAGATGTCGCAGATTAGGGGGGTACACCGTCACGTAAACCCCTTTCCTCCAGTCTTAACCCTGTTGGTCCAGACAGGAGCGCGCGCACATCCGCGTCACCGCTTTGCTCCTCTGCCATGGCTGCGTAATCTATCCCTACGTGAATAGGGGCCGCGTACGTGTCCACGTTGGCGAAGAGTTCTGCGGCTGAGGTAGTATAATCTGTCTCCTCGTGCTCTGGCGATGTCACAGCGCGAGAGAGGCAGTCTGCTACCACGTTAAGTTTGCCTGCCACATGTCGAATGTCTGTGGTGAACTCTGAAATTGCAGCTAGCTGTCTTTGTTGCCTGCCTGACCATGGTTCTGAAATTTTAGCCATCGCAAAGGTGAGCGGTTTGTGGTCTACAAAAGCCGTGAAACTGCACTTTCTTCAGACCCGAATCCCACAGAAAACCTATGGGATCAGCTGAGTCGGCATGTAGAGGCTCGTAACCCTGCACCCCACAACCTCAATGACCTGAGGGCTGCCCTTCAAAAAGAGTGGAATTCCATGCCTCAGCAGACAATAAGTCGACTTGTGAACTGCATGAGATGTCATTGTCAAGCTGCAATTGATGCTCAAGGGAACATGACAAGTTACCGAAACACTGACATTTTTTTGTTGTGGTCTACCCACCACAGTTGTTGGCTTTTGTTCCAGTAAGTTGTTTAAAATGAGGAAATCACAATTGCATGTTTCTACTTACTGTAAATGCCCTACTTTCATGATATATCACCGTAGAGTGAACTTTTTACATTTTCCATAAATTTCACCCTAAAGCTAAATATTTTTTTGTGAGTAGTGTATGTTAAAAACACACACACACACACACACAAAGGCTTATACAGAGTGTCCTAATTTGTGTGCATTTTGGTGAGATCCGGTTGCAGTGATGCAAAGGCCATTAGGACACATTTTTATGGCTTTAAATTCATGATTAAAATTCAGATACCGCATGGTTTGTAAGTTACCACTGGAAAATAAACTTGATGCCTTTCTTTGCCATTATTTTGGCCTTAAAAAAAATCACATTACAAAATTATTTACACAATGGTCCAAATGTAACACTATCCACCAGCTTTGGGGACCACCAGGACATCAGTGGAATCTTATTCATACAGCAACAAATTACTCCTCTTACCTGACACAAGACGATGCACCCGTGGGTAGATGTCTTTGAGTGAAAACGTTGTTAATGGTGATCATCCAATAGTAATCTAATATTCTTTTTCAAAATAATAATAAAAATCAGAATCAGAATCAGAATCAGAATCAGAATCAGCTTTATTGGCCAAGTATGCACAACACATACAAGGAATTTGACTTTGGCTAAAAACTTGCTCTCATTGTTCAGGTGGAGGATTTAAATAAGGATTCAATGACAACAGAGTATGTACAGTAAATTACAGTCTGTCCACGTTTCTATAAAAGGATGCAAATATATACAGGAATATATGCAGTTATTTACTCAGACTAACCACACTTTGCAGAAATATATGAAAAAATATACAGTCACACAGTATTTCAATGTGAACTCAGATTCAGTGATATAATGTGAATGAAGTAAAAAGCAGTGTGAGAGTTATGTGCAATGTAATAATGGATGAAAAGTCATGAGTACAGCAACAGGTAGGACTAGGTGAATGTTAGGAGTTCATCAGAGTGATGGCTTGAGGAAAGAAACTGTTCCTGTGACGGGTGGTTTTGACCTTCAGTGATCTGTAACGACGATCAGAAGATAGAAGTTCAAACAGTTTGTGGCCGGGGTGTGATGGGTCAGCACAGATGTTTCCCGCCCGTTTCCTGGTTATGGACCGATATAAGTTCTCAATGGAGGGTAGGTCAGTACCAATGATCCTCTCCGCAGACTTAATGATCCGCTGCAGTCTGGTCTTGTCCTGTTTAGTCGCAGATCCAAACCAGACAGTGATGGAAAAGCAGAGGACAGATTGGATGATGGCGGTGTAGAAGACAACCAGCAGCTCCTGAGGCAAATCAAACTTCTTGAGCTGACGCAGAAAAAACAACCTCTGCTGGGCCTTTTTCCGGACAGTATCTATATGGGAGGACCACTTCAGGTTCCGGGAGATTGTGGTACCCAGAAACTTGAAGGAGTCCACAGTGGACACTGTGCTGTTGAGGATGGTGAGTGGGGGGAATGAAGGGGGGTGTCGCCTGAAATCCACAGTCATCTCCACCGTTTTGGCTGGGTTAAGTTCAAGATGGTTCTGGCTGCACCAGAGGATCAGCTGCTCCACCTCCCGCCTGTATGCAGACTCATCATCATCCCGGATCAAACCGATGACTGTGGTGTCGTCCGCAAACTTCAGGAGCTTCACCGAAGGGTCCTCTGAGGTGCAGTCATTGGAGTAGAGGGAGAAGAGCAGTGGGGAAAGGACACATCCTTGGGGGGTGCCAGTACTAATTTTTCGGGAGCTGGATGTAAATCTCCCTAGCTTCACCTGTTGCCACCTGTCAGTCAGAAAGCTGGAGATCCACTGGCAGGTGGAGGGGGGCACCTTGAGCTGGAGGAGTTTCTGATGAAGAATGCCTGGGATGATGGTGTTGAACGCTGAGCTGAAGTCGACAAACAGGATCCTGGCGTACGTCCCTGGGGAGTCGGGGTGTTGCAGGATGTAATGTAGTCCCATATTCTCTGCATCATCCACTGACCTGTTTGACCGGTAGGCAAACTGCAGTGGGTCCATCAGGGGGCCTGTGATGACCTTCAGGTGGTTCAGCACCAATCTCTCCAAGGATTTCATGACCACAGAGGTCAGGGCAACAGGTCTGTAGTCGTTTAATCCTGTAACAGAGGGTTTCTTGGGAACTGGAATGATGATGGAGCGTTTGAAGCAGGAAGGCACTTCACGCAGCTCCAGTGATCTGTTAAAGATCCAGGTGAAGATGGGGGCCAACTCGTTGGAGCAGACTCTCAGGCAGGACGGAGACACACCATCAGGTCCTGCAGCTTTCTTGATCTTTTGTCTCTGAAAGACCCGGCGCACCTCATCTTCACAGATCGTTAGTGCTGGTGGGAGGTCAGAGTGGAGGAGGGATGGAGTTCCTGGGGCTGCAGATAATCCTTTTGTGTGGGTGGGAGGTGAGAACTGTAAGTTCTTTTCAAACCTGCAGTAAAAGCTGTTTAGGTCGTTAGCCAGCTGGAGGTTTTCCACAGGGTGGGGGGATGGTCTCCTGTAGTTGGTGATATTCTGCAGGCCTCTCCAGACAGAAGCAGAGTTGTTGGCTGAGAAGTTTTTTTGTAACTTCACACTGTAGCTCCTCTTAGCAAGCCTGATCTCCTTCGTCAGCATGTTTCTGGCCCGCTTTTACAGAGTCCAGTCACCAGTCCTGTAGGCCTCCTCCTTGGTCTGACGTAGCTGCTTCAGTTTAGGAATGAACCAGGGTTTATTGTTGTTGTATGTCGCAGAAGGTCTTGGTCTGCACACACATGTCCTCGCAGAAACAGATGTATGACGTCACAGTGTCAGTGAGTTCATTTAAGTTAATGGCTGCAGCTTCAAAAAAAATACAACAAAAATACAACAGGGTTTCAAGACTTCAACGTCTGTCACTGCTGTAAGTCGAGTAACTGCACTGAGATGAAATGATATAGCATCTTTATTGTGGGCAAGAAATGAATGAATGAAATAAGGCCAACTATGAGACACTAAAATCTGGTTAGATGTACAGGCCATGAAGCGGGTGGAAGTAAAATAAAAAAATACAAATAAAGATCAAAAATGGCATCAAATAGTATTGCATCCTCTACAGTGACCAAACTACAGCTCAGATATAAGCAGATAGTGATGGCATATAAACAATATAATACACGTCTTTTAGAATTAATTTTCTGGACACTTTGTTACAGCATTAACATCGTGGTGACTCTGAGGGACCAGCTGGAGCAAGTTGAGGTGGTATGGGCATCTGATTAGGATGCCTCCTGGACGCCTCCCACTTGAGATGTTTCAGGCACGTCCCACTGGGAGGAGACCCCGGGGCAGACCCAGGACTCGGTGGAGAGACTATGTCTCCCAGCTGGTCTGGGAACGCCTTGGTATCCCCTCTGAAGAGCTGGAGCAGGTGGCTGGGGAGAGGGAAGTCTGGGCTTCTCTGCTTGAACTGCTGCCTCCGCGACCCGGACCTCCGGAAAAGCGGTAAAAGATGGATGGATGGATGGATGGCAAGGGTGTGGTCAGGAGAGGTTCTGGTGCATTGTGACATTCCTTAGCACAAACTTCACACTGGCGTACCTTTTCTTTTATCTGACGTGTCAGACATGGCCACCATACTGCTTCATGAGCCCTCGCCATACACTTCACCATTCCCTGGTGGCCCTGATGAAGCGTTTCCAAAATGTTTGGTTGCATACTTGCTGGAATCACTATTCTTTTCCCTTTCATCAGGAGACCATCAGCCATCAACAAGTCATTTCGATACTGCCAATAGGACTTCAGCTGCGGAGCTGAACTCAGTCTGTCCCAACCTGTGCGGATCAGAGAAGACAGCTGCGCACACACTGGATCCTCTTCCTGAGCTTGCCTAATCTGCATCAGTTTCTCTTGCGATGCAGGCAGTTGCTGAATGACTTCGTTGATGTGAGCTCTCACGTCACTCTGGAGCACGAGATCCTCCTCTGTTGTTGCACCTTGAAGGGGAGCTCTTGAAAGAGCATCTGCTGCTATGAGATTTTTTCCCGGAACATGCACAATGGTGTATGTGAACCGCAGGAGTCTCAATCTGAATCGCAACACACGAGGGGGAATGTCATCAAGTGCTCTTGAGCTGAGGAGACTTATCAAGGGTTTGTAGTCTGTTCTGACCTCAAAGTGCAGGCCCAGGAGGTAGGTTTGGAACCGTTCACACGCCCACGTGATGGCTAGGGCCTCTTTTTTAATTTGGGCGTATCTACGCTCAGTTTCTGTCATACTCCGGGAAATAAAGGCCACAGGCCTCCACTCTCCTGAAGCTT
Source organism: Pholidichthys leucotaenia (assembly GCA_020510985.1). NCBI lineage: Eukaryota > Metazoa > Chordata > Actinopteri > Cichliformes > Pholidichthyidae > Pholidichthys > Pholidichthys leucotaenia. Next base: position 67,506,227 of record CM035842.1, on the reverse strand, counting down.
GAAGTTGTGACAAAACACCCCCCAGTCCATAGGAGGATGCATCTGCTGACACCCTAGTCGGCCTGTCAGTGCAGTATGGGGCAAGTACAGCCGATGAGCTGAGCTCTTCTTTCACCTTTGCGAAGGCTGTCTGTTGAGCTGGCCCCCATGTCCACACATCAGCTTTCAGGAGGTCCCTGATCGGTCCTGTGATCTCTGCAATGTTTGGGGAAAACTTTCCCAAGTAATTCACCATCCCCATGAATCTTTTGACGTCTGCCACGTCCTTGGGTGGTGGCATGGCTGCAATGGCCCTGATCTTGTCGGGATCTGGCCGTATTCCCTCTCCGCTGACGATATGCCCAAGGAATTTCACCTCAGTCACTGCAAACTTGCACTTGTTGTTCAGGGTGAGGCCTCGCTGCTGTAGGCGTTGCAGCACTCGATGCAGCCCTTCATCATGTTCCTGTGGTGTGGCTCCAAACACCAAGATGTCATCTGCATGACAGACCGTTCCTTCCAGGCCATCCAGCATTTGTGTCAAGCGCTTCTGGAAATGCTCTGGTGCTGAGGATATTCCAAAAGGAAGTCGGTTGAAACAAAAACGTCCAAATGGCGTGATGAAGGTGGTGAGTGGGGACGATTCCCTAGGCAAAGGGATTTGCCAAAAACCTGCAGTGGCATCTAGCTTTGAAAAAATTCTAGCTCCAGCTAGTTTAGCGAGCGTCTCATCGACCGCAGGGAGGATGTGTCTTTCTCTGCACACGTTCTCATTTAGGTGGGTGAGGTCGACACATATACAGATTTTTCCGTTTGGCTTTGGTACTACGACCATTCCGGAGCACCACTCAGTTGCATCTTCGATGGGTGAAATAACTCCCATTCTCTTTCAATTTAATCCTATATTCACCCTCTAGCTTCCCTAAACCAGTAAACACTGTGGGATATTGCTTCACATAAGCATTCTCTGTTGCAATGGCATCTACTTGACTAAGCAAGCTGAGGTCTTGTATGGCTGGCAAACCAAGTAGTGGAGTAGCTAACCCTGGGACAACATACACCTGCTGCTTCACAACAGAGCCCTTGTAGCTCATGTCGGCGGTGAAGCATCCCCGTACTGCGATAGGAACATTGCTTGGTCCACACAGTTTTTTGCTTGGAGGTGAAAGTTTCCCGTGCAGCTTTTCAGAGTACATGTGTTTTGGGATGGCTTTCACTGCAGCGCCGGTGTCGAGCTTGAACACTACCTGCTGGCCATTTACTCCAATCGACTTCTTCCACGCACATTAGGTGGAGGTGCCGTAGTCATTGTGCCCAAAAACAATGTCTCCAAACTTTCACTCATGTCCTTCTGCTGAAGTTCCTCCACTCTCATTTTTGTTATACACAAAGCAGCAAAATGCCCCTTTTTCTGACATTTCTTGCAGTCTGCATTGCGAGCAGGACATTCTTTAAATGAATTTCCATGTGCTTTTCCACACCTGCCACATCTGTCGTTTGCATTTGTCTGACCTGGTCTGTGATTTGTTTTGTTTCCTTGTGACCCGATTTTTGTTTTTGCTTGAACCTGACTACATCCATATTAGCTCCTTCAACACCATCTGTGCTAGTCTGTCTCAGTGTGGTTTGTTGCTTTTTAATTTCCTCGTTTTGGCGAATTTTCGTCATTGCTTTCATTAGAGTTAGCTTTGAGTTGAGTTGTAACTTCTCTGAAAGCGTGTGGTCTTTAATACCCACGACTAAGCGATCTCGTATCACCTCCTCTTTGAGGATTCCATACTGACAATACTCAGCTAGCTTGTGGACGGCTGTGATGAACGCCTCGGCTGATTCACCAGGCTCCTGGCAGCGTTTGTTAAACTTGGCCCTCTCGTATATCACGTTATGTTCACAGATGAAATGTTTTTCAAAAGCGTCTCTTACTTTCTCGTAGTCTTTCTTGTCCGCTTCAGCCAGTGCTAAAGTGTTAAGCACATCATCTGCCGAGTCTCCCATAGTGTATATTAGCGAGTTCACTTGATACTCTTGACTCTTCTGGTCGAGTCCGGCAGCCATGCGGAATCTTTCAAAACGTCTGATCCAATTTGGCCAACTAGCGACATCCCTGAAGTCAAATGCCTCGGGCGGACTTATCGAAAATAACGTATCCATTACCTTCCGCCGTCTTCGTCACGTTGTGGCTAGCTTGGAATGCTTGCTAGTTCAGCTCGTGAACTTGAAAACTTTTTTTCCTCTGTACAGCCCAACTGGAAGGAAACTTCGCTTACATGCATTTTAAAGCTTCTGTCTTCATATTAGAGACGGATCGCTGACTTCTGACACCATGTATTGTACTGTGTACTTAATGAAATACATAATAAAGGGACCTCGAGAGCGGAGCGGAGGTTCACTTCATTTATTTGTAGAATCTCAACCCCTTATGCACATGCGCGCATGATACATTCACTGACCATTCTGTATCACTACAATGTACACATAAATATATAAATATACGTATATACACAGTGTGGAGCATTGTAGCTAGATGGAATAAACAGCATAACCGTCTATTTAGTTACCCTACATGGTATGAATATGTACCCATACATATTGTCACCCTCCATAGCGACTGATATTGTCCTAGTTGTATGCTGGAGGGGACCATTTGTGTAAGTCTGTTGCGTCTTTTGCATTCAATACTATTAGGTCGTCACGTTTTTTTGCTATCTCTGCGAGCAGCCTTGCTTAGGTTATACAGTCTGACAGCCGTAGGTAGGAAGGACCTGCGAAACCTCTCGGTCACGCACCTAGGATGATGTAGTCTACTGCTAAGTGAGCTCCTCAGTGCGTTCAGTAGGTCCTGCATAGGGTAGGACTCGGACTCCAACAGAGATGACAGTTTAGCCACCATCCTTCTCTCTCCTATCTCCTCCACTGGGTCAAGGTGTTGCCCCAGGACAGAGCTAGCTTTCTTGATTAGTTTGTTCAGTCTCTTCCTGTCGGCTGCTGTAATGCCACTGCCCCAGCAGACCACTCCAAAAGTGATGGCTGATGCCACCACCGTGTCGTAGAATGTCTTCAGCAACGCCCTTTGTACACCAAAAGACCTGAGCCTCCTCAGTAGGAACAGCCTGCGCTGTCCCTTCTTGTAGAGTTCGTCGGTATTGTGTGACCAGTCTATTGTTCAGATGAACACCCAGGTACTTGTAGGATGTCACCATCTCAATGTCTGTTCCATGGATGTTTACTGGTGCTGTGAGGGGTTGTCCTTGCCTGCGGCAGTCCACCACCAGCTCCTTAGTTTTCCTCACGTTGATCTGGAGGTAGTTCCGATGGCACCAGTTCACGAAGTCCTGGATAAGTCCTCTGTACTCAGCTTCATCTCCGTTGGAGATGAGGCCGAAGATCGCAGAGTCGTCAGAGAACTTCTGTAGATGGCAGTGTGTTGTGTTGTGTGAGAAGTCCGCAGTATAAAGGGTGAACAGGAAGGGAGCCAAAACCGTTCCCTGGGGGCCCCCGTGCTACCGATGATCATGTCGGACACACAATCCCGGGTTCTCACAAACTGTGGCCGGTTAGTGAGGTAGTCCAGGATCCATAATGACAGGTGCTGGTCCACCCCTGCGCACAGCAGCTTGTCCTTCAGGATCATCGGTTGGATGGTGTTGAAAGCACTGGAGAAGTCAAAGAACATGATCCTCACCGCGTTCCCTGGCTTCTCCAGGTGGGACAGGGAACGGTGAAGGAGGAAGATCACTGCATCCTCCACCCCAATGCCATGCTGGTAGGCGAACTGGAGTGGATCCATCGCTGGTCCCACCAGGGGGGCGGAGGTGAGCAAGGAGCAGTCTCTCCAGTGTCTTCATCATGTGAGACGTCAGGGCCACTGGTCTGTAGCTGTTCAGGTCTTTGGGGTGGGAAGTCTTTGGTACAGGTACCACACAAGATGTTTTCCACAACTGTGGTACCCTCCCCAGCTTCAGACTCAGGTTGAAGATGTGCTCCACAATCCCACACAGCTGGTCTGCGCAGGACTTGAGGAGCTTCACGCTGATGCCGTCCGGTCCCGAGGCCTTCCTCGCCTTGATCTTCCTCAGCTCCGTCCTCACCTGGGTCTTAGTGAGGGTCAGGTTGGGGGGCTGTGTGCCTGGGAGTGGGGGAGTGTTGGTGGAGTGGGGTGTGGACAGCAGGTCTCAATGACCTTAGAAGCAGCAGTGGTTGGTGTGCAGTCGGGGGGGGAGGGCGGTTGGTCAAACCTATTAAAAAACAAGTTCAGATTGTTCGCCCACTCCCTGCCCCCCGTGCCCTGGGAGGAGGTATTCTGGAGCCCAGAGATGGTTTTAAATCTACCCCATTGCAAACGACACACGTTGTGTGGGCAGCAGATTTCAGTCTCTTACTGATCGAACTCACACCTTGCATGTCTACCGTGTTTTCAGTTCCACACACCCACATGTTTCACTCACAAAAGCCCCCTCCTCAGCTCTGAGTGATATGGGTGCATGGGCCCTTTCTGCTCATCACGCTGATGACTGGGTTTCATCTGCACCACTACAGTACGGTTTCATTTTCCCCCTCTCTGCAGATGTTTCATGCAGAGTACACGGTTTCACTTCCCTGCGAGCATTTCAGCATCCGAGCTAGGTGTGCGCCAACAACAGAGACAACCAGGACAAACGATGTTAGCCAACGTGGTGGGCATGGAGGAACAAGAAGATACAACAGTGGAGTGCGAGACGAACACCGTAAACTGGAGGACCACTCCGAGAGGCCCCACATGTGGTAACTGTGGTTCCCCGACGCACCATGAGAAAGCACGTTTTTGCCCAGCAAGAGGACAACGGTGTAACAAGTGTGGAAGGTATAATCATTTCGCCAAAGTGTGCCGGTCACTGACGCCATGGGACCTGTCAAACAAGCAAAACTGCTAGCCAGTGACCACCATCCACGCGGTAAGCCCTGAAATTGATTCCTGCACATATAACATGGTTGAATTGGACGGCGTGGCTGTACTGCTGCTGCTCAACACTGCGGCAGTTAGCCTGTTGCTAAACTGGGCCACTGTGAAGAAATTTTTCCCCAACTACCCTATTAGAAAAAAAACAGTGGAGTTGTATGGATATGGTGGTCATAGAGTTAGCAATGTGGGTACCATCATGCTAACAGCCTACTACAAGTCAAAGAATGTTTATAACTTCGAGTTTCAAGTGACTACACATGGCGAAAACATTATGGTGCGGCGGATGCAAATAATAAGCAGCGTTGTTGAAGGTTTTAAGTGAAGCTTTATTATATCATACCACCGTCACGGGCTCCGCTCCCGGCGCCGTGCATGCGCGCCGGGAGCGAGCCCACGGCTCTCAGAGAAGGAGGACACAATGTCTGTGTCCAGCAGCAGCAGTTGCAGAAGTGAGATTGAGAGAGAGAGTTTGCGTTACAGAGTTGCAGCATATATACTCAACTACAACAATACATCAAAGGGCATACCCCAGCAGTTGCTATGATCAAAGAGATAACAGAACAGGCATGAGACATTTGCATTTGAGAGACATATTGATCTCAGTCCCTAGGTCACAGTGAGGACAGGACGCATGAACACAATGCATGAAAGGCAACATTAACATCACAGAAGTGAGCCAGAAGAAACGGGTCTGTCTGTAGACATTAATACACATTTCACTGCTCTGTTAATTGCTCTAGCCGAGCGCTGTGTCTGACCAGTCTGTTTGTGGGGGTTAACACCAAAGCACATCTACATATTGATCTCAGCCTCTAGGTCACAGTAAGGACAGGACGCATGAACACTATACATGAATGGCACATTACATCACAATACATGCATGGCACATTGCATCACAATACATGCATGGCACATTGCATCACAATACATGCGTGGCACATTGCATCACAATACATGAATGGCACATTACATCTCAGTAGTGCAGCGGGAAAAACGAGAGAAGAGAGCTGAGTGCCCTGTGTGTTGTGGGGGGGTTGAATCAACCCACCACACGCTCCCCCCCAGAGGGCACGGCAGGGGGCCGAGACCTCAATAATCCATCTATGGGAGCGAGCTGTGGGAGAAGCTCGTTGCAGGCGGAGGGGGAGGGAGGGGAAGGGTAGTAAGTGCCGGCAGGGGCGGTGAATTCGTCCGAGCCACGCAAAAATTGCTTGCTGCTCCGCGACGTCGAGGGGCTGTCCCGTTGCGCGTGCGGAGATCACAAGAAGAAAAATTTGTCTCTGACTCCTCTCGTGGCCATGAAGGAAAGCAGGAGCGGCTGTATGAAAAAAAAGAAACAAAAGCAGAGGGACTGGCGTGTTGGCTTTAGGTGCAGGAGCAACCCCAAAGCCCCCCGGGAACAGCTGACGGCTGAAATCCCTTTGTGCCGTGGCTGAGACCATTAGAAAATCCAGTGGCGAGCTGCGTGCTTGCTTCAGGTGAACGAGCAGCCCTGAAGGTTCCGAGGGTGGCGATCGGCCGTTTTTCTCGGGCATGTGCAGCGGCGGAGGACGATGGTGGTCTCTGTAGCCTTTATTGCCCCGTGCGTGGTGCGCCGTCCTCGTAACTCCCCGGTGCGCGCGCGGGGGTTCCGTGCTTGGATGGGCCGCTGGAGTGGCGAGTCAGGGTGCAGAATCTTGGCGGAGATCGGCGCAGACGGCGCCGATAAAATCCAGGTTTGGGCTGTGGCTGCAGTTTGGCCATGGTGCGTTGGAACGGTGGGAGGAAATAGACGATCTTTTGTCCCTCAGGCTCGTGCAGATGCGTTGGAGCGGTGGGAGGGAATAGACGATCTCTGGCACCGCTCGGCCGTGGTGCGTTCAGGGTGGATGTCCAAACCAGAAGGCTGCGTCGCACAAAGCGTGTGCGTTTTCGGAGTCACCAGTGTGGCGGATGCAAATAATAAAAGCAGCGATGCTGAGGTTTTAAGGAGTTTTATTATATCATACCACCGTCACGGGCTCCGCTCCCGGCGCCGTGTATGCGCGCCGGGAGCGAGCCCACGGCTCTCAGAGAAGGAGGACACAATGTCTGTGTCCAGCAGCAGCAGTTGCAGAAGTGAGATTGAGAGAGAGAGTTTGCGTTACAGAGTTGCAGCATATATACTCAACTACAACAATACATCAAAGGGCATACCCCAGCAGTTGGTATGATCAAAGAGATAACAGAACAGGCATGAGACATTTGCATTTGAGAGACATATTGATCTCAGTCCCTAGGTCACAGTGAGGACAGGACGCATGAACACAATGCATGAAAGGCAACATTAACATCACAGAAGTGAGCCAGAAGAAACGGGTCTGTCTGTAGACATTAATACACATTTCACTGCTCTGTTAATTGCTCTAGCCGAGCGCTGTGTCTGACCAGTCTGTTTGTGGGGGTTAACACCAAAGCACATCTACATATTGATCTCAGCCTCTAGGTCACAGTAAGGACAGGACGCATGAACACTATACATGAATGGCACATTACATCACAATACATGCATGGCACATTGCATCACAATACATGCATGGCTCACAATACATGCGTGGCACATTGCATCACAATATGCGTGGCACATTGCATCACAATACATGAATGGCACATTACATCTCAGTAGTGCAGCGGGAAAAACCGAGAGAAGAGAGCTGAGTGTCCTGTGTGTTGTGGGGGGGTTGAATCAACCCGCCACAATGGGATATGACCTGTTCTACCGTTTGGGTTTCACCATCCGTGACAACACCAGGTTCACTTTCTCTGGTTATGGTATTTGTGACACAACGGACATTGATGACGATGATATGGTGTGGGACAAGTTTACAAAGGGCGACATGACACTAAACATGCCGTCCCAAGCACACAGGAGGTGACCTGCCCGGGTGTGGGGTGTGGGGGGGAGCAGCGGCCAGACCCGCCTCAGATGCTCGCCCAGCCAGAGGCTATGGAGGCCGCTGCGGAGTTGCAGGAGCCCGTGCACGCAAAGAACCTTGGAGCACAATAATCAGGCATGGATGTTATCCATGACACGGAACAACAACAACAAAGCACATCAGGCAAGTTTTACAGTTGACGTCATTTTCCTCCCTGTATTTAATATATATGAATAGCATTTTGTGCACGGTTATGTCTGTGCTCTCATCTACTATCAGGGTATTATGCCAGGGTGCATCTTTAACATTGCACATCGTCTCATTCTGCACTCTCTCATTGATTGAGTTCACAAATTCAAAGGCATAATTTTTGCTTTGCCAGCTTTCTGGTATACTCACATACTTTTCCTTGTGATCATGGATTTGTTGAACCGACAGCATCGATGCATTCATTTTGATGGCGAGTAGAATATTATCAGTGAGAACTTTAACTTGCTCGGGGTTGGACTTCTTTTTGTGACAGCTTGTTCCTCTTCTCTCGATCGTTCGCGCTCTCCCACAATAATGTACTGATCCCCTTTCCCATCTTGTGTCTTCGTACAATTCCAACAGCATTCAAATGACTTTTCTGCTGAATGTCATGCTTGAGGTAATCCAACTTCCATTCAGTCCACACTTTTCCCTCCGAAAACTCGCTTGCTATTTTGGCTTCACAAGCACGTTTTGCAGAGCAGACCTTTCTCAGTCGAAAAAAGAAAAAATCTCACCCAGTTTCACCGCTTGTTCTTCTGTCTGCACATACTCCAACAGCCATTCCATCTTAAAAGAACTGCATTTCTTTTTTTTATTTTGGCTTGGTGAGTGGATGTGCCACTGCCTGTTTGTTTCGCCATAATAAGCATTTGCATCTCTTAACTCCGCGGCACTGTTAACTAGCTAACCTGCAAAACACCGGCACGTATGGGCACGTACACATAAAGCCCTATCAATGACATTGATTGACTGTGTAAGTAAATACGTGTGAACCGCATCATATCATTGGCTGGACAGTGTTAGTCATCTCAGTCAATCTCATGCCTAACGACCGAGGCTCTGACATTATTCATATTGCTTGGACAAAGAGAATGTATGGTGCTATTATAACACTTGTTGCGTAAATCACAATATATTCACCACGCGCCAGCTTGTGCTGCAACGGTGAAATCCTTTGTCTGGTTGGCTATTCCTCTCCCTGGGAGGTGTCTAGCACTCACTTGATACCTCCCGGAGACATGTCCTCCGTCGGGCAATTATTCTCTCCCTCCTCTTGCTGCTTCGGGGTGTGAGAGTGCCCACACGCTGTCTATTGTTCAGTGTTCACTACAATGTGTTTATTTTATTTACAGTTCAGGTTGGATTTTATTTTTATGCACTGCATAGATTTTCTATGCGCGGAGAATGTGGGAGCAGTGCGCGATTGTGCAAGCGCGCAGCTTAGAGGGAACATTGCTGAATAACATCATTCATCCAGTCATTGTGCCCCTGCATGAACAACACAGGCCTAATTTCCTCGTCATGAACGACAATACTCCAGCTCATCAAGGTTTCATCATTAGGGAACGGCTGCTGGAGGCTGTGGTACCTCAAATGGAGTAGCCTGTAGAAGAGCTTGGAATAACGAGGCGATGTGATTTATAAACCAAAGTTTAAAATCAGCTTCGCTCCTCTAACAAGTCTCATCTCAGTGCAGAAGCAGAATAAGAGGTCGAACACATTCAGACCTTCATACTTATACTTACACACAACAAAAGACATTGCATATCAAAGCTGACATCCCGCATTAACTTAATCCCCCCTCCTTTGTCTTCCGTCTCCTCCACCTGACCCAGGGAGGTCAGGGCGATCGATCTCCTCCATTGTCCTCTGTCTCCTCCATCTGACCCTGGGTAGTCAGGGAGATCGATCTGGTCTCCACTGCTTTGACTCCGTATGCTCTTTGATCTTCGCTGGCGGTCGAGACCTCTTGTCCTGTTCTGAGGCGTGAGGTCATTGCACATATGTAATCACTAAACATTCTAATATGCTTATACATATGTAGGTATGGGATATATGATTAATATAAACCACAGCCCCCCCCCCCCAAACGACTAAGAAAAGGACAATCAAAGTAAGTCTACAGTTTAAGATAATTTCTATGACATACTATACTGTTAAACCTCTTCACAGGGAGAACAAGGAAGAATCTTTCCAGCAGTCATGCTCCTGTAGAGAATTCAGTGGTAACCACAACAGTATAGTAATATCACAAATCAGCCTTAAAACTGTCACGGCACAATCTGATAAAATAGTTAACAACTCTTCGTCAATTTTGCATCAGTCCCTGTGTCGTCTGGGTTTTAATCTTCTCCCAAATCTGCTGTAGGTCCGCTTTGGCGTCCTGGCGGGACCTTCCTGTAAGGAATCTGCAGCTTGGGGAGGAGAGTGGTTATTTGTTCCCTGCATGGGGGTTGAGTCTTTTTTCTTGGGGGGTCTACCCCGCCGAGGTGCCCTCGCCACCCGTGCAGGTTCGTCTCTCAACAAGAAAGCAGGTTTAAGTCTGTCAATGCTGACTGTTTCTTTTCTGTCCCCTAAATCAAGCACAAAATGCTTATCACCAGGTTCCAGCACTCTGAATGGTCCATCGTATGGTGGACGGAGGGTTGACTTTAAAGCTTCATGCCTAACAAAAACAAACTCGGCGTTTTTTAAAGCTTGGGGGACAAAAACCCGTGGGAAAGAGTGATGTGTCGGTCCGGGGAGAGTGTCTGGTCCGTTACTGTCTAATGGCCTCAGGGTTGGAAGATGCCCAGGCTCTGGGTTCTCTGGTAAAAACTCACCTGGGAGTCTGTGCAAAAACTAACTCTGCTGGGGAGGCGTCTAGATCCTCTTTAGGTGCAGCACGCAACCCCAATAAGACCCAGGGACGTTTATTCACCCAATTTGTATCTGTTAGCGAGGCCCTGAGGGTGGCCTTTAAAGATCTGTGAAAACACTCGCATAACCCATTAGCCTGAGGGTGATAAGTGGTGGTGCGGTGAATTGTCGCCCCTAAGCTGCTGGCCATGGCTGACCAGAGCTCTGAGACAAATTGAGGCCCCCTATCGGACGTGATGTCCGATGGGATGCCGAAACGTGCCACCCAGTTTGTCAAAAAAACGCAAGCGACTTCCGCCACTGTGGTTGACGCCAGAGGGACCGCCTCAGGCCAGCGCGTAGTGCGGTCTATCATCGTTAACAGGTGTGTGAAGCCTTGAGACGAAGGTAGTGGTCCCACGAGGTCGACATGAACGTGGTCAAACCTTCTAGCTGGGATTCGAAAAGGCTCTAGAGGGGCTTTTGTGTGTTTGTGTATTTTGGCGCGTTGATAAGACATGCAAGTTTTCACCCATTCCTTTACATTTTTGCGCAGGCCCGGCCAAACAAACTTTTCGGCGACCATTTTAACCGAGGCGCGCACACCTGGGTGTGCGAGGGAGTGAATTGAGTCGAAAATATGGCGGCGCCATGCAGCTGGGACTACCGGGCGAGGTCGGCCGGTTGAGATGTCGCAGATTAGGGGGGTACACCGTCACGTAAACCCCTTTCCTCCAGTCTTAACCCTGTTGGTCCAGACAGGAGCGCGCGCACATCCGCGTCACCGCTTTGCTCCTCTGCCATGGCTGCGTAATCTATCCCTACGTGAATAGGGGCCGCGTACGTGTCCACGTTGGCGAAGAGTTCTGCGGCTGAGGTAGTATAATCTGTCTCCTCGTGCTCTGGCGATGTCACAGCGCGAGAGAGGCAGTCTGCTACCACGTTAAGTTTGCCTGCCACATGTCGAATGTCTGTGGTGAACTCTGAAATTGCAGCTAGCTGTCTTTGTTGCCTGCCTGACCATGGTTCTGAAATTTTAGCCATCGCAAAGGTGAGCGGTTTGTGGTCTACAAAAGCCGTGAAACTGCACTTTCTTCAGACCCGAATCCCACAGAAAACCTATGGGATCAGCTGAGTCGGCATGTAGAGGCTCGTAACCCTGCACCCCACAACCTCAATGACCTGAGGGCTGCCCTTCAAAAAGAGTGGAATTCCATGCCTCAGCAGACAATAAGTCGACTTGTGAACTGCATGAGATGTCATTGTCAAGCTGCAATTGATGCTCAAGGGAACATGACAAGTTACCGAAACACTGACATTTTTTTGTTGTGGTCTACCCACCACAGTTGTTGGCTTTTGTTCCAGTAAGTTGTTTAAAATGAGGAAATCACAATTGCATGTTTCTACTTACTGTAAATGCCCTACTTTCATGATATATCACCGTAGAGTGAACTTTTTACATTTTCCATAAATTTCACCCTAAAGCTAAATATTTTTTTGTGAGTAGTGTATGTTAAAAACACACACACACACACACACAAAGGCTTATACAGAGTGTCCTAATTTGTGTGCATTTTGGTGAGATCCGGTTGCAGTGATGCAAAGGCCATTAGGACACATTTTTATGGCTTTAAATTCATGATTAAAATTCAGATACCGCATGGTTTGTAAGTTACCACTGGAAAATAAACTTGATGCCTTTCTTTGCCATTATTTTGGCCTTAAAAAAAATCACATTACAAAATTATTTACACAATGGTCCAAATGTAACACTATCCACCAGCTTTGGGGACCACCAGGACATCAGTGGAATCTTATTCATACAGCAACAAATTACTCCTCTTACCTGACACAAGACGATGCACCCGTGGGTAGATGTCTTTGAGTGAAAACGTTGTTAATGGTGATCATCCAATAGTAATCTAATATTCTTTTTCAAAATAATAATAAAAATCAGAATCAGAATCAGAATCAGAATCAGAATCAGCTTTATTGGCCAAGTATGCACAACACATACAAGGAATTTGACTTTGGCTAAAAACTTGCTCTCATTGTTCAGGTGGAGGATTTAAATAAGGATTCAATGACAACAGAGTATGTACAGTAAATTACAGTCTGTCCACGTTTCTATAAAAGGATGCAAATATATACAGGAATATATGCAGTTATTTACTCAGACTAACCACACTTTGCAGAAATATATGAAAAAATATACAGTCACACAGTATTTCAATGTGAACTCAGATTCAGTGATATAATGTGAATGAAGTAAAAAGCAGTGTGAGAGTTATGTGCAATGTAATAATGGATGAAAAGTCATGAGTACAGCAACAGGTAGGACTAGGTGAATGTTAGGAGTTCATCAGAGTGATGGCTTGAGGAAAGAAACTGTTCCTGTGACGGGTGGTTTTGACCTTCAGTGATCTGTAACGACGATCAGAAGATAGAAGTTCAAACAGTTTGTGGCCGGGGTGTGATGGGTCAGCACAGATGTTTCCCGCCCGTTTCCTGGTTATGGACCGATATAAGTTCTCAATGGAGGGTAGGTCAGTACCAATGATCCTCTCCGCAGACTTAATGATCCGCTGCAGTCTGGTCTTGTCCTGTTTAGTCGCAGATCCAAACCAGACAGTGATGGAAAAGCAGAGGACAGATTGGATGATGGCGGTGTAGAAGACAACCAGCAGCTCCTGAGGCAAATCAAACTTCTTGAGCTGACGCAGAAAAAACAACCTCTGCTGGGCCTTTTTCCGGACAGTGTCTATATGGGAGGACCACTTCAGGTTCCGGGAGATTGTGGTACCCAGAAACTTGAAGGAGTCCACAGTGGACACTGTGCTGTTGAGGATGGTGAGTGGGGGGAATGAAGGGGGGTGTCGCCTGAAATCCACAGTCATCTCCACCGTTTTGGCTGGGTTAAGTTCAAGATGGTTCTGGCTGCACCAGAGGATCAGCTGCTCCACCTCCCGCCTGTATGCAGACTCATCATCATCCCGGATCAAACCGATGACTGTGGTGTCGTCCGCAAACTTCAGGAGCTTCACCGAAGGGTCCTCTGAGGTGCAGTCATTGGAGTAGAGGGAGAAGAGCAGTGGGGAAAGGACACATCCTTGGGGGGTGCCAGTACTAATTTTTCGGGAGCTGGATGTAAATCTCCCTAGCTTCACCTGTTGCCACCTGTCAGTCAGAAAGCTGGAGATCCACTGGCAGGTGGAGGGGGGCACCTTGAGCTGGAGGAGTTTCTGATGAAGAATGCCTGGGATGATGGTGTTGAACGCTGAGCTGAAGTCGACAAACAGGATCCTGGCGTACGTCCCTGGGGAGTCGAGGTGTTGCAGGATGTAATGTAGTCCCATATTCACTGCATCATCCACTGACCTGTTTGACCGGTAGGCAAACTGCAGTGGGTCCATCAGGGGGCCTGTGATGACCTTCAGGTGGTTCAGCACCAATCTCTCCAAGGATTTCATGACCACAGAGGTCAGGGCAACAGGTCTGTAGTCGTTTAATCCTGTAACAGAGGGTTTCTTGGGAACTGGAATGATGATGGAGCGTTTGAAGCAGGAAGGCACTTCACGCAGCTCCAGTGATCTGTTAAAGATCCGGGTGAAGATGGGGGCCAACTCGTTGGAGCAGACTCTCAGGCAGGACGGAGACACACCATCAGGTCCTGCAGCCTTCTTGATCTTTTGTCTCTGAAAGACCCGGCGCACCTCATCTTCACAGATCGTTAGTGCTGGTGGGAGGTCAGAGTGGAGGAGGGATGGAGTTCCTGGGGCTGCAGATAATCCTTTTGTGTGGGTGGGAGGTGAGAACTGTAGGTTCTTTTCAAACCTGCAGTAAAAGCTGTTTAGGTCGTTAGCCAGCTGGAGGTTTTCCACAGGGTGGGGGGATGGTCTCCTGTAGTTGGTGATATTCTGCAGGCCTCTCCAGACAGAAGCAGAGTTGTTGGCTGAGAAGTTTTTTTGTAACTTCACACTGTAGCTCCTCTTAGCAAGCCTGATCTCCTTCGTCAGCATGTTTCTGGCCCGCTTTTACAGAGTCCAGTCACCAGTCCTGTAGGCCTCCTCCTTGGTCTGACGTAGCTGCTTCAGTTTAGGAATGAACCAGGGTTTATTGTTGTTGTATGTCGCAGAAGGTCTTGGTCTGCACACACATGTCCTCGCAGAAACAGATGTATGATGTCACAGTGTCAGTGAGTTCATTTAAGTTAATGGCTGCAGCTTCAAAAAAAATACAACAAAAATACAACAGGGTTTCAAGACTTCAACGTCTGTCACTGCTGTAAGTCGAGTAACTGCACTGAGATGAAATGATATAGCATCTTTATTGTGGGCAAGAAATGAATGAATGAAATAAGGCCAACTATGAGACACTAAAATCTGGTTAGATGTACAGGCCATGAAGCGGGTGGAAGTAAAATAACAAAAAAATACAAATAAAGATCAAAAATGGCATCAAATATTATTGCATCCTCTACAGTGACCAAACTACAGCTCAGATATAAGCAGATAGTGATGGCATATAAACAATATAATACACGTCTTTTAGAATTAATTTTCTGGACACTTTGTTACAGCATTAACATCGTGGTGACTCTGAGGGACCTGCTGGAGCAAGTTGAGGTGGTATGGGCATCTGATTAGGATGCCTCCTGGACGCCTCCCACTTGAGGTGTTTCAGGCACGTCCCACTGGGAGGAGACCCCGGGGCAGACCCAGGACTCGGTGGAGAGACTATGTCTCCCAGCTGGTCTGGGAACGCCTTGGTATCCCCTCTGAAGAGCTGGAGCAGGTGGCTGGGGAGAGGGAAGTCTGGGCTTCTCTGCTTGAACTGCTGCCTCCGCGACCCGGACCTCCAGAAAAGCGGTAGAAGATGGATGGATGGATGGATGGCAAGGGTGTGGTCAGGAGAGGTTCTGGTGCATTGTGACATTCCTTAGCACAAACTTCACACTGGCGTACCTTTTCTTTTATCTGACGTGTCAGACATGGCCACCATACTGCTTCATGAGCCCTCGCCATACACTTCACCATTCCCTGGTGGCCCTGATGAAGTGTTTCCAAAATGTTTGGTTGCATACTTGCTGGAATCACTATTCTTTTCCCTTTCATCAGGAGACCATCAGCCATCAACAAGTCATTTCGATACTGCCAATAGGACTTCAGCTGCGGAGCTGAACTCAGTCTGTCCCAACCTGTGCGGATCAGAGAAGACAGCTGCGCACACACTGGATCCTCTTCCTGAGCTTGCCTAATCTGCATCAGTTTCTCTTGCGATGCAGGCAGTTGCTGAATGACTTCGTTGATGTGAGCTCTCACGTCACTCTGGAGCATGAGATCCTCCTCTGTTGTTGCACCTTGAAGGGGAGCTCTTGAAAGAGTATCTGCTGCTATGAGATTTTTTCCCGGAACATGCACAATGGTGTATGTGAACCGCAGGAGTCTCAATCTGAATCGCAACACACGAGGGGGAATGTCATCAAGTGCTCTTGAGCTGAGGAGACTTATCAAGGGTTTGTGGTCTGTTCTGACCTCAAAGTGCAGGCCCAGGAGGTAGGTTTGGAACCGTTCACACGCCCACGTGATGGCTAGGGCCTCTTTTTTAACTTGGGCGTATCTACGCTCAGTTTCTGTCATACTCCGGGAAATAAAGGCCACAGGCCTCCACTCTCCTGAAGCTTGAAGTTGTGACAAAACACCCCCCAGTCCATAGGAGGATGCATCTGCTGACACCCTAGTCGGCCTGTCAGTGCAGTATGGGGCAAGTACAGCCGATGAGCTGAGCTCTTCTTTCACCTTTGCGAAGGCTGTCTGTTGAGCTGGCCCCCATGTCCACACATCAGCTTTCAGGAGGTCCCTGATCGGTCCTGTGATCTCTGCAATGTTTGGGGAAAACTTTCCCAAGTAATTCACCATCCCCATGAATCTTTTGACGTCTGCCACGTCCTTGGGTGGTGGCATGGCTGCAATGGCCCTGATCTTGTCGGGATCTGGCCGTATTCCCTCTCCGCTGACAATATGCCCAAGGAATTTCACCTCAGTCACTGCAAACTTGCACTTGTTGTTCAGGGTGAGGCCTCGCTGCTGTAGGCGTTGCAGCACTCGATGCAGCCTTTCATCATGTTCCTGTGGTGTGGCTCCAAACACCAAGATGTCATCTGCATGACAGACCGTTCCTTCCAGGCCATCCAGCATTTGTGTCAAGCGCTTCTGGAAATGCTCTGGTGCTGAGGATATTCCAAAAGGAAGTCGGTTGAAACAAAAACGTCCAAATGGCGTGATGAAGGTGGTGAGTGGGGACGATTCCCTAGGCAAAGGGATTTGCCAAAAACCTGCAGTGGCATCTAGCTTTGAAAAAATTCTAGCTCCAGCTAGTTTAGCGAGCGTCTCATCGACCGCAGGGAGGATGTGTCTTTCTCTGCACACGTTCTCATTTAGGTGGGTGAGGTCGACACATATACGGATTTTTCCGTTTGGCTTTGGTACTACGACCATTCCGGAGCACCACTCAGTTGCATCTTCGATGGGTGAAATAACTCCCATTGCCTCCATCCTATTCAGCTCCTCTTGAACTTTCCCTCTTAATGGCAGAGGCAAGCGGCGTGGCACCGCTAGGGCAAATGGAGTGGCATTCTCTTTCAATTTAATCCTATATTCACCCTCTAGCTTCCCTAAACCAGTAAACACTGTGGGATATTGCTTCACATAAGCATTCTCTGTTGCAATGGCATCTACTTGACTAAGCAAGCTGAGGTCTTGTATGGCTGGCAAACCAAGTAGTGGAGTAGCTAACCCTGGGACAACATACACCTGCTGCTTCACAACAGAGCCCTTGTAGCTCATGTCGGCGGTGAAGCATCCCCGTACTGCGATAGGAACATTGCTTGGTCCACACAGTTTTTTGCTTGGAGGTGAAAGTTTCCCGTGCAGCTTTTCAGAGTACATGTGTTTTGGGATGGCTGTCACTGCAGCGCCGGTGTCGAGCTTGAGCACTACCTGCTGGCCATTTACTCCAATCGACTTCTTCCACGCACATTAGGTGGAGGTGCCGTAGTCATTGTGCCCAAAAACAATGTCTCCAAACTTTCACTCATGTCCTTCTGCTGAAGTTCCTCCACTCTCATTTTTGTTATACACAAAGCAGCAAAATGCCCCTTTTTCTGACATTTCTTGCAGTCTGCATTGCGAGCAGGACATTCTTTAAATGAATTTCCATGTGCTTTTCCACACCTGCCACATCTGTCGTTTGCATTTGCCTGACCTGGTCTGTGATTTGTTTTGTTTCCTTGTTGACCCGATTTTTGTTTTTGCTTGAACCTGACTACATCCATATTAGCTCCTTCAACACCATCTGTGCTAGTCTGTCTCAGTGTGGTTTGTTGCTTTTTAATTTCCTCGTTTTGGCGAATTTTCGTCATTGCTTTCGTTAGAGTTAGCTTTGAGTCGAGTTGTAACTTCTCTGAAAGCGTGTGGTCTTTAATACCCACGACTAAGCGATCTCGTATCACCTCCTCTTTGAGGATTCCATACTGACAATACTCAGCTAGCTTGTGGACGGCTGTGATGAACGCCTCGCCTGATTCACCAGGCTCCTGGCAGCGTTTGTTAAACTTGGCCCTCTCGTATATCACGTTATGTTCACAGATGAAATGTTTTTCAAAAGCGTCTCTTACTTTCTCGTAGTCTTTCTTGTCCGCTTCAGCCAGTGCTAAAGTGTTAAGCACATCATCTGCCGAGTCTCCCATAGTGTATATTAGCGAGTTCACTTGATACTCTTGACTCTTCTGGTCGAGTCCGGCAGCCATGCGGAATCTTTCAAAACGTCTGATCCAATTTGGCCAACTAGCGACATCCCTGAAGTCAAATGCCTCGGGCGGACTTATCGAAAATAACGTATCCATTACCTTCCGCCGTCTTCGTCACGTTGTGGCTAGCTTGGAATGCTTGCTAGTTCAGCTCGTGAACTTGAAAACTTTTTTTCCTCTGTACAGCCCAACTGGAAGGAAACTTCGCTTACATGCATTTTAAAGCTTCTGTCTTCATATTAGAGACGGGTCGCTGACTTCTGACACCATGTATTGTACTGTGTACTTAATGAAATACATAATAAAGGGACCTCGAGAGCGGAGCGGAGGTTCACTTCATTTATTTGTAGAATCTCAACCCCTTATGCGCATGCGCGCATGATACATTCACTGACCATTCTGTATCACTACAATGTACACATAAATATATAAATATATATACACAGTGCGGAGCATTGTAGCTAGATGGAATAAACAGCATAACCGTCTAATTAGTTACCCTACATGGTATGAATATGTACCCATACATATTGTCACCCTCCATAGCGACTGATATTGTCCTAGTTGTATGCTGGAGGGGACCATTTGTGTCAGTCTGTTGCGTCTTTTGCATTCAATACTATTAGGTCGTCACATTTTTTTGCTATCTCTGCGAGCAGCCTTGCTTAGGTTATACAGTCTGACAGCCGTAGGTAGGAAGGACCTGCGAAACCTCTCGGTCACGCACCTAGGATGATGTAGTCTACTGCTAAGTGAGCTCCTCAGTGCGTTCAGTAGGTCCTGCATAGGGTAGGACTCGGACTCCAGCAGAGATGACAGTTTAGCCACCATCCTTCTCTCTCCTATCTCCTCCACTGGGTCAAGGTGTTGCCCCAGGACAGAGCTAGCTTTCTTGATTAGTTTGTTCAGTCTCTTCCTGTCGGCTGCTGTAATGCCACTGCCCCAGCAGACCACTCCAAAAGTGATGGCTGATGCCACCACCGTGTCGTAGAATGTCTTCAGCAACGCCCTTTGTACACCAAAAGACCTGAGCCTCCTCAGTAGGAACAGCCTGCGCTGTCCCTTCTTGTAGAGTTCGTCGGTATTGTGTGACCAGTCTAGTTTATTGTTCAGATGAACACCCAGGTACTTGTAGGATGTCACCATCTCAATGTCTGTTCCATGGATGTTTACTAGTGCTGTGAGGGGTTGTCCTTGCCTGCGGCAGTCCACCACCAGCTCCTTAGTTTTCCTCACGTTGATCTGGAGGTAGTTCCGATGGCACCAGTTCACGAAGTCCTGGATAAGTCCTCTGTACTCAGCTTCATCTCCGTTGGAGATGAGGCCGAAGATCGCAGAGTCGTCAGAGAACTTCTGTAGATGGCAGTGTGTTGTGTTGTGTGAGAAGTCCGCAGTATAAAGGGTGAACAGGAAGGGAGCCAAAACCGTTCCCTGGGGGCCCCCGTGCTACCGATGATCATGTCGGACACACAATCCCGGGTTCTCACAAACTGTGGCCGGTTAGTGAGGTAGTCCAGGATCCATAATGACAGGTGCTGGTCCACCCCTGCGCACAGCAGCTTGTCCTTCAGGATCATCGGTTGGATGGTGTTGAAAGCACTGGAGAAGTCAAAGAACATGATCCTCACCGCGTTCCCTGGCTTCTCCAGGTGGGACAGGGAACGGTGAAGGAGGAAGATCACTGCATCCTCCACCCCAATGCCATGCTGGTAGGCGAACTGGAGTGGATCCATCGCTGGTCCCACCAGGGGGCGGAGGTGAGCAAGGAGCAGTCTCTCCAGTGTCTTCATCATGTGAGACGTCAGGGCCACTGGTCTGTAGCTGTTCAGGTCTTTGGGGTGGGAAGTCTTTGGTACAGGTACCACACAAGATGTTTTCCACAACTGTGGTACCCTCCCCAGCTTCAGGCTCAGGTTGAAGATGTGCTCCACAATCCCACACAGCTGGTCTGCGCAGGACTTGAGGAGCTTCATGCTGATGCTGTCCGGTCCCGAGGCCTTCCTCGCCTTGATCTTCCTCAGCTCCGTCCTCACCTGGGTCTTAGTGAGGGTCAGGTTGGGGGGCTGTGTGCCTGGGAGTGGGGGAGTGTTGGTGGAGTGGGGTGTGGACAGCAGGTCTCAATGACCTTAGAAGCAGCAGTGGTTGGTGTGCAGTTGGGGGGGGAGGGCGGTTGGTCAAACCTATTAAAAAACAAGTTCAGATTGTTCGCCCACTCCCTGCCCCCCGTGCCCTGGGAGGAGGTATTCTGGAGCCCAGAGATGGTTTTAAATCTACCCCATTGCAAACGACACACGTTGTGTGGGCAGCAGATTTCAGTCTCTTACTGATCGAACTCACACCTTGCATGTCTACCGTGTTTTCAGTTCCACACACCCACATGTTTCACTCACAAAAGCCCCCTCCTCAGCTCTGAGTGATATGGGTGCATGGGCCCTTTCTGCTCATCACGCTGATGACTGGGTTTCATCTGCACCACTACAGTACGGTTTCATTTTCCCCCTCTCTGCAGATGTTTCGTGCAGAGTACACGGTTTCACTTCCCTGCGAGCATTTCAGCATCCGAGCTAGGTGTGCGCCAACAACAGAGACAACCAGGACAAACAATGTTAGCCAACGTGGTGGGCATGGAGGAACAAGAAGATACAACAGTGGAGTGCGAGACGAACACCGTAAACTGGAGGACCACTCCGAGAGGCCCCACATGTGGTAACTGTGGTTCCCCGACGCACCATGAGAAAGCACGTTTTTGCCCAGCAAGAGGACAACGGTGTAACAAGTGTGGAAGGTATAATCATTTCGCCAAAGTGTGCCGGTCACTGACGCCATGGGACCTTTCAAACAAGCAAAACTGCTAGCCAGCGACCACCATCCACGCGGTAAGCCCTGAAATTGATTCCTGCACATATAACATGGTTGAATTGGACGGCGTGGCTGTACTGCTGCTGCTCAACACTGCGGCAGTTAGCCTGTTGCTAAACTGGGCCACTGTGAAGAAATTTTTCCCCAACTACCCTATTAGAAAAAAAACAGTGGAGTTGTATGGATATGGTGGTCATAGAGTTAGCAATGTGGGTACCATCATGCTAACAGCCTACTACAAGTCGAAGAATGTTTATAACTTCGAGTTTCAAGTGACTACACATGGCGAAAACATTATGGTGCGGCGGATGCAAATAATAAGCAGCGTTGTTGAAGGTTTTAAGTGAAGCTTTATTATATCATACCACCGTCACGGGCTCCGCTCCCGGCGCCGTGTATGCGTGCCGGGAGCGAGCCCACGGCTCTCAGAGAAGGAGGACACAATGTCTGTGTCCAGCAGCAGCAGTTGCAGAAGTGAGATTGAGAGAGAGAGAGTTTGCGTTACAGAGTTGCAGCATATATACTCAACTACAACAATACATCAAAGGGCATACCCCAGCAGTTGGTATGATCAAAGAGATAACAGAACAGGCATGAGACATTTGCATTTGAGAGACATATTGATCTCAGTCCCTAGGTCACAGTGAGGACAGGACGCATGAACACAATGCATGAAAGGCAACATTAACATCACAGAAGTGAGCCAGAAGAAACGGGTCTGTCTGTAGACATTAATACACATTTCACTGCTCTATTAATTGCTCTAGCCGAGCGCTGTGTCTGACCAGTCTGTTTGTGGGGGTTAACACCAAAGCACATCTACATATTGATCTCAGCCTCTAGGTCACAGTAAGGACAGGACGCATGAACACTATACATGAATGGCACATTACATCACAATACATGCATGGCACATTGCATCACAATACATGCATGGCTCACAATACATGCGTGGCACATTGCATCACAATACATGCCTGGCACATTGCATCACAATACATGAATGGCACATTACATCTCAGTAGTGCAGCGGGAAAAACCGAGAGAAGAGAGCTGAGTGTCCTGTGTGTTGTGGGGGGGTTGAATCAACCCGCCACAATGGGATATGACCTGTTCTACCGTTTGGGTTTCACCATCCGTGACAACACCAGGTTCACTTTCTCTGGTTATGGTATTTGTGACACAACGGACATTGATGACGATGATATGGTGTGGGACAAGTTTACAAAGGGCGACATGACACTAAACATGCCGTCCCAAGCACACAGGAGGTGACCTGCCCGGGTGTGGGGTGTGGGGGGGAGCAGCGGCCAGACCCGCCTCAGATGCTCGCCCAGCCAGAGGCTATGGAGGCCGCTGCGGAGTTGCAGGAGCCCGTGCACGCAAAGAACCTTGGAGCACAATAATCAGGCATGGATGTTATCCATGACACGGAACAACAACAACAAAGCACATCAGGCAAGTTTTACAGTTGACGTCATTTCCCTCCCTGTATTTAATATATATTGTGGTAGACTGCAAGTCTAATTTAAAACATTACTGGCACATGCCTCTAGGGGGAACTACCTGTATTGTTTAGCATTACTACTAAGGGGACACATCAGAATAAGAGTGTGAAAACCCCGCGCAGAATCCATGTTCAGTCATATTATGTGTGTTGCAGAATAAACGGCAGAGTTAGCCAAAGAATTAACTCAAGTGTGATCATTGCTACACGGTAGGATATCACACAATTGGCGACGAGGATTAAAAGAAAAAAATCAGCGGCGAGAAACAGAGAACATTGCAAGTGTGGCGAACTCAAGTGACTCCAGTAGTTCGAGTGCAAGTTCAGAGGAGGAAAAACGAGGTTTCCCCACCACGACGAGCAATGGCGGCTGTAATCGGAACGGTAACCCCTTTTGATAACTCGACTCAGTCATGGGAAGAATATAGTGAAATGTTGGACTTTTTCTTCGAAGCTAATGACATTGAGGAGCCAGACAAAAGGAAGGCTGTACTGTTGAGTGGAGTTGGTGCAACTACTTACAGTTTGTTGAGAAATTTAATAAGCCCTGCATTACCGAAAGATAAAACGTACGACCAGCTTACTGCTGAGCTTCAGAAGCACTTCAGCCCCAAACCGAGTGAAATCGTGCAACGATTCAAATTTAATTCACGCATAAGGAGGAACACTGAGTCCATAGCAGAGTATGTGGCAGAATTGAGGAAATTAACACTGCACTGTGATTACAAAGACTCATTGGAAGAAATGTTAAGAGACAGACTTGTGTGTGGAGTGAATGATGACCGAATGCAACGGCGACTTTTATCTGAAACAAAACTCACTTTTGCGAAGGCTTTGGAATTATGCCAAGCGATGGAAACAGCATCTAAAGATGTGAGAGAGATGCAAGGGAAGCTAACAGAGGACACAGCAACGCATGTTCGTGTGCCTAAGACCCAAGTAGGTGTCCACAAAGTGTTGACTGACAAAACTCAGCACAAATTCCCCAGTTGTTATCGCTGCAAAGGCCAGCACAATGCCGCCGAGTGCAAATTTGCCGCTGAGCTGTGTCATAATTGTGGCAAGCGAGGGCACATTAAGAAAGCATGTAGAATAAAGGTGGACAGCGCACAGGTGCTGAAAGCGACAGTTAATGGGCAAAAGTATGAAAACAAGGGCCCAGGAAAGGAACAGCGAGCGAATCAACTTAGAGGGGAGGGAGAAAGTGATATGGCAGAGGATATACAGTTAAAGTTCTGTTAGTTCTGCTACTTCTGGCAGGAGATATTCACCTTAACCCTGGACCTGCCACTATTAAACAGCAGACCACTGGGTTAGCACAAAACCGAGCTGTACAAAAGCAAAAACAACATTTATTTTTCCAAACTGTTAATCATGCACGAGTTCTTTGGGACACCAAGGCTAAACCAAAGGGGATCCTCGGCGGTCATTTAAACATACGGAGCATAATCCCCAAAAGAGATGAGATTTCGGTGTTGCTGTTGGACTCAAATCTGGACTACCTTTGTCTCTCAGAAAGCTGGCTACACAGTAACATAGACACTAATATGATCGATATTGTGGGCTACCAGTGTTTTAGAAAAGACAGGCAGGTAGGGAGGGGAGGAGGTGTTTTAATTTACATCAAAGAGAAATATAAATGTCAACTGGTTGATTTGAATACTTCACTTGAATGTTTAGCTGTTAATGTATGTCTCTCTCCGGTAATGAATTTCAACATTGCAGTAGTGTACAACCCACCGTCACACAACTCTTCCTTTTATAATGAATTAAGTGATCTGGTTAAACAACTTGAGAAGAACAGAGAAACAATAATTCATGGTGACTTTAATATCAACTGGTCTGATAAAAAAGACAAACAAAAACTGAAAAGCCTCATGACTAAATTTAATTACCAGCAAATCATCAAAGGACCCACCAGGATAACCAAACAATCCAGAACACTTATTGACATGGTATTTACTAATAAACCAGAACGAATAACCAGAACCTATAATCTTGTAACTGGTCTCTCAGATCATAACATGGTTCTTGCTGTCAGGAAACTTACTAAAAAGCGACTACAGTATTTTGGGGGAGTCGATATTGACAAATCAAATTTTATTATCCCCAAATCAAAAAATGAGGAGTTTGAACATTACTTAGAGAATCAAAATTGGGAGCAGCTCATGGCAACATGTGAAGTAGATGATTGTTGTAATTTTATAACTGCAACAATCACAAAGTCTATAGAAAAATTTTCAAAGCAAATTAAAAGTAGACAACAGAAGATTAGCCTACCATGGTTAAATAATGAAATAAGAAAACTTATGAAGAGGCGAGACTATGCACTGAAAACATCACTAACCTCCAAACTACAAAATGATCACCTTGTGTACAAAAGTTTAAGAAATAAAGTGGTACATGAGCTGCGAAAATCAAAAATATCTTATTACAATAAACTGATAGATCATGCAAAGGGTAACAACAGTTCCCTATGGAGGCATTTAAATAACTTAACTAATAAAAAAAACGATCAGAAGGGGGTAAAGGAACTTAGAATCAATGGCAAGACCGTCAGTGACAAGGCTACTTTGGCAAATGAATTTAATTCACACTTTGTGGGCTCTGTGGAAGACTTAACAAAAATTTTTGTGCTGCCAAATGTGCTCAACAACACAAATTCCATACTCCCAACAGATACTTTTCACATCGATGAGGTAAATGAGAAGTTAATTGCTGGTATTGTTAAAACACTGTCAAACTCAAAAACTAGTGATATCTACAATATGAGCACCTCCTTTCTCAAAATGCACAGCAAAATATTAATCAAACCACTGACTCATCTCATTAATCTCTCCATTAGGTCTAGTACATTTCCATCTGGCTGGAAAAAAGCTGTCGTCATACCAGTTCATAAATCAGGCAGTAAAGACGATATATGCAATTACCGCCCAAACTCTATCTTACCAGTCCTATCTAAGGTTCTTGAAAAAGTTGTAGCTACACAGCTGATAGACTACTTACAAGACAGTCAACTTCTTCATCCACATCAATTTGGTTTTAGACCAGGATACTCAACAGAAACAGCAAATTGTTGCCTTATTGAAAACGTCAAACAGTCCTTGGACAGGGGTAATGTGGTAGGAGCTGTTTTTCTAGATCTCAAAAAGGCTTTCGATACTGTAAACCACAGTTTGCTTTTATCCAAAATGGTATCTTTTAACTTCTCCCCAAATACATTAGAATGGTTTGCATCTTATCTCCAGAATAGAGAACAGTGTGTAAAAGTTCACCAGGATAAATCCTCATTTTTAAACAACCGCATGGGTATCCCACAAGGGTCCATTCTTGGTCCTTTACTTTTCAGCATTTTTATTAATGACTTGCCGTTACACTGCTCAGCTGCAACATGCCAACTTTATGCAGATGATGCAGTTATTTACACAGCTGCCAAGACTCCAGCACAAGCTGCAGATGTACTGTCTACAAGTATGGTTGATGTCCAAGAGTGGCTCCTCAAGAACCATCTATTGCTGAACCTTCAGAAAACAGTCTCAATGTGCTTTTCAATCAAAAAATGTAACCTGCAACATTTTAAAGTTAATATACATGATCATGACATCAGTTTAGCTACAGAATTCAAATACCTTGGCATTGTACTAGATCCTCAACTCAAATTTAATCTTCATATAAAGAAAATTTCAAAAACAGTAAAAAAAAATCTGAACTGCTTTAAATTAATTAGATATTACATACCTTACGAAGCAGCTGCACTGTATATGCATTCTATGGTTTTTTCTCATATATCATACTGTTTGACAGTCTGGGCTCAAGCAGCCCCTTCCACAATAAGACATATAGGTTAATTATATAATCAAACCCTAAAAATCTTGGACAAAAAGCCCATTAGGTGGCATCACTGTAATGTTTTAAAAAAATACAACCTATTGAGTTTTGAGAGCTTCATTGACCTCTGTCTTCTGAAATTAACGTTCAAATGTTTCCATAAATCAGCACCCGAGCCACTTGCTGGTTTCGTCCAAAGACAGGACAGCAGCAGAGCCACCAGGAGTTCTGTTAACAATAACTGTAAAATATTCCACCGCAGAACCACATTTGGACAAACAGCTTTCTCTATAAAGGGCAGTCACATCTGGAACACAATGCCAAATGAAATTAAAATAATAACGGACTTTAAAACATTCACTAAAAATGTTAAAAACTGGCTGAAAAATAAACAAGAATGTACTCATGTATGAATTATTCGTCTGCAAAGTGAGAGTGAATGAAGGGAAGGAATAAATGTGTTTGTTTATAGTGAGTGACGGAGGGAGGAAGGCCTGAAATAGGCAAATGTGAGTTATGTTATATGTGTTAAATGTGAGTCAGGCTGTTATATTTGTGTATTTATAATATTTATGTTAAAGGTGAGTCAGGCTGTTATATTTGTGTATTTATAATATTTATAATATTTATAATTGTGTATTTATAATTTTTCTGCATTGATGTATGTGGTTATTGTGTATATTTTTATCTTGATTCTTTTTTCTAAAGCCCATCCAGGGACAAGAGTTGCAAATTAGCTAATAGCTATACACTCTATGTGCAACACATCAGATTGATTGTCTTTGATTAATTGTCTATGTTTATTGCACTGTCCCTGTCAAATAAACTAATTACTACTACTAATACAGAAGACATGGGTTTTCACACAATTTACAACACGTCAGAGGAGCTGACCAAGGTAGCGCCCATCACGCGTACCATGAATGTTAATGGAATGAAAGTAACATTTGAAGTTGATACAGGCTGTGGAGTAACCATATTAAGTAAACAGCAATATACACAACTGTGGAAGAAAACAGACACAGCAGAATTAAATCCCTGTTCATTAAAATTAAAAACATACACAGGAGAGAAGCTAGACGTGCTAGGCATGGCACAAGTGAAGGTGCAGCACAAAAACAAAGAAAAGGACTTACCTGTAGTAGTAGTTGGGAGCGAAGGACCAAATCTACTAGGGCGAAGTTGGCTACAAGAACTGGCCATGATTGATCAGTTGGTGAATAAAGTGGAATCTCAGCCCAAATTGCAGCTGGAGGAGATCCTCGAAAGACACGCTGAGGTGTTCAAAGAAGGCTTAGGACAGCTAAAAGGTGTCACTGCAAAGATTAATGTGGACAAGGAGGCCCAACCACGATTCTGCAAACCCCGACCGGTACCCTATGCAGTCAAGCCACTGGTTGAAAGCGAGCTACAGAGGCTGCTGGATGACAAGATCATTGAGCCAGTGCAGGTTGCAGAATGGGCGGCGCCCATAGTCCCAGTGAGAAAGCCGGATGGCTCCATTAGAATATGTGGAGATTACAAACTCACTGTCAATCGAGCATCACGGGTGGATCAGTATCCAATTCCTAAAGTGGAGGACCTCTTCGCACAGCTGAACGGCGGCCGACACTTCACGAAATTAGACATGAGTCACGCCTACCAACAAGTAGTCCTGGAAGAAGAATCAAGAAAATATGTAACCATCAATACACACAAAGGCTTATATACCTACACACGCTTACCATTTGGAGTAGCTTCCAGTCCTGCTATATTCCAGAGAACTATGGAGGGCATCCTAGGTGGAATTCCGAATGTTGCCATTTATTTGGATGACATCCTTTGTACAGGACCAAATGAACAAGAACATCTGAAAACGCTGGAGGAAGTGCTTCAACGGTTGGAGAAAAGCGGTCTGAGGTTGAAAAGAAGCAAGTGTGAGTTCATGGGAAAAGAGGTGGTGTTCCTAGGCCACAAGATCAACACCAGTGGTCTACACCCTCTAACAGACAAAGTGGAAGCCATTGCGGAGGCGCCTGAGCCACAAAATGTTACTGAGTTAAAAGCCTACCTGGGCTTGTTGAACTATTACCATAGGTTCCTCCCAAAGCTCTCCACGCTGCTGGCACCACTACATACCTTACTTAAGAAGGAAGAAAAATGGTCATGGGGGGTCAAGCAGCAGAAGGCGTTTGAAGAGTCCAAAGCGCTACTTCAGTCCTGTAGTGCGTTAGTGCACTATGATTCAAACAAACCACTCATCCTGGCGTGTGACGCATCACCCTACGGTGTGGGTGCTGTACTCTCTCATCGTATGGAGGATGGCTCAGAGAGACCCATAGGGTTCGTCTCAAGAACTCTTAGTGCAGCTGAGAAAAACTACTCCCAGCTAGACAAGGAGGGCCTTGCAGTAGTATTTGGTGTAAAAAAGTTCCACAAATACCTGTATGGGAGACAGTTCGCTATAGTGACTGACCACAAGCCACTAATTTCACTGTTCAGTGAAATGAGAGCCATACCCCAGATGACATCTCAGAGAATTCAGAGATGGGCCGTTACATTAGCAGCGTATGAGTACACCATCGTTTACAAAGCCGGACGGGACCATACGAATGCTGACGCGATGAGTAGGCTACCCTTGGATGGAGGAAGAGACAGCACGCCTGAGGAGGAGGAGAGAGTGCTATTGTTTGAAGATATCGGCGTGCCCCTGGTGAACGCACAACAAATAAAGAAGTGGACAGACAAAGACCCTGTTCTAGCAAGAGTGCGAGAATACATCTTGCGAGGATGGCCGAAGATGAACAGTCCTGAGTTCATTCCCTATGCCCGACGACAGGATGAGCTCAGCACCCAGGAAGGTTGTATCCTGTGGGGAGGACGCGTGGTTGTTCCACCACCTGGTAGGAATGCCTTACTGCAACAACTACACCAAGCACACCCTGGCATCACTCGCATGAAAGCGTTGGCGAGGAGTTACATGTGGTGGCCCAACATGGATGCAGAGGTGGAGGCGCTTGTGAAGTCATGTGCGGCATGCCAGGAGAACAGGAACAGTCCTCCAGCAGCCCCACTACATCCCTGGGAAGTTCCAGATAAACCATGGAGAAGAATTCACATTGACTACGCAGGTTCATGGATGGGAAGAAAGTTGAGGTCAACATTTGACTTAATACATCCAGACTTCAGAAACAAAGTGCATGACAAACAAGAGAAACAAAAAGGTTATCATGACATGCATGCTAGAGAGAGAATACTGAGAGAAGGAGACGTGGTCTACACCCGCAACTTTGGCTCAGGACCAGCCTGGGTACCAGGAGAAATAACAGAAAAGACAGGCCCTGTGTCATTCAAGGTGACATTAGGCCATGGACAAGTGGTGAGGCGACACATCGACCAAGTTCATGGTAGGAGCTCCATTCCCCTGCCGATGGCACCAGAGGTGTTGTCTAACAACCATTCTGAGGAGAGCATCAACGAACCACCACTTCAGGTGAAACCTGAGGTAACCGTCTCTGCAGATTCTACGGGCAGCACTGCAGCAGCCGAAATAGTGGAGCAGTCTGAGTCTTCACCTGCAGTTGGCTCACCCGCCGTGAGAAGATCTCAGCGAGCTAGGAAAGCTCCAGACTACTTGAAGGACTATACTTAGTCAGTAGTGAGTTCCCCAGCCACAGGACAAGAATGCGTCCTGGAACCTCACTGGGATGCGGTAGTCAAACCAATTCCCCAGTTAGACTGTTATGTGTGTTATACATGTGAAAAAAAAAAAAAAGAAAAGAAAAGAGAAAGAAATTATATGTATGGCACATGTGTTTAAGAAGTTAAAAGTAACTGTGATTGTTTAGGATTAAATGGGAGTTCCAGGATGTCTAGCATAATTGGCTAGTGTAATTAAAAGTAGTTTAATCTAGAGGGGAGGGATGTGGTAGACTGCAAGTCTAATTTAAAACATTACTGGCACATGCCTCTAGGGGGAACTACCTGTATTGTTTAGCATTACTACTAAGGGGACACATCAGAATAAGAGTGTGAAAACCCCGCGCAGAATCCATGTTCAGTCATATTATGTGTGTTGCAGAATAAACGGCAGAGTTAGCCAAAGAATTAACTCAAGTGTGATCATTGCTACACGGTAGGATATCACATATATGAATAGCATTTTGTGCACGGTTATGTCTGTGCTCTCATCTACTATCAGGGTATTATGCCAGGGTGCATCTTTAACATTGCACATCGTCTCATTCTGCACTCTCTCATTGATTGAGTTCACAAATTCAAAGGCATAATTTTTGCTTTGCCAGCTTTCTGGTATACTCACATACTTTTCCTTGTGATCATGGATTTGTTGAACCGACAGCATCGATGCATTCATTTTGATGGCGAGTAGAATATTATCAGTGAGAACTTTAACTTGCTCGGGGTTGGACTTCTTTTTGTGACAGCTTGTTCCTCTTCTCTCGATCGTTCGCGCTCTCCCACAATAATGTACTGATCCCCTTTCCCATCTTGTGTCTTCGTACAATTCCAACAGCATTCAAATGACTTTTCTGCTGAATGTCATGCTTGAGGTAGTCCAACTTCCATTCAGTCCACACTTTTCCCTCCGAAAACTCG
Source organism: Pholidichthys leucotaenia (assembly GCA_020510985.1). NCBI lineage: Eukaryota > Metazoa > Chordata > Actinopteri > Cichliformes > Pholidichthyidae > Pholidichthys > Pholidichthys leucotaenia. The sequence continues at coordinate 67,474,947 of CM035842.1, read as the reverse complement.
CTTGCTATTTTGGCTTCACAAGCACGTTTTGCAGAGCAGACCTTTCTCAGTCGAAAAAAGAAAAAATCTCACCCAGTTTCACCGCTTGTTCTTCTGTCTGCACATACTCCAACAGCCATTCCATCTTAAAAGAACTGCATTTCTTTTTTATTTTGGCTTGGTGAGTGGATGTGCCACTGCCTGTTTGTTTCGCCATAATAAGCATTTGCGTCTCTTAACTCCGCAGCACTGTTAACTAGCTAACCTGCAAAACACCGGCACGTATGGGCACGTACACATAAAGCCCTATCAATGACATTGATTGACTGCGTAAGTAAATACATGTGAACCGCATCATATCATTGGCTGGACAGTGTTAGTCATCTCAGTCAATCTCATGCCTAACGACCGAGGCTCTGACATTATTCATATTGCTTGGACAAAGAGAATGTGTGGTGCTATTATAAGCTTGTGCTGCAACGGTGAAATCCTTTGTCTGCTTGGCTATTCCTCTCCCTGGGAGGTGTCTAGCACTCACTTGATACCTCCCGGAGACATTTCCTCCGTCGGGCAATTATTCTCTCCCTCCTCTTGCTGCTTCAGGGTGTGAGAGTGCCCACACGCTGTCTATTGTTCAGTGTTCACTACAATGTGTTTATTTTATTTACAGTTCAGGTTGGATTTTATTTTTATGCACTGCATAGATTTTCTGTGCGCGGAGAATGTGGGAGCAGTGCGCGATTGTGCAAGCGCGCAGCTTAGAGGGAACATTGCTGAATAACAATATTAATCCAGTCATTGTGCCCCTGCATGAACAACACAGGCCTAATTTCCTCGTCATGAACGACAATACTCCAGCTCATCGAAGTTTCATCATTAGGGAACGGCTGCTGGAGGCTGTGGTACCTCAAATGGAGTAGCCTGTAGAAGAGCTTGGAATAACGAGGCGATGTGATTTATAAACCAAAGTTTAATATCAGCTTCGCTCCTCTAACAAGTCTCATCTCAGTGCAGAAGCAGAATAAGAGGTCGAACACATTCAGACCTTCATACTTATACTTACACACAACAAAAGACATTGCATATCAAAGCTGACATCCCGCATTAACTTAATCCCCCCTCCTTTGTCTTCCGTCTCCTCCACCTGACCCAGGGAGGTCAGGGCGATTGATCTCCTCCATTGTCCTCTGTCTCCTCCACCTGACCCTGGGTAGTCAGGGAGATCGATCTGGTCTCCACCGCTGCGACTCCGTATGCTCTTTGATCTTCGCTGGCGGTCGAGACCTCTTGTCCTGTTCTGAGGCGTGAGGTCATTGCACATATGTAATCACTAAACATTCTAATATGCTTATACATATGTAGGTTATGGGATATATGATTAATATAAACCACAGCCCCCCCCCAAACGACTAAGAAAAGGACAATCAAAGTAAGTCTACAGTTTAAGATAATTTCTATGACATACTATACTGTTAAACCTCTTGACAGGGAGAACAAGGAAGAATCTTTCCAGCAGTCATGCTCCTGTAGAGAATTCAGTGGTAACCACAACAGTATAGTAATATCACAAATCAGCCTTAAAACTGTCACGGCACAATCTGATAAAATAGTTAACAACTCTTTGTCAATTTTGCATCAGTCCCTGTGCCGTCTGGGTTTTAATCTTCTCCCAAATCTGCTGTAGGTCCGCTTTGGCGTCCTGGTGGGACCTTCCTGTAAGGAATCTGCAGCTTGGGGAGGAGAGTGGTTATTTGTTCCCTGCAGGGGGGTTGAGTCTTTTTTCTTGGGGGGTCTACCCCGCCGAGGTGCCCTCGCCACCCGTGCAGGTTCGTCTCTCAACAAGAAAGCAGGTTTAAGTCTGTCAATGCTGACTGTTTCTTTTCTGTCCCCTAAATCAAGCACAAAATGCTTATAACCAGGTTCCAGCACTCTGAATGGTCCGTCGTATGGTGGACGGAGGGTTGACTTTAAAGCTTCATGCCTAACAAAAACAAACTCGGCGTTTTTTAAAGCTTGGGGGACAAAAACCCGTGGGAAAGAGTGATGTGCCGGTCCGGGGAGAGTGTCTGGTCCGTTACTGTCTAACGGCCTCAGGGTTGGAAGATGCCCAGGCTCTGGGTTCTCTGGTAAAAACTCACTTGGGAGTCTGAGAGGTTGTGCAAACACTAACTCCGCTGGGGAGGCGTCTAGATCCTCTTTAGGTGCAGCACGCAACCCCAATAAGACCCAGGTGTAGCGGTTTGATTCAACCCCCACAACACACAGACAGAACACAGAGACAGTCAGCTCGCACTCCTGGGTTTTTTCCACTGCATGCTGCGTTTACAGCCGTAAAGTTAAAGTGTTCATGCGTTTTATCCTTACTGTGCTTCTTCTGAGCATCTTACATATGTAGATGTGCTTTGGTGTAAATCCCCACAAACAGACTGGTCAAACACAGCGCTCGGCTAGAGCAAATAACAGAACAGTGAAATGTGTATTAATGTCTACAGGCAGCCCCGTTTCGTCTGGCTCACTTCTGTGATGTTAATTGTTGCCTTTCATGCAAATGTCTCATGCCTGTCCTGTATCTGTTTGATCAGACCAACTGCTGTGAATGCTTTGATGTATTGTTGTAGTTGGGTGTATATATACTGCATTGTAACCATGCTCTCTCGCTCTCACTTCAACCTCTGCTGCAGGACACAGACTTTGTGTCCCCTCTTCACTGAGAGCCGTGGGCTCGTTCTCGGCGCGCTTGCACGGCGCTGGGAGCGGAGCTTGTGACGGCGGTATGATAATAAAACTCTACTTAAAACCTCCAACAACGCCGCTTTATTTCATGCCGCCGCACTGGTGACCCCTTGAAGACGCACACGTTTTGTGCGACGCAGCCTTCTGATTTGGACGGCCACGCTGGCGAACCGACGCTAAAAAAAAACGAGCTGCCAGCGAACGCAGCACCCGAGCATGAATGCTCCGTCGCAGCGGCCTGACTGGTCCGCCCTCCCTGCGGCTTCAGGGAGACCTCGACGCGGAGCCAACACAGGCGAGTCGTTCTCCGGACATCACCCACGACCGGGAAAACTGCAGAAAACGTCATGGCGCGACCCTCGCCTGAGATCGGGACATCCACGTTGGACCAGCCGAGGGACACAGAACGTTTTCTCCCTCTCACCGCTACGCCTCCCTCTCAGCGATCCTACTCATCCACCCGAGCCTGAGGAACAAAGATCGTCTATCCCCTCCCGCCGCTCCAACGCATCTGCACGAGCCTGAGGGACAAAAGATTGTCTATTTCCTCTCACCGCTCCAACGCACCATGGCCAATCATGCAGCCACAGCTCAATCTGGATTTTATCGGCGCCGTCTGCGCCGATCTCCACCAAGATTCTGCACCCTGGTTCTCCTCTCCAGCGGCCCACCCAAGCACGGAACCCCCGCGCGCGCACCGGGGAGTTACGAGGACGACGCATCACGCACGGGACAATAAGGGCTACAAGAGACCGCCATCGTCCTCCGCCGCTACACATGCCCGAGAAAAACGGCCGATCGCCACCCTCGGAACCTTCAGGGCTGCCCGTTCACCTGAAGCAAGCACGCAGCTCGCCACTGGATTTTTTAATGGTCTCAGCCACGGCACAAAGGGATTTCAGCCGTCAGCTGTTCCCGGGGGGCTTTGGGGTTGCTCCTGCACCTAAAGCCAACACGCCAGTCCCTCTGCTTTTGTTTATTTTTTTCTTACAGCCGCTCCTGCTTTTCTTCATGGCCACGAGAGGAGCCAGAGACTAATTTTTCTTCTTCTGATCTCTGCATGTTCAGACGGGACATCGCGGAGCAGCAAACACTTTTGGCGCGACTCGAACGATTTTCCCGCGCCCAGTCAGCATGTACTACCCCCCCCCCCCTCCTCCTGCACAGAGCTTTTCCCTGCTCGCTGCCCAGACTGCAACATCGAGGTCACGGTCCCCTACCGTTCCCTCTGGGGGAGGAGCAGTGTAGCGGTTTGATTCAACCCCCACAACACACAGACAGAACACAGAGACAGTCAGCTCGCACTCCTGGGTTTTTTCCGCTGCATGCTGCGTTTACAGCCGTGAAGTTAAAGTGTTCATGCGTTTTGTCCTTACTGTGCTTCTTCTGAGCATCTTACATATGTAGATGTGCTTTGGTGTAAATCCCCACAAACAGACTGGTCAAACACAGCGCTCGGCTAGAGCAAATAACAGAACAGTGAAATGTGTATTAATGTCTACAGGCAGCCCCGTTTCGTCTGGCTCACTTCTGTGAGGTTAATTGTTGCCTTTCATGCAAATGTCTCATGCCTGTCCTGTATCTGTTTGATCAGACCAACTGCTGTGAATGCTTTGATGTATTGTTGTAGTTGGGTGTATATATACTGCATTGTAACCATGCTCTCTCACTCTCACTTCAACCTCTGCTGCAGGACACAGACTTTGTGTCCCCTCTTCACTGAGAGCCGTGGGCTCGCTCTCGGCGCGCTTGCACGGCGCTGGGAGCGGAACTTGTGACGGCGGTATGATAATAAAACTCTACTTAAAACCTCCAACAACGCCGCTTTATTTTATGCCGCCGCACAGGGAAGTTTATTCACCCAATCTGTATCCGTTAGTGAGGCCCTGAGGGCGGCCTTTAAAGATCTGTGAAAACGCTCGCATAACCCATTAGCCTGAGGGTGATAAGCGGTGGTGCGGTGAATTGTCGCCCCTAAGCTGCTGGCCATGGCTGACCAGAGCTCTGAGACAAATTGAGGCCCCCTATTGGACGTGATGTCTGATGGGACGCCGAAACGTGCCACCCAGTTTGTCAAAAAAACGCGAGCGACTTTCGCCGCTGTGGTTGACGCCAGAGGGACCGCCTCAGGCCAGCGCGTAGTGCGGTCTATCATCGTTAACTGGTGTGTGAAGCCTTGAGACGAAGGTAGTGGTCCCACGAGGTCGACATGAACGTGGTCAAACCTTCTAGCTGGGATTCGAAAAGGCTCTAGAGGGGCTTTTGTGTGTTTGTGTATTTTGGCGCGTTGACAAGACATGCAAGTTTTCGCCCATTCCTTCACATTTTTGCGCAGGCCCGGCCAAACAAACTTTTCGGCGACCATTTTAACCGAGGCGCGCACACCTGGGTGCGCGAGGGAGTGAATTGAGTCGAAAATACGGCGGCGCCATGCAGCTGGGACTACCGGGCGAGGTCGGCCGGTTGAGATGTCGCAGATTAGGGGGGTACACCGTCACGTAAACCCCTTTCCTCCAGTCTTAACCCTGTTGGTCCAGACAGGAGCGCGCGCACATCCGCGTCACCGCTTTGCTCCTCTGCCATGGCTGCGTAATCTATCCCTACGTGAATTGGGGCCGCGTACGTGTCCGCGTTGGCGAAGAGTTCTGCAGCTGAGGTAGTATAATCTGTCTCCTCGTGCTCTGGCGATGTCACAGCGCGAGAGAGGCAGTCTGCTACCACGTTAAGTTTGCCTGCCACATGTCGAATGTCTGTGGTGACCTCTGAAATTGCAGCTAGCTGTCTTTGTTGCCTGCCTGACCATGATTCTGAAATTTTAGCCATCGCAAAGGTGAGCGGTTTGTGGTCTACAAAAGCCGTGAAACTGCACTTTCTTCAGACCCGAATCCCACAGAAAACCTATGGGATCAGCTGAGTCGGCATGTAGAGGCTCGTAACCCTGCACCCCACAACCTCAATGACCTGAGGGCTGCCCTTCAAAAAGAGTGGAATTCCATGCCTCAGCAGACAATAAGTCGACTTGTGAACTGCATGAGATGTCGTTGTCAAGCTGCAATTGATGCTCAAGGGCACATGACAAGTTACCGAAACACTGACATTTTTTGTTGTGGTCTACCCACCAGAGTTGTTGGCTTTTGTTCCAGTAAGTTGTTTAAAATGAGGAAATCACAATTGCATGGTTCTACTTACTGTAAATGCCCTACTTTCATGATATATCACCGTAGAGTGAACTTTTTACATTTTCCATAAATTTCACCCTAAAGCTAAATATTTTTTTGTGAGTAGTGTATGTTAAACACACACACACACACAGGCTTATACAGAGTGTCCTAATTTTTTTCACGACTGTATATTGTATGACATGAAAAATGTGGTATTTGTGTGCATTTTGGTGAGATCCGGTTGCAGTGATGCAAAGGCCATTAGGACACATTTTTATGGCTTTAAATTCATGATTAAAATTCAGATACCGCATGGTTTGTAAGTTACCACTGGAAAATAAACTTGATGCCTTTCTTTGCCATTATTTTGGCCTTAAAAAAAAATCACATTACAAAATTATTTACACAATGGTCCAAATGTAACACTATCCACCAGCTTTGGGGACCACCAGGACATCAGTGGAATCTTATTCATACAGCAACAAATTACTCCTCTTACCTGACACAAGACGATGCACCCGTGGGTAGATGTCTTTGAGTGAAAACGTTGTTAATGGTGATCATCCAATAGTAATCTTCTAATATTCTTTTTCAAAATAATAATAAAAATACAACAGGGTTTCAAGACTTCAACGTCTGTCACTGCTGTAAGTCGAGTAACTGCACTGAGATGAAGTGATATAGCATCTTTATTGTGGGCAAGAAATGAATGAATGAAATAAGGCCAACTATGAGACACTAAAATCTGGTTAGATGTACAGGCCATGAAGCAGGTGGAAGTAAAATAACAAAAAAATACAAATAAAGATCAAAAATGGCATCAAATATTATTGCATCCTCTACAGTGACCAAACTACAGCTCAGATATAAGCAGATAGTGATGGCATATAAACAATATAATACACGTCTTTTAGAATTAATTTTCTGGACACTTTGTTACAGCATTAACATCGTGGTGACTCTGAGGGACCTGCTGCCCCCTGGTGGACAGGAATGAAACGATGCACTGGGCCTCTTCAACCCCTCTCCTCCTCCTCGCTTAAGATTTCTTGTACTCGATTCTCTCCACCTTAACGTCGTCACCAATCAGCTGATAAACATACGTCACTACTGTGGATGCCTGGATGTCCATTAATACAAATGAGGGGATGATGTTGCTGTAAGAGGAGAAGGTAAACATCAAGGTCAAAGCTTTTCCTACACCTTTAACAAGAATTACAGGGACAACGGGACTGGTTGTATCGATGGGATCTTCAGCAACTAGATTCTTAATAGAAATGTCAGGGCCATTCTAACTTTTTGTTGCACTAAAACAATACAATAATTGCACCAGAAATTATTCAGTCCCCATCATAAATTGTTTCTTTTGAAAATTGTTCAGCTGTTTGCAAAACACAAATCAAACAAGAAACATTTAAAATAGTTCAGCAGTAGAGATGGGTGTTATAATGCTAAGACAATATGGTTGACATTTTGATTATACCAGCCAACAGAGACAGTTTTAATAAAAAATTGAGAATTCAACATTTATTCAGTAGTCTTATTAAAACCAAAACTGATTGCTCTGGTGCAGTTGCACCTCCTGCCCAATGAAATTAGAGCTCCTCGGAGTTAGTAGGTATGTTCACATTACAGTTGCATCCTCTCAGTTGTCAATTACCAAGTAGAAAAAATAATTAAGAAATAGAATGGTCTTTTCAAAGCCACCAGACAACATAAAATAACACATTAACTTCACATACAAAACAAAATGAGTCTGCAACACAACTTTTACCTATGTAGGCAACACTGTAAATTTTCCATCTAAATGTTTCCAAAATGAGACTGATGGTGCATCAACTTTTGACCAGATGAACATCACTTCATCTGTAGCCGGAGTGGACCCACATTGCCTCCAACTAGAGCTGTACGTTATGGCAAAAAATTCATATCACGATACAAGTCATCTTATATCACGATAACAATATACAGTGGTGTGAAAAAGTGTTTGCCCCGTTCTGATTTCTCTTTTTTTTGTATGTTTGTCACACTTAAATATTTCAAATCATCAAAAAAATGAAAATATTAGACAAAGCTAACAAGTAAACACAAAATGCAGTTTTTAAATGAAGGTGTTTATTATTAAGGGAAAAAAATCCAAACCTACATGGCCCTGTGTCAAAAAGTGATTGCCCCCTAAACCTAATAACTGGTTGGGCCACCCTTAGCAGCAACAACTGCAATCAAGCGTTTGTGATACCTGGCAATGAGTCTTTTACAATGCTGTGGAGGAATTTTGGCCCACTCATCTTTGCAGAATTGTTGTAATTCAGCCACATTGGAGGGTTTTCGAGCATGAACCGCCTTTTAAAGGTCAAACCACAGCATCTCAATCAGATTCAGGTCAGGACTTTGACTAGGCCACTCCAAAGTCTTCATTTTGTTTTTCTTAAGCCATTCAGAGGTGGACTTGCTGTTGTGTTTTGGATCATTGTCCTGCTGCAGAACCCTAGTGGGCTTCAGCTTGAGGTCACGGACAGATGGCTGGACATTCTCTTTCAGGATTTTTTGGTAGACAGCAGAATTCATGGTTCCATTTACCACAGCAAGTCTTCCAGGTCCTGAAGCAGCAAAACAGCCCCAGACCATCACACTACCACCACCATAGTTTACTGTTGGTATGATGTTCCTTTTCTGAAACGCTGTGTTACTTTTACGCCAGATGTAACAGGACACACACCTTTCAAAAAGTTTAACTTTTTGAAAGGTGTATGAAAGGTGTGTGTCTCGTCAGTCCATTTCCCAAAAGTCTTGGGGATCATCAAGCTGTTTTCTGGCAAAACTGAGATGAGCCTTTATGTTCGTTTTGTTCAGCAGTGGTTTTCGTCTTGGAACTCTGCCATGCAGGCTATTTTTACCCAGTCTCTTTCTTATGGTGGAGTCATCAACACTGACCTTAACTGAGGCAAATGAGGTCTGCAGTTCTTTGGATATTGTTGTGGGGTCTTTTGTGACCTCTTGAATGAGTCGTCGCTGCGCTCTTGGGGTAATTTTGGTTGGGCTGGCCACTCCTGGGAAGGTTCACCACTGGTCCATGTTTTTGCCATTTGTGGATAATGGCTCTCACTGTGGTTTGCTGGAGTCCCAAAGCTTTAGAAATGGCTTTATAACCTTTTCCAGACTGATAGATCTCAATTACTTTGTTTCTCATTTGTTCCTGAATTTCTTTGGATTGCAGCATGATGTCTAGCCTTTGAAGATCTTTTCGTCTACTTCACATTGTCAGGCAGGTCCTATTTAAGTGATTTCTTGATTAAGAACAGGTGTGGCAGTAATCAGGCCTGGGTGTGGCTAAAGAAATTGAACTCAGCTTTCCAAAGATGTGATAAACCACATTTATGTTTTAACTGGGGGAGCAATCACTTTTTCACACATGGCCATGTAGGTTTGGATTTTTTTTTTTTACCCTTAATAATAAACACCATTTAAAAACTGCATTTTGTGTTTACTTGTGTTATCTCTGTCTAATATTTAAATTTGTTTGATGATCTGAAACATTTAAGTGTGACAAACATACAAAAAAATGAGAAATCAGGAAGGGGGCAAACACTTTTTCACACTACTGTATATCACGATATACATTTTATGTAAATTCTACAGTTTAGATTAAAAAAAAACTTTTTTACAGTACATGTACCTTTTTCCCTCATAATTTTCCAGTTGTTATAAAAGTTTTTGAATGTGCATTTGAGACTTGATTCTGATAAAGTTCAGGTTTTTCTTCTAAATCATATGTAAATAAAAAGTAAACATCAAGTTAAATATTTCCTGAGCCAGAGGAGAATAGCAAAAAAAAAAAAAAAAAAAAAAAAAAAAAAGTCTGAAAATTAGAAAATAACCCATTGCTGCCATCTACAGATATAAATTAGCTGTTAGTTTAAATCAGTGGAAATTTAAGTGTAGAGCTACACCCAGAAGATGCCACTCTGGCCTGATTTAACCTGTTTAATTCTTCGTAAAAGTATTTCAGATTGGTCATGATCTGAAAATCCAAGACACAAAAGGTAATGTAATAAAATACATGTGATGACTAACTTTATTCATTATCACTACTTGGCTAATTAAAATTATTAGAAATCAAATAAATTACATTAAAAGCCAACTTTCTCCTCTGACCCATTTTATTTTATTATTTATTTTGCATGTACACTACCGTTCAAAAGTTTGGGGTCACTTAGAAATTTCCTTATTTTTGAAAGAAAAGCACTTTTTTCGATGAAGATAACTTTAAACTAATCAGAAATACACTCTATACATTGCTAATGTGGTAAATGACTATTCTAGCTGCAAATGTCTGTTTTTTGTTGCAATATCTACATAGGTGTATAGAGGCCCATTTCCAGCAACTATCACTCCAGGGTTCTAATGGTACAATGTGTTTGCTCATTGCATCAGAAGGCTAATGGATGATTAGAAAACCCTTGTGCAATCATGTTAGGTCTGCAATGCTGTAATTGCTGCAAATGGAGGATTCTTTGATGAAAGCAAAGTTTGAAGGAAAAAATTATTATTTCAAATACAAATCATACCTTGTCAATGTCTTGACTATATTTTCTATTCATTTTACAACTCATGGTGGTAAATAAGTGTGACTTTTCATGGAAAACACAAAATAATTGTATGGGTGACCCCAAACTTTTGAACGGTAGTGTATGTGCCACCATCATGCACTTGTACAGCTTTAATATATTTTTTCAGACAAAACTAAGAAAACTCAGCAGTAATTTAAAATTTTGGAAAATTATCAGGATACAAGATAAACATAACAAAAACACAAATACTGACATTCCACTATAACCCTTTAAACCAGATAACTGATAAGATCAAACTAAACTGGAAACAAAAAGAAATAAAATACCTTGGAGTGAACATACCTAAAGATTTAAGCAAAATCTACAGAGCAAACTATGATAGGTTGGAACAAGAAATAAAAAAAGATACTGATAGATGGTCAATCTTAAATATGGATCTGAATTCAAAAATTAAGACAGTCAAAATCAGCATACAACCTAGACTGCTTTACCTCTTCCAAGCTCTACCAACAAAGATTCCTGGTGCCCAGTTCTCAAAGTGGGACAGGATGATATCGAGATTTGTTTGGGGAAGTAAAAAGCCAAGAGTGAAATATAAAACTCTCCAATTACCAAAAGAGAAAGGAGGCATGGGTCTACCGAGTCTAAAGGAATATTACTACTCAGCACAAATAAGATATATCATATGTTGGTGCGACGGAGGATATGAGGCAAAATGGAAAGAAATGGAAAAGGAAATTGAGGGACTCCCAGTACAAGCATAATAGGAGATAAGGATGCATATAAGCAAATCAAACAAATAGACCCAATCACTAAATTTACTTTGGAACTGTGGTATAAAATAGTACAAAAGTATAATATAAAGGAGGACAAAACTATTGAAATGGGTAGCATTTGACAGTCAGTTTGAACCGGCAAAGCAAGATAGGGGATACAAAAATCTGGTGAACAAGGGAATCACAGCATGGGGCAATATCGGAAAAAAAAAGACTTCGGGAGTTTTGTAAACATGAGAAGAAAATTTAAACTAGAAAAATCTGAATTCTTCAGATATCTGCAGATAAGAGACTATTATATGAAGAAGATTAGGCATAACCTCCACACAGATGTGAGCGAGATTATACAATTCATTTTAAGCTCGTACGCAGGAAATAAAATAAGAATTATTTCAAAGCTATATCAGAAACTTACGGCAAACAAACATTCAAGTAACTATATAAAGGAGAAATGGGAGAAAGAGCTAAATTTAAACATAACAGAAGAAAACTGGCAAGAAATATGGAAAACAATTAACAACAACAAACAACAATTTACATATTTATTCCATCTAGCTACAATGCTCTGCACTGGGTGTGTTTATATTTATATATCTATATATTTATTCCATCTAGCTACAATGCTCAGCACTGGGTGTGTTTATATTTATATATCTATATATTTATTCCATCTAGCTACAATGCTCCGCACTGTGTTTTTATATATCTACATATTATTCCATCTAGCTACATTGCTCCGCACTGTGTGTGTTTATATACTTGCATATTTATTCCACCTAGCTGCAATGCTCCGTACTGTGGGTGTTTATATGTTTACATATTTATTCCATCTAGCTACAATGCTCTGCACTGTGTGTTCATATATTCATATATTTATTCCATCCAGCTACAATGCTCTGCACTGTGTGTCTGTGTGTGTGTGTGTGTGTGTGTGTGTGTATATATTTTATAGTAATATGTACATATGTATATTAGCTGCTCTTGCTTGCTTGTTTTTTTTCTTGCCTTCTGATTGTTGCTCTGAGTGTTGCTATCCCTGTGCTGTTGCAATCCTGGAATTTCCCCGTTGTGGGACTAATAAAGGCTTATCTTATCTTATCTTATCTTATCTTAAACACAACACACATCAACAAGTTCAAGGACATGGAGGGAATTTGGATGGAAAAACCTGATTCGCTATTTCATTACACCACAGATTCAAAGAAAATATACAAATACCCAATCTATATGCTGGAGGGGCTGTGGGGCTCAAAATGTAGACCATTCACATATGTTTTGGAAATGCTGCAAAATCTCATCATTCTGGAAATCTATACATGTGACAATACAGAGGATATTAGGATATAATATACCAATGAACTGTAACTTGATGTATTTATGTGATCTTAAAAGAGACAATGTAATACAGGCTGAGGACAGATATCTAGTTAAAATCTTGCTGATTGCATGTAAAAAAACAATCACAAGAAAATGGCGATCAGAAGTTCTTCCTGACCCAGAGCAATGGACTGACATTGTTGAGGATATACGTTTAATGGAAAAACTAACATATCGACAAAGAATGCAAGAAGGACAATATGAAAAAAAATGGTGGAAATGGACACACTACAAAGTGCAACAACGAGACAGAAATTGAAAGAATAACCAAAGACACTGGAAAAACCAGAAGAATTAAGAGATGGAAACTAAAAACTTGATGCTCCAACATTTGTTCCCCCCCCCTTTTCTTTTTTTTTTCTTCCTCTAGCTCCTTTTTTTTAAATATAGAGACTGTGATCTGAATGTAATATGTATGATGAAAAATGAATAAAAATCAAAGTTACAAAAAAAATCAGACAATGTGATTTTCTGGATTTTTTTTTCTCATTTTGTCTCTCATAGTTGAGATATACTGTACCTATGATGAAAATTGGAGACCTCTCTCATCTTTTTAAGTGGGAGAACTCGCACAATTGGTGGCTGACTAAATACTTTTTTGCCCCACTGTAATTATTATGTGACTTCCAGCAGTTTATTATCAATTATTACTCCAAGAAATTTAGTTTCGGATACCCTTTCAATCTCTACACCATTTACACTGAGTTTAGATAATGAGTTGTTGTGATGATTGTTAAAAATTATAAATTTTGTCTTACTTAAATTGAGCGTTAATTTGTTTGAATCAAACCACAGTTTAAGCTTTCCTAATTCCTTTCCAAGTGTATCCAAAAGTTGTTCCAAATTGTTTCCACTGCATAATAAATTAGTGTCATCTGCAAACAATATTAAATCCATTTTTTCCGAAACTTTACATATGTCATTCATATACATATTGAATTACAATGGCCCCAAAACTGAACCCTGTGGGACTCCGCAAGTAACCTTCAGTAACTGAGTTTTTGCTACCAACACATGCATACTGACATCTGTTCTTTAAGTAACTACATAACCAGGACAGTGCTACCCCCCAATACCGTAATTTTGTAGTTTCTTTAACAATAATTTATGATCCACTGTATCAAATGGTTTTTTAAGATCCGGGAATACCCCAACTGAATACTCTTTATTTTCTACAGCAGTTGATATTTTTTCTATAAATTCCATTAGAACAAATGCAGTTGTCCTCTTATGTCTGAACCCATATTGCTGCTGACACAATAAATTATTCTTTGTTATGAAGTTGTCAATTCTCTCACAGAATATTTTTTCAAGTATCTTGGAAAATTGCGACAATAGTAAAATAGGTCTATAGTTTGAAAATTCCCCTCTGTCACCCGTCTTGTATATCGGAATTACTTTAGTTATTTTCATTGCACTGGGAAATATACCTGTTTGGAGAGACAGGTTACAAATATACGTCAGTGGCTCCACTAAGCATTCAATGATAGTTTTGACTAGAAGCATGTCAATACCATCACAATCCGTAGAGGTTTTACTTTTAAACGATTTAACAATTTCAATGACCTCTCTCTCGTCTTTTTTTTAAAAATTATTTTCAACCTTTATTTTACCAGGACTTCCTGGTAAAATAAAGGTTGAAAATAATAAAACCTTCAATGGAGAAGGTGGCTTCTAAACAAATAGTCTAAAATGTATTTATTTATTTAAGTTTTTGTAAAGGGTATACATGTCATTACAGCATTGCGTTGTTTACATTTTCATCACATATTCCCCCTTTTTTTTGACAACATTGGAAAAAATTATTACAACACCCTTTTTTTAAGTGAAAGAAAAAAAAAAGAGCAGAAAAATAAAAGAGCATCTGAGTAGCTTTGGTACAAAGAGAGGTGTCATTATTGAAATGGTGTTTGTGCAAAATTAGATCTGATGGAAGACACATATGCGTTCTAGGGTTGCCGAAAGTTCAAGAACCCATCCATGTCCTGTCTCAGTGCAAATGTCAACTTTTCCATCAAATAAATGTCCTGAATCACGTTAATCCAATCTTCAGGTGTAGGACAGTCTTTCGACATCCATTTTTTTGTTAGAGCTTTTTTACTTGCCAATATTAAAACACTGAATAAGTATTTTTCTCCTCGTCTTTCCAGTGATTCCGGTAGTAAACCCAAATACAAAGTTACAAAAGAAAAGGGAACTGTTAATTTGAATATTTTCCCCAATACTGTCTGTACATTGGTCCAATATTGGTGGATACAGGGATGGCAATTTTCCGCCGATCCGCAGATTTCCGCCGATTTATTTTCAAATTGATCATTTCTGTGAATCGTCTAAATCCGTTGAGAAAATTTTAGGGGGGGTAAGGTACCTTATTGTCACCGATGTTATCGATTTTAGTGAAAATCAACACGATTACATAAGCGCTCGGCGCTTCCCCGGGTCAGGTCTCCCGCGATAACCCGGATGTTTTGTACAGCTACTGCTGTATTGTTGGACCAATCAAATGGCTCGTTGTATGCTTTGTCAAAAATTCATGGCGGCGTGTTCGTGTTGGAATTCTGAGCTTTCGGTATCATTTTCAGCGGAATTATGAGATTTTTATCGGAGGATCAGGAGTCATCAGTGCTAGAAATAGACAAAAGTGTCAAAAATAAGTTTCGATGGAATTGGCTTGAGAGAAAAGTGACGGTAAAGGTGAAAATTGGCTCAAAGTTCGACGAGGTAACAGAAACACTCGGGACAATTTCTGAAGAAACCAGAAAAGGAGATGAAGTTCAAAGTTCAGAGACTGACACAGCTTGCCGCCAAAAGGAAGAAAGTTTCACATTAGAAGTGACTTGGTGACCAGTGTAAATAGTGTAATAAACTCCTATAGAACTGTTAAATATGTTGGACTAAAGACAGTGAGACAGGTTAAGTTAACTTTTCATTAAATTTAATGATTTATCTAAGTCTAGTATTTAATTTTTTATCATTTTTTTTAGTCTAAATTACTTCTGTTTTACTGAAAACCTCTCAGCTTCAGGGGGGCACCCCCCTGCCTCCCCCCCATAAGTCAATCGACCAAATTAGATTTCAGCTGAAATCAGAATTTCCTATTGCCATCCCTGCGGATAACTGGGCATGACCAAAACACATGAAAATGATTTGCAGTCTTTTCACCACACAAGCGCCAACAATTCAACCCTTTATGAGTAAATTTGTTTTGTGCAGGTGTTCTGAAAAATCTTACCAAATTTTTCCATCCAAATTCTCTCCACAGCAAGGATGAAGTACTTTTCCATTGTTGTTTATTTAGCTTTTCCCATATTTCCAGTTGTAAAGTGAAATTCCCCTCTTTTTCCCATCTCTCTTTTATATATGATGTGTTGTCTCCTTTTAAGTCTTGAAGACCGTGGTATATTTTAGAAATGTATCTGATCCCTGGGATCCCTTTATATACCATTAAGAAAACCTTCATAACACCTGACTGGGCCCTTTCCAAATCCTCCTTTTTAAGTATTTTGTTTATGTGGTGTCTAAGCTGAAAGAACCTGTAAAGGTCTTGATTTACTAGACCTTGTTTTTTCAAATCTTCAAAACTTCTTAAAGTTTGCCCTTTAAAAAAATCGTAATATTTTATCAGTCCGTTCTCTTTCCACTTTTTAAATCTAGTGTCTGTTTTATTAGGAGTAAAATCCTGATCATAGGAAATCCATTGCAATAATCGATAGGGTTCTTTAGTTTGATTCTCTCTGACTATCTTAAACCAAATTTTTAGTGGGGTCTCTATCCACAGGTTAGTGTTATTCAAAAGTTTAGGTAAGGCATTATTCCCTATTATCGCCTGTAGGGGAATGTCACTTGTTATTTGGCATTCTATCTCCTTCCATTGTGCAGTGTATACTGGGTTACATATCTCTATCAAAGTTTTAATTTGCGCGGCTTTAAAATAGTCCCTGATATTTGGCAATGCGAGCCCACCTTTGTCTTTGTTTAGCTGTAGGGTTCTATATCTGATTCTTGGTCTCTTGCCCTGCCATATGAATCTTGAGATCCTTCTGTCCAGTTCTTGCCATGTTTTTTTGGGAGGTTCTACCGGTATTGTTTGGAAAAGGTATAGAAGACGTGGAAGTATATTCATTTTGACTGCTTCAAGTCTTTGTGCAGTACCCAAGAATGGTATCATATTCCATCTTGCTAGATCAGATTTTATTTTTGTCATCAGTGGATCATAGTTTAGTGTTATAATTTTGTTGAGTTGTTTCGGGATATTGACCCCCAGATATTTCATCGATTCCATCTCCCAGTTAGTTGTGAATTTGCTTAGTAAATATTGATTTGGGTTATAGTTGAAAGTTAAAATTTGGGTTTTATGCATGTTTAATTCATACCCCGATAACTCTCCATACTCTGAAAAAACTGAGATTAGTTCTGGAAAAGAGGTGTCCGGCTGCCCCAGGTATATTAAAATGTCATCAGCAAACAGTGCTATTTTATGTTCCTTCTGACCAAGTGTAATACCTTGAATTTTTTGATTCTGTCTTATCCACTGGCTCAGAGGTTCTATGAAGATTGCAAGGAGCAGTGGAGACAAGGGGCAGCCCTTACAACATCCTCTTTCCAGTTCAAAAGATGATGATAATTTACCGTTAATCCTTATTTTAGCTGTTGTTTTTTTATATAATGTCTGGATAGTTCTAACGAAGTTGTTATGAAAATTGAAACTGGATAAGATTCTATATAGGAAAGACCAGTCAACTAAATCAAATGCTTTTTCAGCATCTAATCCCAGTATGGCAGCATTTAAATTATATTTTTTTATATGATGAATTATGTGTAAAGTGCTTCTAATGTTATCTTGTGTCTGTCTTTGTCTTATAAAACCTGTTTGGTCTAAATGAATTGGGTCTGTCAGTATATTTTCTAACCTTTTGGCAAGGATAGTGGTAAAAAGTTTATAGTGTGGCACATATGTTGGTTACATATTTCTCCACAAGTGTATTGCTGTATGTTTATTGTGTGCTACACGTCTCATGGAACAAAAGGGACTGAGCCTCTGAGAGACAACAGGAAGAGTGTGAGATTCGGCCTTTGTTTCAGGGAGACGACCGGGGGAGAGTTCCGGGCCACAGAGACTAAAGGACAATGGTGTGAGATCAAAGGGGTTACTTTGTGATTGGGATTAAGTACCATGTGACTGTATGTTTGATTAAACACCATGTGACTGCTGTTTCGTGCTCGGGGTATAAAACCCCAGATGTGAGATGAAAACTTCCTCTTTCTTGCTTTGAGATGGTTGGAGTATGTGATCTGTTAATAAAGCTGAATCTGAGGAATAAACTCAGCCTCATCCTTGACCACATTCTCCACACTGGTGACCTTACGACCTAAAATGAGCAGAAATAATTCTCCCGAGCGGGGCTCGGCAGAAGCCAGCCTGATGGCTGCCTCCACACTCCGGCTGCCCGACTTCTGGCAGCAGAGTCCGCACTCCTGGTTTAGCGCGGTCAAGGCGCAGTTCAACCTCCGGGGAATCTCGAAAGACGACACGAGATTCTACCATGTGGTGGCGAAGCTGGACAGCCACACAGTCCAGAGGGTGGAAGACCTGGTCAACCACCCACCGGACAGCGACAAATACAGCGCCTTGAAAGCTGCGCTTATCAGCCATTTCACCCCCTCCGTGCAACAGCGAGCAGAAGGGCTCCTGGTGTTGACGGAGTCGGAGAACGACAGACCCGTAGACCTGATGGTCAAAATGCTGAGGCTGAAAGACTCCGAGGAGTGCGAATTTATCTTCGCCCACCTTTTTCTCCAGACCCTGCTGCCAGCGGTGAGAGTTACCCTGGCAGATTCACCCCGGTTGGCCAAGCGAGACTACCACGGGCAAGGAGGCGCAGCGACTCGTCGACACCCACAAGCGGAGCACAGTTTCGGCTGCAACAGCGGAGCTAGGAGCGACGCCCGGAGACGGCATGGGGCCAGTGGTTGCAGCACCAGACGCGCCGACGACGGCAGCAGTCAGCACCAAGCGACAAGGAGCGGGCGACATCCTTTGCTTCTATCATCGCCGTTTTGCAGAGAGGGCACACAAGTGCCTCCCACCGTGCCACTTCAAGCGTTCGGGAAACGCCAAGACCGAGGGTCGTAGCGGCTGCGGCCCTCGGGGACGAGAACAAGCTGCTTTACCTGACGGATGCACGTTCGGGGAGACAATTCCTCATGGACACAGGCTCCCAGATGAGCTTCATCATGCCTTCCTACGCGGATCGGCTGATGCTGTCCAAGGTTCCCCGGGTGTCAGTGTCAGCAGCGAACGGCTCAGCTATTAAGATCTTCGGTGAGAGGACTCTGCTTCTGTCTTTGCAGGGTCGTTCATTTGAGTGGACTTTTGTTGTAGCTGCAGTCAGTTTCAACATGTTAGGGGCTGATTTCTTGTGCTCACATGGTTTATTGGTTGATCTTGCTAATAAACGTCTGGTTAATGCACTGTCTTTTCACTCTATTCCCTGCACAGCACGAGTGGCACCGCCAACTGCACAAGCCAACGTCACAGCTGCGGGTGGTAAGTTCCACGCACTCCTCACTCAGTTCCCAGCACTAACAGTCCCAACGTTTTCGGCAACAGTGGCCAAACATGGGGTGGAGCATTATATCACTACCACCGGCCCGCCCGTTTTTGCAAAAGCTCTGCGCCTGGACTCAGTTAAGCTGACCATAGCCTTACGATGGGCCGTTCAAGGTGCTGGAAACAGGAGAGAAGCATTTTTTGCTAGATTTGGGAGACAGACAGGAGTTGATTTGTATAAACAGACTCAAACCTGCTTTTGTTGTGGCGGATGAAGCAGTGCAGTTGGCGAGAGCCCCCCGTCGCGGCAGACCCCCTAGAAGGCATTCTACAGAACACCCACTGAGATTGACTAACAGTTCTAATCCACAGGGGCAGGAGGACGCTGCAGAAACAGCAAAGCCGGCTTTCAGCAGATACGGCAGGAGACTTAGAACTAGGCAACTGGTGGATTGATATGTAGTAATGTTATTATGTCATGTGTCTCTGGTTATGTTTGTCCCATTTTAGACGTTTGGGGGGGGGGGTCATGTGGCACATATGTTGGTTACATATTTCTCCACAAGTGTATTGCTGTATGTTTATTGTGTGCTACAAGTCTCATGGAACAAAAGGGACTGAGCCTCTGAGAGACAACAGGAAGAGTGTGAGATTCGGCCTTTGTTTCAGGGAGACGACCGGGGGAGAGTTCCGGGCCACAGAGACTAAAGGACAATGGTGTGAGATCAAAGGGGTTACTTTGTGATTGGGATTAAGTACCATGTGACTGTACGTTTGATTAAACACCATGTGACTGCCGTTTCATGCTCGGGGTATAAAACCCCAGATGTGAGATGAAAACTTCCTCTTTCTTGCTTTGAGATGGCTGGAGTATGTGATCTGTTAATAAAGCTGAATCTGAGGAATAAACTCAGCCTCATCCTTGACCACATTCTCCACAATAGTCCTGATTTAACACACTGATTGGTCTGTAGTTGGAGCAGTCTAATTTATCTTTTCAGGTTTAGGTATGACTGCAATGACCCCTTCTCTCCAGGAGGGGGGGGATTTCTCCTGTGTGGAGGACATAGTTAAATGTTTTCAGGAGGAGAGGAGATAGTTGCTGTTTAAAGGTTTTGTACCACTCTGCTGTATAACCATCTGCTTCTGGGGATTTGTTAGCTTTTGCAACAGCGGCTCGATTCCGAGTTTTTTTTTCCCTTCCTCTCTCTTTTGATCACTTTTTTTTTTCACCCCACTTATATCACGGACACACAGATCATCCCAAATGTCTCCTGAGCTGGTGGACGGAGCCACTGTTTATAGCAGGATACGATACAACAGGGAAGAGCTGCTAGCATTTAACCGCCACCCGGTCCCACTGGAAAAACTCGACATACCGAGAGAATTGAGGTGAAAGCGTCGCGGCTGCCGGGCTGGAGTAAGGCGGAGGACAAAAAATATAAGGTACAGACCCTCCCTTCCATCTGTTGTCATGGGAAATGTACGGTCGATACTGGGAAAGTTAGATGAGCTAGCGGCTATCTCCCGTTATGATAGCACTTACCGGGAGTGCTCTCTCCTTTTGTTTACTGAGACGTGGCTAACTGAACTAGCAGCAGATGCTAACATTGAGCTGGAGGGTTTTCACATGATACGAGCTGACCGAACACCAGAGAGTGGCAAAACTAGGGGCGGTGGAGTGATAATGTATGTTAACAACAACTGGTGCAGACCGGGACATATCACTGTTAAACAACGACACTGCAGCAAAGACATTGAGTTGCTAGCTGTTAGCATGAGGCCTACATATCTCCCGAGAGAACACTCACACGTGATCTGCATTGTTGTTTATGCAAATCCGACGGCGAACGCTGGGACAGCGCGTGACGTCATCCATTCAGTAACCAGCAGGCTGCAGACAGAACACCCAGATGCTCTTCTCCTCATCTCAGGCGATTTCAACCATGTTTCACTGTCTCCCATTCTGCCCACTTTCACCCAGTATGTCACATGCCACACTAGAGACAATAAAACACTGGATTTGTTCTACGCAAACACTAAGGAGGCGTACACCTCATCACAACTCCCCCCACTTGGGGGATCGGATCACAACTTGGTTCATCTCCGACCGGTGTACAAACCCCTAGTGCACAGACAACCTCCGGCCATGCACACTGTGGAGTTATGGTCTGAGGAGACAATGGACACTCTAAAGGACTGTTTTGAAGCCACTGCCTGGAAGCAGCTCTGCAATCCACATGGTGAGGACATCGATGGCCTCATTCACACCTTCACGGGCTACCTCAGCTTCTGTGTGGACAAATCCGTTCCCACCAAGACCATACGACGTCACTCAAACAACAAACCCTGGATCAACCCTGAGATAAAAACACTTCTGAGAGAGAAGAAGAGGATCTTCAGGTCGGGGAACAGGGAGATGCTGAAGTCCGTACAGAGGGAGCTGAGGAGAAAGATCAGAGAAGGCAAGGACAGCTTCAGGAAGAAGATGGAGGACAAGCTGCAACAGAGCGACATCAGCGGGGTCTGGAGAAACCTCAAAACCATCTCGGGGCTCCAGAATACCTCCCCCCAGGCCACGGGGGGCAGGGAGTGGGCGAACAACCTGAATCTGTTTTTCAATAGATTTGACCAACCGCCCTCCCCCCTGTCTGCACAACAACCACTGCTGCCTCTAAGAAATCAAGTCCTGCTGCCCACTCCCCACTCCACCGACACCCCCCCCACTCCCAACACACAGCCCCCCATCCTGACCCTGACCAAGACCCAGGTGAGGACGGAGCTGAGGAAGATCAAGGCGAGGAAGGCGTCGGGACCGGACGGCATCAGCGCAAAGCTCCTCAAGTCCTGTGCAGACCAGCTGTGTGGGATTGTGACGTATATCTTCAACATGAGCCTGAAACTGGGGAGGGTACCACAGCTGTGGAAAACATCTTGTGTGGTACCTGTACCAAAAACTTCCCACCCCAAAGACCTGAACAGCTACAGACCGGTGGCCTTGACGTCCCACTTGATGAAGACCCTGGAGAGACTGCTCCTTGCTCATCTCCGCCCCCTGGTGGAACCAGCGATGGATCCACTCCAGTTCGCCTACCAGCATGGCATTGGGGTGGAGGATGCGGTGATCTTCCTCCTTCACCGTTCTCTGTCCCACCTGGAGAAGCCCGGGAATATGGTGAGGATCATGTTCTTTGACGTCTCCAGTGCTTTCAACACCATCCAACCGATGATCCTGAAGGACAAGCTGCTGCGCGCAGGGGTGGACCAGCACCTGTCATCATGGATCCTGGACTACCTCACGAACCGGCCTCAGTTTGTGAGAACCCGGGACTGTGTTTCCGACACGATCATCAGTAGCACGGGGGCCCCCCAGGGAACGGTGCTGGCTCCCTTCCTGTTCACTCTTTATACTGCGGACTTCTCACACAACACAACACATTGCCATCTACAGAAGTTCTCTGATGACTCTGCGATCGTTGGTCTCATCTCCAACGGAGATGAAGCTGAGTACAGAGGGCTTATCCAGGACTTTGTGGACTGGTGCCATCGGAACTGCCTCCAGATCAACGCGAGGAAAACTAAGGAGCTGGTGGTGGACTGCCGCAGGCATGGGCAGCCCCTCACAGCACCAGTAAATATACAGGGAACAGACATCGAGATGGTGACATCCTATAAGTACCTGGGTATTCATCTGAACAATAAACTAGACTGGTCACACAATACTGATGCACTCTACAAGAAGGGACAGCGCAGACTGTTCCTGCTGAGGAGACTCAGGTCTTTTGGTGTACAAGGGGCGCTGCTGAAGTCATTCTATGACACGGTGGTGGCATCAGCCATCACTTTTGGAGTGGTCTGCTGGGGCAGTGGCATTACTGCAGCCGATAGAAAGAGACTGAACAAACTGATTAAGAAAGCTAGCTCTGTCCTGGGGCAGCGCCTTGATCCGATGGAGGAGATAGGAGAGAGAAGGACGGTGGCTAAACTGTCATCTCTGCTGGAGTCCGAGTTCCACCCTATGCAGGACATACTGGATGCACTGAGGAGCTCATTTAGCAGCAGACTACATCATCCCAGGTGCACAACCGAGAGGTTTCGTAGGTCCTTCCTACCAACGGCTGTCAGACTGTACAACCTAAGCAGGGCTGCTCGCAGAGATAGCAAAAAGACGTAACAAACTAATAGTTTTTTTGAATGCAAAAGATGCAATAGACTTACACAATGGTCCTCTCCGGCATACAACTAGGAACATACCGGTCGCTATGGAGGGTGAGAATATGTATGGGCACATAATCATACCATGTAGGATAACTAAATAGATGGTTATGCTGTTTCATCCCACCTAGCAACAATGCTCTGCACTGTGTGTGTTTATATATTTACATATTTATTCCATCTAGCTACAATGCTCAGCACTGGGTGTGTTTATATTTATATATCTATATATTTATTCCATCTAGCTACAATGCTCCGCACTGTGTTTTTATATATCTACATATTATTCCATCTAGCTACATTGCTCCGCACTGTGTGTGTTTATATACTTGCATATTTATTCCACCTAGCTGCAATGCTCCGTACTGTGGGTGTTTATATATTTACATATTTATTCCATCTAGCTACAATGCTCTGCACTGTGTGTTTATATATTCATATATTTATTCCATCCAGCTACAATGCTCTGCACTGTGTGTCTGTGTGTGTGTGTGTATATATATATTTTATAGTAATATGTACATATGTATATTAGCTGCTCTTGCTTGCTTGTTTTTTTGTTTTTTTCTTGCCTTCTGATTGTTGCTCTGAGTGTTGCTATCCCTGTGCTGTTGCAATCCTGGAATTTCCCCGTTGTGGGACTAATAAAGGCTTATCTTATCTTATCTTATCTTATCTTTAATTTTCATAATTGCTTTTTCTAATTCTTTAGGTTGTATTTCTGCCAGTAGTTTTTTATTTTGTGACTCAGTAAGTTGGGGAAGATCTAATGTATTTAGGAAGGCTTCGGATGCGTCTTTGTGTTTTTTGAGGGAATACAAGTTCCCTCAAAAAAGTTTCGTATGCTGATTTTGACTGTCTTAATTTTTGAATTCAGATCCATATTTAAGATTGACCATCTATCAATATCTTTTTTTATTTCTTGTTCTAACCTATCATAGTTTGCTTTATAGATTTTGCTTAAATCTTTAGGTATGTTCACTCCAAGGTATTTTATTTCTTTTTGTTTCCAGTTTAGTTTGATCTTATCAGTTATCTGGTTTAAAGGGTTATAGTGGAATGTCAGTATTTGTGTTTTTGTTATGTTTATCTTGTATCCTGATAGTTTTCCAAAATTTTCTATCAAATCCATCATTTCCATTATTGATTCATCTGGTTGTTCAAGGTAAACTATAATATCGTCTGCAAATAGCATAGAAATAGAATGGCATAGAAATAGAAAATCTTGTAGTGTCTCCTCATAACCCTGTACTGTCAGACCATTGTCTGTTAACCTTTGATTTTACTATTTCTGACTATTTGGCTCCTAAAGAAAAATATTATCACAGTAGATGCCTCTCAGATGATGCTGTTTCCAAATTTATGCAGATTGTTTCCTCTATGCCATGTGTCAACACAACGGAAATAAGCTATAGACAGCTTGCTCCTTCTGTAATTGATAACATGGTGGATAGTGTTTCAGCTTCTCTGCATCAGGCTCTAGACTTGGTGGCCCCCTTAAAAAAGAAAAAGTCTAATCAGAGATTTTTAACTCCTTGGTTCAACACAGAAACTCGTAGCTTAAAACAGAAGACTCGTCAATTAGAAAGAAAATGGCGCTCTACTAATTTAGATGAAATCTATTTAGCTTGGAGAAATCATCTTTTAATTTATAAAAAATCTCTTAGAAAAGCTAGAACGAGTTATTACTCTGCATTAATAGAAGAGAACAAGAATAATCCCAGGTTTCTTTTCAGTACTGTAGCCAGGTTGACAAAGACTCAGGACTCTGTCAATCCTAGCATTCCCTTAGAGCTTACTAGTCAGGACTTTATGAACTTTTTCAATAATAAAATTTCATCCATCAGAGATAAAAATCAATCAGATTCTTCCCACAGTTAACTTAAATACTGTAACTATTACAACTCCTTCTATTGATGTCTGTCTTGATGAGTTTACTCCAATCGACCTTTGTGAGTTAGACAAAATAGTTTCCTCATCCAAACCTTCAACTTGTCTTTTAGACCCTATTCCTACCAGGTTATTTAAAGAAGTCTTCCCACTTATTGGTAGCTTTATTCTTCATATAATCAATTCTTCATTAACTTTAGGCCATGTACCGCAGGCTTTTAAAACGGCTGTAATTAAACCCTTACTCAAAAAGCCAACGCTAGATCCAGGAGCTTTAGCTAACTATAGACCAATCTCTAATCTCCCTTTCATTTCAAAAATCTTAGAAAGAGTTGTTGCTACGCAATTATTTGACCACCTGCAGGGAAATGGTTTACTTGAAGAGTTTCAATCTGGGTTTAGAATCCATCATAGTACTGAAACAGCCTTAGCGAAGGTCGCTAACGACCTCCTCATTGCATCTGATAATGGACTAGTTTCTGTACTTGTCCTTTTAGATCTTAGTGCAGCTTTTGATACTATTGATCATAATATTCTACTTGATAGATTAGAACACTATGTTGGACTTAATGGAACTTCGTTGCAGTGGTTTAGATCTTATTTATCTGATAGGTTCCAGTTTGTTCATGTAAATGATGAGTTTTCTTTTAGCTCAAAGCTTAGTCATGGAGTTCCACAGGGATCTGTGCTAGGCCCTACTCTTTTTAGTTTATATATGCTTCCGTTAGGCAACATTATTAGAAAGCACTGTATACATTTTCATTGTTATGCAGATGACACACAATTATACCTGTCAATGAAGCCAGATGATACTAATCAATTAGCCAAGTTAGAAGCCTGTCTTAAGGAAATTAAAGCTTGGATGACTTGTAATTTCCTGCTATTAAATTCAGATAAGACTGAAGTCATTCTTGTTGGTCCAAAAAACCTTAGAAATTCCTTTCCAAATCAAACTTTCAGTTTGGATGCAGTTACTCTTTCTCTTAATAGCTCTGTGAGGAACCTTGGAGTTATTTTTGATCAGGATTTGTCCTTCAATTCACATATTAAATTTGTTTCTAAGACTGCCTTCTATCATTTGCGTAATATTGCCAAGATTAGGAGCATCTTGTCTCAGAGTGATGCTGAGAAGCTGATCCACGCTTTTGTTAGCTCGAGATTAGATTATTGTAATTCTTTATTATCAGGCTGTCCTAAAACATCTTTAAAAAGTCTTCAGCTGATCCAAAATGCTGCAGCAAGAGTTTTAACAGGTACTAGAAAGAGAGATCATATCTCTCCGGTTCTGGCCTCCCTTCATTGGCTTCCCATAGAGTTTAGAATTAAGTTTAAAATCCTTCTTCTTACTTACAAAGCTTTAAACAATCAGGCTCCTTTTTATTTAAAAAATCTGATACTACCGTATCATCCTAACAGAGCACTACGCTCCCAAAATGCAGGATTACTTGTAATACCTAGAATCTCCAAAAGTACAATGGGAGGCAGAGCCTTCAGTTATCAAGCTCCTCTCCTGTGGAATCAGCTGCCAATCTGGATTCGGGAGTCAGACTCGATCTCTGTTTTTAAGAATAGGGCTAAAACCTACCTTTTTGATATAGCCTACAATTAGGGAGGGATCATGTGTTTCTGAACCCTCCCTTAGTTATGCTGCTAATAGGTTTAGTCAGCCGGGGGACCTCCAGTAATGCACTGGGCCTCACTCCTTTCCTCACTCTCTATGAAATATTTTTTTTTTTTTGCTGGTCATTAACATTTGTTTGTTCTTTCCCATAGATTGAGTCCCCATCGTGCTGTTTGCTCTCTACATGTCTGTTCTTTTCTTCTTCTCTATCCCCTCACCCCCCAGCCAGTCGCAGCAGATGACTGCCCCTCCCTGAGCCTGGTTCTGCTGGAGGTTTCTTCCTGTTAAAAGGGAGTTTTTCCTCTCCACCGTCGCCAAGTGCTTGCTCACAGGGGATCGCCTGATTGCTGGGGTCTTTCTGCAACTGTGGGGGTCCCCCCTACAGTTGATAGTGCTATGAGATGACTGTTGTTGTGAAATGGCGCTATATAAATAAAGTTGAATTGAATTGAAATAGCCCAATCTTGTGTTCCGCTCCCTTTATTGTTACACCTTTTAATTTCTTGTTTTGTCGCATCGCTTGAACCAGTGGCTCTATGAACAGAGCAAACAAGGTGGGTGATAGGCAGCATCCCTGCCTAGTTCATCTTTGTATATTTACTTTGTCTGTTAAGCTACCGTTTATCTTGATTCTTGCCACAGGTTTTTGATACAGCGTCCTTATGCATTGTACTGATTTTTCGTTAAATCCAAAGCGTTCCAGCACATTATACAGGAACATCCAATTAACCCTATCAAATGCTTTTTCTGCGTCTAAACTCATTATTACTGCGCTTTTCTTTTCTTTATGTATTTGATTAATTATATGTATTGTTCTCCTGATATTATCATGTGTTTGGCGTCCCTCTATGAAACCAGTTTGATCATCCTCTATCAATTCCGTCAAGAATGTCTTTATTCGTTTACAGATAATTGTTGTATATATTTTATAATCCACATTTAATAAAGAGATTGGCCTATAGTTTCTGCATTGTTCCCTATCTTTCCCTGGCTTTAAAATAACTGAAATAATGGCTTCGTTCCATGATGGAGGTATTTTGTTGTTGTTTAATGTCCAATTAAATGACTTTAGGAGCTGTGGCGTGAGTTCTTCTATAAACAGTTTATAAAACTCAGAGGGGTATCCATCACTACCTGGTGATTTACCGTTTTTAAGTGACTTAATCACATCTTTAATCTCTTGTGTTGTTATTTCTGCTGTTAGCTTTTCATTTTGTTGGTTTCCTATTGATGGCAAGTCCAATGTGCATAGAAATTTTTTAATATCCTTAACATTTGTCTCTTCAGGTTGTGAGTATAGTTCTTGATAGAATTTATGGAATATTTCTTCGATGTTTTCTGGGGTAACTGTGGTTTTATTTGTAATGGGGTCCTTAATCTTATATACATTATTCACTGTTTGTTGTTTTCTTAACCGTTTTGCCAGCAGTTTTGTGGCCTTTGGCCCCGTTTCATAATATTTTTGTTTTAAATATCTATTTTTCCTTTCAATTTCATCTATTTGTATTTCTTTTATCTTTATTTTTTCTTCCTTAATTTCTTGATATATTTTTGGGTCATTTGTGCTTAGATGTTTACGTTCTAATTCCCTCAGTCTCTCACATCTTTGTTCATATGATTCCAGTTTAGACTTTTTTGCTTTTCCTGATTCAACAATTAATTTGCCTCTTAACACGGCTTTTAGTGCATCCCATAGTATTGTTGGGTCCACTTCTCCATTATCATTCTCCTCGATATACTCATTTATGTTTACCTTTATTCTTTCTTTCATTTTCCTCATCATTTAATAGTCCTACATTAAGTTTCCATGTTGTTTGCCTTTTTCTATTGTTTAAATATATTTCCATGTATATAGGATTATGATCTGATATTTCTGCCCCTCCAATCCGACAATTTCTCACCCTGTGTCTGTCATCTTCATTCATAAGGAAGTAATCTATTCTAGAGTGTACTTTATGGACTGCTGAATAATGTGTATAGTCTTTTTCGAGTGGGTGCAGGTCCCTCCATACGTCTACCATACCCATTTCTGCCAGTGAGGTTCTTATGAACTTTGTTACATGTTTTTTTGTCTTCTTAACACTTGTTGTGTCAACTTCATGATCCATGACAGCATTTAAGTCTCCTCCACAAATTAGGACTCCTTCACTGTGTGTTGCTATGAGATCAAACAGTTGTTGAAAAAAACCCTCGTCACTTTCTGGTGGGGCATAGATGTTCACTAATGTGATCTGCATACCATCTATTCTTCCCTTTATTATTACATAGCTGCCTTCTTTATCCTGGACTTCTTGTTCACATTCAAATTGTATTTTATTTGAAATTAGTATCATAACCCCCTTTTAGTTCCTCCCTTAAATGAACTGTAGTAGGAGTTCTTATAGCCAAATCTCTTTAGTTTCTCATGTTCTGTCTTGTTCAAATGTGTCTCTTGCATAAATATAATTTCGGCTTTTTCCTTCTTGAATTTTCTTATTATTCTTTCCCTTTTAACAGGTGGGTTCAGACCATTCACGTTTAATGTCATTATCTTAAGATTTTTAACCATATTCATGTTTTTCCATTTTTTTAACTTGTGCTCCTAACCCCTTTAACAACAAAACTAACACATATTTGTATAAAAACACATTAACGAATCTCGACCTCCGTACTTTGGGCCTTTCTTCTGCCCACTGGTCCCTGTTGGTGGGTGGAGGGATTGTCCTCACCGAGTGTGGGGCCCTCCCTAGACCTGTAGTTACTATCCAAGTAATAGTCATTAGTCTAGAAATGTCCAACAAAAATCACTTAAACCTCTCCTAGCCGTTAGTTTCTCTTTTACCTTGTCTTCTTGGCCTTCATTTCTTCTGTGTCCTTCTTAATCTTTGTTATAATCTAGGCTTTCCGTTGAAAGCCTTGCAGTTTTTCTTGGGCCCGGTGCGCCACATCCGTCTCCCGCCCTCTGCCGCTCACTCGCCTCCACTCC
Organism: Pholidichthys leucotaenia; assembly: GCA_020510985.1. Taxonomy (NCBI): domain Eukaryota; kingdom Metazoa; phylum Chordata; class Actinopteri; order Cichliformes; family Pholidichthyidae; genus Pholidichthys; species Pholidichthys leucotaenia. The sequence goes on along the minus strand of CM035842.1, from coordinate 67,445,109 downwards.
GGTTGTCGCGATGCGTTCCGTGCCGCCGCTGCTCCAGCCGCTTCCTCCAGTACGCTCACCACAAAGCCTCGCTCCGTCATGTCCCGCGCTGCCTCTCTGGCCGTGTTGTAGGTTTTCACGCCGTCCTCCCAATGAATTCTCATCTTCGTTAGCAGTGTTTGGAACCTAATTTTTTTCTCTTTCAGCATTTTTTTAATGTTGGCATATTTCTTTCGCTGCTGCACAATTTCAGTTGGGTAGTCATGGTCAAAGAGTATCTGTTTGTCGCCGACTCGTATCTTTTTTTTTTCCACGCTTGTGTCAGGATTCTTTCCTTTACGTCGTATATTAGAAAGTTTACCACAACTGGCCTGGGTGTAGAGTTTGGATTCAGGTTCTGTGCCAAGGCTCTGTGCGCTCGTTGGATCTGCAGGTCTGTTTCATCGGGCAGCTCAAGCTCTTTTTTAAGAATTGATCCATGAATTTCGTCATCGAGTTGCCTTCAATGCCCTCCAGAATCCCGAAGATGCGTATATTGCTCCGCCTGGACCTGCTCTTCAGGTCGGTTATTTCTTTCTGCATCCTCTGTGTTTGTGCCGTCAGGGTCTGCAGCCGCTCGCTTGCCTCGGTCTTCCAGTCTTCCAAATCTGATATTCGAGCCTGTGCTTCTGCCATACACGCCCGTTGAGTGCGCAGTTCCTCCATGGTTTCAGCTAGCTTGCGTTCCATTTCTTTTCGGAAACCCATAATTTCCTCCTTCATCTCTTTTTTCAGTTCTTCCTTAAGAGCCGTTAAATCCTGTTGGAGTTGTCGCTTGAAGTCTTTTATGTCTTTACTTATACTGGCAAAGCCAGTGTTCATAATATCGAGTTTGGCGTCCTCCATTTTCTCTGCTGTAGTCACCTCGTTTTTTTTTGGGCCTCGTGTTCAGCGATTTCTCCTGCGTTGTTGAAGAGGGATTCTTTAGTTTTACCCTGCTTTTGTCCGTGTGCCCGGCTTCTTCGTGTTTTCATCCCTTGGTTTATTGATCCATTTATGTCGAGTTGGCCATTTACCAGAGATTTTTAATCCGACTAGGGAGAGCTCTCTGTTTAAGCGTTATGTCTCTCCGCCATCTTCCCGGAAGTCCCGCATTGTCTGATTTTTAAAGAATTTATTTGCAAATTATTGTGGAAAATAAGTATTTGGTCAATAACAAAAGTTCATCTCAATACTTTGTTATATACCCTTTGTTGGCAATGACAGAGGTCACACGTTTTCTGTAAGTCTTCACAAGGTTTTCACACACTGTTGCTGGTATTTTGGCCCATTCCTCCATGCAGATCTCCTCTAGAGCAGTGATGTTTTGGGGCTGTCGCTGGGCAACACGGACTTTCAACTCCCTCCAAAGATTTTCTATGGGGTTGAGATCTGGAGACTGGCTAGGCCACTCCAGGACCTTGAAATGCTTCTTACGAAGCCACTCCTTCGTTGCCCGGGCGGTGTGTTTGGGATCATTGTCATGCTGAAAGACCCAGCCACATTTCATCTTCAATGCCCTTGCTGATGGAAGGAGGTTTTCACTCAAAATCTCACGATACATGGCCCCATTCATTCTTTCCTTTACATGGATCAGTCGTCCTTGTCCCTTTGCAGAAAAACAGCCCCAAAGCATGATGTTTCCACCCCCATGATTCACAGTAGGTATGGTGTTCTTTGGATGCAACTCAGCATTCTTTCTCCTCCAAACATGACAAGTTGAGTTTTTACCAAAAAGTTCTATTTTGGTTTCATCTGACCATATGACATTCTCCCAATCCTCTTCTGGATCATCCAAATGCTCTCTAGCAAACTTCAGACGGGCCTGGACATGTACTGGCTTAAGCAGGGGGACACGTCTGGCACTGCAGGATTTGAGTCCCTGGCGGCGTAGAGTGTTACTAATGGTAGCCTTTGTTACTTTGGTCCCAGCTCTCTGCAGGTCATTCACTAGGTCCCCCCGTGTGGTTCTGGGATTTTTGCTCACCGTTCTCGTGATCATTTTGATCCCACGGGGTGAGATCTTGCGTGGAGCCCCAGATCAAGAGAGATTATCAGTGGTCTTGTATGTCTTCCATTTTCTAATAATTGCTCCCACAGTTGATTTCTTCACACCAAGCTGCTTACCTATTGCAGATTCAGTCTTCCCAGCCTGGTGCAGGGTTACAATTTTGTTTCTGGTGTCCTTTGACAGCTCTTTGGTCTTGGCCATAGTGGAGTTTGTAGTCTGACTGATTGAGGTTGTGGACAGGTGTCTTTTATACTGATAAGTTCAAACAGGTGCCATTAATACAGGTTACGAGTGGAGGACAGAGGAGCCTTTTAAAGAAGAAGTTACAGGTCTGTGAGAGCCAGAAATCTTGCTTGTTTGTAGGTGACCAAATACTTATTTTCCACCATAATTTGCAAATAAATTCTTTAAAAATCAGACAATGTGATTTTCTGGATTTTTTTTTCCTCATTTTGTCTCTCATAGTTGAGGTATATCTATGATGAAAATTGGAGACCTCTCTCATCTTTTAAGTGGGAGAACTTGCACAATTGGTGGCTGACTAAATACTTTCTTGCCCCACTGTATATTAAAGGTAAAATATCCAAATCAATCGCAATACTACACAGAGTGAAATATTTGCTCAATCAACCCACACTTTATACTTTGTATCATTCATTAATACTCCCACACATGACATATTGTACTGAAGTATGGGGAAATACATATAAAACAAACATATATCCAATCTTTATGCTTCAGAAGAGAGCTATTAGAATAATAAACAAAGCCGCTTACAGGGAACCAACAAACCCACTTTTTCTTAAATTAAAATCTCTCAAGTTGAAAGATCTGGTTGACTTTAAAACTGCAGTAATAATGTTTAAAGTGAACAATCTATCACTGCCCGCAAATATCCAAAAGTTGTTCCAAATAAGGGAGAAACAATATCATTTCAGAGGAACATGTATATTTCTAAAACCTTCAGTGAGAACTACCACCAAGCAACACTGTGTCTCAGTGCAAGGAGTCAGATTGTGGAACGCTTTTGGACCTGAATTAAAATCATGTACAACGCTTGGACAATTTAAACAAAAACTAAAGGAAGAAATACTCCAAACATATATGCAAGATGACATAAAATCACATAAGAATTGTCATATTCAGTCTGTGTTGTGCTGTTGCTTAGGTTTTTTTCTGTTTTTTGTTTTTTGTCACGTTTTGTCTTAGCTTTGTTCTGAATTGTAATCGCTCCTGTTTTGTTTTTCTTTTGAATTCTTGGATGGAATATGGGTGGGCAATATAAGCTGCGGCTTCAGCCATCACCCATTTCGGATAACTTATGTTGAACTGTATAATCAGAGGAGTTATTGTTTAATTTGACCTTGTTAGATTTTTTTCCCCCCTTTGTTATATTATTCTGTTCTTTTCTTTTAATCTTTACTTTTAATCCATCCAAAATAAAGATTCATTCATTCAGATAGGAGTATGTAATCCATTCAGAAACAGCTATATTAAAATTTACATATATGTATAAGAATATAACATAATATAAAGTATACTGCTCATATATCTATGCCTTAAATTATACCACAATATGAATTTCAGGCCATACCGCCCAACCCTATTGAGCAGCTTAACTCTTTAAATGTTTCTCGTTTGGTAAGACAGCAGACAGATCAGCATATGTGGTCCATCTGGTCTCCTACCTTTCCAGTGCACTGTAGGCTCCTGTAGCTGAACCGGGGTTGATGTAGAACTTGTTTTCATTCTCAAACGCCTCAAACTTGTGAGTGTGCCCGGAGATGAGAATGTCGACGTCTAATTGCCTCTGGAGCAGTGCAAGGCTGGCCATGTCACCCCAAGGGATCACCTGGTGGCCGTGGATGAGGCCAATCTTAAACTGACCCACTGTGACCACCTTCTGCTCTGGGTAGTTTAGGTTCTAAGACAAGGTGAGAGTAAATGTGTGAGACAGAAAAAGAACATCCATTCCTTTCTCCTTGCAATTACATTTTTCAGCCACATAAATTATACTTTATTAGAAACTCTCTAAATTAAAATCTTGCTGAACTTGAATGTGCTAATGTTTAGTATTTTCCACAAAAACACAGACAGACCTCATCAAAGTCTCCTCGGACTATGTGGACATCCCCGGCAAGGGTTTTCAGGTAGTCATAGCTCTCTTTGGTGCAGAGGTTGCCTGTGCAGAGAATGTGCTGGATCTTCCCTGGGACCAGCAGCTTCTTGAACTTGGCTGGCAGCGTGTTGCACCGGTGGGGGATGTGCAGGTCACCTAACACCAGGACCAACTGACAGCATCACACAGACACACACAGACAGTTCAGTTAAACCACCACTGAGTCGTGGGAGAGATCAGGATATGAAATTAGAGAGGACCAAGGACAGAGCCCTGTGGGATGTCTCTGGTCCATTCTGCTGCCGAAAAACAACACCCACAGAGTCCACTGTAACCTCAGTTGGTTGTTGTTAGAATATCATAGATCTTTTTTCAAACACGCCAAAGGATGTCCAGGTTATATTACTGCAAGTCAAACTCCACCCTACTCCAGATTAGTTTAGTACAGTGGATAATCGGGGTTAATTCAAAAAGCTCAAACTTGCAATTACGCAACATTTGTGAGTAATTTAAGTGTCTGAACTCAAACTGGGTTTGATGCAACTTTTAACTTAAAAAATCAAATCTCCACAGCTGGATTTCAGACAGTTACAGACATGAGACATTTGGATTGACACACGACACGAGAAGTCAACAAAAAACAAAACAGCAACAAACCTGAGCGTTCATACTGGACATGATATCCACCCAAAGACAGTGAGAATACTCATTCTGACTATTGTGAATAATCTACTGGATATCTAATACATGTACTGGTAAGATTATGGGGGAAAAATCTATAATAATAAATAAAGTAATAAAGTTTACTGTTTAGAGAAAAAAGTAGCACTTGTGAGCAGGGCCTGACAGTTATGTTTGTGCTCATCAACCACAGTGGCTAGCAGTTTGTAAATAGTTGTAACTACATTGTCTCTCCATTTTAAAAATTTTACTTGTACTTTTTTCATGAATTTGTGGCTTCATCTTTTTAAGTTTGCCACTTTTTTCATATTTATGTTTTCACCCTTTATTTGGAAGTTTTTTCTGATATATTTGAAACTTTTTAATCATAATTTTTTCCTACAATTTGCAACTCTTTTTGTAATTTGTGTCTTGTTTATGGCACATCGAAACTGTATTTTAAGTTTGCATCTTTTTTCCATAAATTTGCAATTTGATTTGTAAATTTAAGACGCTATTCTTGCATTTTTTTACCCTCTTATATCTGAGTCGTGCTTATATTAAATTTGTGATTTTTTTCAATAAATTAGTGACTTTATTATAAATCTCCTAGTTTTCTTATATATGTAGAGTATATGTATGTGTTTTTTTCAATCAAGTCTTTTAATCAAGCAACTGAGTTACTATTGAATTCCACCTGCATTTGACTGGTTGGCATTCGCTAATGTCAAACCCTGTCTGTGAGAAATAAAAAAAAAAAAAAGAAAGCAGATACATTAGCATATATGAGCCAATTACCAAATACAGTGGCTGATGTTTAGCTCTTGTGTCATATCAATTTGGGGCTGACGAACTGTTCAAGGATTGGATTACTTAATTTTTTTTAAATGAAATTTTGTCATTCCTTTGCATGGGGAAACAGCAGAAAATAACGCTATACTAACCAATGTTTCAAGCATTTCATGATTGATCATTTTAAGCAGTGAAATATTTAAGGGAACCTGCATTTAAAGGTAAATATGAGTCCAGATCTAGTCAGCCAAACAGTGTAAGAGCAATAAATGGCTTTTTTCATATGGATTTGTTTACGTGTTTACAATAAAATACACAGCTCTCCTAGTATAAGGATCAGTGGTAATGAGATCTAGACAGCCTGTTGGATCGGTGGTTTGCATGTTTGCCTCATAGCCAGAGGGTCCAAATCCAGGTGGGGCCATTCAGTGAGGGGAGCCTGCATGAGCACCTTGTGTTTACACTGGTTTTCTCCAGACACTTGTTTCTCCCAGCAAAGAAAACCGTGTCAGGATTGGGAGAGCATCCTGTCTTTCGTAGGAACTCTCCCAACACAGAATTTTAATGTGATGAGAATCAACAACATGTAGGAAAAATTGTTGGAATCATAAAGAAGCAAAGTATTCTTGCTCTTTACTTCCAAACTCATGTTAACTAGTGTGATCTACAAACTGCTGAGTATGTGTTACCAATGACAATAAAAACAATAAATGTGGAGAAACATTGCTGTATTGACACCAATCTATGTTATGTCATCTCAGGCTGTTCATCATCCATTTGTTTTGGGGGTTTTTTGTTTTTTTCAGATAGGCCTATATTATCCAAAGACTTCACGAACATGACACACCTGAGCTTAAATTGGGTTTTATGTAGCCAAAAATGTATTCAAAATGAGTTTTGCATGCCTGTTTAAAGTCCTCCACAGTAATCATGGAATGCTTTGATTCTTAGCATCCAATAAGTGAGATTTAGGTTTCCTACTTTCAATTCCAGTCAACGTTGGGTCTGTGAATAACAAGCATTTGTAGCGGCGGCGGGTTAAGCTGAGAGATGCAGAAACAGCAGACCTCGGCGGCCATGAAATGCCAATTCCACATTAGTGCACCAGGAAGAGGAGGAGCACTCAGAAAACAGGGAGCCAGCCCAGACAACACTTACCCGGTGACCAGCCTGGTTGATCGGAGACAGGTAAAGAAGAGTGGTACGTGCAGGGTTGGGATGGTTGGGGGTGAGATAAGAAGGAAAGAAAGGTGTGCATGGAGAGAATGAGAATGGAATGAGGCGTGATCAAAGATTGGGGAAAATATGCAAAAAAAAAAAAAAGACAAAGGAGTTGGGACAAGAGAGGGAAAACTGAAATTAGAAATTAAACAGTGAATGGATTAAATAGACAGATATAATCATTCAAACACAAATAAATGTTAAACAACAATATGGAAAATTAAATTAATGGTTGGTGGCTAGTGATAATGATAAAGCAAAAAAACTTGTTGCTGATGACAAGTGTGAGAAAATGCAAAATCCCGTGGGGAAGCAAATCAAAATTCTGACTGCATTTACTTATAATCAAACAAAAACAGACTGTAACACTGCACTAACCTGTTAAAATCTTTGTATACTCAAAAAAAAAACATTGGTTTAATTGGTTTAATGAACTAAAGATGAAGACTTGTTCTGATTTATCTCAACAAAAGACATTTATCTGGCATTGAACAGCTGATGGAGTCACAATGCCACCCGGATGCCTCTTTAAAATTTCTGTGGCATTAACTGTTCTGTGAGATAAAATTTCACATTTCAAAAATGGCTTTTAAAAGGTATACCTGGGCAACAGCAGTGTTGGTTAAAGGTGAGGGCTGTGGGAAAAACCTGAAAGTACACAATAGTTTGTTTCGGTCCCCGTATGAACCTCAAAACGCACAAGCGTAAGCGTGCACCTTAAACTTAACCACCATGGCTTACTTTGACGGCTGTCAATTCTTTGTACCATACATATAAGGAAAACAAAACTTGATTATCTGGTGCCAGTGTGCTCAGCAGAAAGTTTCTGGTGTGCAGACAAAAGTTCTGCGTGCTCACCCTAAAGTGTCTATTTCTTACTCAGTAATCACAGGATATCTGGCACACTAAGACCATCCACTACATAGCTGTTTATGTCTCTGGGTGGAAATGGCAACCTAGGAGTTTGCTGGGCTGTATTTTATAGTTGGGGTTTGTTATGAAGACAGTTCAGCTTTGCTTGCAAGTCGTCACTATTACGCATATCTTTTCACTGGTTGGTGATACTGTCAGGTAAATTTTATGATTTTAGGAAAGTGACTAAATCCACTTCAGCTTTCATTCTGTCCAGATGAGCCTTTTGACAGCACCGTAACCGGAAGAGACCGGCCCAGAAACATTCTTGCGAGCTTTCAAAACTTTCCGGTGCCAACCAGAAACTTAGGTGCCCCCTCCATGTCCCTTTAGGGGCTCGGTACAGAAATCATCCACCCATAAAAATAAAGTGGCAATTAATTTTTAGGCTAAGTGGCCTCTATTTTAATACCATAATTTCAGACATATTTATACCATACCTAAAATGTTATATCAGTTTCTTAGCAAATTACAGCCCTTAAAAAATTACAATCCCAACCTTTATTCAGGTCAGGTGATTATCTTGGCAAAGCAGAAGTGCTCAATACCATAAACTCAATAACTTAAAAGGTTTTGTGCCCAGAAAGCCTTAGAATTTCAACTTAACTTAAAACATATGGGGATGTAAACACACAAAAAAACAACAAAAAAAAGTTATGTTTATGCTTTTGTTATTCCAAAACTGTACAACTACCTGAAAATAGGAGACAAGTTAGAATCAATACGAGTGAATGTAGTTACAAACCAAATGTATGTATACTTTAGCTGTCTGTGAAACCCATCAGTGCCTATAATTGTAAAATAAGCAAAACTCTGACAGCAAAGGTTAATAAATGAAAGCTAAACATTATTATTGCAACACAAGCATTAGCCTGTTAGCCTTGCTAGCTCACCATCTGGCAAAGAGGGAAAAGTAAAATGTGCTGTGATATTACTCAAACAGACAAAGAGAAAGGGTGACCGACTGGCATCCGTGTAAATCACAACAGTGATTTCGGGGTTCCTGGCAGCTAGTTCGAGTACATTTTGGGGTACGAAAAACTATCCAGCTGTCATGTGACCGTTGATCCATGTAGCAAGTGGATCTTCGCTAAAAATGATGAAACAACGCTAAAATGGCGCCCTGGATACCCGATATCGTCCTTGTTGCATTGTCAAGAAAACGAACAAAAGACTCATTTCTCGAGGCGCCATTCAAATGCGGTAATTCGCGGCCTTTTCGCCATTTCATACTCACCATCTTCTATTTTGCTGTTTGCTGCGAGTCAAGTTGAGGAAGCGCCTACACACGTACAGCGTCACGACGTTACCCAATGAGAAAAGAGACTGACAGAATCTGTAAAGCTAGATATGCCACGTTCTGTATTTTTCAAAATAAAATAGGCAACCCGTTATATCGAGATAGAGTATTTCATAAACTCTTGAAAAGTGTGGTTGGGAAATATCATCGTTGTCATTATTCTCATATATTTGAAGACGCTTAAGTAACTTTTATATATTCAGGATCTTAAATGAGTAATTTCCTTCTGTACGTGAAACGACGTTTATTTTGAAATAAATCCTACCACCGGATGTCACAGTGACATGACAGTGAGGTATACTTTCCTCGGTAAAATCGACGCGAGTGTCATCGTTCCGCAGAACCTTCTAGAGGTAGGTGTGAAATAATTTCACTACATATTTATAGGGGATACTGACGATTACTTATATTCACGTATATAATTCTATAGAGAAAATGTTACCAGCTAACCAGTAACGGTGATGGAATGTTTTCTATCTCGATTGAGCTTGGCTATTAACTGCGCTCGCTGTGAGATATGCAATGTCTTCGTGTTAACACCCGGACTCCGACTATTTCTTGGATCTCGGGTAATTGTTTTCACCACGTAGGCTTACGGAATCGCTGAGTTTGGTTTGGATGACGAAGTTAACAGTGACACTTTGCGGATAGATGTACTTTTATTTGTAACTTTTATAGTCATTTGTCATAATTTCGAGTCATTTGGTAATGAAACACGTGTAATGTTGTCTTTGGCCCGTTAGCTGGCTGCCGTTACATTTTCACCGAGGTAAGCTAAAGCTAATTTATATAACCGACTGTTAATCGAATTTAGAGGAGGCAGATCGTCCATGTGGCTGTTTTTCACGGTTGTGTACCCAGCCAGTAGGCCTAATTATGTCGTTTTATCCGAGATTTTGCTTCTTGTTCCGAAGGTCCCCAGACCCTCGAGGACGACCTTTATAACTGCATTCCTCCTCTGAGATCATCGCATGCCCTGTTTGGACGCTTGAGAGTGTTTGTGCATATTTGAGAGCGGCAAAATCATCAAGAAACCCTACTGCAATCAATACAACGCCAGCACCAGCCATCAACCACCGTTCACTGCGGCTCTTGGACGATCAGCGTTGTGTTTATGTCTTTGTTTTGCGAAAACGGTAAGTGTTTGGAAGCGATTTAAGATCTCTTTTAAATGTTTTCAACTGTGTGTGTTGTGTAGTAAAATATTGTGGGGACTAAATAAACTATAATTGGAATTATTGGGCCGTATGGAATGATTTCTGTCACTGTATCAAAATGGCGTCTCCCAGGCTTGGTACTCGTGTGCAGTGACGCACTCTGCACCAACAGCCTGCTAACCTAGTTAGCTTGGCTCCTTTACCCTTATAGAAACACGTCAGACTGGGACATCAGTGTGTCACTAACAGAACAAATTGTGAGTCATTTATGTTTACCCAATGGTAAAAAATTTCCACAGCTTGGGTTGTTTGTATTAAAGCGTCCATGAGGAGGGGAAGGTGTTGGGCTGCCGCTAGGCCTCTCGTATGTGACCTATTAAAAAGAGCAGGCCTTACATGACTAAAGCCAGGGGCCCTCATGTAAAACAAAGGCTTTTCACAAAGCCCCTTTTGTTCATGTGCGACTACAAAAGGGGTGGAAGGCATCCAGTTTGGTAGCTGGATTCTGTTTTTCTACTTTGGGCTTACGTGTGCCCAGTGTTGGCCCACATGGGTGTAGTGCAGTTTGATTTTGTTCGCAGTTTTCCTGGCATAAAGGCTTAACCCAGCCCTTCTGGATTAATAACCTGTTTGGAATTGTAGGAATTTTCTGTAGTAATCCTTAATTGGGCGGTGCAGTGGAACAGTGGTTAGCACTGTGGCAGCACAGCAACTCACCCTTGGCCATGGGATCCCGGGTTTGATCCCAGCCCCTGACCAACAGTGATCTGTGTGGAGTTTGCATGTTCTCCCCGTGTCTGCGTGGGTTTACTACAGGATTTCTCCAAGTTTCCTCCCACAGGACAAAAACATGCAAGTTATTAACGCTGCCCCAGGCGCCGTATGGCGACAGGAACACTTAAAAGGGTGGTCAAGGACTCTCCTCCCCCCCCCCAGTGGTCAAGAGTGGTAAAAAAAAATTTGTCAATAAAATTGTTCAGATTTCCAAGGCTATAACTTGAAAGTTGCACAAGATAATGGCTCGCTGTCAATTAGAAACATGTAGAATATGATCCAAGTTTTCAGATAGGAATAAATTTGTGCATCTAATTTGCATAATGTCGCAGCAGCTATATTAATTACATAACTCAGTCAAAAGTGGACTTTGGACACATTTACACAAAAAAATGGTCCATTTTTTACGCCGATTTGTCTACAGGGGTATGTTTTTATCTAATCTTCAAAGTATATGAACCAGAAAATCAATAAAATGTCAAACATGTATTTCTCTTACCTGTTGCCGGATGGGGGGGCTCGCATGCCCACATACTGGTCCATTTTCGTCCATCGTTGTCTATGTTTCGCGTTTACTTAGTAATTTACACCTGCTTACACATCTACAAACCCTTATGATCATCCCACATGAATTTCGTTTGTATTATGTGGCTATTTTTTTCTGTTTGGTGCATTTTTCCTGTGGGAATCCAGCTGCTCGTGGGCGCCGCCATCTTGGTAATGGGAGCTCAGTTTTTCGTCCATCGTGGTCAATGTATCGCGTTTACTTAATTTACACCCACTTTCACATCTACAAACCCTTTGATTATTCCACATGAATTTCGTTTGTATTACGAGGCTATTTTTTTCTGTTTGGTGCATTTTTCCTGTGGGAATCTAGCCGCTCGTGGGCGCCACCATCTTGGTAATGGGAGCTCAGTTTTTCGTCCATCGTGGTCAATGCGTCACATTTACTTAGTAATTTACACCTGCTTCCACATCTACAGACCATTATGATTATCCCACGTGAATTTCGCTTGTATTACGTGGCTGTTTTTCCTGTAAAATGCAGTTTTTTTTGTGAGTGCATGATGATCGCAGGCGCCACCATCTTGGTACTGGTAGCTCAGTTTTTCATCCACCGTGGTCGATGTATCGCGTTTACTTGGTAATTTACACCCACTTCCACGTCTACAAACTCTTGATTATCCCACGTGAATTTTGTTTGTATTACGTGGCTATTTTCCCCGTTTCATGCATTTTCAGTCATCATCGCTGCCGCGATGACTGATGGTGAAGGCATCCACATTGGTGCTGTGAGCTCAAAGCAGAAAAAGGAAGAATGATAATAATAATGAGGATTTCTTCTTCTTTGCTGTATTCCATATCAGCCATGATTCCTTCGGCATGTGTCTGCTACCTTCTAAACTGTCAGCTCAATACAGATTAGTACAAATTCTCAGTATAGCCGGGGGAGGTCAGTAAGTTGACCGGTGTAGTTGCTGTGCTGTGCCACTGGGGGCGCGCGACCCATCCATTTAATCTGGGCCGCAGTTAAAGGGTTAATTGGAGACTCTAAAGTGGCCCTAGGTGTGAATGCGTGTATGAATGATGAAGGGATAGTGCAGTACCGTAGCTGCTTCATCCATCCAGGTGGATGCCCTGAATTTCCCCTCTGGGGATCAAAATCAAAAAAATTAATGGCGTTGAGTTAGTAGATGACTGACCCTGTAGGTTGGATAATTTTAAGTTTGCATTAAAAGTCTGCATTGTCTAAATAGTAGAACTTGAGAATTGTCTCACACAGTATTCTTTTTGGTGATATGAAGTATAGAGCCTATATACATTGTAGGGCTGCAGCTATTTTTTTTTTTTTTTAAATGACTAACATTATTTTTTTGTTTAGTCTAATGACCATTTTCTCTTTGTTCAGTGTCATACATTTCTCTTAGAAGAAATAGACGGTTGAAATCCAAACATAAAAAATAAACTGCCAAGAAAGCAAAAGAGGGATTTTAGGGCACCAGTGCATTTATTCCAGATTGCTACTTGTGACCATTTTAAGTAAAGTTACTTTAAATAAAACATAAATTCAGCCAATACCAATTAAGAAAGTGAATGAATGGGATTTTAAGAATATATAATACAATTCCTAACTTTCAAAACTATCAAATTGCTGAAATGTGCACTTAAGTCATGTATTTTTTTTTTTGTATTTATTTATTTTTTAATAGGTTAAAAAATTGCAGATTACCAACAAAACCCAAGTGAGTTAGTCAGCTGTGAAGTCCTGAATACGGTGTGTGAGACGGTAAAATAAATTTTGCTGGTCACCGCCTCAACCTGGGGACATTTGCAGCATTAGATGTGAAAAGAAGCAAGCAACGAATTAAATTTACTTGTATATAAACTTAATGGAAAGTGGTCGGTTGTGTTAGCAATTGGTATATGACTGGATACAAGGGAGTCTTGGATTAATGTTAGGCTACATAGTTTGAAACACAACAAATGGCGAAATACAGGGACTTGTAGATAAAATATTGAAAGCACCCGGTGGTGTTATTAAGAAGCGTATGACTGGATGCAAGAGTGTCTTGGTTAACGTTAAGCGACAGTAATTTTAAACACAGCGAATGGCGAAATAAAGGGACTTGTATATAAAGTTTATGGAAAGCGGTTGGTAGTGTTGGCAGGTAGCATATGATTGGCTACAAGGGAGTATCCGGTCATATGCTAATTATTAGTTAATGTTACGCTACAGTAGTTTTAATTACAGCAAATAATTAAACAACTCCTCCCAGGCACTAAGACCTAACGGCAACAACACTGCCGGTAAGAAATATTTCTGCGTGCCAAAAGACTTGGAAGATGCCATTTTGGTTATTGTGGCAAACACTGCGACATGTTGACATATCTTGCGTAAGTCGACATGTTTACATCATTGATTACATCGACGCGTTGTTACAGCCCTAACATATTGTAAAATGTACTGTTTCACACTACTGTTGATGAGTTAATTTTCTCTGTTGCTATCATGTCCAAGTTTACCCCGTTTGAAAAAGAAAAACTGGTAAACCAAAATAATGTTTCATTGCATGACATGGGTTGGTCTGCAGTTGCCCACTGAAAACAGAATATGCAGTATCAGCCAAATTTATACAAATTGCATTATAATTTAGCTGATCAAACTTTGACGGAAAAGGAATTTTTAACCCTTTTACTTTGAAATGTGCACTTTCAATTTATCTCGTGTATAAATCATAACCGCAACAAGTCAGAGGTAGGAATTGGGCAGCACTGTATATGACTGGCTAGAAAGGATATATACAGGGATGGCAATTTTCCGCCGATCCGCGGATTTCCGCCGATTTTATCATCTGTCATAATTTTGTACCTTTACCTTGTTCTCAATAAAGTTTGGAAAAAAAAAACACATACGCGCTTGGCGCTTCCCCGAAGTCTCGCGATAACCCGGATGTACTCAAGCTACTGCTGTATTGTAAACAGCCCTGCGATTGGATAGTTGCAAACGATTGGACCAATCAAATGGCTCGTATGCTTTGTCAAAAATTCATTTCGGCTTGTTCTCAGGGATGTGATTTTTCCGGTAATTCACCAAATTCCGCTTTATTTTTATATTATATGTACGTTAAGTACGTTAGCGGCTTGTGGTTCACGAACGCAGTTAAAGTGTGCCCTTTCAGCCAGAACCGGAAGTTGCGTATGCCAGGTAGAGAGCCATTAACTCTCTGTGAACACGCTGTATTTACGCTCACTGTCGTGCAAAGACCTGCTTAAAAAAAAGGTGAGCGGCTGCCAAGAACCGGCAACGCATTGCTCCACGACGGCCGCTATGCCCATGTCCGAGGCGTCAATAATGAGCGCTGTTTTAACCTCAGAACGCCTGCTCCCGTTCAGGAGTCCAGTCGACTCTGTCCGCCGGCTGTATGAGCTGGGCTGCGCGGGGGAGGAAAATGAGCTGCTCAAGACTCAATGGAGATTGAAACTGGTGATCTGAAATGAATGCTGAAATTATAAAAAGTAATGGTATGTTGGAATTTTATTTCTATTATGGAATAGATAAAATTAACTGATTTTGATTTGATCAAGTGTTAAAGCATGTGATGGATAATGCTTGTTGGAAGATTTACCTCCGCCAAGGAGGTTATGTTTTCATCGGTGTTGGTTTGTCTGTCTGTCTGTTTGTTAGCAAGGAAAAGTGATGGACGGATTGTCATGAAATTTTCAGGAAAGGTGTGTAATGGCACGGGAAACAGATGATTAGATTTTGGTGATGATCTGAGAGTGCATACCTCCACCAAGGGCTTTTTTGTATTTGTGCAGCAGGATTACACAAAAACTACTGGATGGATTTGGATAAAATTTTCACCAGAGGTGGTTCTTGGGCTAGAGAGGAACCCATTATATTTTGGTGATGATCTGAGAATGCATACCTCAGCCAAGGCTCTTATCTTCTCACAGTGTGTTAGCAACAATACTCCAAAACTGATGGACAGACTTTGATGCAATTTTCACCACAAGTGGCTATAGGCCTACACACAAACCCTTTACATTTTGGAGTTGATCCATGACAAACGGAAGGAGCCTTGGCGGAGGGATGCGCTCTGAGTGCTTTTCTAGTTTAGGAATGCTATCTTCTTGGAACATAAGTCAATATTATACAGTAATAAGTGGCATTCAGCTGTTTGTTTTATGTCATGTAAGCACAGTTCTGGTACTTAAAAATCATAAAAACCCAGGAGCTTCGGGGAGCGAAGTGACAGTAAAGGTAAAAATTGGCTCAAAGTTCAATGAGGTAACAGAAACACTCGGACAGTTTCTGAAGAAACCAGAAAAGGAGATGAAGTTCAAAGTTCAGAGACTGACACAGCTTGCTGCCAAAAGGCAGAAAGTTTCACATTAGAAGTCACTTGGTGACCAGTATAAATAGTGTAAAAACCTCTAATAGAACTGTTAAATATGTTGGACTAAAGACAGTGAGACAACATTGAAGAAAAAGTAAGTTAACTTTTCATTAAATGTAATGATTTATCTAAGTCTAGTATTTCATTTTTTTAATCATTTTTTTCAGTCTAAATTACTTCTGTTTTACTGAAAACCTCCCAGCTTCAGGGGGGCTGCACCCCCCCCCCCCCCCCCCGCCCCCCCTGTAAGTCAATCGACCAAATTAGATTTCAGCTGAAATCAGAATTTCCTGTTGCCATCCCTGTATATAAAACAGAAATGGTAATAAATAGCATGTTTTCCACTACTGATGTGTGGTACGTGGGTGCAGCCATCTTGAATTGTTAAAATGGTTGTGCCTATGCTTGGATGACTTCATGAATGGGAAAACTCAATTTCTACAGCCTTAAAATACTTGAGATAAGGACCTGTACTTGTGCAGTGCTTTTGTAGTGTCAAAGACCACGCAAAGTGCTTCACTAGTTGCTAGTGGGGCCAAGTTTGATTAGGGGCACACCCCTAAACTTGAATCAAAAAAATGAACATACTTATGTTTCCGCTGTAATCTAAAAGAGCTTTAGAAGCTGTAAAAAGAGCTTTAGAAGCCGTTTTGTTAGTTTGAAAGTCAAGAAGTTAAAGGTGCTCAAGGGAACATTGTATAGCACCCCTTAGCATTTTAATTGGCAAACTTTCTAGTGAGGAAATCTGTATTTGAGTTATCCATGTGTATATGGCTACAGTACAACCTATCCAAATGCAGAGGGTTTTTTTTTCTGCAAATGAAGTCCTTTCATTTGCAGAATCCAAATTGTGGATGTTTTTTTGCTGTAATGGATTGTCTGACTTTTACAGAATCTGTAAATATTACATTTTTTCCCAAATGTTGACACAACTCCAAATATGTAATAAACAGACCACTTTGAATTAATGTCTGCTCAACCAGAATATGTTCACATTTTTTTAAATTTATTTATTTTTATTTTTTTTAAATATTGATTGATAAAAACTATTTAAAAGAACCACAGTTATTGTCACAATTTAGTCCAATATGGGGTAATCAATATTTTAAACCAGGGAGAGCGGACGCTGTATTTAAAGTATGGAATTTAAAAGGGATACAAAAGATTCAGGATTTATATTTGCCATGTGCAGACAACATAATGTCTTTTGAAGAGCTGAGGATCAAATTTAATCTCAATAGAACACATTTTTTTAAATATCTTCAACTTAGAAACTTTATTCGATCAAATCAAAATAAAGCTCTCACTCGACCTATTTATTCATCCTTGGAAAAAATGATGATGAAAGATAGTAAAAGAGAGGGTATTATTTCAGAGTTTTATAACTCATTGACACTATCTTCAAGTGAAAATTCACTGAAAAGATTAAACTACTGGAAAGAAGATCTGCAAATTGAAATTTCAGAGGAACAATGGGAATTGGCTTGTACAGAAGCTCAAACCAAATCAATAAATGTACGCCTTAAATTGATACATTTCAAATGGTTAATGCGGATGTATGTTACACCGGAGGAGTTAAATAGATATAACAAAAATATACCAGATACATGCACAAAATGCATGGAAAGTAAAGGAACCCTATTTCATTGTTTATGGGAATGTAGATTAATAAGAATGTTTTGGGAAGAGGTGAGGGTAACAATTGAAAAAATAATCTCAAAACAAATCATATTGAATCCTAAACTGTTTTTGTTGGGTCTGTACCCAGAAAAGCATAATTTTAATAAAAGTGAAAGAACATTCATAGACCTCAGTTTGCTTAATGCCAAAAAATGTATTGCACTATTATGGAAAAAGACTCATAGACCAGATGTGACTCAGTGGTTAAGACAGATGTTAACAAACCTTCCATTAGAAAGAATAACATATATACTGAAATCAAAGGAAATTGTGTTTGAGAATATATGGAGACCTTTTATTGATTATGTAAAAAATTTAAACATAACTCTTGAAGAAGAAGGTGAATGATGTGTGTGGACCTTGTAAATTCCAAACTGGTGAACATAATATGTATACTTATGTATTGGATTGTCTAGACTAAACAGAGGAGCATTGTTGAAGACTTGATTTTGTTGGTGGTTGTTGGTGTTTTTAGTGCATTTTTTTTTTTTTTTGTAGTACTTTAGTGTTAGTGTTTGATTGTTTGTATCATGTTTGTTAAAAAAAAAAAAAAAAAGGTTCAATAAAGATATTGTGGAAAAAAAAATATTGATTGATGTTTGTCCCTTTAATCTTTCAGAGCTGTTGCGCAGCCGTTGGAACCTGTGTGGTGGAAATCTAGCCTTCAAGCAAGGAGCTTGCGGCCACAGCGGCACAACATTTTTCATGTCAGAGCCCGAGCACGCTTGCAGTCGTTTATGTCATCCCCTCTTTTCCAGACAGAAGATCCCGAAAAATCCCCAACCAAGATCCTTTTATCTTACTGATAGTGCTATCATCCAGCCAAAATGTCTGTCAACGTCAACCGCAGCGTGTCAGACCAGTTCTATCGCTACAAGATGCCCCGTCTGATTGCCAAGGTAATGGCTTGCTATTGATTATTTTAATATTAATTTTGTGTATAATGTACTCCTGTAATTGCCAAACAAATCCTTGGTTATAAAAGCTATGTTTTGCTACATTTGTTTGCTCCATGAAAAACCTATGTCTATACACCTGTCCCTGTCAGTTAGTCATTAAATAAATAACTAGTGGTGCCGGCATTATCATGTTAATCACCCGTTGGTGCTTTGCCCCCATTAACGGCGACAAATTTTGTGATCACGGTTAATGGTAAAGGCAGAAAGCGCAAACAGTACTTTTTTTGGCCCGGCTGCCCTCCGCACTGGAAGCTACTCTGCAGCCTGAGACACCGGCTGCAGCATACGGACATTGTGAAGTCAAACAAGCTGGATCACAGCCATGGAAATCCCCAAAATGCTGTTATGTTTAAGTTTACAATGTTGTCTGTCAGAACTCTCACCTGGATAATTGTCACAGCCTCCTCCAAAATTTTGGCTGGATGTCAGTTTGGAAGCCGGCTAGCAGTATAAACAGCTACGTGCTACGGCTATAGCTCGTTGCCAGTAGCTGATACAGACACGCCGCCTGTTTGATTCTCATAGCTTTGGGTCCAACTGTCAGCAGGTGAGTACCAGTCTAAAATTCTCAAGCTGTGTTCCTATTGTCCACTCACTCCCACGCCCTGTTTTTGTGGCATAAGTGACGTCACGGGCGAGATAGTTGTTAGTTTTTACTATTTTACTGCTAAAAGGGAAATTGTGTCTGTTGTGACACACAAGGTCTGTTACTCTGTGTTGAGCTGCTTAAAAGCAGTGGCTGTTTGCTATGGGAGAGCAAGCTCCTTTTGTGGCTGCTGGCTGGCTGGTTGTTGTTCAATGACATTACTGAGCCCTGGCATTCTGTTGTTTGCACATGCAGTAGTACTGAGAATTTTCTGGAGAATATTCTTGATGGTTTTTTATCATTCTGGATATGTTTAGAGCTTTAATAAACCTGCAGGTGAAGAAAGCAAGCATATTTGTCCACTCCCATGTTTATAACAAGTATGAGAAACTTGAAAAATTACCAACTTAAGGTATACTGTATCTGAATGGAAAAACATGCGATTAATGTATTTTTAATCGCGATTAACTCCACATTCCAAAAGATTGATCGCGATTTTCAAAATTTTATTGTCTGACACCACTATACAGTGGATAAAAAAGTCTACATACCGCGTTCAAATGCCAGGTTTTTGTGATGTAAAAAAGAGACCAAGAGAAGTCATTTCAAAAATTTTTCCACCATTAATGTGACATAACCTGTACAACCCAATTGAAAAACAGACTGAAATCTTTTAAAGGGAAAAATGAAAAACTTAAAATGACCTGTTGCATAAATATGCACACCCTTTGGTTTTTATTACAGTACTCAGTCTTTTTGGGTAGGAGTCTATTCAGTGTAGCACATCTTGATGTGGCAATATTTGCCCACTTTTCTCCACAAAAATGCTCCAAATATGTCAGATTGCAAGGGCATCTCCTGTGCACAGCTGTCTTCAGATCACTCCACATATGTCAGATCAGATTCAGGTCTGGACTCTGGCTGGGCCATTCCAAAACCTTAATCTTCTTCCGGTGAAGCCATTCTTTTGTTGACTTGGATGTGTGCTTTGGGTCATTGTTGTGCTGAAAGAAGTTCCTCTTCATCTTCAGCTTTCTAGCAGAAGCCTCAAGGTTTTGTGCCAACAGTGACTGGTATTTGGAATTGTTCATAATTCCCTCTACCTTGACTAAGGCCCCAGTTCCAGCTGAAGAAAAAACCCCAAAGCATGATGCTGCCACCACCATGCTTCACTATAGGCATGGTGTTCTTTTGGTGATGATCAGTGTTGTTTGCACCAAATATACCTTTCAAATTTATGGCCAAAAAGTTCAACCTTGGTTTCATCGGACCATAACACATTTTCTCACATGCGTTTGAGAGCTTTCAAATGTTTTTGCAAAATGTAGTCGGGCTTGGGTGTTTTTCTTCACAAGATAAGGCTTCCATCTTGCCATCCTACCCCGTAGCCCAGATATATGAAGAAGACGGGAGGGAGGTTGTCACATGTACTTAACAGCCAGTACTTGCCAGAAATTCCTGCAGCTCCTTCAATGTTGCTGTCAGCCTCTTGGCAGCCTCCCTGACGAGTTTTCTTCTCATCTTGTCATCAGTTTTGAAGGGACGTCCAGTTCTTGGTAATGTTACTGTTGTGCCATATTTTTTCCACTTGATGACTGTCTTCACTGTGTTCCAAGGTATATTTAATGCCTTGGAAATTCTTTTGTACCCTTCTCCTGACTGATACCTTTGAACAATGAGATCCCTCTGATGCTTTGGAAGCTCTCTGCGGACCATGGCTTGTGCTGTAAGATGTGACCACAAAAATGTCAGGAAAAGCCTACTAGAACAGCTGAACTTTATTTGGGGTTAACCAGAGGCACTTTAAATGGTGGCAGCTGTGTGCTGACTTCCATTTAACGTGAGTTTGAATGTGATTGGTTAATTCTGAACACAGCCACATCCCCAGTTATAAGCGTGTGCATATTTATGCAACCAGGTTATTTTAAGTTTTTTGTTTGTTTGTTTTTTTCCCTTAAAAGATTTGTTTGTTTTCCAGTTGGGCTGTGCATTAATGTCACATTAATGGTTAAAACAAAGTTTTGAAATGATTTATCTTGGTCTCATTTTTTTGCATCACAAATCTGGCATTTGAACAGGGATGTGTAGACTTTTTATATCCACTGTAAATAATATTTAAAAGTATTAGCAAATGCACGGGTTGAAGTGTCAAATCAACTTGAATTTGCCTGATAGGAAAATTAGATATGTAATTTCATAGCGCTGCATTCAGATTGTTTGAGGTGATGTATACTCATTTTTATTTTAATTTTTTTTTTTTCCCCTGTTCTATGCTCAGGTTGAAGGCAAAGGGAATGGAATCAAGACGGTCATTGTCAACATGGTTGATGTTGCTAAGGCTCTAAACAGGCCTCCAACATGTGAGTAACATATTTAATCAAGCCCAGTGGCATGGCATGGTCAGTTAATATCCTGATCAGTAAAGTGCACAGACATTTCAGGGGGCAAGTGCTCAACCAAAAACAGGGGCACTCCTAAGTACTGGAAAAGGTAAAGTTATATACAGTAGCACAAATTTTACTGTACTTGATATAGTTTAATGCCTATACACGTATGGAGATAATACCCCGTAGATTTTTACAGAATTGTCAACTCTGAGACCATGGTCTTAATCATTTCTTATTTATTTACACTAGTGCATGCCCTAGAAAGCAAGTATTCTTGTCTGAAAACAGGTAGCCCAATTAGGCTTTACAGGCCCAAATGTAGGCTGTGTTTGAAAGTGGAATACAAAGAGGTGTAGATAATCACACGTTTGATTCTGGCAAATATGAAAGGGACTTAACACTAGCATTTATTGTGTGAATATTAATTACAAAATTATTGAAAATGAATGGGACATCCAATATTGGCAACTGTTTAAGAACTCTTGTTTGTTTGTCACTTATTTGTGTGATCTGAGTTGTATTCATAAGTGTTTTATCGTGCACTTTGGGGAATGGGAGTTGTTCAGTCATTATGATTGTGTAGTTTATGGTGTATCGTCAATAAACTCATGCAGTAATATAACAGGACACATTTGCAAACGTTTGAGACCAATTGTAGTGCATCCTTTTATATTTTAGCAATATTATAAGTACAAAACACCGAACATTATTATATACAGAATGACCCGTTGGGCTGCAACTGTTGCATCAGTGTTGCCCATTTGTCAGTAAATAAATGATTTATTTCATTATTTGGGCATGTTTGTGTCCTGTTTGATCACGGTTGTCATTTAGTCAAAGCACGCATATGTGTCTGCATATGATATGCAACTGATCTGGCCATTCTGCTCCATAATCATGGTGGTATTACTAACTTTTAATTTTTAGATAGCCGTGCAAGCACACCAGCGCCGGGAGAAAGGTCATGTTAAACCCGCAGTGCCGCAAAGGACAGCGGTAGTACACGGGTGAAGCAGCAGCCGAGACTCCCGTTAACCGGGCAGGCTGGGCTTTGCTTCCTGCGAAGGACTGTGGTAAGGTGGTCCGGCTGCTACTTGCGCCACCCCCGTGCACCTTGTGTTCTTTTAGGGTGACCAGGTCCCAATCAATCAAACGTGGGACAAGATCATGTTTTGAGTGGGACACTGGGGTAAGTGGGCCGAGTTGGGTACAATCAGAGACACGCACTCTGGGCAGAAATAACTGGAAAATAATAAATAATTTAAAAAAATACTCCCAAACTCTCAAAATCAATACTAAAACTACTATTTACTGTGCTAAACTATTATTTACACGGTAAAAATGCTGAAATCAGGAGCAAATATACACAAACTCACTGCTCCTTTCTCCTCTGTTCTTGAAGCAAATACAGTGGGGCAAAAAACTATTTAGTCAGCCACCAGTTGTGCAAGATCTTCCACTTAAAAGATGAGAGGTCTCCAATTTTCATCATAGGTATACCTCAACTATGAGAGACAAAATGGGGGGGGGGGGGGGATCCAGAAAATCACATTGTCTGATTTTTAAAGAATTTATTTTGCAAATTATGGTGGAAAATAAGTATTTGGTCAATAACAAAAGTTCATCTCAATACTTTGTTATATACCCTTTGTCGGCAATGACAGAGGTCAAACATTTTCTGTCAGTCTTCACAAGGTTTTCACACACTGTTGCTGGTATTTTGACCCATTCCTCCATGCAGATCTCCTCTAGAGCAGTGATGTTTTGGGGCTGTCGCTGGGCAACATGGACTTTCAACTCCCTCCAAAGATTTTCTGTGGGGTTGAGATCTGGAGACTGGCTAGGTCACTCCAGGACCTTGAAATGCTTCTTACGAAGCCACTCCTTCGTTGCCCGGGTGGTGTGTTTGGGATCATTGTCATGCTGAAAGACCCAGCCACATTTCATCTTCAATGTCCTTGCTGATGGAAGGAAGTTTTCACTCAAAATCTCACGATACATGGCCCCATTCATTCTTTCCTTTACACGGATCAGTCGTCCTGGTCCCTTTGCAGAAAAACAGCCCCAAAGCATGATGTTTCCACCCCCATGCTTCACAGTAGGTATGGTGTTCTTTGGATGCAACTCGGCATTCTTTCTCCTCCAAACACGACAAGTTGAGTTTTTACCAAAAAGTTCTATTTTGGTTTCATCTGACCATATGACATTCTCCCAATCCTCTTCTGGATCATCCAAATGCTCTCTAGCAAACTTCAAATGGGCCTGGACATGTACTGGCTTAAGCAGGGGGACACGTCTGGCACTGCAGGATTTGAGTCCCTGGTGGCATAGTGTGTTACTGATGGTAGCCTTTGTTACTTTGGTCCCAGCTCTCTGCAGGTCATTCACTAGGTCCCCCCGTGTGGTTCTGGGATTTTTGCTCACTGTTCTCGTGATCATTTTGACCCCACGGGGTGAGATCTTGCGTGGAGCCCCAGATCGAGGGAGATTATCAGTGGTCTTGTATGTCTTCCATTTTCTAATAATTGCTCCCACAGTTGATTTCTTCACACCAAGCTGCTTACCTATTGCAGATTCAGTCTTCCCAGCCTGGTGCAGGTCTACATTTTTGTTTCTGGTGTCCTTTGACAGCTCTTTGGTCTTGGCCATAGTGGAGTTTGGAGTCTGACTGTTTGAGGTTGTGGACAGGTGTCTTTTATACTGATGAGTTCAAACAGGTGCCATTAATACAAGTAACAAGTGGAGGACAGAGGAGCCTCTTGAAGAAGTTACAGGTCTGTGAGAGCCAGAAATCGTGCTTGTTTGTAGGTGACCAAATACTTATTTTCCACCATAATTTGCTAATAAATTCTTTAAAAATCCTTCAATGTGATTTTTCTGGATTTTTTTTCTCATTTTGTCTCTCATAGTTGAGGTATACCTATGATGAAAATTGGAGACCTCTCTCATTTTTTAAGTGGGAGAACTAGCACAATTGGTGGCTGACTAAATACTCTTTTTCCCCACTGTAAAAGTAAAAAACACTCCAAAAATCTCACAATCACTAATAAAAGTACTATTTACTATGCTAAACTATTATTTACACAGTAAAAATGCCGAAATCAAATCAAAAATGGACAAACACTCACGTGTTGAAGGTTCGTCCCTGCTGCAAGCAGCTGTGACAAATTCATATTTTCAGAGAGATCTTCCTGTATTATTCCAGCCCGCTGTACGACATCACTTCTGGAATTACCGTAATGTATCATATATCAATGGAAAGGGCAACATCTCAGCTTTCAGAATCCATTGAAGTGAGTGCACTAGAATGAAAGTTGAAAGAGTTACGGCAAATGTGTAAAACTACCTCTTAAATCAGGGGTGGCCCTGGCCACCCCCAAAATGCCCAGTCCCTCCGAATTTTCTCCATGGGGACGGATTGATACAGTGCGAGGTGTGGCGTAGTTTGACTGACATCAGTCACAGGCCCTGGAATGACAGCCTGCCCTACTTTCCTCACAGCTGCAGGACAACGTCTCAATTTGCGGGACGACCTAAAACAGATGAAAAACCTGGTCACCCTATGTTCTCCACATATGCTGACTTATCCTTTAGAGCTACGCAATCATGGCAACATTACAGTAGAATTTTTTTTTAAGTATTAAGTCTTATTCTCTTTTTTTTGGTTTTGTTTATGGAGCGCTGTGGTGACTGGTCGTGATGCCGCGTATTATCCAATCAGTACGGAGTCAGTCCAAAACCCCGCCCCACACTTCTAGAAGCCAGAGCATGAGGAAACGGAGAGGTGGCTAAACTTTTGATAAAAATTACATATTTTGACTGAGCAACTCCATACTTGGGGGATGCACATCCTCGTAACCTCAGCAAAGCACTTATAAAATCTGAGGCCAGTCTCACGAGCGGTTTGGGAAATATCTGAGGAACAGACACAGATTTGTTGCATTTATAGATGGATGACTAAAGGTCATAGCTGTTCATGGGAAAAACCATACAGAACTCTGCTCAGCTGCTGCCTGCGGCGCATACACACACAGAGCTACAGCAACTTTATGGTATAAAGTTGGGCGACTCCATACTCGGGGATGCACACCCTCATAACTTCAGCAACCAAGCACTGATTGCGAAGTGCTGTGGTGACTGACGGGTTGTGATGCTGTGTGTTGTCCAGTCAACATGGCCGTGATGCGGTGTATTGATCCAATGAGCACGAAGTCAATACGAAACCCCACCCACACTTCTTGAAGCCAGGGCATGAAGACACAGAGCAGTCACAGAGCTGTTATTGATAAAAATTACATATTTTGACTGAGCGACTCCATATTCGGGGATGCACACCCCATAATCTCAGCAAAGCATGTTTAAAATCTTGGACCAATGTGACGAACAGTTTGAGAGATATCTGAGGAACACAAAGATTCCTTGAATTTATAGATAGATGCATCCTTTTCCCCTCTTAATTTTGCAGTGTTATAAAATTGGAATGGACGCCTCCCATTTGAGGTGTTTCAGGCACGTCCCACTGGGAGGAGACCCCGGGGCAGACCCAGGACTCGGTGGAGAGACTATGTCTCCCAGCTAGTCTGGGAACGCCTTGGTATCCCCTCTGAAGAGCTGGAGCAGGTGGCTGGGGAGAGGGAAGCCTGGGCTTCTCTGCTTGAACTGCTGCCTCCGCGACCCGGACCTCCGGAAAAGCGGTAGAAGATGGATGGATGGATGGATGTTATAAAATTGTTTGTGCATTTGAGATGACTTCGTTATTCGTTATCACTACCTGACTAATTAAAAATTAGAAATAAAGTTGCATTAAGAGCCAGTTTGTTCCTTTGACACATTTTAATTTATTTATTTAGAGCATGCAGCTGTTGTCATGCCCTTTTGCAGCTTTATTAATGTTTTCAGACAAAATTAAACTCTGCAGTCATTTAAACCAAAAATAATGGTCTAATACTGTTTCCTAATAGTGACAAGGTGGCATCATTTAGCATTTGCTGTTTTATAATTGGAGAGAGATGTTAACGTTCCTTACCTCCAATTAAAACAAGGTTGGAGGACTAGTCTCTGACGCAGCATGGTGGGGAAAAAGTCCCACATCTCTGGCAAAAAGAAGTAGCGGCCGTATGACCAAAACATTAGCTTGCAGTTAGCTGCTGTGCTAACCACCGGTGAACTCACTATTGCACACACCTGGTGCACTGCAGGGGAGAGGTGGGGCGGTGACAAGTAGATATGGGGTATCTGTCTTTTAAATCCTGATATAAACAATAGTGTTATATGAAACGGTAGATGTTTTTTTTATTGTCACTGAAGTCTGTATAATGTATTAAAAAAAAAAAAAAAAAAAAAAATCATATCGCACAGCCCTGCTCGCATTCACACCCAAGGACAGTTTATCCCCAGTTGATGCCAATTAATGTAACATGCATGTTTTTAAGATGTGTAATTGATGAGGCACAATGGCTTTTGTGAATAGACTTCATTTAAACTTTGGTAGCATGGCATAGTGAATTCATAACAAATTGATCAAAGGAGGATTGTTTTAAGACTAAAAGCCCATAACTGGGATTTTCCCAGTTTATCACTGGAAGTAGTCAAATATTGCACCTTCTGAAATTGGACTTTTGACCATACGCATCACTGTCAGAAGTTCTAAATATTTGTACATTTTACTTGAACTTCCACTCGCTGTTGATGCTTAATCCTCAGCTTTGTTATGGTGCCGTCTGTCTGGCTTATACAAACAGAAATGCAGCTTTAGGGGGTATGACATTTTGACCAATGAACATGTACAGCTCAGCATTTTCAGAAATTCAAAATACTGTTTTGTGGCTTTGACTAAATTATTTGAGATGTCTGACAAGGGGAAACTCTTTGTCCTCTTCCTGCACTGTCATCATGGTCCTATGTCAGTTGTGCTCTGTCTTGCAGACCCGACCAAGTTTTTTGGTTGTGAACTCGGTGCTCAGACCCAGTTTGATACCAAAAACGATCGTTACATCGTCAATGGATCCCACGAGGCGAACAAGTTGCAGGACATGCTTGATGGGTTCATCAGAAAATTTGTTCTGTGTCCCGAGTGTGACAACCCTGAAACTGATCTGGTACAAATTTCACATCTCATCTACTCCCTGTGCATGCAGGTTTTTGAGATACTGATAAAATAGGCAGATGACAGTTATCACAAGATAAAATAAGGAAAAGGTTACTGGGATCATAGTTTGTGTTAAGAGAATGTAGTTTAATAGCTCGGTCTGAATAAGATTTCTTTGGCCTTCTTGCAGCATGTCAATCCCAAGAAACAAACTATTGGCACTTCCTGTAAGGCCTGTGGATATGGTGGCATGCTTGACACCCGACACAAACTTTGCACATTCATCCTCAAAAACCCACCAGGTGAGAATTTGTCCCCTGCTTTTTCTTTATATAAAAGGGGAAATGCATCATTGGCCTCGGGTTTCTCTTTGTGTCAGCCTTAAAGGATGTTTCACTGTTTGCATAGTCCTAGGACAGATTTGATGTCTTTTTCCAAAAACAGAGAGCAATGAGAGTGGATCCGCATCTGTGAAGAAAGAGAAGGAAAAGAAGAACCGCAAGAAGGACAAGGAGAACGGTTCGAGTAGCGGGGAAGCTGGAAACCGTGACAACTTTGATGCTCCTGAGGCTGTGGTGCGTCCTCTCCTTTTGGTAGTCATTATTTAGGGTTCTCATGCACCACATTTTTGTTAACTTAACACAGGGGTAAACCCTGCCAAGTTATTTTTCTGGTGCTAGTTTATTTTTCAAGTTGTCTTTTTAGTACCCTCTTTTACCATAGCAAAGTTTCAAAGCTGCTCATTACTAACACCAAAATTGCAAAAGTTTGTTCTGTTTTGGGGTTTACATAGTGACGCCTCAATTCCTTTATACAGTTCATCAGTATTTCTATTTATTGATGGTACAGGGTACACTTGTGATGTCAAAGGCCATGTTGACATTACAACTGGATTTGATTGGTTTTTCTATGGCTCCCAAAAACAGATGTTTGCCTACTTGTAAGGCTTCTGTTTGAGACAGGTTTTTGTGCACTGCCACCCCTTCAGTCTATTCTGACTGCACTTTGTTCTGACATATAAAGGACAGAGATGACGACGATGAGGACTGGGCAGAGGAGACTACCGAGGAGGCGCAGAGGCGACGGATGGAGGAGATCAGTGACCACGCTAAGAACCTCACACTGAGCGACGACTTGGAGAAACCCCTGGAGGAGAGGGTCAACCTGTTCTACAGCTTTGTGAAAGTATGAAGACCTATCAGTTCATTATTAGACTTGACTGATTTAGCTTGTTGTTTCTTCTGCACGTTTGCTATTGAACATAGGAAATTACTCAGTCTCTAAATGACCAATGTCACTGTTCCCCAGAGCGAAAATGATACTTCACTTTGGAATATTGGCATGTGCCACTAGTGTCGGCACTGCATTAATTTACCAGTTCTTGATGCATTCTGGTGCGTGGTTAACGGAGGGGAAAAGATTAACAAAAATGGAAAGAATATATTTTGTGTGCGTGTGTCCGTGTCCCCCTCCAGCAAAAGAAAGAGAGTGGAACCATCGATGGGGCTGATAAGGAGATCCTGGCCGAGGCAGAGCGTCTGGATGTGAAGGCCATGGGCCCACTCATCCTCAGCGAGCTGCTATTCAATGAGAACATCCGCGATCAGATAAAGAAATACAAACGTCACTTCCTGCGTGTACGTTGCTCTAAAATCTACTTAAGCTAAAACGCATATCACGCAACTGAAACTGATCATTTTTACCCCATAACACCTCGTCTTAGATGGTCATTCGAGTGAATGTCTTACGGCTGTTCCACTGTTTTGTTCCCTAGTTCTGCCACAACAACAAGAAGGCTCAGAAGTATCTGTTGGGAGGTTTTGAGTGTGTCGTGAAGCTGCATCAGGTGCAGCTGCTGCCACGCGTTCCCATCATCCTCAAAGACTTGTATGATGCTGACCTGCTGGAGGAGGACGTCATCTTCGCCTGGGCAGAAAAGGTGAGTCAAGTGTGTGGGTAACCTCTTTGCCATGTTCATTAAACTGAAGCCCAAAAAATACTATTCTGAAGGTAACACAAATGTGCTGTTCACCTTTGAATTGTTCATTGTTATTTTGGTTGTACAAAATGTCAGAACATGAGATCGTTTTCCAAAATGTAAAATGAGATCATAGTAAGCCACTATCAAACTACAGTTGGTGAGCTGCAGTTGGGGGTTTCATTAGCATAAATTAAAGGTGGACTATGTAGAAATTGGAGGTGATTGGTGGCAACACCAGATGGTAGTAATGAACCCCCCCCCCCCCCCAAAAAAAAAAAAAAAAAATCCATGAGGTCAAACTGAATTTGATAAAGCTTTTATTACTGGTGACCCATGAGACTTGTTGAAGTTTGTGTACTCCAAGTGAACCAATAATTGACGGGTATAATTACTTGTTCTGCCCTACTCTAGAAATTAACACAATTAAGTTACAATACAGGATTCTTGACTCTGCTTAAAACTGGCATATACTCACCCTGCTGGTGTAAGTGGTATTTATCAGCCTGGCAAACATGATGAATGAATTCATAGCTCTGCAGTATCATAAACGATCATATTTGGCATGATGGCAGGAGAGGGTTCTTTACACTATATTTTTAGGTATTTCTGGAATATTTGAAAGTAGAAAATACTGCATATGGGCTGCACGGTGGCGCAGTGGTTTAGCACTGTGGCAGCACAGTTTTACCCTCGGCCGGGGGACCGCGGGGATCATGAGATCGTGGGTTCGATCCCAGCCCCCGACCAACAGTGAGCTGTGTGGAGTTTGCATGTTCTCCCCGTGTTGCGCGGGTTTACTCCGGGATTTCTCCGGTTTCCTCCCGCACACCAAAAACATGTAGGTTTAGGGCGCTCGCGCACGCAGCGACCAGTAGCCGGTGGCTTGTCACCAGACTGCAAACCAAGTCTACCTACGGGTACAAATAAGTAACAAAAAAAAAAAAAAAAAAAAATATTCTACCTTTAATACTTCAGCAACTCTCCATGTTTTTTCCAGACTTCGTCCGGTGACAGACTGTTATGGGTCTGTTCGTCCGTCTGTCCCACTTCTGTGAAATCGGCTCCTACACTTTTGTTCCGATTGTTTTGAAACTTGGTTGCATGGTTTGATTGATGCGCATATTGCAATTTAGGTCCGATCAAATTATTTTTTGCAGGAGTTGTAGCCCCTGACCTATGACCTCCCGTTCGACCTCACTTCATAGACAGTAACTGTCTTGTGAAATCGGTTCCTTCTACAGTTTTGTTCCAATTGTTTTGAAATTTGTACCATGGTTTGATATACTCTGATGATGCACATAATACAATTTCACTCTCATCAAATGACCTTGACATCAGAGGTCAGATTTTCCCTAAATCTTCTAAACACAAGAACTACTGAAAGAAGTGATGTAGGCTTTTCAAATCGATACACTAGCTGTAGCTAATCCACATCTTGGATGATTTACACCCTGACCTAACTGAGTTTGGGGTCAAAGTTAATGTTGTAGGTGCACTATGCTAAATGCTATATTTATTGTTGCTATAAAACGAGTAAAGCTAGGGTCACCTAACTTGATACACAGGTTTACCCTGAACTGTGAGTATGGTTTTGGGGTCACAGGTCAAATGTCAACATCTTAATGGCTTATAAAAACTATATCTCAACAGCAAAGAAAGCTGGGGTCACCAAACCTGGTTCACAGGTTCACTCTGAGATCATGACCTCAGGGGTTGGGTAGCCCTTTAATATTTTTGATGTTAGGATGATGATATCGGGTGGTGCAGAAATGTGAGCAGAGTACAGCCTGCATAGAATCATATTGATTATACCCTTTTAAGGTTATACAAACAATTCTTATGCAGCCTTCCTGTTTACTTAAAAAAAAAAACAAAAAAAACTGCAACCTGATTTCTTTTTCCTGCTGTGTGAAACAGCCATAGAAGTCGGGTAAAAAGTCACTTCACCTGTGATACAATAGAAGCTTGAATGTGCTGGGCTCTTGTCCAGCTGCATCTAAATGAGTCTGTCCTTTTGAAACTTGACAAAGCGAGTGGAGACTGATATCTTTCACAGATAACAGAGTGCAGTCCTGAGTGTATTGATAGCATCATGGTCTGGTTTTGCTTCTAAACAAGTTTGATCTGTGTTTTTGCCGGATTTGATTGTTCAATAGTGTTTGAAGCCTATTAAGCTGCAAATGCACCACAACTGATAAAATATACAGCATGTACTGTATTTCTTAATAAATGCAGGTCTTTTCAAAGTTTGTAAATGCTTTTGTGTTTTAAAATGAAGAGATGAAGACTAAATCTTAACTGTGTGTATTCAAGCAACTGGTATCTTAATTAAAACTTAAGTAGCAATGTTGGCAGAATGCATGGACAGATGTTAGTCAGACCGACAGCATTTAAGAAAAGGGTCTGAATATTGTCTTGAATCTTTTTCTCTTCCCCCCCCCCCCACTAGGTTTCTAAGAAGTACGTCTCTAAAGAACTTGCCAAAGAGATCCACGCCAAGGCTGCTCCTTTTGTCAAATGGCTGAAGGAAGCAGAGGAGGAGAGCGAGGGAAGTGAAGAAGAGGAGGAGGAAGAAGATGATGAAAATGTTGAGGTACAGCTTATCCTAAGTAGACACTCTAAATTATATCATGTTTGGGGGTGTGTGCTAACGGTTATTTGTTAAGCGGCTGGACATGGATCAGAATATCGTTCTGTCCTCAGGTGGTGTATTCGCCCTCTGCCCGCGAGCTCAAAGTGGAGACTGTGAAACCAGAAACACCCGAGAAGGAGGAGGATGATATCGATATCGATGCCATCTAAGAGACTGAAAGATGATTGCTATTGTTGTGCTGTGGCTGTGATTTTTTTTTTTTTTTTTCTCCGATGACCTGTACAACCTAAATAGCCGGCCTTTCCCTCCATCACTACCTGCCTCCCCCCCCCCCCCCCCCACCTTCTGCTTTGTAGCATGAAACGGCATAGTGCTTTACTGGCTGCACAATAACTCTGTAATTTTGAGATGTATTCAGTTAAGTCGCTCTGGGGATTTTAATCATGGGTGTTTGGGAGATTGTTTTAACTGACTGTATTTTTCCAGTTAATAAAGATTGAATGTTTTGCTATCCATCATAACTGAATGTTTACTCTGTGATTACCACTTCTATTTTCTCAAGGAAGATTAAGGATGGTATGTCACTGGGCTGCGCCAGCTTGCAATTAGTTGGAGATTTTTTTTAATGTGAAAAATGAGTGAATTTGTCAATTTTCACTTGGAATCGCGCTGAATTGGCACTTTGAGACACATTTGTGAATGTTGCAATAATGTCGCACAAACTCCCGAGAATTTTGGGCCACAGTTCGCCAGGAGTTGACATAAATGTCATGAGTGTTGCAGGAAATTCTCGCAACATGCGCAAGACAATTTTTTTTTTTTTTTTTTTTTTTTTTTTTTTTTTTTTTCCTCAGTCCTGCGACAGCTGCTCAACAATCATACGACCGATATCTGTGCCAACTGTGCAGTTGGGACGTGCATTGGGGGGGGGGGAGAGGGTTCATGTTAAATAACTGCCTGGTAACTGCAACAAACAATAGAATGACCTTTTCACTAAAGGTTCTCTGACTGGAGTATTGCACAGAAGATCACATGTAAAATAACTAACAGTACAAACCTACATACACAGTAAAATTACACATGCCTGACGGTCACTAGAGACAATAGTAAAACGGTTTTCACTGCTTGCCCACTCCACTCCTATACAGGGGGGAAAAAAGAGCAGGAATTTGCCTGACACCCCCCCCCCCCCCAAAAAAAAAAAAAATTCTACTGCTAGCAAAGAAGCTCAAGTATACATTTTCCACATCAGTAAATGACCAGCATATATACAGGTACATCACAAAAAATTTGAATATCATGAAAAAGTTTAATATTTTTTGTCACTCATTTCAGAAAATGAAACCCATATATTATAGATTCATTACACAGAGTGATATATTTCAAAGTGTTTATTTTAATTTTGATGATTATGGCTTACAGCCCATGAAAACCCCAAGTTCAGTTTCTCAAAAAATTACAATATTACATAAAATTAATTTTAAAAAATAGTTTTTAAATAGAAATGTTGGCTGAATGAAAAGTATGTCCATATACACACTCAATACTTGGTCGGGGCTCCTTTTGGATGAATTACTGTATCAGTGTGGCGTGGCATGGAGGTGATCAGCCTGTGGCACTGCTGAGGTGTTATGAAGGTCCAGGTTGCTTTGATAGTGACCTTCAGCTCGTTTGCATTGTTGGGTCTGGTGTCTCTCATCTTCCTCTTGACAATACTCCATAGGTTCTCTATGGGGTTTAGGTAAGGAGAGTTTGCTGGCCAATCAAACACAGTGATGCCATGGTCATTAAACCAGGTTTTGATACTTTTGGCTGTATGGAGGGTGCCAAGTCCTGATGGAAAATGAAATCAGCTTCTCCATAAAGCTTGTCAGAGGTAAGCATGAAGTGCTCTAAAATTTCCTGGTAGATGGCTGCGCTGACTTTGGTCTTGATAAAATACAGTGGACCAACACCAGCAGATGTTACGGTTCCTCAAATCATCACTGACTGGAAACTTCACACTAAACCTCAAGCAACTTAGATTCTGTGCCTCTCCACTCTTTCTCCAGAGTCTGGGACTTTGATTTCCGAATGAAATGCAAAATTTATTTTTATCTGAACAGAGGTCACCTGCTGGTGTTTGTCCACTGTGTTTTCTCAAGACCAAAGTAAGCGCAGTCGTCTACCAGGAAATTTTTGAGCACTTCATGCTTCCCTCTGCTGACGAGCTTTATGGAGAAGCTGATTTCATTTTCCAACAGGACTTGCCCCCACATACATACACTACCAAAAGTATCAAAACCTGGTTTAATGACCATGGCATCACTGTGTAATGAGTGACAAAAAATATTGAACCTTTTCATGATATTCTAATTTTTTGAGATGTACCTGTATATAAACATGAGGATTATAAACTACATCGTCGTCATAGCAGTCTGTCGTGGGCGACAATGACTTTCATTTAGGTCTGATCAGATTCCTCCATGCAACTCTGTCCTTCACTCTCCGCTGCCAGGAACTTGTCTATATCCAATTTCTTCAGGTTTCTTTTTAGTGTCTTTAAATCTGAGCCTTGGTCTACCCTGATTGCATTTGCCCTCACATAACGGTGAGTAGAGTAACTGCCGAGGGAGACGCTGGTGATCCATCCTCAGCATGTCCGAGCCATCTCAGGTTCATCTGTATTAGCATGTCCTCCATTGATGGTAGACCAGCTTGTTTCAGCACTAAAATTATGCTAAAAGAATTCAGTTTCTTCTCACCAGTTGGGAGGGGGCTGTGCCTCTTCTCCCAATCCTCCTGGTGTTGCTGAATAAAGTCCTGTATAAGTTTTCTTGTTTATTCTTGTAGGGGAGACTGGGTATTGTTGTAACACTTTTTGTTTAAGCACCTTCAACTCACTGAATTTTTGAGTTGGAGTTCTCAAACTTTAATACAAGGTACCTACATTTGTTTACTACAAATGCCACCAATTCAAACCTCTGCAAGAATATCACAGACCTCATGAGGCGATGTCAAATACATGGTGATCCTTTGTTACAACCTACCCCACTACCGGGGTAGGTTGTAACATATGCTGGGGTAAGTTGTAACAATTAGACAAAAAAGCAAAAACAAGAGACCACACCATGTGATATGTTTCAAAAAGAGGTTTACTGAAATAAAAGAACAAGCCAGAACAATGTCTCTCTCTCCACTTTCAAATCCACTTTGTCTCAGGAGGGTGTGTGTGTGGCCTATATATATATATATATATATATATATATATATATATTTATTTTTTTTTTTTTTTTAATCAGAGTCACAATGCTGACAAATGAATGTTTGTAACCCTGGAGTGCAGGCTTGGTGGGCCCAGAGACTGCATAGGGCACATTTTACCCATACTGCCTTTGGCTCCCACCTTCCAAATGCCTCCATACAGACAACACAAAAGGTTTCCTCATCTGAGGCCTCAGAATCCTCAACGTTGGCTTTCATCATTTTCTTGGTGGGCTGTCTCCCCTTTTTTCTTTTTCTTGCCTTTATTCTTGCCTAAGATAGGCCTACTCTTTCCTACATTTTTGCTTCTTCTCTGTTCTTCCATCAATGCTTGCTTCACTGGTGTATCGGTGAGTATTTCAGACTGCCTCTTCTTCCTGATCCTGCCAGTTGTTTTCCTTGGCCCTGCTTTTGGAAATGGTCGTACTGTGGAAGATGTGAAAATGACGAGGCAGCGTTCTTTCTCAGTCAGCTTTATTCACATCTCCATCATTTCAACAGCAGAAAAAAGAGAGAATGAAACAGTAACTCTTGTCCTTAAATATCAGGGACTTCACACCTCATAGATCACATGTCCCACAGACCACCTTGCATAATAAAGACGGTCACAATGCATTTCCCTCCATGATACCACTTCCACTGTCTCCCACGCATCCTTTAATCGACCCCCCCCCCCCACAGTCTCCAGCCTTGCATAACAAGGCTAAGCTTCCTGCCTTTGTTCTGACTTGAAATGCGAGTCACAGAACTGGTCCAACAGGTCCATTGAGTGTTCACCACACAAGCCCCCCCAGCATTTTAGAAAAACGGAACAACAAGAAAATAACCACATGCATGCCGTGATAGCATCAATACACATCAGTCCACATGCTGGATAGGCTTCAGCCTCCTGCCGAATCTGCTGTAGCTGGGGTTCACCATCTCTGCGGCGCTGTCCTGCTGGGGATTTGCCGTCTGGGGGCGGAAACCCTTCGTCAGTCTCTGCGGGTGTTCTGAGGAAACATTACTTTGGGAAACATTACTGTGTGAAACCCTCCGTGGTGGTCTACCTCACCGCGGGGCCTCTGCCAACAGCACTTCCTCCTCTGCCACCACAAAAGCGGGTTTAAGTCTGTCTATGCCAATTTTCTCTTTCCTACCCCCCAAATCTAGCAAAAACTGCTTGTCCCCTGTTTCTAGCACTCTGAATGGTCCGTCATAAGGCGGTCGCAACGGGGTTCGATGCGCATCGTGTCTAACAAAAACAAACTCTGCGTTCTTCAAAGTTTTAGGCACAAAAACACGTGGAAAACTGTGGTGCACGGGGCCGGGCAGCGTGCTTGATTCTATGTTACTCCACAACAGCTGAGACGGGGAGGCGTTTGGCGCAGGGTTATCTGGGAGAAACTCCCCAGGCAGCCGGATTGGCTGTGCAAACACGAGCACCGCTGGGGAGGCTTCTAGATCCTCTTTAGGTGCAGAACGCAACCCCAATAACACCCATGGTAACTTGTCAACCCAATTTGTATCCGTCAGTGACGCTCTGAGAGCCACTTTCAATGACCTATGAAAACGTTCGCATAACCCGTTAGCCTGCGGATTGTACGCGGTTGTGCGGTGAATTGTGACACCCAGGCTGCGGGCCATTGTCGACCAAAGCTCGGAAACAAATTGAGGGCCTCTGTCGGATGTAATGCCGAAGCACGCCACCCAAGCTGTTAAAAATGCGCGCGCCACTTCCTCGGCCGTGGTTGATGCCAGCAGGATCACTTCAGGCCAGCGTGTGGTGCGGTCCACCATTGTCAGAAGATGTGTGCACCCCTGTGACAGCGGGAGGGGTCCAACGAGGTCCACATGAACGTGATCGAACCTCTTGGCCGGAATGTGAAACGGTTCCAAAGGAGCTCTCGTGTACCTGTGTACTTTGGCTCGTTGACACGCCATGCAGGCTGCTGCCCACTCTTTGACCTGTTTGCGGAGGCTCGGCCAAACAAATTTCTCTCCCACCATTTTGACCGACGCGCGCACTCCAGGGTGCGCCAAAGAATGAACCGAGTCAAAAACGCGGCGGCGCCACGCGGCCGGTACTACTGGACGCAGCCGTCCAGTGGAGACATCGCAGATTAGGGGGGGCATACCGTCTTGCAGCACCCTGCTCTCCAGCCTTAACCCTGTTGGTCCAGACTGGAGCGCGCGCACACGTCCGCGTCATCAACCTGCTCTGCAGCCATGGCTGCATAATCTAACCCTATGCTGACTGGGGCCACCACAGCGCGCGAGAGGCAATCTGCCACTACATTGAGTTTGCCCGCCACATGCTGAATATCAGTGGTAAACTCTGATATCGCGGCCAGCTGTCTCTGCTGCCGGCCTGACCACGGTTCCGAGACCTTGGCCATCGCGAATGTTAGCGGTTTGTGATCAACGAACGCGGTGAAAGCACGTCCTTCCAGCCAGAACTGAAAGTGGCAGATGGCCAAATGGAGAGCGAGCAGCTCCCTGTCGAACGCGCTGTATTTACGTTCGCTATCGCGGAAGGTCCTGCTGAAAAATGCGAGGGGTTGCCAAACCCCGGCTACATGTTGCTCCACGACCGCCCCTATGGCCACATCTGACGCGTCAGTGGTGAGCGCTATGCGGGCCGTTGGGTCTGAGTGTGCCAACAACGCAGCCTTTGCCAAGGCTGCTTTCACCTCCGAGAATGCTTGGTCCCGTTCCGGGGACCACTCGATCTTATCTGCGGGTTTCTTTTTTTTGAGCGCGGCATACAGCGGCTGCATGAGCTGCGCCGCGCGGGGGAGAAAACGGTTATAAAAATTCACCATTCCCAAAAACTCCTGCAACGCCCTGACTGTATGCGGCCGGGGAAAATCTGCCACAGCGCGCACTTTGTCAGGCAGCGGAACTGCTCCTTCGGGGGAGACGTGGTGTCCTAAAAAAATCGATCTGCGCCACCCCAAACTGACACTTCGCTGGGTTGATTATTAACCCCTGATCTCCCAATCTTCGGAAAACTGTGGCCAGGTGTTTTTCGTGTTCGTCTTCGGACACGCTGGCTACTAAAATATCGTCCAGGTAGACGAACACGAAAGGGAGATCGCGAAGCACCGCGTCCATCATGTGTTGGAACGTCTGAGCAGCCCCTTTAAGTCCGAATGGCATGCGTAAAAACTCGAATAAACCAAACGGAGTTATTACCGCTGTTTTGGGTATGTCCTCAGCACGCACTGGGACTTGGTAACCGCGGACCAGGTCTATTTTAGAAAAAATGCGCGCCAAATGAACCGAGAAATCTTGGATATGTGGGATTGGGTAGCAGTCGTGCGCTGTAGCATTGTTTAACCTGCGAAAATCCCCGCAAGGGCGCCATGATCTGTCAGCTTTCGGGACCATATGTAGGGGGGAAGCCCACGGGCTGTTTGAACGTCGGATAATGCCCAACCTCTCCAGGTTGGCGAACTCCTCGTGCGCTATGGCCAGCTTAACTGCGTCCAAGCGCCGAGCTTTTGCAAAAACGGGCAGTCCGGTAGTGGTAATAAAATGCTCCACCCCGTGCTTAGCAACTGTTGCTGAAAATGTGGGGACCGTGAGTGCTGGGAACTGAGTGAGCAGTGTGTGGAACTTACCGCCTGCTGTTGTGACGTTGGCTTGTGCTGTAGGCGGGGCCACTCGCGCTGCACAGGGGACAGAATCAAAAGAAAATGCATTAACCAGGCGCCTGTTAGCGAGATCAACCAACAACCCATGTGAGCACAAAAAATCAGCCCCCAGCATATTGAAATTTACTGTTGCTACAACAAAAGTCCACTCATATGCACGGCCGTGTAGAGACAGAAGCAGAGTCTTCTCACCAAAGGTCTTAATCTCCGAGCCATTCGCCGCTGTCACCAGGGGACCTCCAGAACCCGCCAATCTGTCCGCGTAGGAAGGAGTGATGAAACTCAACTGGGAGCCTGTGTCGACGAGGAACTGCCTCCCGGAGCGTGCGGTCCGCGACAAGTAGAGCAGCTTGTTCTCTTCCCCGAGGGCCGCGGCTGCTACCGACCCCCGGTCTTGGCGTTTCCCAAACGCCCGAACTGGCATGGCGGTACACACTTGCGTGCCCTCTCTGCGAAGCGGCGATGGTAGAAACAAAAGACGTCCGGTCCACGCTCCTTGGCCCTTGCTGCCGCCGTCGTTGGTGAGTCTGGCACCGCTGTCTCTGGCCTCCTGTCGTCTGCGGTCGTCGCGCCGAGTTCCGCTGCAGCGGCCGTGGCTGCACACCGCTTGGTGGCACTGACAATCCGCTGCGCCTCTCGGCCCAGCGCGCGGTAGTCCCGTAGGGCCAACAGTGGCGAACTGGCCAGAGCCGCTCTCGCTGCTGACGGTAGAGTCCTGAGGAAGAGGTGGGTGAAAATGAAGTGATCATCGTCAGAGTCTTTCAACCTCAACAACTTCTCCATCAGGCTCGCGGGCATGTCGTTTTCCCCCTCCGTCAGCGCCTGGAGCCTCTCTGCTCGCTCCTCTGCCGAGGGGGTGA
This sequence comes from Pholidichthys leucotaenia, assembly GCA_020510985.1. Classification (NCBI taxonomy): domain Eukaryota; kingdom Metazoa; phylum Chordata; class Actinopteri; order Cichliformes; family Pholidichthyidae; genus Pholidichthys; species Pholidichthys leucotaenia. The sequence continues at coordinate 67,405,247 of CM035842.1, read as the reverse complement.
ACTGCTAGATGAGTGCAGCCTTCAACGCGCTGTATTTGTCGCTCTCCGGTGGCTGGTCGATCAGGCTCTCCACATGCTGGGCCGTGTTGTTGTCCAGCTTTGCGACTACGTGGTAGAATTTCGTGACATCTACCGATATCCCCCGGAGGTTGAACTGCGCCTCAACTGCGTTGAACCAGGAGCGCGGATTGTTCTGCCAGAAGTCCGGTAGCTGGACTGTAGCGGCGTTCGCTTGGCTGGGGGCTCCTGACGCGGCTGGCCCGGGGAATTTCTTTCTTTCCGTGATTACGTCTCAGGGTCACCAGTGTGGAAGATGTGAAAATGACGAGGCAGCGTTCTTTCTCAGAGTCAGCTTTATTCACATCTCCATCATTTCAACAGCAGAAAAAAGAGAGAGAATGAAACAGTAACTCTCGTCCTTAAATATCAGGGACTTCACACCTCATAGATCACATGTCCCACAGCCTACCTTGCATAATAAAGACAGTCACAATGCATTTCACCACCTGGCATAATAAAGACAGTCACAATGCATTTCCCTCCATGATATCACTTCCACTGTCTCCCACGCATCCTTTAATCGACCCCCCACAGTCTCCAGCCTTGCATAACAAGGCTAAGCTTCCTGCCTTTGTTCTGACCTGAAATGCGAGGTCACAGAACCGGTCAACAGGCCCATTGAGTTGTCACCACAGTACAGCCAAAGGATTGAACGCCTGACGTGGAGACAAGTGAGTGAAGTAGAGGAGGAAGTTGCCAGGTGAGTTGGTGGAGAGGGGAAGTCGCCAGGTGAGTTGGAGGATAGGAGGTACCTGGGTCTGGACAGTCAGTGACTTGGGAGGGTGCATAGTCACAGAGTAATACCCTAACCCTAAGCATGTGCCTTTGCGACTGAGCTGACTGACTTGCCCTTCTTTGTGACCTCACCAGATGCTTTTTTTTAAAACATCTGCAGGCACACCTCTGCCTGTCTTTCTTTTCCAATGCCTAGGCATTCTGTAACCAATATTAAAATCAAGAAAGTGTTGTTAGTTGTATGGAGGGGATGGTTGTAACACTTTTAAAAGAGGTGTTACAACCTACCCCACCCCAGTCTGCCATTGTTTAGCTAAGCTGTATTAGCTTAGCGGTTTGAAATTAAGCAGGGAAAAATGCATCACATTTTGCCTGAGAAACTAACAGTTTATTCTCTCTATATGAGGTCACATGGTTTTATCTTGCAATTAGTATAGGTACTAAATCAAAATTTAGTCTTGGTAAAATAATTTACTTTCTTACCTCAAAATCATCCTTTTTGTCCTTGATAGAATCTGCATTGCAACCCGTTTCCAAACCTTGACAATCAGCAAGGTGATCTGGGGAGGAAGTGGGGTAAATACTGAAATGATCATATGACTTCCTATCTTATCCCTGATTGGTGGAATTGGTGATGTTACAACTCTCCCCTAGGTTACAACCATAACCCGGTCCTCCCCCTAATGCACACCAGGCTGACATGCTGAAGGCAACTGCTGCAGTCAAGCACCATCCTGACCACTCTGCTGCTGGACAGGACTAGGCTGCTGCTGGAAGTACCACTCTGGTTCTGGATATTCCTCCCTCCCTGCAGCATTTTTTGTTTCCAGTTCAGTTTCATAGGTCCCCATTCCTTTGCAAAGTTACCTAACTTCTTGCACTTTCTGACTTGTGGAAACTAAATTAAGGGTTCAAGATGAGTTTGAGACACCTGTGATAACTGTGACTTTTTTTTTTAAAGAACAGTTTTACGACTTTTTCGAACATGTTCAAATTCTCGCAACAGGAGAGTAAGACCCTGCGACTCACAAGAAGAAACTGCAAACCCCTGCGAATATTTGGAGACATTTGGAAACTTCCTTGCAAATGCTGTTCTCCAACTAGTCCCAAGCTGTCACAGCCCTGTGAGATACTACTGTTAACACAAGCCAGTGTACTACTAGTGCCAATCTCAAACCTGGGTAAAGGGGAAGGGTTGTGTTGTGGAGGAACAAATAAGTTCAGGCGTGATGCGACGAGCTGGAAGGTTTCAGAGTTTTATTTCCTCCATCATCATGAGACACACTAGCGCTGTGCACTGTGTTGTGCTGTGTTGTGTCCCTCCCTAAGGCATGTATAGTAAGCTCTTTTATACAGACAAGAGAGAATGCATGGCACATTTGCATATTGATATACATATCAGTCAAGACATACAATCGCGTGACCAACTGACGCCCGACTTCCTTTCCTTAATCCAGGATGTATAACAATAGTCCATTGTTGTGGTTGTCCTCCCAGGGGTCTCTGTCCGTATGCAATCCTGTTGAGCGTGAATAGTATCAGTCTGGCATTGTGCTGGATGCCCACAGTGTCAGTATTCTAGGAAGGACAGCCCAATGTAAAATCCTCTCTCAAATCCAGTAGAGGACCCTGTGACTGTGCGCGGACTAATGTGAGGGCAAGAGAAAGAAATGGTACTGTCTTATTTGAATATTAATTATTCCATGGGGCCGTCCTCTAAACGGAACTTGGTATCCTAAAACACATTTTAAAATCAAGTTTCCATTAGAGGTAGACATTTACATAAGGAAACACAAGCACTGAACACCGCTTTTCCAGTTGCTTGGGAGAAATGGAATTGGGTTGATCAGGAAATGTTGGATTAAAGGTATTGTGCCAGCAGAAAGATCAGCATGAAGCATGGCATTCTTGTAGATAAAAAAAAAAAACATACGTTAGAACACGTGATCTCTTAGTCTATACCCTCAAATATAACTTTGCCCATTTACAGTCCTAAACTGGAAAATCTTTAATACTGGGACATCTTCTTTCAGCTCTTCCTTTTAGGGGTTCGCCACAACGGATCATCTGCCTCCATCTCACCCTATCCCTTGCATCTTCCTCTGTCCCAGCAGCCCCTCATGTCCTTCACTACATCCAAGAATCTTCTCTGTGATCTTTCTCTTGTCCTCCTCTCTGGCAGCTCCATCTCTCAACATCTTGTCCAATATCCACTGTCCCTCTTCCTGCACCATTGTCCAAACCAATCTATAGCCCTTGCCTCTCTTCCTTTGTCTCCAAACCGCTTAACCTGATCTGCCCCTGTCTGATAAACTGATTTCTAATCCTGTCCCCCCTAGTCAGTCCTAATGAGAATCTTAGCATCTTCAACTCTGCCTCCTGTCTTTACCAGTGCCACTGTCCCCAAAGCTTACATCATAGCAGGCTTCACTACTGCTTTGTAAATCTTCCCTTTTACTCGAGCTGCTATCCTATCACAAATTACCCCTGATCACCTGCTCCACCATTGGATGGTTGACCTCAGGTATTTAAATTCATCTACCTTCATTGTATCTACTCCTTGCATCTTCACTGTTACACCTGCCTAGGGAATCATTCCTGCATCTTGTCACCCTAAAAGTAATAGCTTTTCACCTTTGCTTCTAAATCATTTTGATGATACATCAGCTTTCAACCAGGTGAATGTCATTCCACCATGGCCTCAGTGGCCCTGCATTGGCAACAGTATTATTCCTGGTAGGAGACGATGCTGAAAAGACAGCAACTTACACATTTTACGCACAGAGTCCCATTAGTTAATCACAGGGTATGACTGTAACTACCAAGTAAAAGAGCACTGTGTGATTGGCTATTGGGACTTGGACCATAATGGGTGCTAGTTGTAGTCTTTTCAGTGTTCCTACCAGGAACGTGAAAGTGGCATAGTGTTGCTTTAACTTTTATTTTGCATTACTTCCGGAATTTGTTAAGCATTATTACAAAAACAAAAAAAATGTACTTAATTATTAAAGTTGATAGAATGGAGTTTCTCTTTATTTTACACAGGTTTTCAGTGAAAATAGGAACTAGCAAAAATAATTTCCTCTGCAGCTAAATTTTCATATTTTCTCTCCCTACATTTCTTTCTGAATAATCAGCTCTCCTTGCTCGTGCTCCAATGGAAGTGAGGTCAGTTCATGACATCACATCCACCTCCCTTTCAGTTGGACACATTGATGGTGCCTTAGTGCCATCTGAAATGTGCCTTATCCAGTTTTAGTGAGGTATAATATGAAATGTGTCCATTTGGGGTTTTAAAACGATAAAATTATGCAACAGAAATTTCAGCTCAAATAGAAAATTTACTGAAACCAACCAAGCTACCCCTTTAAAAAGGTTGTGGAGTGTGTAAATGAAGAGGCAGATTCATTTCAGACGAGTTATTACACACTCACATCTCACAAGCAAAGAACAGACTGAACATTTCAGCAGGCACTCTCCTCTTAAGTTTCATGGCATTTCTCCACACACAACATGACATTTGCATCACACTGCATTCAACCCCCTACGTCCTTGACTCCTTCCTGCTATCTCACCAGGAATTTCCTGAGTATTGTTCTCCCATGTTTATCCACTGTCTCTTGTCTGAGATGCTAAATAATCTGGCTCCCCCAAGGTGCTAAACTCCCCCCCCCCCCCCGCCAGCATCTTAGATAGAACAATAGAATAACAGTCCACATGCTGTGATAGAACAATAGAATATCAGTCCACATGCTGCTTGGGCTTCCGTCTCCTCCCGTATCTGCTGTAACTGGGGTTTACCGCCTCCGTGGCGCTGCTGTGCCGGTGGGGGGCTGCTGGGAGTGTGTCTGACTGCGGGTGGGCTGTGACTGGGGGACGCCACTTCGGTCTGTCCGTGTGGCTGCTCTGGTGAATTGTTTCCCTGGGGAGCTCTCCGTGGGGGTCTTCCACGCCGAGGGGCCCTAGCCAACAGCACTTGCTCGTCCACCACAACGAAAGCGGGTTTGAGTCTGTCTATGCCAATTTTTTTCCTCCTACCCCCCAAGTCTAGCAAAAAATGCTTATCCCCTGTTTCCAACACTCTGAACGGTCCATCATAGGGTGGGCGCAATGGAGGGCGGTGGGTGTCATGTCTGACAAACACGAACTCCGCGCTCTTCAAACTTTTAGGCCCGAAAACACGCGGAAAACTGTGATGGGCAGGGCCCGGCAGCGTGCCTGTGTTTGCGCTACGCTGCAAAAGCTGAGACGGGGAGCTGCCCGGCTCGGGATTATCTGGTAGAAATTCCCCGGGCAGCCATAGTGGCTGCGCAAAAACGAGCTCTGCCGGGGAAGCTTTCAGATCCTCTTTCAGCGCGGAGCGCAACCCCAATGAAACCCACGGCAGCCTGTCTACCCAATTTGCATCCGTCAATGAAGCCCTGAGTGCTGCTTTCAGTGATCTATGAAACCGCTCGCATAACCCATTGGCCTGTGGGTTGTACGCGGTTGTGCGGTGAATTGTAACACCCAGGCTGCGGGCCATCGCGGACCAGAGTTCGGAAACAAATTGAGGGCCCCTGTTGGACGTAATGTCTGACGGGACTCCAAAACGCGCCACCCATGCTGTTAAAAAAGCGCGCGCTACATCTGCAGACGTAGTTGCCGCCAGCGGGACCGCTTCTGGCCAGCATGTGGTGCGGTCCACCACTGTCAGGAGGTGCGTGCACCCCTGTGATGGCGGGAGGGGGCCCACGAGGTCCACGTGAACATGGTCGAACCTCTTAGCCGGAATACGAAACGGCTCCAAGGGAGCCTTCGTGTGTCTGTGTATCTTGGCTCGTTGGCACACCACACAGGCTGCAGCCCACTCTTTCACTTGTTTGCGTAGGCTCGGCCACACAAACTTCTCTCCCACCATTTTGACCGACGCGCGCACTCCTGGGTGCGCCAGAGTGTGAACCGACTCAAACACGCGGTGGCACCACGCGACCGGGACCACCGGACGCGGGCGACCCGTGGAGACATCGCAGATTAGGGGGGGGGCCGCCATCTTGCAGCACCCTGCTCTCCAGCCTTAACCCTGTTGGTCCAGACTGGAGCGCGCGCACGTCTGCATCGCTAATCTGCTCCGCAGCCATGGCTGTGTAATCTATCCCCACGCAGACTGGGGCCACGGCACGCGAGAGGCAGTCCGCCACCACATTCAGTTTACCCGACAAATGTTGAATATCGGTAGTAAGCTCTGAGATCGCGGCCAGCTGTCTCTGCTGCCGGCACGACCACAGTTCTGAAACCTTGGCCATCGCGAATGTTAGCGGCTTGTGGTCCACGAACGCGGTGAAGCTGCGCCCTTCCAGCCAGAACTGGAAGTGGCATATGGCCAGGTGGAGAGCCAGCAACTCTCTGTCGAATGCGCTGTATTTACGTTCGCTGTCGCGCAAAGTTCTGCTGGAAAAGGCGAGCGGCTGCCAAGCCCCGGCGACGCGCTGCTCCACGACAGCCCCTATGGCCACGTCTGAAGCGTTGGTGGTGAGCGCTATGCGGGCCGCCGGGTCCGGATGCACCAGCAGTGTGGCGTTTGCCAGGGCTGCTTTAACTTCTGAGAACGCCCGCTCTCGCTCCGGGGTCCATTCGACCCTATCCGCGGGTTTTTGTTTTTTCAGCGCGGCGTACAATGGTTGCATGAGCTGCGCCGCGCGGGGAAGGAAACGGTTATAAAAATTCACCATCCCCAAAAATTCCTGCAGCGCCCTGACCGTCTGAGGCCGGGGAAAATCTGCCACGGCGTGCACCTTGTCGGGCAGCGGGATCACTCCTTCCGGAGAGACGCGGTGCCCCAGAAAATCAATCTCCGTCACACCGAACTGGCATTTCACCAGGTTGATTATTAACCCGTGCTCCTCCAACCTCCGGAAAACCGTCGTGAGGTGGGTTTCGTGTTTATCTTCGGACGCACTGGCTACCAGGATATCGTCCAGGTAGACGAACACGAACGGGAGATCGCGCAGCACTGCATCCATCATGCGCTGGAACGTCTGTGCCGCTCCTTTTAACCCGAATGGCATGCGCAGGAACTCAAATAGACCAAACGGAGTTATTACCGCTGTTTTGGGTACGTCCTCAGCGCGCACTGGGACTTGGTGGTAACCGCGGACCAGGTCTATTTTGGAAAAAATGCGTGCTCCGGCAAGGTGAACGGAAAAATCCTGTATGTGGGGAATTGGGTAGCAGTCGTGCGCTGTGGTGTTGTTCAACCTGCGGAAATCCCCGCACGGTCGCCACGATCCCTCAGCCTTAGGGACCATGTGTAGCGGGGATGCCCATGGGCTGTTCGAGCGCCTGATGATGCCCAACCTTTCCAGGTTGGCGAACTCCTCGCGCGCTATGGCCAGTTTAGCTGCATCCAAGCGCCGAGGTCTTGCAAAAACGGGCGGCCCGGTGGTGGTCATAAAGTGCTCCACCCTGTGTTTAGCGATGGCCGTGGAAAACGTCGGGACCGTGAGTGCTGGGAACTGAGTGAGCAGTGTGTGGAACTTACCGCCTGTAGCTGTGACACTGGCTTGTGCTGTTGGCTGGGTCACTCGAGCTATACAGGGGAGAGAGTCAAAGGACAGTGCATTAACTAGGCGCCTGTTAGCAACATCAACCAGTAAACCATGTGCACACAGAAAATCAGCCCCCAGGATATGGTAATTCAGTGCTGCTACAACAAAAGTCCACTCATATGTATGGCTGTGTAGAGATAAGAGCAGAGTCCTCTCACCAAAGGTCTTAATATTCGAGCCGTTTGCTGCCAACATCTCGGGGCCGCTAGGTCCTGCCAGCCGGTCAGCGTAGGTCGGCAGGATGAAACTCTTCTGGGCTCCGGTGTCCATGAGGAAACGCCTCCCCGAGCGTGCGTCCGTCAAGTAGAGCAGCTTGTTCTCTTCACCAAGGGTCGCAGCTGCTACCGACCCCCGGCCTTGGCGTTTTCCGAGTGCTTGAATTGGCACGGGGGCGCACATCTGCGTGCCTTCTCTCCGAAGCGGCGGTGGTAGAAATAGAGCGTGTCTCTCTGGCGCTCCTTGGCCCCCGCTGGTGCTACCGTCGGTAGCTCCTTGCCTCCTCTGGTCGTCTCGCTGGGCTCCGCCGCTGCCGCATTGACTGTGATCGCCCTGGTGGTGAGGATGATCCGGTCTGCCTCCTGGGCTAGCGCACGGTAGTCGCGCGCGGCCAGCAACGGCGAATTGGCCAGAACCGCTCTCGCCACTGTCGGAAGGTTCCGGAGGAAGAGGTGGGCAAACAGAAAGTGCCCGTCGTCCATGCCCATTAACGCCAGCATCTTCTCCATCAGGTCTACGGCCGAACCATCTCCTAACTCGGTCCACGTCAGGAGCCTCTCCGCTCTCTCACAGTCCGAGAGCATGTAGCGCTGGATGAGCGCAGCCTTGAGCGCCTCATATTTGCTGCTGGCTGGAGGCTGATTGAGCAGGCTCGCTACCTGCTGAGCTGTGCGGGCGTCAAGCGCTGCGACCACATGGTAGAATCTGGTGTCGTCTGCCGTTACTCCCCGGAGGGTGAACTGGGCCTTGGTGAGGTGGAACCAAGAGCGCGGGTTGTGCTGCCAGAAATCCAGTAGCTTGACTGAAACCGCACACGCGTGGCTGGAGGTTCCAGTCCGGGCTGTCTGTGGGATGGCTGCCTCCTCACTGTAGCTTCCTGACCGGGCCGGCTCCGGGGATCTTGCCTCGTGTTCCATAATACGTCTTGGGTCACCAGTGTGGAGTGTGTAAATGAAGAGGCAGATTCATTTCAGACGATTTATTACACACTCACATCTCACAAGCAAAGAACAGACTGAACATTTCAGCAGGCACTCTCCTCTTAAGTTTCATGGCATTTCTCCACACACAACATGACATTTGCATCACACTGCATTCAACCCCCTACGTCCTTGACTCCTTCCTGCTATCTCACCAGGAATTTCCTGAGTATTGTTCTCCCATGTTTATCCACTGTCTCTTGTCTGAGATGCTAAATAATCTGGCTCCCCCAAGGTGCTAAAAGGTAGAATTTTTTAAATAAGAGATTTCAGAACATTGTAGTGTTATACAGTGATCCCTCGCTACTTCGCGCTTCACCTTTCGCGCCCTCAGTGCATCGCGGATTTTTCAAAAATATTCATCAAAAATTCAAAGTTGAGAAAAAATGGGCGGGCGCTAGCAGAAGGCAGGGAGACTACATTAGAACATCAGGGCCGCACAACTCAAAATCCACCTCTGTTCGCTGTTCTCGTGTTGGCTCGGCTCGGGAATCTCGCAAGCTGATTGGCCGAGACGTTTTTTTTTTCAAAACTTTATTGAGAACAAAGTGAAAGTACAGAATTATGACATAGAAAGTGCCCATACCCAGTGAAGGAAGACCGCATTCATTGTTCTTTATCGCTCGTGTTGCTTAGTCTCGCCACGTGGAACTTTTCGCTGTTCTCTTGTGCCTTTTTGTGCGAAATAGTCTTCCCGTCGAGCCACTACGCCGCCTCCTGCAGCTTCTCCAGCTGCCCTCGACGATGCTGCGCCTCTAGCACCTGACGATGAGGTGTCACCTGAGGAGCAGTAAAGCTCTCATTAACCTGTGCAGTAAATCATCTTCATCTTGAGTTACGTATCTTGTTATAAGAATAAAAGAGTTCTAAAAACATATTTATGTACACTTTATTTACATCTACGTATGTATGTACACTTACACACACACACACGTATCATATGAGAGAGAGAGTGAGAGAATGAACGTACATATTATTTATGGGTGACGTCATTAGGGGTGACGCTACTTTGCGGTTTTTCACTTTTCGCGGTCGGTTCTGGAACCCATTAACCGCGATAAGTGAGGGATCACTGTATATTTAAAGGTCTGACGACACGATTTTGACATTTTTTAGCATGTTGTGTGAACCCAAAAGTCATTGTCTATGATTGATATAATATTTACAACAGCGCCTGCATAAACTAGTTATCATCAAAAAACTGCAGTCGCTGACTGGACTGTGGTGCCGCCCACCGAATTAAGGGCGGCACCCCATGACGTAAGCGACAGAACGGACACCGGTGTTGTTGACTGGAATGACAGCAGCTTTGTAGCTCACAGTTTCTCTGGTTTCTTGTTTTAATTTTACAGCTATGTCTTCGCGTTGTGTCATTGGCATAGATAAACAGCAGGCCATGAAAGACCACATCACTCGCTTCAGCTCCAACTGTCATAAGCCTCCTCGTGCACTTTTACACAGGAGGAGCGCACGAGGAGGGGAAGGATTAATGGATTTATGCACAGCTTTGACCTACTTCCTGTGATCGCATGCTGACGCTCGCCGGTCCGGCCATGTCCTCTCTGTCATTATCACCAGCTGATTAAAAATCCCGCTGATCATCTTTCCCGGTCCTCGCCCAGGTGCTTCTCATCACACCATCACCAGCAGTGCGTGTATTTAGTGACCGTTTGCCAGTCATGCACTGCTGGTCCATTGTATTGTCATCTGTGTTGTTAGTCTGCCAGTATCTTCAGCACTCTCACGACGTGTTAGTCACGCCATGTTCACTGTGGTTCTCGTGCGTCTTTGAAGCGATGTCGGCTCTGGGCACGCCTGTGGCTAACACGTCTCCTCTCATTCGTTCTCTGGGCGATGCCGGCCCCCGAACGCCATCAGCAAGTGTGTTTGTGTTTTTTGTATGTCTTCACCTTTTTGGGAACTGTCTGTCCTTCTGTATTAAATGTGCTGTGGTGAACCCTACACGTAAATCCTCGTTATTTCGTCCTCCCTCTCCATGCCCTGCGTAAGAGTGCACGGTGGGTCATGATGAATGGATTTACGTTCAGGATTCACCAGATAACACATAATACATAAATACATAAAGATAATACATAATAAACCCGATGCCTGAGCCACAGAGAATGCACTGCTATGATTTTATTGAAAAATCGGGTTTAAATAAATTATATTTATTAGCTATTTATGAACAAATAATTTGTTGCAATATGTGTAGCAAAAGCATACCACTTGGTGTTCCCCTGCCATGTGTTTGTCGCTGCTGCTGCGGCGGGCATGTGTGCCTCTCCACTGTCACACTCTGAGTCTGACTCGCTTGGCATGATGCCCGCTTGGCATGGCTCAAACCTATACGGTCTGATGCCCCCAGATTCTTCATTATCATCCCATTCTTCTGAACTATAATCATCTGAAGATTGGACAACACAAACCAATTCCAGACTACATGTGCTGGAACCATCGTCGATGTTTTCTACCACTTCCATCATGTGTGTACAATGGGCAGCCAAGCGCTGTGTTCTGTTGATGACGTTACAACATGGCCGGGAGGGTTTCCAGCCACTGACGCAATTGGTGACGTGGCGCTCATGAAAACGTCGGATATTCGCGTGAAAAAAAGCTTGTTTGACTTAGAACTGCACAGACCAACCTGTTTTGTCATATTGTGGATAGAGGAATAATCAAGCCAGGCATTCACAGCAGACAAACTTTATTCACTCTCTCACATCATTCAGAATCAGAAAAAGCATTGACCTCATCCTGCAGGGTCTCTCTTTTATATTACAACACTCACTCCCCCTGCTGCCTGAGGTCTTGCATCACAATTCCTATTGTCCCCCAGTTGCTTAATCCTGCTGCCTGAGGTCTTGCATCACAATACCTTCTCCCATTACAATTCCTGTTGTCCCACAGTTGCTTAATCCCTCATACTCTTCCGGCAGAGGAATTTACTGCCTCTCCCTTCCTTCCAGTCTGAGATGAATATCACAGCATGGGTTCCCCATACGGCCCCCCCAGAGTCTCAGACTGAGCGCTAACTCTCACGTCCTTTCGGCTTCAGCCTCCTCCTATATCTGCTGTAACAAGGGGTCTTCGTCGCCGCGGCGCTGCTGTGCCAGTGGGGGGTTCCTGGGGGTGTGTCCATCTGTGGGTGGACAATGGAGGGGGGGGGACATTCAGCATGCTCGTGTGATTGCTCTGATGAATCATTTACCTGGGGAGTTCTCAGTGGGGGTCTTCCATGCCGAGGAGCTCGAGCCAACATCACCTGCTTGTCTGCCACCACAAAGGCGGGCTTAAGCCTGTCTAGGCAGATTTTCTCCCGGCGACCCCCCAAGTCTGACACAAAATGTTTGTCCCCTGGTTCCAGCACTCTAAACGGGCTATCGTAGGGTGGGACGCAATGGGGGCCGGTGGGCATCGTGCCTGACAAACACGAACGCCACGTTCTTCAAAGTTTTCGGCACAAAAGCGCGTTGAAAACAGTGGTGGGCCGGGCCAGGTAGTGTGCCTGCGTCTGCGCTATGCCGTGAACGTGGGGACGGATGGGTGTTTGGCGCGGGGTTATCTGGTAAAAATTCCCCGGGGAGCCGCAGTGGCTGAGAAAAAAACAGCTTTGCTGGGGAAGCCTCCAAATCCTCTTTTGGTGCGGAACGCAACCCTAATAGAACCCACGGCAACCGGTCCACCCAATTTGCATCCATAAGCGAAGCCCGGAGCGCTTGCCTTTCAGTGACCTATGGAACGCTCGCATAACCCATATGGCCAGTGGGTTGTACGCGGTTGTGCTAGAATAGCGATGCCCAGGCTACGGGCCATCGCGGACCCAGAGGTCAGGAAACTACAGAGGGCCCTGATCAGACGTGATGTCCAAAAGGATGCCAACACGTGCCACCCAAGATGTACAAAAAAGGCGCACGCACACCCACGATGCGGAGGAAGCTAGCGGGACTGCTTCTGGAACATCATGTGGTGCGGTCCACCACTGTCAGGAGGTGCTATGAACCCTTGCGATGGTGGGAGGGGGCCCACAAGGTCCACATGAATGTGTTCGAACCTCTTAGCCAGGATATGGAACGGCTCCCAAAGGGGCCTTTGTGTGCCTGTCCACTTTGGCTCGTTGGCACGCTAGGCAGGCTGCAACCCACTCTTTCACCTGTTTTGCACAGACCCCGGCCATACAAACTTCGCTCCCACCATTTTGACTGACGCACGCACTCCTGGGTGACCAGGGTGTGATGGACTCAAAAATGCAGCGGCGCCAAGCGCATGGACCACCGGGCATGGGCGTCCAGTGGAGATGTCACAGTTTAGGGGGGGCCCCCCGGTCTTGCAGTACTCTACTCTCCAGTCTTAACCCTGTTGGTCCAGACTGGAGTGCGCACATGTCCCGCTCGCCAATTCTGCTCTGCAGCCATGGCCATGTTAATCTATCCTACGTAGACTGGGGCCACTACTAGCGCGCGAGAGGCAGTCCGCCACCACATTTAGTTTACCGGCCACATGCTAATATCGGTCGTAAACTCAGAGATCGTGGCCAGCTGTCTCTGCTGCTGGCCCAACCATGGTTCCGAAACCTTGGCCATCGCGTACATTAGCGGCTTGTGGTCGACGAACACAGTGAAGCTGCGCCCTTCCAGCCAGAACTGGAAGTGGCGTATGGCCAGGTGGAGAGCCAGTGACTCTCTGTCAAACGCGTTGTATTTACGCTCACTGTCGCGCAAAGACCTGCTAAAAAAAAGCGAGCGGCTGCCAAGCACCTGCGACGCGTTGCTCCACAATAGCCCCTATAGCCATGTCCGAGACATCAGTAGTGAGCGCTATCTGAGCCGCCGGATCCGCGTGCGCCAACAGTGTGGCGTTTGCCAGGGCTGCTTTAACCTCAGAAAATGCCTGCTCCCGCTCAGGAGTCCAGTCGACTCTATCCACCGGTTTCCGTTTCTTGAGTGCGACGTACAGTGGCTGCATGGGCTGGGCTGCACGGGGGAGGAAATGGTTATAAAAGTTAACCATCCCCAAAAACTCCTGTAGCGCCCTGGCCGTCTGAGGCCGGGGAAAATTCGCCACCGCGCGCATCTTGTCCAGCAGGGGTATCGCTCCCTCCGGTGAGATGCAGTGCCCCAAAAAATCGATCCCCGTCACGCCAAACCGGCATTTCGCCAGATTGATTATTAACCCATGCTCCTGTAACCTCCGGAAAACCGTCCTGAGGTGGGTTGCGTGTTCGTCCTCGGACGCGCTGGCCACCAGGATGTCATCCAGGTAGACGAACCCAAACGGCAGATCGCGCAACACACATCAATTCATGCGTTGGAATGTCTGCGCCGCGCCTTCTTAATATGAAGGGCATGCGTAACAACTAAACAGACCAACGGGGTTATTACCGCCATTTTAGGTATGTCCTCGTGCACACTGGGACCTGGTAGGTAACCACGGACCAGGTCTATCTTAGAAAAAATACGTGCCCCAGCAAGGTGAACGAAAAATCCTGAATATGGGGAATCGGGTAGCGGTCTTGTGCTGTGGAGTTGTTTAATCTGCGGAAATCTCCGCACGGTCGCCACGATCCCTCGGCCCTAGGGACCATATGTAGTGGGGATGCCCATGGGCAGTTTGAGCGCCTGATGATGCCCAGCCTTTCCAAGTTGGCAAACTCCTCGCGCGCTATGGCCAGTTTAGCTGTGTCCAGGTGCCGAGGTCATGCGAAAACGGGTGGCCCGGTGGTGGTAATAAAGTGCTCCACCCCGTGTTTAGTGATGGCCGCCGAAAACGTTGGGACTGTGAGTGCTGGGAACTGGGTGAGCAGTGTGTGGAATTTATCACCTGGAGTTGTGACAGTGGCTAGCATTGTTGGCCCAGCTCCTCGAGCTGTACAGGGGAGAGAATCAAAAGACATTGCATTAATCAGGTGTCTGTAGCAACATCGACTAGTAGTCCGTGTGCACACAAAAAATCAGCGCCCAATATTGGGAAACTGCATGCCACTATGATGAATGTCCGCTCGTATGTACGGCCATGTAGGGATACAGTCAGTATCTTTTCACCAAAAGTCTTAATGTCCGAGCCGTTTGCGGTCGTCAGCTTGGGGCCGCTAGCACCCGCTAGCCGGTCGGCGTAGGACGGCAGGATGAGGCGCTTTTGGGAGCCGGAGTCCACGAGGAACCGTCTCCCTGAGCGTGAGTCTGTCACATAGAGCAGCTTGCTTTCTTCACCGATGGTCGCAGCTGCTACCGACTGCCAGCCTTGGCGTTTCCCGAACGCTTGAAGTGGCACGGTGGCACGCATCAGCATGCAACCTCTCCAAAACGGCGGTGGTAGGAGCAGAGCGTGTCTCTCTGGCACTTCCTGGCCCCCACTGCCGCTACCATCGCTGGCTCCTCGCTTCCGCTGGCCGTCTCGCTAGGTTCCAATGCCACTGCATTCACTGTGAGGGCTCTGGTGGTGAGGATGATCCGATCTGCCTCCTGGGCTAGCGTACAGTAGTCACGCGCGACCAGCAACGGCGAATTGGCAAGGACTGCTCTGGCCACCGTTGATAGGTTCAAGAGGAAAAGGTGGGCAAACAGAAAATGCCCGTCGTCCGTGCTCATCAACGCCAACATCTTCTCCATCAGTTCAACCGTCGACCCATCTCCTAACTCGAAGCATGTCAGGAGCCTCTCTGCTCTTTTGCAGTCCAAGAGCGTGTAGCGCCGGGTCAGAGCGGCTTTGAGAGCCCCGTATTTGTCGCGGGCTGGGGGCTGTTGGAGCAGGCTCGCTACTTGCTGAGTCGTGCGAGCGTCCAGTGCTGCGACCACATAGTAATATCTGGTGTCATCTGCCGTTATTCCCCGGAGCGCGAACTGGGCCTCAGTGTGGAGGAACCAAGACTTCGGGTCGTGCAGCCAAAAGTCTGGTGGTTTGACCGAAACGGCATACACCTTGCTGGGGCTTCCTGTCCGGGTCATCTCCAGGGTGTTTGCCTCGTGTTCCATTATTCGTCAAGGGTCACCAGTGTGGAGAAGGGAATAATGAAGCCAGGCATTCACAGCAGACAAACTTTATTCACTCTCTCACATCATTCAGAATCAGAAAAAGCATTGACCTCATGCTGCAGGGTCTCTCCTTTATATTACAACACTCACTCCCCCTGCTGCCTGAGGTCTTGCATCACAATACATTCTCCCATCACAATTCCTATTGTCCCTCAGTTGCTTAATCCTGCTGCCTGAGGTCTTGCATCACAATACCTTCTCCCATCACAATTCCTATTGTCCCACAGTTGCTTAATCCCCCATGCTCTTCTGGCAGAGGAATTTACTGCCTCTCCCTTCCTTCCAGTCTGAGATGAATATCACAGCATGGGTTCCCCATGCCATTGTATTATGTGTTGAAAAATTAGATGAAGTCAAAAACGCGTCATCAGACCTTTAATACTACATTTTTTAGTTCTTGGTCTAAAATAAGAATGAGCTTAATGTTTGTTGTGCAATGCTATTTATTTATTACCTTTTGTTTTTAGTTGCGCTTATAACAAAATTATCATGCAAAACTTTTAAAAAAATTTAAAAAAATTAAAATTGTCAACAAATCGTTACTATTTTTTAACATCTGTATGTCATGCAGCTGGAAAACTCTAGGATAAATAATTTGTACACTGTTAATTTCACTCTATTTTTAAAATAATTTCTTTAAAAAAACTTTTGTCATAATCATTTTTTGCCACAGTTATTTGGTTCTGATTCAAAACAAGTATTAGAGAACTGGTATGTTAATGAACAGGAAAATAAATTATTAATTTTTTTATGCTGGTCCTTTGAGAGCGAAAGGGGGGATGAAAAATACCTTTTAAAAGAGAAGTCTGAAGAAATAGGTAATTATTAAAACTATCATTTTAGAATGTATTTTCTCTCGCTACTTAAAATATTCCAGTTTGAAAAATTTCAATATAATGCATGAGCAGTGACATCTGTAAGCCATGTAGCCAGTAGTGATGGGATCCACAGTTCACTAAAATGTACTGAATCACTTCACTTCACGTGGGTGTTCACATAAATAAAAATGACATTTTTGGGGGGTGCACAGAAATGCCAAAACTATTGTATATTTAGCCTTTTTTAAAACTATTGATCGTATATCATATAGGCCCTAAAACTGTCATATAAATTAGGGATGAGCCGATAACATTTTTTCAAGTCCAATACAATACTGTGACGTTGAGTATCGGCCAATATCGATCCAAACCCGATACCGTCTCTCTTATTTAAAACACAAAAGTATAGAACATACTTTGGTAATGACTGGTTGCATTTTGCACACATATAAATCCACAAATCTAAAAGTCAAACAATATATTACAAATCTGACTCAGTTCAGCAACGCTCGTGCTTTTTCTTATTTTAAACTTTGCAACATTGGAAGCATTTCACTGGTCAGCACCATGTAAACATGCATTCTTAAGTTTTAAGTGCAAGTTTATGCAAAACTTTGAAGCTGAATATTTAAGTAAACAGATGAAATTCAAAATGCCACTTTATGCATGAGGTAAAAAATGCTGTAGATCTGAAAATAAAGGAACTAAACCTTTAAGTTGTATTTTTGACATTTATTATTATTATTATCATAAGTATTCTCCTGGTCCTCTGTTTATTTAGTAGTGTTTCTGATATGATTCTCTGTCCATTCTTAGATTTTAGGTTTCCTCTTATTTTGAAGCCATTTCTGTTCTATTTCATGGAACTTTGTTGTTGTAGTCCTGCTTCCAGTTCACTGTTATAATTTGCTATTTACTAGTGCATTGCCCGTCTTCTTCTTTCATATGACTCCCAAAGTCACTAAGCAGTCATGTAGGCTGTGAAACTAGGTCACTGTCTCTGGGTTGGGGTTGGTGAGATCTACATGGATACCCTCAGGTGGTCCAAGGTCAGGGCACTCTAATAGAGGGGTTTCAGTCACGTGACCCGCACGCCTAGCGACGCCGACTGTGCGCCATATTGGCGGTCAAGCGTATCGCCCACCAGGCTCGTTTACATGACAAAGAGCTGAGTCCTGCGAGGTTTTCTGAAGTGTGTGATAAGTTAGGTGATAAACTACGATGGCAGAGCCTGACAATGGTCTCAGCATCTGTAGTTGGTGCAGGGACTATCAAAAGTAACATCCCATGATTGTTGGGGATCCTCGCTGCGTATCGCCTGCAAACAAACAAGTGAAGCTGTGATACTAAACCAGCTGAAGATTTTTTTTTTCAGATGGTATTTCTTCTGTACTATAGTGACAACTGACAATGCATTTCAATTTCTTTTCATCCTCACCTCAGCAGCATCATTAGTTTGATCCTCTGATGTCTCATCTCCAGACTCTTCCACAGACTCAGCTTGTGTAGAGGCTTGGGACAGTTGTAGCAGTACATTCGCAGCATCACTTCTCTTTACTGACTCCTTCCTTCTCTTCTTCATGTCCTGAATGCACAGATATTTCTCCATTGCTCTTTCTTCCTTCTCTTTGTTGGTGTCGATACATGCTTGAACACTGAAGGCACATAGTCAGGGTTGAGTGGATCTTCACTCTTTTCACCTGCAATTTGCAACACAATATTAATGGGATATTAGATCTGACATAATTATTTATGTATGTTTTTGCATGTATGAATATTGACAAGTTTGCTTTGAATGACCAAAAAGTTGCATTTCAGTTAGTACACTGCACATCTACAGCTGTCAGCTATTCAACGTTTGTTGTCATGTTGACAGTCACAATGTGACATGACAGTCACAATATTGGTCTATATTCAGCTTTCCATATAACTTAGAATGGTCATGAAGATCTGAATGATATTGTGCACAAATAAACATTTTAGGCACCTACCTGATATGAAGTGTTCACTGCACAAGCGAGTGTACTCAGTTGGCCCCCAGTCTTTCCTGCCGATTGCAGCCAGCCACAAGTTTCTCCTTTCTGGTTGGCTTGGGATCCTGTAGAAGTGCACATGATCCTTTTGTCCACGCCTGTTGTAGCAGTGAACTGCACAACACGTGTCCGGCATGATAACGGCGAGAAAACAGCGATGACAGGCACCAAAACACGTGTAGAACTGGTTTATTTACATAGGCACATGCACAGAGACCTCCAGCGCTTGACCGCCAATATGGCGGCGGCCAGCCGTGACTCAGACCTGTGACGTCACGTGAAAACCCCCTATAGGACATGATGTGCTGTCTGCTCCGGGTTGCCACAAATACAAGCTGGTGACAAGAACTGGCTGACTCCTGTTCACAGACAGTTGAGTATAACCCAATCTCTGTGGCCAAGCTGGGCACCTGGTGGTAGTTTTGTGCTTGGAGTGATGTTGAGCTGAGGTGGTTTTCTTGTCTCTTGCCAAATGTGTCTCCAGCTTTTCAGAAGATTAAAGTTGGAAATTTCAGGGGAGACAGTATATTTACTGAAGGGTTTGTGAGAGCATAGGCATTGAGTGCCTAGATCCTGGGCAGCTTGGATGCGATGATGTAAAAGATGCTTGTTTTCTTCAGTGGTCTTCTTCACAAGCATGTGTGTTTGGTGTTTTCTCCTAAGGGAAGGAGGAGCGATGCCAGATAAAACAGGCAGGTAATCCACAGGTGTATCACAAAGGCAGCCTGTGATTATCCTCATGGTCTCACTCCTACCACAGACTGGAGAGGCATATTCCACTGCACTGTATACCAGTTCAAGTGCTCCAGTATGGAGTGTGCTTGTATAGGCTCCCCATGAAGAACCAGCAAGGCGCCGCAAGAGATTACTCCTTGATAATACTTTAGCACACAGAGAGACAAGATGGTGCTTGTAGGTAAGTTGTCTGTCAAGTTTGACTCCAAGGTATGTTGGCATGGGGGTGTATGGCAAGGTTGAATCTTCCAGGGTGACGTTGAGCTGGCAGTTAGCATCCCTGTTAGCGAGGTGGAATGCTGTAGTAGTAGTTTTTTCCGTACTGAGTTTCAGCCTCCACGTCCATAGATAGTCCGAGATGGCAGCAATGTCTTCAGTGAGAATTTCCTCTATCTTGGACCAACTGACATTGGAGTACAGCAAAGCAAGATCATCAGCATAGCCATACTGTAGGGATGTTGTCCGTGGTAGATCGCTAATGTAGATGTTGAAGAGGGTAGGTGCCAGAATAGAGGACGCCATTTCTCAACCGGCGGAGTCTACTGACTTGTCCATCACTGGTCTTAAGGATGAAGCTGCAGTTCGAGATGATTGTAGCAATGAACTGTACAATATGACAGTTAGGAACCATCCGCAGAAGCTTCAGAATCAGCCCTTGGTGCCATACGGTGTCATATGCTGCTGTTAGATCAACCAGGAGGACACCTGCCTGATGACCTTTTTTATAAGCTTCCTCAATGTCATCTGTGAGCTGTACAACTTGTTGGACAGTGCTGTGTCCTCTGCGGAAACCAGCCTGCTCATTGGGAAGCTGGGAGTTGGTGACAGGCTCAAGACGGCTTAGTATGAGTCGTTCAAGTAACTTGAAGGGCACACGAAATGGGTGTGTAATTATTTGGGTTATCAACTGGCTTGTTGGGTTTTGGAATAGTGATGATAGTTGCCTTGCGCCAGAGCTTTGGTATTGCCAATCTGGATATGCAGATTGAATAGAATTCTTTTAGCCACTCAAGGCATCGAGGCCCACACAGTTGAAAATGGACTCTGGTGGAATGTCAGTCAGGTTGCTTACCTCCTCGTTGGTGGGCCCCAGTAACTGCTCCACAGGGAAAAGCTTTGAAACTGCTTTGCAGGCAAAAAGCAACAACTGACTCATTACCCAAAATATCACTTAGCATTGCCTGTAGAATGCAAGTATTCCTGTCTGAAACAGGTATCCCAATTAGGTTTTACAGGCCCAAAGCAGGCTGTGTTTGAAAGTGGAATGCAAAGAGGTGTAGGCTATACGTATGTCAGCAATCATGTGCTAGATTTTGACAAATATAGAAGGGAGTAAATGGCACTAAGATTTATTTGATTGTGTGAATATTAATTACAGAATACCAAAATACTGAAAATGAATGTGACATCCAATATTAGTGACTGTTTCAGATCCCTTGTTTATTTGTTTGTTAGATCACTTATTTGTGTGATCTTTTATCACTTATATTCAAAATAATAGTATATCTTGCACTTTGGGGAATGTGAGTTGTTCAGTCATCATTATAATTATTTTAGTTTATACAGACGTGGACAAAATTGTTGGTACCCCTCTGTTAATGAAAGAAAAACCCACAATGGTCACAGGCTTTTTGGCACAGGCTTTTTGGCACATGGCTTTTTTATCATTTGTTTTCAACAGTGGTGTCCTCCTTGGTCGTCTCCCATGAAGTCCACTTTGGCTCAAACAATGACGGATGGTGTGATCTGACACTGATGTACAGTGTGGCAAAAAAGTATTTAGTCAGCCACCAATTGTGCAAGTTCTCCCACTTAAAAGATGAGAGAGGTCTCCAATTTTCATCATAGGTATACCTCAACTATGAGAGACAAAATGAGAAAGAAAAAAAAAATCCAGAAAATCACATTGAAGGATTTTTAATGAATTAATTGGTAAATTCCTCGGTAAAATAAATATTTGGTCACCTACAAACAAGCAAGAGTTCTGGCTCTCACAGACCTCTAACTTCTTCTTTAAGAGGCTCCTCTGTCCTCCACTCGTTACCTGTATTAATGGCACCTGTTTGAACTCGTTATCAGTATAAAAGACACCTGTCCACAACCTCAAACAGTCAGACTCCAAACTCCACTATGGCCAAGACCAAAGAGCTGTCAAAGGACACCAGAAACGACATTGTAGACCTGCACCAGGCTGGGAAGACTGAATCTGCAATAGGTAAGCAGCTTGGTGTGAAGAAATCAACTGTGGGAGCAATTATTAGAAAATGGAAGACATACAAGACCACTGATAATCTCCCTCGATCTGGGGCTCCACGCAAGATCTCACCCCGTGGGGTCAAAATGATCACGAGAACGGTGAATGACCTGCAGAGAGCTGGGACCAAAGTAACAAAGGCTACATCAGTAACACACTACGCCGCCAGGGACTCAAATCCTGCAGTGCCAGACGTGTCCCCCTGCTTAAGCCAGTACATGTTCAGGCCCGTCTGAAGTTTGCTAGGGAGCATTTGGATGATCCAGAAGAGGATTGGGAGAATGTCATATGGTCAGATGAAACTAAAATAGAACTTTTTGGTAAAAACTCAACTTGTCGTGTTTGGAGGAGAAAGAATGCCGAGTTGCATCCAAAGAACACCATACCTACTGTGAAGCATGGGGGTGAAAACATTATGTTTTGTGGCTGTTTTTCTGCAAAGGGACCAGGACGACTGATCCGTGTAAAGGGAAGAATGAATGGAGCCATGTATCGTGAGATTTTGAGTGAAAACCTCCTTCCATCAGCAAGGGCATTGAAGATGAAACGTGGCTGGATCTTTCAGCATGACAATGATCCCAAACACACCGCCCGGGCAACGAAAGAGTGGCTTCGTAAGAAGCATTTCAAGGTCCTGGAGTGGCCTAGCCAGTCTCCAGATCTCAACCCCATAGAAAATCTTTGGAGGGAGTTGAAAGTCCGTGTTGCCCAGCGACAGCCCAAAAACATCACTGCTCTAGAAGAGATCTTCATGGAGAAATGGGCCAAAATACCAGCAACAGTGTGTGAAAACCTTGTGAAGACTTACAGAAAACGTTTGACCTCTGTCATTGCCAACGAAGGGTACATAACAAAGTATTGAGAAGAACTTTTGTTATTGACCAAATACTTATTTTTCCGAGGAATCTACCAATTAATTCATTAAAAATCATTCAATGTGATTTTTCTGGATTTTTTTTTCTCATTTTGTCTCTCATAGTTGAGGTATACCTATGATGAAAATTGAAGACCTCTCTCATCTTTTAAGTGGGAGAACTTGCACAATTGGTGGCTGACTAAATACTTTTTTGCCCCACTGTACCTTGGCCTTGGAGTTCACCATGAATGTGTTTAGAGGTTGTTCTGGGCTCTTTTGTAACCATTCGCATTGTTCATCTCCTCCTGCAGCCACATCCAAGGAGGTTGGCTACAGTCCCGTGGATCTTAAATTTCTGAATAATATGTGCAACTGTAGTCACAGGAACATCAAGCTGCTTGGAGATGGTCTTATAGCCTTTACCTTTAACATGCTTGTCTATAATTTTCTTTCTAATCCCCTGAGACAACTCTCTCCTTTGCTTCCTCTGGTCCATGTTTAGTGTGGTACACACCATGTCACCAAACAGCACAATGACTACTTGTCACCCTTTAAATAGGCCGACTGACTGATTACAAGTTTGTAGACACCTGTGATGTTAATTAGAGGACATATCTTGGTTGAACATGTCCCTATGGTCACATTATTTTCAATCTTTTCTAGGGGTACCATCATTTTTGTCTAGGCCTGTTTCATGAGTTTGTTTTTTAAAATAATTCTGTTGAACCATAATTCAAAAGCACTGTCTGATTTTCATTGGTTAATTTTCATAGAATTTTTATTTATTACCACTTTTGTCAGATTCAAGTTATTTCTGTGACCATTGTGGGTTTTTCTTTCATTAACAGAGGGGTACCAACAATTTTGTGAAACGTCTGTATCACTGTTCAGTGATGGAGTTCAGTATAATATTGAATTTCTTCTGTGTATCGTCAATAAACTCATCCAGGACACGTTTATGAATATTTGAGACCCATTGTAGTGCATCATTTTATATTTTATAAATATTTTGTTATTAAAAGGTTTTTTAAATCTGTTGTGGTCTATATTAACCATATATTCCATAACCTACATATGTTGAAGCATGTGGAAATGTTTGGTAATTACGTATGTAAAGGACTTCACACCTCTGAAAGGACAAAGGGCTCTCACCCGCCGAGTGAAGAACAAAGACGTTCCCGGACACGGCAGAGGAGACCGGAGGAGCCACCCTCACCCCCCAAGGCGAGGAGAGGAAATACCAAGACAATGGGGGGATTAAGATAATGAGGGATGTCAGCCTTTGTTATGCATGTCTTTTATTGTGTGCCAGTATAAAGTCAGTGAGCTGGAGACATTCTCTCTCTTTTCCCTTCTGCCACTCTCTGCACAAGATGAGACTTGTTAGAAGAGCTGATTATGCTGATTATTAAACTTGGTTTATAAATCAAATCGCCTCTTCATTTCCAAGCTCTTCTACACTGGTGACCCCTGACGCGAGTATGGTCCTGAGGCATACCCCCGCAATCGACTCATCCGTGACGACCCACGCAGACGAGGGAACAGATGGACAACTGTTCCCCCCGGCAGAAGAGATTGAGAGGGCTCAACCGAGCACCAGCACCGCCGTGAGAGCCGAGGCAAGGCACTCTCACCCGGCGGGCACAGCAATGATGGTATGCACGAATGCCGTCGCTGTCCAGCTGCCAGACTTCTGGCAAGAAGACCCCGCCTCTTGGTTTCAGCAGGCTGAAGCCCAGTTTACACTGGCGGGCATCATGGCTGACGATACCAAATTTTACCATATCGTCTCCAAACTCGACGCCGCCAATTCGAAGTGTGTGCGGAGCATGATCCGGCGGCCACCGGCCCGGGACAAATATGAGACGCTCAAAGCAACCATCGTGGCGAACTACGCCCCATCAGCGGAAGAGAGAGCCGAGAAGATCCTGGCGGTCTACGGCCACAGAGGGTGCAAACCGAAGGCCCTCAAGGAGGATTTGCTACAGCTCAAAGAAGAGGACAATGACAACTTCCTCTTCCAGTTTATATTCCTCAGCACGCTGCCGCCACACATGAGAGGGACACTCGCCAGCATGAAATGCAACAACCACCAAGACTTCCGCACACTGGCCAATGAAGCTCATCGGTTCGTCAGCGCCTGCAAGGAGCTGACACCCACAGCAGCATCCGCAGACCTCAAAGCTGATGCCCCGAGCCACGAGGAGCCACAACCCACTGAGCAGACCCAGCCCACGGTGACAGCAACACGGCCCAAACTTAGCAGACAGAGCGGCGCCTGTTATTATCACCACCGCTTCGCCGAGAAGGCCCACAAATGCGTTCCCCCCTGCAAATTTGCGATTTCGGGAAAACGCCAAAGCCGAGAGCCGTTAACGGCAGCGGTTCTCGGCGAGAAGAATAAGCTGTTGTACATGACGGATGGACACACAGGCAAGCAGTTCCTCATCGACACAGGAGCCCAGCTGAGTTTCGTCATGCCCTCCCACGCAGATCGAGCCACGGGCACCCGGGGCAACGGAGCCGTGGCAGCCAACGGCTCTATCATCGACACGTTCGGCGAAAAGAGCCTGCACCTCCTCATCCACGGCCGCAGCTACAGATGGACATTTGTTGTAGCGGCGGTGAGTTTTAACTTATTAGGCGCAGATTTTTTGTGTGCACATGGGTTATTAGTGGATCTAGCAAATAGGCGCCTGGTTAATGCACTGTCCTTTGCTTCTATTCCCTGCTCAGCCCGAGTTTCTCCACCACCTGTGCAGGCCAACGTCACCACGGCAGGAGGTAAGTTTGAGCAACTCCTCACCCAATTTCCAGCACTCACAATTCCCAAATTCTCAGCCACTGTGGCTAAACACAGGGTTGAACACTTCATTCCCACAACGGGACCTCCCGTTTTTGCCAAAGCTCGCCGCTTAGACGCGGCCAAGATCAACATAGCACGGGACGAGTTTACAACTCTTGAAAAATTGGGCATTGTTAGACGCTCGAAGAGCCCCTGGGCCTCACCACTTCACATGGTTCCGAAATCCGACGGTTCTTGGAGACCGAGCGGAGATTACCGCAGATTAAACAACGCTACAGCGCATGACCGTTACCCAATCCCTCACATTCAAGATTTTTCACTACATCTGCCGGGTGCGCGCATTTTTTCAAAAATAGACTTAGTCCGCGGTTATCACCAAGTCCCAGTCCAAGCAGAAGACATTCCTAAAACAGCGGTAATAACCCCTTTCGGCCTTTTTGAATTCCTGCGAATGCCTTTCGGCCTCAAAGGCGCTGCTCAAACTTTTCAACGAATGATGGACGCGGTCCTACGCGACCTTCCTTTTGTCTTCGTCTACCTCGACGACATGCTGGTAGCCAGCTCGTCTGAGGTAGAACACGAGCAGCACCTCACTACGGTTTTTCAGAGGCTAGAAGAGCACGGGCTAATAATCAATCCAGCCAAATGCAAATTCGGCATGTCACAAATTGATTTTTTAGGACACAAAGTCTCTCCGAAGGGGGCAGTTCCACTTCCAGACAAAGTTCACGCGATAGAAAGTTTCCCACGGCCACAAACGGTCAAATCGCTACAGGAATTTTTAGGGATGGTTAATTTTTACAACCGCTTCCTCCCCCACGCAGCTCAGCTCATGCAGCCCCTATATGACACGCTCAGAAAAAAGAAGGCTTCCAACGCAGTCGAATGGACCCCGGAGCGCGAACGCGCCTTCGCAGAAGTAAAAAGCGCCCTAGCTAACGCCACATTGTTAGTTCACCCAGATCCCTTGGCCCGCATCGCGCTAACCACAGACGCTTCAGACCTGGCTATAGGGGTAGTTGTAGAACAACTTGTCAGCGGGGTCTGGCAACCTTTAGCTTTCTTTAGCAAATCGCTAAACCAAACTAAGCGTAAATACAGCACTTTTGACAGAGAGCTGCTGGCGCTTCATTTATCCATCCGCCACTTCCAGTTCTGGTTAGAAGGGCGGAGTTTCACGGCTTTTGTAGACCATAAACCGCTCACCTTTGCTATGGCTAAAATTTCAGAACCATGGTCAGGCAGGCAACAAAGACAGCTAGCTGCGATTTCAGAGTTCACCACAGACATTTGACACGTGGCAGGCAAACTTAACGTAGTAGCAGACTGTCTCTCTCGCGCTGTGACACCACCAGAGCGCAGGGAGACAGATTATACTGCCTCAGCAGCAGAACTCTTCACTAACGCAGACACATACGCAGCACCTATCCATGCAGGGATAGATTATGCAGCCATGGCGGAGGAACAAAGCAGTGACGCGGACGTGCGCGCACTCCTGTCTGGACCAACAGGGTTAAGGCTGGAGAAAAAGGGTTTACGCGACAGCGTGCCCCCCTAATATGCGATGTTTCAACCGGCCGACCTCGCCCGTTAGTACCAGCTACATAGCGCTGCCGTATTTTCGATGCAATTCACTCCCTCGCGCACCCAGGTGTGCGCGTCTCAGTTAAAATGGTCGCCGAAAAGTTTGTGTGGCCAGGCCTGCGCAAAAACGTAAAAGAATGGGCAAAAACTTGCATTTCTTGTCAACGCGCTAAAATACACAGACACACAAAAGCCCCTCTGGAGCCTTTTCCAATCCCTGCTAGAAGGTTCGACCACGTTCATGTCGACCTCGTGGGGCCACTACCTTCCTCCCAAGGTTTCACACACCTGTTAACAATGATAGACCGCACCACACGCTGGCCAGAGGCAGTCCCTCTAGCGGCAACCACAGCGGAGGAAGTCGCTTGCGTTTTTTTGACAAACTGGGTGGTACGTTTCGGCGTCCCATCGGACATCACGTCCGATAGGGGGCCTCAATTTGTCTCAGAGCTCTGGTCAGCCATGTCCAACAGCTTAGGGGCAACAATTCATCGCACCACCGCTTATCACCCTCAGGCTAATGGGTTATGCGAGCGTTTTCACAGGTCTTTAAAGGCTGCCCTCAGAGCCTCACTAACGGACACAAATTGGGTAAATAAACTTCCCTGGGTTTTATTGGGGTTGCGTGCAGCACCTAAACAGGATCTAGACGCCTCTCCCGCAGAATTAGTCTTTGCACAACCTCTCAGGCTTCCAGGTGAATTTTTACCAGAGAACCCAGAGCCAGGGCACCTTCCAGTCCCAAGGTTTTTAGGCAGCAACGGACCGGACTCTCTCCCCGGTCCAGCTCATCACTCCTTCCCACGGGTTTTTGTCCCTCAAGCTTTAAAAAACGCTGAGTTCGTTTTTGTTAAGCATGAAACTTTAAAACCAACTTTCCGCCCAGCATACGATGGGCCATTCAGAGTACTGGAACATGGTGATAAACACTTTGTGCTTGATTTTGGGGATAGAAAAGAAACAGTCAGCATTGACAGACTTAAACCTGCCTTCTTGTTGAAAGACGAGCCTGCACAGTTGGTGAGAGCACCTCGGCGGGGTAGACCCCCCAAGAGAAAAGACTCAGCCCCCCAGCAGGGAACAGTTAACCTCTCTCCTTCCCACACTGCAGATTCCTCACAAGAAGGTCCCAGCAGAATCAGCTTTATTGCCAAGTATATTTACAAGTAAACACACAAGGAATTTGACTTGACATAAGACGCGCACGTTAGGCGCATCCAATGACGCGTCGCCATACAAGGCGCCTGTCAACAGTGGAGGTAAAGAGGGGGGAGGAGGGGGAGGAAAACACAATAGGAGAGAGAAAAAACATAGTAATCAGAATAAACGCTCATATGTGAGCCAAATTTTGACTACACAGAAAAAAACCCTCATGCATTAGCATACAATAGAATTCACAAGACACAAGAGAGCAGTGTACAGTATCTTTAATCAGTTCATGAATCAATGTGTGTGCGGTGTTGAGCAGTGTTGATGATAATAAGAGAGACCCAAGGACCCTTGGCAGAAGATGTTTTGTCTGTCTGGCGCCCAGTCTTATCTGGCGCTGCAGCTGGCTGTCCAAGGCCTTGTGCTCATGATTTTGAAAAAAACACAGACTGCAGACAGCCAGGAGGAATTTTCATGGGGAATAATAGTGCCAAATAGGACTGATCACAGAGAAGACTTGTATTTCTTCTGTAGATTCAGTACATTAATCCTTCATTGCGCAGCTTTGAATTCGTCGTGGAAAGACCTGAGCGAACCCATGATGTAATCCACCTTACGAGACAGTTCTCCAGTAGTCGCTATCATGGTCTTCTCCAGTTTCTCAATTTGTTGGATGCACCTCGCCTGGCCAGCATTTTGATAGGTTGAATCCATCTTCAGCAATTTGCGGTAAACCAAGACAATTCCTGTCCCAATCAGAATTATCCCAATCACCAAGATTACGAAGATAAACAGATCTTCAATATCTTCGATAGAAAGATTAGAGAGACACAGCATTTTCCATTTACCCGTGTCACATAGATAGCCCACTGGAGCCGTTCCAGCGGGGCAGACAGCTTCCCCCGGAGCACTTTTCCTTGTTGAAAAAATAGTGTCAATTGTGTTCAAAGCCCAGCTTATTAACTCCATAATTTCTTTTCGGCGGTCGCAGTTAGACGCAGGCAGACAACAGCAAGCTGGGATCTAGTAATAACAGGAGGGGAGGAAAAAATCAGCAGGAGAGAAGAAAAAAGCGTCTGCTCTCTTGGGAGGGCGGAAGTAGAGAGTACAGCAGGGCGCCTAAACCAACCTACAGCAGCTTTGGGAGAAGATTAAAACCCAGACAGCACAGGGACTGATACAAACCACTCCACAATTATTCACTAATTGTGCTGCAACAGTTTAGGACTGACTTATGATGTTACTATGCTGTTATAATTACCACTGAACTCTCTTAGGAGCATGGCTGCTGGAAAGTTTCTTCTGTGGCAACAGATGTAACACTTAGTATGTCATAATAACTATCTTAGACTGTGAACCTTTCTGTTGTCTTTTCTTAGTTGTTTGGGGGGCCTGTGGTCTATATTAACCATATATTCCATAACCTACATATGTTGAAGCATGTGGAAATGTTTGGTAATTACGTATGTAAAGGACTTCACACCTCTGAAAGGACAAAGGGCTCTCACCCGCCGAGTGAAGAACAAAGACGTTCCCGGACGCAGCGGAGGAGACCGGAGGAGCCACCCTCACCCCCCAAGGCGAGGAGAGGAAATACCAAGACAATGGGGGGATTAAGATAATGAGGGATGTCAGCCTTTGTTATGCATGTCTTTTATTGTGTGCCAGTATAAAGTCAGTGAGCTGGAGACATTCTCTCTCTTTTCCCTTCTGCCACTCTCTGCACAAGATGAGACTTGTTAGAAGAGCTGATTATTAAACTTGGTTTATAAATCAAATCGCCTCTTCATTTCCAAGCTCTTCTACACTGTAATGCTAAGATTGAGGTGGTGCTTATCGTCGCGCTGGGGCGATACTGAGGCCAAATAATGATCTGAGCCTTGAGGGTGTGACTGGCAAAGGCTAACAATGTGAGTGTAGTGGCTCTATTGTAAGCAGTTTGTTTTTTTATTGATGCCAGATTATTTATTATTATTATTATCATCGTTATTATTGTTATTCCGCCTAAATGATCACATTTTTGACCCTCTTAACATTAACCAAAAGGTGATTATTTTTTTATTTTTTTTTTTTTGCACACACTTCAGACCCGGTGGAAAAATTTTATAAACTGGAAAAAATACACTACCGTTCAAAAGTTTGGGGTCACCCAGACAATTATTTTGTGTTTTCTATGAAAAGTCACACTTATTTACCACCATGAGTTGTAAAATGAATAGAAAATATAGTCAAGACATTGACAAGGTTAGAAATAATGATTTGTATTTGAAATAATAATTTTTTCCTTCAAACTTTGCTTTCGTCAAAGAATCCTCCATTTGCAGCAATTACAGCATTGCAGACCTAACATGATTGCACAAGGGTTTTCTAATCATCCATTAGCCTTCTGACGCAATGAGCAAACACATTGTACCATTAGAACACTGGAGTGATAGTTGCTGGAAATGGGCCTCTATATACCTATGTAGATATTGCACCAAAAACCAGACATTTGCAGCTATAATAGTCATTTACCACATTAGCAATGTATAGAGTGTATTTCTGATTAGTTTAAAGTTATCTTCACTGAAAAAAGTGCTTTTCTTTCAAAAATAAGGAAATTTCTAAGTGACCCCAAACTTTTGAACGGTAGTGTATGTGCCCCATGCTGAAAATTTTCAGGCGTATCCAGCATATGGTTGATACGTTCCGCATTTGTGGAGCAAGGTTGTAGGGAAGTTATGCGTTCGTTTACACACTTTACTTGTCAGCAGTGTTGGACAAGTTACTAAAACATAGTAACTAGTTACAGTTACTAGTTACTTCTTTTCAAAAGTAACTAGTTACTTTTGAGTTACTGCATGATTAAAGTAACTAGTTACTTGAAAAAGTAATTTTCACGTTACTTTTAAATGCATACTTTCAATCAGTCAATTCAATCAAGAGCCCCTCGTTCTCATCAGAAAAAAGAAGAAAAAAAAACTGATGAGAAAAAACTCCTTTTACAGAGAAAAAATGTCTCAGATTTCCATAAACTATTGCAATCAGTAGAAAGTCAGAAATTTACTAGGAATAAAGCTGCAAATTCACAGAGGCTACTGTCACACTGCAGGTCTTATTGCTCAATTCCAATTTTTTGTTGAGATCCGATTTTTTTGTGTGGGCGTTCACATTATAATTTAAATGCGACCCCCATCAGACTGGAGTATGAATGGTCTCCAGCTATGAAGTGACCCGCATGCGCAGAAGAAAACGTAACGTCAGACACACCGTTGTGTTTGCGGAAGTAAATATGAGCCCCAAACAATTGTGTGTGTGTGTGGGGGGGGGGGGGGCAGAACTTCTTCACCTTGATGCAGCGCAGTAAAAAAAAATGTTAAAAATATTCAGAAATGTTTATGCTCAAAATAAATGACACCAGCTTCATTCCTCTACAGGCCAGATGACCGCTGTGATCAGCTCTGCTTTAACAGAACTGATCAATTAAACAGCTGTCTTGAAAATGAGACCCCGTGTCTCCATGGGATAACCTGTATAAATAACTATTACTAATAAATAATCCTAGTGATTACAATAGGGCTGTCACCCTAATAAACAGCACGGATCGTACCAGCAGTGTAACACTGGTCCTGCACGGGAGCCGCCAGAGACTCCCCTCTCCTGGATTGTGTTTTCATATGCTTCTATCTGGCCATTCCGCTCCACAGTCGTTTACATATTACAGCGGCCAGGACTGTGCTGTTTACAGCGTCCAGTAAATGTGCCGTTTCTTTTTTAAAAAATGTGCCGTTACTGTGCGCCTGTAATGTCTGATGGTTTCAGCCCCGACCCCCCCCCCCACACACACACACACACACCTGCAATTTTGAAGTTGTTGTGCCGTGGGAGCCGACAAAATTATGATCCAGTGATAAAGGGAAGAAGATTGATTAAAAAAAGAGAGAATAAATCAGCTGTCTGCCATGCCTCCGGCATCCTCCATCCTCCACAGCAGGATTGTAGTGTCTGTCTCACTTCAATGAGGAAAAAGTCGGATGAAATGTGACATGACCATTCAGACTGAGGTCGCTTTGGAAAATATCAGATGCGTATCGCAATTAGGACCACATATTTCAATTAGGACCACATATTTTCAATTAGGACCACATATGTTTTCTGACCAGCAGACCCCAGCATGTTAGGTCAGGCCCCAACCGTTCTTCCGTCATCACACTCAACACTGGTGTACCACAGGGCCGTGTGCTCAGCCCATTTCTCTACTCCCTCTACACCCATGACTGCAGGCCTATGTATGGATCCAATTCCATCATAAAGTTCGCAGATGACACCACGGTGATTGGACTCATCAGGGACAACGACGAGTCAGATTACAGGGCAGAGGTTGAGCACTTGGCTACTTGGTGCGCTGACAATAACCTGCTCCTTGACATAACGCACGGCTCAGGAGACGCACACACACAGGCTCAGAGTAGTTCAAATAGTTTATTAACAACAGGAGTGGATGAATGTGTGTCTGCGAGATGTAAATGTATTGGTGGCGGCGTCTGCTTCGGGCACAGAGGCAGGAGACCGTACAGCCGGACAACCCTATGGGAAAAGCACAAGGAGAAGGGTGACGGGCACACACCAATGCAGGAGATATATGAGCGAGAGAGGAGCTTACTTGGATAGGACAGATGACTGGCACAGCAAGGGACGAGGTCCGGTAGACAGCCACCTGGAGAGCCCGGTGCAGCAGCGAGGACCAGGCGATGGAGAGGCGTTGTCCGCCGCCGGGAAATCCACCTGTGCACAGGGGAGCAGATTTGGAAGGAAAGGAGGTAAGGTCTTCTTACCAGAATGATCCGCTGAGGGTGAAGGAACTCACAGCGATGCATGGGGAAGTCTGACGGCTTCAGGCCGAAGCTCAGGGCGAGGCGGCTTATATCCCTCGCCGCTGATGATGTGCAGGTGTGTGTGCAGGTGGCGCCGCTGATGAGCGGCGCGGCATGACAGTACTCCCCCCTCTAGCAGCGCCTCCTGGCGATGGCTTCTCTGGGTGCGCTCGGTGGAAATCAGCGATGAGCGACGGGTCCAACACAAACGACGAGGGTACCCACTGTCGATGTTCAGGCCCATAGCCCTCCCAGTCCACCAAGTACTGCAACCCATGACCCCGGCGCCGGGAGTCCAGGATGGAGGCGACGGACCAGGCCGGATGGCCACCAATCATCCGGGGCGCGGGTTGCGCAGCAGGAGGGGGGCAAAGGGGGTCGGAGACTGCCAGCTTCACCTTGGACACGTGGAAGGTGGGATGGATGCGGAGGGAGGGGGGAATAGCTACACGCACAGCCACCGGGTTGACGATCCTGGTGATGGGGTATGGACCCATAAAGCGCTGTGCCAGCTTCCTCCTCTCGCCCTTTAAGGTCACGTCCTGGGTCGACATGTAGACTTGCTGACCAACTCTGTACGCCGGGGCAGGTCTTCTGTGCCGGTCCGCCACGGTTCTGTTGCGCTCCGCCGTGCATAAAAGCGCATTGCGCGCTGACGCCCAGATGGAGCGGAACTGCCTCAGATGCGCCCGTACTGAGGGGACAGTTACCTCACTCTCCTGCGCCGGGAACAGCGGGGGGTCGTAACCCAGGGACGCCTTAAAGGGGGACATCCCTGTAGCAGAAGAGCGAGCGGTGTTATGGGCGTATTCAACCCAGGCGAGGTGGGAACTCCAGGACGTAGGTTTGGACGCCGTTACACAGCGGAGCGCAGCCTCCAGCTCCTGATTGGTCCGTTCACACTGCCCGTTGGATTGGGGGTGATGGCCGGAGGAGAGGCTCACCTTGGCTCCTAAGGCATTGCAGAACGACCTCCAAACCTCTGATGAAAATTGGGGCCCTCGGTCCGAGACCACGTCCACCGGAATCCCATGCAGCCTGACCACGTGTTGGATGAGGAGGTCCGCCGTCTCCAGGGCAGTTGGGAGACCTCGTAGAGGAACGAAGTGTACCGCCTTGGAGAAGCGGTCCACGATGGTCAGGATGGTGTCGTAGGTGTTCGAGACTGGGAGTCCGGTGACGAAATCCAGGGCGATATGCAACCAGGGCCTGCCAGGGACGGGCAGAGGCTGGAGCAAACCCGCTGGAGGGGCATTACCCAATTTATTGGTGGCACAAACTGGACAGGCCCGGGCGTAGCGGGCAGCGTCCCTCCGCAGGCCCGGCCACCAGAAGGCCCGCTGGAGGAGGTCAATCATCCGGGAGGAGCCAGGGTGACAGGTGAGCTTGGAGGTGTGCAACCAGTGGATAACCTCCCCTTGAACCGTGGATGGCACGAACAGCCTCCCCTCCGGTCCGCCGCCAGGGTCAGGTTCCACTTCCTGCGCCTTCCGGATCTTGCTCTCGATGTCCCAGGTGACGGCTCCCACGACGCACGACCTGGGTAGGATGGTGTGAACCGTGTCCTCCGACTCCTCAGGGGCGAATTGCCTAGAGAGGGCGTCGGGCAGGCCGTTCTTGGAGCCAGGCCTGAAGGTGATGGTAAATTGGAACCTGGCGAAGAACAAGGACCAGCGCGCCTGGCGGGCGTTCAGGCGCCTGGCAGATCTAAGATATTCCAAGTTCTTGTGGTCCGTCAGGACCACGAACGGCAGGTCCGCCCCCTCTAGCCAGTGACGCCACTCCTGTAGCGCGAGCTTGATGGCGAAGAGCTCTCTGTCACCCACGTTGTAATTCCTCTCCGCCGGGGACAAGCGCCGGGAGAAGAAGGCGCAGGGCCGTTTGATACCATCGTCTGGCGACCGCTGGGATAGCACCACCCCCACTCCTGTGTCCGAAGCGTCCACTTCCACGATGCACTGCAGCACAGGGTTGACTTGGCTAAGGACCCGGGAGGAGGAGAACTCCGTCTTCAGCGCCTGAAAAGCAGCTGCAGCCTCTTCGGTCCACCGGAACGGGACCTTAGGGGACGTGAGGCGGGTCAGCGGGCCGACGATGGTGCCAAAATTTGGGACGAAGCGACAGTAGAAGTTCGCGAACCCAACAAACTGTTGCACCTGCTTCCTCGATGCAGGTGTAGGCCATTCCACCACCGCCTTCACCTTCTCTGGGTCCGGAAGCACCTGGTCGTGTGAGATGATGAACCCAAGGAAGGAAGTTGTCTTTGCGTAAAATTCACACTTCTCAGCCTTCACGTATAACCGGTTCTCCAGCAGTCTTTGGAGGACCCGCCTCACGTGGACCTGGTGCTCATCCCTGGACTTGGAGAAGATGAGTATGTCATCCAGGTAGATAAACACAAAAAGGCCGATGAAATCCCGGAGGACGTCGTTGATGAGGCGCTGAAAGACGGCTGGAGCGTTGGTCAACCCGAACGGCATCACCAGGTATTCGAAGTGGCCGTTCGGGGTACGGAAGGCTGTTTTCCACTCATCTCCCTCCTGGATCCGGACGAGGTGGTATGCGCTGCGTAGATCCAGCTTGGTGAACCAAGTCGCCCCCTGGAGGGAGTGGAAAGCGGTGTCCATGAGGGGCAGGGTGTAACGATCCTTCTCCATAATGTCATTAAGGGCACGATAGTCAATGCAAGGACGGAGGGATCCGTCCTTCTTACCAACGAAGAAGAATCCTGCCCCCACAGGTGATGACGATGGGCGGATTATCCCAGCACTCAGCGACTCCTCAAGGTATGAGTTCATTGTCTCCTTCTCCGGCACCGATAGACTGTAGAGTCGTCCAGAAGGTAAGGGTGCCCCCTGGCGGAGATTGATTGCGCAGTCATAGGGCCGATGAGGAGGGAGAGACATCGCCTTAGATTTGCTGAATACCATACCCAGGTCGTGAAATTCCAGTGGCACCAGGGACAGGTCCGGGGGCGCAGCGTCCGTAGGAGGGGGAGAAGCGGACGGAGAGCAGGCAGCGGACTGAAGACAGGTGCCCATGCAGAACGTGCTCCATGCCGACACCCCGGCGGACTTCCAATCCAGAACGGGGTTGTGGAGGCATAGCCAGGGATACCCCAGGATGACGGGCGACACAGAGTTGGGCAGGACATAAAAGATTATCTCCTCCCGGTGGTTACCAGAGATAATAACCGGAACGGGGGTGGTCTGGTGCGTAACTCTCCCAAGGGAGGCACGAGAGAGGTTGACCAGGGAGATAGGATTCCTGAGTGCCTGACAGCGGATGCCCAATCGGGTTGCCAGGCTTTGTGAAATAAAGCTGCCTTCCGCACCCGAATTCACCAGTGCATGGGTGAGATGCCCAGTGGGGTTGTGGCAGAAACGGATGGGCAGCTTCAATTGTGTGAGAGAACTTAACCAATTGACGTCCGTGAGGCCCCCTACAGTGACTCGCGGACCCTGCCGACTGGCTTTCTGTGGGCAAAGCTTCACCGTGTGTTGGTCATCTCCGCAATACATGCAGAGATCCAACTCACGGCGGCATTGTTTCTCCGCAGGGGAAAGCTTTGTCCAGCCCGTCACCATCAGCTCCGACTCCTCGGGGCATGATGGTGGCGGCGCCGCCAGGGGGCGAGCTTGGAACAGGCGCGGCGAGACTCCACGAGGGCGAGAAGAAGACGACTTCCGTCCCGAGGAGCGCTCGCGCAGCCTGTTGTCCAAACTGATCGCTAGGGATGTTAGCTCCGCTAGCGTCTCAGGGATATCCCGCCCAGCCAGTTCATCCCTCAGATCATCATTGAGACTGCGGAGGAAAAGGCCGCAGAGGGAGCGTTCCTCCCAGCCTAATTCCTCCGCCGCTACCCGGAAGTCGACCACGTAGTCCGCTGCCAACCGGCTTCCCTGCTGGAGGGCGAGAAGCCGATCGACCTGGACTGTCTCGGTAAGAGAATGGTCAAAGACCTCCAGGAAGCGTCTCACGAATTGGTCATATGTGAGGGTGGCATAACTGGGCCTCGCCATTACGGCGTAGGTCCATGTTAATACTCGCCCCTCCAGGAGATTCCCGATATAACCAATTCGGCTATGATCTGAGGGAAAGTCTCCGGGCACACGGTGGAAAACGGACTCACACTGCATAATAAACCCCCGCGCTCCGCCGAGCTTACCGCTAAAGCGGGCGGGGGTTGGAATGGGCGTGAGCCGAACCGGTGCACCCAGAGCCTGCTGGACGGCCACTGGAGCAGCAGGAGCCGCGCCACCCTGACGAGCCGGGGGGAACGGCTGTTGGGGGTCCAAGCGGCCCAACCGGTTAGTTATATTTAACAACTGATTAAAAATTACCTGTTGCTGATAGGCTATCTGATCCACTCGAGCCTCGAGAGTGGAAAACCGGTGTGCGAGCCCGCCGTCTGCCGAGCCGCTCTGCTGAAGCCGTACTGACATAACGCACGGCTCAGGAGATGCACACACACAGGCTCAGAGTAGTTCAAATAGTTTATTAACAACAGGAGTGGATGAATGTGTGTCTGCGGGATGTAAATGTATTGGTGGCGGCGTCTGCTTTGGGCACAGAGGCAGGAGACCGTACAGCCGGACAAACCTATGGGAAAAGCACAAGGAGAAGGGTGACGGGCACACACCAACACAGGAGATATATGAGCGAGAGAGGAGCTTACTTGGATAGGACAGATGACTGGCACAGCAAGGGACGAGGTCCGGTAGACAGCCACCTGGAGAGTCCGGTGCAGCAGCGAGGAACAGGCGATGGAGAGGCGTTGTCCGCCGCCGGGAAATCCACCTGTGCACAGGGGAGCAGATTTGGAAGGAAAGGAGGTAAGGTCTTCTTACCAGAATGATCCGCTGAGGGTGAAGGAACTCACAGCGATGCATGGGGAAGTCTGACGGCTTCAGGCCGAAGCTCAGGGCGAGGCGGCTTATATCCCTCGCCGCTGATGATGTGCAGGTGTGTGTGCAGGTGGCGCCGCTGATGAGCGGCGCGGCGTGACACTCCTTAACACCAGCAAAACCAAGGAGCTCATAGTGGACTACAGGAAGGAGAGGGAAGAGACACATGACCCCATCCATATCAATGGCATAGCTGTTGAACGTGTCCCCAGCTTCAAATTCCTGGGGACCCACATCTCGGAGGACCTGTCCTGGTCAGTTAACACCACCAGCCTGATCAAGAAGGCCCATCAGCGCCTCTTCTTCTTGAGGACACTGAAGAAGAACCATCTGTCAACTGACATCCTGGGCAACTTCTACCGCTGCGTGATAGAGAGCACCCTGACCAACTGTATCACAGTCTGGTATGGGAGCTGCTCTGTCGCTGACCGCAAGGCGCTGCAGCGGGTGGTGAAAACCGCCCAACGCATCACAGGGACTCCACTTCCGTTTATAGAGGACGTCTACAGGAAAAGATGTCTGCGCCGGGCACGCAGCATTCTTAGGGACTCCAACCATCCTGCTCATGGACTGTTCCAGCTTCTCCCCTCCAGAAGACGTTTCAGAAGCCTTCGGACTAGAACCAGCAGGTTTAGGAACAGTTTCTTTCCAACAGCTGTCACATTATTGAACTTAGTTCCCCGCTGACTCTCTTACCATCATCTCTTACCATCCTCACC
This sequence comes from Pholidichthys leucotaenia, assembly GCA_020510985.1. Taxonomy (NCBI): domain Eukaryota; kingdom Metazoa; phylum Chordata; class Actinopteri; order Cichliformes; family Pholidichthyidae; genus Pholidichthys; species Pholidichthys leucotaenia. The sequence goes on along the minus strand of CM035842.1, from coordinate 67,366,924 downwards.
TGTACATAACTGCATAACTACATCTAACTTATTGCACATTATTTGCACATAACAGTACTCTTAACTTTCTGCACTGCTGCATATATTTGCATATATTTGCTTAAATTGCACATACTGTTAATTACCATATATACTGCACTGCTGTCCTTTGCACTTCTGATTGGATGCTAAACTGTGTTTCGTTACCTTGTATTCATACATGTGTAATGACAATAAAGTTGAATCTAATCTAATCTAATCTAATATGAAAGTGGCCTGGGTCTGGTGTGAAAAAATCAGATATGTGCCATTCAGACGGTCATTAAAAAATCAGATATGGGTCACATTTGTGCAAAAAAATTGGAATTTAGCATTAAAACCTGCAGGGTGACCGTAGCCAGAGAAAACTTTGGACCCCTTGGTGGGCCGTTTTTGGCCCACAAGCCATATGTTTGACACCCCTGGACCAGCCCATTAAAAACACACATTTAGAGGATTTACTTCCATGAAATAGTTGCATATCACAACAGCATGTAAATGAATGAGATAAAATAAAACAGAAAGCACAGATACACACGTGGACAAAATTGTTGGTACCCCTCTGTTAATGAAAGAAAAACCCACAATGGTCACAGAAATAACTTGAATCTGACAAAAGTAGTAATAAATAAAAATTCTATGAAAATTAACCAATGAAAATTAGACAGTACTTTTAAATTGTGGTTCAACAGAATTATTTTAAAAAACAAACTCATGAAACAGGCCTGGACAAAAATGATGGTACCCTTAACTGAATATTTTGTTGCACAACCTTTTGAGGCAATCACTGCAATCAAACAATTTCTGTAACTGTCAATGAGGCTTCTGCACCTCTCAGCAGGTATTTTGGCCCACTCCTCATGAGCAAACTGCTCCAGTTGTCTCAGGTTTGAAGGGTGCCTTCTCCAGACGGCATATTTCAGCTCCTTCCACAGATGTTCAATAGGATTTAGATCAGGGCTCATAGAAGGCCACTTTAGAATAGTCCAATGTTTCGCTCTTAGCCATTCTTGGGTGTTTTTAGCTGTGTGTTCAGGGTCATTATCCTGTTGCAAGACCCATGACCTGCGACTGAGACCAAGCTGTCTGACACTGGGCAGCACATTTCTCTCTAGAATACCTTGATAGTTTTGAGATCTCATTGTACCCTGCACAGATTCAAGACACCCTGTGCCAGATGCAGCAAAGCAGCCCCACAGCATAACAGAACTTCCTCCATGTTTCACAGTAAGGACAGTGTTCTTTTCTTGGTATGCTTCATTTTTGCGTCTGTGAACATAGAGCTGATGTGCCTTGCCAGAAAGTTGCAGTTTTGTCTCGTCTGTCCATAGGACATTCTCCCAGAAGCTTTGTGGCTTGTCAAACATGCGGTTTGGCAAATTCCAGTCTGGCTTTTTTATGATTTGTTTTCAACAGTGGTGTCCTCCTTGGTCGTCTCCCATGAAGTCCACTTTGGCTCAAACGACGACGGATGGTACAATCTGACACTGATGTACCTTGACCTTGGAGTTCACCATGAATGTGTTTAGAGGTTGTTCTGGGCTCTTTTGTTACCATTCGTATTATCCGTCTCCTCCTGTGGCCACGTCCAGGAAGGTTGGCTACAGTCCCGTGTATCTTAAATTTCTGAATAATATGTGCAACTGTAGTCACAGGAACACCAAGCTACTTGGAGATGGTCTTATAGCCTTTACCTTTAACATGCTTGTCTATAATTTTCTTTCTAATCTCCTGAGACAACTCTCTCCTTTGCTTCCTCTGGTCCATGTTTAGTGTGGTACACACCATGTCACCAAACAGCACAGTGACTACTTGTCACCCTTTAAATAGGCCGACTGACTGATTACAAGTTTGTAGACACCTGTGATGTTAATTAGAGGACACATCTTGGTTGAACATGTCCCTATGGTCACATTATTTTCAATCTTTTCTAGGGGTACCATCATTTTTGTCCAGGCCTGTTTCATGAGTTTGTTTTTTAAAATAATTCTGTTGAACCACAATTCAAAAGCATTGTCTGATTTTCATTGGTTAATTTTCATAGAATTTTTATTTATTACCACTTTTGTCGAGATTCAAGTTATTTCTGTGACCATTGTGGGTTTTTCTTTCATTAACAGAGGGGTACCAACAATTTTGTCCACGGCTGTAAATGAAAGTTCATCGCTTGCAAGAAACTGAAATCAGTCACTTTTTCTCTGTGCATAAGAAAGCTAAATGCTTTTAATGTGGACATTAAATGTGAGCTTCTTGCTCTAAAAATATTCATGTTTAACCACAGAGGTAGGAGCTGTTAGGGGTTACTCACCACTGGGACAACAGGTGATCAGGGCTTGATATGAGAAGCTCCCACCAGGTTGCGTGTGAACTGGGGCAGGACAGGAAACCGACCCGCGGAGACTGACGGCTGCGCCAGCTATGGTAGGGTCAGTTTATTCGCGCTAAAATATCTATCCATATTAATAAAACGAGTAACATGAATAATGCATCTGATCAAATTTCAGTTATTATTTATTTATTTAGCGAATGCAAAGTCCTTAAGCCAAGCAGTTGCCTCCTGGTTTGCTGTATGGAGGGTGTGTAATCCTCCTTCCAGTCTTTGGAGCGGGCAAGCCTCTATGATGTGTTCCATAGTTTGCTCCTCTCCACATGCGCACAGTGGGCTAGGGCTACTGCCCCATCTGTGAAGGCTGGCCAAGCAGGGGCCGTGTCCAGTCCTGAAGCGATTGAGTGTAGACCACTGTCTCCTTGGGAGGTTGGTGCCCGGGACCTGTTGGTTGGGGTTTATCACCAGCTGTTTGTTTGGGACTTCCTTGGTTTCCCATTCCTCTTGCCAAGCTGTCTGGATGGTAAAGTCAGCTGGGGGAGGGTTTTTCCAAATCGGCCGTCTGGATGAAAGTCGGGCAGTGGGTGGGGGTGTAGATATCTGCATGGATTGGTAAGTGAGGAAAATCTTTAACTTTTTGGAGCATCCTTTGAGTTAATGCTGCTCGCCGGATGTGTGGAGGGGCTATGTTTGACAGTACAGAGAGCCAGGGGAGTGGTGTTGAGCGGATTGTTCCAGTTATAGTTCTCATGGTTGAGTTGAGCTGGGTGTCTACATGGTGTGTGTAAGATGACCTGGACCAGACAGGGGCACAATATTCTGCTACAGAGTATGAAAGGGCCAGTGCTGAGGTGCGCAGGGTGGAGACTGCCGCCCCCCATTTTGCACCAGCGAGCTTGCAGAGCAGGTTGTTTCGTACTTTCACCTTAGCAGCCGTCCCCTTTAGATGTTCCTTGAAGGATAAGGTCCTATCAAGGGTCACTCCAAGATAAGTTGGATTTGGGGCATGCTTAAGCTTGAGTCCGCTCAGGTGGATGTTTAGTTCTCTGGCAGCTTTTGCATTGTGGAGATGAAATACACTGGAGACGGTTTTTGCTGGGCTTGGTTTTAGGCGCCAGATTTTGCAGAACTGCTCCAGTTTAGCAAGATCTTCCGTGAGCACCCGTTCCAGTGGTTCAAAGTCTAGTGCTTGGAATGCCAAACAGATGTCGTCTGCATAGATGAATTTGCGGGATTTTGTAGTAGGCAGGTCGTTTATGTAGAGGTTGAACAGAGTTGGAGCTAGAACTGAGCCTTGTGGGAGTCTGTTTTTCTGCATTCTCCATGCACTTGTGTTCTGACTGAGGTGGACTCTGAACCTTCGGTTGGTCAGCAGGGTTTTTATAATTGCTGTTGCCCAAGCAGGGATCGCCTTTATAAGTTTCAGGAGGAGGCCTTTGTGCCAGACCGTATCATAGGCGGCTGTAAGATCGAGAAACACAGCCCCTGTCTTCAGTCTGCTCTCGAAGCCATTTTCAATGAAGGTGGTTAGGGCCAGTACTTGTTCTCCTGTACTGCGGTCCTTGCGGAAACCTGCTTGATCCACACTTAGAATATCCTCTATTTCTGGGGAAATGCGTTGCAGTATTAGGCGCTCCATGATTTTGTAAGGAACGCTGAGTAGGGAGATTGGGCGGTAGCTTGCTGGTAGTTTGTGGTCTTTGCCAGGTTTTGGGATGGCAATGACCTTTGCTGTCCGCCATTTCTTTGGGATCGAGTTCGTTTGTGTGATGGATCAGCGTTCTCGTCGCGCCCTCCGCCAGTACCCGGGCTTGCCTGGGGAAGCTAATGATCCTACCAGCAGACTAAATTCAAAGAGACGACGCCTCTGTGCCAAGTCAAAGAAGAATCCTAGTCACAGTCCTAAAGCCGAAAGCAAATTTCAGTAACTGTGATGCATTACTGAATTTTTAAACAGTAATTTCGTTACACAGCACGTTACTGCAAAAGTAGTGGTGTTACAGTAACACGTTACACTGCTTGTCAGTGACTTATAGTTACTCAAAAGTCAAAATTCATCAAGATTGATGTCTAGCGTACCCAAAAATTATTTGTAACATATGAGTAACGCTCTTTGAACCTATGTGTAACTTATTGAATAGGTTTCTAACTTGGAGCTACCCTATAATGGTATATTTGCAGCGTTGGTTCACAGGAAAACCTGACAGAGCTCTGCTCAGCTGCTGCCTGCAGCACATACACACACACACGGTGGCGCAGTGGTTTAGCACTGTGGCAGCACAGTTTTACCCTCGGCCGGGGGACCGCAGGGATCGTGGGTTCGATCCCAGCCCCCGACCAACAGTGAGCTGTGTGGAGTTTGCATGTTCTCCCCGTGTTGCGCGGGTTTACTCCGGGATTTCTCCGGTTTCCTCCCGCACACCAAAAACATGTAGGTTTAGGGCGCTCGCGCACGCAGCAACCAGCAGCCGGTGGCTTGTCACCAGACTGCAAACCAAGTCTACCTACGGGTACAAATAAGTAACAAAAAAAAAAAAAAAAAACCACACAGAGCTAAACACAAGTACTTGTTCATATAACGGGACCTGTCGGGGATGTATCTGAGCATTTTCAAGCTACAGGAAAAACATCAAAATCACTGTTTATAACCCTTCCATGTTTTGTTTTTGTTTTTTTTACCTTTGACTGCAGTCTGTACCATCAGCTGTCCAGTGCTGTTCTGATAGATATGCCAAAATGTCAGAACACCGGAGGAGGTGGATCCAATCAGCTGATGGCTGGAAGCGCAGAGCTCGTGTTTTCCATGATAAATCATACTTTGCTGTTGGCTGCGCCTCCGGGCAAAAGCACACTCCATTCATTACCTTGATGTTTTTCACTTTATTGAAAATGGCTTCTTTTTCTTTTTTATCACCATCAGTTAGTGTACCTTTGAGCCAGGTCGTGTCGGGCCACTGCTTCTCCCGGCATGTTCTGTGTTGATACACCGGGTGTTCTTTGTCAGACCCGGTCCCCGCTGATGCTCCGCCCTGTCTGCTCATGCGTCTCATGTTCTCCACATATGCCAAATTATCCTTTAGACCTACGCAATCACTACAACTTTATGGTATAATTTTTTCAGCATTAAATATTCAGTATTATCTTTTTCTAGTCAAATTTGTCATTTTTCACATCTTTGTTTTGTCCAGTGAACAATTTTTTTTTAATTTTTTTTTTTTTTTTATGACTTATTTTGTACCCGTAGGTAGATTTGTTTTGCAGTCTGGTGACAAGCCACCAGCTACCGGTCGCTATGTGCGCAAGCGCTCCGTATCCCTAACCTGCATGTTTTTGGTATGTGGGAGGAAACCGGAGAAATCCCGGAGTAAACCCACGCAACACGGGGAGAATATGCAAACTCCACACAGATCACTGTTGGTCGGGGGCAAGGATAGAACCCACGATCTCACGATCCCCGCAATCCCCTGGCCGAGGGTAAACTGTGCTGCCACAGTGCTAACCACTGCGCCACTGTGCAGCCCTGTGGTGTGGTGACTGACAGGTCGTGATGCCGTGTATTATTCAGTCAGCATGGTCGTGATGCTATGTATTATCCAATCAGCATGGCCATGATGCCACGTATTATCCAATAAGCACGGAGTCAATCCAAAACCCCGCCCACACTTTCTGAAGCCAGGGCATGAAGAGACAAAGTGGTGGTTAAACTTTTATTGATAAAAATTACATATTTTGACTGAGCAACTCCATACTTGGGGATGCACACCCTCGTAACTGTATAATATTGTGTGGTTGGGTAGTCTTTATAAGAAGTGGACATCGACACCAGCGTGGATCTCAGAACAAGCCTCATTTTATTCTGTTGTCTTCCAACATCATTCAACACGTATATCTTCTACTAGTGCCACCGTGTGGCAAGGCATTACATTACATCCCCCCCTTTTAGATATTTACCATATCCCTTTATATATCTTATTTACTTACATTCTAATAATAAAGAATATGGTCAACCACAAGATAACACAAAGCTACACTGTCACTACTGTGCGCTTACATTTTCAGAACATAACTTTTTCTTTTCATTTTCTTTTCTAACTAGAAGGACAGGGTAGACTACCTGACCCTTCAGGCTCTGCCATAGGGAATTATTCTGCCCTGTTCACTGCAGGCCTCTATACTAGGTTTTACCAGTTCAGTCTTTCTGGTGGACGAGATACTCGCCCCGATCTGGTCACAGTCACATCCGAGCTGGGCTGATCTGGCTCTGGATCAGGCTGATCTGGTTCTGGAAGAGCAGTGAGCTGAGCTCTGTTTCTTCTCAGTGTGCCCGACTCTGTCTCCACGTTGTACGACCTTGGAGTTGATGACGTCGACTGGACTGTCCCGGTGGTCTTTGCTGAGCGGATCCACACTCTCTGACCTGGTTCGAGAACCGGCAGCTCTCTTGCTCTGTGTCTTGCTCCATATGCTTTCTTCTGATTCTCTTTCAATCTTGCGTCTTTCTTTTTAAAAGCATGAAGGTCTGGCCACTTTGGTCTGAGAGTCTGTGGAGGGACCGGAACTGTCGATCGCAATCTTCTCCCCATCAGAAGTTCTGCTGGTGAGGCTCCATGAGCCAATGGGGTTGTCCTGTAAGTCAGGAGAGCTCTTTGGTGATCTTGGTTCTTGCTGAGTATCTGCTTTACTGTTCTCACCGCCCTCTCTGCTTCCCCATTGCTTTGCGGATACCTGGGGCTACTGGTGACATGTTCAAAGTCGTATTCCTGAGCAAATACTTTAAACTCTGAAGAGGCGAACTGTGGCCCGTTGTCCGTCACTAGTACCTCAGGGATACCGAATCTTGCAAAGATGACTTTCAGCCTCTCGACTGTAGTTGCTGTAGTAAGCGTTGGAAGGTTGGCTATTTCAATGTATCTGGAGAAACAGTCAACTACGACCAGGTAGTGGCTCTTCCCCCACTCGAAGAGGTCCACCGCTAGCCTTTGCCACGGCCTTGCAGGTAAGGGGGTCGTGAGCAGTGGCTCTGTGCGATAGCTGGAGTACTGGCTGCATACTTCACACCTCTCCACAAGCTCTTTGATGTCCCTTGTCAAGCCTGGCCACCACACAGACTGTTGGGCTCTTGAAATGCACTTTGTCATGCCCAGGTGCCCATGGTGGATTCTCTCCAGCATGTCTCTTCGCATTGGCGCTGGAATGACAAGCCTTTCTCCCTTTAGGAGGATACTGTCAGCCACATGGATGTCAGCTCTGTGCGGCCAGTACTTTAGCAGCCTCTCTGGAACTGCTTGTTTGTGCGAAGGCCATCCTTTGTCTGTGTATGCCCTCAGCTGTTTCATTGTTGTGTCGTTGTTCTGCATGTTTTTAATTTCATCCAATTTTGTTTTTTGTTGCAGGTATGTGTTCCATCACAAAGTCGATGTACACCTGACACTCTCTTTCCAGGCTGGCACTCTCCGTGCTGCTCTCTGGTCCCAGTGGCGCTCGTGACAATGCGTCAGCAGCCACCAACTGTTTCCCTGGTACATGAATTATCTTGTAGTTGAATCTCATCATTCTCAGTCTGAATCTGAGTATTCTTGGAGGTAAATCATCCAGTGGCCGGGTACCTAACAGTGATATGAGAGGTTTGTGATCTGTACGCACCGTGAAGTCCATTCCCAGGAGATAGGTGCTCAGGCGCTCGCACGCCCATGTCACGACGAGAGCTTCTTTCTCGATTTGAGCGTACCGAGACTCTGTGGGTGACAGACTTCTAGATATGTACACCACTGGCCTGAATTCTCCACCTGGCTGTCGCTGCATCAGTACTCCTCCCAGGCCATATGATGAAGCGTCAGCCGACACGAGAGTTTCTCTTTTTGTACTGTACTGAGCCAGTACCGCTGGAGAGCTAAGCTCTTTCTTCACAGCTTCAAAAGCTGTCTTTTGCTGCGCATCCCATGTCCACTCACTGTCGCTGCGCAGCAAGTCTCTCAGGGGCTTTGTGAGATTGGGGAGGCGCGAGGAGAACTTGCAGACATAGTTCACCATCCCCATGAAGCGTCTCACCGCTTCAACGTTCTCGGGTTCGGGCATGTTCAAGATTGCTTTAATTTTGCTTGGGTCAGCCTCGATCCCGTCGGCACTGACCATATGCCCTAGGAATTTCACGTCCTTCACACTGAACTCACATTTTTCGTTTAAGGTCAGACCTGCCTCTTCAAGCTTCTTGAGAAGTTCGCACAGCCTGTTGTCATGCTCAGTCTGATCTTTGCCAAACACCAATATGTCGTCGGCATGGCAGAGTGCGCCTGGGGTGCCGTCGACAAGCTGGGAAAGTCTTAGCTGGAAATGTTCCGGCGCAGAAGAAATCCCGAATGGGAGTCTCCTGTAACAATACCTCCCAAATGGTGTAATGAAGGTTGTCAATGGCTCTGATTCCTCATGCAGGGGAACTTGCCAAAACCCGGCTGTGGAATCCAATTTTGAGAAGATGACGGCTCCATCTAGCTTTGCCAGAGTCTCATCCACAGCTGGGAGTATGTGTCTTTCTCGACGCACGCTCTCATTCAGCCTTGTCAGGTCTGAGCAGATCCGGATTTTTCCATTGGGTTTGGGTGCAACCACCATTCCCGAACACCACTCGGTTGGTTCTTGGATCTTTCGAATCACGCCCATCTCTTCCATCCTCTGGAGCTCTGATTTGACTCTGTCCATTAATGGTAGGGCTACATGTCTAGGGGCTGACAAGGCGTATGGCACAGCTCCCTGAGCTAACTCAATTTTATAGCTACCCTGCAGCTTCCCTAAGCCTGAGAATACTTTCGGGAACATTTTCTTGAATTTTTCATCAGATGCTAGCACTGCAGCTATCTGCTGCAACAGAGGTAGGCTCTGTATAGCTGGGAGCCCTAATAGTGGCATCACTAAATCCTTCACAACAAATACATCCTGCTCTGTTTTCTTTATGCCCTTTTTCAGGCAGGCTGTGAATGTGCCTAGCACCATCAGTGGCAGGTTGTTGGGGCCACATAACATTCTCTGTGACTTCTTTAGGTCACCATCTCTTGTTTTGCAGTACATGGAGTCTGGTATGGCGGTGACAGCCGCTCCTGTATCCAACTTGAAGTTAATCGTTTTTCCATTCATTTCTATGTCATTTCTCCAGACATCCTGTTTATCAGTCTCTATTGCTCCCAAGAAAGCGCTCTCTTCAGTCTCATACACCTCTTCAATAGCCTCGACACGTTGCTCTGTCCTACACACTGCAGCATAGTGTCCTTTTCTTTTACATTTGCGGCACTCTGCCTCTCTCGCTGGGCATTGTTTCCATGCGTGTTGAGGACTGTGGCCACACCTTTTGCACGTGCCTGTACTCTGCGTCGCGTTGGTTTGAGTTCGTTTTGCCATATTGGGTTTCGCAGGTTTTTTTCTCACAATAGCATCAACATTGCTTTCCCTAATTTCAGTCTTCTCGCGCCGTATCAATGGCTGTTGCTTTTTTACTTCTTCTCTTTGCCTGACTTGTGTTATTGTACTTTCCAGCGTGAGCTTTGGGTCTAACTGTAATTTCTCTGACAATTTAGCGTCTCTGATCCCAACTACTATCCGATCTCTTATCATCTGGGCTGCACGGTGGCGCAGTGGTTTAGCACTGTGGCAGCACAGTTTTACCCTCGGCCGGGGGACCACGGGGATCATGAGATCGTGGGTTCGATCCCAGCCCCCGACCAACAGTGAGCTGTGTGGAGTTTGCATGTTCTCCCCGTGTTGCGCGGGTTTACTCCGGGATTTCTCCGGTTTCCTCCCGCATACCAAAACATGTAGGTTTAGGGCGCTCGCGCACGCAGCGACCAGCAGCCGGTGGCTTGTCACCAGACTGCAAACCATGTCTACCTACGGGTACAAATAAGTAACAAAAAAAAAAAAAAAATCTCTTCAAGTAGAACGCCATATTGGCAATGCTCAGCCAGCTTGTACACGTCTGTGATAAAGTTCTCTGCCGTTTCGCCAGGCTGTTGATATCGGCTGTTAAATCTGGCTCTCTCATAGATAACGTTATGCTTGCCAATAAAATGCTCACCTAAGGCTTTGCACACTTCATCGTATTTCTTCCGTTTGGCTTCCTCCAAAGTTATTGTTGTCATAACGTCGTCACTTTTCTCCCCCATTATGTAGAGCAGTGAGTTGATTTGGTATTCCTCATTCTTCTCTGCTAATCCAGATGCTATTCTGAATCGCTCGAAGCGTCGTAGCCACTGAGTCCAGCTACTGGGCTCATCGAAGTTAAAACTTCCTGGCGGTGGTATCGTGAATATTTGATCCATTTTATCGTTCCTCCCTTCCTTTTCTTAGCGAGTAAACGAGCGAGCAACTTACTTGCTTCTCCGCCGGCGCAGTCACTGACGAGGGAAAAACTTTTTTTTTTTCCTCTCTCTCCCAACTCTTTCACACAGGCGACCCTCTCTCCTGTCGGATTCTTGTCACCAACTTCTGACACCATGTATAATATTGTGTGGTTGGGTAGTCTTTATAAGAAGTGGACATCGACACCAGCGTGGATCTCAGAACAAGCCTCATTTTATTCTGTTGTCTTCCAACATCATTCAACACGTATATCTTCTACTAGTGCCACCGTGTGGCAAGGCATTACATTACAGTAACCTCAGCAAAACACATAAAATCTTAGGTCAGTCTGACGAACGGTTCAAGAGATATGTGTGGAACAGACACACACACACAGATTTTGTGCATTTATAGATAGATGTTTCTGTCACGGGCGGCGCGGTGGCGGAGTGATTAGCACTGCGGCAGCACAGCAATTCACCCTCGGCCGGGGGATCCTGGGTTCGATCCCAGCCCCCGACCAACAGTGATCCGTGTGGAGTTTGCATGTTCTCCCCATGTCCATGTGGGTTTACTCCGGGATTTCTCCGGTTTCCTCCCACATGCCAAAAACATGCAAGTTAGGTTAATTGGCATCAAAACTGGGGATTCTAAATTGTCCTTAGGTATGACTGTGAGAGTGAATGGTTGTCTATCTGTGTTGGCCCTGCGATGGATTGGCGATCTGTCCAGGGTGTACCCTGCCTCTCGCCCAAAGATGCTGGGATAGGCTCTAACTAACTAACTAACTAACTAACCTGCACTTATATAGCGCTTTAGCCCCCCCGTGACCCGAAAAGGATTAAGCGGAAGAAGATGAATGAATGAATGAATGTTTTTGTCACCTACCTCTTATCACTTGTAACTCTCTGTTGAAAGGTAAGCCTATGTTATATCTTCATTTCCACGCTCCAGTCTGGTTTTTACTTTCAGTTTCGTTCTTATGCTTAGATTTCACTTTTAGTGTCCAGCCTCAGAGCTGGAAAAGGGACAGGACGAGATAAAGCTCTTGGTTTCAATCCTGTTCCTTTTCGGACTGTATTTTTTTAAGACTGTATTGTTTTGCTTTATTCTTGTTTTTATTTTTGTTCAAAATAAATGGCATCAATCAATCAATACTCCTGTACCGTGATACTTTTGCAAGTGTTTTATCAAGTTGCTGGTGTTGACGTTCTGATGTAGAAAGAAGAAAATTGTCAACACTGGTACCACACAGCAACATACCGAGGCAAGTCCCACGGACAGGCTCCAGTGAGGTGACACTCATTGGCGCTGAGAACAGAAGCCACACACAGCATGGCTGAGAACATGATTGTGCTGTGGAGTGTGTAAATAACGAGGCAGATTTGTCTCAGGCAGTTTATTACACATCTCACACATGAGCATAGTAGCCAGACGACATCTCAGACAGAACTCTTCCCTTAAATACTCAGGTCCTTCTACATATCAAAGGTCACATTGCATTCACATCAAAGGTCACATTGCATGCACTTCCTTAATCCCTTAACATCCCCCTCGCAGTCTCTGGCACACAAAGGATCCTCCTAGCAGTCTCTGACACACAAAAGATCACACTTTCACAGTTTCCTGTTATCTCCAAGGAAACTCTGCCCTTTGTTCTTATCTGAGATGTTACACATTATGTTTTCCCCATGTGCGGCCACCCCCCCCCCCCAGCATATTGGATCGAACAAAAGAATAAACAGAATCATTAAACATCAATCCACATGCTGCTTGGGCTTCAGTCTTCTCCCGTATCTGCTGTAACCAGGATTCACCGCCTCCGCGGCGCTGTCATGCTGGGGAGCTGCTGTTTGGGGGTGAAAACCTTTTGTCTGTCCCTGCGGGTGTTCTGGGGAAATTTTACTCTGGGAAGCACCTCGTGGGGGTCTTCCACGCCGAGGGGCCCTCGCCAACAGCACTTGCTCGTCCGCCACCACAAAAGCGGGTTTGAGTCCGTTAATGCCAACCTTTTCCCTCCTACCCCCCAAATCTAGCAAAAAATGCTTGTCCCCTGTTTCCAGCACTCTAAAACGGCCCATCATAAGGTGGTCGCAGTGGGGGGCGATGTGCGTCGTGTCTGACATAAACAAACTCTGCGTTTTCAAAGACGTAGGCACAAAAACGCGCGGAAAACTGTGGGTGAGACAGGGCCCGGCAGGCGTGCCTGTGTCAATGCTACGCTGCAACAGCTGAGACAGGGAGCTCCCAGGTGCAGGATTATCTGGGAGAAACTCCCTGGGCAGCCGAAGCGGGCTGCGCAAAAACAAGTTCAGGCCGGGGAAGCTTCCAAGGTTCCTCTTTAGGCGCAGAACGTAACCCCAATAAAACCCACGGTAGCTTATCTACCCAATTTGCATCTGTCAGTGACGCCCTGAGAGCCGCTTTCAATGACCTATGAAAACGTTCGCATAACCCATTAGCCTGAGGATTGTACGCGGTTGTGCGGTGAATTGTGACACCCAGGCTGCGGGCCATTGTTGACCAAAGTTCGGAAACAAATTGAGGGCCTCTGTCTCCAAAACGCGCCACCCATGCTGTTAAAAACGCGCGCGCCACCTCCTTGGCTGTGATTGACGCCAGTGGAACCACCTCAGGCCAGCGCGTGGTGCGGTCCACCATTGTCAGAAGGTGCGTGCACCCCTGTGATGGTGGGAGGGGGCCCACGAGGTCCACGTGAACATGGACGAACCTCTTAGCCGGGATGTGAAACGGCTCCAAGGGAGCTCTCGTGTGTCTGTGTACTTTGGCTCGTTGGCACGCCATGCAGGCTGCTGCCCACTCTTTCACTTGTTTGCGAAGGCTCAGCCACACAAATTTCTCTCCTACCATTTTGACCGACGCGCGCACTCCCGGGTGCGCTAAAGAATGAATCGAGTCAAAAACGCGGCGGCGCCACGCAGCCAGTACCACGGGACGCGGTCACCCCGTGGAGACATCGCAGATTAGGGGGGGCATACCGTCTTGCAGCACCCTGTTCTCCAGCCTTAACCTTGTTGGTCCAGACTGGAACGCGCGCACATCCGCGTCACTAACCTGCTCTGCGGCCATGGCTGTGTAATCTATCCCCACGCGGACCGGGGCCGCCACGGCGCGTGAGAGGCAGTCTGCCATTACATTCAGTTTACCCGACACATGCTGAATATCGGTAGTAAACTCTGAGATCGCGGCCAGCTGTCTCTGCTGCTGGCCCGACCACGGTTCTGAAACCTTGGCCAACCGCGAATGTTAGTGGCTTGTGGTCAACGAACACGGTGAAACAGCGTCCTTCCAGCCAGAACTGGAAGTGGCAAATGGCCAAGTGGAGAGCCAGCAACTCCCTGTCAAACGCGTTGTATTTACGTTCACTATCGCGCAAAGTCCTGCTGAAAAAGGCGAGCGGCTGCCAAGCCCCGGCTACACACTGCTCCACGACCGCCCCTATGGCCACATCTGACGCGTCAGTAGTGAGCGCTATGCGGGCCATTGGATCTGGATGTGCCAATAACGCAGGCGTTTGCCAGGGCTGCCTGACTTCCGAGAACGCTCGCTCTCGCTCCGGGACCATTCAATCTAGTTCGCGGGTTTCTGTTTTTTTGAGCGCGGCGTACAGTGGTTGCATGAGCTGCGCTGCGCGGGGGAGAAAACAGTTATAAAAATTCACCATTCCCAAAAACTCCTGTAACACCCTGACCGTTTGCGGTCGGTGAAAATCTGCTACCGCGCGCACTTTGTCAGGCAGCGGAACCGCTCCTTCGGGAGAGACGCGGTGCCCCAAAAAATCAATCTGCGTCACCCCGAACTGACACTTCACTGATTGGATTATTAAACCGTGCTCTCCCAACCTCTGGAAAACTGCCGTGAGGTGGGGTTTTCGTGTTCGTCTCGGACGCGCTGGCTACCAAGATATCGTCCAGGTAGACGAATACGAAAAAGGAGATCGCGCAGCATCGCATTCCATCATGCGTTGGAACGTCTGTGCAGCCCCTTTAGAGATAGGAGAGAGAAGGACGGGTGGCTAAACTGTCATCTCTGCTGGAGTCCGAGTTCCACCCTATGCAGGACATACTGAATGCACTGAGGATCTCATTACAGCAGACTACATCATCCCAGGTGCACAACCGAGAGGTTTCGTAGGTCCTTCCTACCAACGGCTGGTCAGACTGTACAACCTAAGCAGGGCTGCTCGCAGAGATAGCAAAAAGACATAACAAACTAATAGTTTTTTTTTTGAATGCAAAAGATGCAATAGACTTACACAATGGTCCTCTCTGGCATACAACTAGGAACATACCGGTCGCTATTGGAGGGTGAGAATATGTATGGGTACATAATCATACCATGTAGGATAAACTAAGTAGATCGGTTTATGCTGTTTCATCCCACCTAGCAACAAGCTCTGCACTGTGTGTGTTTATATATTTACATATTTATTCATCTAGCTACAATGCTCCGCACTGTGTTTTTATATATCTACATATTATTCCATCTAGCTACATTTGCTCCGCACTGTGTGTTTATATACTTGCATATTTATTCCACCTAGCTGCAATGCTCCGTACTGTGGGTGTTTATATATTTACATATTTATTCCATCTAGCTACAATGCTCTGCACTGTGGTGTTCATATATTCATATATTTATTCCATCCAGCTACAATGCTCTGCACTGTGTGTCTGTGTGTGTGTGTGTGTGTATATATATATTTTATAGTAATATGTACATATGTATATTAGCTGCTCTTGCTTGCTTGTTTTTTTTTCTTGCCTTCTGATTGTTGCTCTGAGTGTTGCTATCCCTGTGCTGTTGCAATCCTGGAATTTCCCCGTTGTGGGACTAATAAAGGCTTATCTTATCTTATCTTATCTTATCTTTAAGCCCGAATGGCATTCGCAAAAACTCGAATAGGCCAAACGGAGTTATCACCGCTGTTTTGGGTATGTTCTCAGCGCGCACTGGGACTTGGTGGTAACCGCGGACCAAGTCTATTTTAGAAAAAACGCGCGCCCCTGCCAAGTGAACAGAAAAATCCTGGATGTGAGGAATTGGGTAGCGGTCGTGCGCTGTGGCGTTGTTCAACCTGCGGAAATCCCCGCAAGGCCGCCACGAACCGTCAGCTTTAGGGACCATGTGTAGCGGGGAAGCCCATAGGCCGTTTGAACGCCTGATGATGCCCAACCATTCCAGGTTGGCGAACTCCTCGCACGCTATGGCCAGTTTAGCTGCGTCCAAGCGCCAAGGTTTTGCAAAAACGGGCGCCCCGGTGGTGGTAATAAAATGTTCCACCCCGTGTTTAGCGATGGCTGCTGAAAATGTCGGGACCGTGAGTGCTGGGAACTGAGTGAGCAGTGTGTGGAACTTACCACTTGCAGCTGTGACGTTGGCTTGTGCTGTTGGCTGGGACGCTCGAGCAAAGGTCTTAATCTCCAAGCCGTTTGCTGCTGCCATCTGGGGGCCGCTGGAACCTGCCAGCCGGTCAGCGTAGGACGGCATGATGAAACTCAACTGGGCGCCGGTGTCCACGAGGAAATGCCTCCCCGAGCGTGCGTCCGTCAAGTAGAGCAGCTTGTTCTCCTCCCCGAGGCCCGCAGCTGCTCCCGACCCCCGGTCTTGGCGTTTCCCGAGCGCTTGAACTGGCATGGTGGTATACATTTGCGTGCCTTCTCTGCAAAGCGGCAATGGTAGAAACAAAGGATGTCTCCTCCGCGTTCCTTGGCCCCCGCCGCCGCTGTCGTTGGTGGTTCTCTGCTGGCCATGATGATCCGGTGTGCTTCCCGGTCCAGCGCATGGTAGTCCCGCTTGGCTAGCAACGGCGAACTGGCCAGGGCCGCTCTCGTCGCTGACGGAAGGTTCCGGAGGACAAGGTGGATAAAAATGAAGTGGTCATTGTCCGAGCCTTTCAATCTCAACATCCTCTCCATCAGGTCAATAGCTGTGCAATCTCCTAACCCGGTCCGCATCAGGAGTCTCTCTGCTCTCTCCTCAACCGAGAGTGTGTAGTGCTGGATAAGTGCGGCCTTCAATGCGCCGTATTTGTCGCTGATTGGTGGCTGGTCCAGCAGGCTCTCCACATGCTGAGCCATGAGGGTGTTGAGCTTTGCGACCACATGGTAGAACTTCGTGTCATCCACCAATATCCCCCGGAGAACGAACTGCGCCTCAACCAGGTGGAACCAGGAGTGCGGATTGTGCTGCCAAAAATCCGGTAGCTGGATTGCATCGGCATACGCTTGGCTGGGGGCTCCCAACAAGGCTGGCTCCGGGGAACTCTCTTCGTGTTGCATGCTTCGTCTTGGGTCACCAGTGTGGAGTGTGTAAATGACGAGGCAGATTTGTCTCAGGCAGTTTATTACACATCTCACACATGAGCATAGTAGCCAGACGACATCTCAGACAGAACTCTTCCCTTAAATACTCAGGTCCTTCTACATATCAAAGGTCACATTGCATTCACATCAAAGGTCACATTGCATGCACGTCCTTAATCCCTTAACATCCCCCTCGCAGTCTCTGGCACACAAAGAATCCTCCTAGCAGTCTCTGACACACAAAAGATCACACTTTCACAGCTTCCTGTTATCTCCAAGGAAACTCTGCCCTTTGTTCTTATCTAAGATGCTACACATTGTTTTCCCCATGTGCGGCCACAGTGCCTTCATTTTATTTTAATACCATTAAGGCAAGGCAAGTTTATTTGTATAGCACATTTCATACAGGTGCGTAGCCCGGGTGGGGGGGGGGGTCTGCAACCCTCCCTCCCCCCAAAAAAGGGAGAAAAAAGAAAAATGTAAATAAAGAGCATTTTTTTTTGAGTAGTTTGCATTGAAAATGTTAAGAAATCCGTAGTTGACAGGGGGCTGAAGCTAAAGCTTTGCCCCAGATGTTCAGAATGGTGGTGGTGGTTGAGGTTCAGCCCCCCCCTTCACAAATTCCTGGCTACACCACTGTCGTGTACAAGACAATTCAAAGTGCTTTACATAAAAACATTAAAGCATTACAGCAAAGTTGCAAAAGGAATACATAAGAAATTAAAAGCAAACTAAAAAGTAAATTAAAGAGAAACAAGAACAAGCTAAAATAGAATACAACATAAATAAAATTTACAGTACATTGTAGGAGATTAACAATTGTTCTACTGAAAGTGCTTTCGGCCGCCTGCAGAGAGTCTGGCGAAGCGGGAATATCCGCACGACCACAAAGTGTGATGATTCGCTCTTCCTGCCTGCTACCTGATTCTCCACAGCTGCACGCACACCTGTTTCTCTCATCAACAGAGCTATTTAAGCCATGCTGCCCGCAGGTCAGCACGGAGTTATCTTTCTCCCTGGTCTGATGAGACCGGCACACCACTTGGTCTACCTCCAGTTTCCTTCTCTTCATCGTAGTCTTCCAAAGGTTCCTCCTCTTCATTGTCATCCTCCAGAGAAGCCAGTTATCCCTCGTCATTCATCTGGAAGTGCTCACTCCCCCACAACAAGTAAGCCCTCTTCTCCTACATCACTATTCTATGCTCTGCTCCCCTGTGCACAGGCGGAAATCCGTGGCGGCGGACTTCTCCCTCCTGGCGGCAGACCGAGCCCACACTACACCTCTACAACTTCACCATTGTCTCCATTCACAACCGGGCCTGTAGACGCCGTCTCCCTGGCCGGAGCCTTCAGGGCCAAGCCTGAGCTGCTCACCATCTCATCGACAGTAAGACTAAAACATAACTGTACATTCCCTCCTGAGTTTTGACACTAATCCTCCCTGTCTCTACTCCTCTATAGGGTTGCCAGGCTGTACGGTGCTCTGCTCGCCCCGGCTGCTACATTTACGCATACACACACACACTCATTACACAATAAAGATAATTGAGTTTACTTTTGAGTCTGTATCTGCTTACTGGGTCCCGAAACATGTCACAAAGTTGTGAATCTTTAACACCTGTGTGATCCCTGTCTTCCTTTAAGGGTCCAAGACCTGGACCCTCTCCACCACAACCACCCACCATCTGGATACATTTCATTGGACCTGCCTCCGTAACATCCTCGGCATCCGATGGTTCCACCACACCACAAATGATAAGTTCTACAGGAGGTCTGGCTGTCCTACCCCCATCTCCACCATCATCAGAAGAGGGAGGCTGCGGCTCCTCGGCCACATGGCCAGGCTGGAAGACGAGACACCAGCCAAGCAGGCCCTCTCCACCAGTGCTCGTCCCCCCCTCCCCCCCAGGGCTGGCATCACCCCGACGTCGGCCCAGACTGTCCTAGACAACCCAGGTTGCAATGATGAGACCTCTGACTGATCTCATTGCCCTAGCCTAGCCCAAGATTGCCCTACCTTTAGGCAACTGGCCACAACGATCACTAAAGTGACCAGGTGAGGATTAAGTAAGTAAGTAAGTCTACTGAAAGGCCACGGCAAATAGGAGAGTTTTTAACCTCGATTTAAAGCAGTTGAGAGTTTCAGCAGCTCTGATGCTTTCTGGGAGTTTGTTCCATATGTGAGGGGCATAAAAACTGAACGCTGCCTTACCATGTTTGATTCTAACTCTTGGCACAGATAATAGGACTGACCCTGACAACCTGAGGGCTCTGGGTGGTTCATAATGGACCAGAAGATGTGAAATGCATTTTGGCCCTAAACTATTCAGAGCTTTATAAACCAATAGTAGTATTTTGAAATCTATTCTTTGACAGACAAGAAGCCAGTGTAAAGATCTGAGGACTGGAGTTTCTGATCCACTTTCTTGGTCTTAGTGAGGACTCAAGCTGCAGCCTTCTGAACTAACTGCAGCTGTCTGATATACTTTTTAGGGAGACCTGTGAGGACAGCATCACAGTAGTCCAGTTTACTGAAGGTAAATGCATGCACAAGTTTTTCTAGATCCTGCTGAGACAGACGTTTAATCCTCGCTATGTTTTTTTTTTAAGTGGTAATAGGCTCAATACTGTCATAATGTGGCTGTTAAAATTCAGGTCTGAGTCCAGAACCACACCCAGATTTCTGGCTTGGCTGTTGGTTTTTAGCATCATTGACTGAAGTTGAGTACTAACTTTGAGTCTTTCTTTTTTGGCTCAGAAAACTATTATTTCAGTTTTGTCTTTGTTTAACTGAAGAAAATTCTAGTACATCCACTCTTTAATTTGACCATGTGGAGAGAGGAATAACCAGGCCGAGCGTTCAGAGCAGATGAAACTTAATTCTTCTCCCTCTCACATCCACCAGACTCCAAAACGTTAAAAGCTCAGGTTGCAGGCACTCTCTTTTATATTACAACACTCCTCCACTACCTGAGGTGCTGTATTAACATATCAACCCCCCATGACAATTCCCCTTGTCCCCCAACACCGTTGATCTGCCATGCCCTTCAGTCTGAGGGAAAACTACTGAGTGGGTCCCCCACACCGCCCCCCTAGACTCTCAGACTGAGCCTTAACCCTCATGTCCTTTGGGCTTCAGCCTCCATCCATAGCTGCTGTAACGGGGGATCTCCGGCTGCTGTGCTGGTGGGGGGTTCCTAGGGGTGTGTCCATCTGTGGGGGGATAATGGGGGGACACCTTCAGCATGCTCGTGTGACTGATCTGACGAGTCATTTACCTGGGGAGTTCTCAGTGGGGGTCTTCCGTGCCGAGGAGCTCGGGCCAACACCACCTGTTCATCTGCTAAAACAAAGGAGGGCTTAAGCCTGTCTATACAGATTGTCTCCTGGCGACCCCCCAAGTCTAACACAAAATGTTTGTCCTCGGGTTCCAGCAATCTGAACGGGCCATCGTAGGGCGGGTGCAATGGGATCCAGTGGGCATCGTGCCTGACAAATACAAACGACGTGTCCTTCAAGGTCTTTGGCACAAAAGCGTGGGGAAAACAGTGGTGGGCCGGGTCGGGTAACGTCCCTGCCCTTGCGTTATGCCATGAATGCGGGGATGGATCAGTGTTCAGCACGGGGTTATCCAGCAAAAATTCCCCGGGGAGCCGCAGCGGCTGGAAAAAAACAGCTCTGCTGGGGAGACCCCCAAATCCTCCTTCAGTGCTGAACGCAACCCTAATAGAACCCACAGCAACCAGTCTACCCAATTTGCATCCGTAAGCGAAGCCCTGAGCGCTGCTTTAAGCGATCTATGGAAATGCTCGCATAACCCATTGGCCTGTGGGTTGTACGCGGTTGTGCGATGAATTGTGATGCCCAGGCTCCAGGCCATGGTGGACCAGGGGTCAGAAACAAACTGCGGGCCCCGATCGGACGTGATATCCGAAGGGGCGCCAAAACGTGCCACCCATGTTGTCAAAAAAGCGCGTGCAACTTCTGTGGACACGGTGGAAGCTAGCGGGACTGCTTTGGGCCAGAGCGTGGAGCGGTCCACCACTGTCAGGAGGTGCGTAAACCCCTGTGATGGCGGGAGGGGGCCCACGAGGTCCATGTGAACATGGTCAAACCGCATAGCCGGGAAATGGAACGGCTCCAAGGGGGCCTTTGTGTGCCTGTGTACTTTGGCTCGTTGGCACGCTACGCAGGTTGCCACCCATTGTTTCACCTGTTTGTGCAGGCTCGGCCAGATGAACTTCGCTCCCACCATTTTGACTGATGCGCGCACTCCTGGGTGCGCCAGGGAGTGAACCGACTCAAAAACGCAGTGGTGCCAATCGCGTGGGACCACGGGGCGAAGGCAGCCCGTGGAGACGTCATAGATTGGGGGGGGCATCTTGCAGTACTCTGCTCTCCAGCCTTAACCCTGTTGGTCTAGACTGGAGCGTGCACACGTCCGCATCACCGATCTGCTCAGCGGCCATGGCTGTGTAATCTATCCCCACGTAAACTGGGGCCACTAATGTACACGAGAGGCAGTCCACCACCACGTTGAGTTTACCAGCCACATGCTGAATGTCGGTCGTAAGCTCTGAGATCGCAGCCAGCTGTCTCTGCTACCGGCCCGACCATGATTCCGAAACCTTGGCCATAACGTACGTTAGCGCCCTGTGGTCCACAAACGCAGTGACGGTGCGCCCTTCCAGCCAGAACTGGAAGTGGCGTATGGCCATGTGGAGAGCCAGTAACTCTCTGTCGAATGCCCTGTATTTACACTCACTGTCGCGCAAAGACCTGCTAAAAAAGGTGAGCGGCTGCCAAGAACCAGCGATGTGCTGCTCCACGACAGCCCCTATGGCCACGTCCGAGGCGTCGGTAGTGAGCGCTATCCAAGCCGCCAGGTCTGGGTGCGCCAGCAGTGCGGCGTTCACCAGAGCTGTTTTAACCTCGGAAAATGCCTGCTATCACTCAGGAGTCCAGTCGACTCTATCCTCTGGTTTCCATTTCCATTTCTTAAGTGCGGCGTACAAGGGCTGCATGAGCTGGGCTGCGCGGGGGAGAAAACGGTTTTAAAAGTTAACCATCCCCAAAAACTCCTACAGCACCCTGACCGTCTGAGGCCAGGGAAAATCCGCCACTGCACGCACCTTGTCCGGCAAAGGTATCGCGCCCTCCGGTGAGATGCGGTGGCCCAAAAAATTGATTCCCGTCACCCTGAACTGGCATTTCACCGGGTTGATCATTAACCCGTGCTCCTCCAGCCTCTGGAAAACTGTCCTGAGGTGGGCTATGTGTTTGTCCTCGGACGCGCTGGCCACCAGGATGTCGTCCAGGTAGACGAACACAAACGGCAGATCGCACAACACCGCATCCATCATGCGTTGGAATGTCTGCGCCGGGCCCTTTAACCCGAAAGGCATGCGTAAAAACTCAAACAGACCAAACGGGGTTACTGCCATTTTAGGAATGTCCTCAGCACGCACCAGGACCTGGTGGTAACCGCGGACCAGGTCTATCTTGGAAAAAATGCGTGCCCCAGTGAGGTGAACGGAAAAATCCTGAATATGCGGGATGGGGTAGCGGTCATGCACTGTGGCATTATTTAATCTGCAGAAATCACCACAAGGTCGCCACGATCCCTTGGCCTTAGGAACCATATGTAGTGGGGATGCCCATTGGCTGTTTGAGCGTCTGATGATGGCCAACTTTTCCAAGTTGGCAAACTCCTCGCGCACTATGGCCAGTTTACCTGGGTCCAGGCGCCGAGGTCGTGTGAAAATGGGCGGCCCCGTGGTGGTAATGATGTGCTCCACCCCGTGTTTAGTGACGGTC
This sequence comes from Pholidichthys leucotaenia, assembly GCA_020510985.1. NCBI lineage: Eukaryota > Metazoa > Chordata > Actinopteri > Cichliformes > Pholidichthyidae > Pholidichthys > Pholidichthys leucotaenia. The sequence goes on along the minus strand of CM035842.1, from coordinate 67,344,112 downwards.
GCCGAAAATGTCGGGACCGTGAGTGCTGGGAACTGTGTGAGTAGTATGTGGAAATTACCCCCTGGCGCTGTGATGTTGGCTAGTGTTGTGGGCCCGGCTCCTCTAGCTGTACAGGGGAGAGAATCATCAGACATTGCGTTCATCAGGCGTCTGTTAGCAACATCGAATAGTAGTCCGTGTGCACACAAAAAATCAGCGCCTAAAATGGGGAAGCTGCATGCCGCTATGACGAATGTCCATTGGTATGCACAGCCGTGCAAGGATACAGTCAGTGTCCTCTCACCAAAAGTCTTAATGTCTGAGCTGTTTGCAGCCGTCAGTTCAGGGCCGCTAGTTCCTGCCAGCCGGTCGGCATAGGACGGCAGGATGGGGCTCTTTTGGGAGCCGGAGTCCACGAGGAACCGTCTCCCTGAGCGGGAGTCTGTCACATAGAACAACTTGCTTGCTTCACCGGCAGTCACAGCTGCTACAGACTGCTGGTCCTGGCGTTTTCCGAGTGCTTGAATTGGCGCAGTGGCACGCATCAGCGTGCGTCCTCTCCAAAACGGCGGTGGTAGAAACAGAGCGTGTCCCTCCGGTGCTTCTTGGCCTAGAGCCCAGTAGTTGCGCGCGGCCAGCAGCGGCGAATTGGCAAGGACTGCCCTGGCCGCTGTCAGGAGGTTCCAGAGGAAAAGGTGGGCAAAGAGGAAATGCCCGTCACCTGTGCCCATCAACGCCAACATCTTCTCCATCAATATGACCGCAGACCCGTCTCCCAAGTCGGAGCCCGTCAGGAGCCTCTCCGCTCTCTTACAGTCTGAGAGCGTGTAGCACCGGGTCAGCGCGGTTTTGAGAGCACCATATTTGTCGCGGGCTGGGGGCTGTTGGAGCAGGCTTGCCACCTGCTGGGTTGTGCATGCCTCCAGTGCTGCAACCACGTAGTAGTATCTGGTGTCATCTGCCGTTATTCCCCGGAACTGGGAACTGGGCGAACTGGGCCTCGGTGTGAAGGAACCAAGACTTCGGGTCGTGTAGCCAAAAGTCTGGGAGTTTGACCGAAACGGCACACGCGTTGCTGGCACTTCCCGTCCGGGTCGTCTCCAGGGTGTTCGCCTCGCGTTCCATTGTGCATCAAGGGTCACCAGTGTGGAGAGAGGAATAACCAGGCCGAGCATTCAGAGCAGATGAAACTTAATTCTTCTCCCTCTCACATCCACCAGAAACCAAAACATTAAAAGCTCAGGTTGCAGGCACTCTCTTTTATATTACAACACTCCTCCACTACCTGAGGTGCTGTATTAACATATCAACCCCCATGACAATTCCCCTTGTCCCCCAGCACCTTTGATCTGCCATGCCCTTCAGTCTGAGGAAAAACTACTGAGGGAAAACTACTGAGTGGGTCCCCCACACCCAGTGCATTTGATCAGGGTTTTAAATGGACCATAGTCTCCTGGTGAGATGGTGATGTAGATTTATGTATCATCTGCATAATTATGGTAATTTTTTTATTTATTTATTTATTTATTTATTTATTTTTTAGTGATTTGAGCTAGTGGGAGCATATAGATGTTGAAAAGTAAAGGTCCCAAAATGGAACCTTGGGAACTCCATAGGTTATTTTTGTTTGCTCAGATTTGTAGTTACCTATAGACACAAAATAGTCCTTGTCTTTAAAATAGGACTTAAACCAGCTAAATGCTGTACCAGAAAGTTCCATCCACTTTTTCAGCCAGTCTAGTAAGATGTTATAGTCAGCCGTGTCAAATGCAGCACTGAGGTCCATAGAACCAAGACTGAAATGTTGCCACTATCTGTATTGGAGTGGATGTCATTAAGGACCTTAACTAGAGCTGTCTCAGTGCTGTGGTGTAGCCGAAAACCTGACTGGAAGACATCAAAGCAGTTATTTATGTCATGATAAAAGACCCAGGAGGCTTAAATGCAGGGCAAACCACATTGGATGAACACTCAGACTCGAAAGGAAGGTTTAACACAACTTTAATGAAAAGTAAAATACGCAAACACACAAACAATAAATATACAACACTTGAAACAACTAATGAAAAATGCAAACACACACCAACTTAAGATAAGATAAGATAAGATAAGATAAGCCTTTATTAGTCCCACAATGGGGAAATTCCAGGATTGCAACAGCACAGGGACAGCAACGCTCAGAGCAACAATCAGGCAAGAAAAAACAAGAGCAGCGAGTATACATATGTACATATAAATATATAAATATATAAACACACAGTGCGGAGCATTGTAGCTAGATGGAGTAAATATATAAATATATAAACACACACAGTGCGGAGCATTGTAGCTAGATGGAATGAACAGCATAACCGTCTACTTAGTTATCCTACATGGTATGATTATGTACCCATACATATTGTCACCCTCCGTAGCGACCGGTATTTTCCTAGTTGTATACCGGAGGGGACCATTGTGTAAGTCTATTGCGTCTTTTGCATTCACTACTATTAGGTTGTCACGTTTTTTTGCTATCTCTGCGAGCAGCCCTGCTTAGGTTATACAGTCTGACAGCCGTAGGTAGGAAGGACCTGCGAAACCTCTCGGTTGTGCACCTAGGATGATGTAGTCTGCTGCTAAATGAGCTTAGTGCATTCAGTATGTCCTGCATAGGGTGGGACTCGGACTCCAGCAGAGATGACAGTTTAGCCACCATCCTTCTCTCTCCTATCTCCTCCACTGGGTCAAGGCGTTGCCCCAGGACAGAGCTAGCTTTCTTGATCAGTTTGTTCAGTCTCTTCCTATCGGCTGCTGTAACGCCACTGCCCCAGCAGACCACTCCAAAAGTGATGGCTGTTGCCACCACCGTGTTGTAGAATGTCTTCAGCAGCGCCCCTTGTACACCAAAGACCTGAGTCTCCTCAGTAGGAACAGCCTGCGCTGTCCCTTCTTGTAGAGTGCGTCAGTATTGTGTGACCAGTCTAGTTTATTGTTCAGATGAACACCCAGGTACTTGTAGGATGTCACCATCTCGATGTCTGTTCCCTGTATATTTACTGGTGCTGTGAGGGGTTGTCCTTGCCTACGGCAGTCCACCACCAGCTCCTTAGTTTTCCTCGCGTTGATCTGGAGGCAGTTCCGATGGCACCAGTCCACGAAGTCCTGGATAAGTCCTCTGTACTCAGCTTCATCTCCGATGAAGATGAGGCCAACGATTGCAGAGTTGTCAGAGAACTTCTGTAGATGGCAGTGTGTTGTGTTGTGTGAGAAGTCCGCAGTGTAAAAAGTGAACAGGAAGGGAGCCAAAACCGTTCCCTGGGGGGCCCCCGTGCTACCGATGATCGTGTCGGACACACAGTCTTGGGTTCTCACAAACTGTGGCCGGTTAGTGAGGTAGTCCAGGATCCATGATGACAGGTGCTGGTCCACCCCTGCGCACAGCAGCTTGTCCTTCAGGATCATCAGTTGAATGGTGTTGAAAGCACTGGAGAAGTCAAAGAACATGATCCTCACCGCATTCCTAGGCTTCTCCAGGTGGGACAGAGAACGGTGAAGAAGGAAGATCACCGCATCCTCCACCCCAATGCCATGCTGGTAGGCGAACTGGAGTGTATCCATCGCTGGTTCCACCAGGGGGCGGAGGTGAGCAAGGAGCAGTCTCTCCAGGGTCTTCATCTTGTGGGACGTCAGCGCCACTGGTCTGTAGCTGTTCAGATCTTTGGGGTGGGAAGTCTTTGGTACAGGCACCACACAAGATGTTTTCCACAACTGTGGTACCCTCCCCAGCTTCAGGCTCAGGTTGAAGATGTGCTCCACAATCCCACACAGCTGGTCTGCACAGGACCTGAGGAGCTTTGCGCTGATGCCGTCTGGTCCCGACGCCTTCCTCGCCTTGATCTTCCTCAGCTCCGTCCTCACCTGGGTCTTAGTGAGGGTCATGTTGGGGGGCTGTGTGTTGGGAGTGGGGGGGTGATGGTGGAGTGGGGTGTGGGCAGCAGGACTCGAACTTAAATATAATAGAGAGGGCACGCTGGAACAACATGTAGCCTGAAAGAGAGGAGAGGAGAGGAGAGGAGAGGAGAGGAAAGGAGAGAGGAGGTTAATGACTAAGATAATCAAGATGAAAATGATGACGGGGAAGAGAATCTCACTACACAAGCTGAGGGCCCGACAGTGAACTCCAGCATGGAACACAAAATGGAGAGAGACTGGAGACTGCAGGGAGATGACGGGATGTAGAAGATGACTGGGTGACCTGGGTGAAGACGATGTTGTCTTTGAGTAGTTTGGTACAGGCAAGCGTGCACAGCCCTGGAGACACACCGCTGGAGGGCAGCAAACCCAAGGAGGAGAAGACACAGGAGGATAAGACAACAGGATAACTGAATTTGCCAAACAACATTGACTGGAGTTGTTCTGGCAGCAATACCCAATGATCCAGCAGTGAGCTTGTCACACTCTGGCTCTTAAATACGCTGGTAGACCAGGAAGCAGCAGGTGTGTCAATCACACAGGTGTGCTGATGAGCTCCAAAGCCGGGAAACACAGAAACAGGAAGGGAGGGGAGATGCACGCTCGCCTGATCATCACAGTGCACCCCCCCCCCCCCAAAGGGTGCCTCCTGGCAACCCTCCTGGCTTCTGGGGATGCATCCGATGGAAGGCCCGTACCATGCCCTTGTCATGGAAGTGGGACCCGGGGACCCACAACCTGTCCTCCGGTCTATAACCTTTCCAGTGGACCAGATATTGAAGGTCCCAGCCCTGACAGCAGACGTCCAAAATCCTCTGGACTGTTTAGGTGGTATGGCTATCGAGGATCCGAGGAGGAGGAGGGGGGTCCGGGCGAGGGCACAGGGGCTGTCGGAGAGGGATTTGATCTGTGAAACGTGGAAGGTCGGATGAATGCGGCAAGCAGGGGGCAGGTCCAGCCGAATGGTGACATCATTAATGATGCCGGAGATGGTGTACAGATGCAGATAGTGGGGTGACAGCTTCCATGATTCCGTCTTCAATGGCACCTGTTCAGCGGGCAGCCAGACTTTCTGCCCCATGATGTACTTAGGCGCCAGCACACGTCTGCGGTTGGCACAGAGGTGGTTCCGCTCGGACGAACGGAGAAGGGCAGCCCAAGTGGACCTCCAGAGAGGACGACAGTGGCACATGTGGGCCTCCACCGATGGCACGGCAATCTCCCTCTCCGCCATGGGTAATAAAGGTGGTGTGTACCCCATGGAAGCTTCAAAGGGCATCAGTCCAGTAGTTAAGGAGATGGTAGTGTTGAGTGCGTACTCCACCCAGGTCAGGTGAAAACTCCAGGTGGAAGGGTTGCAGGATGCCACGCACCTCAGGGTGGCCTCCAAAGACTGGTTGGCATGCTCGACCTGACCGTTACTCTGCGGATGATAACCAGAGGTGAGGCTGATGGTAGTACCCAGGGACCGGCACAAGGCTTTCCAGACCCACGATGTAAACTGTGGCCCTTGGTCTGACACAATGTCCACTGGGATGCCGTGCAGGCGGATGACGTGGAGGGAAAGTAGATTAGCAGTCTTGGCAGCAGAAGGTAGTTTGGGGAGGGGTACTAAGTCAATGGCTTTGGAAAAACGATCGACAATGGTGAAAATGACTGTATTACCCTGAGAAGGAGGGAGACCCGTAACAAAGTCTATGGCAATATGGGACCAGAGGCGACTAGGGACAGGGAGGGGGTGGAGGAGACTGGTTGGGGGTAAAGAGTCTGATTTATTGGTGACACAGATATGACAAGTCTTCACATAGTCCTGAACGTCTTTCCTGACAGACAGTCACCAAAACACATACTGTAACAGTTCGAAGGTGTGGGAAATACCAGGATGACATGCAAAAAAACTGGTGTGCCCCCACTGGATGGCCTCACTGCATAGTGAGGAGGGAACATACAACCTGTTGGGCGGGCCTCCCTCGGGGATGGGTTCTAAAGACTAGGCTTGCTGGACCCTCTGCTCGATATCCCAAGTAAGCGCTCCTAAAATGCAGGAAGAGGGCAGAATGGTCTCCGGGAGGGGGGCAGCAGCTGCAGAGGAGAGGGCCGAGGAGGAGTCAGAGGAACACTGGCATGAGAGAGCATCAGGTTTAACATTGCAGGAACCTGGGCGGTATGTAATGGAAAGATTGAATCTAAGAAAAAATAGAGCCCACAGAGCTTGCAGGAAATTTAACCGTCTAGCACATCTGAGATACTCTAAATTTTTGTGATGTGTCCAGATGATCACCGGCTGATTAGCTCCCTCCAACCAGTGCCTCCACTCCTCCAGTGCCAATTTAATGGCCAGCAGTTTGCGGTCCCCTATGTCGTAATTTCTCTCGGCTGAGGTCAGCCGCCGAGAGAAAAACACGCATGGGTAAAGCTTCTGATCAGAGCCAGAATGCTATGAAAGCACAGCGCCCACCCTCGAATCAGAAGCATCCACCTCGACCACAAACTGGGCATGGGGGTCAACCTGCACCAAAATAGGCACGGTGGTAAATTTGTCTTGAAGTGTTGCAAAAGCCCATTCAGTGGCCTTGAACCATTTGAACGAGCTTTTGGTGGAAGTGAGCTGTGTAAGTGGCAGAGCTGTTTTACTGTAATCACGGTTGAACCGGCGGTAGAAGCTGGCAAAACCCAGGAAGCGTTGAAGCTCCTTCCTGGTTTGGGAAGTAGGCCAGTCTATTACCGCCTTTATTTTAGCCGGGTCGACCTTTAACGTGCTCCTACCCACGGTGAACCCCAGGAAGGAAGTGGAGCGGATGGAAAACTTACACCTCTCATCCATCCATCCATCTTCTTCCGCTTAATCCTTTTTGGGTCGCGGGGGGGGGGGGGGGGGCTGGAGCCAACCCCAGCATCTTTGGGTGAGAGGCAGGGTACACCCTGGACAGATCGCCTGTCCATCAAAGGGCCAACACAGAGAGACAGAAAACCATTCACTTTCACAGTCATACCTAAGGACAATTTAGAATCCCCAGTTTAATACCAATTAACCTAACGTGCATGTTTTTGGCATGTGGGAGGAAACCGGAGAAATCCTGGCGTAAACCCACGCAGACACGGGGAGACCATGCAAACTCCACACAGATCACTGTGTTGGTCGAGGGCTGGGATTGAACCCAGGATCCCCTGGCCAAGGGTGAGTTGCTGTGCTGCCACAGTGCTAACCATTCCGCCACTGCACTGCCCTTCACAAAAAGCTGGTTTTCAAGCAGGTCACTGCAGAACAGTGTGGACATGGACTACGTGTTCTTCCAGCCTGTGAGAAAAATCAAAATATCATCTAAATAAACAAAAACGAAATTGTTCACCATGTTCTGAAAGATATCATTGATTAACTGCTGACAGACAGCGGGGGCGCTGGACAAGCCAAAGGGCATGACCAGATATTCAAATTGACCCAGATGTGTTTTGAACGCCATTTTCCACTCGCCCCCCTCACGTACACGCACCAGGTAGTACACGTTCCGGAGATCGAGCTTAGTGTATACCCGTGCCTGTTAGAGAAGTTCGAAAGCTGAATTAATGAGGGGCAACGGGTACTTATTCTTAACGGTGATGGCATTAAGCTCGCGATAATCAATGCACGGCTGCAGAGACCCATCCTTTTTACCCACAAAAAAGAACCCCACGCCGAGAGGGGCGGACGACGGATGAATAAGCCCGGCGCTGAGGGAGTCTTTTATGTAGCTCTCCATCGTCTCCCTCTCCAGCCCAGACAAACTGTAGAGCCGGCTGGATGGCAGCCGCGCACCTGGAAGGAGGTCAATAGCACAGTCATAGGACCAATGAGGTGGTAACGAAAGGGCCCTTGACTTGCTAAAGACCTCCTCTAAGTCATGATAGACCTTGGGCACATGGCTGAGATCCGTCGGAGGGGAGACAAGCAGACGAGGAAGCAGCAGCCTTCTATTCCCTCGCGCGCTCCTGATACTGGTTATCAAGGGCCACTGCCTGTGAAATCAGCTCATCCAGAGAGGAGGGGTTGACGCAGATAGCCAGCTCGTCGCAGAGATTGGCATTTAGATTCCAGAGAAAGACGCTACATAGCACAACGTCATTCCACCCGGAGTCTGCCGCGGCAACCTGGAACTCGACCGAGTAGTTGGCAACTGACCGACTTCCCTGCCGAAGTCCCAGCAGCTGGCTAGCGATGTTCCCCTCGCTCTCCGTATGGTCGAAAGCCTGAGTGAACTCCTGCACAAATCGCTCAAATGTGTACTGAGCCCCTTCCGGACCACTTAAGACAGACTGGGCCCACTTAAGTGCCCGGTCGCAGAGTAGCAGGGTCATGAATTGGATTTTAGCAGGATCAGCCCTATACTCCCCCTCCACCTGCTGAAAATACAACCAACAATGGAGCAGGAACCCGTTCCGTCCCCCCACCTCCCCCGCATAGGTTGCAGGCGAGGAAACGGAAATGGTGCTGCGGACAGGAGGAGCGGTCGGTGCAGCAGATGTGGGAGGGGGAGCAGCCGCACCAGGAAGTCGACACAAGTGCTCTGTGACAGTAGCCATTTGCTGAGTAATTGTTTGGAGCTGTTCGGACAAAAACATGACCTGGAACTCCGTGGCATCCAAATGTGAAAGCGCTGACTGTTCACCTGAGGCATCGCCCACTGAGCCTCGATCTTAGCGGGGGTCATTCTGTCATGATTAAATACCCAGGAGGCTTAAATGCAGGGCAAACCACATCAGATGAACACTCAGACTTGAGAGGAAGGTTTAACACAACTTTAATGAAAAGTAAAATACACAAACACGCAAACTTAATAAATATACAACACTCAAAACAACTATTGAGAAACGCAAACACACACCAACTTAAATATAATAAAGACAGGGGCACGCTGGAACCACATGTAGCCTGAAAGAGAGGAGAGGAGAGAGGAGGTTAATGATTACGATAACCAAGTGGAAAATGATGACGGGGAAGAGAGACTCACTACACAAGCTGAGGCCCCAACAGTGAACTCCAGCGTAGAACACAAAATGGGGAGAGACTGGAGTCTGCAGGGAGATAACGGGATGGAGAAGATGACTGGGTGACCTGGGTGAAGACGATGTTGTCTTTGAATAGTTTGGTACAGGCAAGCATGCACAGCCCTGGAGACACACCGCTGGGGTGGCAGCAAATCTGAGTAGGAGAAGACACAGGAGGACAAGACAACAGGATAACTGAATTTGCCAAACAACATTGACTGGAGTTGTTCTGGCAGCAATACCCAACGATCCAGCAACAAGCTCTTCACACACTGGCTTTTAAATATGCTAGTAGACCAGTAGTAGACCAGGAAGCAGCAGGTGTGTCAGTCACACAGGTGTGCTGATGAGCTCCGGAGCCGGGAAACACAAAAAGAGGAAGGGAGGGGGATGCACATTCACCTGATCATCACAATTTAATGTCAGGAAGTTGTACAATTGTTGAAAAACAGCTTTTTCTATTATTTTACTAAGAAAGGGGAGGTTTGATATGGGTCTATAGCTGTTCATGAGTGAGGCTGCTCTTTTTTTAGAAATGGCTTGACAACAGCTGTTTTAAAGCACTGAGGGATGACACCTGAATGCAAAGACGTATTTATGATCTGTAGTAGATCTGAGGCCATACAATATGAAATTTAAAAAAAAAAAAACCCTGTTGGGAGAGTATCAAGGCAGCAGGTGATGGATTTCAGGTGGCATGATGTCATCCAAGTTATTGGATTGGTAAATTATTTTTATTCCTTCCCTGGATTGAACCTGATACCGATACGGCGGATTGGATCAGCTCATCCCTAGTATAAATATGATAATTATCATATATCTGGCAACACTGTGTGTGTGTCATTTCATTTTGTTCCCTCTGCCCACACTCTGTTAGTGTTGCCAGACTGTGCATAAAAAAACAAGCTTCTCTGCTCCACGAAAAAAGGCTCAAAAGAAGCAGTTTCTAAAGAACAAAATTGCAGGATTAGGAAAAAAAACACAGTACTTATGGGAGTTGTAGTATCGTAGTCTTACTTTGCAATACAGTAGGTTTATTATCTCAGATGCCGTTTGAAAAAACTACTACAGCCAAAGTGGCTAGCGGGTGTGACCATCTTACCAGCCACTGCTGAAATCCATCAACCATTGGCCGGTGTTAATGTCAAGCCCTGTATGGAGAACTAAAACTGCCCAAATGCTTGTGGGTCTTTCCAGCCTAGTCTCACCTACAAAACGTAAAACTGCATGTTTTTCACTCTGAGAAAACATGCATAGACACGGGAAAAATATTTTTCACATGCAGTGGGTACATGCCATTTACAGTGCATCCGGAAAGTTTTCACAGCACTTCACTTTTCCATTTTGTTATGTTACAAAATTATTGCAAAATGGATTAAATTCATTTTTTTCCTCAAAATTCTACACACGATACCCCATAATGACAATGTGAAGAAAGGTTGTTTTTTTTTTCTCCAGATTTTTGCAAGTTTATTAAAAATAAAAAAACTAAGAAATCACATGTACATAAGTATTCACAGCCTTTGCCATGAAGCTTAAAGTTAAGCTCAGGTGCATCCTGTTTCCACTGATCATCCTTGAGATGTTTGTACAACTTAATTGGAGTCCACCTGTGGTAAATTCAGTTGATTGGACATGATTTGGAAAGGCACACACCTGTCTATATAAGGCCCACAGTTGACAGTGAGAGAGGAAGGGCTCTTTTCTCTTTTTTAAATAACACAGGATTAAGTCATAGAATTTAGGGGTCGGGCTCAGATGACATAATGTTACACACTCTTGTACAGTAGGTGGCGGTATGCACCTTTCAGTTGTTTGCTATTTGCCAGTAACCGAGAGAAGAAGAAGTGCATGTCAGAGCACAAACCAAGCATGAAGTCAAAGGTATTGTCTGTAGACCTCCGAGACAGGATTGTCTCGAGGCACAAATGTGGGGAAGGGTACAAGAAAATTTCAGCTGCTTTGAAGGTCCCAATGAGCACAGTGGCCTCTATCATCCGTAAATGGAAGAAGTTTGGAACCACCAGGACTCTTCCTAGAGCTGGCCGGCTGTCTAAGCTCTGAGTGTTGCTGTCCCTGTGCTGTTGCAATCCTGGAATTTCCCCATTGTGGGACTAATAAAGGCTTATCTTATCTTATCTTAAACTGAGCGATCGGGGAAGAAGGGCCTTAGGGAGGTGACCAAGAACTCGATGGTCACTCTGTCAGAGCTCCAGCATTCCTCTGTGGAGAGAGGAGAACCTTCCAGAAGGACAGCCATCTCTGCAGCAATCCACCAATAAGGCCAGTATGGTAGAGTGGCCAGAAGGAAGCCACTCCTTAGTTTAAAAGACACATGACAGCCCACTTGGAGTTTTCCAAAAAGCACCTGAAGCACTCTCTGACCATGAGAAACAAAATTCTGTGGTCTGATGAGACAAAGATTGAACTCTTTGGTGTGAATGTATGGGAAAAATAATATGTATTTATTATTTGCTTAATCAGCACTGAGATATGCTAGACTGTATTCTGAGTTGAAATCTGTGATACGCATGTGTTTTCTGTGAGAATCACTGTGTATCTTGGAAACTGCTGGGGGGTGAGCACATGCCTTTTCCAAAGTGTGTATATTTGGCAATATAATTCCAAATTTGTGTGTCAGTCTGTGCATGGAGGGCACTGGTCTATGAATCATCATTATCACTCTATAAATTCAAGAAATCTCTTTGTCAGTGTGTGTGTCTGTGTGTCACGATCATAGGCCGCCTATGATGTTCCTATGATGTCTGCATGCTGTCCTGTGACGTTCCTATGATGTCGGTGATCATAGGACCGTCAACATGACGTCAGATAAACCGTAGTCTATATGATGTCAGATAAACCGTAAGGCTGAGGTTCCTACGATCTCTGAAGGATGTCTATATGACGTCATACAGACCACAGGACTCGCTAAAAGACATATCGTCATCATCATCACTCAGAAATCTCTGTGTGTGTGTCACACTTCATAGGACGACTCGCCATGCCTACATGACGGCAAATGTGTAACTAATACCTCAGGTTCCACCAGTACTCCGCAGGCATGACTGTGAACAAACACAGCCATCTGAGACAGGAGGAGACCCTTCAGTGGTCTGAACGAAGAAGACTCACCAGATGATGCCTATACGACAGCACATAGACAGAGCACATGACTCCCTACAAGACATATACGTATATAAACACAGGTAAGCAACATAACACAGAACAGTGACAGGCAGGAGAAGAAGTAACAAGCAGGAGCAAACAACCCCAGATGGCAGGGCATATTTTGTGTGATTTTTATGTTTTGCTGCATACAAAAGCCATCACATGCAGATTGCCACTTAGTGTTGTGTTGCTATACCAACTGTCCTGTAACTGGCAAGAATTCTGTTCCAATGCATCCCCTCTATGAGCATGCACAGGTTTCTACGGGCATGCACGGGTATGCACTAGTAAGGTGAAATACAGAAAATCCAAACTTCAAGAGAGGATGTGGGCTGGAACCCATACCCTGGAGACAAGCAATATCACTCTATATATAATTCAAGAAATCTGTCACGATGTCATGATGTCACGATCACAGGACTCGCGGAGAGATCATAGGACAAGCGATGAGATCAAAGGCAGGCTGCACTCACAATCATAGGACTTGCTATGACATCATCAAAAATCAAAGGCAGGCATTATTCAGGATCATAGCACTCGCTATGACATTATCAAAGATCAAAGGCAGGTCACCATGATTGCTGTTGCCATGGTAACAGTAACTTTCTGCGGCCATGCAGAAATGTTTGCTTACACTTGCTTTCTATGGGCATGCACGGGTATGCACGGGCATGCACAGGTATGCACTAGTATATATAGACACAGGTAAGCAACATAACACAGAACAGTAACAGGCAGGAGAAGAAGTAACAAGCATGGCAGGGCATGGTTACAGAAAACGTGATGGGTGGGGCTGCACAGATAATCACACACAGAGGATAGGACAGCTCTATTAAAGCAAGAAATCTCTGTCTGTGTGTCACATTTATAGGACATCATAGGATGGCCTATGATGTCTGTCTGATGTCCTATGATGATCCTATGATCTCAGGCATCATAGTACTCGCGATGCCGTCATAAAGATATGATGTCTATATGACGGCACATAGAGCACATGACTCCCTACAAGACATACTGTATATAGACACAGGTAAGCAACATAACACAGAACAGTGACAGGCAGGAGAAGAAGTAACAAGCATGAGACAAGGAATATCACTCTATATACAGTATGTATAGTTCAAGAAATCTCTGTCACAATGACATGATGTCACGATCATAGGACTTGCTAAAACATCATAGGACTTGCAAAGAGATCAAAGGTAGGCTTCACTCCCGATCATAGGACTCGCTATGACATCATCAAAAAATCAAAGGCAGGCATTACTCATGATCATAGCACTTGCTATGACATTATCAAAGATCAAAGGCAGGCATCACAGATCAAAGGCAGGCATCAACAAACGAGTGGTGATGTCAATCATCCAAGGCAGGTTTCACCATGGTTGCTGTTGCCATGGTAACAGTAACTTTCTACGGCCATGCAGAAATGTTTGCTTACACTTGCTTTCTATGGGCACGCACGGGTATGCACGGGCATGCACAGGTATGCACTAGTATATATAGACACAGGTAATCAACATAACACAGAACAGTAACAAGAAAGAGAAGAAGTAACAAGCAGGGGCAAACAGTGACGGCAGGGCATGGTTACAGAAAACGGAATGGGCGGGGCTGCACAGATAATCACACACATGGGACCAGAGGGGAGACAAGAACAAGGCAATAATGAAAATGATAATGACGATAATAATAATGCTGATAAACTTAAACTAAGAGGAAGACCAATGAAGAAATAAATATGCAAGACAGTATATGAATAATAACAATAATAGCAACCCAGGATAATAATAATAATAATAAGGTGAAATACAGAAAATCCCAACTTAAAGCGAAGATGTGGGCTGGGACCCATGCCCTGGAGACAAGGAATATCATTCTATAGGGGAGACAAGACCAAGGCAATAATGATAATGATAATGACGATAATAATAATAATAATAATAATGCTGATAAACTTAAACTAAGAGGAAGACCAATGAAGAAATAAATATGCAAGACAGAATAATAATAATAATAATAATAATAACAATAACAACCCAGGAATAATAATAAGGTGAAAGAAAATCCCAACTTAAAGCAAGGCTGTGGGCTAGAACCCATGCCCTGGAGACAAGGAATATCATCACTCTATATATAATTCAAGGAATCTCTGTCACGATGTCATGAGGTCACAATCATAGGACTCGAAAAAAGATCATAGGACTTGCTATGAGATCAAAGGCGGGCTGCACTCACAATCACAGGACTCGCTATGACATTATCAAAGATCAAAGGCAGGCATCACAGATCAAAGGCAGGCATCAACGAACGAGTGGTGACATCAAAGATCCAAGGCAGGTTTCACCATGGTTGCTGTTGCCATGGTAACAGTAACTTTCTATGGCCATGCAGAAATGTTTGCTTACACTTGCTTTCTATGGGCATGCACGGGTACGCACGGGCATGCACAGGTATGCACTAGTATTAATAATTTATAAGATAGAATTTGAAGAATATAAAGTGAGACTTATTTATTGTTGAAAAATTGGGATTCGAAAGCATGTCTCGGTCACAGAAGACCCAGCTGGGCTGGGTAAAACTGACCCGTGTAATTTACCTGACACATTATTCTCCTCCTCCTTCTCCAGGTTAATGGAGCGGTGTGTCTCCAGGGGTTTCGGTGAGCTCACCACTCTGTTGCTCCTCTGCTGCAGTTCATTCACTCCACCCGGTCAGACGCAGCTCGTCATTTCCCTTTCCAGCAGTCTCGACCAGCTGGTCCATCTCCTTCTCTGGGTTCTGAGCTGGTCTCTCTTTCTCTCCCACGTAAGTGGTACTATTTGGATTCCCCAATCCTCCTCCATTCCTCTTTCTAATCAGCCTCACTTCTCTCTCTGCAGGTTTGCTGCTCCTCTGGTGAGTGACTATTTTTTCCTCAAGATTGCTCTTTTGAAATTTAATAAACGGTCAAACATATTTTGTGTGTGTTTCTCTTGGTGTTGCACTCTGCATTTAGGCTGATTGTCCAGTCAATATGACAGAACGAGCCAGCCAGGGTCACGGCCTAGCAGGTGCCGCAGCAGCAGAGCACACCGTGCTCCACCGCCTCAACGTTACAGAGAAGCAGGTGGCTGAACACACTCAGCTGCTGCAAACCATTATGCAGCAGCTGAGTGTACTTACTGATCATTTGGCCCGCACGCCTGCTCCGGCTGCTCCGCCCCCATCTGCTCCTCCAACTTCTTCCACCATCCGCCAAACTCTTTCCATCCCAACTCCTGCCCCATCTGTGGGGGAGGGGGGGATGCAAAGATTTCCTTTGTCACATTCGGCTTTATTTTGAGCAGGTGAGGGGGGAGTTCCCGGACGACATTTCTAAAATTCACCAATTCACCCTCCTGCTTCGGGGCTGAGCTCTTTGTTGGGCTCTGTCTGTAATCGATAGCCGGAGGGACGCACCACCTATGTTTGACCAATTTGTGACCAATTTTTCCCGCACGTTCGACCGTACCGAGAGTGAAGAGAATATCATGAGTCGCCTGTTGTCGCTCTGCCAGGGCAGCCGGTCAGTGGCCGACTTCTCGGTGGAATTCCTAGTCGAAGTGGCGGAATCGGGGTGGAACAAGGTTGCTCTACACAGCGCTTTCCTCCACGGTTTAAATCCTCGCCTCCACGACAATCTGGCGGTTCATGCTGTTCCCGTCAACTTGGACGGTCTCATTGATCAAGCGGTCGAGTTAGATAACCGGTACCACGAGCATGCTAGGGAGCGTGGCACCTCCTCTCGCCCATTCACCACACGCGCGCCCTCAGCAGCTGCTGACCTAGGTGAGTCCGAGCCCGCCACCAAAGCCATGGAGCTCAACTCTGCTCACCTTCCGTGGGAAGAGGCGGCAGATCGGGGCATGGGCCTACTGTGGTTCGTTGAAGCACAAACGGGACACATGTAACCTGCGGCCAAAAGACGTGGCCTGGCAGCAGCCGCGGGGGGTCTGGCAAGCGGGACTGATTCTCATCCCCCCAGTAATTTTTAATTCAACCCCCGGCCCTGGTTGAGTTGCCGGGGGTTGAAAGGAGAGTCTCTGCCCTCACTGATTCCGGGGCAGAGGGTAATTTTATCTCCTCCCAACTTGTTCAGGAGATGAGGATTCCGACAGTTAACTTGCCGGTTCCTCACCCTGTGCGTACCCTCTCTGGCCAGACAGTGGCATCCGTTAATCATTGCATGGCACAGCTATCTCTCCTTCTGTCTGGTAACCACCAGGAGAGGCTTACTCTTTACATGTTTCCACGTGCCTCTCATGTGGTGGTTCTAGGGTATCCGTAGCTCCGGAGGCATGATCCAATTCTCAGTTGGGCACAAAATACCATCACCTCCTGGAGCCCTAATTGTTTGGCGACATGTCTAAGTTTGGCTGAGTGTTTGCTGTCCCCCCCCCCCCCCCCATCTCCTCCCCTAGGTCGAGCCGCCGGACCTCAGCCTTGTGCCTGAGGTTTATCATGACCTCGGGGAGGTCTTTAGCAAGTCACGAGCGTTAGCGCTTCCTCCGCATCGCTCATATGACTGTGCCATCGACCTCCTCCCGGGCGCAAGGTTGCTGTCAAGCAAGCTCTATAATATTTCCGGACCTGAGAGGGAGGCAATGGAGAGGTACATTATGGACTCTCTGAACGCCATCCTCATTCGGCCATCCTTGGCTCCCCTCGGGGCAGGGTTTTTCTTTGTGGGAAAGAAGGACGGGACTTTGCGTCCGTGCATTGACTACCGTGAGCTTAATTCTATCACCGTCAAAGATAAATATCCTCTGCCCCTGATGAACTCCGCATTTGAGCTCCTGCAGCGCTCGCGCATATTCTCTAAACTCGACCTACATAATGCTTACCATCTTGTCAGAATACGCGAAGGGGACGAATGGAAAACAGTGTTTAAGACGCACCTTGGGCAATTTGAATACCTAGTTATGCCTTTTGGTTTAACTAATGCCCCTGCTGTTTTCCAACAGCTCATCAATGATGTCCTCCACAATATGATAAATCGGTTTGTTTTCATCTATTTAGATGACATCCTGATTTTTTCTTGCACGCCCAAGGATCATCAAACTCATGTTAGAGCAGTGTTACAACAGCTCTTAGAGAACCAACTGTTTGTCAAGGCTGAGAAGTGTGAATTTTCCACTAATTCCACTTCTTTCCCTGGTTTTATTGTAGCGGAGGGGGAGCTGAGGTCCGACCCAGCCAAGGTGAAGACCATGCTTGATTGGCCAGCACCCCACTACCGCAAGGAGCTGCAATACTTCTTGGAGTTTGCAAATTTCTATCGCAGGTTCATTTGGAACTAGAGTGGGATAGCACAGCCCTTAACCAAGCTGACCTCCGTTAAGGTACCATTTTTATGGACAGAGGCAGCTGAACAGGCCTTCATGAAATTAAAGGGCCTGTTCTCCGACAAACCCATCTTGGCCCCCAGCTCCAGTTTAACCTGGAGGTGGATGCTTCAGAAACAGGGGTGGGCGCTATTCTGTCCCAGCGCTCCACCTCGGACTTGAAGCTCTGCCCAAGCGCGTATTTCTCTCGGCAGCTCAACACAGCTGAGAGGAATTACGGTATCTGGGATCAAGAGCTGTTGGCTATTAAATTGGCTTTTGAGGAATGGAGACATTGGCTGGAGGGAGCTGTCCATCCTGTAGTCATGTGGACCGCCCACAAGAACCTCGAGTATCTGCGGTCAGCCCGCTGGCTGAATGCCAGAAGGGCTCGCTGGACCTTATTTTTCCAGCGTTTCAATTTCACTGTTACCTATAGGCCCAGCTCCCGTAATATTAAGCCTGATGCTCTCTCCAGACAGTTCAGCCAGGACCCAGCTGACCCCCCCTTCCTGCTCCCAGCCCATTCTTCCACCTTTGTGCGTCCTGGGAACCCTTACCTGGGAGATACAGAAGAGAGTCCGCCAGGCCCAGTCCTCTGAGCCTGAACAAGCGGGTTGTCCCCCTAACCGCCTTTAAGTCCCTGCCGCCCTCCGCAGTGAAGTTATCCAGTGGGGGCACACCAGACGTTTCACCTGCCACCCTGGAGTGGTGCGCACTGTGGACATTATCGGGCGAGCGTTCTGGTGGCCCACGTTGCTGCAGGACGTGCAGGAGTACGTGAAGGCCTGCCAAACTTGTGCCTGTAATAAATCCTCCTCCACCCCACCCCCCGCCGCTGGTCTTCTTCACCCCCTCCCCATCCCCAGCTGGCCCTGGTCCCACATAACCATGGATTTTGTCACTGGTCTTCCTCCCTCCCATGGTAACACCGTCATCCTGACTGTAGTGGACAAGTTTTCCAAGGCTGTTCATCTGGTTCCTCTCCCCAAGCTGCCATCCACCTCCAAGACGGCTGAATTACTTTCCCATCACGTCATCAGACTGCATGGCATCCCTATGGACATTGTGTCTGACCGGGGCCCACAGTTCATCTCACGTGTCTGGAAGTCATTCTGTTACTGCCTTGGCACCACGGTCAGCCTCACCTCCAGTTATCACCCGCAGAGCAATGGGCAGGCTGAGCATGCCAACCAGTCCCTGGAGGCCGTCCTTTGTTGCGTGGCAGCCAATGACCATGGATCTTGGAGCTCCCATCTGACCTGGGTGGAGTATTCACTTAATTCGACAGTCTCGTCGGCCATGGGGCTCTCTCCATTTGAAGCCTCCTTGGGCTACAACCCCCCCCCCCCCCTTCCTGTTATCCATGGTGGAGAGAGAGGTGGTGGCGCCGTCCATGAAGGCCCACTTTCGTTGTTGTTGCCGGGCCTGGAGGTCTACCCGAGCGGCGCTCCTCCGTACCACTGAGCGCAATCGGCACTATGCTGACCGCAAGAGGGTTCCAGCGCCAGACTACAAGGTTGGACAGCAGGTCTGGGTGTCTGCGGATCAGGTTCTGCTGAAGGCTGACGCTCGCAAGCTTGCCCCCCCCCGGGTCATGGGCCCCTTCCCTGTCACCAGCAATGTAGACGATTCTGCTGTCCGGCTCCAGCTCTCACCGGCGCTCCGCGCGCATCGAACATTCCACGTCTCGAAAGTCAAGCCTCTCTCTTCCAGCCCCCTCTGCCCCCCCCCAAAGCCGCCTCCCCCTCCCCGGATCCTCAACGGCCATGTCACTCACACCATTCGAGAAATCCTGGATGTCCATCGCTGGGGCCGGAGATTTCAATAGCTGGTCCACTGGGAGGGTTACGGTCCGGAGCACTGGTCATGGATTTCCAGGTCAGCCTTCCATGACAAAGGTATGGTCCGGGCCTACCGTCAAGCCCATCCTGAGAAGCCTGGTGGACCGCCAGGAGGCGTTCCTTGGAGGGGGGGGGGGGGCTGTCATGTCCTGGTGAGCGCTCGCCCCCACCATCCTGTTTCCTCTGCTCTGTTAATCATCTCATCTGACGCACCTACTGTTTCTGCTGAGCCAGCATTTATAAGGAAGCGCTCTTCAGTGATTCAGCATTGGCTCGTTTGGGTATACTGCTTTGAGCAGAACAGTTCTGACGTGTAAGCTCTCTGTGTTAAGTAATTTACCTGACACGTTGTTCTCCTCCGCCTTCTCCAGGTTGCTGCCAATGAAGCGGTGCGTCTCCAGCGGTTTCAGTGAGCTCACCAGCCTGTTGCTCCTCTGCTGCAGTTCATCCACTCCACCCAGTCAGACACACATTTCCCTTTCCAGCAGTCCCGACCTGCTGGTCCATCTCCTTCGCTGGGTTCTGAGCCAGTCTTTCTTTTTCTCCCACGTAAGTGGTACTATTTGGATTTCCCAATCCTCCTCCATTCCTCTTTCTAATCAGCTTTGCTTCTCTCTTTGCAGGTTTGCTGCTCCTCTGGCGAGTGACTGGTTTTTCCTCAAGATTGCTCTTTTGAAATTTAATAAACAGTCAAACGTATTTTGTGTGTTTCTCTTGGTGTTGCACTCTGCATTTAGGCTGATTGTCCAGTCAATATGACACTTGTACATGTACAGAGTGGATCCTGGGGTGCTCACTTGTCAGGAGTTCACAACTTGGTCCCACTTTTAGCTGTGGTGGAGGAAGTACTGATATAATTCTTCTTTTTGAAAAACTGATGTAGCACATGAACTCACTTTCGAATGTACTTGCAGTCAACATGCGTCATTGAAATGATTTAAGTCAGCTGACTGTATTAACTCACTCAGATTTCTGAGGCCACAATAAAAGCAAATTATTTTAAACATAACCTGGTGCCTGCAAAATCTGCTCTACTGAGGCACAGCAACATGACAATTGTGCTTAAATACAACAATGAAGCATTTTTGTCACATCCCACCACTGGCTTTCACAAGTGTATTTCCCTAATATATGTTTTGAACTTGCTTTAACTAACCACCATCCTTTTCTGTCTTTCATCTAGGCAAGAGGAAAAGGAGCCACCACACAATGGACCTTGCCACTGTGTTTGCCCAGATGCATGGTGACGAGGTGCGGCTCCATGAACAGCAGCTTGAACAGCACCGTGAAGCACTTGCCCAGCACATGCAGTCCATCAACCGGCTTGCCGATGATGCACATGAAGCAAGGGAGTAAGAAGTCACCTTTCGAAGGGAGGAGATGACATAAACTGCTGCCTTCAATCAAGCTTTTCTGGCTGAACTGGGCAAGCTTGTGAACGCGATGAGTGGCCGGCTCCCATCCCCAGTGTTTTTTTAACTTGTGTACATATGAAACAAAATAGTCTGTAATTGTGATGATACTTGTAATAAACCAGTGACTGTGTTTGCATCATGATTGTGTTTTGTCTGTTATGACACTGGTGGGAAAAGAGTCAATAATTATGAGGGTCATTCAATAAATAAGGTGAATTTTTGGTATAAGGACTTCTAATACAGATTTAAGCTTACTTTTTTTATTTTTGTTTTACTTCTTTTTCACATGGATTTACTTTCTTTTGCAGATTCAAGAAAAACTTTGAGAGTTTTGGTGATTAACAAAGATGGCCGACCAAGAAGCATGCTCTGCACTTCCGCCCTCCCAAGAGAGCAGACACTTTTTTCTTCTCTCCTGCTGACTTTTCCTCCCCTCCTACTACTGGATCCCAGCTTGCTGTTGTCTGTCTGTGTCTAACTGCGACCGCCGAAAAGAAATTATGGAGTTAATAAGCTGGGCTTTGAACACAATTGACACTATTTTTTCAACAAGGAAAAGTGCTCCGGGGGAAGCTGTCTGCCCCGCTGGAACGGCTCCAGTGGGCTATCTATGTGACACAGGTAATTGGAAAATGCTGTGTCTCTCTAATCTCTCTATCGAAGATATTGAATATTTGTTTATCTTCGTAATCTTGGTGATTGGGATAATTCTGATTGGGACGGGAATTGTCTTGGTTTACCGCAAATTGCTGAAGATGGATTCAACCTATCAAAATGCTGGCCAGGCGAGGTGCATCCAACAAATTGAGAAACTGGAGAAGACCCTGATAGCGACTACTGGAGAACTGTCTCGTAAGGTGGATTACATCATGGGTTCGCTCAGGTCTTTCCACGACGAATTCAAAGCTGCGCAATGAAGGATTAATGTACTGAATCTACAGAAGAAATACAAGTCTTCTCTGTGATCAGTCCTATTTGGCATTATTATTCCCCATGAAAATTCCTCCTGGCTGTCTGCAGACTGTGTTTTTTCAAAATCATGAGCACAAGGCCTTGGACAGCCAGCTGCAGTGCCAGATAAGACTGGGCGCCAGACAGACAAAACATCTTCTGCCAAGGGTCCTTGGGTCTCTCTTATTATCATCAACACTGCTCAACACCGCACACACATTGATTCATGAACTGATTAAAGATATACTGTACACTGCTCTCTTGTGTCTTGTGAAATTCTGAGTTGTTGCTCTGTGCTATTGAGAGATTTTTTTTCATTGTAATCATAATCTGCTTAAAAATAAGCTGTATTCTGATAACGAAGTTTTTTTTCTCCTCCCCCCTTGTGTCGTTCCCTCCCTTCCCCTCCCTTCTTATCTATCTCTGTTTGATGAGGCGCCTATTATGGCTGCCGTGTCGTTGTGTCGCGCGCATGCGCACCAATGTCAAGTCAAGTTCCTCGTGTGTTTTTTACATGCTTGGCAATAAAGTTTATTCTGATTCTGATTCTGATTCTGATTCCAGGATTGAACAGCGGTCAGTTATCAAGTTTTTGGTTGCTGAAGGGTGCAAACCAGTTGAAACTCATAGGAGAATGTCAACTGTGTATGGTGCCACATGTTTCAGCCGAAAAAATGTCTACAAGTGGGCTAAATTGTTTAAAGAAGGACGGAGAAGTGTTGAGGATGAAGACAGGCCTGGGAGGCCTACAGAAGTGAGGTCTCCTGAGGTGATCGAATCAGTCAATGACCTCATTCAGTCTGACAGAAGAAGAACAGTGGATGACATTGCAAGGACTTTGAGCTTATCTGTTGGGACAGCACACAAAATTGTCCATGATGACCTTGGCTACTCGAAGGTCAGCTGCCGGTGGGTGCCAAAGATGCTTACTGCAGAGCACAAGCAGAGGAGGGTTGAGTTGTCCCAGCAGTGTCTCTCCCGCTATGAGAAGGATGGTGATGAGTTGCCCCTTCAGACTTTCACCTGTTTGGTCCCTTGAAAGCGTTCACGAGAGGCACGAAGTTTGAAAGTGACGATGAAGTCAAAAGTGTTGTGAGCGACTGGCTGAGACATCAGTCCAAAGATTTTTACGCTGAGGGAATACGGAAGCTTGTGCACAGATGGGAAAAGTGTGTGACATTGCTGGGAGACTACGTTGAAAAATAAAAAAAAGTAAGCTTCTATCTGTATTAGAAGTCCTTATACCGAAAAATTCACCTTATTTATTGAATGACCCTCGTACATACACATCCTCTCTTCTGACCAAATTCAGCTGTAAATCAGGTTATTTGTCTGTAGTACATTACCAACTTTCTCCAAAGTTTTAGGAAAAAATGGTTGCTAGACAATTTTTATTGGAGTATATTATGGAGTCTAATGACTTAAACATCCTATAAAAGTTTATAGATCAAGGTCAGGTTATAGGTTGTGGGAGCAGTTTTTGACCAACAAAATCTTGTGATGCAGTGAATCATGACATTGTAGTTAAAAAATATTCAAACACATTTTGGTAATCCAGCCGTGCTATGTTTCCATGTTATCTGTGTGTAATGGTAAATAATGAAAGATTTTTCTTAACCAAAATTCTACTTTTCCACCCTAGAAAATTGGCAGTAATGCTAAGGGGTTAAGAAAAAGTTTTTTTTTTAAAAAAGTTTGTTTGCATCATGACTTTCTATTTTGTCTGACACCGGTGTGAAAAGAGTCAACAGTACAAACCATTTATCAGTGATGTTGAAAATAATGGCTCATTTTGAAGAAAAAGTAACCAAAAACAATTATCTTATTTACTGAAGACTGTATTGCTGGATGTGCCAGTGCAGAAGACACTGCACGCTTTAGTGATGGTACCAGTATATGGAGGAATTCTGTGCCATATTAGCATCTGTATTTTCTAATAATGGGTTAAGGTAGGGGTGTCTAATCATACGCCATGGAGGGCCAAGACCCTGCAGGCTTTACCTCCAACTAGTGTCTTCAACAGCAGATTCCACCAAATTTTTTCCACTGACTGCTGATAAGTGAAAACACCTGCTGAAGAAACTGGGTAGAAGAGAGAACCTGCAGGGTCTTGGCCCTCCATGGCACATGATTGGACACCCCTGGGTTAGGGTTTAATGGGATTTAACATTTTAACACAAACTGCTTTATGGTTCATAATTCTGTTAACAGACTTACACCAAGCCAAAAATGATTTCTCAAACTGCTGGATTATTCTCAGACAGCTTTTCCAATCTTTTAGTATTTAATTTATGTCACTTGGTGGTAACCTTCACACACAAAACAAAAGTGGAGACACATCTGCAAAAAGTACAAAGATTTATTGTCAAAATTCCCAGTGCAATACTACATGAATACATGTATAGTACATTGTTGATACAGAGAATTTATATTTCTACAGTATCTACATGTATCTATCCAGTTAATCAAGTATTTTCCATGTAACCTTGTGGCTGCATTATTTTAATTGCTTTTAATCCTAGATCAATTTTGTTTTGACCTAAAATGCATCATAATTGTTAAATATATCTTATTATACCTAACTCAGTACTGTATACCTGTTGAAATATATATTTTATGGCTAATATAACCTCATAACTACAACCTGGCGATCAAGTTTTGGCAGCTGAACAGTTTTTGCAGTGACACCACCACAGACTCAGTGCTGCTGGAGCAGGTACCATACACCCATGATGTCTCAACAGTCTGTCCGTGATTTTCACACAGATCAGAGCAATTTGTTGCACAGGAAGCTAAACATCTCTACAGACATTCTTAAGTTCTATAACCACTGAGCATTTGTGAAGTTGAGGTGAAATCAGTGAGAGGCTGTGTTGAACGCTCAGACCCACAGTTTGAAGCAGTAATTTTCCCACAAGAAAGCAATCTGAAACACACACACAGCATACATGTTTTAGTACCTAATAGCGATAACCTACAGACATTACAATGTAGTATGGCGGACTTAAAGCAAACTTGCATTAGCAATCATTAGCTTAACTTCATATGTGATCTAGTTTGTATCCTCACGTCTTTGGCTCTATGGCTTCCTAAACGCTCCAGCGCTTTTCCAGAGTGTTTTGTCTCGCTGTCCTTTTTTGCCTTTACGCTGACAAAAAGCCAGACACCGAGCAGTCACCTCATAAGCCACCATATTGTGTTTTGCTTGTGTTGTGTGTTTTACGTCACGGGAGTGTGGCGCCACCTTCTTGTAAAAAAATCCCACCCACCCCAAGCGGTACTCTGCTGTAATGGAAACAAAAGCGTGCTGAGCTGTGTAAACTGTGTCGAGGCGTGTAGGGCTGAGTGGGGACTAGTGGAAAAGGGGCTTTAGTGAGGCTAAGCCACATTGAAAGTGTGGACCTAGTATATTAAGTGAAGAAGACAATAAAGTGTTGTGAACTCGAGAGTATTTTACTGTGTGGTGTGAATGAGATGGAGGTTAGTGATAGGATCCACAGTTAACTGAAACATGCCAAGTCAAGCTAAAAAGATCTGTTACAAATAGTTGTACACTGAATCAGTCAGTGCTGTACTGGAGCTCCAACTGCCTGCCACTCACCAAACTGAGAGTCAGCTGAACCGAGCGGATGGGGCTCATTTGCTGCTCAGGCAAGGGATTCAGCTGGTGATCACTGGCTTCAAGTACAGCTCCGGTGAGTGATTCAGTACAGTACATTCATCCATAAAAACTAGTACACTCGACTGAATCATTCGTATACGTTACAGCACTTATGCAGGCACAGCAGTGTTATGTATGTAAAATACCTCTGTAAAGGATGAGGCCAGATGGCTGGATGAACTCAGCTTTATTGAACATTGGTAACACAGTGGACACACAGTAGACACCAGGCAGAGGGCACTGGTCGAAAAGGCCGCATCATGGATGCCCTCTGCTATTTATAGGGCAGTGCAGTGGCGGAATAGGAAGTGCCTGCCACTACACCGCACTTCACAGTAAGGTGTCAAGCACCACAGGCAGATTCAACAAGTAAGCAACATCACAAGCAGGTTAAGAAACGAATGGGGGGGACAGACCCCAGTTTTACTGGGTGGTTCAAACCTGTTGTTGGCATGAGTACTAAAGCTTTCTGTCACTGTTGCAACGTGCAAATGTCTACGAAAATGTTACTGAGTTGTCGTCGGCCTCCGTTGGTCTATGATGACCATGGAAGAGAATCCTAAACGTCTACTCTGCTGGAACAGCACCGCCTGTGGCTGAACAGGCCGATGCGCGAATGACAGTCCCTGTCACACAGGTCACACTTGTGGGTGGTCTCCGTGCTGCTGGGTCTGTGGCGGTTCTTCCTGCGGGTCCTTTTTTCATCTGCTGCAGCAGTCAGTCTCTCTTCACCCGCCTTGAGCTGTCTGGTCAGGGTGCCTCTCCATTTGGAGCGGTCCATTGCAAGGTCCTCCCAGCGCTCTGTGTTGATATCCAGGGCCTTCATGTCTCTCTTGCAGACGTCTCTAAAGCGCAGCTGTGGGCGGCCAACGTCTCTCCTGCCAGTTGCCAGTTCTCCATAGAGGACGTCTTTGGGGATTCTGCCATCCTCCATACGGTGAAAGTGGCCTAGCCAGCGGAGCCTGCGCTGCCTGAGTAGAGTGAACATGGAGGGAAGGCCGGCGCGGGACAGAACTTCTGTGTTGGGCACTTTGTCCTGCCAGGATATGTCCAGGATGTGGCGAATGCAGCGCAAGTGGAAGGAGTTCAGTCTCTTTTCCTGCCGGGCGTATGTTGTCCACGTCTCACTCCCATAGAGCAGTGTGCTGATGACGCAGGCGTTGTACACTGCCATCTTCGTCTTGACAGAGAGTTTGGGATTCTCCCACACTCGTGTGGTGAGGCGAGTGAGTGTGAAGGCTGATTTTCCAATCCTCTCGTTGATCTCTGTATCAAGGGAGAGGTTGTTGCTGATCGTGGACCCCAGGTACGTGAACTGATTCACGACCTCCAGCTTGTAGTCATCAATGGTGATGGTTGGTGGTGCTTCCGTGCCTTGCGCCAAGACGTTAGTCTTCTTCAGGCTGATGGTAAGCCCGAAGTCCTTGCATGCCTGGGAGAAGCGGTCCATCAGGGTCTGAAGCTTCTGCTGTGTGTGGGTTGCAACTGCAGCGTCGTCTGCGAACAGCATGTCTCTGATTAGAGCCTCGCGTACTTTGGTTCTGGCTTTCAGGCGGGCAAGGTTGAAAAGCCTGCCGTCAGATCTTGTGTGCAGGTAGATTCCCTCTGTTGCTGTGCTGAAGGCATGCCTCAGGAGCATAGCAAAGAAAATCCCAAAGAGGGTTTACGCAAGTACACAGCCCTGTTTCACTCCGCTGCGTATGTTGAATGGCTCTGAGACGTTGCCATCATGCTGCACTATCCCCTGCATGTTGGTGTGAAACGATTCAATGAGGCTTTGCAACTTTGGTGGGCATCCTATCTTTGGCAGGATCTTGAAAAGGCCCTCTCTGCTGACCAGATCGAACGCTTTGGTGAGGTCGATGAAGGCGACGTACAGAGGCATGTTCTGTTCTCTGCATTTCTCCTGGAGTTGGCGGATGGAGAATATCATGTCTACCGTCGAGCGCTCAGCACGGAAGCCACACTGAGACTCGGGGTAGACACGTTCGGCAAGCTTCTGTAGACGAACGAGAACAACTCGTGCGTAGACTTTGCCAACAACGCTGAGGAGGGAAATGCCCCTGTAGTTGTTGCAGTCGCTTCTCTCCCCTTTGTTTTTGTAGAGGGTGATGATCTTGGCGTCCCTCATGTCCTGTGGTACGGCACCTTCCTTCCAGCACTGGCAGAGGACGTCATGCAATGGCAGCAGTAGGGCGGTCTTGCAGTGCTTTATCAGGTCAGGGGGTATGCCGTCGTTGCCGGGTGCCTTGCCAGCGGCCAAGCTATCAATGGCCTTACTGAGTTCGTCGATGGTTGGCTCGGCGTCAAGTTCGTCCATGGATGGCAGGCAGTCGATGGCATCAAGGGCTGACGGTGTCACGGTGTTCTGTCTAGAGTAGAGGTCGGAGTAGTGTTCCACCCATCTCTCCATCTGCTTGTTCTTCTCTGTGATCATCTCCCCAGTGGAAGATTTGAGGGGGGCCGTCTTGCTCTGAGCCGGACCAAGTGCTTTCTTGATGCCATCGTACATACCACGGATGTTCCCTGTTATGGCAGCGGTTTGAATGTCTTGGCTGAGCTGAGTCCAGTACTCGTTGGCACAGCGCCGAGCAGTCTGCTGAACTTTGCTTCTCGCAGCCCTGAGAATCTGGAGATTCTTCTCGTTTGGGTACTTCTTGTACTCAGCAAGTGCTGAGCGCTTGGCTTCAATGACGGGGGTCATCTCGGTCAACTTGGCATCAAACCAGTCCTGTGACTTTGAGGTCTTCCTCCCAAAGGTAGCCAAGGCTGTGCGGTAGATGGTGTTTCGCAGCTCTTCCCACTTCTGCTTTGCAGATTCTCCTCCTTGTGGTACACCAAGTTCCTTCTCAAAGGTGGAGGCAAACTGCTCAACAAGTTCTGGTTGGGCCATCTTGCTGGTGTCAATCCGTGCCTTTCCAGGTTGTCTAGCACGATGGAATTTCTTCAGCTGCAGCTTGACCTTGCAACACACCAATGAATGGTCTGTGTCGCAATCTGCACTCTGGAACGAACGGGTGATTAGCACGTTCTTCAGTGAGGTGCGCCTGGTCAGGATCAAGTCTAGCTGGTGCCAGTGCTTTGAGCGCGGATGTTGCCAGGAAACCTTGTGTTGGGGCTTGGTCTTGAAGAACGAGTTTGTGATGCACAGATCGTGATATGTGCAGAACTCGAGCAGCCGCTGTCCGTTGTCGTTCATTCTGCCCACGCCAAAAGGTCCAAGACAGGAGGGCCAGGAGTCGTGGTCAGCACCCACTCTGGCATTGAAGTCTCCAAGGAGAATGAGTTGTTCAGAGTTGGGGATGATCCTGACAGTTGTTGTGAGATTCTCGCAGAACTCGTCTTTTGCCTCTGGTGTGACTGTCTGTGTTGGGGCATACACACTGACGAGGGTGACTGGGCCTTGAGTGGTGTTCAGGCGGAGGGTGAGGAGTCGTGCAGAGCCAGTGCTGCCCGGTTCCACCATCTTCAGCAAAGTGTTCTTCACTGCGAAGCCCACTCCGTGTTCCCTGTGTTCGTCACTGCCCTTTCCCTGCCAGTAGAACGTGTAGTCCTTCTCTCTCAGTGTGCCTGCATCAGCTAACCGTGTTTCCTGGAGAGTGGCGATATCCACTCCCAGTCTCTTCAGCTCATTATTGATGATGGCAGTCTTCCTGGTGTCGTTGATGTCCTTGAGGTTAGCAGCGAGTCCTGTCATCATAGTGCGGACGTTCCAAGTTCCCAGTTTTAGAGTTGGTTCACAGGTTTGGTTTCAGAGTTGGTTTACTGAATTGTAGTTCGCAATAAAACTGAAACATGTTTCTGCTTCAATTATCAGAGGCATTTTAGTAGCAGTTTAGGTGGCTTGATTGTTTATTCCTAATGTGTAAACAGAGTACTTCTCAAAATACTTATGAGGTATGATCTTGATATATGATGATTCAATAGAAGGCATATAGAAGATAGTTAAGTACGACTGATATTTTGGGCCATTCAGTACAGGCTCATCCTGTACTCGACACAGATAAAGGTGCTTTTTTTTTCAACTGATCTGTTAGATTATTTAAAGGTAAAAGTGCGTTATATGCTGTAATATGCACAATCTGTGATAATGTGTTACTGAAGCAGATGGTCCTGAGCCATGTCAGAATGAAAACTAGGTGTGTACGATAATTTTCCTCAGAATACGATAATTTAAGCCACTGGTACAAAACTAAAGCATTTCCCATCTGACAACACTGGGGCTTGCTCCTTCACTGCTCTTCAGTACTTTCACTGACTGAACTGATGAGAATGTGAGGGAGACAACTGCTGTACGAATCACCGCTGTACACATTGACCAGTGTGTCTGTCTCTGCTCCACAGTACACGTTTGTTCGTTCATGTACTGACAACATGCGGGAGGCTGTTGAACCAGTGTTGCCAACTTGGCGACTTTCTCACTAAATCTGGCAACTTTTCAAGCCCTCTTGGCGACTTTTTCTGTCAAAAGCAGCTAGCGACAAATCGAGCGACTTTTTCTGGTGTTATCAGAGACTTTTCTGGTGTTTTGTAGACTCTGACATGCAGGGCTCGGGGGGTTGTAGTTTCTGTAACGTGAGACTACGAAACTACAATTCCCAGAAGCACTATCTGCACATAGTGTGTGCTCATTGGTCCACCATCACCTTGACCCCCGTCTGCTTTACGCAGACAGGCTGCTTTGTGGGTTGGTCTCCTGTCCTGCCCCAGTTCACACCGCAACCCGGAAGAAATGTCTGAGCGGTGAGTAGCCCCCAACATCAGCTCCTACCTCTGTGGTTAATGATGAGTATTTTTAGAGCAAGAAGCTCGTATTTAATGTCCGCAGTTGTACAAATTAAGTTTTCTTAGCACACAGAAAAAAAGTAACTGTGATTTGTTGCTATAAAGAACAAATGAAGCTTCTTCTAAGGTGACCTTTTATTTATCTGTGCTTTCCATTTTATTTTATCTTATCCACCTTATTCCTAGGGCCCATGAACCCTTGCATGAATTATGGGTGCAACTTGCGGTACTAGTTTAGAACGTATGGTTGTCACTGAAACGGGACATTTTTCCTTGTTAAAAAACAATGACTTCGGCATCAAAAATGCAGGAACATGGCCTTTTGTGCCTCAAAAACAGTAATATAATCATACCACTTCCCACGACTATCGAGGGATGGGAAGATGACCTTAAAAAGTGGTCTCGCAAACAGTAGCTCCGTTTGTTAGCGCCACTACTATGCTAACACTGTAAACAAATAAAAGCTCTGAGATATATCAATGTCTTCACTGCAATAAAGTTGGCTGCATTTTGTTAAAATATGCTGGATATAATCAAATTTACCTTAGAGCAGACGTAAGCCACAACACCATGCTTGGCTGTTGTCTGTCACCGTGTGGCAGACGCCATAACACCGTGCTTGGTTGTCATGGTACATACAGACGCTGCAGCCATTTGTTTTACCCCAAAATTAAAATGCTCATGATGCTGTCATGCCATGAATGCTTGTTATTAACTTAACATGTACAGTCATTTTCTGACAATTGTTCAGAATTTTACTGACCTATATTTTGTGATAATTTAAAAATTAATGCATGCTGAAGTCCATATCGTTCCAAGGCAGTGCAATGAATGCAACCCCCCCCCTAAAAAAAAACTGTTTGATATCTTTCCTAAATCGTTAAACCTTAGGAAGCAAACTGTTACTTTTTTTTTATTTATTATTTTACTTCCTGCAGCCTTCATTCTGGTGACACATATATGTCAGATCTGTGACATTCATATAAGTGAAAATATACCTGGTGCTGTTGTCTGTCCTGTGTCTGTACCACCGATCACACCAACAGTCCTTTTTCGTTCAGTGCATCATCTATGCATTGCTGGTGAGAAGCCTCCATTTATACAGTCCATGGCACAACCATGAACAACAGCAACAAGTACCAGAACTATGGCAAAACATTCAAAAAATACAAACTACAAGTGCTGAAATTAGCTGCCACTTGAGTGCAAAACATGTATGTGGATTATACATTAAAATGAATATGAAAAACTTTTTAAAAATTCTATTTTAAATGCCCCTGCTACTCCACTCTTCCTGCCTGATTTAACATGGCTTCAGCTGAAACCGGAAGCTCCGCCCATAATCGTTCCTACAGCGGTACCCCCAGGAATAAGGTGGATTCATTTACATGCTATTGTGATATGCAACTATTTCATGGAAATAAATCCTCTAAATATGTATTTTTAATGGGCTCGTCCAGGGGTGTCAAACATATGGTCCATGGGCCAAAAATGGCCCACCAGGGGGTTCAAAATTTTCTCTGGGAATTTACAGCTTTATTTCTAATAAATTTCTGACTTTCTACTGATTAGAATAGTTTGTGTAAATCTGAGACATTTTTCTCTGTAAGATGAGACTTTTTTCTCATCAGTTTTCTTTTTCTTCTTTTTTCTGATGAGAACTAGGGGTCCTTCATTTCAAGGACCAAGGGGACGGGGTAGAAATGAGAACTGGGACGGACCCCAAATCTACCTGTACTTCACTCTCATATTGCAAATATTTTTCTCAACTGTTTTTCAGTATTTACTGCTGTTAATAACTACTTAGACAGTGTTTCTCTTGCTATTTTTATGTATATATAAGGGTCATTGCATTTAAAAAGGTTGTACATTTAATTCAACTATATTTCAGCATGCAATACTCAAATTTGATCATATTAAACAAAATGTTCCAACTACAAAATTGTGGCTAGTGAAAAAGCAGAGTGGCTAGTAACTTTGGAAAATCACCAGCCACAGTGACTGCTGACGTGAAAGCACAATTGCTCTGCAGTTACTATCCTCAACAAGCAGCAGGTGCTACCGTGAGCTTCTCCCCATCCCAAAGCACTCACAAGCGGTCAGTCTCACAGTAGCCTCGTGCATCAGTTAGATGCAGTCAGAGAGGAGACCCACACCCATGCCACTCACATCCAGACTGCAAATGAATTGCGCCTGCACAACCCTCCCCCCCATCAATGTAAATGTTTCTTCACTGTCAGTGTCACACTAACAAGTCACTGCATTTGACTAACAGCCTCAGTCACGTACTCACTTCGTCCAGTGTGTGTGTGTGCGACATAAGCTAAGCATCTAGCAGCAAGCTCATCATGTTGCAGTCTAAACTGTATGCTCAAAAATACAGAAAGGAGTGGGAATCAAACCCTGAATTCAAAGGCTGGTTGAAGCCGTTGATTGGAGATGATACAGAAGTGATGGCCTATTTAAATGCCCAATTAAAACAAACCAAGAATCAACAGAAGAAAGTTAATTTGAAGTTCTAAACATATTTAGGGTGTTTTTACTCACTTTTTGTCTCTCTCACGACATTATTCTTCTGTCCTACAGCACCCATTACAATTACATGCAAATGACCAATTATGTAAATTAGGCAATGATGTCCTTTAGCGACTTCTAGCGACTTTTAGGACAGCCAATAGCTACTTTCCTTACTGAGGAGTTGGCAACAGTGTGCTGAACGAAGCAGTTGCCAGGCAAGACGGCTTGGATTTGAGCTGTGCGATTAAACATGGTAAACAGATGTAATGGATTATTATTATTATTCTGCCCTCCTTGAAACGTGTTTAATTTGGCAGATAGCTAACAGTTCTCCAAATGATAGGCAAGTAGGTAGGTGCAAGCCGTTTATTTTGTCTTTCAAATGAATTATTCAAACTTGTAAAGCCGCAATACAAAGAAAAAGAAAAATACATTTAAATTATAAAATGTCCGTTTTGCATGTCAAATAGATGATTCAGCACAAAACAAACCTAAAATAGCACACACTGTGGCTAACATAAGATGCTAGAGTCAATAACAGAAAAGTTAGAGCGTGATATTTGCTCAGTGCTAATGTCAGTGGAAATTGCCATATATATAAGATAAGATAAGAGATAAGATAAGCCTTTATTAGTCCCACAATGGGGAAATTCCAGGATTGCAACAGCACAGGGATAGCAACACTCAGAGCAACAATCAGAAGGCAAGAAAAAAAAAAAAGCAAGGAAGCAAGAGCAGCTTATCTACATATGTACATATTACTATAAATATATACAGTGGTACCTCTACTTACGAATTTAATTCGTTCCGGAAGAATTCTCGTAACGTGAAAAATTCGTAAGTAGAGGCACGTTTTTACATGTAAATGCCGTAATCCGTTCCAAGCCCCCAAAATTCGGGCATAAATTTTTTATAAATCGTAAAAACGCATCAAAACATGTAACAAATACATGTTACAATTAGATTACTGCACAATAAACATAAAATGAGAGTTTAAAATGAGAGAAAGAATAATAAAAGAGAATAATAAAAGAGAAAGAATAATAAAAATTATGTTCATTTACCCTTTAACTGCTATCGTCGTCGACGTCGTCACCTTTTGCCTTCTTTGGTTCATGTTCTGATCCAAGGACGTTTGCTTTTGTCGGCTTGTAAGTGCTTCGTTTTGTTTTAATACCGTGCTGATCGTTGATGTATTACGGCCATATTCTTTGGCGAGATCAACCAAACGCATAAAGTTTTGGAAAAAAAAAACAAACTTCGTGGCCAATGGGATACCAGGAAGATGCTAGGCGATAGCCAATGGCAGAGCAGCTACAGGTATGTTTACGTTCGGTAAACTACGGAAGCTGCGAGGAGCGCGTACTTTTTTGCCTTTCGTATCCTGAAATTTCGTTCGTAACTAGAGGCAATATTTTCCCGTTGAGGCGTCTCGTAACCTGAAAATTCCGTATGTAGAGACGTTCGTAAGTAGAGGTACCACTGT
The DNA here is from genome assembly GCA_020510985.1 of Pholidichthys leucotaenia. Lineage (NCBI taxonomy): Eukaryota > Metazoa > Chordata > Actinopteri > Cichliformes > Pholidichthyidae > Pholidichthys > Pholidichthys leucotaenia. The sequence continues at coordinate 67,309,988 of CM035842.1, read as the reverse complement.
ATATATATATATATCTTATCTTATCTTATATATATATAGATAGATAGATAGATAGATACAGACACACAGTGCAGAGCATTGTAGCTGGATGGGATAAATAAACACACAGTGCGGAGCATTGTAGCTAGATGGAATAAATATGTAGATATATAAACACCCACAGTACGGAGCATTGCAGCTAGGTGGAATAAATATATAGATATATAAATATAAATATAAACATAAACACACCCAGTGCGGAGCATTGTAGCTAGATGGAATAATATGTAGATATATAAACACACAGTGCGGAGCATTGTAGCTAGATGGAATAAATATATAGATATATAAATATAAATATAAATATAAACTCACCCAGTGCGGAGCATTGTAGCTAGATGGAATAAATATGTAAATATATAAACACACACAGTGCAGAGCATTGTTGCTAGATAGGATGAAACAGCACAACCGTCTACTTAGTTATCCTACATGGTACGATTATGTACCCATACATATTCTCACCCTCCATAGCGACCGGTATTTTCCTAGTTGTATGCTGGAGGGGACCATTGTGTAAGTCTATTGCATCTTTTGCATTCAAAAAAACTATTAGGTTGTTACGTCTTTTTTGCTATCTCTGCGAGCAGCCCTGCTTAGGTTGTACAGTCTGACAGCCGTTGGTAGGAAGGACCTGCGAAACCTCTCGGTTGTGCACCTGGGATGATGTAGTCTGCTGCTAAATGAGCTCCTCAGTGCATTCAGTATGTCCTGCATAGGGTGGAACTCGGACTCCAGCAGAGATGACAGTTTAGCCACCGTCCTTCTCTCTCCTATCTCCTCCACCGGATCAAGGCGCTGCCCCAGGACAGAGCTAGCTTTCTTGATCAGTTTGTTCAGTCTCTTCCTATCGGCTGCTGTAATGCCGTTGCCCCAGCAGACCACTCCAAAAGTGATGGCTGATGCTACCACCGTGTCATAGAATGTCTTCAGCAGCACCCCTTGTACACCAAAAGACCTGAGTCTCCTCAGTAGGAACAGCCTGCGCTGTCCCTTCTTGTAGAGTGTGTCAGTATTGTGTGACCAGTCTAATTTATTGTTTAGATGAACACCCAGGTACTTGTAGGATGTCACCATCTCAATGTCTGTTCCCTGTATATTTACTGGTGCTGTGAGGGGTTGTCTATGCCTGCGGCAGTCCACCACCAGCTCCTTAGTTTTCCTCGTGTTGATCTGGAGGCAGTTCCGATGGCACCAGTCCATGAAGTCCTGGATAAGCCCTCTGTACTCAGCTTCATCTCCATTGGAGATGAGGCCAACGATCGCAGAGTCATCAGAGAACTTCTGTAGATGGCAGTGTGTTGTGTTGTGTGAGAAGTCCGCAGTATAAAGAGTGAACAGGAAGGGAGCCAACACCATTCCCTGGGGGGCCCCCGTGCTACTGATGATCGTGTCAGACACACAGTCCCGGGTTCTCACAAACTGAGGCCGGTTCGTGAGGTAGTCCAGGATCCATGATGACAGGTGCTGGTCCACCCCTGCGTGCAGCAGCTTGTCCTTCAGGATCATCGGTTGGATGGTGTTGAAAGCACTGGAGAAGTCAAAGAACATGATCCTCACCACATTCCCGGGCTTCTCCAGGTGGGACAGAGAACGGTGAAGGAGGAAGATCACCGCATCCTCCACCCCAATGCCATGCTGGTAGGCGAACTGGAGTGGATCCATCGCTGGTTCCACCAGGGGGCGGAGGTGAGCAAGGAGCAGTCTCTCCAGGGTCTTCATCAAGTGGGACGTCAAGGCCACCGGTCTGTAGCTGTTCAGGTCTTTGGGGTGGGAAGTTTTTGATACAGGTACCACACAAGATGTTTTCCACAGCTGTGGTACCCTCCCCAGCTTCAGGCTCAGGTTGAAGATGTGCATCACAATCCCACACAGCTGGTCTGCACAGGACTTGAGGAGCTTTGCGCTGATGCCGTCCGGTCCCAACGCCTTCCTCGCCTTGATCTTCCTCAGCTCCGTCCTCACCTGGGTCCTGGTCAGGGTCAGGATGGGGGGCTGTGTGTTGGGAGTGGGGGGGTGTTGGTGGAGTGGGGAGTGGGCAGCAGGACTTGATGTCTTTAGAGGCAGCAGTGGTTGTTGTGTAGTCAGGGGGGAGGGCAGTTGGTCAAACCTATTGAAAAACAGATTCAGATTGTTCGCCCACTCCCTGCCCCCCGTGGCCTGGGGGAAGGTATTCTGGAGCCCAGAGATGGTTCTGAGGTTTCTCCAGACCCCGCTGATGTCGCTCTGTTGCAGCTTGTCCTCCATCTTCTTCCTGAAGCTGTCCTTGCCTTCTCTGATCTTTCTCCTCAGCTCCCTCTGTACGGACTTCAGCATCTCCCTATTCCCCGACCTGAAGATCCTCTTCTTCTCTCTCAGAAGTGTTTTTATCTCAGGGTTGATCCAGGGTTTGTTGTTTGAGCAACACCGTATGGTCTTGGTGGGAACGGATTTGTCCACACAGAAGCTGAGGTAGCCCGTGAAGGTGTGAGTGAGGCCATCGATGTCCTCACCATGTGGATCGCAGAGCTGCTTCCAGGTGGTGGTTTCAAAACAGCCCTTTAGAGTGTCCATTGCCTCCTCAGACCATAACTTCACTGTGCACATGGCCGGAGGTTGTCTGTGCACTAGGGGTTTGTACACCGGCCGGAGATGAACCAAGTTGTGATCCGATCTCCCGAGTGGGGGGAGTTGTGATGAGGTGTACGCCTCCTTAGTGTTTGCGTAGAATAAGTCCAGTGTTTTATTGTCTCTAGTGTGGCATGTGACATACTGGGTAAACGTGGGTAGAATGGGAGATAGTGAAACATGGTTGAAATTGCCTGAGATGAGGAGAAGAGCATCTGGGTGTTCTGTCTGCAGCCTGCTGGTTACTGAATGGATGATGTCACGCGCTGTCCCAGCGTTCACCGTCGGATTTGCATAAATAACAATGCAGATCACGTGTGAGTGTTCTCTCGGGAGATATGTAGGCTGCATGCTAACAGCTAGCAACTCAATGTCTTTGCTGCAGTGTCGTTGTTTAACAGTGATATGTCCCGGTCTGCACCAGTTGTTGTTAATATACATTATCACTCCACCGCCCCTTGCTTTGCTACTGTCTGGTGTTCGGTCTGCCCGTATCATGTGGAAACCCTCCAGCTCAATGTTAGCATCTGCTGCTAGTTCAGTTAGCTACGTCTCAGAAAACAAAAGGAGAGAGCATTCCCGGTATATGCTATCGTAGCGGGAGATAGCCACTAGCTCATCTACCTTTCCCAGTAACGACCGTACATTCCCCATGACAATAGATGGAAGCGAGGGTCTGTACCTTATATTTTTTGTCCTCCGCCTTACTCCAGCCCAGCAGCCGTGGCATTTTCGCCTCAGTTCTCTCGGTATGTCGAGTTTTTCCGTTAGCACCGGGTGGCGGTTGAGTGCTAGCAGCTCTTCCCTGCTGTATCGTCTCCTGCTGTAAACAGTGGCTCCGTCCACCGGCTCAGGAGACATTTGGGACGATCTGTGTGTCCGTGATATAAATGGAGTGAAAAAAAAAACGGATCAAAAAGAGAGAGAGAGGGGAAAAAAAGACTCAGAATTGAGCTGCTGTTGCAAAGGGCGGCTGACTCCTGTGGCACCAGATCAAAAAAAAAAAAAAAAAAATGATGATGACTGTGGGGAGCGTGGAATAAAGAAGCTGAATTGCTTTTTAATTCAGGTTTATTCAAGCATCACATCATCCCCAGCCTTCTCTCTCAAACGAGCAAAGAGGCTGAGCTACATCCAAGCTTCACATTTATAACATTTCACACAAAGGCTTTTCACACAGATGATTCACACAAAGGAAGAGTCACGTATCCCCGTCAAAACCCTCTATTGACATTTCTTCCTCTTCCAGACCTTCAGTCCCCCACCTGTCTCCCGGGGGTCGGGAAGTCCTTTCATCGAACCCCCGTCCTCTTGTTGTTCCCCGCAGGTGGTCCAGACCCATTGTCCCCTTCGGTCGTGAGGTCAGTCTCCATATGTAATCTCAGCATCCACTTTATGCTTAAACATATGTAGGCACAAATACACGGGCTACATAACCCCCCCAAACGACGAAGAATGGACAATACATTCAATTTTCAGTGAACATGCTACTATCAACAGTACATCTAACATCAAACACTCAGTCTGTGCGCCGCCTGGGCTTCAACCGCCTTCCGAATCTGCTGTAAGCCGGCCTCACCTTCCCTGCGGCGCCCCTCTGCGAAGGATCTGTTGATTGAGGAAGAGAGTGGTTATCTGATCCCTGCGGGGGCCCCGGGACGCTTCCCTTGGGGGGTCTGCCGCGTCGAGGTGCCCTCGCTACCCGTACAGACTTGTCATTCATCACAAAAGCAGGTTTCAGTCTGTCAATACTAACTGTCTCTTTTCTGTCTCCCAAATCTAGCACAAAATGCTTATCACCTGTCTCCAGCACTCTATATGGCCCATCATATGGCGGTCTGAGGGTTGATCTTAAAGCCTCGTGCCTGACAAAAACGAACTCAGCATTTTTTAAAGCTTTGGGAACGAAAACGCGTGGAAAAGCGTGATGAACGGGGCCTGGGAGCATGTCCGCTCCCGTGTCGACTAGCGGCCCAAGAGCCGGGAGGTGGGTTGGCTCCAGGTGCTCTGGTAAAAACTCGCCTGGCAGCCTGAGAGGTTGTGCGAACACTAACTCCGCTGGGGAGGCATCTAAATCCTCCTTGGGTGCAGAACGCAACCCTAATAAAACCCATGGTAGTTTGTTTACCCAATCTGCATCCGTGAGTGATGCTCTGAGGGCTGCCTTCAAAGACCTATGAAAACGCTCGCATAAACCATTAGCCTGAGGGTGATAAGCGGTAGTGCGGTGAATTTTTGCTCCTAAGCCGCTGGCCATCGTGGACCAAAGCTCAGAGACAAATTGAGGCCCTCTATCGGACGTAATATCCGATGGAACCCCAAAACGCACTACCCAGGCCGTTAAAAAAGCGCGAGCCACCTCCGCAGCCGTGGTCGATGCCAGTGGGACCACTTCCGGCCAACGTGTGGTTCGGTCCACCATTGTCAAAAGATGTGTGAACCCCTGCGATGACGGTAGGGGGCCCACGAGGTCGACATGCACGTGGTCGAATCTCCTGGCCGGGATGCGAAACAGTTCTAAAGGGGCTCTCGTGTGCTTGTGAATTTTAGCCCGCTGACAGGACATGCAGGCCTTTGCCCACTCCTTCACGTGCTTGCGCAGGCTCGGCCAAACAAACTTTTCCACTACCATTTTCACCGAAGCGCGCACTCCCGGGTGTGCCAAGGAGTGGACCGAGTCAAAAACGCGGCGGCGCCATGTGGCCGGGACCACCGGGCGTGGGCGCCCGGTCGACACATCGCAGATTAAGGGGGGGTGTACCGGTTTGCAAGCATCTGCTCTCCAGCCTTAACCCTGTTGGTCCAGACTGGAGCGTGCGCACATCCGCATCTGCACCCTGCTCCGCTGCCATGGCTGCATAATCTATCCCCACATGAACTGGGGCCGCGTGCGCTCCCGCGCTGCTACTTTGCTGCGCGGCCGTGGTGGGGTAATCTGCCTCTGCGCGCGCCGGTGCCATGACCGCGTGCGAGAGGCAGTCTGCTACTACGTTGAGTTTACCCGCTACATGTCGAATGTCAGTGGTAAATTCCAAAATTGCGGCCAGCTGCCTCTGCTGCCAGCCCGACCACGGATCTGAAATTTTGGACATCGCATACGTGAGCGGCTTGTGGTCCACGAAAGCGGTGAAACGCCGCCCTTCCAGCCAGAACTGGAAATGGCGAATAGCCAAATGAAGCGCCAACAGCTCCCTGTCAAACGCGCTGTATTTTCGCTCGGCCTCGCTCAAGGATTTGCTGAAGAAAGCCAGCGGCTGCCAAACCCCGGCAACCTGCTGTTCTATCACAGCCCCTATGGCCACCTCTGATGCGTCGGTCGTTAGCGCGATTCGTGCCGATGGGTCAGGATGAGCTAGGAGTGCAGCGTCAGCCAAAGCTTGTTTTACCTCCGTGAACGCGCGCTCCCGCTCTGGGGACCACTCGATAGTATTGGATGGTTTTTGGTTTTTTAGCACGGCGTATAATGGCTGCCTGAGCTGCGCTGCGTGGGGCAGGAAACGGTTATAAAAATTCACCATCCCTAAAAACTCCTGCAATGACTTGACCGTTTGTGGTCGGGGAAAATCCGCCACTGCGCGCACCTTATCCGGTAACGGAACTGCCCCTTCTGGGGAAACGCGGTGGCCCAAAAAATCGATCTGCGCGACGCCGAACTGGCACTTGGCTGGATTAATTATTAAACTGTGCTCTCCCAACCTCCTAAAAACCGCAGTGAGGTGTTTTTCGTGTTCTTCCTCTGAAATACTGGCGACCAAAATGTCGTTGAGGTAAACAAACACAAACGGGAGATCGCGTAACACGGCGTCCATCATCCGTTGGAACGTTTGCGCTGCCCCTTTAAGACCAAACGGCATGCGTAGAAACTCAAAAAGTCCGAACGGGGTTATTACCGCTGTTTTAGGAATGTCCTCAGGTCGGACTGGAACCTGATGGTAGCCGCGAACCAGGTCTATTTTTGAAAAAATGCGCGCCCCCGCCAGATGTATTGAAAAATCCTGGATGTGTGGGATGGGGTAGTGATCATGTGCTGTGGCGTTGTTTAGTCTGCGATAATCGCCGCACGGTCTCCAGGAGCCGTCAGCTTTCGGGACCATATGGAGCGGTGAAGCCCATGGGCTTTTTGAACGGTGAAGGATGCCCAGCCTCTCCAGGCTGGCGAACTCCTCGCGCGCTATGGAGAGCTTGGCAGCATCCAAGCGCCGAGCCTTCGCGAAGACGGGGGGGCCAGCTGTAGTGATAAAATGCCCCACCCTGTGTTTCGTGACCGTTGCTGAAAAAGTGGGTACCGTAAGTGCTGGAAACTGGGTGAGGAGTGTGTGGAACTTACCACCTGCTGTGGCGACGTTGGTCTGTACTGGTGGCGGGGACACTCGAGCTGAACAGGGGAGAGAGTAGAAAGAGAGTGCATTTACCAGCCGCCTATTGGCCAGATCAACTAACAGACCATGTGAGCACAAAAAATCAGCCCCCAACATGTTGAAACTCACCGCCGCTATGACAAAAGTCCATTCATACGTGCGGCCATGTAAGCGTAAAGACAAAGTCCTTTTCCCGTAGGTGTTGATGCTCGAGCCGTTTGCCGCCGTCGCTCCGCTACCACGGGGTCCAGCCAACCGGTCAGCATAGGTTGGGGTGATGAAACTCACTTGGGCTCCGGTGTCTATGAGGAACTCCCGCCCGGAGCATGCATCTGTAATGTAGAGCAGCTTGCTGTTTTCGCCGAGAGTCAAAGCTGCTAACGACCCTCGGTCTTGCCGTTTCCCGAACTCCTGAAGCTGCATGGCAGCACACACCTGTGTGCCCTCTCGGCGAACCTCTGATGGTAAAAGCAGAGATCCTCTCCTCCGCTGCGTCGGGGCCGCGCCTCTGCCACTGAACCATCACCTCCACTGCGTCGAGGCCGCGCTGCTGCCGTTGTTGGCAGGGTTGGGTCTGCTGCCTCTGGCTCACCGCTGTCTCGGGTCGCCGCTGCCGTCGTCTGCTCGCTGCAGGCATTCAGGAGCCTCTCTGCCTCCTGGGCCAGCTCCCGGAAATCCTCCTGGCTCTCACAACGTACGCCAGACAGCGTTCCTCTCATGTGCGTCGGGAGGTTAGTTAGGAAGATGTATTTGAAGAGGAAATCATCGTTGTCTGACCCCCTCAGCTGCAGCATGTCTTCCATTAGGGCGCCTGGCCTGTGTCCTCCTTGGTTGAGCAAAGCCAGGAGCCTCCTAGCCCTCTCTTCGGCTGAGGGCGTGAAAAACATGGTGAGGGCAGCTTTCAACCTGCCGTATTTGTCGCGGGCGGGTGGCTGCTGTACCAAGCTCCGCACGCACCGGGCTGTGCGGTTGTCGAGCCTAGCGATGACATGGTGAAACTTAGTGTCATCCGCCGTTACCCCTGCGAGCGCGAACTGTGACTCCGCTTGTAGGAACCACGACTGTGGGTTGTCCTGCCAGAATTCTGGCAGTTTGACGGCTACGGCGCTCGCTAGGGCAGACTCCAGCGAGTCCGGAACGCGGAGACCCTCTCCAGGCATTCTCCACGTCACCGGGTCAACAATGTGGGGAGCGTGGAATAAAGAAGCTGAATTGCTTTTTAATTCAGGTTTATTCAAGCATCACATCATCCCCAGCCTTCTCTCTCAAACGAGCAAAGAGGCTGAGCTACATCCAAGCTTCACATTTATAACATTTCACACAAAGGCTTTTCACACAGATGATTCACACAAAGGAAGAGTCACGTATCCCCGTCAAAACCCCCTATTGACATTTCTTCCTCTTCCAGACCTTCAGTCCCCCACCTGTCTCCCGGGGGTCGGGAAGTCCTTTCATCGTACCCCTGTCCTCTTGTTGTTCCCCGCAGGTGGTCCAGACCCATTGTCCCCTTCGGTCGTGAGGTCAATCTCCATATGTAATCTCAGCATCCACTTTATGCTTAAACATATGTAGGCACAAATACACGGGCTACAATGACAACATTTCTGCAGGGCCGATGCCAGTTTTGCTCTTGCGGATTGTTTTTCCCCCTACTTCACTAACAAATGCTTCAGTCTTGAGTTCCAACCCATCATCAGAGTATTATTGGTTGTGATGATTCCGTGCCCATCCAGGGTTTCTCAGCTAAAGGCATTAACTTCAGAGCTAACAGTGCTACTAGGAAGTTAGCTTATGAAGCATCCTTTATATTATTATTTTCTTTAAATTTCAATCACACTAATACACGTTCCTGTCTCCACGTGGCTCACTAATACACAGTTGATAAAGCTTGTGTCATTCTGGCTTGTTTTGTTATATTTTCACTGTGATGATGCAATAAACCATTAGCATTATCTTGGTTAAGCGGATAAAGGCGGTGGGTCTAACCGCATTAGAGCTTGCCTCAATGGGGAGAGGCTGATAGGCTGTCTGGCATTAGTTTAACTGTCAATCAGGTGGTTTTGATCACTGTTTTCTATAAATTCTATTCACTCCCACTGAATCCTTGTTCTTCTACTAACACTTGGCTATATACGTATGTCACTGGCTATGTTTACATGGACACGAGTAACCGGATTAAAAGCCTGGTCGGAATAAAAATGCTTCATGTAAACACGCCAATCTGAATATTCTAACCTGATCACGCTCACTCGGATCAAAATTTCATTCCGATTGAGAGGGGTGGGTTATGCTGATTGTTAATCCGAACAGTGCGCATGAAAACACTTATTCCGAACGTAGGGCAGAAAATATGTTTACTGCGCATGTCTGTACACTAGCCGCACGTCAACATGACGTATTTCCGCCTTAGCAGCAGCTAGCGGAAGACATAGCGGGAGTAAAACAAAACTGGTCTGTATCGTCCTGCTGTCTCCCTCTGTTTGTCATATGCAGAAGTATGTACTTGTAGCTTTATTACGGAGACCAGCAGAAGCTAAAGTACAGTCTGAATAACACAATACAGGTCAATTTCGACACGAAGCGGGGCTTGCTAACACCGGAAGTTGCTTCTTCTTCTACTATTTTCGGAATGTCGAAATGTCGACGTGTGCATGTCAAAATGATTTATTCCGTTCAAACGTGTGACACATGGAAATGCACATCCTAATTGGATCAGCTTTTTCAGGATCCATGTAAACAGTAAAATTCTGATCTGAATTGTAATCAGATTGATGAAATTTTGCCCATGTAACTGTGGCCATTCTCAAGGTGCATTCAGACCAAACGCAAAGTGAATTTTTCGTGCAGCACAGTTACATATAGAGTCAATGTAAAGATGCAAGTTCGTGTCCAAGCAAGTTGGTTTATTTCATTCATTCTTTAAGATGAATTTATGTTAGTTGGAACAGGTTCACTACCCAAGATAGGAGCTAGCCAGTTATGATTAACAAAAGTGAGGAAAGAGGTAGGGCGGAGTTAACTGCAGCTCTTTGGCATTTAAAGTGGCATGCACTGAAATAAACCTTTCTGAGGAAGGCTGCCAAAGATGAATCTCAATTATGCTGCCTGCAGTAATTAAATAATTAAAAGTAATTTGGTCAAAGTATGTCACAGACATTCATTAAGACCTGTGGAAACTGTCAAAATGTGGAAACAGTGCAGTAAATGGGACCTTTACAAAAGCTGCAAATTTGTGATTAAACTGAATCAATTTCCAAGAAAATGTTTACATTTATTAGAGAAAACACAAATTTATAAAGAAAAAAGTCACAAATTTTAAAGAATTTGTCCAAAATGCACACCCAAATTAACATTAAAAGCTGCAAATTTACAAGTGAAAACTCCCACATTATATAAAAAAAGATGCAAAATTCAATTTAAAAGAAGTCCCAAATCTACAAAAAGATAAAAAAAAGAAGAAGTTTGTATCAAGCTAGATTTTTATTCATTTAGTTAGCTGTTGAAAATAATTTCGGTGCAGAAACTGTTATGTTGGAGGCTGTTGGGGTTCCGTGAATGCAGCCTAATCCAGCCCAGCCGCTGAGGAGCCATTTTGGTCCCACCTAAAACAGACGGAGCCGCTTCACTTTGGGCCGCCGGAGATGGAAGAAACCGAACCAAGGGCGAGTATATTGTCCTCCCAAACTTGCTGAATCCCTCCGTGACAGAGCCAGCGGGGACAGTCGACGCCATGGCTCGTTTGTAGACTGGGGGTCTTTTTGGTGAAAGAAAGAAAAAAAAAAAAGGCTGTGGTGATTTTTGGAAGTGGCCTCCTCCTCAGCGGTAGTTTAGTTCGCTACACTGACTCAAACATCAGCGGATAGACGCACGCTGGTCTGGGTTTGCGCTCATAGACTATGGGCGATATGTAAATGTTTTTTTTTTGTTTTAAAAAAAAATAAGGTTATTATGCTGAAGTGTGTGTGGGGGTTTTTCGGCTCTCGATAGTTGGAAGTGCACAGCTCTTACACGTCCGGTCTGGTTTGAACACTGTCACGATCCATGCTGAGAGTTTCCCCGGAGAGAGCTGCAAAGAACGGACACATTTTCATTTTTGGCTGCCGGACGAAGGTCTGTGCTTTTTCCTCTTCGTTAAAGGAGGACTGTTAAAAAGATGTCAACAAAAACTCCTTTACCAACGGTCAACGAGAAGGTGACGGAAAGCGTAAGTATTTTTTTTTTTTTTTTTTTTTTTTTTTTTGCTGCTGTAAAATATCACAGCATTAGGATAAAATTGTGGCTGCTTGGTTTAATTTGTGTGTATTTATTGATATGGATGATGGCTAATTGTTTCACACTTTGTTGTAAACAAGCATATCCTCTACGTCAAACACGCCCTGTGATTTAGTTTTTCACTTGGTAGTAGTGATGACTTATTAACTCCTAATTATACATCGTGGTGTGTGTGTGTGGTGAGTTTTGACATTTTTGTTGGTATTAAGGACGGGCTCAGGACATTTAGGCCTGACCACGAACAAAAACTACATTACTTTGCTGGTTCTGGCAGGCAACAGTAGTTTCAGTTCGAGCTGCTGATTGGCTACTCCGGCTGTCGATCAAAGGATTCAACCGCTCCGCTTCCAAATATGGGCTTCCATTATTCCCGCCCCTTCGTGACCAACAGGATCTCCTGTGTGAGGGAACGTTGTCTTTTGGACTTCCGGTCAGGATCTTCACATTAAAGCACCTATTTGGACGCACAAAACATCTTTTTATCAGACAATATGCTCCAGAAAATTGGTACATTTCGATTCTGACATATTTTACTCTTTAAAAACAAAACTATTCACCTTATTCTTGAGGGTGCTGCTGTAGAAATGATTGTGGGGGCAACTTCCGGTTTCGGCAGAAATGTTAAACAAGTCAGCAAGAGTGGAGTAGTGTGGCATTTAAAATAACACTTTAAAAAGTGTTTCAAATTCATTTTAATATATAGTCCACATACCTGTTTTGCAGTCAAGTGGCAGCTAATTTCAGCACTTTATATTTTTATACACTTTATATGCACAATATTTTTGCATAGTTCTGGTACTTGTTGCTGCTGTTGGTGGTGAGAGACTCCTCACAAATAAGCACAGCTAAATCTGTGGCTTCAACAGCAATGCGTAGATCATGCATCATCACAGTCTGTCGGGGCAACAATGACTGTTTCATTTAGGTCTGATCAGATTCCTCCACGCAGCTCTGTCCTTCGCCCTCCGCTGCCAGGAACTCCTGACCTTGTTAACCCGGGCGACTTCCGAGCCGGTACGAGTTGCTTTCTGATTGACCATTTCATGAAACTGCTTGCAAAGTATTTGAGTACTGCTAGCTTTTGCTGGACTAGCGGCACATTCATGGCAGATAGAGGTATTATCAGTGGCAAGGACAGTCCAAGACAAACTGACTCCAGTATCTGTTGCAGTGACTGACCAGATGATAGGTTTGTTTATCTCTGCTCTTTGTGTAGTGCATGTCACGATGCACCGACTGGCAAAAGTCCACCACAGACCTTGTAACAGATTGGCTTATCTGCCAGGATGTCCAGACTCACCCCGTGTAACTGGGAGTGGTCCACCACAGACCTGGGACAGATATTGCTTTTAGTTCTGCCAGGATGCCCAGTTTCACCCTCCACACCCTTGGAAGGGCGAGGTTGCCGGTTGAGTCGCCAACGGCCCGACCCATGAGACAAGTAGTACCAGTTTTCATGGTTATCCAGTAGCAAGCAAACCAATGCCTGACCTGACATGGGTAGCTCATGCACTGAAAACTAAAAAGGATTGTTCGTGTGATCGGTGGTACAGACACAAGAGCACCAGGTATGTTTTCACTTGTGTGAATGTCACAGATCCATCCATCCATCTTCTTCCGCTTAATCCTTTTCGGGTCGCGGGGGGCTGGAGCCTATCCCAGCAACTTTTGGGCGAGAGGTAGGGTACACCCTGGATAGATCGCCAGTCCATCGCAGGGCCAACACAGAGAGACAGACAACCATTCATTCTCACAGTCATACCTAAGGACAATTTAGAATCCCCAGTTTTGAGGCCATTTAACCTAACTTGCATGTTTTTGGCATGTGGTAGGAAACCAGAGAAATCCCGGAGTAAACCCACGCAGAGAACATGCAAACTCCACACAGATCACTGTTGGTCGGGGGCTAGGATCGAACAAAGGATCCCCCAGCCAAGGGTTAGTTGCTGTACTGCCGCAGTGCTAACCACTCCGCCACCGCGCTGCCCAAAATCTGTCACAGATCCATTTATATATGTCACCAGATGCAAGGCTGCATGAAGTAAAAGAATTAAAAAAAAAAAAAATGGTAACAGCTTGCTTCCTAAGGCTTAATGATTTAAGAAAGATATCAAATAGTTTTGGGTTGGTTTTTTTTTGGCATTTGTTGCACTGCATTGGAACAATAGGGACTCAATATTATCAGCTTCAGCATGCATTAATTTTTAATTTATCACAAAATATAGATCAATACAATTTTGAACAATTGTCAGAAAAGGTCTGTACATGTTTAGTTAAATAACAAGAATTCATGGCATGACAGCAACATGAGCATTTTAATTTTGGGGTAAAACAAATAGCTGCAGCTGTCTATATTTACCCTGACATTAAAACACCCAAGCCCAGTGTTGTGGTTCTTTGTGGCTTTGACTAGATTCTACGTCTGCGCTAAGGTAAATTTGATTATGTTCAACATATTTTAACAAAATGCAACCAACTTTATTGCAGTGGAGACATTGATATTATCTCGGAGCTTTTCTTTACAGCGCTAGCATTTTAGCAGCGGCGCTAACTGATGGAGGTACTGTCTGCGAGGCCACTTTTTAAGGTCATCTTGTCATTCCTCGATAGTCGTGGGAAGTGGTATGATTATATTCCTCTTTGCATTTTTGATGCCGAAGTCATTGTTTTTTAACAAGGAAAAGTGTCCCGTTTCCATGACAACTCCACGTTCCAAACTAGTACCGCAAGTTACACACATAATTCACACAAGGCATCATGGGGGCTAGGAATAAGGTGGATAATCATTGCAAGAATAGAGGTCTTAAGTTGCAAGTTTTAATCACTTGAGGCTTACATAAACATAATTTTTGACTGATGGCCAAATTTACCCATATATTTGACAATTTGGGTTTTCAGTTTTGATATTTGGGTATTTTAAAACTTTTTTAATCTTCGGAAAAATCTATGACCTCACTTTCAACAGTACTTGTTTACCACATTATTAATACTTAATAACTTCCTCTGGAGATTGCATCACTGGTACTATATTTCTCTGTGTGATTTGACCACCACAATATCTATGGTCACAGTTATATGGACAGAGAAAGATATTTGATTAGGGGGGAACCACAAATGAGCCTTTTATGCAAAATTGAGCTAACTCTGTCTGAAGTGTTGGTGTAAAGGAGATCCATGTAATTATTTTTTTTCAGAATCAAATATTTTTATTTTAAATCTGTTTGCAAACATAAATAAACAGAAACCTATCTTCCTTCATTGCCTTTATCGTGTTCTAGGCTGATTTTACTTAAAGGAAAATGACACTCCTGGTCTGTCCTGATTGGCTGTCCATGTCCCATTACAGTACTGACAGAGAAGTAACTGTTCTACTTCAATATCAACCTTAACATGGCCAAATAATTCAGTGGGAGTCAAACTCCAACCCAAATACTACAGAAGTATAAAAATAGAAAAAAGGAAATTCTGCTGTTTTACACTGCTGCAATGCAAAAATGTGGTGCGACGGTACTGGCTGTCAAATTATTTATTTTTTTTTTGGGTGGGGGGTGGGCGTCAAGTATTTACACCAGTCCAATGCAGAAATTCTGGTGTGTGGAGGTCAATTTTAATTCCACTTCAACCACTTCAGGTAATATTTTTGGCAGACAGTTGCACAGATTAAGCATATTGGCCCCAAGCACTTTTTACATTATGGCCCTTAGCAATATCCATCCATCCATCCATCCATCTTCTTCTGCTTAATCCTTTGGGGTGGGGGGGGGGCGTCTAGAACCTATCCCAGCATCTTTGGGCGAGAGGCAGGGGGTACACCCAGCCTGAATCGAAGCCCAGCTGCGAGGCCCAGCGGAGATACTACCAGGCAAGCGGCTATTTGTTGACGGGGCTCAGCAGAGATTTCACCCAGGCAGACGACGGTAGGTGGCGGTGCCTAGCGGAGGATTTACCGTGACCTCAGCGGAGCTCGGTGGCAGCGGCGGTGTGTGACGAGACTCGGTTGGAGGAGCGGGACGGGAGACCAGTTACGGCGACTATGAGCAACGAGACCAGCAACGGAAGGGGCTAGTTGGCTAGCTGAGGCCCAGCTGGATTCGAGGACGATCGGATCAGATTCTGGCGATATAAGCAGAATTTATTTTACTATCCACAGATTTTCCTTTTCCTTCTTTCCAAGAAGAACTGAAGATGGCTGCCACCGGATTAAAAAGTGGGCTGATGGGCACCACTAATAAGCCTTCTCTACTTCCTCTTCGTTTTGTCTTTGTGTGTCTGGACCTGCAACAAGAAGGATTTTCCGACAAACTCAACCAAAGGTGAAGTTAAAAAGTTTTATCTGTATGGATTTGGGCTTGGACATCTCACCCTACACTCTATGTGGTCTTTAAAAGCCCTGAGCAAAAACTTCCAAATTAAGGCAAACATGGCTGTTAAGCAAAAATCACAATATGGCAGAGGATATACAGTTAAAGTTCTGTTAGTTCTGCTACTTCTGGCAGGAGATATTCACCTTAACCCTGGACCTGCCACTATTAAACAGCAGACCACTGGGTTAGCACAAAACCGAGCTGTACAAAAGCAAAAACAACATTTATTTTTCCAAACTGTTAATCATGCACGAGTTCTTTGGGACACCAAGGCTAAACCAAAGGGGATCCTCGGCGGTCATTTAAACATACGGAGCATAATCCCCAAAAGAGATGAGATTTCGGTGTTGCTGTTGGACTCAAATCTGGACTACCTTTGTCTCTCAGAAAGCTGGCTACACAGTAACATAGACACTAATATGATCGATATTGTGGGCTACCAGTGTTTTAGAAAAGACAGGCAGGTAGGGAGGGGAGGAGGTGTTTTAATTTACATCAAAGAGAAATATAAATGTCAACTGGTTGATTTGAATACTTCACTTGAATGTTTAGCTGTTAATGTATGTCTCTCTCCGGTAATGAATTTCAACATTGCAGTAGTGTACAACCCACCGTCACACAACTCTTCCTTTTATAATGAATTAAGTGATCTGGTTAAACAATTTGAGAAGAACAGAGAAACAATAATTCATGGTGACTTTAATATCAACTGGTCTGATAAAAAAGACAAACAAAAACTGAAAAGCCTCATGACTAAATTTAATTACCAGCAAATCATCAAAGGACCCACCAGGATAACCAAACAATCCAGAACACTTATTGACATGGTATTTACTAATAAACCAGAACGAATAACCAGAACCTATAATCTTGTAACTGGTCTCTCAGATCATAACATGGTTCTTGCTGTCAGGAAACTTACTAAAAAGCGACTACAGTATTTTGGGGGAGTCGATATTGACAAATCAAATTTTATTATCCCCAAATCAAAAAATGAGGAGTTTGAACATTACTTAGAGAATCAAAATTGGGAGCAGCTCATGGCAACATGTGAAGTAGATGATTGTTGTAATTTTATAACTGCAACAATCACAAAGTCTATAGAAAAATTTTCAAAGCAAATTAAAAGTAGACAACAGAAGATTAGCCTACCATGGTTAAATAATGAAATAAGAAAACTTATGAAGAGGCGAGACTATGCACTGAAAACATCACTAACCTCCAAACTACAAAATGATCACCTTGTGTACAAAAGTTTAAGAAATAAAGTGGTACATGAGCTGCGAAAATCAAAAATATCTTATTACAATAAACTGATAGATCATGCAAAGGGTAACAACAGTTCCCTATGGAGGCATTTAAATAACTTAACTAATAAAAAAAACGATCAGAAGGGGGTAAAGGAACTTAGAATCAATGGCAAGACCGTCAGTGACAAGGCTACTTTGGCAAATGAATTTAATTCACACTTTGTGGGCTCTGTGGAAGACTTAACAAAAAATTTTGTGCTGCCAAATGTGCTCAACAACACAAATTCCATACTCCCAACAGATACTTTTCACATCGATGAGGTAAATGAGAAGTTAATTGCTGGTATTGTTAAAACACTGTCAAACTCAAAAACTAGTGATATCTACAATATGAGCACCTCCTTTCTCAAAATGCACAGCAAAATATTAATCAAACCACTGACTCATCTCATTAATCTCTCCATTAGGTCTAGTACATTTCCATCTGGCTGGAAAAAAGCTGTCGTCATACCAGTTCATAAATCAGGCAGTAAAGACGATATATGCAATTACCGCCCAATCTCTATCTTACCAGTCCTATCTAAGGTTCTTGAAAAAGTTGTAGCTACACAGCTGATAGACTACTTACAAGACAGTCAACTTCTTCATCCACATCAATTTGGTTTTAGACCAGGATACTCAACAGAAACAGCAAATTGTTGCCTTATTGAAAACGTCAAACAGTCCTTGGACAGGGGTAATGTGGTAGGAGCTGTTTTTCTAGATCTCAAAAAGGCTTTCGATACTGTAAACCACAGTTTGCTTTTATCCAAAATGGTATCTTTTAACTTCTCCCCAAATACATTAGAATGGTTTGCATCTTATCTCCAGAATAGAGAACAGTGTGTAAAAGTTCACCAGGATAAATCCTCATTTTTAAACAACCGCATGGGTATCCCACAAGGGTCCATTCTTGGTCCTTTACTTTTCAGCATTTTTATTAATGACTTGCCGTTACACTGCTCAGCTGCAACATGCCAACTTTATGCAGATGATGCAGTTATTTACACAGCTGCCAAGACTCCAGCACAGGCTGCAGATGTACTGTCTACAAGTATGGTTGATGTCCAAGAGTGGCTCCTCAAGAACCATCTATTGCTGAACCTTCAGAAAACAGTCTCAATGTGCTTTTCAATCAAAAAATGTAACCTGCAACATTTTAAAGTTAATATACATGATCATGACATCAGTTTAGCTACAGAATTCAAATACCTTGGCATTGTACTAGATCCTCAACTCAAATTTAATCTTCATATAAAGAAAATTTCAAAAACAGTAAAAAAAAAATCTGAACTGCTTTAAATTAATTAGATATTACATACCTTACGAAGCAGCTGCACTGTATATGCATTCTATGGTTTTTTCTCATATATCATACTGTTTGACAGTCTGGGCTCAAGCAGCCCCTTCCACAATAAGACATATAGGTTCATTATATAATCAAACCCTAAAAATCTTGGACAAAAAGCCCATTAGGTGGCATCACTGTAATGTTTTAAAAAAATACAACCTATTGAGTTTTGAGAGCTTCATTGACCTCTGTCTTCTGAAATTAACGTTCAAATGTTTCCATAAATCAGCACCCGAGCCACTTGCTGGTTTCGTCCAAAGACAGGACAGCAGCAGAGCCACCAGGAGTTCTGTTAACAATAACTGTAAAATATTCCACCGCAGAACCACATTTGGACAAACAGCTTTCTCTATAAAGGGCAGTCACATCTGGAACACAATGCCAAATGAAATTAAAATAATAACGGACTTTAAAACATTCACTAAAAATGTTAAAAACTGGCTGAAAAATAAACAAGAATGTACTCATGTATGAATTATTTGTCTGCAAAGTGAGAGTGAATGAAGGGAAGGAATAAATGTGTTTGTTTATAGTGAGTGACAGAGGGAGGAAGGCCTGAAATAGGCAAATGTGAGTTATGTTATGTGTTAAATGTGAGTCAGGCTGTTATATTTGTGTATTTATAATATTTATGTTAAAGGTGAGTCAGGCTGTTATATTTGTGTATTTATAATATTTATAATATTTATAATTGTGTATTTATAATTCTTCTGCATTGATGTATGTGGTTATTGTGTATATTTTTATCTTGATTCTTTTTTCTAAAGCCCATCCAGGGACAAGAGTTGCAAATTAGCTAATAGCTATACACTCTATGTGCAACACATCAGATTGATTGTCTTTGATTAATTGTCTATGTTTATTGCACTGTCCCTGTCAAATAAACTAATCTACTACTACGACAGTTCCCCAGTCCATTGCAGGGCCAACACAGAGAGACAGACAACCATTCACTCTCAGTCATACCTAAGGACAATTTAGAATCCCCAGTTTGATGCCAGTTAACCTAACTTGCATGTTTTTGGCATGTGGGAGGAAACCGGAGAAATCCCAGAGTAAACCCACGCAGACACGGGGAGCGCTCTGCAGAGCGTGCCCAAATGCCAAGTCACGTTTCGTTACCTTGTATTCATACATGTGTAATGACAATAAAGTTGAATCTCATCTCATCTCGTGTGGGCTGCACGGTGGCGCAGTGGTTTAGCACTGTGGCAGCACAGTTTTACCCTCGGCCGGGGGATCGCGGGATCATGAGATCGTGGGTTCGATCCCAGCCCCCGACCAACAGTGAGCTGTGTGGAGTTTGCATGTTCTCCCCGTGTTGCGCGGGTTTACTCCGGGATTTCTCCGGTTTCCTCCCGCATACCAAAAACATGTAGGTTTAGGGTGCTCGCGCACGCAGCGACCAGCAGCCGGTGGCTTGTCACCAGACTGCAAACCAAATCTACCTACGGGTACAAATAAGTAACAAAAAAAAAAAAAAAAATCTCATCTCAACATGCAAACTCCACACAGATCACTGTTGGTCGGGGGCTGGGATTGAACCCAGGATCCCCCAGCCAAGGGTGAGTTGCTGTGCTGCCACAGTGCTAACCACTCTGCCACCACGCTGCCCCTGCCCTTAGCAATATTACATTACAAAGTGTTTTAAGTTCTCCATGAACATCAGATGCGATGCTTATGCTAGCTGTTTTGGCTATTGTTACATCCATTTTTAAAATTATGTATATTTTTTTTTTTTATAAAGTCCAGGAATTAAGTTGCCTTGATCACAGGATCTAATTGGTCCAGTGTACAGTCATGCAGCGAAAGTCTGAGATCAAAGTTTTGGTGGATGTTTTTTCACTTGAATGAACGTTCCACAATGATGTGTATATGCTAATAAACCCACTGAACCTGTTCAAATTAATTTTTATAACCCCCTGATGAAAGTCTCCACTTGGTAATAGGGTTGAAACGATTAGTCAACGTTGTCAATAATGTCGACAATAAAAATTTGTTGACAGATTTTTATTGTCAACAAATCCAAAACATCCTTAATTAAACATCCCAAATGTTTAATTAAAAAATTTATATGCATGCTGCATAGGGCTGTCGCGATAGAGGAATTTCCCCTGCGGTGACGGTGGACAGCTTAACACCGCGGTATTATTGCAGATGTTTTTAGGACCCTGTGGACTCGTAATTTAAACAGGGTTTATAACTTCAGAATCAGATTTATTGCCATTGTTCATGTAGTACACAAACTAGGAATTTGTCTCGGTGCAATGCTGCAACATTAAACATGATAAAATAAAAGAAATAAACTATACATGCAATAAAGTGTAGAATAAGAGTGAGTAATACTAGTCAGCAGTTTAAATATATTAGCGAGCAGCAGATAATGTGGAGAACCATATAGTGCAGTCGGTAATGCAGGAAGAAAACAGTGATGATTGACATGAGTCTGGTTGAGCTGCTGTACATAGTGCACGAGAGTCAATAAGTCACTTAGTGTTCAGCAGTCTGATGGCAGAGGGGAAGAAGCTGTTCATGTGACGGGAGGTTTTAGTCTGGATGGACCGAAGTCTTCTACCTGAGGGGAGAGGGGCAAACAGTACGTGACCAGGGTGTGAGGGATCGGCTATGATCCGGCCAGCACGCCTCCGGGTCCTGGAGATGTACAGATCCTGGAGAGACGGGAGCTTGCAGCCGATCACCTTCTCAGCAGTGCGCACGACGCGCTGCAGCCTTAGTCTCTATGTGGCAAATGAGGGAAGCTGTGAGAGTTTCACTGCAGCTCCGCTCTCAACTTCATATGCGTGTGTGACAACTGTGCGGCACTCCACTCTTTCTACAGGCATGAACTGCTGATTCTGTTTAAAAAAAAAAAGAAAAAAAAAGAAGAGAATTTTCATAAAGCAGTGGTGGGAACTATGGGGTATGTGGACTGGAGACTGCAGCGACATTCAGCTTATTTAAGCAGGACAGTCTCCGTACAGGACCCTGCGTGGCTCTTGTCTCCGTGATTTTTGCTGCTCTCCGAAAAATCACATTCAAACAAGCTGCTCTCGGCGCTCATACACAGGAGCATACACAGTCAGGATCATACACACTCTACTCAGAAGGAATTAACACGCTTTGTGCCCTTTCAGTGCTCACTGTCAGGGCTGTATTTAACAAGGAGTCCAAACGCTTTCACCACTAACTGCCTGCTGGAGTCCATTTGGAAAGAGTGCCTCAAATGGTGCTGCCGGCGGCGGCAACACAGTCTGCTGTGGAAGCTTCTGGAGTACTGGGTGCAAACATGCTGTTGGCAATAAAAATACACTTCATTTAGCAATTTATTTAATCATCAATAGGGGCACATAAGTGAACAATGAGATATAGCCACACACACAAAAAAAAGTGAACACCATGGTTGGTCATTTTCCTCTGTGGTAGGCGTGTCCATAGTGCAATATTACATAATTGCGGTTATCGTGACAGCCCTAATGCTGCAGAAATGTTCATTTGTAACTGCAATGCACGACCGGAACTGCTGAGGCCCGTAGTGCCTCTGTTGTCCGGCATGCATGAACAATTTCCAGTGAAGAAGACGAGCACAGCACGGCGACAAGAAAAGATAAACAAGTCGACAAAGTTTCTGTAGTGTGGGAACATTTCACAGAAAACAAAAAAAATGAAACGAGTAAAATGCAGATTTTGCAAGGCAGACCTTTCCTATCATGGCAGCACTACAGTGATGCACGAGCAACTGAAACAACAGCACCTGGGAGCTGCAACATTAAAGGCTGCTTCTGCTTGGTAAGTTTTAGTGAGTAAAAGTTAGCGCCGCTTATTTTCAATGGCCAACTGTTTCAAGCTTTAGAAAAATGACAGTACTGTTAGTATGTGCTGTTTATGTTGGCTTACCGGTTTGACAATAAGCTCTCTGGTTGCTGAGGGCTGAGATGTTTTAAGTCATGGCTAACGTGTTGAATGCAGTAAATGACTGAATTACAGGAGTTGCCATCTCTTTTTCATCTTCGTTAATATTAGCCCTCATTCTGAATATTAGTGCATCTGGGTTAATTAGAATATCCCAATTTGTAATTTAATAAATAAAAACCTAGAACCATGATCATCAAAATTAAATGGCTTGAAGTATCACTCTTAAAGGAAACCTGTACTAGTCATGATAACATTAATCGTGCTTTAGGTATTACTTACAAACCAAAAATGTGTTTATTCAGTAAAAATAACTCTCTAGAGTCAGTATACTGAATAATTTTATCCATGAAAACTGCTCGGTCAAAAAAAATGGGGAGCAGCAGTCGCTGGCCGGAATTGACGTACACTCATTGTTTCCGGCTTTACCGTGGATGAGGAATGCGTTTACCATGGACGGACGAGTAAATGCATTCAGCAGATGCTCAGTGGGTCAAGATCCGAGTTGAAAATGGTGCAAACTCTGCACGGATGTATACTGTACAAACTGTCCTTGGAAATCGCCTTCATTGATGGCATGATTTGCAGGTACCTCCGGGGACCTGATGAACAGGCAAGTTCCCAGTCAAGGAACTTCAGAACACGTTGAATAAATCTTGATGTCGTAGAATTTTATTTCATTAAATTATATGCGGGTAGATTTGCTTGTACATGATTGTAAACAATTGCATAAATTTATGATGTTGAAACTTTGACTGCTATATGGCAGCCCACTCAATCACCCAAAGCAACGACTGTGCGTCACTACCGTGCTGAAACTGGCCATGAAGGAGGCAAGATGTTGCTGACCATGACTGACTGACAGAGCAGTGACTTGAAACTTGTGCGTATTTGAGAAGGAATCATGACCAAAATTACTGGACGGAACCACTAGTATCATATTTGATCCTTTGAAATAGCTTTTGATTAAAATTCACTACAGGTACCCTTTAAGTGCAGTGAATACTGAATATGAAATTTACCTTTCTGAATTATCCATCCATCTATTTTCTACCTCTTTTCTGGAGGTCTGGGTCACAGATGCAGCAGCTCAAGCAGAGAAGCTCAGACTACCCTCTCCCCGGCCACCTGCTCCAGCTCTTCAGAGAGGATACCAAGATGTTCCCAGGCCAGCTGGGAGACGTAGTCTCTCCAGCATGTCCTGGGTCTTCCCCGGGGTCTCCTCCCAGTGGGACGTGCTCGAAACGCCTCAAGTGCCCCCCCGGATTGTCACCTTATAGTGGTGGGGGGAGGGTTGTGTGCCCTAGTGATCCTAGGAGCTATGTTGTCTGGGGCAATTTGCCTCTGGTAGGGTCTTCCAAGACAAACTGGTCTGTGATAAACTGTTATATAACCTTACACTTGTGATCATACAGCTTTTTTTTTGTATTTAGCTCTGGAAACTGCTTATAAAATGTTATAGTAAAACAAGGACTGACAACAAGGTGATTTTCCAAGGTGTGCAGGCTTGAACAGTGGGTGAGGTAAAATATGCACTAGAGCCCCAACAGGAAGCTGAGATGGCGGACATGAGAAATAATCACGATTAATTGAAGAAATAGTCATTGGATTAGTCGACTACCAAAATAGTCATTTGTTGCAACCCTACTTGGTATTGTCCTACCATCAGAAACGCACTGCAGCATAAATGATAAAAGAAGTGCTCATATTTAGGATAATGCTATCCTGAAGACCTTCTACGATTTGGTGGTGGCATCAGCCATCACTTTTGGAGTGGTCTGCTGGGGCAGTGGCATCACAGCAGCCGATAGGAAGAGACTGAACAAACTGATCAAGAAAGCTAGCTCTGTCCTGGGGCAATGCCTTGACCCAGTGGAGGAGATGGGAGAGAGAAGGATGGTGGCTAAGCTGTCATCTCTGTTGGAATCTGAGTCCAACCCTATGCAGGACATACTGAACACACTGAGGAGCTCATTTAGCAGTAGGCTACATCATCCTAGGTGCGCGACCGAGAGGTTTCGCAGGTCCTTCCTACCTACAGCTGTCAGACTTTATAACCTAAGCAGGGCTGCGCGCAGAGATAGCAAAAAAACGTGAAGACCGAATGGTATTGAATGCAAAAGACGCAATAGACTTACACAATGGTCCCCTCCAGTATATACAACTAGGACAGTATCGGTCGCTACGGAGGGTGACAATGTGTATGGGTACATATTCATACTATGTAGGATAACTAAGTAGACGGTTATGCTGTTTATTCCATCTAGCTACAATGCTCTGTACTGTGTGTGTGTGTGTGTGTGTATATATATATATGTGTGTGTGTGTGTGTGTGTGTGTACATATGTATATTGACTGCTCTTATTTTCTTATCTTCTAAATTATTGCTCTGAGTGTTGCTATCCCTGTGTTGTTGCAATCCTGGAATTTCCCCATTGTGGGACTAATAAAGGCTAATCTTATCTTATCTTATTCTTAACCAATAGAGTTTAAGCATGCATGCCACTGTGAGCAGGTAGTTCGGGTTTGCAGTTCACTTAATGAACACAGTTACAAAATTTTTGAAACCTTGCATAGGAATCTGATCAGACCTAAATGAAACAGTCATTGTCACCCACAACAGACTGCTATGATGATGGTGATGATAGGTCTCCTTAATGTTGGCAATAAAAGGCAAACACATGACACTCATTATTTTGAAGTTGTTTAGGGTGACTTGTGACTTGTTTGAAGTATAGTCCAGTCTTTATTTGATCTGCTGTATTACACTGACCCGAGAATCAGTTGTTACCTTCTATATACTTGAGATAATTTTTTTTATTCCAAGCTTCTTTTCTAATGTGGTTTTTGGAACACGTGGTATTTTAAACAGGACTAGAGAGAGAGAGAAATCCTTTCTGTAGTGTTTTTGTTTTTTTGTTTTTTTTTAATCACAAGATCCCTGAGGAGGTTCTGGAGTCAAACCACTTGAATGGTAATATTCTTTAAGGTTATGTATGATAAATCAAGTGCCTCTTACACTAACTTCAATGTTCCTAACTTCACTGTTGATGTAGCAATTAACCATGTAGTTGGAGTAAATGATCTCATCCTAAAGACATCCCCTTTTACATTTACTGCCTTTATTTATGACAAAAAGCAAAATGTAAGTTTTCTTCATTTAACTTTAGCTTAGATATACATAGCCGTTTCTCCCCGCGTCCCATCCATGTAGCTGAACATGTAATGTCTACATCTATCATCAGAATCACATGACTCATTGCAGCAGCAGAGTTGGCTGGAGATAAAGCTTCTACTGCAAAGAAAGAACTCCAGTTGATAAGATCTGGTCAGATGTTAATGATTAGCAGGCTTTAAAAGAAAACCAGTGGAAAAAAGAAATCACTGCTACACTAAGTTTATGCTTAATGTAATAATACGTCATTTAAGATTTTTGTAATGTATGCACAATTGCTGCTTTTTTATTTTTACAAATATTGTATTCATAGCATGCTCTGTTGCCTTGTGATCGACTTTTTAAGGCAGTAAGATAAAGGTAAAAAGTAACCTTTGGTTTTGGTGTCAAGACAGATGGGACACCCACCCATGCTCCCAACTTGGACAAAGAAACTGCCCGACAGCCTTTATTTTGAAAGGCTAGGGAAAGATTTCCAGTTTGGTGGGTTGTGTGTAGCTGGTTTGACTGAGATCAGTGCACTCCCTCTCCAAGTCTCTGTGGTTATCTGGGACTCAACTGAGTTGGGAAAGTCTGGTGTTGTGGGAATTTCTATGGGCTTTGTCGGCTGGTGGGGTTTTCCTGCTGAAACATGACGGGCTCCCAGGCTGCCAGGAGACACCGTAGTTTTGTGAGTAACCACTGAAAAGTAAAGGGTTAAACTCAAAGTGGAATATTTAATTTTTTCTGACAGTTGGAAAAATGGAAATTGTGGTAAGCCCTGTATTTGTGTGCTTTATATTTAACAAAATGAGTTGTTGAATTCCTAAAGTGTTTCTATTGATTGAAATTTTTTTTTTCTTATTTAATGTAAAATATTCAGTGACTGTATCCTGATCAGTGATATATGTATTGCTCCTGCAATCATTTCAGAACTTCTAAAATATTCCTGTAGTGTCTGATAAAAGGCATCTGTGTGTACTATTAAGTTTTTTGCTCAACAGTTCCAATTAAGTTTTTTTTTTTTTTCTGACCTTGCCTTATTGCAGTATTTAGTGTTATACATGCCTTAATACATGAATTCTGTGACATCTAGAGGTTTCTGATTTTTATCAATGACTCTGTCTGCTTGGTGAATGGGGTCAGCCAGGGTGGGGTGGGTGAACCTCGGTGGAGAGAAGTGAACCTAACATTTGTTAATGAGGCATCAGTTGGGTAATTGATAGTGAAGCTGCACCAGTTTGTCTAGTTTATAGGACACAGAACACCCCCATTAATGTTTCCGACACATTTGTTCCCTTCACCAACCACAGTGAGCAGTCTGAGCTTATTCTGACAGCACAGGACAGAAATGTGCTGTCAGCTAAAGTCTTCATTTTGTCTTGGAGCGTTTTTAATTCAACTTCATTAAATCATTTCGGGACAGATTTTTCCACTAGTCTGTCAAATGGGGGGGGCACTCAGATGAAATCGGAATGATGTTTAAAGAGGAAAATATATGTGGAATTTGTGTATATTGTTTAAACTGTAAAAACCAGTTGGGTCAAGTTACAGTATGTGCTCAATTTGTTTTTCTTCATTTAACCTTTGTTTAGCCAGGCAAGACAGATTAAGAGCACATTCTTATTTACAACTGTGGCCAACTTTATGACTTACACCACGGTCATGACCCTCTATCTTCCACAAACCTTTTTTTTTTTTTTAGTTTGTTTATGACTTCACGCTGTGCTTGACATCCTGTTTTTAGAAACTGCACATACCCATCACAGGATATGACTGAACTTCTTCTACAACATGGTACACTGAGCACCTTTAAAGCATAGAAGTAATTCATAGTGCTTCAGCTGTTTTCACAATTGTAAACGGCATCATCTTTTTGAATGCTTCACTGATGCAGTCTAGGGTCAATCATTTGCTCTGTTTGCAGAGGGAAAGAAACCTGTGGACTCGCATAAAAGTCAACAGATCTTGAGCAACATTGTTAATTGTCTCGTGATCAATGCACTTTATTTGTTATGTGCATTATAGCTCTGAAATGTATCATTCCAGCATGGTCGGAAAATGCATACTGGTAGTGGAGCAGTCATTATGTTTGGTTTAATCAGTAATAATGTCACAATAACCAGCAGCCTTTTATATTTTGTTCGTGATTTACAAAAAGCCATGAGTGGTCTTCATGCAGTGACACGATCTGCCAAGTTGTTGTTCATATAGTACAAAAATGATTTAATATTTAACACTGTTAGTATAGATAAACAGATGAAGTCAAAAGATAATGAACCTCCCACAACTACATCCGAATCATATTCTGGATCGACTCAAGTATCACATAACTTCTAAATTGGTAGAATTTTCATGCACATCCACTCATTAGATTTAGCATAATTCAGCACACAGGCTGGAATGATCATATAACCTTCTTGGCTGTAATAATATTTAGTAACGAGAAGCCTGCAGTACAACAAGTCATTGCACACAGTTTTCAAATTGCAAGGTAAGAAGGCTGCATATACTAGCATTGCTGACATTAGCACCCCTAGATGCTAATGTCACTGCATTCCAGTGGGAGATGAGGTACATCTGTGACGTCTGATTCTAGTGCATTTGAAAGTTTGGAACCCTAGTGTGACTGTTTTTGTTGAACCCCTGCAACTACCCAGGAGTTTTGTGCTCAGGAGAAGAAGAGGTTACTTCCTTTGTCTGAATTCAGGTCTTTAAATATCATGTGGGGTTTTTTCCTCCGTAAAGTTTGAATTCCAGCAGTTTAACTTGAGTCACTGCTATTGCATGGAGAAATCCAACTATTCAACTTTAAACTATTCAACAATTGGCACCCATCTAATTGTGTATTTCTTTTCCACAGCACACATCTCACAGCAATGGCCGTATGGAGATTGGCACACGGTCGGGCCGGACTGGTGTGCGATCCCGCAGCTCAGAGGAGCCACAGCAGCCCCACGTCGGCAACTACCGACTGCTCAAAACCATCGGCAAGGGAAACTTTGCCAAGGTCAAATTGGCCCGGCACATGCTCACTGGCAGAGAGGTGAGATATACAAATGTTCATGAGCACAGACCAAATTATTTTGGGAGTCTCCCAAATTAGTTTTGAACTGGGATACCCCTTTATCATGTCAAATACACTACCGTTCAAAAGTTTGGGGTCACTTAGAAATTTCCTTATTTTTGAAAGAAAAGCACTTTTTTTTCAGTGAAGATAACTTTAAACTAATCAGAAATACACTCTATACATTGCTAATGTGGTAAACGACTATTCTAGCTGCAAATGTCTGGTTTTTGGTGCAATATCTACATAGGTGTATAGAGGCCCATTTCCAGCAACTATCACTCCAGTGTTCTAATGGTACAATGTGTTTGCTCATTGCGTCAGAAGGCTAACGGATGATTAGAAAACCCTTGTGCAATCATGTTAGGTCTGCAATGCTGTAATTGCTGCAAATGGAGGATTCTTTGACGAAAGCAAAGTTTGAAGGAAAAAATTATTTCAAATAAAAATCATTATTTCTAACCTTATCAATGTCTTGACTATATTTTCTATTCATTTTACAACTCATGGTGGTAAATAAGTGTGACTTTTCGTGGAAAACACAAAATAATTGTCTGGGTGACCCCAAACTTTTGAACGGTAGTGTATGTTTTAAGATACTTTAACAAGTCCTCGGGTATTGAAAGCTTTCTTTTTTGCTTCTGTTTGAGCAATTTGAAACTTGAAACAACCCAAATTAAGTCTAAAATTTGTTTTGCTATCTGGGACTGAAGTGCATTACCATTTAAAACACACAACTTCATTGCGCTAACTCTTTTTGGCGGTAATGATTGTTTTCCTTGCAGTTCATTGCAGTTGAACATTGGGTTTGTTCATAATTGATGAACTGACAGAGCAAGCCTCTGTACGCGGCCTGCAGCATTCAAAGAAGCAACACTTTTTCCCCTTCAATCCCCTCTTGATTATTTTATGTATTCAGAAAGCTGCATTTTGCTAAAGTTACACTTTCACTGGGGACACAAGCACTTTTGCATTGCTCTCCAGTTGGCTTTAAAGTCTTGAAAAACGTATTCACTTTGAGCTGTTGTCTCTTCATTTCAGTGCCATATTCCACTTCCTCTTTTTCACACTTCTTTTCTGCCTAGCTCAATTTCAATTCATTTTATTCTCCACAGGTGGCAATTAAGATAATAGACAAGACACAGCTGAACCCAAACAGCCTTCAGAAGGTAATCTACTCCCCCTTAATTTCTCTTCCCCTTCTGTTATACTGTGTCTGGATTTATTTACTAATTCATGAACCGCAACAGATTTGGTATTAATTGTGTAAATGGGAATCGGGGCATGCTGGCACAGCGCTTGTTCTCCATATAGCTTCATGTTTTTAGTGTGAGAGGCTACAGCAGCATGGATTAATTAGTTGATGGTTTAGCTTGATGTTGTATGTTCCACTTTTCAAGCATGAAGCTGAAAAATGAGATTTTTAGAGAATTTATGTTTAATCTTTGTCATTAAACAAATACAGAAAGGAAAGTATTTATAGACTTATAAGGTTTGTCCTCTTGAATGTGTTTTGCTGGTGTTTTTTTTTATCAGTTTATCTTTAAGAAAAGCAATATATGATTCTTTCTATCTTTTCCCATTCATACTACCCTATTTTCTGCAACCGGGAGTGACAGTTTCACTCTCTGTATTAAGTGAATCGGGAAGCGGCTTCACTGGTAAAATAGAAATTTTCACAGCCTGGGTCAGTGCTCCTTTAGCTACTTGATGAATAGGAGTTTCACATTAGTTTGAAGTCAGCAAGTTAAGAATGAGTTTCCCATTGCCCTGTTTTGTTTTCCTTTTTGTGTACAATCATCAGCAGTGGATACATGTTTGTGTATTTGTGGCCATTTTGACCGATGCTGCTGTGCGTATTATGTTAGCCCCTCGCCCTGGGAGTTGGAGCAGTATCGATTTGACTTTACTTGTCGGATGAGAGGGGACGAGACAGCAGCTGGTGTGGTGATGTTGGGTGTTAAACGAGCCGCTCGGCTCCCCTCTCCCTTGTCCCTCTCAGCGGTCGGCTAGTGGTTTTCCATCAGTTTTTCCAAGCTCCATTGATTGCAGCCTTTGTTTCTCAGAGGCCCAGGCCCTTTGGCGTTGGCTGTGACACTACGCTGACAGAAAAACACTGAGTCATGACGGCGCTGTTCACAGAAACACAAAGCGTGAGGCCTCTGTTGGCAATCCTTGTTGTTTTTAGGTTACTGCTGTCACAGTCAAGAATGAAAACTCTTTTTTAGGTGCTTGTCAGGTTATTTTTCTTGCATCCCAGAAGAGGGTTTGATTTCTTTTAATGCCATTTTAAGGAATGAGAACAAGCTGCCAGAAAGGAAACTACATTTAAAAACTTTTTTTTAGTGCTTTTTCATGATTGAGCTGTTAAATGTAACCATTCCAGTCAGGTTTCTATTTATAATTTTACTTTGATTTTTTTTTTCCCCCCGATTTGTTATGCACTATAGAGTTATTGAAGAAAATCAGCAAATGAGTCAGGCATGTAGATTCTTTATTTTTTTTTACCTTTCTTTTTTTCTTTTTGTCATGGGGGTCTAGCAAGTTATTAAAGTTCTTGTCGTCATCATAGCAGTCTGTCGGGGGCGACAATGACTGTTTCATTTAGGTCTGATCAGATTCCACCACGCAGCTCTGTAATTCGCCTTCCGCTGCCAGGAACTCCTGACCTTGTTAACCCGGGCAACGTCCGAGCTGGTATGAGTTGCTCTCTGACTGATCATTTCATGAAACTGCTTGCAAAGCATTTGAGTACCACTAGCTTTTGCTGGACTAACGACACATTCATGGCAGATAGAGGTATTATCAGTGGCAAGGACAGGCCAAGACAAACTGACTCCAGTATCTGTTGCAGTGACTGACCAGATGATAGGTTTGTTTATTTCTGCTCTTTGTGTAGTGCGTGTCACGATGCACCGACTGGCAAAAGTCCACCACAGACCTTGCGACAGATTGGCTTATCTTCCAGGATGTCCAGTCTCATCCCGTGTAACTGGGAGTGGTCCACAGTCACTTAATTCAAATCTTTGCTGCTCTCACACATATGTATTAGCAGCTGATGTGACGCTGCTTAACTGGTTCTGTCAGTGTAAGGCTGACTATAGCCTTTGTTCCTCATGGGTTTGTTTTGGCTTAAATAAATCTATAAGTAAATAGAACGGATTGATAGCATTGTATAGTGTATGTATTTGTGTTACATCAGCAGTTTCCAACTGTGCCAGTGTTTATTCAGAGCTTACCAGTGTAACTTGAACTATAATTGTTGCATGTCATTGAATACATTTTAGGCTAATTGTACATTTGTCTAAAATGTGCTGTTTTTTTTGTTTTTTTTTAACTTGGGTTTTCTTAAAAACTACAGTGATTTTATTTATATGACTGAACAGTTACTCATATATAGTTGAACAATGATAATGCTGGCCTTTGATACAGTTTTAAAGGGCATTCACTTATATAGCGCTTTTTCTCATCTCTAGATGACCAAAGCGCTTTACAGATCCTGCTATCCACCCATTCACACACACACACATTCACGCACTGATGGCAGCAGAGCTGCCATACACAGGCGCTAGCCTGACCCACCAGGAGCAACTGGGGATTCAGTGTCTTGCTCAAGGACAGTTCGACATGCAGACTGCAGACAGAGCAGGAAGTGAACCACTAACCCTCTGATCAGTAGTCGACCACATTACACCTGCACTACAGCTGCCCCGCTTAAAGGGATCATTCACTTAAAAGTGGTGTGTCTGTAGGTTTTAACTGTCTGAAATGTGTCTGTTGGTCACATAATTATCCCAAAAATATCAAAACAGTCAACTCTCTTAAAAACAAACAAACAAAAAAAACCGCACACACAGCCTTTTTCTCGTGTTTCTCTCCCAGAAACCCCAGAAACATTTTTGACTCTTCTGGGTAATCGTATACATCATGATTTGACAAAGCCAACCCATCGCTGTCCTTGAGACCACTGCTCTGTTATTGGCCCACCAAGCTGTCTGTCATGTAGATGGAAGGGGTGCTACAGGTAGCCTATTAGCCCCCCAGCTAACACTGGTACCGGGAGGCTTGCACCAAACGCAGCTTATATTGTTAATTTCCTTAGATCTTCATCACCCTAATGGCCATCCCTGTTACTACCTGGTTCACCAGTCCATAGTCGACAATACACCTCACGTTACTCTAGTCTGTCTTCCAATAATTTTGCCGTGATTCCACAGCAAATGGCCAGCACCAGTCACGGCAACTGACCTGAGGCTGTTGGCTCTCATAGCCAGCTGCCCTACCGTCCTCCAGGGCTCCACGCGGCTCCGCTCTGCTCTGCTCTCACGGGCAGCATTAGGGAGCTTCCTCATGATGGGACGCCCCCCAGCTGTTTGTGGGAGTGGAGTGGCGATTCACAGAGCGAAACACTGCCCTTTGAGATCCTGTGGCTTGGCAACTCTGGTCGGCAAGCTTTGCTTTGGCTCGGCCAGCAGTCTTGGGTTAGCAATTTACTGTGGAATCACGACAAAATTATTGGCAGATGGGCCAGAGTAGGGCTGTGTGATATGACAATATATGTCGGATCACGAAGTAAAAACGTGTATTGTTTCATCGAAGACTCTATCATCTATATCAGGATTTATACACATTACACTGTTTCTATAGCAAAGTTTCTTACGCACTACTTGTCAGTGACATGCCTCTTCCTGCAGTACGTGAAGCAGGAACAGCTGTGTGGGTGGGTAGCCAGGCTACATTCTGGTGATTAGTACAGCAGCTAACTCCAATTTAATGGTTTGTGGTCAAACGGTCGCAATTTGTTTGCCAGGGATGTGGGACTGTTTCTCATCATGCTGCATCAGAGAGGATAGTCCTAAGCTCGTTTTAATTGGAGCAACGTTAACGCCATCTCACTCTTAAAATGGCAAATGCTAAATGACAGTGCTAAGTTGTTGCTAAAAAAAAAAAAAAAGTGTTTATCAGACCATCGTTTCTTTGGTTTAAATTTCTGCTGTCTTAGTTTTGTCTGAAAATTTTTTAAAATTAAAGCTGCAAAAGTGCATGATGAAGGCACATACACGTAAAATGCATAATGAATAAATTAAAATGTGTCGGAGGAGCAAGTTGGCTCTTAATGTAATCTACTTGATTTCTAATCATTTTAATTAGTCAAGAAGCGATAATAAAGTTGAAGTCATCAGATGTATTTTATTACATTACCTTTTGTGCGTTTGGTCATGATCTGAAAATCAATCTGAAATATTTTTACAAGAAGGCAAACGGGTTAAATCAGGTTAGAATAGCATCTTCAGGCTGTAGCTCCACACTCACGTTTTCATTGATTTTAAACTAGGGGTGGGAATCGCGAGGGACCTCACGATTCGTTTTTGGATTGCGATTCTTGGGTCACGATTCAACGTTGATCACGATATTGCAGTAGAGTATCACAATCCCATATATTTCAATTTTTTTTCACCTTATTCAACCTCAAATCATGTCCCAAAGTAAAACTGTTGATGTCTCTTTCATATAATAGTGTTTTCAGGGCTTCATTTTCCACGGAGATGGGTCTGTGCACACGGGGAGGGTGGTGGACGGTGCGGTGCTGTTTGGAGTAGCCGCCCACTCCAGCTGCTTTATCTGACTCTGTGGAGTCTTTTTTTTTTTTTTTTAAAAAGCAGCTGAAAATGTTTTTGCTTAAGGAAGCTTTCCGTTGAGTTTCAACTGCTTTTTAATGGCAAGTCTGATATTTTTGAAATTTTTATTTGTTACCTCCGCCAGGCCGAAAGGCCAGGAGGAGGTAATGTTTTTGCCGGGGTTTGTCTGTGTGTTTGTCTGTTTGTCTGTCTGTCTGTTGGTTAGCAAGATAACTCAAAAACTTTTGGACGGATTTCAATGAAACTTTCAGGCGTTGTTGGAAATGGTACAAGGAAGAACTGATTAAATTTTGGGGATGATCCGCATCACCGTCTGCATACAGGAATTTTTTAAAGCATTTTTCCACACTGTGACATACGGCCATTTTCAACATGTGCGCAGGCGCAATGGAGGGCGCTGCGCGTCGTGTCTGACCAACACAAACTCCGCCTTCTTCAACGTTTTAGCCACAAAAGCATGCGGAAAACACTGCTGGCCTGGGCCCGCCAGCGTGCCTGTGCCAGCCATAGGCGCTGCGCACATTGCGCTGGTCGTCGTGTCTGACCAACACAAACTCCGCGTTCTTCAACGTTTTAGGCACAAAAGCACGCGGAAAACACTGCTGGCCTGGGCCCGCCAGCGTGCCTGTTTTTGCGCCACGCTGCAAAACCTGACACGGCCACCTGTCCGCCGCCCGATTATTTGCCACAAATTCCCCGCCCAGCTATAGGCGCTGCGTAAAAACGACCTCTCTGCCGGGGAAGATTCTAAATTCTGTTTTGCCGCGGAGCGCAACCCCAATATAATATAAAACCCACGGCAACCTGTCTAACCAATCTGCATCCGTCAGTGGAGGAGATGGACACACCAACACTTCAGTTTATTACCTCCGCCAAGGAGGCAATGCTTTTACTACCGTAAAAAGATTACCTGTATGATAAGAAATTTTGGTCATATCACACAGCTCTAGGCCAGAGTAACGCGAGATACACCATTGACTGTAGGACTGCAACAATTATTTTGGCAGTTGACTAATGACTTTTTTTTTTTTTTTGATTAGTCAACTGATTGATTATTTCTCTTATGTCAGCCATCTCTACTTCCTATTGGGGCTCTAGTGCATATTTTACCTCACCCGCTGTTAAAGCCTGCACACCTGTGAAAATCGCCTTGTCAGTCCCTGTTTTAATATAACATTTTATAAGCAGTTTCCAGATTTAAAAAAAAAAAAAAGGAAAGCTGTATTATCACAAGTTTAAGGTTATATATTAGTTTATCACACAGCATAATGCCTAATGTCAATTAAACAACTGATTAAATATCTTACAACTGAATTACTAATCTTCTCCAACCCACAAACTAACA
Source organism: Pholidichthys leucotaenia (assembly GCA_020510985.1). Taxonomy (NCBI): domain Eukaryota; kingdom Metazoa; phylum Chordata; class Actinopteri; order Cichliformes; family Pholidichthyidae; genus Pholidichthys; species Pholidichthys leucotaenia. Next base: position 67,274,594 of record CM035842.1, on the reverse strand, counting down.
TTAGGTGGAAGTTTTCTATAAGTGCATTTTTAACACTATAATTCAGAAATGTAAACCTTCATATTCAGTATTCACTGCACTTAAAGAGTGATATTTCAAGCCGTTTGATTGGATTTTGATGATTATGGTTGTAGGTTTTTATTTATTAGAATATCCCAATTTGTAATCTAATTAACCCAGATGCACTAATATTCAGAATGAAGGCTAATAACGAAGATGAAAAAGAGATGGTGACTCCTGTGATAAGCTTGACATTGGTGCACTGAAAAAAAATTACCGGTATAATTAGCTGCTATAAAAACATACTAAATCAGAACAGTGACGTTTTTATGATCACCTGAAAGAGGAGAATCTGCTTAATTTAACAATACCAAACATTCTATGGATTTCAGTCCCCAGCTAATATTAAATCCATGTGTAATGAAGGCAAAAACTAATCACAACTTCAAGAAAAATCAAAGAAAATCAGCAACACCGAAAAGCTCCCCCATAAAAAAAAAAAACGAACAAAAAAAAACCCACTGCTCCAGATTAGCAAGAGAAATAACAGAAATGATATGGAGAAATGGTTTGATTTTGCCCTGTGCATTTTTACACATTACTGAGAGATGACAGAGAGCCATGGCTGAGGTGCAGCCAAAGTGCACGGCGTGAGACAGCTGTTCTGGAGAGGGGATGTCTTTCTGCACTTCTAAATATTTTTTAAATCACAACTTACCTTTGTGAAAATGCTGTGAACACACGACTATGTGTGCAGGAATATTGTGGAAGCCGATGTCTTTTTTTCTGACCGCTGTAATTCATTCCATCCAATGCCTCTTTGTTAGCTCTGAGACCCGATTATCTCCACTTTTCTTCCAAGTCAGGAAGTTTTTTTTTTTTTTTTTTCCACAATATCTTTATTGAACCTTTTTTTTTTTAACAAACATGATACAAACAAACACTAACACTAAAGTACTACAAAAAAAAAAAAAAAAAAAAAATGCCCTAAAAACACCAACAACCACCAACAAAATCAAGTCTTCAACAATGCTCCTCTGTTTAGTCTAGACAATCCAATACATTAGTATACATATTATGTTCACCAGTTTGGAATTTACAAGGTCCACACACATCATTCACCTTCTTCTTCAAGAGTTATGTTTAAATTTTTTACATAATCAATAAAAGGTCTCCATATAATTCTCAAACACAATTTCCTTTGATTTCAGTATATATGTTATTCTTTCTAATGGAAGGTTTGTTAACATCTGTCTTAACCACTGAGTCACATCTGGTCTATGAGTCTTTTTCCATAATAGTGCAATACATTTTTTGGCATTAAGCAAACTGAGGTCTATGAATGTTCTTTCACTTTTATTGAAATTATGCTTTTCTGGGTACAGACCCAACAAAAACAGTTTAGGATTCAATATGATTTGTTTTGAGATTATTTTTTCAATTGTTACCCTCACCTCCTCCCAAAACATTCTTATTAATCTACATTCCCATAAACAATGAAATAGGGTTCCTTTACTTTCCATGCACTTTGTGCATGTATCTGGTATATTTTTGTTATATCTATTTAACTCCTCTGGTGTAACATACATCCGCATTAACCATTTGAAATGTATCAATTTAAGGCGTGCATTTATTGATTTGGTTTGAGCTTCTGTACAAGCCAATTCCCATTGTTCCTCTGAAATTTCAATTTGCAGATCTTCTTTCCAGTAGTTTAATCTTTTCAGTGAATTTTCACTTGAAGATAGTGTCAATGAGTTATAAAACTCTGAAATAATACCCTTTCTTTTACTATCTTTCATCATCATTTTTTCCAAGGATGAATAAATAGGTCGAGTGAGAGCTTTATTTTGATTTGATCGAATAAAGTTTCTAAGTTGAAGATATTTAAAAAAATGTGTTCTATTGAGATTAAATTTGATCCTCAGCTCTTCAAAAGACATTATGTTATCTGCACATGGCAAATATAAATCCTGAATCTTTTGTATCCCTTTTAAATTCCATACTTTAAATACAGCGTCCGCTCTCCCTGGTTTAAAATATTGATTACCCCATATTGGACTAAATTGTGACAATAACTGTGGTTCTTTTAAATAGTTTTTAGCTTCACACCATATTTTGATCATATGCTTTACAAATGGATTTTTAACTTGTTTTTGTAATTTTTTTGCCGAATCTGAGTATATGAATATGGGAAGAGGTAAAGGTAAATTGTATGATTCCATTTCAGTCCAGTGAGGGAGATCATTTGATGAAAAATAATATGTCATAGACCTCAGTTGTGCCGACCAATAATACAACATAAAATTTGGACATTTCAGACCTCCACGATCAAATGGTAAATATAATAAAGACAGACGTAATCTAGCCCTCCTGTTGTTCCATATAAATTCCACTAACTTTTTTTTTATTCTTGAGAATAGATCTAAAGGTGGTGATAAGGGAATGTATTGAAATAAATAAAGTATTTTAGGTAAAATGTTACTTTTAAGTATATTGATTCTCCCGATCATCGACATTGGTAGTGACATCCATCTCTGAGTTAACTCATTGATATCTGACATTAAGGCTTCATAGTTGACACTGGCGACTGATTCTAGCTTAGGCATAATTTGGATTCCTAAATATTTAAACTGATTTACAACATTGAATTGATTTACCTCAGGGGCTGGGTAATTTCTCTGGGTCTCATTTAGCATTAATATTGAAGATTTAGTTTTATTTATTTTATATCCTGATATTTCCCCAAAATTCTTTATTAAATTCAACAAGGTTGGAATTGATTTTTTTAGATTCGACATAAACAAAATTATATCATCGGCGTACAGGGAGATTTTATGTTCTGTTGGTCCAACTTTAATTCCATATATTTGTGAATGTAAACGTATCGCTAAAGGTTCAATTGCCATAGTAAACAGTAAAGGTGAAAGTGGACAGCCTTGTCTACATCCTCTATTGATTTTTATTGGCTTTGAAATATTGTTATTTGTTAGGATTTCTGCTGTAGCATTATTGTATATTATTTGAACCCATTTTATGAAATTATTTCCAAGTCCAAACCTTTGTAGGACTTCAAAAAAGGGCCATTCAACTCTATCAAAGGCCTTTTCGGCGTCCAATGATAGGAGAGCTGTATCCGGTGCTTCTTTATTAAAATAAATAATATTATATAGTCTTCTTACATTATGGAAGCCTTGTCTACCCTTTATAAAGCCATTCTGATCTCGATTAATAATATTTGGTAAAATTTCTTGTATTCGTCTTGCTAAAATTTTACAGATTATCTTAAGGTCGGCGTTTAATAGGCTTATTGGTCTCATATTTTCACATTTATTAGAGGGCTTACCTGGTTTTGGCAGCAGTATAATTAAGGCATTATTTATGTATGATGGTAAATTATTTTGAAATGCTTCTAAAACCATTTCCAAAAAAGGTTTTATTAATTTATTCTTAAATTTTTTATAAAGGTCAACTGGAAGACCATCTGGTCCTGCACTTTTTCCTGATTTCATATTATCAATGGCTAGCCCAACTAATTCTTGACTAATTTTAGACTCCAATATCTCCCTGTTTTCATTTGGAATACACGGTATAGATAGTTCGTTCAAAAACCCATTTAGTTTTGTTAAATCGGGTTCATTTTTGGTATCATATAATTTTTCATAGTAATCTCTAAAGGCTCTATTAATTTCTAAAGGATCTATAACTACCTGTCCATTACTTATAATACTGGTAATTGGTGTTTTAATTTCCAATTGTTTAATCTGCCATGCTAATAATTTTCCTGATTTTTCACCTTGTTCATAAAAAGATTGTTTCAATCTTAGAAGACTCGAGGCAGCTCTATTCGCTGATTTTTTTGTCGTATTCAGCTCTCAAAATCAGTAATTCATTCTCCAACCTTGGGTCACTTCCTGCATACACTTTTTCCTGAAGACTTTTTATTTTATGTTCCAATTTAGCTCTCTCCTCTCGAGTCTTCTTAGATTTTGATCCTGTATAACTAATATGTCCCCCTAATAAAAGCTTTGAAAGCCTCCCACTTTACACATGCTGATGTTTGTGTAGTATTGATGTCAAAGAACTCGTCTATCTGTTTTTCTATATACTTGACAAATTCCTCATCCTGAAGCCATTTATGCTGAAATTGCCATCTACCTGATTCCTTTGTCAATTTTTTATCTACATATATTAGACAACAGGGTGCATGATCAGAAATCACGATGTTATCATAAAAGCAGTTTTGAATCTTGGACCTTAATTCTGTGGAAATCAAAAAATAATCAATACGTGAGAATGTCTTGTAGGTACTGGAATAACAAGAATAGGCTTTAACTTGTGGTTTCATTTCTCTCCATATATCTAACAATCTCAATTCTTTCATAAAATGATTAATAGTCATCCTACATCCAATGTGCGTACAATCCAGTCCTGTTGATCTATCCACACCTGGATTCAATGTACAATTAAAATCCCCTGCTATTATATGTTGCCCTGTAAGTGATAAGATAAGATAAGATAAGCCTTTATTAGTCCCACAAGGGGGAAATTCCAGGATTGCAACAGCACAGGGATAGCAACACTCAGAGCAACAATCAGAAGGCAAGAAAAAAAACAAGCAAGCAAGAGCAGCTAATATACATATGTACATATTACTATAAAATATACACACACACACACACACACACACACACACACAGACAGACACACAGTGCAGAGCATTGTAGCTGGATGGAATAAATATATGAATATATGAACACACAGTGCAGAGCATTGCAGCTAGGTGGAATAAATATGCAAGTATAAACACACACAATGCGGAGCAATGTAGCTAGATGGAATAATATGTAGATATATAAAAACACAGTGCGGAGCATTGTAGCTAGATGGAATAAATATATAGATATATAAATATAAACACACCCAGTGCAGAGCATTGTAGCTAGATGGAATAAATATGTAAATATACAGTATAAACACACACAGTGCAGAGCATTGTTGCTAGGTGGGATGAAACAGCATAACCGTCTATTTAGTTATCCTACATGGTATGATTATGTGCCCATACATATTCTCACCCTCCATAGCGACCGGTATGTTCCTAGTTGTATGCCGGAGAGGACCATTGTGTAAGTCTATTGCATCTTTTGCATTCAAAAAACTATTAGTTTGTTACGTCTTTTTGCTATCTCTGCGAGCAGCCCTGCTTAGGTTGTACAGTCTGACAGCCGTTGGTAGGAAGGACCTACGAAACCTCTCGGTTGTGCACCTGGGATGATGTAGTCTGCTGCTAAATGAGCTCCTCAGTGCATCCAGTATGTCCTGCATAGGGTGGAAGATGAGAAATAAATTAGCAAAGAACTTCTGATCATCTATATTGGGACCATATAAGTTCACAAGATTTATATTTTCTAATAGCAAAGAACCTTGAATGATTACATATCTTCCAAATTTGTCTCCAATTACATTTTTCACCTGAAAAGGAACTGATTTATGTATGAGAGTCATAACTCCCCTGGCTCGGGATGAAAATGAAGAGGTGAATACACTTCCCTGCCATCTACTCCTAATTCTTTTAACATCCTCCTCTATCAGATGAGTTTCTTGTAAAAACACAATTCTTGAACCCATGTCCTTTATTTTATTCATAACTTGTTTAAGTTTTTTTAAATTTTGTAGACCTCTGCAATTCCATGAAGTTAAATTAAGATTAACACTTTGGTCCATGATCAATAGAGAGTTTGGGATTACCTTGCAGTGTAAACATGCTCATACAGAGAAGCAAAAACATGAGTGGTTGAACATTCATCCTACAAACTACACACAAACAAATTTCCCCTTCCCACACTTGTGGCAAACCCCCCAAAATCAAAAGAAAAATTCTGTCTCCCGATATAGCCATCGACCGTTCCACACCCACGGGGAACAGCCTAAGCCACTCCTTCTTCATCCTCCCAATCACCCTAACTCTACTGCTTTTAATGACGTAACATTAACTCTCCTCTGTAGTTTTCCAACTTAACTCCAAAATTTTTAACAACTTTGTACATCATAGTTTTTTTTGTTTGTTTTTGTTTTTTTGTTTTTTTAATATATAATACAATCTATATTTTGTAAACTTACTATTTACTTCAAGTCAGTCAGATGCCTGTGCAAATGCTTAATTATTCTACCTTATATTTTGTTCATGCTTAGCTCCCACCAGTCTCTTCTTCTTCTTTGATCTTCTTGATGAACTCCTGCGCCTCCTCTGGGGTCTTGAAGATGTGGGTTCTGCCCTCATACGTGGTCAGCAGTCTCGCAGGATAGATTACACCATGACGAATCCCAAGGTTGCGCAGCTCCTTACGTACGGGATCAAACTGCTTCCTCAATTGCTGGATTCCTGTGGCCAAATCTGGGTAGAACCGCACCTGCTGGTCCTGGTGTTTAATCTCTCCTTTAGCACGTGCAGCGTTGAAGATCTTCATCCTGTCTCTGTTGCTAAGAAACTTCATAATTAAGGTCCTCGGCGGTCCCTTATCTCTCCGTGGGCCAATACGATGTGCTTTTTCCAGAACCACTGCTGATTGCAACTCCTCGCTGCCCAGCACCTCCGGAATCCACTTTTCCAGAAAGGAACATACGTCCCGACCTTCTGATTCCTCTGGAAGACCCACCAGCCTCAAATTATTCTGTCTCGACCGAGATTCCAAATCCAAAATATTATCTTCCAGAGATTTATTTTTTTTTTCCAAAGTGCGCACCTTTAATTGAAGACGGGTGACGTCATCTTCAGCACTAGCGAGACGGAGCTCCATCTGCGCCGTTCGTTCTACACAGTCACCCAATTCCTTTCTTATTCCTTCCAACGCTGTCATAATCCCATCAAATCTAGAGGAAAAGTCCGCTCTCATTGAACTCATGGCAGCCATCAGCGCATCTGCGCCATTCCCCGCAGACATCGCACCGCCGCCAGCCTCCTCCGCCATATATGGAGTTTTGTTTGCTGCGTCACAGACCTGAAAGTCCGTTAATTTGGACTGTTTCGGCGGCTCGCTTTTTCCTTTTCCTGGTTTTCCAGCCTTAGGCTTCGCCGACATATCCTCGCCCAAATGCTGGGATACGTTCTGTCCCAAATGAGAGAGTTATTTGCCGATTTTTTTTCTCCAGGAGCAGAGCAGAGCGAGACACGTCCGTCCTACGTGGCAGCCATAACCGGAAGTCAAGTCAGGAAGTTTTATTAAAAAAAAAAGCATATGCCGTTATCAATCTTTTTCCACACCAATCGTGAGAGCAGTTGTTGCATTTGATAGCACAGCAAAACTTCCCCATTCTAACTTTGCGTGGTATTCGGATGAATAATAATGTGATTGAAAGGACACCAACCAACCCAACTGAAAAAAAAAAACTGAAATTTTTAAGAGGAAAAATACAAGACTTACAATAAACTGTTTGCATAAATATGCACACCCTTAAACTAACACTTTGTTGCAGCACCTTTGGCTTTTATTACAGCACTGTGGAGAGCGTGAAAAGATGAGGCTGAGTTTATTTCTCAATTCAGGTTTATTACATTCACGTATCTCCAACATCCTCTCAAACAGAAAAGAAACCCATCCTCCCACATCTGTCCCTTTTATACCTGGGACATCAAAGTACAGAGTCACATTGTCTTTAATCCCAAGACACAATACATAAACCCCCAGGTCTTCTCCTCTCCCCCAAAACCCTGGTGGTCAGGAAGTCTGTCAAGGCCATCTCAAAAGATCACATTTCGCATCCTCCTGTTATCCCCAGGAGAGCCAGACTTATTGTTCATTCTGAGACGTGGGCAACAGTAATATACATATGCAGCCTAAGCAACTCAAATATGTGTGCCACATGACCCCCCCCCCCCCCCCAAATGTCTAAAATGAAACAATACAACACAGTCTGCACATTATGGTAAAATCACAAACATCAGTCCAAGTGCTGTTTGGGTTTCAATCGTCTTCCGAACTTGCTGTAAGCGGGCTTTACCACTCCCGCGGCGCCATCCAGCTGTGAATCTGCTATCTGAGGATGAGAACTGTTAGTCAATCCCTGTGGGGGCTCTGGGGCATGCTCCCTGGGAGGTCTGCCGCGTCGAGGAGCTCTCGCCAACGGCACAGCCTCGTCAGCCATCACAAAAGCAGGTTTGAGTCTGTCTATGCCAATTGTTTCCCTCCTGCCTCCCAAATCTAGCAAAAAATGCTTATCACCTGTTTCCAGCACTCTATATGGGTCATCATAAGGAGGCCGCAGGGTTGGGCGTTGAGCATCGTGTCTGACAAAAACAAACTCGGCATTTTTTTTAAAGCCATAGGTACAAAAACGCGCGGAAAAGTGTGATGAATGGGGCCCGGAAGCATGCTCGCTCCCGTGTCGCTCAGTAACCGCTGAGCAGGGGGGCACTCCGGCGCAGGATTATCTGGGAGAAACTCCCCAGGCAGCCGAAGCGGCTGCGCAAACACCAACTTAGCTGGGGAGGCTTTTAAGTCCTCTTTAGGTGCAGAACACAACCCCAATAAAACCCACGGTAGTCTGTTTACCCAATTTGCATCCGTAAGCGACGCTCTGAGGGCTGCTTTCAATAACCTATGGAAACGTTCGCATAAACCATTAGCCTGGGGGTGGTACGCGGTAGTGCGGTGGATCGTTTCCCCCAGGCTGCGGGTCATCGCCGACCAAAGCTCGGAAACAAATTGAGGACCTCTGTCGGATGTAATATCCGACGGAACTCCAAAATGCGGTACCCAAGCCGTTAAAAACGCGCGCGCCACCTCCTCGGCTGTGGTTGATGTCAGTGGGACCACTTCAGGCCAATGTGTGGTGCGGTCCACCATTGTCAAAAGATGTGTGCACCCCTGTGACGGCGGGAGGGGGCCTACGAGGTCGACGTGCACATGATCGAACCTCTTAGCTGGGATGTGAAACGGCTCTAAGGGGGCTTTAGTGTGTTTGTGTATTTTGGCCCGCTGGCAAGCCATGCAGGCTCTTGCCCACTCCTTAACGTGTTTGCGCAGGCTCGGCCACACAAACTTCTCTCCTACCATTTTGACCGACGTGCGCACCCCCGGGTGCGCCAGAGAGTGAATGGAGTCAAAAACACGGCGGCGCCACGCGGTCGGGACCACCGGGTGCGGTCGCCCGGTTGAGACGTCGCAGATTAGTGGGGGCATACCGTTTTGCAGCACCCTGCTCTCCAGCCTTAACCCTGTTGGTCCAGACTGGAGCGCGCACACGTCCGCATCGCTAACTGATCCGCGACCATGGCTGCATAATCTATCCCCACGCGGACTGGGGCCGCGCGTACTTCCGCGCCACTATTTTGCTCCGCGGCCATGGCAGTATAATCTACCCCTGCGCGGACTGGAGCAGTTACGGCGCGCAAGAGACAGTCTGCCACTACATTAAGTTTATCCGCTACGTGTTGAATATCGGTAGTAAACTCTGAAATTGCAGCCAGCTGCCTCTGCTGCCGGCCCGACCACGGCTCTGAAACCTTGGCCATCGCGAAAGTCAGCGGCTTGTGGTCGACAAACGCAGTGAAACGCCGACCTTCCAACCAGAACTGGAAGTGGCGAATGGCTAAGTGTAGCGCTAACAACTCCCTGTCGAACGCGCTGTATTTTTGCTCGGCATTGCGCAAAGTCCTGCTGAAAAAGGCAAGCGGCTGCCAAGCCCCGGCAACATGCTGCTCTACAACTGCCCCTATGGCCACGTCTGATGCATCAGTAGTGAGCGCTATGCGGGCCGTTGGGTCTGGATGTGCCAACAACGCAGCGTCTGCCAGGGCTGCTTTAACCTCCGAGAATGCGCGTTCCTGCTCCGGGGATCATTCGATTGCATTTGTGGGTTTTTGTTTTTTTAGCGCGGCATACAATGGTTGCATGAGCTGCGCTGCGCGGGGGAGGAAACGGTTATAGAAATTCACCATTCCCAAAAACTCCTGCAATGCTTTGACCGTTTGTGGTTGGGGAAAATTTGTTACTGCGCACACTTTGTCGGGCAGCGGAACCGCTCCTTCTGGAGAGACGCAGTGCCCCAAAAAATCAATATGCATCACCCCGAACTGACACTTCGCTGGGTTGATTATTAACCCGTGATCTCCCAACCTCCGGAAAACTGCCGTGAGGTGTTTTTCGTGTTCCTCTTCGGACGCGCTGGCTACCAAAATGTCGTCCAGGTAGACGAACACAAAAGGGAGATCGCGCAACACCGCGTCCATCATGCGTTGGAACGTCTGCGCGGCGCCTTTAAGCCCGAACGGCATGCGCAAAAACTCAAAAAGGCCAAACAGAGTAATTACCGCTGTTTTGGGAATGTCCTCAGTGCGTACTGGGACTTGATGGTACCCGCGGACCAAGTCTATTTTAGAAAAAATGCGCGCCCCCGCCAGATGAACGGAAAAATCTTGAATATGGGGGAATGGGTAGCGGTCGTGCGCTGTAGCATTGTTCAACCTGCGGAAATCACTGCAAGGTCGCCACGAGCCGTCCGCTTTAGGGACCATGTGGAGCGGGGAAGCCCATGGGCTATTCGAACGCTGGATGATGCCCAACTTTTCAAGGTTGGCGAACTCCTCATGCGCTATGGTCAGTTTAGCTGCATCCAAGCGCCAAGCTTTTGCAAAAACGGGGGGACACCAGTGTGGAGAGCGTGAAAAGATGAGGCTGAGTTTATTTCTCAATTCAGGTTTATTACATTCACGTATCTCCAACATCCTCTCAAACAGAAAAGAGACCCATCCTCCCACATCTGTCCCTTTTATACCTGGGACATCAAAGTACAGTGATCCCTCGCTACTTCGCGCCTCACCTTTCGCGCCCTCAGTGCATCGCGGATTTTTCAAAAATATTCATCAAAATTGAGAAAAAATGGGCAGGCGCTAGCAGAAGGCAGGGAGACTACATTAGAACATCAGGTATCAACACGGAGAGCCCGCACAACTCAAAATCCACCTCTCTGTTCGCTGTTCTCGTGTTGGCTCGGCTCGGGAATCTCGCAAGCTGATTGGCCGAGACGTTTTACCCAGCTTCTCTCCCTGCCAAGCGCCCATACCCAGTGAAGGAAGACCGCATTCATCGTTCTTTATCGCTCGTGTTGCTTAGTCTCGCCGCGTGGAACTTTTCGCTGTTCTCTTGTGCCTTTTTGTGCGAAATAGTCTTCCCGTCGAGCCACTACGCCGCCTCCTGCAGCTTCTCCAGCTCTATCGGAAGCTGCTCTCGACGATCCTGCGCCTCTAGCATCTGACGATGAGGCGTCACCTGAGGAGCAGTAAAGCTCTCATTAACCTGTCCAGTAAATCATCTTCATCTTGAGTTACGTATCTTGTTATAAGAATAAGAGTTCTAAAAACATATTTATGTACATCTACGTATGTATACACACACACACACACACACACACACACACACACACACACACACACGTACGTATCATATGAGAGAGAGAGTGAGAGAATGAACGTACGTATTATTTATGGGTGACATCATTAGGGGTGACGCTACTTCGTGGTTTTTCACTTTTCGCGGTCAGTTCTGGAACCCATTAACCGCGATAAGTGAGGGATCACTGTACAGAGTCACATTGTCTTTAATCCCAAGACACAATACATAAACCCTCAGGTCTTCTCCTCTCCCCCAAAACCCTGGTGGTCAGGAAGTCTCTCAAGGCCATCTCAAAAGATCACCTTTCGCATCCTCCTGTTATCCCCAGGAGAGCCAGACTTATTGTTCATTCTGAGACGTGGGCAACATTAATATACATATGCAGCCTAAGCAACTCAAATATGTGTGCCACAAGCACCATCTTTTTTGGTAGGAGTCTTATCGGCATGGCACATCTTGATGTGGCAATATTTGCCCACTCTTCTTTGCAAAAATGCTCCAAATCTGTCAGATTGCAAGGGGCATCTCCTGTGCACAGCCCTCTTCAGATCACCCCACAGATGTTCAATCGGATTCAGGCCTGGCCTCTTGGCTGGGCCATTCCAAAACCTTAATGTTATTCTGGTGAAGTCATTCTTTTGCTGAATTGGATGTGTGCTTTGGGCCATTCTAGCAGAAGCCTGAAGGTTTTGTGCCAACACTGACTAGTATTTGGAACTGTCCATAATTCCCTCCACCTTGACTAAGGCCCCGGTTCCAGCTGAAGAAAAACAGCCCCAAGCATGATGGTGCCACCACCATGCTTCACTGTAGGTATGGTGTTCTTTTAGTGATGAGCAGCATTGTTTTTGCCAAATGTACCTTTTGGAATTATGGCCAAAAAATTCAACATTGGTTTCGTTGGACCATAGCATATTTTCCCACATGCGTTTGGGAGATTTCAAATATGTTTTGGGAAAATATAGCCGGGCTTGCATGCTTTTCTTCATAAGATAAGGCTTCCGTCTTGCCACCCTATACAGGAGATGTCACCTGTACCAAACAGCCAGTACTTGCCAGAAATTCCTGCAGCTCCTTCAAAGTTGCTGTTGGCCTCTTAGCAGCCTCCCTAACCAGTTTTCTTCTCATTTTGTCATCAGTTTTGGCGGGAGCTCTAGTTCTTGGTAATAGCACTGTTGTGCCAGATTTTCTCCACTTGACGATTACTGTCTTCACTGTGTTCCATGGTATATTTAATGCCTTAGAAATTCTTTTGTACCCTTCTTCTAACTGATACCTTTGAACAATGAGATCCTCTGATGCTTTGAAAGCTCTCTGCGGACCATGGCCTGTGCTGTAAGATGCGACTCCAAAAATGTCAGGAAAAGCCTTCTAGAACAGCTGAACTTTAATTGGGGTTAATCAGAGGCACTTCAAGGCTGCGTGTCCACCAAACACGATTTTGTTGCTCAACCACCCTGAGCGTTTTTTTTTTTTTTTTTCCCCCCAGCGTTTGTGCGTGGCGCTCTGTGGGGGGGGGGGGGAGAACCATGTGCCCTGTATCCCAGCAACAGCTTGTCACTCTCAGCTCAGCACTTCCGCTTTTCCTATGGTGAGACTTTCTACTGATTTTATTTTATTTTATTTATTTTTTTAATAGCAGTCTCAAAATAACAATGGACAGGAAATGTTTTCTTGCAGCTCTGGCTGTAAAATATGATGACACAGAAAGCAGGAGTCTTGAGTACAGACTAGTACTGGCATCCTATGTCCCACCCAAGCAGCAGTTCTGATTGGCTGCTTGGTCTGACATTTTTTTTTTTTTTTTTTGTTACTTATTTGTACCCGTAGGTAGACTTGGTTTGCAGTCTGGTGACAAGCCACCGGCTGCTGGTCGCTGCGTGCGCGAGCACCCTAAACCTACATGTTTTTGGTGTGCGGGAGGAAACCGGAGAAATCCCGGAGTAAACCCTCGCAACACAGGGAGAACATGCAAACTCCACACAGCTCACTGTTGGTCGGGGGCTGGGATCGAACCCACGATCTCATGATCCCCGCGGTCCCCCGGCCGAGGGTAAAACTGTGCTGCCACAGTGCTAAACCACTGCGCCACCGTGCAGCCCATTGACGAGCTCAGCTGCAGTCTCTGAAAAGCTGAACTTTTTTCAGCTCTGAGCGCTGTGACAAAAAATGGCCACCGCCGAGAGTGTTTCTGTGCTGAGGGCGCTTAGCGCTATAAATGCTGGACTACATAGAGAATGAATGGAAAATGGTCGCCCAGAGCGGGAAAAAACGCGTTTGGTGGACACGCAGCCAAAATGGTGGCGGGTGTGTGCTGACTTCCATTTACCATGAGTTTGAATGCGATTGGTTAATTCTGAACACAGCCATATCCCCAGTTATAACAGGGTGTGCATATTTATGCAACCAGGTTATTGTAAGTTTTTTATTTTTCCCCTTAAAAGATTTTTGTTTTTCAGTTGGGTTGTACAGGTTATAGGTCACATTAATGGTGGGGAAAAAAGTTTTGAAAGGATTTATCTTGGTCTCATTTTTTTACATCACAAAGATCTGGCGTTTGAACAGGGGTGTGTAGACTTTTTATATCCACTGTATATTTACATTTCGTATGTTTGAATACTATATTCGGTGTCATTTTTGTCCGATTAAATAAATAACAGACTGAAACGACTCTCTCAAAAACTTCAGCTTAACCGCATTCGTTGCTCACTACAAAGCACAGACAGGCAGAACACTTTCCCACAATTCCTTGTGGTTTTTCCTGTCGGGTGATGTCACATGCTCATTAATTGTCAGGGACTCCTTACGGAAGTCTGGGAATCATGCCAATCAAAAATGGCGTGAGTGCAGGCCCCCCACTGACAGAGAACCAGAGGGCCATTTCACTTTGCATGGAACAAGTCACTTGTCAGTGAGAACGTACCCTCATTTATGCAGGTCGATGGAAAGGGCTTCAGTGTCTGTTTATTTCTTCTTCTTCAGGTGCCGGCTCCATCCGGGTTGGCTGTCAAGTTTGTCCATCTTACCATGATCTTGATCTTCATGGCCTTCCTCTTTTCCTTTTTGCTTCAGCTTATTTCTATCATGGTGATATGGCAGAAGACTACATGAAATGTTTGCTGTTGAAATTCACATTTGGAATAGCACTAATAATGGTGTTATGAACTAGAGAGTTCTGGGAACATGTGCAAGATTGAGATTTATTTGGATTCGGATCATATTCTACATTTGCATACCTTCCTTATATACCTGAATGGTTTCATGCATAATTCAAGAAGTTAATGAAAATATCAAAAGCTCTGTCTCACAATATTAAAAGAAGGTTGGGAAAATATTGGCATCTTTCATGACCCAAGGTTTTCCCGAATTTCATTGGAAACTGGTTCAGTAGTTTTTGTGTAATCCTGCTAACAGTTTCACAGAGCCACTAGACCTCATTATTGATGGTAAATGCAGAAGTTACTTTTTCATTCTAAATATCAACTGCAACATGAAACGTACTGGTCCTTTTTTTTTTTTTTTTTTAAATCTTTTAATAGTAAGTGAAAAGTTGACAAAATTTCACATGAACCCTTCAAAGCATTTCAAGAGCTCCTTTAGGTGATTGGATATTTCCATATTTGAGTTTTATTCGTATATGTGTGAACTTTTTGTAGGAATTACATGTTTTTCCCTGCATGTCTTCCATTGAGCTGGTGCGGGTAAAACGGCAAACCTGCAGCAAAGCCAGCACTGTCGTGTCCTTACCTGTTATGTAACTGGAAGTCTTGGCGAGGGGCTGATAGCGGGGGATATCGTCTCTGAAGCCTAAATGTTTATTTTCAGCCTCCGTTCTTAATTGTTTGGCGGAGCTGAGTCGACGTTCACATCTGTCACTGACTCCTGCCATGCTACTTCCAGCTCCTGCTCTGCTCTCCCCTCCCCGTTCTATCCTGATTAAGCCTGGAGAAGCAGCCTCGTCAGTCTGGTCAGAGGTCGAGGAAGGGAGTGTGATACTTGAAAGGCTTGATTAAATGTAAACATTTGGGACAAAGCTTCGATTATAACAGCCACTCATCCTTGTTGGTTTTAGAGACTACTTAGAATTGTGCAGTTGGTCTTGTTTAAAGTATATTGCTGGGTGCCTGCCTTTGTTAAATTTGTCAAATGCCTGAATGAATCTAAGGTAGATTTGCAGCTACCTTCAGATTTTATTTTTTTTTTTTTAAGTGATTTCACATCTGCTTTAAAGCTTGATGGAAAAACTGTGATAAATCATAGGATGGTACTAAATGAAACTTGTCCTAAAGCATTGGTGTGGTTAAAAAATGCTTTATACAACAGTTCCAACTAGGGTTGCAGCTAACAACTATTTTACGGCTCAGGTAATCACCCACTCTAATCAAAGATTACTTGAGTAATCTGATACTTTTTTTTTTTTTTTTTTAAAGAAACTTGCATTGACCAACATTTGCAGAACTTTCTTTCCTAAAGAGCAGTAGTAATTGTACCAAACATTCAATAACAGGTACACTTTTTATTGCAGTGTTTATTGCATAGAACGTAACTTTAAACATGACATTACAGCATAAAGTTCTGTTTGCAAGCTGCTAGCATTCCCTAGCAGTAGCTGCTAGCAGATGCTAGCGGCGATGGCTATATGTTCTTAGGTCATATAAGGATAATTAGCGTAGCTGACTACATTCTATTCACCTTAATTTAAAATTTCAATCACATATTTTGTCTCTGGTGTGCTGGCTGTGCATGATGTGGGATGCTTTCTGCCGAGACACTGTAACATCGACGTTGTAGGATGCTAGCTCACCTTTACCATGTACACACTGCACAATGTTTTCCTTCAGTTTGAGCTTGAAATAATCCCAGACTTGAGATACTTTTATTTTTTTACTTTCTTCCTTTTTGCAGTCACTCGCTCTGATATGGCGCCATAAAACAGTCACGTGTTTATGTAGCGTGACCAGAAGAAGGTCATATAGACTGGAAGTGCTACAATAAACAACACGTTGGAGTATAGATTTTGAATCAATGAATTTTTGTAATCGAATTATTCAAGTAATCATTGCAGCCCTAATTGATATGGGCTCCCTCTAGTGTAATTGCTTAATTGTTTGCCAGCAATTGAAAGCTCAGAGAAAACAATTTTGCAATTATATGAAATTAAAAATGATAAAAACAAAATTAAGAAAAACTGTTAATTTGTATCTTAAAGAACAAAGTCATACTTATTGCTACTGTTTGTCTTTTGCTGTTGGTTTTAAATGATGGTTAAAATCTTGATTTAATTTTTTATCCCCTGCCGGTCGAAACCCGAAGGGGGATTATGTTATGGGTCCGTCAGTCCATCCATCCGTCCGTCTGTCCCACTTTTGTGAAATCAACTCCTCCTACAAATATGCATATTTCAATTTGGTTATGATCGGATGATTTTTACGGGAATTGTAGCCCCTGACCTATGACCATCTGTTTTACCTCACTTTATAGACAGTAACACATAGACAGGGTTTGTACTGTACAACTATACAGTGACAATAAAGCCTATTCTATTGTCTTGTAAAATCAACTCCTCCTACATATTTACCTTTTGTTCATATTTACTCCTCCTACAATTTTGGTCCAATTGTTTTGAAACTTGGTACCATGGTTTGAGATACTCTGATGCACATATTGCAATTTCACTCTCATTGGATGACCTTGAGGTCAAAGGTCAGATTTTCCCTGAATCTTCTAAATACAGTATTGACTAAAAGATATGATGTAGGTTTTTCAAATCGATACAGGAGTTGTATCTAATACACATTTTGGATGACTTACACCCTCACCTAACTATGAATTTGGGGTCAAAGGGTCAGAGTTCAAAGTTAACATTGCAGTTGCACTATGGTAAATGCTACATTTACTATTATGATAGTATTTTCTTGCATATTTATTCCACCTAGCTGCAATGCTCCGTACTGTGGGTGTTTATATATTTACATATTTATTCCATCTAGCTACAATGCTCTGCACTGTGTGTTCATATATTCATATATTTATTCCATCCAGCTACAATGCTCTGCACTGTGTCTGTGTGTGTGTGTGTGTGTGTGTATATATATATTTTATAGTAATATGTACATATGTATATTAGCTGCTCTTGCTTGCTTGTTTTTTTTCTTGCCTTCTGATTGTTGCTCTGAGTGTTGCTATCCCTGTGCTGTTGCAATCCTGGAATTTCCCCGTTGTGGGACTAATAAAGGCTTATCTTATCTTATCTTATCTTATGATAAAACGAGTAAAGCTAGGACCACCAAACCTGGTATACAGTTTCACCTTGGGATCTTAACCTCTGCAGGGTTTCCTCTGGTAACATTTCTGGGTGGTGGCCTGCCGCGCCTGAAAATTTTCTGCCACTCTGAGGAGATAAAAATATATGAAGCAGTGATGATCCGCAAGCGTGCACACGAACAATGCGCATGACTGTCATCCATGCAGAGTTCAGAAGCATCCCACCTGCGTTTTCCAGACGGCAAGCAAAGTGTCTGGCTACAAGCGTCGCTGTCCAAGAGAAACAGGAGCTTATTCAAGTACTTTAAACGTGGAAAAAAATCAGAAGAGTTATGTAAGCAGTGAAGGCATTTATTATGGTTTTAACTCGCTGGTAACGTGAGCAATAATGGAAGAGTTGCTTAGCCAACATGTGACACGTAACACGAGGAAAAACCTCAAACCTTCAAGACTGAAGTCATTACTCAAGTTTTTAAGTGGGTGCTCTTTGTACCCTTAACTACAAATGTTTGTCCACTTTTAATTTACATGACACTTGATATTTTCTAACCTGTTTGTATATCACCATAGACAGAGAGAGAACCTGAATTATACGGAGCTCAGACAGGGCAAGATTAGATGGAAGAGAGGAGCCAAGGAGAGGAAAGTGTTCAGACAGAGGGCCCAGGAGAGGTGAGAGCAGAAGAAGGAGAGAAAGATGACACAAGTAAAAAGTTCAAACACAGGACGTCTGGGTGGGACCCCAACTGGCCCAATATTCCAACATTAAAGCCTCGGTTGTACAATACTTAAAATGGTAAGTTCCATATGCAAAGTTACTGTGCAAAATTACAAAAAAAAGTATAAAATTAGCATATTGTGGTTACAATAGTGTCATGTGTTTTCTGCCCCCCCCCTCGGAAAAATATGTTGCCACTGCTTGAAGGTCTTTAAGCCAGAGGAGACACTGCCTCTGACTATCGGGTTTGGGGTCAAAAGGTCAAGGTTAGCATTGCATTTGCACTATTACTATAAAACGAGTAAAGCTAGGGCCTCCAAACCTGGTCCACAGGTTTACCTTGGAATTGTGACTTCAGACTATGGGTTTGGGGTCAGAAGGTCAAAGGTCAAGATTATCATTCCCTATGCCTTATTACTGTACAGCGAGTAAAGTTAGGGTCACCAAACTTGGTACACAGGTTCACCCTGTGACCCTGAAGTGTGACTATGGTTTTGGGATTGCAAGCTCAAAGATCAACATCAAAATGGCTTATAAACTATATCTCAACAACAAAGAAAGCTAGGGTCACCAAACCTGGTACACAAGCTCACCCTGGGATCCTGACCTCTGATTATGGGTTTGGGGTCAAAAGGTCAAGGTTAATGATGATGATAATGCATCAGATTCATATAGCGCTTTTCATAGACACTAAAAGATGCTTTATACATTATTCATTCACTCCACAGACAATGGTAAGCTACTACTGTAGCCACAGCTACCCTGGGGCAGACTGACGGAAACGTGGCTGCTAATCCACGCCAGCGGCCTCTCCGATCACTGCCGAACATTTGTACACATTCATGCTCAGTGTCATGGACACTGGAGGCAAGGTGGGTAAAGTGTCTTGCCCAGGGACACAACGGCAGGATGTCTGGGGAGAGCCACTAGCCCTCCAATTATTAGATGACCTGCTCTACCTCCTGAGCCTCTGCCACCCACATTTCCCTCCTCTGTTCCATTTTTGCTGAGCACCAAACTGGATGGCAGGAAGTTCCATTTTTATATGGTCTTTTGCATGACCCAGCCAGGACTTGAACCCTGACCTTCCGGTTGTGGGGCAGATGCTCTACCTGTAGGCCACCACTCCGGTTAAGGTTTTGTTTTATGCCTTATTACTGTACAACGAGTAAAGTTAGGGTTATCAAACTTGGTATACAGGTTCACCCTGTGACCCTGAAATAATATACAGTACATATACTGTATTTGTACTGCATAAAGCTCCTTTTGGCAAAATATTTGGAACAATAAGGGAAGCAGATTTCTGTCCTGCTTACCTAGCTGCTTGACGAGACGAGGGGGGAAAAAAAAAACGGTACACAGGTTCACCCTGTGACCCTGAAGTGACTGGTTTTGGGATCGCAAGGTCAAAGGTCAACATCAAAATGCCTTATAAACTATATCTCAACAGCAAAGAAAGCTAGGGTCACCAAACTTGTTACACAGGTTCACCTTGGGATCCTGACCACTGACTATGGGTTTGCGGTCAAAAGGTCAAGGTTAGAATTTCTTACGCCTTATTACTGTATGAGTAAAGCTAGGGCCATCAGACTTGTTAAACAGGTTCACCCTGTGACCCTGAATTTTGATTGTGGTTTTGGGATCGCAAGGTCAAAAGTCAACACCAAAATGCCTTATAAAGTATATCTCAACAACAAAGAAAGCTAGGACCACCAAACCTGGCACACAGGTTCACTCTGAGATGATAACCTCTGACTACAGGCTTTGGGTCAAAAGATCAAAGATCTAGGTTGGCACTCCCTATGACCGCTTACTATAGAACATGTAAATCTTTCTGGGGTCACCATACTTGCTACACGGGTTTGTCTCGGGATCCTGCTCTACAACTATGGGTTGTTATACTTTATTGTATTTTTTGGACTATGGGCTTATCATAATTTGATTCTACCACAGCAGTTATATTGAAAAGTTGAAAACTACTCTGTCAGTAAGTATTGGGATCATCAAAGAAAATGGAGGCGGGGGATATTGCACTCCCCTCAGAGTGCTCTTGTTTTTTAACTGACCATTGGTCTTAGGGCTGGATTTATAATATTAATCAATATCAAATCAGTTTTATCGATCCAGAAAATCCTAAGCTCGATTTTCAGTAGAATGCCTTTTCTCATGTGTGAAACTGATGAGAGGTTTACAAGAGGACTCTGATGTTCATATATTCATGTATTTAATTCACCAAATTAGAGGGTTCCTGGTACAATTTACAGCATTAGGTCTCTGAGAAGTTATTCCATTTGCAAGGAAAATTATATTATAATGGCGATATCCCTGATTGAATTGAAAATAGAATGGAATCAGGACTTGGTGAATTGGAATTGAATCGATTCTGGAAATCATTGATTTGCCAGCTCTAACTGGTCTGCATATATTGTTTTCTATTAAATACAGTGGATATACAGTAAGAAGTCTACGCACCTCTGTTTAAATGCCAGGTTTTTGTGATGTGAAAAAATGAGACCAAGATACAGTAAATCATTTCAAAACTTTTTTCACCATTAATGTGACCTATAAGATGCACAACCCAATTGAAAAACAAACTGAAATCTTTTAAGGAGAAAAATAAAAAAAACTTGCAGTAACCTGGTTGCATAAATATGCACATCCTTAAACTAATACTTTGTTGCAGCACCTTTGGCTTTTATTACAGCACTCAGTCTTTTTGGGTAGGAGTCTATCAGCAGGGCACATCTTGATGTGGCAATATTTACCACTCTTCTTTGCAAAAACGCTCCAAATCTGCAAGATTGCGAGGGTATCTCCTTTGCACAGCTCTCTTCAGATCACCCCACAGATGTTCGATCCGATTCAGGTCTGGACTCTTGGCTGGGCCATTCCAAAACCTTAATCTTCTTCTAGTAAAGCCATTCTTTTGCTGATTTGGATGTGTGCTTTGGGTCATTGTCATGCTGAAAGATGGAAGTTCCTCTTCATCTTCAGCTTTCTAGCAGAAGCCTGAAGGTTTTGTGCCAACACTGACTGGTATTTGGAACTGTTCATAATTCCTCCACCTTGACTAAGGCTCCAGCTGAAGAAAAACAGCCCCAAGCATGATGTTGCCACCACCATGCTTCACTGTAGGTGTGGTGTTCTTTTAGTGATGAGCAGTGTTGTTTGTTCAACCTTGGTTTCACTGGACCATAACACATTTTCCCACATGTTTGGGAGATTTCAAATGTGTTTTTGCAAAATATAGCCCGGCTTGGGTGTTTGCCTTCATTAGATAAATCTTCTGTCTTGCCATCCTACCCCATAGCCCAGAAATATGAAGAAGACAGGAGATTGTTGTCACATGTACTTAACAGCCAGTACTTGCCAGAAATTCCTGCAGCTCCTTCAATGTTTCTGCCGGCCTCTTGGCAGCCTCCCTGACCAGTTTCTTCTCATCAATTTTGGAGGGACCTCCAGTTCTTAGGAATGTTACTGTTGTGCCATATTTCCTCCACTTGATGACTGTCTTCACTGTGTTCCATGGTATATTTAATGCCTTGGAAATTCTTTTGTACCCTTCTCCTGACTGATACCTTTGAACAATGAGATCCCTCTGATGCTTTGAAAGCTCTCTGCGGACCATGGCTTGTGCTGTAAGATACGACTTTAAAAATGTCAGGAAAAGCCTACTAGAACAGCTGAACTTTACTTGGGGTTAATCAGAGGCACTTTAAATGGTGGCAGGTGTGTGCTGACTCCCATTTAACAGGAGTTTGAATGTGATTGGTTAATTCTGAACACAGCCACATCTCCAATTATAAGAGGGGGTGCATATTTATGCAACCAGGTTATTGTGAGGTTTTTTTTTTTTTTTTTTTTTTTTAATTTTTCCCCTTAAAAGATTTCAGTTTGTTTTTTCAATTGGCTTGTACAGCTTATAGGTCACATTAATGGTGGGAAAATTTTGAAATGATTTATCTTGGTCTCATTTTTTTTACATCACAAAAACCTGGCATTTGAACAGGGGTGTGTAGACTTATTATATCCACTGTATAAATTCACACAGATGGTTCAAGAGTTCATCTTTCCCTTTTTAGCAAAGACTCAAACTCTGCAGCATCTGTGGACTAATGCCACAATAAGTACCCTAAACTTGTTGTGATAGGATCAGTTAATTTGAACCAGAGGTTGTTCCCTTGACTCATTTGTCCTGATAGGAGCAGTAACATTTGGGGTTTAGAGGGGCCGCATCACTGCACGAAAGGCAAACTGCTGTCTGCATACATTTTCTGTTCGTTTCTGAGGTCAGCTGCTGCAAAAAGTGTGCAGACAGCATCACTTTTAACTGTTGTTGACAAAGCTGTAGTCTGTTTTACCATGACTCACATCATTGTCTCTAACCTGGCTGAATAAAATGTTGGTTAAAAAAAAAAAAAGAAAAAACATCTAGTACATAATGTTGGTGGGAGTCCCCTGGATTTTACTTACAAACTTCTGAGCTCTTGTAATCAAAATGGTTTTAAATAAATGGGGAAACTGCCTCCGTTTTCCTCTAAGATCACCATTAAAGGGCAACTGCAGGTGTGGCATCACTCCCAAACTGTGTGTCATGTGGCCTGAAGGTGCTTTTTATTGATCACAAGCTGTATTGTGTAATCAGGACAGCTGTGCTTTATTGTTGTGGTCTGACTGGTTCACCAGCAAGTTTGTCCCTTTGGCCTAATTGCTGCATTATGTTTTGAATCACCCTCTACGTCTAAAGTGTATTCCAATAATTCACTTGACTGCATAACATACTTGATGAAGTATTCCCCTTTACTCCTAGGTGTGGCGTTTATATAACCCAGATGAAGTGTCAGAAAGCTTGTATCTGCTAATGGAAATTATTTGAGTGCTGCATTATCACTGGAAATGAAACTAACCCGTACAGATTTGTTCAGACCCATCGTGTCTCTCTCGTAGCCAGAAATGAAGTTCCCCCAAGTTCCCTTGAGTTCTCACTGTCAATTAGATTTAGTTCCCTGTTGGTACTGAGTGTTTTCTGTATAATGATAGGTTGAGTTTTATGACCGGCAGGAAGGTAATGATGGAGAGGGTGACCTCGAACTCACTCTAGGGCTCTTCTCCTCCTCATAAGCAACAAAGCTTGCCATGAGTCATTTAGTTAATGACTTCCAAAGTGGTCAACTTTTAAAGGCTTCGCTAACTGGAGTTCATAATCAACCTTTTTGTTTTCTAAAGTGCAGTAAACAGCAGATGTTGGATAATTCTATCTGGGTCATGTTAGGGATGCTCTCATCCATCTTTTTTTAGAGTATCGTTATGATTATGAGCGCCGATATCTTGCAATACCAATACTAAGCAGTTCTATTTAAGAGTGACTAAAAAGGCTATATTCCTAATGAGGATGAGACTCAGGCTCCTTCAAGCAGAAGTTAACCCAAGAAAAATGCACAGATTGATGAGAAATTTATTGTTCATGGTGTTGTAACTTTGTAAAGAATCTTTGAAATGAGGAACAATTCCATTTCACATCACTGGACTTCTTCATTGAAATGGTAAATGGCGTTAACTTGTATAGCACTTTTTACTCATCTCTGGATGACCAAAGTGCTTTACAGATCCTGCTATCCATCCATTCACAAACACATTCACACACTGATAGCAGCAGAGCTGCCATACACAGGCATTGACCTGACCCACCAGGAGTACCTCAGGGTTCAGTGTCTTGCTCAAGAACTGTAGTACAGCATCATGCTGTTCAGAAATTAAAGCCTTAGTTCAACAAAGAACGTTGAACATCATGGAGAGAAAGCTGTTATTATGGGTAACCTCTCACCTTACCTCAGCACCCTTCTCTGCTTAAGTTCCAGTATTTACCAGCTACGCTCCTCCAGTCAGTTGCTTTGTGATGTGAACCTGGGTTTGACAGAACTTTGAAAAACTGTTTGCTCTTTCTTTGCATGTTAGGCTTAGAATAGTTTGCATAAAAATCTCAAATTAAACATGTTTATAGATCTTTTACATCAAAACAATCAAGGACTGTAATTAGGAATGTCACCGTTTTACATCGGCGATAAGTCTTGATACTGTTTGATATTTGTCACTTCAGCGGGGTTTTTTTTTTTGGTTTTTTTTTTTTTTTTTACTTAAGTTGTATGTATGACTATCTTGCCGAGGTCTCCATTGAAAATAAGATCTTGGTCTCAGTTGGACCTTATGGTAAAATGAAATGACCTGGAACAAAAAGATGCTTTGGTGGCTACATATAATTCAGTGTACTAAAGTAACTGTGAAACCGTGGCAGGGATAACTTGCGGTGCTTTCACACCTAAATTCTTTTACTTTGGTCCGAATTGGTTAAGTTTGTTACTTTGTATCATTTTCTCTTTGGTTCGGTTCCCTTTCACACAGGCAAAAATTCGGACCAAACTGCATCACGTTAAAGCCCCTGAGACTTGCATCAGAACGTTCTCTGTTAGTATTGGTTAGTTTGTTGGGGGGGTTTTTTGCCACGAGAACAGGAAGGATAAATGGAGGAAGTAGGATGACTACTGTGCATTTATGCATTTCTGGGGAGAGAATAATGCAAATCTACTGGGGTTTTCATTATCCTGGTTATCGTTTATTACATTACATGCATATACCACTTACAGCAAATTGTAAGTTCGAAAATGAAGCATGGATATGAATGGAAGGTAACATGTACAGTGGTGTGAAAGTGTTTGCCCCCTTCCTGATTTCTGTTTTTGTGCATTTGTCACACTTAAATGTTTCAGATCATCAAACAAATTTAAATATTCAACAAAGATAATACAAGTAAACACAAAATACAGTTTTTAAATGAAGGTGATTATTATTAAGGGTGGAAAAAAAATAAATCCAAACTTATATGGCCCTGTGTAAAAATGTGACACTCCGCATTAAAACATAAATTAACTGTGGTTTATCACATCTTTGGAAAGCTGCGTTCAATTTCTCTAGCCACACCCAGTCCTGATTACTGCCACACCTGTTCTCAATCAAGGAATCACTTAAATAGGACCTGCCTGACAAAATAAAGTAGACCAAAAGATCCTCAAAAGCTAGACATCATGCTGCGATCCAAAGAAATTCAGGAGCAAATAAGAAACCAAGTAATTGAGAGATGTCGGTCTGGAAAAGGTTACAAAGCTATTTCTAAAGCTTTGGGACCCCACTGAACCACAGTGGGCTCATTTCCACCAATATAAAAGCCAGTGCTAGTTTGGTTCTGGAGCTGGTGTCAGTGCTTAACCAGTTCAACTGTAGTGCCTCATAAGAACCAGTTGGTTTTCCACCAATATATTGCTAGTCGGGGATTACGTCAGGGCTACGTCATTGCGTAGTATGAAGCGCCTTTATGCAACCCCGCAGAACACCATAGTACACACTCTTGTACAGTAGGTGGTGGTATGCACCTTTCAGTTGTTTGCTATCAGCCAGTAACTGAGAGAAGTAGCAGCAGCGCAAGCTTGTCAACATGTAGAATTTTGTTGTCTCTTTGAAAGCGCTGCTTTTATTATTCCAAACCTGTATTACCATCCAAAAACAGTTTTATTCTTAATGGCAGAGAACGGCGACTACGTTTAACGAGACCGGTAATTATCAGTATTTCAGTTATCAGCCGTTTAGATCAAGTCTGTAGTGTGAGCATTGACTACACTTTTAAATGTAACATTTATGTCAGTTCTGTAATGGGTGGTGTTATGGCGCATTACGAGATGGAGGTCGCCTGTTATGTCATGCCAAAAAGTGATCAGCTGGCCAAAAAATGATCACCAGGGGCCATATTGTTATGGGTTTATACTAGCTGTTAAATATATTTCAACAGATAAACAGTACTTAGTTGGGTGTAACAAGATATATTTAACACTTATGATGCATTTTGAACCCTAAACAAACTTGATCTAGGATTAAAAGCAATTAAAATAATGCAGTCACAAGGTTACATGGAAAAAGGCATAGATTTACTGCATATATACAGTACATGAAGATACTGTATAAATATATATTCTATGTACCTCCAAACAACAATGTTTTTCCATATAAATATTGCAATCAGATAAATTCTATGCATTGTTTTCCAAACTGCAACACTTTGGCCAACGCTATAATTTTTCAGATGTGATAAAACCTCAAAACATTTAGACACATTGTAGGTGGACTGAGACCAGGCAGTCCACCTTTTAACAAGTGGGCGCTCCTGTAGACAGTGATGACTTTTTGGCACGACACCGGATTTCATCACCCAGCCGACCCCATGCAGAAGTGGCTGATGAAACCCTTTTCGGACACAGGCAGACTTACCTCTGAACAACGTAACTGCAACTGCCGATGAGCCGTGCACGTTCAGTTGTGGAAATGGCTTTCGGCTGCTTGAAAGGACGGTGGAGGTCCCTCCTGACAAGGAATGACTGCAGACTGGAGCGGAGCAAGAAAATGGTGCTCACCTGCTGCATACTTGATAATATTTGTGAGGAACATGGTGACAACTTGGGACTCCCAGACACACCTGGTCACAGTCAGCCTCCAGTTCAACCACTACCTGACCATGCCAGTGTAGAATGACATTAGGCCAGCTTTAATGGGGTATTTTAATAGTTGGGAGCAATAACCTATTTAATAACTGCCATATCATTTACAAAATGTAACATATGTGAAGTAGTTCAAAATAATGAATGAATAAAACATTCAGCTGACAATCAGTCCTCAGTGTACTCTGTTTTAAAGTATTTATATATTTTATAGGCACATTTACAGAAAGATATACCCTTCTGTACTGGTATGTAATCTATTCTGGTTAAAGTACTGATTCCAGTTTTTATTCATGTAGAGGTAACAAGAGACAGACTGTAAAGTGTACAAGTTAAAAGTACTTTTCCCAGAAATGATCTTGTCCAGAGCTGACAGAATGTCATGTGGTACGTTGTCAAAAGAATATAAACTATCATTTTTGAAGCTGGCAACTTAGAACATTTTCCACACAAAGTGCATAGATTTAAAGTTTGTTGCTGCTTGTTCTTTAGAAAATGTGAAAAAGTTGTCAAAAATATGAGTAAGTCCACAAATGCCTGATATATTGTCCAGTACCTGAAAAAATGAACTTAAGTGCAGTAATTCAGTACTTGTACTTTCACTTCCCACCACTAGTGTTATGATTTTCATTGTTTGTCCTAAATAGCTTTACATTTCATGCTTATGCTTGGTGTGAGGATAACAATGGAGAAGCAGAAAAACACTTAAGGAAAGAAAGCTTTAATTTACAAAATGTTCAAAAACTTGAGACTGCTACATATGAAATATTATGTACACACAGCCAAAAATATCAGTGCTGTGATAGTTACTTTGTTTGCAGTCCCTCAAGCACAGACAACGCATCCCATCAGTCCAACAAGGGTGTTGGTCCTGTCCTCCATCTTGTGGATGCTTTGCAGCAAAGCGGAGGTCAGCTGCTCCTTCCTCCTGCTCTGCTCCTGCTGTCTCTTATCTGACCTCTCCAGGTAGTAAAGAAGGAGGTCCATGTTTGTGTCCCACTTCTGTTTCCCTGTTTTAAAGTACAAAAATAAGCAATATAAAATAACCACACACTAAAAAAATGCAGGAATCGTCAATCCAAGATTGTGTCTATTCAACATCCATTTACTGTTAGTGGCATCACAACATTCAATTCAAGTGTATAATTGGTTTAATTCACTCCCTCCTTTGTGTGAATGGGTCATAATCTGAACATACAGCTGTGGACAAAATTGTTGGTACCCCTCTGTTAATGAAAGAAAAACCCACAATGGTCACAGAAATGACTTGAATCTGACAAGTGGTAATAAATAAAAATTCTATGAAAATTAACCATTGAAAATCAGACAATGCTTTTGAATTGTGGTTCAACAGAATTACTTTAAAAAACAAACTCATGAAACAGGCCTGGACAAAAATGATGGTACCCCTAGAAAAGATTGAAAATAATGTGACCATAGGGACATGCTCAACCAAGATGTGTCCTCTGATTAACATCACAGGTGTATACAAACTTGTAATCAGTCAGTCGGCCTATTTAAAGGGTGACAAGTAGTCACTGTGCTGTTTGGTGACATGGTGTGTACCACACTAAACATGGACCAGAGGAAGCAAAGGACAGAGTTGTCTCAGGAGATTAGAAAGAAAATTATAGACAAGCATGTTAAAGGTAAAGGCTATAAGACCATCTCCAAGCAGCTTGATGTTCCTGTGACTACAGTTGCACATATTATTCAGAAATTTAAGATCCACGGGACTGTAGCCAACCTCCCTGGACGTGGCTGCAGGAAGAGACGGATAATACGAATGGTAACAAAAGAGCCCAGAACAACCTCTAAACACATTCATGGTGAACTCCAAGGTCAAGGTACATCAGTGTCAGATCGCACCATCTGTCGTTTGAGCCAAAGTGGACTTCATGGGAGACGACCAAGGAGGACACCACTGTTGAAAACAAATCATAAAAAAGCCAGATTGGAATTTGCCAGACTGCATGTTGACAAGCCACAAAGCTTCTGGGAGAATGTCCTATGGACAGACGAGACAAAACTGGAAGTTTTTGGCAAGGCACATCAGCTCTATGTTCACAGACGCAAAAATGAAGCATACCAAGAAACGAACACTGTCCCTACTGTGAAACATGGAGGAGGTTCTGTTATGTTCTGGGACTGCTTTGCTGCATCTGGCACAGGGTGTCTTGAATCTGTATAGGGTACAATGAGATCTCAAGACTATCAAGGTATTCTAGAGAGAAATGTGCTGCCCAGTGTCAGACAGCTTGGTCTCAGTCGCAGGTCATGGGTCTTGCAACAGGATAATGACCCAAAACACACAGCTAAAAACACCCAAGAATGGCTAAGAGCGAAACATTGGACTATTTTAAAGTGGCCTTCTATGAGCCCTGATCTAAATCCTGTTGAACATCTGTGGAAGGAGCTGAAACATGCCGTCGGGAAAAGGCACCCTTCAAACCTGAGACAACTGGAGCAGTTTGCTCATGAGGAGTGGGACAAAATACCTGCTGAGAGATGCAGAAGTCTCATTGACAGTTAAAGAAATTGTTTGATTGCAGTGATTGCCTCAAAAGGTTGTGCAACAAAATATTAAGTTAAGGGTACCATCATTTTTGTCCAGGCCTGTTTCATGAGTTGTTTTTTTTTTAAATAATTGTGTTGAACCACAATTTTCATTGGTTAATTTTCATAGAATTTATTACCACTTTTGTCAGATTCAAGTTATTTCTGTGACCATTGTGGGTTTTTCTTTCATTAACAGAGGGGTACCAACAATTTTGTCCACTTGTGTATATTACCTAGTCTGGTCTGATGAGAAGAGGAGGAAGAGCAGGAGGATGACAAGCTTGGTGAAGGTGAGCTGGACACCACAGGTTTGGCTGGTTCTCCCTCATCATCCAGCTGTGATAAATCTGTAAATGCAAAAAAAGTGTTTTAGTTTGTGCAGTGTCCAACTTAAGCCCTCCATTAAATGTGTAGACAGAGGGCAATTTTATTCAATGTCAATGTTGGCAAAGCTTACATGTCTGATAATGGAATAGAAGAATAGGAATAGACTAGGCTTTACTGTCGCTGTACAGTACAATGACATTTTAAGTGTTCCACCGGGCGACTGTGCAATAAAGTAAGAAGGATTAGATAAAACACGGTTACACAACACACAATTAATCGAGTGGAAATTTTTAAAAAATGGCCCAAGATTGTGGAAATATTATCAAAATAGTAAAAAAGACGACGTTACTAGTGTCCGGTAGAAAAATCTCCCATAACACAATGCAAGGCACCCATTCATACACTGTATTGATATCACAAAAAGCGTATATTGCGCTGAATGTCTTTATTTAAAAAAAAAAAGTATTCTGTAAGATGCTAAGATTTCTGTTCTAGTTTCTCAAACGCGCATTTCTTTATGGCGAGGAGAAACGTTTGGTCGTAGTAAAAACACTGTTAGCTCGCTAACTGAAAATACTATAGTCACAAGAGTGAGTAAAAAAATATCAGCACTCTGGCCGTTACATATCAGTACAAGCAGATATACAGTGGGGCAAAAAAGTATTTAGTCAGCCACCAATTGTGCAAGTTCTCCCACTTAAAAGATGAGAGGTCTCCAATTTTCATCATAGGTATACCTCAACTATGAGAGACAAAATGAGGGGAAAAAAATCGAGAAAATCACATTGAAGGATTTTTAATGAATTAATTTGTAAATTCCTCAGTAAAATAAGTATTTGGTCACCTACAAACAAGCAAGATTTCTGGCTCTCAGACCTGTAACTTCTTCTTTAAGAGGCTTCTCTGTCCTCCACTCGTTACCTGTATTAATGGCACCAGTTTGAACTCGTTATTAGTATAAAAGACACCTGTCCACAACCTCAAACAGTCAGACTCCAAACTCCACTATGGCCAAGACCAAAGAGCTGTCAAAGGACACCAGAAACAAAATTGTAGACCTGCACCAGGCTGGGAAGACTGAATCTGCAATAGGTAAGCAGCTTGGTGTGAAGAAATCAACTGTGGGAGCAATTATTAGAAAATGGAAGACATACAAGACCACTGATAATGTCCCTTGATCTGGAGCTCCACGCAAGATCTCACCCCGTGGGGTCAAAATGATCATGAGAACGGTGAGCAAAAATCCCAGAACCACATGGGGGGGACCTAGTGAATGACCTGCAGAGAGCTGGGACCAAAGTAACAAAGGCTACATCAGAAACACACTACACCACCAGGGACTCAACTCCTGCAGTGCCAGACGTGTCCCCCTGCTTAAGCCAGTACATGTCCAGGCCCGTGTGAAGTTTGCTAGAGAGCATTTGGATGATCCAGAAGAGGATTGGGAGAATGTCATATGGTCAGATGAAACCAAAATAGAACTTTTTGGTAAAAACTGAACTGGTCGTGTTTGGAGGAGAAAGAACACCATACCTACTGTGAAGCATGGGGGTGGAAACATCATACTTTAGGGCTGTTTTTCTGCAAAGGGTCCAGGTCGACTGATCCGTGTAAAGGAAAGAATGAATGGGGCCATGTATGGTTAGATTTTGAGTGAAAACCTCCTGCCACCAGCAAGGACATTGAAGATGAAACGTGGCTGGGTCTTTCAGCATGACAATGATCCCAAACACACGGCCCGGGCAACGAAGGAGTGGCTTCGTAAGAAGCATTTCAAGGTCCTGGAGTGGCCTAGCCAGTCTCCAGATCTCAACCCCATAGAAAATCTTTGGAGGGAGTTGAAAGTCTGTGTTGCCCAGCGACAGCCCCAAAACATCACTGCTCTAGAGGAGATCTGCATGGAGGAATGGGCCAAAATACCAGCAACAGTGTGTGAAAACCTTGTGAAAACTTACAGAAAACATTTGACCTCTGTCATTGCCAACAAAGGGTATATAACAAAGTATTGAGATGAACTTTTGTTATTGACCAAATACTTATTTTACCGAAGAATTTACCAATTAATTCATTAAAAATCCTTCAATGTGATTTTCTGGATTTTTTTTTCTTATTTTCTTCTTTTCTTTTTTTTTTTTTTTCTTATTTTGTCTCTCATAGTTGAGGTATATGGTATACTGAGGTATACTGGGCAGCACGGTGGTGCAGTGGTTAGCACTGTTGCCTTACAGCTAGAAGGTTCCTGGTTCGAATCCCCAGGTTGGCAGGGGTTGGAACCTTTCTGTGTGGAGTTTGCATGTTCTCCCTGTGCTGTGTGGGTTTACTCCGGGGGCTCCGGTTTCCTCCCACAATCCAAAGACATGCATGTTAGGTTAATTGGCTGTTCTAAATTGTCCCTAGATATCTGTTTCCTATAGGCCCTTAGAATAGAGGGTTAGTATTAGTGAAAGCGCTTTGAGTGGTCTTTGTGACTAGAAAAGCGCTATATAAGTGCAGGTTAGTTAGTTAGTATACCTATGATGAAAATTGGAGACCTCTCTCATCTTTTAAGTGGGAGAACTTGCACAATTGGTGGCTGACTAAATACTTTTTTACCCCACTGTATATGTATACATATATTCATTAACGTTTGGCATTTTAAAAACACTTTCAGTGTGTTTTGAGTAGTTTGTTGTCCGAACTAATCCACAGCAGTGACGATGGTCCAGCTGGCTGGCCTATCCCCCAGAACAGTTGATCACATGAGTGCCCCCTCCAACTTATCTTGTACTACTGTTTATGTCCATAGACCCAAGAAATGTGTCTCCTCTTTGCTCTAAATCTGTTTGGTTTTGGAATCCGCCGCTTGCTTCGCTGTTTGGAAAGCAACATGGTGGTCAGTAATGTTTTGAAGCTGGTCAGTTAACCACGCCCATGGCTGTGGACGTAACCAATGTAAACTGGTGCTGCCGCTGGCCCGGCTAGGAGTTGAGGCCACGATAGCCCAACGTTTGAAAGCCTGGGAATGGTGCTTTAGTCGGTGGAAAACCAAAGAACTGGTGCTAATCAGGCTCTGGCTCCAGTTAAGCACTGGAACCGGTTTGGTGGAAAAGACCTAAGTGAGAGCCGTTATCCACAAATGGCAAAAACAAGAAACAGTGGTGAACCTTACCAGGAGTGGCCGACCAACCAAAATTACCCCAGAAGTGCAAATGCTCGATTACAGTTGTTGCTGCTAAGGGTGACCCAAGCAGTTATTAGATTTTAGGGGGCAATCACTTTTTCACACAGGGCCATGTGGGTTTGGATTTTTTTCCTCCTTAATAATAAACACAAAATTGCATTTTGTGTTATCTTTGTCTAATATTTGTCTAATATTTAAATTTGTCACACTTAAATGTTTCATATCAAACATAGAAAAAATGAGAAATCAGGAAGGGGGCAAACACTTTTTCACACCACTGTAAATGTTTATTAATCCTCCAGAACCGGGACATCCTCAGCCACAGATTTTCGAAGATCCATCAGGTATGTACAGTGGCATAAAACGTTTAATCGTTTGCTGCTGGTCCTGTTTTAGTGCGGTCCCTTTCTCACCTGCAGGACCGCACCAGAGTTCGCCATTTGATTTGAATCGAGACCACCTCTTTCAGGTGGTTTTGGTTCACACTTGAGTGCGATTACTGTGTTCTCACCAGACCAAACAATCCACACTAACGGAGAAAATAAACTTGAGTTTGATTGAAACAAACTAAAGCCTGTAGGTGTGAAAGCACCCTTAATGTATTAAGTGTGATGCTGCTTCAGATGATTTTTTTTTTTTTTATTGCAGTTGGCTGTGTTGCTACCACTTTCCAGAACTTTAGCTCTACAGACCAAGTTACAAAGGATCATCAAACTTATTGGAATGCCAAGTGTGAAATATTTCCACACTGCAGAGTCTGAAGTCAGGGCTCCCCCATGCTACGTCAACTCCATTTAGAACCATATTGTCTGCTACTGCTTCATTTGTAGTAATGGTAGGGCTGGACAATTTGACCTTAAATCAGCATCATGGTTTATGGACGCTTTCAGGTTGATTTTCATTTTTTTCACCACCTTTCTTTTCCCTTATAGTTCACTGACAAGGCTTGTAATTAAGCAATATTACACAGCAGTGTGGTATCATATCACTAGCAGAAGTCAGTGTGTTTACCATACCTGCAAACTAGTCGTTTTTAATGAAAATTGCCAAAATGAATCCCAAATATGTCACTCACGTGAATTGTGTAGATCCAAAGAGGTGTTTTGTTTTTTTGTTTTTTTTTGGGGGGGGGGTCATTTTACTTATTTTATTTTTTCTAATTATTGTGTATTGCAAGGGTCACAGACTGGCAGACTCCAGTCCAGACCCCAAAGTCTTTTGATGCAGTTGAAAAAAATTATAAAAATACTGCTGTTTCGTTTTGACAAAAAAAAAAAAAAAAACAAAAAAAAACAAACAAGTCAAACGCCATGACAACCGCGGCTGACCACAAGTGCCCACATTCTGGCTTCAATAATCAGGACACCTGTGCCACACCACACCAAGGACCGAGTGGTCCTCACAAAATGCCAAAGCCAGATCAGACAGCGGGTAAGGTTGGTTTCCATTTTTCAAGTCTAATATTTATAGGTTTAAAATTCTGTGTATTTTGACTTGGATGATGTTACTTGTTTGTTTTTATTTAACCGTGCAAGTCATGATGAAAATATTCTTATTTACAATAGCAGCTTGGCAAAAGGCAAAGCCTTCTGAGGAAGGGGGGGTGTAAAGGAAATATTAACAGTGACACGCAGCTGACTGAGGTAAAATGGTGTCAAAACAATGCAAAAAAAAAAAAAAAAAAAATCAGCTCAGCTCTAGAAACAGCTTCAGTATATTCATTCACTCATCTTCTTCTGCTTAATCCTTTTCGGGTCGTGGGGGGGCTGGAGCCTATCCCAGCATCTTTGGGTGAGAGGCAGGGTACATCTTAATAAAATGTGTAAAAACAAACTAAATCATATCAGCCTGCCTGAAGACAGTTACAGTCTTCTGGAAGAATGTCCATGAGGCAGATCTTAAAAGCACATTTTGAGATTTTTTTTTTTTTTTAATTTTTCCATGTGATTTGCCACATTTTTCTTCCATTTGTTTTGTTAAAAGATGGGGGTAAATCCATGCTCATTGCAAAGAAAACAGAAGAGAAATTGAGTTAGATGTACTTTATTGATCCCAAACTTGGAAATTACAGAGTTAACTGAACTATTTTTCTCATTTCTCTTTTTGTGAAAACCTGCAAGAGTTTATGGTTTATTTCAAAGTGGGCAAGTTCTTCCTTTATCTCCCCCACATATGAGAAGGACTCAAATGTTTGCCTGGATATTTTGGTTTTCATTTAATTTCAAAGAAGGCCATATATATTTTTTTCATGTTGCTTCAGAGAGGAACATACAGTATAATAGCAGTTAAATTTCAATTTCAAAAATTTCAAAATCTGTTTTCTTCACTGTTGTAGTGTGAATTCATAAATGTCACAAACTGTCAAACTACATTTCTTGTGTATTCAGTGCTATATATAAAACTTTAAAAGCGGCATAATCTACATTTTCGTAATTAAACAGCTGTTGTGGCTCTCAGCTAATTCAGTTTTAGTCAGAAAGAGGTAAAGTATCTCTTTGGTTCGCAATGGTTGCAGACCCCTGGCCTACAGTGTCACTCAGTTAAAAGTGAATAATTTTGGGAAGGCCATCTGCATCCGTATTATCCGATTCCAACCTGTCCGAGGGTCCCCCGGGGAGAACAGGTAGCTCTGCAAAAAAAGCATTAAACACTCCGCTAATCACATAAAAATATAGTCCTATTACATTTTTTTTTTTTAGGTGGAGCTGAAAATTAGTTCTAGTTTTTTGCTGTCTTCTAGCTGAATTTACTCTGAAATGGTACATTTGATAATGATTCTGACAATACTACATCAATCTCTTACCTTTCTTTTGAACCCAAATTTATTGAGAAAAACATTTTTATTCATGAAATATAAGCTTGTAGACTTAGCTGTTTATATAGATGAGCAGAGTGAAACTGCCGTTAGGGTTAACTGTGGCCAGGTGTGAGACTCAACAAGTATTCAGGTCCAGTAAAAGCAGTCTAACGCCAAAATATGACCCATGTTCCACATTCAAAACTTGAGTCACATAAGTATTCTCAACCAAATGGCTAAGTATGAAATGTATAAAAAAAACAACAACAAAGAGTTCATTCTTGTCATACAAAAAAACCTTAAAGTAAAAGTGGTCATTGTGTAAAATGGTGTTTCATTATTTTATAGGACATTTATAGATTTATTTTACTACTACATTAATGTGTAACATTAAAAGCTTGAAAAAAATTAGTTTTAAGTGTGTTAAATGCTGTTAATAAATGTGCTTTATCTGAGTCAAGTGTTGTCTTTCCCCTTTTTTTTCTTAGAGTACACCAGAATGCTTAATTTAAGTTAAAATCACTAAATTTTTCGGGGGGATGCCCCCAGACTCCCCTACACAAGTTTAGCTTGTCACCTTTTTCACCCCTTTTGAGGTTGCAGGTATGATCTACATATTGTGTAGGTCACATGACTCGCAACGGCGGCCTTAGGCTGTCCGTTATGATGGGCTGTCTTGGCAGGAAAAAAGCCTGTTGCGATAACACAGATAGCCGTCGGAGGCTAACAGCAACTTGGCTTCAGGCATCTACCTGCTTCCGCACATTTTCTTGCTTTTTCTTGGCATCTTCCAATGAAATAGTCAGTAATCACGTACTATGTGAATGGCGACCACTAGGGGTGGGCAATATGGCCTAAAAATATCACATCACAATATTTCTTTGAATTTTCACAATAACAATATTTTCCATGATATTACAGAATAGTTTTTTTTTTTTTTCTTTTAAATTTATGCAGAAAGGACAGTTTGACTGGCCAGCATTATTTAACTTCAGCATATTCAGTATTCAGGAAAAACGAAACAAAAACTCGTTATTTTCTCCATTTTATAAACAGCAGCTCAGATTTAGTTTAAAATATTTAGTTCTGTATCCCCAGCTGTTCTTAGGTATGACTGTGAGACTGAATGGTTGTCTGTCTCTGTGTTGGCCCTGCGATGGACTGGCGATCTGTCCGGGGTGTACCCTGCCTCTCGCCCAAAGATGCTGGGATAGGCTCCAGCCCCCCCGCGACCCGAAAAGGATTAAGCGGAACAGGATGGATGGATAGTTCTGTATCAAATATTACAAGAATATAAACCGTTATATCTCAACTGTACACACAGGTCGGGTTTTATGCTGAATCACTTTACCTGCATTACTCTCGTTGCATGGACCTGTCTTGCGGCTTTTGGCTCTGGACAGATGTTTTTTTTTCCCCTCTCTCATTGGGTGATTGAATAAAATCAAGATGAAGCAGCCAAAATGAAAGTAAAAATCAACACTAACTTCAAGCTGCACATTGTTCAACTTAATACCGCTCCAGTGATGTTCTGGACATGTGGGGAAAAATGCAGACAGATTATCCACACTGCTGCGCAGTTTTTTTTTTTTTTTTAACATGACAGCAGTCTGAAACAGAAAGTGAAACTTCAGTATTTCCACTCAACTAGAGACAGTGATTTCAGAGCGGCAGCTTCCCGCCATGTTTGTTTTGCCGTTTCTATATGTTGTGACGTCGTCACGCAGCAGACTCCAAATATCGCGATTTTCATTTTTACACCAGTATCAAAATTTATACTGGTATTATCGTGAACAATACGATATGGCACACCCCTAGAGACCACATTTCTTTTCATTACACGCTGTTTTACTTTTTTCCTGCTGCTTTTGAACAGCTCTAAGTGTGGTGCCCCCACACATAATTCCGTGGGCCCGTCTTAAAGGGGAAGTACATGAAACGCTCTC
The DNA here is from genome assembly GCA_020510985.1 of Pholidichthys leucotaenia. Lineage (NCBI taxonomy): Eukaryota > Metazoa > Chordata > Actinopteri > Cichliformes > Pholidichthyidae > Pholidichthys > Pholidichthys leucotaenia. The sequence continues at coordinate 67,236,890 of CM035842.1, read as the reverse complement.
ATTACGCATGCACACAAGGGGAGGGGGTAAACCAAATGAACCGACATGAACAAGATTAGGTCATTTCTGCACCCTGAATGTTGATTTTTATTTTTTTTATTTTTTTTAATTACCCATTTTTGACAAAACCATATGTTGCATTAGCTCTGAGCCATATGATCTTAAATCATACGAGGGGGAGCTGAAAAGTTCATAGGCTGACTAAGAAGGAGTTATGTCTTTGAGAATCAAGAGAGCTTCTATACCGCAGGGATCCAAGCGCTCCTACACTGATGTTCAAATGGTGAAAAATAAACCACATTTGGTCAAATTTGACCACTGCATCATGGTCAGCCTATAGAGAATGGATGTGTGACATCACCTGATGGAAAAACTGCAAGGAATTGTGAGAATTGAGATGGTTGCTTCAGTGTGTTATTCATCTGAATACCACGCAACCTGAGAATGGGGAAAGTTCTGCTGCGTTATCAAATGCAACAACCGCTGTCACAATTGGCGTGGGGGAAAAGATTGATAACTGTGTATGCTTTTTCAACTTCCCGACTTGGAAGAAAAATGGAGATAATTCAGTCTCCGAGCTAACAGAGGCGTCGGATGGAATGGATTGCAGCGGTCAGAAGGAAAGCTATCAGCTTGGATAATATTCCTGCACACATGGTCATGTGTTCATGGCATTTTCATGAAGGTAAGTTGTGATTTAAGCACATAGAGATTACTTGTATGTGTGTGCAGGTGCTGCAGCTGTAACAGAGGTGCAGGCACGTGGAGCTGTTGCTAACTTTGAACAAGTCGGCTGCACATCTACAGTGGGGAAAAGAAGTGGTGAACACATTGTGGAGGAACAAAATAAGTGCAGGCGGACACAGTGAGCTGAAGGTTTAAGAGTTTTATTCCTCCATCAACATGAGACACACTGTAGCTGTGCTGTGTGTGTGTTCTCTGTGAGTGCGTTGTTGTAAGTGCACCAAGTAAGGCATGTAAAGTCAGCACATTTATACAGACGAGAGAATGCATGGCACATTTACGTATTGATATACATATCAGTCAATACACATCAATTGCTTGATTAACTGGCACCGGAATTACTCTTTGCTCCGGAGATGTATAACAATAGACATTGTTCTGGTTGTCCCCCTAGGGCTCTCTGTTCATATGCAATCCCTGCTGAGCGTGATATTATCAGTCTGCGTTGTGCTTGGTGCTCACAAGTGTGCTGGGTGCCCACACCGCTCCCCCCCCCCCCCCCCCAGAACGGTCAGAAGGGGTTGTGCCCAGCTCCAGTCGAACTGTCGGAGGGCATGTCGGTCCGTGAGGGGGAAGGGGGATGGGCGCAAAGGGCAGCGTGCTCCGCTTCGAGTTCCAGCACGTTGAACGGCCGTGGATCGTGGGCACACGGGCCGGTGTGCAGTCGTGCGTAATGGAACAAGACGGCGATCGGCTGGCTTTGGGAGTGAGGTGTGGGAAAAGCTCTGTGCAGGAGGAGGTGGAGGGGGTGGGAGTAAGCTAGTGCCGGCCTGGGACGGCAAAGTTGCCTGGGCCGCGCAAAAATTGCGTGTGGATCCGCGATGGTGAGGGACTTTCCCATTAAACGTGGCGGAGATCCACAGCGGCTGTGAAAAGAAAAAAAATTTTAGTCTCTGACTCCTCGTACGGGCCCAGTCCTGCAAAGATGTGGGGAAGGCGAGCGGCCAAATTCCCCGAGGATGCATAGTGGCTGTGATAAACTGAAGCAGTGTTAAGGACTTGGCAGTTTGGCTTTAGGTGCGGGAAACAGCTGTATAGTCATCGGGGAAAGCATTTAGCTAAATTCCCCTTGTGTGCCGTGGCTGGAAAACTCATACAAAGTCCTGCGTGCTGGCTGCACATCCGCTCCAGGTGCGTGAGCAGCCCTGAAGGTTCCGAGGGTGGCAATGGGCCATGTTTCTCGGGCATGTACAGCGGCGGAGGACAATGTAAAAGTTTGTGGAGCCGGTTTGTCCCTGGTGCGTGGTGCACGCCTGGCACAGTGACCACATAGCTGGCAGTAGCGCTGTCCTCATAACCCTGCCGTGTGCGCGCATGGCTTCTGTGCGCGGAAGGTCCATTGTCGAGAGGGGAGTCTGGTCAAAGTCGGGGAGCTCGGTGGAAATCTGCACAGTCGGCGTTGATGATTGTCCCCATTCAGGCTGCTTCCTTCGTTTGCTCGTGTTGGGTCATGGTGCGTTCTGGTCCAAGCGCTGCTCTCTCTGTCCGGCCCTGGAGGTCGCCATCGTGGAGAGAGGACAAGGCGCGCGCGCACTCCCGTGTGGATGCGAAAGACGTAGGTGATCCCCGGTCTCTGGAATCCACAGCGCGGTGAGAGGGAGCAGACGATCATTCTCCCTCAGCAGGTCACCAGCGTGGAGGAAAAAGATCAGGCGAGGGTCGCACCATGACATGTTCTGAGGCTTTCCTGGTCGTGGATGATCTCCGGGGTGTTCACCTGGTGTTCCATTCTTGGTCAAGGGTCACCAGTGTGGAGGAACAAAATAAGTGCAGGCGGACACAGTGAGCTGAAGGTTTAAGAGTTTTATTTCTCCATCAACATGAGACACACTGTAGCTGTGTGTGTGTGTGTGTGTGTGTGTGTTCTCTGTGAGTGCGCTGTTGTCAGTGCGCTAAGTAAGGCATGTAAAGTCAGCACATTTATACAGACGAGAGAATGCATGGCACATTTACATATTGATATACATATCAGTCAATACATATCAATTGCTTGATTAACTGGCGCCGGAATTGCTCTCTTTGCTCAGGGGATATATAACAATAGACATTGTTCTGGTTGTCCCCCCAGGGCTCTCTGTTCATATGCAATCCCTGCTGAGCGTGATATTATCAGTCTGCATTGTGCTGGGTGCCCACACCATCAACATTTTTCTCATTAAACATATTTCTGATGCTGTTGACTTGAGATTTTTACCAGATATCGGTAACAACCCAAGTAATCCATAACTACAAAGAAGTGAAGGCAACTGTGTTCACAAGTTCCATCCATCCATCCATCTTCTACCGCTTTTCCGGAGGTCCGGGTCGCGGAGGCAGCAGTTCAAGCAGAGAAGCCCAGACTTCCCTCTCCCCAGCCACCTGCTCCAGCTCTTCAGAGAGGATACCAAGGCCTTCCCAGACCAGCTGGGAGACGGTCTCTCCACCGAGTCCTGGGTCTGCCCCGGGGTCTCCTCCCAGTGGGACATGCCTGAAACACCTCAAGTGGGAGGCGTCCAGGAGGCATCCTAGTCAGATGCCCATACCACCTCAACTGACTCCTTTCAGTGTGGAGAAGCAGGTGGTTCTACTCTGAGCCTCTCCTGGATGACTGAGCTCCTCACCCTATCTCTGAGGGTGAGTCCAGCAATCCTACGGAGAAAGCTCATTTCAGCCGCTTGTATCCGCGATCTCGTTCTTTCGGTCATTACCCAAAGCTTGTGACCATAGGTGAGAGTAGGAACGTAGATTGACTGGTAAATCGACAGCTTTGCCTTAGAACTAAGCTCCCTCTTCACCACAACAGACTGGTACAACGTCCGCATCACTGCAGATGCTGCTCCAATCCATCTGTCGATCTCTCGCTCCATTTTCTCCTCACTCGTGAATAAGACCCCAAGATACTTAAACTCCTCCACTTGGGGCAGGAGCCTGTCCCCAACCCAGAGAGGACAATCCACCTTTTTCTGGCTGAGGACCATGGACTCGGACTTGGAGGTGCTGATTCTTATCCCAGCTGCTTCACACTCAGCGGCAAACTGTCCCAGCAAGAGCTGTAGGTCATTGCTGGATGAAGCCAACAGGACAACATCATCTGCAAACAACAGAGATGAGATCCTGTGGTCACCAAGCATGACACCCTCCATTACCTGGCTGCGCCTAGAAATCCTGTCCATAAAAATTATGAACAGGATCGGTGACAAAGGGCAGCCCTGGGGGAGTCCAACTCTCACTGGGAATGAGTCCGACCAAGTGTTGGCAATACGAACCAAACTCTAACAACGGTTGTACAGAGACCGAATAGCTCGTAACAACAAGCCCGATACCCCATACTCCCAAAGCACCCCCCACAAAAAACCACGAAGGATGCGGTCAAATGCCTTCTCCAAGTCCACAAAACACATGTAAACTGGTTGGGCAAACTCCCACGAACCCTCGAGTTCTCGAGAGGGTAAAGAGCTGGTCAGATGTGCCACAGCCAGGACGAAAACCACATTGCTCCTCCTGAATGCGAGGTTCAACCAACGGCCGGACTCTCCTCTCCAGTACCTTGGCATAGACCTTCCCAGGGAGGCTGAGGAGTGTGATCCCTCTAAAGTTGGAGCACACCCTCTGGTCCCCTTTTTTGAAGAGAGGAACCACCATCCCGGTTTGCCATGCCAAAGGCACTGCCCCCGACCTCCACGCACTGTTGCAGAGGCGTGTCAACCATGACAGCCCTACAACATCCAGGGCCTTGAGGTACTCAGGGTGAATCTCGTCCACCCCTGGGGCCCGCCCACCAAGGAGATTTTTAACCACCTTGGCGACCTCAGCCCCTGTGATAGGCAAGTCATCCCCCTTATCCACAAACCCTGCTTCCTCTGTGGAAGGTGTATCAGTGGGATTGAGGAGATCCTCGAAGTATTCCTTCCACCGCCCGACGATATCCCCAGTCGAAGTCAACAGCGCCCCATCCGCACCATACACAGTGTGGACAGGGAGCTGCTTTCCCCTCCTGAGCCGCTGGACAGTTTGCCAGAATCTCTTCGAGGCCGACCGAAAGTCTTGTTCCATGGCCTCACTGAACTCCTCCCATACCCGGGTTTTTTCTTCAGCAACCACCGAAGCTGCCCTCCGCTTGGCCTGCCGGTACACCTCAGCTGCTTCGGGAGTCCCACAAGCCAACCAAGCTTGATAGGACTCCTTCAGCTTAATGTCCCCCCTCACCACTGGTGTCTACCACTTGGTTCGGGGGTTGCCACCACGAGATGCACCGACCACCTTGCGGCTGCAACTCTGGGCCGCCGCTTCAACAACAGAGGTGGAGAACATGGCCCATTCAGACTCCATGTCTCCAGACTCCCTCAGAATGTGGTTGAAGTTCTTCCGGAGGTGGGAGTTGAAGACCTCCCGGACAGGGGCCTCAGCCAGACGTTCCCAGCACACCCTCACTATACGTTTGGGTCTACCAGGTCTGAATGGCTTCCTCCCCTGCCATCGGATCCAACTCACCACCAGGTGGTGATCAGTTGACAGCTCTGCACCTCTCTTTACCCGAGTGTCCAAGACATACGGTCGCAGGTCTGATGACACGATAACAAAACTGATCATCGACCTGCGACCTAGGGTGTCTTGGTGCCAGGTGCACATATGGACACCCTTATGCTTGAACATGGTGTTCGTTATGGACAAACTGGTTAGCACAGAAGTCCAATAACTGAACACCACTCGGGTTCAGATCGGGCAGGCCATTCCATCCAATCACCCCCCCTCCAGGTTTCACTGTCATTGCCCACGTGCGCATTGAAGTCCCCCAGTAGGACAATGGAGTCTCCAAGAGGAGCACTCTCCAGCACCCCAGTCACAGACTCCAAAAAGGGTGGGTACTCTGAAACATCATTTGGTGCATAGGCACAAATGCTGGTCAGGACCCGTTTCCCAACCCGAAGGCGCAGGGAAGCAACCCTTTCATCCACCGGGGAAAACTCCAATATAGAAGCAGCAAGGTGGGAGGATACAAGAATATCCACCCCTGCTCGTCGCCTCTCACCTGGGGCAACTCCAGAAAAGGCCAAGCTCCAGCCCCTCTCCAGGAGACTGGTTCCAGAACCAGAGCTGTGTGTTGAGGTGAGGCCGACTATATCTAGCCGGTATCTCTTAACCTCGTACACCAGCTCAAGCTCCTTCCCCACCAGAGAGGTGACATTCCACGTACCAAAAACCAGTTTAGAAAGCTTGGGATCGGTCCGCCAAGGTCTCTGCTTTTGACCGCCACCTAATCCACATAGCACCGGACCCCCATGATCCCTCCTGCAGGTGGTGAGCCCACTGGAGGGCGGACCCATGTAACTCCTTCGGGCTGAGCCCGGCCGGGTCCCATGGGTGGAAACCCAGCCACCTGACGCTAGCCATCGAGCCCCTCCCCCAGGCCTGGTTCCAGGGTGGGGCCCTGGTAACCCCATACTGGGCGGGGTACACTGATTCCTTGATAGAGAAGTTATCATGAGTCTGTTGGATCGTTCTTAGTCTGGCCCTTCACCCAGGACCAGTTTGTCTTGGGTGACCCTACCAAAGGCAAATTGCCCCAGACATCATAGCTCCTGGGATCACAGGGGCACGCAAACCCCCACCACCACCACCACCACGATAAGGTGACGATCCATTAGGGGGATGGATCTTGCGTGTTCACAAGTTATATTTAATAAAGTGGAATGACACAGGGAATAAGTATTGAACACACGAAGAAAGAGATGCAAAAAGGCATAGAAAGCCAAGAAACCAGCTGAAATCATCACAATTTAGGAAGCCATCCCATCTCCCATCAGTGCAAATTAATTTCAGCTGGTTAAGTCCTGACTGGTAGCCTTTAAAAAGGTCTGTGAATATCAGATTGTCACAACCACAAAGAAATCATGATGGGTGAAGCAAAGAGCTCTCTTGTCTAGGCTTTCACAACCTATGTTGCAAAACATAATGATGGCATGGTTACGAGTGCATTTCTAAACTGCTGAATGTTTGAGTGAGCACTGTTGGAGCCATCATTCGGAAGTGGAAAGAACTTAATTTTACCATAAATCAGCCATGACCAGGAGCTCCTCGCAAGATTTCTGACAGAGGAGTCAAAAGAATTATCAGAAGAGTTATCCAAGAGCCAGAGACCACTCGCGGAGAGCTCCAGAAAGACCTGGAGTTAGTAGGTACTGCTGTTTCAAAGAAAACGATAAGTAATGCACTCACTATACCCGCTCACTTTGCAAGACTCCATTGCTGAAGAAGACGCATGTTGAAGCTTGTTTAAAGTTTGCTGCACAACATCTGGGTAAGCCAGTAAAATACTGGGGGAATATAATCTGGTCAGATGAGACCAAAATTGAACTTTTTGAATGCCACAACACGCAGCATGTTTGGAAGAGAAATGGCACTGCACATCCCATCATGGTGTGGGAGTGTTTTTCAGCACATGGTGCAGGCAGACTTCATGTAATTGAAGGAAATATGAATGGACAGATGTACAGAGACAGCTATCAAATGTAAAATCAAATCTATCATCTATCAAATATAAATTCAAGATATCTCTGTGTGTGTGTGGTGTTCCTCAGATATCTCTCAAACTGTTTGTTCACACTGACCTAGATTGTAAACGTGCTTTGCTGAAGCTACGAGGGTGTGCATTCCCCAAATATGGGGGTCACTCCATTCTAAATATCTAATTTTTATCAATCAACATTTAGCCACCGCTGTGTGAACCGCTCTGTCTTCATCCCCTAGGCTTTCAAGAAGTGTGGGCGGGGTTTCAGATTGACTCCATGCTCATTGGACAATACGCTGCATCACGGCCATGCTGATTGGATAACACAGCATCACGGCCTGTCGGTCACACAACACTTTGCAAACAAAGATTTTAGAAGTGCTTTGCTACTGAGGTTACGAGGGTGTGCATCCACGAGTATGGAGCCGCTCAAGTCAAAATATATACCATAAAATTGCGTATTTGCCATAGAGAACGGGGGGGGGGGGCTGCCAGGGACCCGCGCGTCCACGAGTATGGAGCCGCTATATACCATAAAGTTGCGTAGGTCTAATGGATATATTTGCCATAGAGAACATGAGGTGTTGGTGGTGGTGGTGGGGGGGGGGGGGCGCTGCCGAGGACCCGTGGTGCCGCAGTGACATCACTGGCACATGGGTAAGGCAGCAGCTGAGACTCCATTAACTGGCCAACACTGGTGTCCCACCGTGCTCTCCCTGAACATTCGGGGGAGGCATGCTCAGCCTGCCCGCAGTGGTACACGAAAGTCCCGACTGCTGCTTCATTGTGGAGCAGGTTGGCCAGATCAGCTGCATATTACATGCGGACACACGCTTTGATTAAACGACAAGACAAAAATTTCCAAATAACGAAATAAATAATTTTCATTTAAATATTTACAGACAAATGGGCAACGCTGATGCAAAACTTGCAGCCAAACGGCTCATTCTCCTCTCTCGCTCTGAGAGAGGGAGAGAGAGGGACAGAGAGAGAGAGGGAGAGGTGACAGGATTGGTGCTATTCGTGGATGCCCTGAATTTCCCTGTGGCGATCAATAAAGTATACAAGATGCAAATACAAAAATATTCATTCATCTTCTTCCACTTAATCCTTTTTGGGGTCGGGTGGGGTGGGGGGGGGGCTGGAGCCTATCTGTGTTTTGTACTTATAATATTGCTAAAATTTAAACTGATGCACTAAAATGGGTCTCAAATATTTGTAAACCTGTCCTGTTGTAGTACTGCATGACTTTATTGACGATAGACTATAAACTACACACTATAAACTAAATTATAATGGTCTCGACTGGACAACTCCCCTTCCCCAAAGATGCAAGCGACAACATCTATGAATACAACTCCTAAAAGATCACTACGATTAAGTGATCTGACAAAAAAAAAAAATAAACATGCGGTTCTTATAACATTGACTATTAGTGGATGCCCATTTCATTTCAATTATTTTGTAATTAATATTCACTGCAGTCAAATTAATCTTAGTTCAGTCCCTTTTCATATTTGTCAAAGTCTTAACATGTGTGATGCCTACATATAGGCTACACCTCTGTTTTCCTCTTTCAAAACAGCCTAAGTTGGGCCTGTAAAAGCCTGATTGGGCTACCGGTTTCAGACAGGAGTACTTGCTTTCTATGGGCATGCACTAGTTATGATGATAACTTGTTGCCATCTGCCAGGATGCTGAAGATGAAACGAGGGTGGACATTTCAGCAAGCCAGTGATCCCAAACACACAGCCAAGGAAACTCTCAACTGGCTACAGAGAAGGAAAATAAAGCTGCTAGAATGGCCCAGTCAGTCACCTGACCTGAATCAAATTGAAAATCTATGGAATGAACTGAAGAGCTGAGTTCATGGAAGACACCCACAGAATCTTCCAAGATTTGAAGACAGTGTGGAAGACTGGACTAAAATCACTCCTGAGCAGTGCCTGTGCCTAGTTTCCCTATACAGGAGGTGTCTGGAAGCTGTTATTGCCAACAAAGGCTTTTCTACTAAATATTAAATGAATTTCACCAAGCATGTTCAATACTTAGTCCCTGTGTCATTCCACTTTATTAAATAACTTTTGTGAACACAGTTGTCATGATTTCTTTGTATGGATGGATTACTTGGTTTGTTACTGATATGGGCATAGAGCCCATATCAGAAAGATCATCCTGACACAGTCCACATGGCAGGGGATTTTAACGAAGCATGCTTAAAAACTGGACTCCCCAAATTCCACCAACATGTTAAGTGTCCCACAAGAGGGGAAGGAACACTGGACCATGTTTACAGCAACATTAAGCACACCTACAGACCACCCCCCCCCCCACCTTGGACAATCATACCATCTGTTGCTGCTTTTAATACCTGCTTACATCCCCCTGAAGAAGAGAATTTGCTAAGAACGCCTATAGGAGGAAAGTGCAGGGCTTCCTCACAGACAACAACCCTCGACAGATGTGAAGAGGCATCCAGTCCCTCACCAACTACAGGGGCCAGAGCCCCCCCAACATCAGACGGCAGCCTCACTCTGGCAGAGGAGCTTATAACATCTTCTTTTCCCGGTTTGAGCACACCTCCCCCTCTCCCTTCCCTCTCTCTCTACAGGTGCTTGAGGTGAGGAGGCAACTAAGAGCAGTGAAACCCCAAGAGCTACTAGTCCAGACAGCATCCCAGGAGTGGTGGTCAAAGCATGTGCAGACTAGCTGGCAGGGATCCTCACCAAGCTGTTCAACTTCTCCCTGATTCATGCCACTGTCCCCTCTTGCCTCAAGGCCTCCACCATAATCCCCATCCCAAAAAAGTCCACAATTGACAGCCTGAGTGACTGCAGACCCATAGCACTCACTTCTGTAGTCATGAAGTGTTTTGCGCAACTGGTGTGCCAGCACAGCAGGTACTATGTTCCTCCATCCTTTGACCTCCCCCCTCCCCCCACACCACCACCACCGGTTTGCCTACAGGAAGAACCAGTCTACAGAAGACGTCATCACCGCCACTCTCCGCTGAGCCACCGGAAGAACCCAAGGAGCTATGTGAGGATGGTCTTTCTCAGCTCAGTTTTCAATACCATCATTCTGATCAACAAACTGCACCTCCTCCAGACCCCCCCGCCCCACCTGCTCCTGGACAAACAGTCTCACCAACCACCCACAAACAGTCAAACTTGGCCCCATCACTCCACACTGTCTCTTAGCACTGGCTCCCCCCAGGGCTGCGTGCTAAGCCCTCTAATGTACTCTCTGTACACCTTTGACTGTATTCCAACCCACCCAACCACCGTCATCGTGAAATACGCGTACAACACCACCTTGGTTGGGCTCCTCACCGATGATGAGGCATACAGAGTAGTGGTAGAGAACCTGCTGCTATGGTGCCAAGCAAACAACCTGAAAACCTGCCAAGCAAACAACCTGAAACTGAACGTCCATAGAACCAAAGAACTCATTCTAGACTTCAGGAAGAACAGACAGGACCCCCCCCCCCCCCCCCCCCCCCCCCCCAAGGGACGGCGTGGAAAACGTCCCTGCCTTCAGGTTCCTGGGCACCCACATCTCCTCTGACCTCTCCTGGACTGTCAACACCAAGGCCCTGGTGAAGAAAGCCCAGCAGCAGCTGCACTTCCGTGTCCTGAGGAAGAAAAACCTGGACCAGAGGCTGCTGCTGGCCTTCTATCACTGCTCAGTGGCGAGAGTACTCACCTACTGTCTGGGTGTGTGGTACACCGGCTCTACAGCTGAGAACAGGAAGGCTGTGCAGAGGGTCATCAACACCGCTCAAAAAATTACCTGTGGCCCTCTGCCCTCCCTGGAAGACATCTTCAGATCCTCCTGTCTCAGAAGGGTCAAGGCCATCACAGGAGACCCTTCACATCCCGCCCACCACCTGTTTGACCTGCTCCCCTCTGGACGATGGTTCAGATCAACCAGGTCCCACACCTCCAGAATGACAGAATGACAGTTTCTTCCCCTGGGCCATCCAAACTGCAAATAGTCAGAGCCCCCCCCCCCCCCCCAAAAAAAACAAAAAAAAAAACCGTTCACATGCACGAAACTGAGGTCCTTTTTAATTATTACAATAACACACCTGTCTTTGCATTCTGCACTTTCATGCATATTGACCCATCCGTGAAACCACTACTATGTATATTTCCATAATCCTGGGCCATTTTACTTAATAGTGTGTTCTGCACTCTTATGTACATAGTTCCACCCACGTAGCCAGTACCATACCTGTGTATATTTCCATAATCCTGGGCCATTTTTATTTCAGTCGTGTGTTCTGTAACCGTGTTTTATCTAATTCTTCTCTCATAAGTTATTGCGCAGTAGCCGCTATTTCGTTGTACTGTACAACTGGACAGTGACAAAGCCTATTCTATTCTATTTTAAACTGATTTTTGTCTCATTTTTCGGGCTCTCTCAATATTTTTTATTATACAGTATGTAGTGTTTATGAAAGCCATATGTGGACTGGCACATCTCAAGTGTGGCTATCGAGCAGCTTACATTTGTCTTTTCAGTTAGTTTGCTTTCCTTTGTATCAAGATTCACAAAGTCCAGAGAATGCTTCTATCTGAATATTGAATTGTATGTATCTATGCAGAACGCCACAGATTGCCCTGCTGACATTCACAGTAACTAATGAAAATGTCTGATTAGACATCAGAGACATTACTAATAAAGATGGGGCCATCATCATCATCATAGCAGTCTGTCGGGGGCGACAATGACTGTTTCATTTAGGTCAACCAAGGCAATAAATTGAGTAGCAGACAAAGAGTGAGAGAGTAGTTTGACATTCTGATCAGATTTAAATACACAAATGATGCTGGTGTAATTGTCAATTATGAATCAATATTAAATTTGATAAAGATGTGATAAAATAGTCTGTTTTTTTTCCCCAAAGAATAAACCAGATAATCTATGTAATAATCTGAGGTAATGAATCAGGGTTTATTAATAAATATACAGTGGGGCAAAAAAGTATTTAGTCAGCCACCAATTGTGCAAGTTCTCCCATTTAAGAGATGAGTCTCCAATTTTCATCATAGGTATACCTCAACTATGAGAGACAAAATGAGGGGGAAAAAAAAAAATCCAGAAAATCACATTGAAGGATTTTTAATGAATTAATTGGTAAATTCCTCTGTAAAACAAGTATTTGGTCAATCCCAAAAGTTCATCTCAATACTTTGTTATATACCCTTTGTTGGCAATGACAGAGGTCACACGTTTTCTGTAAGTCTTCACAAGGTTTTCACACATTGTTGCTGGTATTTTGGCCCATTCCTCCATGCAGATCTCCTCAAGAGCAGTGATGTTTTGGGGCTGTCGCTGGGCAACACGGACTTTCAACTCCCTCCAAAGATTTTCTATGGGGTTGAGATCTGGAGACTGGCTAGGCCACTCCAGGACCTTGAAATGCTTCTTACGAAGCCACTCCTTCGTTGCCCGGGCGATATGTTTGGGATCATTCACATGCTGAAAGACCCAGCCACGTTTCATCTTCAATGCCCTTGCTGATGGAACGAGGTTTTCACTCAAAATCTCACGATACATGGCCCCATTCATTCTTTCCTGTACACGGATCAGTCGTCCTGGTCCCTTTGCAGAAAAACAGCCCCAAAGTATGATGTTTTCACCCCCATGCTTCACAGTAGGTATGGTGTTCTTTCTCCTCCAAACACGACAAGTTGAGTTTTTACCAAAAAGTTCTATTTTGGTTTCATCTGACCATATGACATTCTCCCAATCCTCTTCTGGATCATCCAAATGCTCTCTAGCAAACTTCAGACAGGCCTGGACATGTACTGGCTTAAGCAGGGGGACACGTCTGGCACTGCAGGATTTGAGTCCCTGGCGGCGTAGTGTGTTACTGATGTAGCCTTTGTTACTTTGGTCCCAGCTCTCTGCAGGTCATTCACTACGTCCCCCCGTGTGGTTCTGGGATTTTTGCTCACCGTTCTCATGATCATTTTGACCCCACGGGGTGAGATCTTGTGTGGAGCCCAGATGGAGGGAGATTATCAGTGGTCTTGTATGTCTTCCATTTTCTAATAATTGCTCCCACAGTTGATTTCTTCACACCAAGCTGCTTACCTATTGCAGATTCAGTCTTCCCAGCCTGGTGCAGGTCTACAATTTTGTTTCTGGTGTCCTTTGACAGCTCTTTGGTCTTGGCCATAGTGGAGTTTGGAGTCTGACTGCTTGAGGTTGTGGACAAGGTGTCTTTTATACTGATAACGAGTTCAAACAGGTGCCATTAATACAGGTAACGAGTGGAGGACAGAGGAGCCTCTTAAAGAAGAAGTTACAGGTCTGTGAGAGCCAGAAATCTTGCTTGTTTGTAGGTGACCAAATACTTATTTTACAGAGGAATTTACCAATTAATTAATTAAAAATCCTTCGATGTGACTTTCTGGATTTTTTTTTTCTCATTTTGTCTCTCATAGTTGAGGTATACCTATGATGAAAATTGGAGACCTTTCTCATCTTTTAATTGGGAGAACTTGCACAATTGGTGGCTGACTAAATACTTTTTTGCCCCACTGTATTATGTTCTATAATTTTGCACTTGTCTGGTTGTTCACTTCAACCAATGTAATGCTTTTTCTTAGCTAGTTATAGACGTTCTTATATTTTTTTAAACTTTATTGAAGAACAAAGTATAAAGAAAAATTAGTACATACACATAATCAGTTAAGGTTATGTACAGTGGAATACAGGGAACAGAGATTGAAAACAGTCCAAGGGGTATCAGAAAAAATATTAAACCAGAATCAAATAAATATGTAGAAAAAAGCAGTGAAGTAAAATCAATTCAAAAGTTTTAAAGGAGGTACAGATTGTTACAGTCTTTACTGCTTTGGGTTTTTTGAGAAATTAATTCTTATTAATAAATCAACTGTCAGAAAGACCCGCTGTACTTTACACTTGGGGTCCTGATTAAGTCGAACATGATTGATGTATGCAGTCACCTGGGGGACAAAACTGCAACCTGATTAGTTTGTTAGCTAGTGCTCTTCTAAAGATGCCGGAGAGGACTGATGATAAAAAAAAAAAAAAAAAAGTACGTTTATTTAAAAAAAAAAAAATGTGGTCAAACCGAGGCTGCCAACAAATTTTCTCAGCTTTACCAAAAATAGAGAAGACTATATTTAAAAAATGGCGTGCTCTCCTGATGCGGCTCGATCAATGACACGAAAAAGGCACTTGGCCCACCACCTAGCAGCAGTCCAGTTTTCAAGTGAACCAACAACACTATGGCAGTATCTTTAGGAGCTGCTTGAAATAAAACTCCAAACTAAAAGAAAAATTAAATTTTTAGATTGTTTCTCTTAATTTTAAATACAGTACGTCAGTCCATTCAGTATATTACATAGAACTATTTTGATAAACAACAGTGGCTTATATATCATTTTAAAAATAATTTTCAGTTGTCTGCAGTTTTGGGCGCCAGATTTTTAATAACGGTTTTCATCTTAAACTCATTTTGTCATTTCCAGATTGATTTGAAAAAGCAAAATTTAACCTTGACCTTTTGAGTCAATAAGAGTCCTAAAAGTAATTCCATTAGAGAAGGATATAATGCTGTCAACATCTGCCAGTTTATTAAAAACAAAAGACTGAATGTAAACTTGTACATGTGCTTGGTTGAAATTTGTGTTTTTAGGCAGCACATGCACAATTTGTCACAAAGCTAACCTCACCACAGTGAGGTGGTAACCTCACTGTGGTTACCACCTCATAAATGATGGAGACCGTTTTATATTTTCATGGAGAGAAGGGGAGCAGGGTGTAGTTAATGGAGGATTGCTTGATACTCTTAATGCTGGTTACAGTGGAAGATTAAAGTTTGGTTGTTTTTTTTTGTTTTTTTTGGCCATCTTCATGTCTCCAAGCTCGATCCATCTGGATGCTGATGGAGAAGAGAGCATTTGTCAGTGATGTGTCTCATTAGTGTGAAGTGAGGAACGCTGATGATGCATGTTTGGCTCAGTTAAGATTTCCTGTGTGTGCAACTGATGGTGTGTTGCAGGGATTCCTGTCCTGATGCTGAGCCAGAGGTGCTGACTAAACGGTCATGCTTCCTTCATAAATGCAGTGTTAGTGATGCAGGGACCAGTGTTTGTTGTTGAAGACTTGAGGTCTGCTGCTGGGAACCATATAAGTATAGAAGTGGGCTAAGAAGGGACAGCAATTTTGATGGGGGAGACATCATTATGCATACTATCGTTAAAAAGGACTCTCTTGACTGTCATCTGACACTCTCTTCTTATTATACTCTTGAATCTTACTGTGGTATGGAGGATATAATTAACATTGTCATCTCAGGCACACGGTTCTGGCTGTGAACACACCAGCCCCACCAGCTGCTGTTTAAACTTATCTTGTGAGGAGAAGCCAGTTAGAAGGTTAGCTTCAAAAGATAGGAACTTATTTCACACCATGGATGAAATGAGTCCAAAGACTGGATTGGATATCGGCAAAGCATGTCCGCTTTAATATTTTGTTTGTTGCAAAAGAATTACAGGTTCAAAAGAAGTCCATTTGAGTTTCAAGTCTGGATCTTTTGTGAGGACTTGCTTTACCTTTACCGTTGTGGCTTTATGTGTTTGTAAATGTTTGAATCTTTGGCTGAATTATAAGGTCTGTTTTTCTGTTTTCAGCTCTTCAGAGAAGTTAGAATAATGAAGATCTTGAATCATCCTAATATAGGTAAGTGAATGTTAACAGATACGGGATTTAAAATTTGAGATGAGTGTCAGTTTGTGGTAAACGTGAGACAATTCCACCTAGCTGCAATGCTCCGTACTGTGGGTGTTTATATATTTACATATTTATTCCATCTAGCTACAATGCTCTGCACTGTGTTCATATATTCATATATTTATTCCATCCAGCTACAATGCTCTGCACTGTGTGTCTGTGTGTGTGTGTATATATATATATTTTATAGTAATACGTACATATGTATATTAGCTGCTCTTGCTTGCTTGTTTTTTTTTTTTGTTTTTTTTTTTCTTGCCTTCTGATTGTTGCTCTGAGTGTTGCTATCCCTGTGCTGTTGCAATCCTGGAATTTCCCCGTTGTGGGACTAATAAAGGCTTATCTTATCTTATCTTATCTTAATTGATGTGAAGGGCTTCATCCTTTTTTGTTGTAATGCGATCACATGACCCGCCAAGCTGCTTCATCAGGGTTGTTGTTTTGTTTTTTTTAAATTATAACCTGTATTGGTGATGCTTTTTAGGACATTAGTGTATGTTATGTCACATGTCGTCTTCTCCTCTTTTTTTTTTTTTTTTTTTTTTTTTTACTGAATTAGTGCAGACAAATTTTACATTTCTGCAAATGCAGCATCTGTTAAATACAAGGATCATTTTGGTTAATGCTCCATTATTGTTTTTGTCAATTTGATTGGTTGCTTCTTTTCATGGATGACTGGAACCTGTCCAGCTGTCTTTGGACAAGCCAGTATCTATGTAAAGTTGTGTCCATGTAAACTTAAAATATGACAGACCGTCTTATATGAAATTATGAACTTTCCGTTTCCCTCAGTGGGAAAACTTGGGTTAACGATGAAGCTGAGGTTGGAAGGCTATTGTTCCTCTGTTGCCTTGGATTGGAAAAACTTGTTTTTTTCTCGTGGTTACCTGGCTTTTGTCTCTTCAGTGCTATAGTGGGCGTGCTGTACACAGGATTTCACCAGATTCCATCATTTCCGCTGCTGAAATGTGATTATAATTACCAGAGTGATAGTAAACCCTTACCAGCCCATAAACTCTTTCCTCCCTCTCTTTGTTTTCATCCCACCTTTTCTATATTTAGCATAGCAGCTTTCAGCTGCTCATCAGTCTTTTACATCAGCAAGCTCCTGCAGTAAAAACTGCTGTAGTGTGGCTGCACTGTAAAGTCAACTCTGAATTTGTGCTTGGAAATAATTTTCGTGTTCATGCCCATGAATGCATTTCTGCCTCTGTGTGATTCTGTCTTTTGGATAAAATTGAATTTCTAATCTCCTCCCTCCCTCCCTCTGTTTTTTTTTTTTTTCCCTCCAGTCAAACTTTTTGAAGTAATTGAGACAGAGAGGACGCTCTACCTGGTGATGGAGTATGCCAGTGGAGGTGAGGGATGGATTCAGCAGCTAACACTACAAAAATTAAATGGTGAAACCTGATCTACTGTCATTTGAGATGTTGGCAGTAGCTGGTAGCCTTTCTTGGTATATATATTTTTTGAACCTTGATGCCTTTTTGTTTATGATGCTGTGGAGTGTATGACTCTTTTTAACCCGAGGGAGCTGTGGCTACTGAGCTAATCAACCACAATAATATTCAATATGGCTTTGTTGGGTACTACATTTTCACCAGAAGTTAACTGAAAATTGTCCTTCGTTGACAGATATTTTTTTTTCAGCAGCAACAGAAAACTCTGAAACTGTATGCCATTTTGACAGATTATACTGAGGGTGATCTAATTAAACTCAGTTAAAATAACAGTTAATAATAGATTAGGACAGAATTTTTACAACCCTGTTTGTCAAAATGACATAGTCTCCCACAACCTCTGATTATCACGAAGATGACTGGTGTTCACCGTTGGGTTAAGCTTACTGTGGCCCATGATGTTCCCCTGCAACATTTGCATTGCTTGAGAAAACTTGCACGCTTCCAAATTGACCGAACCATAATGACAATGTTTTATCGGGCTTTTATTGAATCTGTTTTATCCTTTTCTTTAGTGTCATGGTTTGGTCAGATAAAACTGAAACAGAGGAAATCCTTGGATCAGGTAGTTAGATGGTCCAGTCGTTTGCTTGGTGAGTCACAGCTGAGCCTGACATCCCTGTACACCAGACAGGTACAGAGGATGGCTACCTCCATTTTAAATGATGACTCCCACCCTTTGCACTGCAACTTTCAGCTTCTTCCCTCAAGACGGAGGTTTGCTGTCCCAAAAAGTAGAACCCAGTGCTACAAAAACAGCTTTGTTCCTGCTGCTGTCAAAGAGTTGAACAAGCTGTAACAATATATTGCACATAATTTAGGTACCTATTTATTAACTCCATTTTATATTTACTTATTTTTGTAGGATGTTACTTGGGTTCTAAATATTTTATTGGGTTTTAGACCTTTGAGTTTTTAACCTCTTTGACTAGTTTTTAACTTTTAATATGACCCTTCTCTCTTACCTCTGGTTTTTCTCCCATCTCTGTCTTTTTAATACCCTGATTGGTGGAGCCTTGAGTATTTTTATCATGTTTATAGTCAGCTTCAAGTGTGCCTGTGTTTGTGTCTATGTTGAATGTAATTTGTGGCTTGTAAATATGGATGTCACCAGACTGCAAAACAAATCTACCTACGGGTACAAATAAAGTAACCTGAACCTGTTCTTACACTGTTCTTAATGAGTAGTTATAGGACAGCTGTCCTGCCTGTTCTAGAAGGAATGATGCACAAACATTCCCTTACCATTGACCTATCATGATTTTCTGGCACCATTAATAATATAATCATGTTCTCCCGTGTCTGCGTGGGTTTACTGCAGGATTTCTCCGGTTTCCTCCCACATGCCAAAAACATGCAAGTTAGGTTAATTGGCATCAAAACTGGGGATTCTAAATTGTCCTTAGGTATGAATGTGAGAGTGACTGGTTGTCTGTCTCTCTGTGTTGGCCCTGCGATGGACTGGCGATCTGTCCAGGGTGGACTCTGCCTCTTGCCCAAAGATGCTGGGATAGGCTCCAGCCCCCCCCCCCCCCAACCCGAAATGGATTAAGCGGAAGAAGATGGATGGATAATAATAAAGTAACAGTTAACCTCTTGCACTCCGGGATACCGCGGGCGGTCACGTCTCTGCGTCCTTGTGTGTCCTAGTGCGCACTGTGCGTCTCAGTGTGCACTGAAAAAAAAAAAAGCTGCATTTCCGTTCTTCCACTACAGACACAGCCGCGAACAGAAAGCCAAAGGAGTGTTTTGATTGGTTTAGATTTGATTAACCTCTCATTCGACTAATAAGAGCCTTGAATTGGGTTTCTGAAACCTTGAAGAACCAATGACTGAAAACCTAGCAAGAAGGACCTGCCTACCAACGACTGCGAATACGAGCCAATTGAAGCAGAGAAGTTCGACGATTAAAAGCGTACTTCCTTCTTCTTAATTATTGCTCAGTGTTGCTATCCCTGTGCTGTTGCAATCCTGGAATTTCCCCATTGTGGGACTAATAAAGGCTTATCTTATCTTATTTGTATATTTTCTTTGGATCTGTGGTGTAATGAAATAGCGAATCAGGTTTTTCCATCCAAATTCCCTCCATGTCCTTGAACGAGCATTAATATTTTTAAATACTACCTTGTATAGTAATACCTAAATTAGGGATGGGAATTTAGAACCGGTTCCTTTTGGGAAGCGGTTCTAAATTTTTCGATTCCCCTGGAATCGTATGTCGCTGATGTTGTCAGTTCCTCTTATCGACGCTGCGGGTTTAAACATTTCCGTGTTTTTTTTGGTTTTTTTTGGTTTTTTTTTTTTGCTTTTTTTAAACAGCATACATCATTACGTCACACGCTGCCATTACCGAGCAATGCCATGACACCGTCACTACCGCAGGATAATGGCAGAAGCATTTGGTAAACACACGAGCAGCAGGGCGAAAGGTAAACATGAGTTGAAACATTTCAATGCGGCAGCATGGGATAAAATAAGACTGTGATGTGTTCGACAGTCTACGAAATGCACCCGCACCCGATTCCCAGACAGCAGTGCCTTGTTAGTAGCAGTAATATTATCCTATTAATAGAATTTTGGCGCAATGTTAGCAGCCTTGCTGGCCAAGTTTAATCCATTTTTTTTTAACTCAAAAAAACCCCCAGCTAATAACGTCTAATATGTTAATATATGCTCATTCTATTTAGGCGAGCACAGCAACAGGTAGCTCGGCGGTTTTAGCAACCTGCTCACCCTTGCCAGTGAAACCCTCCAACACCAGCTACAGTGGGGCAAAAAAGTATTTAGTCGGCCACCAATTGTGCAAGTTCTCCCACTTAAAAGATGAGAGAGGTCTCCAATTTTCATCATAGGTATACCTCAACTATGAGAGACAAAATGAGGGGAAAAAAATCCAGAAAATCACATTGTCTGATTTTTAAAGAATTTATTTGCAAATTATGGTGGAAAATAAGTATTTGGTCACCTACAAACAAGCAAGATTTCTGGCTCACAGACCTGTAACTTCTTCAAGAGGCTCCTCTGTCTTCCACTCGTTACCTGTATTAATGGCATCTGTTTGAACTCATTATCAGTATAAAAGACACCTTGTCCACAACCTCAAACAGTCGGACTCCAAACTCCACAATGGCCAAGTCTAAAGAGCTGTCAAAGGACACCAGAAACAAAATTGTAGACCTGCACCAGGCTGGGAAGACTGAATCTGCAATAGGTAAGCAGCTTGGTGTGAAGAAATCAACTGTGGGAGCAATTAGAAAATGGAAGACATACAAGACCACTGATAATCTCCCTCGATCTGGGGCTCCACGCAAGATCTCACCCCGTGGGGTCAAAATGATCATGAGAACGGTGAGCAAAAATCCCAGAACCACATGGGGGGACCTAGTGAATGACCTGCAGAGAGCTGGGACCAAAGTAACAAAGGCTACCATCAGTAACACACTACACCGCCAGGGACTCAAATCCTGCAGTGCCAGACGTGTCCCCCTGCTTAAGCCAGTACATGTTCAGGCCCATCTGAAGTTTGCTAGAGAGCGTTTGGATGATCCAGAAGAGGATTGGGAGAATGTCATATGGTCAGATGAAACCAAAATAGAACTTTTTGGTAAAAACTCAACTTGTCGTGTTTGGAGGAGAAAGAATGCTGAGTTGCATCCAAAGAACACCATACCTACTGTGAAGCATGGGGGTGGAAACATCATGCTTTAGGGCTGTTTTTCTGCAAAGGGACCAGGACGACTGATCCGTGTAAAGGAAAGAATGAATGGGGCCATGTATGGTGAGATTTTGGGTGAAAACCTCCTTCCATCAGCAAGGGCATTGAAGATGAAACGTGGCTGGATCTTTCAGCATGACAATGATCCCAAACATACCGCCCAGGCAACGAAGGAGTGGCTTCGTAAGAAGCATTTCAAGGTCCTGGAGTGGCCTAGCCAGTCTCCAGAGCTCAACCCCATAGAAAATCTTTGGAGGGAGTTGAAAGTCTGTGTTACCCAGCGACAGCCCCAAAGCATCACTGCTCTAGAGGAGATCTGCATGGAGGAATGGGCCAAAATACTAGCAACAGTGTGTGAAAACCTTGTGAAGACTTACAGAAAAAGTTTGACCTCTGTCATTGCCAACAAAGGGTATATAACAAAGTATTGAGATGAACTTTTATTGACCAAATACTTATTTTCCACCATAATTTGCAAATAAATTCTTTAAAAATCCTTCAATGTGATTTTCTGGATTTTTTTTTTTCTCATTTTGTCTCTCATAGTTGAGGTATACCTTCAATGAAAATTGGAGACCTCTCTCATCTTTTAAGTGGGAGAACTTGCATAATTGGTGGCTGACTAAATACTTTTTTGCCCCACTGTACATAGCTGTAAAGAAGTTTATATTTAAAGGCTTGCATCCATTCATGACTGTAGAGAAGCTGGAGTTTTGAGTAGATGGTACGTGTGATGTCGGTTTCAGATTAATACTGAACTAGACTCCTGAGTGTCTAGTTCAGTAACATACTGGTAAAATGGTATGTTTTACCAGTATGTTAACATACAACTGATTATATATACACCCACATGCATAAAATACTGTGCATATATACTATATATATTTAAAAACATGCAAAAATTACACCCAAGTACAGCATGTATATTTTTGATTGCTTCAATAACATAATTGTGCAGTTGTTTCTAATCACTTAAGGATTTCATTTATACTGCTTTTATATTGCTTTTCAGCATTAAAACATAATAAATGTTAGAGGCATAAATGCCCAGTTTCCTAAGGAAAGCATGTTTACAGCTTGGTATTTGATTTTATTGCATCTTTTTAAGAGAAGAAACATTGTTGAAAGTCAGAAAAATAAAACTCCTGCATTGATGCTGAAATCCTGTGAAAGCCTGCTTTTTTCCCCCACATGGAAAACCAATTAAGAATCAATAAGGGAATCGACAAAGAATTGAATTGATAAGTAAAATCAACAATGCCATCGATAAGGATAAAATGTTATCAATTCCCATCCCTAACCTTGATATTGCCTAAACCTTGCAGATGAGGACGTTAATCTCCTTCATTTGCTATACTTGCATTGCTTCAACAAAATCAGTTAAATCTGTGTTGACTTTGATCAACTGGTTTTACAATACTTGAAAACAAATTTTACAAATTACAATTATTATCGAGAGTGGAAACAACACTGTTCATTCAAATGTGAAATATAATGTCTGGGTCTATATTTATATTTTGCCAGGTAATTTAACTAATTGTAATGCTGTTAATATCATCTAGCTGCAATGCTCCTGCACTGTGTATATAACTGTGTAGTGTGTACCTACACTACTCACAAATAGTTGGATATTTGGCTTTCAGGTGAAATTTATGGAAAATTTAAAAAGTTCACACTACAGTGATATTATATAATGAAAGTAGGGCATTTAAGTAGAAGCATGCAGTGGTGATTTTCTCATCTCCAATAACTTATTGAAACAAAAACCAACAGCAGTAGTGGGTATACCACAACCAGAAATGTCAATGTCTCAATAACTTGTCATGTGCCCTTGAGCATTAATTACAGCTTGACAACTGTGTCTCATGCTGTTCACAAGTCAACTTATTGTCTGTTGAGGCATGGCATTGCACTCTTCTTGAAGGGCGGCCCTCAAGTCATTGAGGTTGTGAGGTTCAGGGTTATGAGCCTCTACACGACGACTCAGCTGATCCCATAAGTTTTCTATGGGATTCAGGTCTGGAGAAAGTGCAGGCCACTCCATTTGAGGTACCCCAGCCTCCAGCAGCCATTCCCTAATGATGCAACCTTGATGAGCTAGATTATTGTCGTCCATGAAGAGGAAATTTGGCCTGTTGTTGTTCACACAGGGGCACAATGACTGGATTAATGGTGTTATTCAGGTCGTATTGGCTTGTCACTGTACCATTCACAAACTGTAGGGCAGTTCTGTATTGACTAGACACACCTGCCCAAACTACCACTACAACCAAAGCCTCATCTGTTGACAACAGTCGCTCTCCTTGACATCTCCAACATCGTTGGCAGCCATCATTTCTGCTCAACATGAATCAACTTTCATCAGAGAACAGCACTGAGGCCCACTGGTTCCTTGTCCGGCATAAAGGCTCCCTGGCCCATGGAAGACGATGACGCCTATGCCTTGTGGCGTGGACAGGTACCCTTGCACGTTGTCTAGCACGCAGACCACACTGATGTAAACAGTTTCAAGTGGTCTGACGTGACACTTGGGTTCCTCTGATCTCCCTCAAATGTGCCTGGAATTGAGTGTCATTCATCATCCGGTTCTACAGGGCACTGTTCACAATGAAGTGGTCATCAGTGTGGGATGTGGCCAAAGGACGTCCACTTCTGTGCCTTTTTGGGACTCTTCCAGTCTCTCTGTATCTCTGTTGCAGCCTGCTCATGACACTCTGTGACCCTCTAAGCCAGACCTGGGCATTTTACGGCCCGCGGGCCACATCCGGCCTGGTCCTGACCAGCTCATGCCAAGTCAATGGAAGATTAAGAATTAAACGTGAATAATGCACTCGTCACAGCCGCATTGCTTTTATTTTGAAAGCGACACTTTTTTTTTTTTTTCTCCTCAGTTTACGCACCGTTGGTTGGGCTTGTGAGCGGGAGTACTGCACTGCTGGTGAACAGACGTCGTTAGCCCACAAAAATGTCACCTCCTGTTAAAAAAGGACTTCCAAGTGTTACTGAAGTCAAAGGTAGAGCCGTGTGCTTAGTGTGTGGAGAGCAGATTGTAGTGTTTAAGGATTACAACTTGAATTGCCATGAGACTAAACGCAGAGAAATGCAAGAACTTGACTGAGGGGGAGTTAACAAGAAAGGAGCAGGGAATGTTTACTAAAATTTACACATCCAGGGATGCAGCAGTCAGGACTAGCTTTGTGGTAGCCCACAAAATAACAAAAACCAGTAAGCCATTTTCTGATGGGGAGGTTATCAGGAAGTGTTTGGTGGACTCTACAGTGCTATTATGTCGTGAGAAAGAAGAAGCGTTTGAGAATATATCCCTCTCCAGACAAATGGAAGGAGAAGGATTGAGGACATCACGGGAAATCTGGAGCAATGAAAGGGACGACGATGGGGAGTGATTTGTTCATGGAGGTCAGTGCGTGTTTGGACAAGCTAGGACGGAAACGGCACAAACTGGTAGGTGTTACAACTGATGGATGTCCAAATCTGGCAGGGAAAAAAATGGACTTTTGAAGCGAATGCAAGATAAGGTGACTGAAATGAATCTAGAACAGAAATTAATATTTTTACACTGTATGATACACCAGGAGGTATTGTGTAAATCTGCTCTAAAAATTAACCATGTTGTTGATACTGCAACTAACCCTTGACTTGCAGTGTGGATAATGCACCCAGTGACGCTCCGCTTGAACTGATTGACTTGCAGTCTGACACACTGATTGCAGAGCATTTTAAGTCAGTATCACTGCTGGATTTTTTTATTCTTCTCTTAAAGAAGAGAACTTTTCACACATGGGGAGGCATGCTCAGATGTTAGTTCTCTTTGGATCGACCTACACATGTGAACAAATGTTCTGTGATGAAATTCAACAAGTCAAGATACAGATCCCCTCTCACTCATAATCACCTGTTAGCTGTCCTCCGCATATACTCCTGACATTCTGCCTGACATTAGTGCACTTGTTCAGGCTCAAAACAGACTAGATTTTTCCAACTGAACATGAAAAAAGAACTCTAAATGTACAATGTGGTGATAAACTGCAAACAGGATAGCAGCAGTAAATTGTATAAAGTTGATTTAATGCTGGTCTTTGAAATACTGCAAAAATGCATATTTTGTTGAAAATTGCTGCCATTGTTGATTAAATGATAATTTAATGACAGCCTTTTTGCCACACCTGTTTCATATTTTAATTGCAAAATCATAAATCTACTTTTACCTGTAAAAGTTTATCCAAACTATACAATTTCAAGTTTTTTACAGAGTGATAAAATTAATACTAATAAGCAGAAGTGAGTTCAGCTTATTGAACGAGGCCCTCCACAACAGTCTGTCTGTAATATGGCCCCTTGTGAAAAATTAATTGCCCACCCCTGCTCTAAGCTCAGTGGCCAGTTCCCTCTGAGAACATCCTGTTTGAAGCCTCACAGAGGCGAGGTACTGTTGATCAGTTGTTAGGTGTCGTCTTGGTCTCATGATGTCAAAATGTGAACAGCATAATGAAGAGGACTGTTTAAATTCCAATTCTAATTGAACCGGAAAATTTATTGGTCGATACATAGATCTTTTGCCGTTTAGCATCTTGTTAGAGAACAGCAAGTTATGCAAAAAGTACTGAAACATTTAACATTCGGACATTCAATTCAATTCAACTTTATTTATATAGCGCCATTTCACAACAACAGTCATCTCATAGCACTATCAACTGTAGGGAGGACCCCCACAGTTGCAGAAAGACCCCAGCAATCAGGCGATCCCCTGTGAGCAAGCACTTGGCGACGGTGGAGAGGAAAAACTCCCTTTTAACAGGAAGAAACCTCCAGCAGAACCAGGCTCAGGGAGGGGCAGTCATCTGCTGCGACTGGCTGGGGGGTGAGGGGATAGAGAAGAAGAAAAGAACAGACATGTAGAGAGCAAACAGCACGATGGGGACTCAATCTATGGGAGAGAACAAACAAATGTTAATGACCAGCAAAAAAAAAAAAAATATTTCATAGAGAGTGAGGAAAGGAGTGAGGCCCAGTGCATTACTGGAGGTCCCCCGGCTGACTAAACCTATTAGCAGCATAACTAAGGGAGGGTTCAGAAACACATGATCCCTCCCTAATTGTAGGCTATATCAAAAAGGTAGGTTTTAGCCCTATTCTTAAAAACAGAGATCGAGTCTGACTCCCGAATCCAGATTGGCAGCTGATTCCACAGGAGGGGAGCTTGAAAACTGAAGGCTCTGCCTCCCATTGTACTTTTGGAGATTCTAGGTATTACAAGTAAACCTGCATTTTGGGAGCGTAGTGCTCTGTTAGGATGATACGGTAGTATCAGATCTTTTAAATAAAAAGGAGCCTGATTGTTTAGAGCTTTGTAAGTAAGAAGAAGGATTTTTAAACTTAATTCTAAACTCTATGGGAAGCCAATGAAGGGAGGCCAGAACCGGAGAGATATGATCTCTCTTTCTAGTACCTGTTAAAACTCTTGCTGCAGCATTTTGGATCAGCTGAAGACTTTTTAAAGATGTTTTAGGACAGCCTGATAATAAAGAATTACAATAATCTAATCTCGAGCTAACAAAAGCGTGGATCAGCTTCTCAGCATCACTCTGAGACAAGATGCTCCTAATCTTGGCAATATTACGCAAATGATAGAAGGCAGTCTTAGAAACAAATTTAATATGTGAATTGAAGGACAAATCCTGATCAAAAATAACTCCAAGGTTCCTCACAGAGCTATTAAGAGAGAGTAACTGCATCCAAACTGAAAGTTTGATTTGGAAAGGAATTTCTAAGGTTTTTTGGACCAACAAGAATGACTTCAGTCTTATCTGAATTTAATAGCAGGAAATTACAAGTCATCCAAACTTTGATTTCCTTAAGACAGGCTTCTAACTTGGCTAATTGATTAGTATCATCTGGCTTCATTGACAGGTATAATTGTGTGTCATCAGCATAACAGTGAAAATGTATACAGTGCTTTCTAATAATGTTGCCTAACGGAAGCATATATAAACTAAAAAGAGTAGGGCCAAGCACAGATCCCTGTGGAACTCCATGACTAAGCTTTGAGCTGAGAGAAAACTCATCATTTACATGAACAAACTGGAACCTATCAGATAAATAAGATCTAAACCACTGCAACGAAGTTCCATTAAGTCCAACATAGTGTTCTAATCTATCAAGTAGAATATTATGATCAATAGTATCAAAAGCTGCACTAAGATCTAAAAGGACAAGTACAGAAACTAGTCCATTATCAGATGCAATGAGGAGGTCGTTGGTGACCTTCGCTAAGGCTGTTTCAGTGCTATGATGGATTCTAAACCCAGATTGAAACTCCTCAAATAAACCATTTCCCTGCAGGTGGTCAAATAATTGCGTAGCAACAACTCTTTCTAAGATTTTTGAAATGAAAGGGAGATTAGAGATTGGTCTATAGTTAGCTAAAGCTCCTGGATCTAGCGTTGGCTTTTTGAGTAAGGGTTTAATTACAGCCGTTTTAAAAGCCTGCGGTACATGGCCTAAAGTTAATGAAGAATTGATTATATGAAGAATAAAGCTACCAATAAGTGGGAAGACTTCTTTAAATAACCTGGTAGGAATAGGGTCTAAAAGACAAGTTGAAGGTTTGGATGAGGAAACTATTTTGTCTAACTCACAAAGGTCGATTGGAGTAAACTCATCAAGACATGTGCATTAAAAGGTTAGAGAAGGTCAAATTAAGTTCACCTGTAAAGGTTATAATGCATTTTAGGTGCATCCTGAAATTGCACCCGAAAGCTGAATATCCCTAACGTTTTGTGAGTAGTGTATGTATATTTATTTACTGCTTTGGCTAACCAATTCTTATCTTATTTACTATTGCTCTGAGTGCTACTATCCCTTTGCTGCTACAATCCTGTAATTTCCCCATTGTGGGACTAATAAAGGCTTAGCTTATCTATATTTTTATAAAAAAGTTTATATTGAACAAAATATTAAGACGGAAGCCTTTGCAGCATCATCTACTGCACACAGAAGTAGTCTCTACACTGCACTGTTCCCATTGTTCAAAGAATGATTTATTAACTTGTGATAAATGTGTGTTAAATAATTTGTATATCTAAGTAGCACTGCACAGTCTGCAGACTCTGGGCTGTTCTTGTTCAACCACTCAACCATAGGGCTCCATGCCTTGAATGTAAAACTAAAGTCTTAAAGGTGTACTCCAGCGGCTCTAAAACCACCTCAAAAACAAATATGTATTGCCGAAAATAGCATATTGTGGCTTTTTACCCACAAAAAAACATTAATTGGCTTAGAATTGCTTGGAAAGAGATTTTAAATCTTTCACCTACTTAAGTATGTGCAGATCTATGAATATTCTAATTGGCGGCCTGCAGGGCTTGCATGTGATTGGTTGCCGCACTCCCGACCTGCAGGGCTTGCACGTGATTGGTTGTCACGACTTCTGGTGGGTGGGCTGCTAGTCTGTTCAAAACACTTCCGGATGTTAGAGTTTTGCTTATATCTTCAAAAGTATAAAGCGAAACATTTTTCTGAAAATGGTCGAGGTGAGAGATAAATGTGTAGTTGCTAAATATGTGTTTACTTTTTACTAACAACCAGTCCTCTGTACGCCGGCGACTGAGCATGGGGCGGGGGCAATTTGAATGTGGCTGCTCTCAACTCACAGTGCGGGGCCCCGTCCACTGGCGAAGTGACTCACACAACCACATTCAAATCAATCTCTCTCTTTCTCCCCTCCCTCCCTCCCTCCCCTGCTCTGCCTTTATCCTGCTGGTCCTTGGCTCCTCCCGCTTTCTCCAAGGTAGCCAAGAGTATCTGTCTGATTGGTTAATGTTATAACCAACCAGGCTCAGCAGGAATAGTTACTAACCATCTGTCCAAGTCTGCCTTTTTTCGGGGGGTGGGGTGGGGGGGGTGGAGTTGAAGCAGACACTCACAGCAGAAAAACACATACTTGGGAGTTTGGAATGATTTTGCTCTTGATATGTCTTGTAAATCACAAGAAGCATGTTAGACATGTTGACAAGAGGGGGAAAAAAAACTTGATTTTTGCCAAAGTGTCACTTTAAGGTCAAGAAAACAGTTGTATGATAGGATGTCATGCTTGTTGTGTTTATCAGGGATTTGCTAGGGTTTCTTTAAGTAATTCAATTTTAAAATGTCAACATTTTTGTTGTAACAGATTGCTTCTCGAAGTGACGAGTCTTCCTTGTTCATATTTAGGGGTAATATTGTCTGTTGGATGAGTTACTTGGGCTAAAAATAAATGTAGGGGTTAAGGTTGCACGGTGGCGCAGTGGTTTAGCACTGTGGCAGCACAGTTTTACCCTTGGCCGGGGGATCGCGGGGATCATGAGATCGTGGGTTCGATCCCAGCCCCCGACCAACAGTGAGCTGTGTGGAGTTTGCATGTTCTCCCCGTGTTGCGCGGGTTTACTCCGGGATTTCTCCGGTTTCCTCCCGCACACCAAAAACATGTAGGTTTAGGGCGCTCGCGCACGCAGCGACCAGCAGCCGGTGGCTTGTCACCAGACTGCAAACCAAGTCTACCTACGGGTACAAATAAGTAACAAAAAAAAAAAAAAAAAAAAAGGTGAAGCCAAGGAGTTTCTTTTATTTGCTTTTTGGCCCAGGAAAAGAAGGAAAAATTCTATTGAGCCTGCTGTGTTTTTTTTTTTGTTTTGTTTTTTTTTTTGTCCCCCGTGGGGTATTTAATTTCTTATTTAATGCTGTGTCACACACCCAAAAAGCCACATCTTTCAATTGACTGCTTAGAAAGCAAACCAAGCTCGGACTACAGGTTTTAGAAGGCTGTACATCAATGAGAAAATTGCATTACTACTAAGAATGCGACTCTGATCTTTGGCCAATTGTATTAAATCTTAATGATGTGAATCTAATTTCTTTGAGTTGGGCATTGATTTTTTTTTTTTCTAAGAAATCCTGCAGAATCTCATGTCAGCCCTCAGTTCACTCTGCAGCACAGTGCTAACTAATGTTAGTAAGATGAACCTGCATATTTACATTCCTTTTTCTTTTACTTCTTGTTTTCTCACTTGGTGTCTCTAAGGCTGCTTTCACACGAAAATCTGTGACTAGTGGTGGGGTTTTTAAACACCAATAAACACATCAGTACCTCCATTGATGCCTGTCTGACTGTGAGCAGACTCTGGACAAAATAGTTTTGTTTTGTTTTTTTTTGTTTTTTTTTTTTTACAAAAAAACCAGTGTCGTTTGCCCTCATGTTGGTGATGTCATGAGCATGCCAGTCCAGAAAGCAAGAAACACCGAGGTTACATGCATCGTCCCCCCTCCCCCCCATTCAAATAATGGAACAGACTAAACACACAAATGTTTGTTCCCTCAGTCCTGGATTGTTCTGGTCCTCGGTTACCAGTGTGATGCCTACATCATTGCACAAATTTGCGTGTTCAACTAGTCTGCTGTTCACATTTCTGCAGATTTAAAAACCCATGACAACTGCATGGATATTTGTCCCAGAAATGAATATCCAGGCGACTCTTCCCACCACAGACAAAAGCCCAATCTTGGAGGGTTTCCCTGGGTTTTTTGACCACTGGGAAAGGGGCTTAACTGTATCGACTCTTGGTTCTTTTGTCTATGGGCAAGGCTTCACTATTGATTTTCTACATCTATTGACTGCACTTGTCATTGACAAATTTGAACTGAAAAATAAAAGATCCAGAAGATAATGATATGGGAATGTGGTTTGTAATATGCAACCATGTATGGCTCAGGAAAATTAATGCTTTGCTCAGACAGGATGGTGAATAGGGCTGAAATGATTACTCTTAGTCAGGGGTTTTCAACCTTGGGGTCACGTGGAATTCAAATGGGGTCGCCTGAAATGTCTAATAATTGATAATTACTGATAGAAATTTTTCAACTAATTATTTTAAAAATTTTGATTAAAGCTCCACACACACTCTTAAAGAACTATATTCTTTCACTTTCAATATAAATCGGTTCAAATAAAATGTAGTATATAAAAATATCGGAGCTGGCACATCTTGATTGACGGCGGCGATCACGTGACCCCTATTTGAGTTCCCGCTAACTGTGTAAACACAACCTAGTCAGCAGGGAAAAATGGAGAGATTTCTTCGTCCGCCTGCCCCTGTGAAGACAGTTCCAGGAGGAAAAAGACAGAGAAAATATGACAAAAGCCACCTGAAATATGGATTTATAAGTGTCATTGAACACATGACGAGAGGCCAAAGTGTTTGCTGTGTGGTAGTGTCCCGCAATATGGAATCACTGCATGATTCACCGTGAACAGCTGGCATCTAAAGAACTGAGTGTGCCCGTCACAGACGTACTGCAGCAGGTCATAACCATGGTGAACTACATCAAGCCACATCCTCTGCGCGCACGTCTGTTTGCAAAACTATGCGTCGACATGGGCTCTGAATATGAAAATTTACTGTTTGACACAGAGGCACGGTGGTTGTCCAGAGGTAAGGTGTTGGAGCGGGTTTTCGAGCTGAGAAACGAACTGTTGGCATTTTCCATGGATGTGGAAAAAACTGATTTTGTCGACTTTCTGTGTGACCAGCAGAAAATGTGCCTCCTTGCATATGTAACGGACATCTTTGGAAAACTAAACGAACTTAACACAAGCATGCAGGGGAAAAACAAGAATGTCATGCAGATGAGTGATCGTATTGATGGATTCAGGGGAAAGCTCCCATACTGGAGAGGAAGCCTTTTAAAGGCAAACTTCACCCCTTTCCCCAAGCTGAGTCAGTTTTTAAAAGACAACAGCATCGATAAGTGCTGCACAAAGGAGATGTGCAGCCACCTGAAACGCCTGGAAGAGCACTTCGCCACTTATTTTCCAGATGTGAATATGTCAAAGTTTGACTGGGTGAGGGACCCACTTCATTGTGATGCAGGCGCAGTGGACCTGCCTGCCACCGCTGTTGAACAGCTGATTGAACTGTCATGTGACAAAATGCATCAGGGAATACATTTGCGAGTGGCCGTGGACGAATTCTGGTTTGGAGCAAGGGATGAGTACCCAGAGATCTCACTGTGTGCTTTAAAAATGTTGGTTCCTTTTTGAAGCACATATTTGTGTGAAGCTGGATTCAGTGCCCTTGTGTGTATGAAGTCAAAGTACCGTTCCCGACTGGATGTTACGTCAGAGATGAGATGCGCTGTGTCTACTACAGCACTCAACTTTGAAAAGCTGCAGCGAGGTGTGCAGGCTCAGCCATCCCATTAAATGTGGTGAGTTGAGAGGATAATAATATATAAAAGACATGACTGAAGCTGAAACTGAAGCACTATGATACTGTCCGTCTTTCAAATGTTCACTGTGGCCAGTTTAAGATGCTGCAGCTTTTTTTCCCCCACAATTCATTGTTTGAGAAATTGTTTGCTCAGTATTAATTTTAAGCCTTTTAAATACCAGTTGCACCAACTGTACATCCTGATCAGAGAAAATAAAATGACACTTTGTGCACTAATCTGGCTACTCTGTAAGACAGTATAACAAACATGATCAAAAAGTAATTATAGCAAAAAAAATGTCTCTGGGGTCGCAAGATATTTGTGATGTCAAAATGGGGTCATGACCCAAAAAAGGTTGGGAACCCCTGCTCTAAGTTGTCGACATCAATCATAAAAATTTGTCATGTATATGTGTGTGTGTGTGTGAGAAAGTGTTTGCCCCCTTCCTGGTTTCTCATCTTTTTGTATATTTGTCACACTTAAATGTTTCAGATCATCAAACAAATTTAACTATTAGAGATAACACAAGTATACATAAAATGCAGTTTTTAAATGATGGTGTTTATTATTAAGGGTAAAAAAAATAAAAATAAATAAAAATCCAAACAGTCCTATACCTTTTTTTTTAATGTTAAGACAGAGACTGGGTCTGCAGACTTAAGCAGAGGTCACTATATTTTGCTTTTGCACTTTACCTTTTTTGTTCAAGACTGCTCTTTCAATATGTATCAATTCATTCATTCATCTTCTTTGGCTTAATCCTTTTTTGGGTCGCGGGGGGGAAGGGGAGAGCTGGAGCCTATCCCAGCATCTTTGGGCGGGAGGCAGGGTACACCCTGGACGGATCGCCAGTCCATCGCAGGGCCAACACAGAGACGGACAACCATTCACTCTCATACCTAAGGACAATTTTAGAATCCCCAGTTTGATGTATCAATTGTTTGGCGAAAAACAAATTTCAGTAAGCTATTGGGGGCGGCTGTGGCGCAGGTGTAGTGTGGCCGACTGCTGATCGGAGGGTCATGGGTTCGATCCCCGCTTTGTCTGTAGTCCGCATGTTGAAGTGTCCTTGAGGAAGACACTGAACCCCCAGTTGCTCCTGGTGGCCAGGTTAGTGCCTGCGTGTATGGCAGCTCTGCCACCACCAGTGTGTGAATGTGTGTGTGAGTGGGTGGATAGCAGGATCTGTAAAGTGCTTTGGTCATCTTAGATGAGAAGAAAAGCACTATATAAGTCAACGCCATTTACCATTTTATTGAACTTCAGTTTCAAATTTGTTTCATGGGTCATTTTATTTAGCTTTGGAAATTGTTTATAAAATGTTATATTAAAGCAGGGACTGATGAGGTGATTTTCACAGGTGTGCAGGCTTAAACAGGTGAGGTAAAACATGCACTACAGCCCCAAACAAGAGCTGTGCCAACAGGAAGCAGAGACGGTGGACATAACCGAAATAATAACAATTAGTCGACTAATCAAAAAATAGTTGTTGATTAGTTGACTACCAAAATAATTTTGTTGCAGTCCTAATCGTGAATGTGATTGTCCTGTCCTTAGGCCTGTTACGATAACAAAATTATTCCGATGATATCGTTGATGTAGGGCTGGGCAGTTTGACCTTAAATCAGCATCATGGTTAATTGACTCCTTCATGTCTTTTTTTTTTTTTTTTTTTTTCCCCTCCTTTTCTCCCCCCCCCTCCCTTCTTACCGACAAGCAGGGCTTGACATTCACTTGTTTGCTCACCAGTCACTGTGGCTAGGGATTTTCCAAGGTTACTAGCCTCTCAGCCTTTTCACTGGACACAATTTTGTGGTTGGAAAATTATATTTAATATGATCAAATTTGACTTTTGCATGCTAAATTTTACTTGAACTAAATTTACAACCTTTTTAAATGTAAATGTGAGCCGTGCTGGCAAAATGAGTCAGAATGCGCACCGCGTCATGACGAGCTGCAGGCAGGAGAAGTCATAATGACTCTTTTTGGCTAGCGCCAAGTCCCGAGGAAAAAAACCATGAGTGCCTGGTATCATTGCAAAGCTTGGAAAATGTACTTTCTAAAAATACATGGTTTTGTAGAAGACATAACTTCCGACCAATCGAATGCGAGTTTTCATCCAAGCCAAAATATAAATTCTTTTTCCGGTGTCCATTTTTGCACACTCCCTACAAATTAAATATCATTTTGAAGGTCTTTCAATACAGAATATGGGAAGAAAAAAAAACCATTACCTCAGTTTTGATTATTTCATCAGAGTGACTCATTTTGCCAGCACAGGTCACAAATGACCCTTATACATACAGTGCATCAGGAAAGTATTCACAGCGCTTCACTTTTTCCACATTTTATGTTGCAGCCTTATTCCAAAATGGATTAAATTCATTTTTTTCCTCAAAATTCTACACACAATACCCCATAATGACAACGTGAAAAGTTGTGGGTTTTTTTTTTTTTGAGATTTTGCAAATTTATTAAAAATAAAAAAACTTCTGGCAAGAAGTGAAACACATTCAGAATATTTTACAGATTCAAGTACCCTTAATCCCACAGCTGTTTATATTAGGTTTGTACCCAGAGAATTTGAAAATTAAAAAAAATCAATGATTATTTATAATTTAAGCATATTAATTGCAAAGAGAGTAATAGCTCTACCCTGGAAAAACACCAGAAGACCAGGAATCAACAAGTGGTTGTCTGAGCTATCTACCACTCTCCCTTTGGAGAAAATCACCTATACACTAAAACATCAAAAACATAATTTTCATCACATCTGGGACTCCTTCATTTCCTATATATCAGGAACGGACTTGTCACATGTGATGGAAGAGCGTGGAGACACGTGAACAGTGGCCCTCTGTAATACTCAACTTTGCAGGAATGTTTTGTTTTTTTATCCTTCTCTTCTATCTAACGGACTATAATTACTTGGACCCCCATCCAAAAATTGGAACAATTGGGAAGGTGGGGTGGGGTTGATATGTTTGTTCAATATGTGTAACTGTACTTTTTTATGTTGTGAAAACAATAAAAAGAATGTTGGCTAAATAAATAAATAAATAAAAAACTAAGAAATCTGACGTGCGTAAGTATTCACAGCCTTTGCCATGAAGCACATTAAAAATGCGTAATTAGAGGTTTTACTTCCATGAAATAGCTATATATCACAGACATCATAGATAATCACAGATGAACTAAAGTTCACCTCAGAAGAAACTTCATTTGCTCTTTACAGCAACATTAAGTTTAGTCTCTTTCTCTCTCTGTCATATGAAACTTAAATGTGCACAACTGCATACAGTAAATGGGAACTTCTTGCTCTAAAAATAATCCTATTTAACCACACAGGTAGGAGCTGATGTGGAGGGAGAGCACAGGTTATTCTTACCGCTGGGACAACAGGAGATCAGGGGCAGTTGTCCCTGTGATCTGATCACTGAGAGCGGCTGCTGTCTGTTCACCGTTTCTCGACTGGAAAGAAAATTAGCACATCTGCGGAGTCAAATTCCTGGGCTGCCTTTAGTTGGCTGACAGTGGACCAACGAGAATACACTGTGTGTGCACGCAGATGGTCCTTGTGGGAGTTGTAATTTTGCAGTCTCACTTTGCGATAGGTTCATTAGATATCATTTGAGAAAACTACAACCCACCAAAGTGGCTAGTGGGAGTCGCTGTCTTACCTGCCACAGCCGAAATATACCCGCCGGGGGTGGGTGGACGAGTGTTTATGTCAAGCCCTGCTGACAAAACTCATAATTGAGCAATATTATACAGTGTGGTATCACATCACTACAGTATGGTAGTAAATGAGCATAATATAATGATAAAGAACAGGCCTATTGTCAATTTACACAAAAATAAACTGTCCAGTGTTTGTAACGCATACCTGTTGAGGGTTTGTGGGTCATGTCACGTGTGCGATGGCTAGTTAGCTGTGTTGGGGGAGTCCTTTATGCTCCTTTGATTGTGTTACCACCACATAGTGACGAAGACACGTGGCTATACAGCATTTCAGGACCACAATGGAAATGAGTGCTTGCACTTTATTGTGTTATCCTAATGTATGGAATGTGTGTGTGTATATATATATATATATATATATATATAGTATGTTTTGTATCTATATGTACATTTTATTTATAGAATAAAATCAAACACAAGTGCCCTTTGTTTACAGTACACGCTTTCAGAGACTGCACAGTAGAGAACTACATAGTGAACACTTCAACTTCATAGATCTTATGGTCTACTTTGAGTTGCCCCCCCCCTTCCAGTAGCGCTCTCTTGTACAGCCGCTTTGTTGTAAAATGACTAGTAAGAACTGCTGCTCTGATCATTCATCATACAAAGGTAGCATAAACATTTGTTACGAGTAACGGAGCCAAAGTTGAAGCTGACCCCTCCAATTGAACAAAAACTGAGGGCTTCACTGTGCGAATCGACCACATTGTTAAAAAGGAGAAGACTTTTATGCTCAGTCTGGACAAACTTTATATTGTGAGCGGACCCTTCAGCTCGCTTGAGCTCCGCCTCCCACAGGGAGCATGCAGAGGGACAAAAGCAGCGCGACACACACACATGTAAACAGTCATTTATCATGGCCAGAATACGTAGGTGTTTATTTTTTATTGTATGATTAATCAAGTTGGCTATTATCGTTACAGGCCTACCTGTGCTTTTATTTCTTAGTGTTTGTGTTTTACGTGCTCGCTCCACCTACCTTACATAATGAATAGACTGTTTATACAACAGTTTAACCTCACATCATATGAAGGAAATTTATGGTACTTCTAATGCAGTTTCTTAATCTCAGTCCCATTTACAGCTCACGGTTTGTCCTTTAACTCGGAGTGTTTGCCTGCTCATTCTGTCTTCAGTGGTTGAGTCAGAGAACACGGATGAGTTGTTTCTCTTCTATAGCTCTGAAGTGCAGAAACGCTCACTCTGACCGCCTCCACAGGTCACCACTGGGAGAGCAAGAGGAAGGATTTCGAAGTAGTGAGGGACACATGCACTGCAGGTTTTGTTCCTTGTTGTTTTGTCTGGTTCCTGTTTTGCCTGAACATGGGCATGCACACGCGAGCAGCTCGAGTTATCTGAGCACATGAGCGAGTTCAGTCACGTTTTTTCTAAAAGTGTATAGAAGTGTGGGCTGAGGGATGGTTCTGCTGCTGGAGCCAGGCTCGACAGCAGCTTTGTGCCTGCAGGAGAGGCTCAATGTGGAGGAAGCAGCGTCAAACTCGACTCAATATGGTCAGGAAACAACCTCAAACCATACATATGGGTGACTGTGCAGGCCAGCTGCGTCAAAAGTTATTTTTATCTGCCTATTTTTACAAGCTCCAATTGAGCTCTATCTCCTTTGAATATTTTATTTTTCTTGAACTGCTCAGTTTCTACCGTATCTGAGTCTTTAATTATTTTTCTTGTTCGATTTTTTTTCTCTTTTCTGCAGGAGAGGTGTTTGACTACCTGGTTGCACATGGAAGAATGAAGGAAAAAGAGGCCAGAGCTAAATTTAGACAGGTACCCAGCTTTCTCCCTGCAGTGTTCTGGTTTCACACTTGTGCTTCAGACAGGACGCTGTCCTCTGTTTTGTATCACAGAGCAGCAGTGTCTCTGTTGTAAGGACTGATGAGATGTCCAGAACCCTCCTTCCCCATCACTCACCTCTCAGCAACTGTCAAAAACAAGCCTTTGGTTGTTGTGTGAAGTGGTAGGAAACAATCCAGACATTAAGGTGTTACTTTTTTGTTTTCAACACTCAAAATCTCAGCCTCTCTGATTCATTCATTTTATTATTTTAGATTTTGATCAGATTTGATTGACAGACTTGGGAACTAACTGTACATCCTCGGCTGTCATTGGAAATGTTCTAATAAATGATTGTTTCAGAATTTTGTTAGCAAGGAATATTCAGTTTGGGGTAGGGATGCACCGATATATCTGCTGACCATTGGTGTCGCCCGATAATCATGTGACCAACTGCCATCAGCCCATCTGCAAAAAAATTCATATTTACCAATTAGGGGTGGGACAAAAGATCGAGTCAGTGATGGATCTCGATACTTGACACTACCGACAATGCACAGATCCCTAAACGTGTGGACCGATCTTTTATTAATTATATACAGTATATATTCATGTAAATGTTGCATACTCTTCTCTGTATTCAACCAATTGTGTTTTCAGTCCACTAGATGGTGCCAAGCAAGCACTCAGTCAAGTGAAGTCATAGCTTGTCTTGTGAGATTTGCAGCCAGACGGCACAAAAGCGCCCGTTGTCAGGGATAGTCAGACCATCTTTTTCCACGAGTTTTGGAACCAGCTTTGAAAGTTAGGAAGCAGCTAGCTCAGTTAGCTCAAATGTTGGGCCTTTTTTGGATTTTATAACAAAGATGGAAGAAAAGACCTTGACATGGCACACAACCCACAAGAAGCACTGCATGGGAAAAAAAAAAACACGCACACGGAACATGCCAGGCCAGCACATGTCTTGGAGCAGCATTAGCAACGGCTAAGGTAAAGAGACACCAGCATGGATCTTGCTTTTTATTCGAGCGCCAAGTAAGTAAAGTTTATTTATAAAGCAGTTTTCACAGACCTGTAGTCACGCAGCGCTGTACTATAAAATGGAATAAAAGGAAGTTGATTAAAAAATAATTGTAAAAATACAAAACAAGTTAAAACAAGAGATTAAAATAATTTAAAATTATCAGACTTACCATTAAAAAGCAGTTGAATTGAAACTCAATGGAAATCCTTGTCAAACAAAAAAGTTTTCAGCTGCTTTTTAAGAGTCCACAAAGTCAGCTAAGCATAGCTAGAGTGGGAGTCAATTCCAAACAACAGTCCACCACCCTCCGTATGTGCAGATGTGTTTCCGTGGAAAATGAAGCCCAGAGAATACTTTATTATGAGAGATGTCAGCAGTTTTACTTTGGGACACGATTTAAGGTTGAATAAGATGAAAAAAAATTTGAAATATATGGGATCATGATACTTGATATCGTGGTTATCGTTGAATCGCGACAGGATCATATTGTGACCCACATGTCGCAATCAGAATTGAATTGCGAGGTCCCTTGCGATTCCCACCCCTATTGCCAATGGCACTAGCTAATGGTTTAACCTCATGATGTTGACAAACGACTGCCTCAAGCCGTTTTTGCTACCACACGGTGCAAAAACGTGTGGTTTTTGCTACCACATGGTGAACAAGCAACATTGCGGCAACATGGCTGCAGCTCAACGATTAAAGATTCAAAATGTTTTCAGTACTTTGAGAGGGTGAGAGAGAGACCTAGCATCCTAGAATTCCCAAAATTAACAATAATCAAACAAATCCAGTCCTTTTTCATTTCCCTAGGTCCAGGAGATCGATTCTAGTAAGCTTTATTGTCCATCCATGTTATTTTGCAGAGAAAAATCCATAAATTTGCCATTTTGTGTGAAACCAGTTAACTGACTCGTTTCATTTTCTGTTTAGGTGCTATAAGTGTAACCAACCTGTTTGGAGTTGGTAGCCATGCTGTACATCCTTTGAAAACTTCAAACTTCAGCTATTTGGTTATCAAAACAGATTTGAGATACAATTACAACAGCAGAAGTAAATAACGCAACAATCTAGTGCAAAATGGCTTCCGAGCATTCCCATAATTAATGAAAATCCAATAAATCCAGTCCTGTTTCAGTGGCACAGATCCAATAGATCCATCTGAGTAAGATTTATTCTCATCCATCTGATTATGGGGATATTTACCCATAAATTTGCTATGTTACAAGCCAGCCAAACTTCTGATATTTGACGTGGTTATGTGCATAAAAACTACAATTTAAAATTACTTCTAGAATTACTTTTAACAGTTCAGCTATTTGTGATGATGCATATATTTGTTTCCCTAGCATAAAGGAGGGACAGATGACCCCATAAATCCCACAATCAGTCGGAATCAGCCGATGGTTATTTTTTAACTATTGGTGTCACCCCAAAATTTCACAACCGGTGCAT
Source organism: Pholidichthys leucotaenia (assembly GCA_020510985.1). Taxonomy (NCBI): domain Eukaryota; kingdom Metazoa; phylum Chordata; class Actinopteri; order Cichliformes; family Pholidichthyidae; genus Pholidichthys; species Pholidichthys leucotaenia. The sequence goes on along the minus strand of CM035842.1, from coordinate 67,196,436 downwards.
CCCTAGTTTGGGCTCTGAGATCATGTTTATGCAGCAGTGGACATCTGTTAATGCAAGGTTTTGTGACATTAAAATTTACCTGACTTAGATTTGGCCTTTCTTCTGTGTGTTTTTATCTGGTTTGGTTTTGTAGAGGTGGGCAAAGTAGCGTTTTGCTGTTGTATACATTACTGTGTACAAGATTGAACGTGGAACACAGTTAATCTAATGTAATGGTTCTTGTCCAACACTGGAGAGTATTTTTGGTTTCTATTTTAGAGGGTTGTTTTTTTTTGTGTTTTTTTTTTTTTTTAGGATGCATCATTTTGGATCAATGGCAAAATGTTTTTGCATTGGGTTTTAGGCTTCATAAATGTATTCTTATGTCACATGTATACTAAAAACTATATACTGCTTAAGCAAGTAAATTAGAATGTTGCACTTCCTGTAATTTATGACATCACAAACCAACAGGCCTTGCCTTCATTTCTCTAAAGTAGCAAAACAAACACATCCTGACTGCCTCATTACTGGTGATCGGCCCACTCAGAAACTTTAACACTGTCACATTAGGGGCTCATTAATATTAATGAGCAAGATGAAAACTGTCAGTGCTTCAAAGACTTTTTTTTAATTTATGGTGAAACATTGAATCTTTTTTGTTGTATTTTAAAACTACATGAGATCGGTCTTCCTTGGAAAATGCACAATGTGGGACCTTTTTAAACTCTGTTCTAACAATCATAATCCTCTGAGCTAATTGTAGAAACTGTGTATGCTTTGATGTCAGTGGTGCTGTTAATTTACACACAAGACAGATGAACATACATCAGAGCCACAGCAGAGGAAGCCTCAACTCCCTCCCCCTTTTAGTCTGTAGTTTTGCCTTTGCTGAGTTGTAGCTTTCGTGTTAGAATAGGCCACGTCTCCCCTCCACCACATCCTTCATCTCAGTGTGAAAACACACCGCCAGACATTTAACTGAACTTTGCTCATCTGTTCCTCCTACAGATTGTATCGGCAGTGCAGTACTGCCACCAGAAGCACATTGTTCACAGAGACCTCAAGGTGAGTTCAGATGAGCTGTACTGGATTCAAGTCAGTAAAACAGAAAATTATCTCTGAAGAGTCTAATGAAACTACAGTGGTACTTGTTTAGAACGTGATTCAATGCAGCTGCTGAAAAGAGTGAGTCTTCTGTTGGAGAAATGCATGCAGCTGTCACTTAAGGTTAAAAGTCATCAAGATGGAAGTGCCAAATTTGTCTTCATAATAACATTGAAATTCAGTTGTTTTTTTCCTTGCTAAACAATGACAGACTCGAGCAGATTTTGTATTTCCAAAATAGAAAGGGAATGCATGTGTTTGAATTGGGGAATGTGCAGCATTCTGACATTTCTTAAACTTTTAACAATTAGTTGATACAAGAAACAACAAATGAGCTAAAAATAAAAGGAACTTATAAAGAAGTTATATGTAGCTTCTCCAGTTTCAAGAGATTACTATTAAACAGCCCCTATTATGGATTTTGCTCTTTCCTCTTTATTTTAATCCATTATGTAGGAATTTTGTACCAATATATGGTCTGCAGAGCCAAATGGCTCAAGGTCTGCCTACACAGGAGTTCTTCTGTCCCACAAAAACTTAGAACTACAACTCTACCTGAAATATCTCTTTTGGTTTGGTTTTGAGGTTATATCATTACTTATCAGACCTGAAACAGACCCACCTCCTGACTAGTCTTGCATACCTTCTATCTATAAATGCACTAAATCTCTGTGTGTGCTCCTCAGATATCTCCCAAACGGTTTGTCAGACAGGCCTCAGATTTTATAAGTGCTTTGCTGAGGTTATGAGGGTGTGCATCCTCGAGTATGGAGTTGCTCTGTCAAAATATGTAATTTTTATCAATTAAAGTTCAGGTACCGCTCTGTTTCTTCATGCTTTGGTTTCTAGAAGTGTGGGCGAGGTTTCGGATTGACTCCGTACTGATTGGCTAATACGCAGCATCACGACCAGTCACCAGAGCGCGCTGTAAACAAAACAAGGAAGTGAAAAGCAACAAATTTGACCAGAAAAAGAGAATACTGAAGATTTATTGCTTAAAAAATTAAAATATAATGTTTGTGTGATTGCCTAGCCCTAAAGGATAATTCGGCATGTGTGGAGAACACGAGGTGTACGGGTGCTCTGGGGGGAGGGGGAGCAGGAACCCGACAGTCTTACCGCAGTCCTTTGCAGGGGGCCAAGCCCAGCCTGCCCGGTTAACTGGAGTCTCGGCTGCTGCTTCACCCGTGTGCCACCGCTGTCCTTTACGGCACCGTGGGTTCAGCATGGCGCTCCTCCTGGTGCTGGTGAGCTTGCACGGCTATCTAAAAATTAAAAGTTAATAATAATAATAATAATACCACCATGATTGTGGAGTGGAATGGCCAGATCAATTGCGTATATGCGGACACAAATGCACGCTTTGACTAAATGACGGCCATGACCAAACAAACAAAAATACCCAAATAATGAAATAAATATTTTTTTATTTACTGACAAATGGGTAACACTAATGCAACAATTGTAGGTAAACGGGTCATTTTGCTGTGTATAATAATGTTCGGTGTTTTGTACTTACTGTATAATATTGCTAAAATATAAAAGGATACACTACAATCGGTCTCAAATATTTGTAAATGTGTCCTGTTATAGTACTGCCTGAGTTTATTGACGATAGACTATAAACTACACATACAAACTTAAACAATTATAATGACTGAACAACTCCCATTCCTCAAAGTGCAAGATAAAACACTTATGAATATAACTCTTAAAAGATCATACAAATAAGTCTGACAAATAAACAAAGGTTCTTAAACAGTCACTAATATTGGATGTCCCATTCATTTTCAATAATTCTGTAATTAATATTCACACATTCAGATAAATCTTAGTGTTCAGTCCCTTTCATATTTGCCAAAGCATATTTGCCTAACATGCGGGATTGCCGACATATACGTGACACCTCTTTATATTCCACTTTCAAACACAGCCTACATTTGGGCCTGTAAAGCCTAATTGGGCTACCTGTTTTCAGACAAGAATACAGTGGTGTGAAAAAGTGTTTACCCCCTTCCTGATTTCTTTTTTTTTTTTGTATGTCACACTTAAATGTTTCAGATTAAACAAATTTAAATAGACAAAGATAAAGATTAAAGATTTTTAAGGGTAAAAAAAAAAAATCCAAACCTACATGGCCCTGTGTGGAAAAAGTGATTGTCCCCTAAACCTAATAACTGGCTGGGCCACCCTTAGCAGCAACAACTGCAATCAAGCATTTGCGATAACTGGAAATGAATCTTTTACAGTGCTGTGGAGGAATTTTGGCCCACTCATCTTTGCAGAATTGTTGTAATTCAGCCACATTGGAGGGTTTTCGAGCATGAACCGCCTTTTTAGGTCATGCCATAGTATATCTCAATCAGATTCAGGTCAGGACTTTGACTAGACCACTCCAAAGTCTTCATTTTGATTTTCTTAAGCCATTCAGAGGTGGACTTGCTGGTGTGTTTTGGATCATTGTCCTGCTGCAGAACCCAAGTGCACTTCAGCTTGAGGTCACAGACAGATGGCCGGACATTCTCCTTCAGGATTTTTTGGTAGACAGCAGAATTCATGGTTCCATCTACCACAGCAAGTTTTCCAGTTCCTGAAGCAGCAGAACGGCCAGACCATCACACTACCACCACCATATTTTTTTGTTGGTATGATTTCCTTTTCTGAAATGCTGTTACTTTTACGCCGGATGTAATGGGACACACACCTTCCAAAACGTTGAAGCTTTGTCTAGCCAGTCCAGAGTCTTTTCCCAAAAGTCTTGGGGATCATCGAGGTGTTTTCTGGCAAAACTGAGACGAGATGTTCTTTTTGCTCAGCAGTGGTTTTTGTCTTGGAACTCTGCCATGCAGGCCATTTTTGCCCAGTCTTTCTTATGGTGATCATGAACACTGACCTTAACTGAGACAAGTGAGGCCAGCAGTTTTTTGGATGTTGTTGTGGGGTCTTTTTGTGATCTCTTGGATGAGCCATTACTGTGCTTTTGGGGTAATTTTGGTTGGTCAGCCACTCCTGGGAAGGTTCACCACTGTTCTATGTTTTTGCCATTTGTGGATAATGGCTCTCACTGTGGTTTGCCAGAGTCCCAAAGCTTTAGAAATGGCTTTATAACCTTTTCCAGACTGATAGCTCTCAATTACTTTGTTCCTCATTTGTTCCTGAATTTCTTTGGATTGCAGCATGATGTCTAGCTTTTGAGGATCTTTTGGTCTACTTCACTTTGTCAGGTAGGTCCTACTTAAGTGATTTCTTGATTGAGAACAGGTGTGGCAGTAATCAAACCTGGGTGTGGCTAGAGAAATTGAACTCAGCTTTCCAAAGATGTGATAAACCACAGTTAATTTATGTTTTAATGGGGGGAAGGGGGTGTCACCTTTTTCCACAGGGCCATGTAGGTTTGAATTTTTTTCCCCTTAATAATAAACACCTTCATTTAAAAACTGCATTTTGTGTTTACTTGTGTTGTCCTTGTATAATATTTAAATTTGTTGATGTGCTAAAACATTTAAGTGTGGCAAATATACAAAACGATGAGAAATCAGGAAGGGGGCAAACACTTTTTCACGCCACTGTAGATGGATAGATGTACTTTATTGATCCCACACTGGGAAATTGCAGTGTAACAGCAGCATGACAGTAGACAACCAAAACGACAAACACACACACAGCATAAAAGCAAAAGGGATTACCCATGGAAAGTCAAACTGCCTAAATAACTTATCAGTCCCTCCAGGATTTCGTGATGTTGTGGTTGCATCAATTCACACAAAATCAGCCAGTCAGCGCAACTATTGTGCGACCTTGCAACTTTGGCCAATCACCGCAACTTTCCTGCAATTTTGGCCAATCCTCCTCAAATTCCGCCAATTTCACCAATCAGATTTGTCTGACTGGCGCTGAAACGCTCAGTCATCCAAGTGCATTGCTGCACCATGTTCAATTCCGTGTTTACAGTGAGTTTTAACGGAGCACATCAGCAAACGGAGTGTGTGATTTTAAAAAAAAAAAACAAAAACAAAAAAAACCACTCACCCGCGAGGTTTCCAACACCGTCCCTTCCGCCGTCTCTCCCAGCCTGCCGGTACACGCCTCACCATGTCTCCATCCTGACCGCGTGTACGAAGCACTGGGTTTGTGTTGAAAAATGTCTGTCTGCCCTAAAAGCACCCCATCGCAGGAGTGCGTGTGAGGAGAGACACTGTATGAGCAAATCTAACACTACAGGCAGTTTGAACATTTTATACATTTTTAGAGGTAAAATCATTACTACATCTGATCAATGAGCTTTAAAGCTGTGGATCTCCGGTCTGGACGGACAAACGTCCCCCCGTCCCGCTGTAAATGAAAGATCTGTGTCTGAAGAGACAAGTGTCTGTGTGTCGAGACTGACATGCAGCAGACAGATGGGTAGGATACAGGCACGGAAATGGAGAGAATATTGTCTATAACTTTTCAGAAAAGCAGACTGCTGTAGACGATAGAGCAACAGAATAAATTGTATTTTTCCCTCTCCGCTTGGTACCCAGTGGTTGGGGACCGTAGGGAGTTTTCAAATGAAGGTGCTGCCAATAATTTCCCAATCTCTACTCTTTAACATGCATTCAGTGCAATTTTGCTGCTGTAATGGATATTATGTTAAAGTATTTGCTGTTGCACAAAATAGTTTTTTTTGTATAACAGAAGTTTCTGCTGAATTTACAAATCACTATAATAGGAATTTTTTTGACAATCCTGTGCTTTTCTTCTATTGTTCTATAGAATATCACTGCAGTAAACTGGAAAAAAGCATCTGCTTTAAAATTTGTAATTCTTCCCACAACTTTTAGTGCAAAAAACACTCTTAAAAATATTGCAGCTTTTTAAAAAGGCTCCTGCAAATTCAGGCTTTTTGGGCCGCAACAATCCTAAAAACATCCTGCGAAATCCTGGAGGGACTGACTTGTTTACATCGTAGATTGGGGTGTCCAATCATGTGCCATGGAGGGCCAAGACCCTGCAGGTTTTCTCTTCTGCCCAGACTCTTCAGCAGGTGTTTTTATTTATCAGCAATCAGTGGGAAGAAATTCAGTGAAATCTGCTGTTGAAGACACTGGTTGGAAGTAAAGCCTGCAGGGTCTTGGCTCTCCATGGCACATGATTGGACACCCCTGTTGTAGATGAACGGATGATGACTCGTATAGATGTAATAATATAAGATTTATAATGTAGATGTTGCTGAGATAACTTATTTATATTAATGGCATGCGTTCAAAGTTTTAAGCCCAATATCTTGTGACGCATTAGACAGAAAAAGGAAAGGTCACAGTCAGGAGATTACATCAGAGTTGCGTGTTTGCGTCTCATCTCAACTCAAGTGTCCCAGTGGGTGACGCCAACTCGCAGGCCTAATTTCGAAATGCCTCAAGGTGCAAATTTAGGCTCTTTGCTCCTTTTTTGATCACCTTCTCAGCCTAAAAACCACATTAAATCATATCACACTACTCCATGTGAAGGGTGCTCTGTAAATGTACAAACGGGCTTCTAACCTGCTTACAAGTTATCCGGCACGTTGGTTGTAGTGTGAATGTGCCTCCCCCGTGTAGCAGCCATGACTATTCTCATTTCTTCTTCTCCCAGTATAAATATTGATGCTCCTGTATTTTTATCTCTGCATCAGTGGGAGTCACTGAGCAAGGATTGTGTATCTGCTTTTCAAGCTCAAGTGGTTTCCTCTGAGGGGCTTCATCAATGATCCATGATAGGGGATGTCCTGTACCTGCTCAACACATGCACAGAAACATGTGTGTCAGGAGTAATGAGAGAACATGTCGCTGTGTGTCAATATGTCAAAAATGTTGGTGTTTTACATACCACAGTCCCTCAGGCTTACAGGCCCCTTTTCTTTTTGTGAGATTTGTTCCTCTCTTGGTTTCACGATTTTGGCTTGCTGAGATCTTGATGGTCGACCATGTTGTGAGGAGTCTCGTTGCCCTCCTCATGCAGCTGAAAGCTTGGCAGGGTGTTTGTTTATTTGCCTGGAAGGACTGTTTTTTTCCCCCCTAACTGTATGTAAACATTCGGCAGATGTAGAGTCAGAAGTGTTTATGAAAGAGTTCTTCTTTTGAATTGTACTTACAGACTAAATCAGACTATACTGTATATGTGAAGCTGCTGAAAAAACAATGTAATTTGTTTTTCATGGAAATACTAAGGTAAAGTTTTGAGTTTCGATGTCAATACTTGACACTTTTGTAAAATAGACACTTTTGACAAAGTGGCAAGTTGCCAGTAATTGTTTTACAGTGCTGTGAAAAAGTATTTTCCCCATCCTGATTTCTTATATTTTTACATATCGTCACACTTAAATGTTGAAGAGCATCAAACAAATTTTAATATTAGACAAAGATACCCTGAGTAAATACAAAATGCATTTTTTTTATTATTTCATTTATTAGGGGGAAAAAAGCTATCCAAACCTTCCTGGCCCTATGTGGAAAAAGTAATTGCCCCCTAAACCTAATAACTGGTTGTGCCACCCTTGGGGGCAACGACTGTAATCAAGCGTTTGATAACTGGCAGTGAGTGTTTTATATTGCTGTTGAGGAATTTTGGCCCACTTTTCTTTGTAAAATTATTTTAATTTAGCCACATTGAAAGGCTTGAGGTCAGGAACTGATGGCTGAACATTCTCCTTCAGGATTTTCTGGTAGAGAGCAGAATACATGATTCCATCAATTAGAGCAAGTTGTCCAGGTCTTGAAGCAGCAAAGTAGCTCCAGACCATGACACTACCACCACCATGTTGGACTGTTGGTATGATGTTCTTTTATGAAATGCTAGTTAGTTTTATGCCACATGTAGGGTGCATGCCTTACAACAAGTTAAATTTTTGTCTATTCAGGCGACAGAATATTTTCCCAAAAGTCGTGGGGATCATAAAGATGTTTTTTTGGCAAATGTGAGATGAACCTGTGTCCCCTTTTTGGTCATCAGTGGTTTTCTCCTTGGAACTCTCCAATGGATGCCATTTTTGCCCAGTCTCTTTCTTATTCCTGAATCATAGACCAGTGTCCAAACTGAGGCAAGTGAGGCCTGCAGTTCTTCAGATGTTGTTCTGGGTTTTTGTTTCTCATCTGTTTTTTGAGATCTTTTAGCCTACTTCACTTTGTTAGACAGGTTCTATTGAAGTGATTTCTTGATTAAGTAGGTCTGGCAGTAATCAGGCTGGGGCATGGCTAATAAAATTGAACTTGGCTTTCCCCCCAAAAATGTGGCGAATTACAATTAATTTGTGATGTAATTGGGGGGTACTCTTTCACATAAGGCCAGGTACATTTGAATAGCTTTTTTTTCCCTTTAATGAATGAAATCATCATTTAAAAACTGCATTTTGCATTTACTTTGGTTATCTTTGTTTAAAATTAACATTTGTGACCAGCCATGGAAAAACCAGGAACAAGTCTCCCGAAGGATATTTTGAGTTATTTACAGATTCTTAGTGTGGAATCTAAGCTTTCCAATGAGATGAGATGAGATGAGATTCAACAGTCATAAAATGATGTCTAACACATGGAGATCTGAAAAGACTTGAAGATGTGGCCATTTGAATGTTAGCACCTCTCAAACTACTTCTCTGAGAAAATCAGGTTCAAAGTTTCCAAGGATTGTCACCTTCCAGGGGAGCACGAACCCAACCCCAACCCCTTACAGTGCTTATCAAAAGCAGCTCTGGAAACCCTCCCTAAGCTGCTTAAGTAGCCATGCGCTTTTACCTGAACGTGCTGCTGATTGGCCAAAATGAATAACAAAGACGTGTGAATAGCCAAACAAACCACATAAATCAGCTGTGGTATCCACGCCCCCAAAACTAGGAAGCGGTCTCACTGATATTTCCCTCTGAAACTGCTCTATTTCAAATACAAAGTTTACAGTTTTAAAGTCTCCCACACTGTTATTTGAAGCATGGAGTAGCTTCATGATTTCAACTAGCATATGGCCAAAAAAAAAAAAATAAATCATAAATTTAAAAAAAAAAAAAAAAAGTTTGTTTTTTAGGAATCACATCAGGCCGACTTGCTGCTGGTTTACTTGTGGCGGGTCACATTTGTTTGATCTGAAACAATTGTGTGACAAATATGCAAAAATATAAGAAATCAGGAAAGGGGCAAATACTTTTCACAGCACTGAGTGGGAGAAGGTGCAACAGTAGTTGATCTTTCTTGTGCTGAAAATTGAAACTATGAGAAATAATATACTTGATAACATTAGGTTGTAAGATAAGATGAGCCTTTATTAGTCCCACAATGGGGAAATTCCAGGATTGCAACAGCACAGGGATAGGAACACTCAGAGCAACAATCAAGAAGACAAGAAAAACAAGAGCAATGAATATACATATGTACATATAAATATATAAACACAGTGCGGAGCATTGTAGCTAGATGGAATAAACAGCATAACCGTCTGCTTAGTTATCCTACATAGTATGAATATGTACCCATACATATTGTCACCCTCTGTAGCGACCGATATTGTCCTAGTTGTATACTGGAGGGGACCATTGTGTAAGTCTATTGCGTCTTTTGCATTCAGTACTATTAGGTCGTCACGTTTTTTTGCTATCTCTGCAAGCAGCCCTGCTTAGGTAATACAGTCTGACAGCCGTAGGTAGGAAGGACCTGCGAAACCTCTCAGTCACGCACCTAGGATGATGTAGTCTGCTGCTAAATGAGCTCCTCAGTGCGTTCAGTATGTCCTGCATAGGGTGGGACTCAGACTCCAGCAGAGATGACAGTTTAGCCACCATCCTTCTCTCTCCTATCTCCTCCACTGGGTCAAGGCGCTGCCCCAGGACAGAGCTAGCTTTCTTGATCAGTTTGTTCAGTCTCTTCCCATCGGCTGCTGTAATGCCACTGCCCCAGCAGACCACTCCAGAAGTGATGGCTGATGCCACCACCGTGTTGTAGAATGTCTTCAGCAGCGCCCCTTGTACACCAAAAGACCTGAGTCTCCTCAGTAGGAACATCCTGCGCTGTCCCTTCTTGTAGAGTGCGTCGGTATTGTGTGACCGGTCTAGTTTATTGTTCAGATGAACACCCAGGTACTTGTAGGATGTCACCATCTCGATGTCTGTTCCCTGTATATTTACTGGTGCTGTGAGGGGTTGTCCTTGCCTGCGGCAGTCCACCACCAGCTCCTTAGTTTTCCTCGCGTTGATCTGGAGGCAGTTCCGATGGCACCAGTCCACGAAGTCCTGGATAAGCCCTCTGTACTCAGCTTCATCTCCATTGGAGATGAGGCCGACGATCGCAGAGTCATCAGAGAACTTCTGTAGATGGCAGTGTGTTGTGTTGCGTGAGAAGTCTGCAGTATAAAGGGTGAACAGGAAGGGAGCCAAAACCGTTCCCTGGGGGGGCCCCTGTGCTACCGATGATCGTGTCGGACACACAGTCCCGGGTTCTCACCAACTGTGGCCGGTTAGTGAGGTAGTCCAGGATCCATGACAGGTGCTGGTCCACCCCTGCGCACAACAGCTTGTCCTTCAGGATCATCGGTTGGATGGTGTTGAAAGCACTGGAGAAGTCAAAGAACATGATCCTCACCGCATTCCCTGGCTTCTCCAGGTGGAACAAAGAACGGTGAAGAAGGAAGATCACTGCATCCTCCACCCCAATGCCATGCTAGTAGGCGAACTGGAGTGGATCCATCGCTGGTCCCACCAGGGGGCGGAGGTGAGCAAGGAGCAGTCTCTCCAGGGTCTTCATCATGTGGGACGTCAGGGCCACTGTTCTGTAGCTGTTCAGGTCTTTGGGGTGGGAAGTCTTTGGTACAGGTACCACACAAGATGTTTTCCACAGCTGTGGTACCCTCCCCAGCTTCAGGCTCAGGTTGAAGATGTACTCCACAATCCCACACAGCTGGTCTGCACAGGATTTGAGGAGCTTTGCGCTGATGCCGTCCGGTCCCAACGCCTTCCTCGCCTTGATCTTCCTCAGCTCTGTCCTCACCTGGGTCTTAGTGAGGGTCATGTTGGGGGGTTGTGTGTTGGGAGTGGGGGGGTGTTGGTGGAGTGGGGTGTGGGCAGCAGGACTCGATATCTTTAGAGGCAGCAGTGGTTGTTGTGCAGTCGGGGGGGAGGGCGGTTGGTCAAACCTATTAAAAAGCAGGTTCAGATTGTTCGCCCACTCCCTGCCCCCCGTGGCCTGGGGGGAGGTATTCTGGAGCCCAGAAATCGTTTTAAGGTTTCTCCAGACCCCACCGATGTCGCTCTGTTTGCGGCTTGTCCTCCATCTTCTTCCTGAAGCTGTCCTTGCCTTCTCTGATCTTCCTCCTCAGCTCCCTCTGTACGGACTTCAGCATCTCCCTGTTCCCCGACCTGAAGATCCTCTTCTTCTCTCTCAGAAGTGTTTTTATCTCAGGGTTGATCCAGGGTTTGTTGTTTGAGCAACACTGTATGGTCTTGGTGGGAACGGTGTTGTCCACACAGAAGCTGATGTAGTCCGTGATGGTGTGAGTGAGGCCATCAATGTCCTCACCATGTGCATTGCAGAGCTGCTCCCAGGCAGTGGTTTCAAAGATGGCATATTCTAATTGTTCAATAACAGCTTTGCATATGAAACTAGAGAGCACTCAGAAAGCGCATACCTCCACAGGACTGTTTGACCACTAATTAAAGTGTCGCAGCTGACAGCATCATTTGTTGTGTGTGCTTGATTTTTCAGGTTGGGTAAAAATCTATAACAAAATATAAAAGCCCTGTCTCTCAATGTAAAAGGCAAAAAAGTGACCCAGGATATGCATACTGACCTGGATCTTCCCCAAAATCTGATGGGTTTATCCTTGGCCCAAGGGCCACTTCTGATGATGATGATGTCATCAAAATCCATCCTATAGTTTTTGAACAAGTCTGCTAAAAGTCAAACAAACCACAGTGAAAGCATAACCTCCTTGGCAGTTAACAAAATTCAAATGAATATTTTATGACTTGTGATTATTCATTGAAGACTGAAAAATGTGAGTGTGTACAGGGTGTTTTCCAAAAGACCAGTAATTCAAGTTGGTTTTATGCATTTCTTTCCAAAGGCTGAGAATCTGCTCCTCGATGCAGATATGAACATCAAAATAGCAGATTTTGGCTTCAGCAACGAATTCACTCTAGGCAACAAGCTCGATACGTTCTGTGGCTCACCGCCATACGCAGCCCCAGAACTTTTCCAGGGGAAGAAGTACGACGGCCCAGAGGTGGACGTCTGGAGCTTGGGTGTAATATTGTACACGCTCGTCAGCGGCTCTCTGCCCTTTGATGGGCAAAACCTCAAGGTGAGAGCCTGTGTGTGCATGTGTGTGTAGGCCATGATGATGCAATTATTTAAAAAAAAAAAAAATGTTTGGTTATAACTTAGACATTCTCACACCACCATGAACTGGCCTCATAAAGTTGTAACTTTAAATCAGTTGAAGTCAAAAGTCTCTTATGTAATTGTTTGTACTGTCTGGTTTTGCATATTTGATTAGAAATACTTCTTGTACGTTTTTTTTTTTTTTTTTTTTTATTACACACCTTGGTTTACCGTGTCTAAACAAATCTGAGGAATAGACGATAAACCAGCCATCTCAGTGAAAACTGCTCTCCAGATTTTCCAAAGTGGAGCATTTTCAAGATTCAATAATTTACCAGGAAATTTGAGCAGCTTTTTGTGAGGCTGTACCCAAGTATTCAGTCGTCTTAATATTCATTCACTTGTTACACTAGTACTGGGTTTTCAAATTTGGTATTTGAACATTTGCTTTCCCCCCCAGACTGCTTGATTTTAATAAAGATGAATTGCAGATTTACCTTTGCCATCTTTTTCACAAAATTTCCTGCAAATTTAGATGGGGGCGGGGGGTGTCACAGATTTTGATAGTGTCATAATGCCCCCTCCCCCATGAAGTCACAAATTTATATGTTCAGTTTATATGAATTCATTTGCACATAGTACACAACAAAAAATGATTCAAATTTGTGTGACATAAACGGCAAATTTATGACAAAAAGCTTCAAATTTAGGACAATAATAAATTTGTAAATGAGAGAAAAGCATAGTTGTAGGAAAAATACTGTAAATTTATTCACATGATAGTTCAAAACGTCAAGGATTTGGTGTGTCCAGGCCTGGTATGGTGGTGTTGGGGCCCCACCCTGGAGCTAGGCCTGGGGGAGGGGCTCCACGGCAAGTACCTGGTAGCTCGGTTTCTAACTATGGGACCCGGCCTGGCCCAGCCCAGACGAGGAGCCCTCCAGTGGGCTCACCTGCAGGCAGGATCATGGGGGCGTGCTGCTCTGTGGACTGGGTGGCAGTCAAAGGCAGAGACCTTGGTGGCCTAATGTCCCTCTTACTAAACTGGCTTTTTTCTCCCCCCCCCCCCCCCCCCCCCGTAAATTTGTGGCTTTTCATAAATTAGTGTATAGAAATTGCTGCCAAGTTTGGAAAAAGCCGCAAATTTACAGGAAAAAAAAATTAAATTTTGATAGGCTCTATAGAATATTCAGATGTTTTCTCTGGAGTTCTCCAGAATTTTAGGAGCCCCAAAACCGGCATTCACATCAACCCTAGCTGACAAAAATGTTTTTTCTCCCCTCCAACTCTGTTCTCATTGTGTGTGCAGGAGCTGCGGGAGCGCGTGCTCAGAGGGAAGTACCGCATCCCTTTCTACATGTCCACAGACTGCGAAAACCTCCTCAAACGCTTCCTGGTGCTCAACCCGGCCAAGCGGGGTACTCTCGAGGTGAGGGAGGACGCAGAAAATGTAAATATACCTCTCAGTTCTTAAGTCACTCCCCCCAGCACGTCTGTACCGTCGGAGAATGTCGTCTCTCCATCCACCTCTGCAGCCAAACACCTCCCCTCCTGGTCCCAGCACCTCCCTACCACATCGTGTCCTCTGACTCCCGTGACGTCCTGTTTTCTGTGTGCCCCGCCTGCACGCTTGTCTTTTCTGATGCTGTAGCTAGTTTTTGTGTTGGTCCCAGAATTGTCTTTCTAAGGATGCGTTAGTTTTTAAGTGAGGACAAAAATCCTTGTTTGAATCTGCACCATTAAAATCCACAATCTGTTTTTTGTGTGTATTTACAAGGTCTTAAAATGGCCAGCTATGATCAACACACGAGCTTTGTTTCCTTGCATCGAGGGATGAAATCATATTCAGTTTTGTGAATTTGTCGGGGGGGGGGGGGTGTACATTTTGCCATGAGAAAGTGAAATGAGCGGAACAAACGACAGTCATTTCTCAAAATTTTGCGGTATTTTTCTTGCAAATTCATGCTTAAAACTTTGCAAATTTACAACTTTTTCACTTGAGTTTTGCAGATTTGTTCCCCAGATTTTTTTTCTCCTGTCCTGACTTTCTGGATTTTTTTCCTTCTTAATTTTTTCTCACATATTCAACTTTTTTCTCCTAAATTTGACTTTTCTCATAAATTTGTGATTTTATTTAAAATGAAACTTTTTTCATTAATTTGTGACTTTTTAAAATTGTAAATGCAATTTTTTCTTGTAAATTTATTCGCCTAAATCTTGACACTTTGTGATTTTATTGTAAACATGAAACATTTTCTTGAAAATTTGTGGGGGGGGGGGGTTCTTATAAATTTATGAAAAACTATTGGAAATTTACTTTTAAGTAATTAGTCAAGACTAGTCCTGTTGTAAGTCAGACTTTTTGTCTTTTAACGTGTAAAGTCTTAAATATGTTCTCCTCCTAGCTGCAGAAACCCTGTCATGGAATAATGGGTTACAAATTTTGACACCAAATTTGGTGTTTTCCTTAATTCTAAACCTAAGCTGCTGGTCCTATGAAACCGTCAACTAGCAAAGCCATTTTACCATTTATAGGCTAGATGATTTGTTGTTTTAGTTATTAGTGGTTTTAATTGCTAGTGATTTTAGTTGTTTTACTTGCAGAATTAAAAAGTAATTTTGCAAAACTCTTTGAATGCTCATGTGTGATGCATGACCAAATGAGCATCGTTACAGTACAGAAAGCACTGGCTTGGATAGCAGAATGTATTTCAAGGTTGATTTGTTTTAACTATGACTTTTAAAACATTTGCATTCTTACCTGTTGTCAGAGCCATGATTTCAAGTTGAAATCCACGACGACTGCATAGATTAAGATGACTTTTTCAGCCTGTAATCAGTGCAGCAATACATAAATTTATGATATAATGGAAAGGAGAACTTCAGCAGCACAAGTGGAACAAAAGTTCTGTACTTCCTTTGTTTGGCTTGTGGTTGTTGTTCCACAGATAAATCATCGTGTCATGATCATCTTTTAGCTGTTCTAAATCACACTTGCTGGTCATTCAAACTTCCTTTTCTGTGTAGCGTTAGTTTCATTTTAATTATATTTCTTTGCTAGACTATTTAGCGTCTAAGCTCTTAACTCTGATTTAATCACAGGCTTGATTTCCATCTTTCATTTCATGGAAACTGTTTTATTGCATTTTGCATATCTCATAAGTGAATTAAAGTAAATGTTGTTGGCTCCATTCTGAGAGTCAGATCTGTCGGCGTCTGTCACATGATTGACCTGGATTATGGCAGCTCCAGAACAGCATGATAATTAGTTTGGCTCAGCCTTTAATAAAACCCCAGGGAGCAATTGATCAGCTTACGATTGATCTGTAAATCAAAAATAAAGGTGCAAACAAACGAGCTGCAGCTCAGTTCGATGAGGGATGTTGATGTGAAAGGGCAGAGTTGGTCATCCAGACAGGAGGCCACAGTCAGCTATGCTATTAGCTCTTTAGTTGTAAGCGGAAATACAAATATGAACTACAGAACTTTTTACTAAATGACTATGGTGGGTTTATTTTCCAGAATGACGTGTTGGTTGTGTGCTATGGAGTCGGTGTGGTTTAGCATTAGCTGGCTAAAGTAAACCTAAGGTGTGAATCAGGGAACGCCCTCAGACTGGCAAGGCTCCGCCCTGGTTCCCAAATGTCATACTGAACCGGCTGACAATTGGACCCGCCTGGCTAAAAAGGACCAAATTCTCTTTTGACCTGTGAGGGCAGCAAACACGCCGAGAGACCAGTCTGTCATTCATCATTAGTTTCTCTCTTGTGAGCCCCTACTGTGTTTTAACTTCCACCTATCTTGTGCATTAAGGGGACGCCCTAAGGTACCAAATGTATGACAGGAGTGATTATCAGCTGTCTTTGCTCCCATTAATGTAAAGCTTCATTTGACTTCTGTTGTGCAATTTACTATGCTGACAAACAGAACTTTATCCTTTCAACTGACTTCAATCTGAAATGAATCTTATTCTGCTCCAGACCAGGTTATAGGGCCACCATGTTAGCACTGTCATCTAGCCAGCCTGTAAAGGAGCCACTGTGGCGATTTTCAGAACTGACTTTACCCTCATTAAGCCTCATGGTCACATTAATCTCACTTGTTAGTGCAGCCCTTTGAAAACTCCAGCATCAGACAGGCTTGTAATTGTCTTGCGTTGTCTTTGCAGCAAATCATGAAGGATCGATGGATCAATACAGGATTTGAAGAGGATGAGCTCAAGCCTTACACTGAACCAGAGCTGGACATCACAGATCAGAAAAGAATAGGTATGTTAAAGACTAACTTTTAATTTGAGCAATTTTAACAACTTTCAGGCCTGTGATTTACCTTACTGTACATTTCAAACTGTGCTCTGCCCCTTAATTTCTTACCGGTATAACTTAATTGATGTATATTTTTGAGAGGTGAACAGCAGGATTAAAGCTCAACAACATGGAGGCAGTCGTTGTTTTAGCAGTGAAGAGGTTTAAAAGAAGATAAAACGTGATGATGAATAAATAAACACGGGCAGTGCTGCTTTAAGCTGGGAGAAAATGAGAGAAGGCTCCCCATCGTGTCCTGGATGAAAGCTCTTACGTAAGTGCAGCTGGGTTTGGTTGTTAGTGCACATGTGTCTGCGCGAACTCCCAGTCACCCAGGAAAAGGAGGGAAAAGAAAGCCTGGAGGGAGGAACAAGAGGAGGAGAGCTAGTTCTTAATGTTGCTGACTAATTCCTGGTTTCTAAGGAGTACATGCAAATTTTAGCATGGTTTTATTCAGAGTGAAAAATACTCAAGTGCACCTTTGATAAGTCTCACACAGCACAATACTTTAAACTGTCATGACTTGAAGTATTAAATTAAAGGTACAAGGGGTAACAGTTTAGAAAGAGGGACCTGAGAAATGAGGTAAAATATTTTTCCAGGCAGGAAATGAACTTAAAAAATAGACTAGCTTATTGCTGTCAAGGTGGTTGTGCATTTGGTGCTAGTTGACTATTAGTGGGATTACACAACAATTACAGACTTTTTTTTTTTATTGTGAAATTTAGTAGAAGAGTGACGCTGGAGCACAGGAACCAGTTAGGTTTTAAAAGGATTTGTATCAAGGATTGGATCCAGGAAGTTAGTTTTACTTTCTTTACCACTACCAAATAGGACATTTTTTTAAAATATTCTCTTGAATTTCTGAGATTTATACATGGAACTTGGATTTGGGGTAATAATCGGCTATGTTGGGAGGGTGGATGTCTGAGTCTGGGTCCAAATAAAAATCTGGTTATCAAGCCAGATAAGTTTTGGTATTTGCGTTCTGAACACATTCTGGTTACCTAAGCCGAGGAGGTTTTTGCCTGTGTGTTCAGGTGATAATCTGATTCGCTGTCAGCCATTTTAGCTCATTCCAGCCAAGTTGAAAGGAGATTAATGAGATGGCGCTACATCCATCGCCCATCCATGTTTCACACAGCAGGTGGGTCTGCTTCCACACTGTGCTCAGGTCAGGGTGAATGTCTGGGTTACCTGTAGTTTTCTGACTGATAATCACCTATATCAGAATGACCCTGAAGAGAGAGAAGTCGATATTTCATAATTTTTTTTTTTTTAAGAAATTGTGTTTTATGCCTTTTTTATTTTGAGCTTCAACCATGTTAAAATGGAATTGGGGGGGGGGGGGCGTCACATCATATTAAGAGAATTGGTGTTGTGCAGAAATGCAAAAGGAATTTGTTATGATGCCTCCTTTCATGTTTTAATGTCAGAATGATTTCAGTGAATTGAAAATGTTGAAAAATGTCATCTCTGATGAGGCATTTAGCAAATGTTAGAGCTGCAAAAGCTCTAATGAACTGAGAAGCAGAGAAAGAAGTAGAAGTGTTGAGGAGGCACAGGAGGCTGGAAGTGTGAAAGATGAGACTGAGCTCTCAGAGATGCAAAGATGTGCAGTGCACGGATTCTGCCTGGTAGAGGCAGATTTTCCTTGTATTTCTCACTTCATGTTTACAAAGCTTGGTGCCACCACCATTTGACAGTTTTCAGGGCGAGGAAAAGGGTAAAAGCCACAGGTTAGTGAGGAGTGCTTTAATCAGTATTAGAAGTCCCCCATCTTTTAAGAACAAAGAAAAACTAAAGGTGTCAGAACAGCCATGATGCAGTGGGGGGGGGGGGGAGAGTGTTTGACAGGATAGAAATTTTAATCTGATGGCAAATTTTAAGTTTTATATTTTCGCACAAAAGTTTGGGAATGTGCTATTTTGTTTTCAGGGTATGGCTGCTAAAAAACACTCAGCTGTGGGCATATGGCAGACAACCGTCAGAATGATGACACTTGCATGTTCACTGTGGGCCAGCAGATCATATCAGAACATTGTTGTCATGCACAAATTACTGTGTATTGCATTGCTTGGGTTCAGCATTCCTGGCTAGCTAACGACAAAGTGCTTGTTTTCCGACTGGTTGTGTTGGATGTGGTTATTGTGGAGAAGTCCTCCTCACTTTATTGTTAGGATGTCCAACTTCTAACGCAGCATAAAGAAGAAACAAGCATCAGGTTTATTATTATGCAAGTGCAGGTTAACTGTTTGAAAAAATAAAAAAGCAAAAAAGTAAGATTTAAATAATGCAAAACAATTCATTAATGGTAGGACTATAACTGAATGGTTTATTGTTGCTTTGAAATTTCTATTGTAAGGAGGAAAAAAAGAAACATACTAGGAGTTGGTATAGTGTAAAATGAGTGTTGAAAACTTGGCAGAAAATATTGGTATGATTTACAGTCAGATACATTTATGCAGAGATGGTGTCCTAAACAGCAGGAGTTCTGATTTAAAAACAAAAACTGTGTTCTGTGAGTAATGGTCTGCTCAGTGTTGTCACGCTGTCATTGTTAGCGGAAATTACAAGCCCCACGCAGGCCACTGTGGAGCATGTGACTCACTTGTCACTTCAGCGTCTTTCGTCAGACAAACCACTCCATCTCTGCCAAAAAAATCTTCCAGTGTATTTCACATAAAGCCATTTTTTAAAATGATTAAGAATACAAAATGCTGAGTTAAAAAGATACAAATCTGAGCAATGCATGGTTGGATTTGGGGGGGGGGGGGGGCACATGTCATTTAAAAAATGGAATGATATCTATTATGAGAATTTGCCACGTTGTCAGCAGATTTTTACATTGGTAACTTGAGCAAAACGAGCTCAAAAATGAATGTTTAAAGCTGGTATTTGTCTGCAGCAGGGATGCCTGCCCTGCCTCATTTGACAGGCAGCTGCACATATGAGCTGGACTGTTGGCAGTGGTACACATCAGAGCAGTGTCTGACTAAAGTTTTACCTCCTAAACATGAAGATGTATAACGACTGCTTTCCTTGCAGGGGGAAAAAATAAAGCTCATGTTTAGGTTCGATTTGAGATGAAAACTGGAACCGAGATACATAACAGCGTCTCAGAATCAGATTTATTGCCATTGTTCATGTAGTACACAAACTAGGAATTTGTCTCGGTGCAATGCTGCAACATTAAACATGGAGTAGCACTAAAGATAAAAATAAACTATGCATGCAATAAAATGTAGAATATGAATGAGTAATACTAATCTATGCAATTTAAATCTCCTGGTTCTGTCTTGTTCATTCTGAGCTATGCAAAATACTTGCTTGGATACATTACGGTGCCTCTGTCTGACTTGAACACAGCCTGGATCTGTGATGCACTCCAGTCACAATTTGAGATTTTGTCCTTCAGCTATAGTGTGTTAGCATTAGGCATTTAGCTGACGTTGACTGTGGGCTCCCACATAGTTGTGTGCAAGCGTTTATGCAGTTGGCTTAGTTACTGCATGCTGTATTCAGTGTCTCTTGATTTTTGTCATACTAAGATTCTATTAAAATCACAGTTATATATAGGCGTAAATTCCGGACTATAAGCCGCTACTTTTTTCCCACGCTTTGAACCATGCGGCTAATCTATGGATTTTTACGGGCTAACGGCCTCCAGGGAAGCGCAAGAGCGAGACAGACTGGTGGAAGAGATGATGCGCCGAGGAAGACGCTAGTTTTGACGCTCATTTTACTGTTTTGAACAGTCATTTTGCGCATCATGCACACACCCTCATCATGGAAAACGCACGAAGAAATGCATATGATGCAGCTTTTAAGTTAAAGGCAATCGATCCGGCTGTCGAAGAAGGAAATGGAGCTGCTGCACGTAAGCTTGGCATCAGTGAATCGATGGTGAGACGTTGGAGACGGCAGCGTGAAGAACTGACTCAATGCAAAAAGACAACAAAAGCTTTCAGAGGTAATAAAAGCAGATGGCCCAAACTTGAAAACGTTGTTGAAGACTGGGTGAACACACAGAGGAGACGGCCGTGTTACTGCCGTGTTACAGGCACTGTTGGGGAAAAAAAGCATTTATGTAATTAAAATTTAAAAAAATCTTTGTGTATCATCTTTCTGTGTAAATATCTCATGTTACAACGCGGACATCTGTGGCTTATAGTCAGGTGCAGCCTATATATGTACAACTTTTTTTTTCTTAAATTTAGTTGGTGCAGCTTATATTCAGGTGCGCTCAATAGTCCGGAATTTACGGTATGTAAAGCACAAGGCCCAGCTTTACCCTTTGTGCATGCAGTGCATTGATTATTCACAGGTTCTGAGTGTACTGGAGTAAAGCTTTTGTCTGGGTAGTGTTTGTATGTTTCACTTGGCTAAAATGGATCTCTTTGTGTTTGTGTAGATGTGATGGTGGGGATGGGCTACAACTTGGAGGACATCCAGGATTCTCTGGCCAAGATGAAGTATGATGAGATCACAGCCACTTACCTGCTGCTGGGCAGGAAGGCCTCAGAGGTGAGGCGAAACCTTCAGCACAGATCAGCAGTAGATCAGCTACCTCTCTGTTGCTCAATGTTTGTGTTCCTAAAATACACACTTTTGAATTTGTGGTTACAAAGAATGACATGAAAAGTGCTTTAATTAGTCTAAATCTTTGTATGCTTTCTGCAATAAAGGATAGCTTGGTTCTGATGGGAATGAAGGTGGGTGTCCTTTGGTATCAATATGCCTCCTGTTCAGAAATAATGGGAATATTTGCCTGCCTTTAAACATGCTTTTGACTTTTGTCATAATCACCTTTACTTGGACTGCCCAGATGTAACATTATCTAATGTAGAAAGTTACTCACTCATCCTGTATCTCCTTTCTCTCTCAGCTGGAGCCCAGTGAGTCGGCCTCCAGCAGCAACTTGTCTCTGGCCAAACCGAGACCCAGCAGTGAGCTCAACGGCCAGTCACCCTCCCACCTCAAAGTCCAGAGGAGCGTCTCCTCCAACCACAAACAGCGGCGCTACAGTGAACAAGGTGAGTGACAGAGGCATTACTCTGTTATGGCAGCACTTTAAGCAGCCACTGTTTTACTGGAGAGTTGAATGGAAATAAGAATTATAGCTGGAATGATAAAGTCCTTCAGTGTCTCATAACTCACAAATGCTTACATAGACAGTAGATGAACGTAGCTTCTTGTCTCAGATGTGAAGCCCAAGAGGAATTCTTTTGAGCTGCAAAAGCCATCCTGTACATATGCATTAGTGGTCATATAATGGAGAAAAATCATATTTGGCTAAATTTTTTATTGGTCAAATAGTTGGCAGAGAATCGCTTCTAGGTTGTATTGTTATCATGCCAGAGAACATCACAGACGGGTGCTTCTTCCCCTTTAGTAATGTTGAGTCCCTTTCTAATGAAGTAGAGCCACACACTAGCAGTGTCCATTGCATATGTTCATGTATGACTAGCTTATGTAGTGCCATGAGACCTTGCATAGTATGGTCTTGTTCAGATATTGGAGAATAAAGCACCTGCGTGGAAGTACATATTCACATGTCTTTCTATGCCATTAACTATTCCAGAGCACGATAATCTAATTTGCCTGCATGTGGTCAAGTGTTAACTGACTACAGGTTGATCACAGAAAGTGCATTTTAAAGCTAGGTATAGATGGCACTATAAAACACAGGGCACTTCTCATGTTTTTGCATGAGAAGACTGAGAAAGGACAATAATGATGGTGAGTCTAATAGCCAAAAACGAAGCTTGTTTATCTGAATTTAACTTGAAAACGGGCAGCTTGACTCCTTGAGTGTGCAGGTTATGATATTTCTTAAAATATTTGTTACTAAAGACAGTCTTTGGGACTGAAACCACCTACTAATTTTGCAGTTTTTTTCCTCCAGTTACTTTGTATCGTAAAAGTGCAGCAGTTAAAATGTAACTGCAGTAGTTCTCGGCTCAAGCGTTTATATCAGAACCTCATAAACCAATAGGTGAGTTCACTGTTACTAACTCTTATGTGCAGTCGATGGATTTTTATCCACCTGTCATCGACTGATAAATAGTTAAATCAGACTGGCTGCATGGTGGAGGCACTTTAGCCTTCAGCCTGTTTACTCAGCTCAGTTGTATCCACGGTCATATAATGCTTTGTCAATAACCTCTGTGTACCGCTTCCTCTTTGTCAGATCCACAGCTTAAATGGTAACACTGCAAACATTTTCTCATGTTGGGTCTGACAGATTTATTTGCAGATGTTACAAAATGAATCAAATTCAATGCCTTTAAGTTTATTACAACAAATAAGAAAATATCAGCACTGAACTAAATCAGTATTCTTCAACTATACCACTGAGTTGGTGTGAGATTTTATTCTTTCTTTTGTAAGCTTGTATTTTTCTTGCCAGAGGTTAAATATTTTTTTGGGTTGTCCTTCTCATGGCAGTCTCCATTTTCTCTCATTAGTTGGTCAGAACATCCCTCCAGGAATGGCTCATCCAAAGAGGAGTCAGACCACCACAGCAGAGAACAGCACGAAGGAGGAAAGTGGAGTCCAGCTCCGTAAATCCAGCACCCCGGGCAGTCGCGGCGCTCCACCATCCAGCCCTCTGCTGGGTAACGCCAACAACCCCAACAAGGCTGACATCCCTGACCGTAGGAAAGGAGCCACCACTGGCCCAAGCGTGAGTGTTTTTACAAATGTAAACTAGTACTCATGCAACATTCTCCTCAATAATCTGAAATTATTTCTTGCACTTGGAATACAAAGTTCATCTGTTAATCAGGACATTTGAGTGACAGCATTTGTTTTTTGCTGTTTAAAGGGAAACTCCACTTATTGTACACACCAGTGTCTGTTTCCAGGTGTAGAGGAATTAGGAGTATAAAGCCTTTAAAGGGCTGATGACGTGATTTTGACATTTTTTAGGATGTTGTGTAAACCCAAAAGTCATTGTCGATGATGAGTATAATATTTACAACCACGCCTGCATAAACTAGTTATCATCAAAAAACCACAGCCGCTGACTGGACTGTGGTGCCGCCCACCGAATTAAGGGCGGCACCCCCATGACGTAAGCGGGAGAATGGACTCCGGTGTTGACTGGAATGACAGCAGCTTTGTAGCTCACAGTTTCTCTGGTTTCTTGTTTTAATTTTACGGCTGTGCCTTTGCGTTGTGTCGCAGGCTTGGATAAACAGCAGGCCATGAAAGACCACATCACACACTTCAGCTCCAGCTGTCATAAGCCTCCTCATGTGCTCTTCGTGCGCTTTTATGCAGGAGGAGCACACGAGGAGGGGAAGGATTAATGGATTTACATGCAGCTTTGACCTACTTTCTCTGATTGCATGCTGACTCCTGCCGGTCTGGCCACATCCCCTCTATCATTATCACCAGCGGATTCCCCTCCCGCTGATCATGTTTCCGGTCCTCGCTCAGGTGCTTCTCATCACACCATCACCAGCTTTGCGTGTACTTAGCGGCCGTTTGCCAGTCATCTGTGCTGTTTGTCTGCCAGTATTTTCAGCATTCTCACGATGTGTTAGTCACTCCATGTTCGCTGTGGTTCTCGTGCGTCCTTGAAGTGATGTCGGCTCTGGGGCGCACCTGTGGCTAACACGTCTCCTCTCATTCGTTCTCTGGGCGATGCCGGCCCCCGAACGCCATCAGTAAGTGTGTTTTTTGTACGTCTTAACCTTTTAGGGAACTGTCTGTCTTTCTGTATTAAATGTGCTGTGGTGAACCCTGCACGTAAATCCTTGTTATTTCATCCTCTCTCTCCGTGCGCTGCATAAGAGCGCATGGAGGGTCATGACAAGGAGCGCACGAGGAGGGGAAGGATGACTGGATTTACGCACAGGATTCACCACAGCACATGTATTGAACATAAGACTGATGACAACAGTTCCCAAAAAGGTGAAGACTTACAAAAACAAACAGAAGCACTTACAGTTGGCATTTGGGGCCGACATCGCCCAGCAAACATAGAGAGGAGACATGTTAACCATGGTTGTGCCCCAGGGCCGACATCGCTTCAAAGGGTGCAACAGAACCACGGCTGTGTGGCGTGACTAACACGTCATGATAGTGTTGGCAATATTGGCTGGCTGACAACACGGCAGATGAAGCACACAAACCATGAACAGCTGACTATCAAAGAGAGAGGGCGCATGTGTTCGGACCGGTGAATCTTGGACAGTGCCTACCTGAAAGTGGCTCAAAACGCACATAAAACACATGTACAAAACAACAAGAACTCAAAATATAATCCATAATAAACCCGATGCCTGAGCCACAGAGAATACACTATGATTTTATTGAAAAATCTGGTTTAAATCAATTATATTTATGAACAAATAGTTTGTTGCAATATCTCTTAACAAAAGAATAACACTGGTGTTCCCCTGCCGTGTGTTTGTCGCTGCTGCTGCGGTGGTCATGTGTGCCTCTCCACCGTCACTCTCTGAGTGTGACTCGCTTGGCACGGCTCAAACCTATACGGTCTGATGCCCCCAGATTCTTCATTATCATCCCATTCTTCGAAACTATAATTATGGGAAGACTTGACAACACAAACCAATTCCAGAGTACGTGCTGGAACCATCGTCGATGTTTTCAGTCGCTTCTATCCTGTGTGTACAATGGGCAGCCAAGTGCTGTGCTCTCCCAATGACGTGACAACATGGCCGCAAGGTTTTCCAGCCACTGACGCAATTGGTGACGTGGCACTCATGAAAACGTCGGATATTCGCGTGATAAAAGCCTGTTTGACTTAGAACTGCACAGACCAACCTATTTCGTCATATTGTATTATGTGTTGAAAAATTAGATGAAGTCAAAAACGTGTCATCAGACCTTGAATTGTGCTGAGAAATCTGTGTGAGGTCACATGGAAATGGGGGAGAACAGAGATCAGTCGGTCTACTCCTGATGTCTCATTGATTGGCACTGTGGGATGCACCATCAAAGTTTTAATAAGGAAGAAGAATGTGTGGAATTCAAAGTGTAAGCGTTGTTCTAAGAGAGGTTTCAATATAGGGAGCAGGGAACGTTTTGAACTTTTTAGGACTTTGTTCCCTCTGTGATAAAAACACATTACACAAGCTCAACAAACACTTTAGATTATTATAATTATTTCACAACATTAAAGCTAAAAATTTCAACATTCTTTGCAGGAAGTGAATGTAATACAGGTGCAGCTCAATAAATTAGTGTCAAAAAGTTGATTTATTTAGGTAATGCAATTCAAAAAAATTAAACTTCTATATACAGAGAGTGATATATTTCAAGTGTTTATTTTAATTTTGATGATTATGGCTTACAGCCCATGAAAACCCTAAATTCAGTTTCTCAAATTAGAATATTACATAAAATTAATTTTTAAAATTTTTTTTTTTTTTTTTATAGAAATGTTGGCCGACTTAAAAGTATGTCCATGTAAACACTCAGTACTTGGTCGGGGCTCCTTTTGGATTAATTACTGTATCAATGTGGTGTGGCATGGAGGTGATCAGCCTGTGGCACTGCTGAGGTTTTATGGAGGCCCAGGTTGCTTTGATAGTGACCTTCAGCTCGTCTGCATTGTTGGGTCTGGTGTCTCATCTTCTTCTTGACAATACTCCATAGATTCTCTATGGGGTTTAGGTCAGGAGATTTTGCTGGCCAATCAAACACTGTGATGCCATGGTCATTTAACCAGGTTTTGATACTTTTGGCAGTGGGGGGTGCCGCCAAATCCTGCTGGAAAATGAAATCAGCTTCTCCATAAAGCTTGTCAGCAGAGGTAAGCATGAAGTGCTCTAAAATTTCCTGGTAGACGACTGCACTGACTTTGGTCTTGATAAAACATAGTGGACCAACACCAGCAGATGACATGGTTCCTCAAATCATCACTAACTGTGGAAACTTCACACTAAACCTCACGCAACGATTCTGTTCCTCTCCACTCTTTCTCCAGACTCTGGGACTTTGATTTCCAAATGAAATGCAAAATTTACTTTTATCTGAATAGAGGTCATCTGCTGCATGTTTTTGGCATGTGGGAGGAAACGGGAGAAATCCCGGAGTAAACCCACGCAGACACGGGGAGAACATGCAAACTCCACACAGATCACTGTTGGTTGGGGGCTGGGATCGAACCCAGGATCCCCCGGCTAAGAGTGAGTTGCTGTGCTGCCGCAGTGCTAACCACTCCACCACCGCGCTGCCTGTGAGCCATAATCATCAAAATTAAAATAAACACTAGAAGTATTTCACTCTCTGTGTAATGACCCTCGATAATATAGAAGTTTAATTTTTTTTAATTGAATTACCTAAATAAATCAACTTCTTGTTGACATTCTAATTCATTGAGATGCACCTGTATGTAAATGTACCGTCTATTAGTTAGTGTTAGTCTGTATTTACCAGAAGATCAGTCATCATTTGTGGGTAACCGCTGTCCTTTTGTCATCTTGAGTTCCACATTTTTAAAGAAGGGCACCAGTCATTTGTTTTTTTTTTCCTTCTTTTTGTGCAGAATAATACTGCGTCTGCTGGTATGACCAGGAGGAACACGTATGTCTGTAGTGACAGAAACAACACGGACCGCCTCTCCGTCATTCCTAACGGAAAGGAGAACAGGTGAGAGGGCCAGGCCTAGTGCCTTTGACCTGATTTATTTACAAAAATCAAGTTAAACCCCTATCAGTAGGAAGCAGAATTTTGGTTTTTGCTCACCAGTAAAGGATGGGGGGGGGGGGGGGGGTCTTTTTTGCTCAATTTTATTAGGAATTTTGTATTGCATAATGGTAACAAACGTAATATTTTCAAAGTTAACTTTCAGAGAGGACTGATTTGAGTCTGAGTCTAGATTTAAGTGTTTAATAAGACTGTTGAAATTGTCTTGGAGACCATGAAGAGTTTAATTTATTTAGCATTTGTTATGTGTGTATTTTTTTGTCTTCCATCGTGGTCAGCTGACTTGGTAGCAGCATTTAAGCTCACATTCTTTAATTTTATTCAAAGTCTAATTTGGGTTCCTAGAAAATATTTCCTTTGGTTCATTCCCTGATTTTTCTACTCCTTTCTTTCTTGTATTTACACTCCTTTTTTCTCATCATCTTATCTTTCATTTCTGCCTGTGTGTTTGTGATTTTGGGTGGGTTTGGGGTGTTTTTTTTTTTTTCTTCCCCTTCATTGTGGCATGACCAGCATGACTGAGATGGCTTGTGCCACTAGCCCCTCGCCTGCCTTTGCGGCCGCTGCATTCGGTGCCTCGACCAGTTCGGTGCGGCTGAGGTATCAAACTGTTGGCCCTTTGTACGCTTGCCAGGCAGGCTGGGCCACGCTGCCCCACTCCTACTACGCTCTGGACTACTGCTCGCCCAAGTAAGACGGCAGGGCCTCCAAACCCCCCTGTCTGTCTCCTCTCATGTCTCAGCCCCTGTTTGGCCCCTTCGCTAACCCGCACATCCAGCCAGCTTCACACTCTGTAACCCTGCAACTAAACCATGGACACCATTTCCTGCAAAGAACAGGGCAAAATGGTTTTTGGTGCCAGAGTCTGAAATGTAAGCTGATGTTCCAGGAGCAGGTTTAAACGGTGCTTTTGCATATGAGAACTAAACGGTGTAAATCATAGTATATGAAGTGTAGTTTATTTTTTTTATATCCTTAATTCCAATGCACAGCTGCTCCACCACCAGCTGTTAAGATAAGCCTTTATTAGTCCCACAATGGGGAAATTAAGCACTTTTGCTTGTGATGGGAAGCCATTCAACAGGAGCTGGAATGGCATATTTCAGAGGTTTGAGGGGCTGCACCTTAAAGCTGCGTGTCCACCTAGGCGTACGTTTTCCTGCTTCCAATTCATTGTCTATGTAGCATGCCCTGCATGCATTCAGGTAGTGCTGCGTTAAGAATCTCGAGCCGTCACGCAGAGGTTTCCTCAGTTCCATGAAATCACGCTCTTCTCCCATTGATGCAAATGAGGAGCAGGCATGTGGAGCCTTTTGCTTCCTAGCAACTTTTAAAATAGCAGCTGTTGGTAAAAAGTAAACGCATATTCAGCAATTGCACATTTACACATTGTTGCTTCTATAATTTCCGAAACATCTTTCGCTATTTACTTTTGAAGATGTAGGCAAAAGTTCAACGTCCTGACGTGTCATGAACAGACTAGAGCAGCCCAGCAACCAGGAGTTGCGTCAACCAGTGATGTGCTGACAGGGTGTGGAGGACAGAAGAAGCTCATCAGACTACACTTTTGTAACAAAGTTCTCTGACCAGGAGATTCAGTGTTTTGTTTTGGTTTTTTTTTGGTACAAGTAGGTCTGCAATAGTGCAATTTAAAAAAAAAAAAAAAAAAAAAAATTCCTCCTTCTTGTCTCCATGGCTGGCAACAGGCTCATCTCGTGCAGGCACTCTGTCCAGTGTTTTCCCTAGGTCAGGGGTCTGCAACCTTTGCCAACTAAAGAGCTGTTTTGCCCGTCTCTGACTAAAATAGAAGTTGTTGAGTGCCGCAATGGCAATTTGACCTTTAAAATAAAGATTATGCTGCTTAAAAAGTTTTTATATACATACAGTGCATCCGGAAAGTATTCGCAGCACTTCTCTTTTTCCACATTTTATGTTACAGCCTTATTCCAGAATGGATTGAATTCATTTTGTCCTCAAAATTCAACACACAATAACCCATAATGACAATGTGAATTTTTTTTTTTTTTGAGATTTTTGCAAATTAATTTTTTAAAAACTTTTTATTTTTTTCCCCCATTTAAACAAAGAAAAAGTACGCAAACAAGTGAGGTCTGGGAAATAGTATTACAAAGACACACAGACACACACATGGGGCATATTTTAATAGCACATAAATTATACACAATTTGAAAGTACAATGTTAAATCTCTGAATAATTACTAGAATCCCATTTTTCCCAATATTTCTCCCCTTTGTCCTGTTGAAGCCGAAGTCTGAAGGTCATCTTCTCCATTAGTTGAATAGTGTT
The DNA here is from genome assembly GCA_020510985.1 of Pholidichthys leucotaenia. Lineage (NCBI taxonomy): Eukaryota > Metazoa > Chordata > Actinopteri > Cichliformes > Pholidichthyidae > Pholidichthys > Pholidichthys leucotaenia. The sequence continues at coordinate 67,166,737 of CM035842.1, read as the reverse complement.
CACTATTTTAATGAAAAGAGCAGTGGTTGGGGAGCTTCTCTGGAACCAGCATTTTGTAATGGCTTTCTTAGTTGGTGCAAGAAATATCTTCACCAAGTATCTGTCCCTTTTAGGAATATAGTTTGGAATTATTCCCAGGTAGAGATAGGAGAAAGAAAAATCAGGTTTGAGTCCCACAATCTCTGAAATAAAGTGTCCCACATCCCCCCAGAAGGATTGAATATGTGGACATAACCAAAAGATATGAGCATGGTCTGCCAAAGTAGATCAAAATTCCCTCCAGCAGGACTGCGGAGACCTGCTGAGTTTTGATTTTTGATGGGGGGTTATAATAAACTGGATCAGAGACTTCCAGCAGAAGTCTCTCCAAACTAAAGAGTTGGTGGTGGAACACTGGGACTCCCATACTTGGTACCACTCCTCCTCTGCTATGATCACATCGACCGTTTCCTCCCAGCGTTGTTTAATGTATGCTGTAGAAATTTTGTTTATTACAGTAAGGGCCTTTACAGATTTCCCATAATTCCTTTAATAGTACCAGAATTATATGCATTAATAAATGTGTAATTCTTGAGGGCTCAACTGATCCAGTACTTCCTATTTCTTTAAGTAGTGTCAAACTTGCAAGTAACAATAGAAGTCATCCTTCCCCAATTCATAGCATCGACAAAGAGCGTCAGAACTATAGAATATATCCTTTTCCATCATTCGACACAGAGCAGTGAGGCTTCGCTGGGCCCACAGGCAGAACCTATTGTCCTGCAATGCTGGGGGGAAGTGTAGGTCATATCCTGGCCAACTTAACAATTTGGTCTCCCTCTCTATATGGAGTTTCTTCATAACTTGTGACCAGATTTTTATAGAGAAGATCACATACTGATTTTGCAGCTGAGGAGTATTGTTAATTTTACTAGGAGATCCCAATACTGACTGAGTAGGAAAACTCATTAGAGACAACTCAATGTCTTTCCATTTTGCTTCATATGCTGGGTTGCACCAACATACCAGAGGCCTCAACTGTGCTGATACATGATGATCTCTCAAGCACGGCAGGGACAAGCCTCCCCTCTCCTGGGGCAGCTGCACAGTCGAATATCTCACTCTAGGTCTCTTGTTGTTCCAAATGAACTTTGATAAACATTTATTCCATTCCCTAAATTGAGTTATGAGTATTTCTATTGGAAGTGCTGTGAACAAGTATAATAATCTCGGGAGGACACTCATTTTTATTATCCGAATTCTGCTGCCAAGGTCAAGGGGAAGGAAGTCCCATCCATTCAGGTAATCATATATGTTCTTATTAATATTCTTATAATTGACATCATACAGTTTTGAGAGGTCGCTTGTCAAAAAGGCCCCAAATATTTGATGCTGGGTTTGTCCCAGTTAAATGGATATTTTCTTTTCAGTTCTTGTGACGGGGTAAAGTTAAGTCAGAATCTGTTTTGTTTTTTTTTTGTTTTTTTTTAAACATAAAGAACATAACCAGAAAAACTCCAGTATATGCTCAGTATTTTCATTAAAGATGGGATGCCAGATTCAGGTTGTTGAAGTGTTACCAGAACATCTATCTGCATATAAACAGATTTCATTTTTCACTCTTCCTATGTGTATACCTTCTATATTTGACTCTTCCCGGATGGTTTGGGCTAAGGGTTCAATAAAGAGACTGAAAAGTGATGGGCTGAGAGGGCACCCCGTCTACAACCTCTCTGTAAGGTTATAGGGTTTGAGAGGCTCCCGTTAGTTTTAATTCTTGCTGTTGGGGATGAATACAGTGTTCTAATGCAGTCTACAAATGTTTTGCAAAAAAGCAAACTTCTCCATTACTTGAAATAAGAAATCCCAACTGACTGAATCAAAAGCCTTCTCGGCATCTAAGCTGAGAAGGACTGCACCAATATTTGATTTAGAAATATGATCAATAATATGAAGGGCTCCTCTTATGTTATCATGGGTCTGCCTGTTTCTAACAAAGCGTGTTTGATCTTCATCTGTGAGAGAGGGTATCACTGTCTGAAGTCGATTAGTGAGTATGGCTGTGTATAACACTGGTCAACACCAAATTTATTGTCCAAGGTTTTTTTTAGCTGATTTAGGACAATTTTGATGTGCTGAAACCAAAAATCACATTGGTCTTGCTCAGTCAGGTCAACTTTTTCAACTATGGCCACATGTTTTTTACGTTTTTGTTTACATGTACGGGTATTTTTGCTTTATATGATGCAAAATTCTTTATTTCTTGAAATTCTCAGAATTTTGAACAATGATGATGTAACATTCAATTTACATGTACTTACCTTTATCAGTGTCTCCTATTCAATTTACAGTACAACTGTACAACTGCTTACAACTTAGCATAAAAACCTGACCTGATCGAGAGAAACGGATGTCATTTTCGGATTCAGCGGTGCAAAATTGTCTTAAATCAGTTGAAAAAACACAGACAACTTACAAAAAAAATTATTTTTGTTATGTTGTGTAATTTATAATCCACATTTAACACACTGATTGGCTGATAATTTTTACATTCTGTTCTATCCTTACCTTCCTTTGGTATCACTGAGATAAACGCTTCCCTCCAGGGTGGTGGCAGGACCCCATGTTTCAGAGTGTAGTTGAAGGAGGTTTTGAGTAGGGGAAGTAGTGATTCTCTCATGCATTTATACCACTGTGAAGGAAATCCATCACAGCCTGCAGATTTGTTGGTTTTAAGCTTAGAGATTACACTGTCGATCTCCTCAATTGATATTTCAGATACAAGTTTATCATTTTGGATTTTGCCAATAGAGGGGAGGTCTAAAGTGGAAAGAAATTTCTGGATTGTTGATCTGTCTGCTTTATCCGGCTTTGTGTATAATTGTTTGTAATACGTTACAAATGCTTCCTGGATTTCTTTTAGTAACAGTCCTATTTGTTGCAGGGTCCTTAATCTTATGAATAGTTGTTTCTGCTTGTGCTTTTATAAGTCTTCGTGCAAGTAATTTGGATGCTTTAGGACCGGCTTCATAATATCTTTGTTTCATGTACTTTAGTTTTTTCTCAATTTCTTCACTATAATTTTTTTTCTATCTCCTGTTTAATGGGTCTCATTTGTTCTAGTATAGCAGGATCTTTACTGACACTGTGGGTTAGCTCCAGCTTCCCCATTTGGTCCTGCAGATCAAACATCTTTTTGTCCTTTACCTTTTTCAGATGTGCTTGTCTTGGCTATAATTTCTCCCCTAAGACGAGCTTTAGACTCATCCCACAAGATAACTGGACTCACTGCCCCATTGTCATTCTGTTCCAAATACCGTTTCAGTTTTTCTTGAATTTCTGTTTTGAATACATTGCTGTTTAATAGACTCGTAATCATTCTCCAGATAGTATTTTTGGGCCTTCCCTCCATGTGTATTTTAAGGTTCAGTGAAAAGTGATCTGAAATGTCCCTTTGTCCAGTTGTACAATCCTTAACTTTATGGTAGTCCTGATTATACATAAAGAAGTAGTCAATTCTTGAATAATTATTGTGCCTAGCCAAATAGAAAGTGAACTGGGAAGTGGATCTATGCATTTGTCTCCAAATATCAATTAATCCCAATTCTTGTAATATTTTATTTATTTGCTTGTCAACTGGACTTGTTTTCCTTGTTCTGTTTGTGGTGTCTAATTTTGAGTTCAGGACTATATTGAAATCACCTGAACAAATAAGGGTACCATAGGTTTCTGTAGCAATCAAATTGAATAATTTCTTTAAAAAATGTGACCTTGCTCCCTGGCGAAGCATAGACGTTACACAGTGTAACCTCCTTGTGTTCCAGTTTACCCTTCACCAGTATAAATCTTCCCACTTTGTCCTTATATTCTGAGATAAGTTTAAAGTTAATGGAGTTGGAGATTAGTATGGCAACACCTCTTTTTACTTTATCAGAAGCAAAAAATACCTTTCTATAGCCCTTTTTTTTTTTTTTTTTTTTTTTTTAGTTTCTCATGTTCTGCATTAGACAGATGTCTCTTGCCAGAAAGCAGTATTCACCTTTTCCCGTTTTAACTTGGCTATTAACTTACTACTTTTAATGGGGCTATTAATACCATTAACATTTAAAGATTGAATATTATAACACTGCATCGAATGAGCTTCATGCATGTATTTATATACCACTAAATTCCCAGACCTCAAAGAAGAAATATAACTTGGCACATTAACAGAACATTTTGCCAAAAGAAAATCAACCATAACAAAATCGAAGTAGAACAGAGCCTCCAAATCTGAGAGGAAATCTGTTACCTCTCATTGTGGAGGGGGTGGCAGCCACTCAGTGGGGCCCCTCCGTATTGCAGGTAAGAAAAAAGGAAAAAGGTGGCCAGTTGTTTGCATTGGCACATTATTGTACATCTGTGTAGTGGAGCTGGGCAATAAAGAGGCGATTTGGTTTATAAGCGAAGTTTTAATGTTCAGCTCTACTAACAAGTCTCATCTGGTGCAGAGAGCGGCAGAAGGGAAAAAGAGACAGAATCTCGCCAACTCACTGATTATATACAAGCACAACAACAAAAGACATGCATACAAAGGCTGACATCCCTCATTATCTTAATCCCCCCATTGTCTTGGTATTTCCTCTCCTCGTCTTGGGAGGTGATGGTAATCCCTCTCCTCGCCTTGGGGGGTGAGGGTGGCTCGTCCGGTCTCCTCCGCCGCGTCCGGGAACGTCTTTGTTCTTCACTCGGCGGGTGAGATTCCATTGTCCTTTCAGAGGTGTGAAGTTCCTTACATATGTAATCACCAAACATTTCCACATGCTTCAACATATGTAAGTTATGGAATATATGGTTAATATAGACCACAGGCCCCCCAAACAACTAAGAAAGGACAACAGGAGGGTTCACAGTCTAAGACAGTTATTATGACATACTAAGTGTTACATCTGTTGCCACGGAAGAAACTTTCTAGCAGCCATGCTCCTAAGAGAGTTCAGTGGTAATTATAACAGCATAGTAAAATCATAAGTCAGTCCTAAACTGTTGCAGCACAATTAGTGAAAAATTGTGGAGTGGTTTGTATCAGTCCCTGTGCTGTCTGGGTTTTAATCTTCTCCCAAAACTGCTGTAGGTTGGTTTAGGCGCCCTGCTGGGACCTTCTTGTGAGGAATCTGCAGTGTGGGAAGGAGAGAGGTTAACTGTTCCCTGCTGGGGGGTTGAGTCTTTTCTCTTGAGGGGTCTACCCCGCCGAGGTGCTCTCGCCAACTGTGCAGGCTCGTCTTTCAACAAGAAGGCAGGTTTAAGTCTGTCAATGCTGACTGTTTCTTTTCTATCCCCAAAATCAAGCACGAAGTGTTTATCACCATGTTCCAGCACTCTGTATGGCCCATCGTATACTGGGCGAAAGGTAGGTTTTAAAGCTTCATGCTTAACAAAAACGAACTCAGCGTTTTTTAAAGCCTGAGGGACAAAAACCCGTGGGAAGGAGTAATGAGCTGGACCGGGGAGAGAGTTCGGTCCGTTGCTGCCTAAAAACCTTGGGACTGGAAGATGCTCTGGGTTCTCTGGTAAAAATTCACCTGGGAGCCTGAGAGGTTGAGCAAAGACTAATTCTGCGGGAGAGGCGTCTAGATCCTCTTTAAGCACAGCACGCAACCCCAATAAAACCCAGGGAAGTTTATTTAACTAACTAACTAACTACCCAATTTGTGTCCGTTAGTGAGGCTCTGAGGGCGGCCTTTAAAGACCTGTGAAAACGCTCGCATAACCCATTAGCCTGAGGGTGATAAGCGGTGGTGCGGTGAATTGTTGCCCCTAAGCTGCTGGACATGGCTGACCAGAGCTCTGAGACAAATTGAGGCCCCCTATCGGACGTGATGTCTGATGGGACGCCGAAACGTGCCACCCAGTTTGTCAAAAAAACGCGCGCGACTTCCTCCGCTGTGGTTGCCGCTAGAGGGACTGCCTCTGGCCAGCGTGTGGTGCGGTCTATCATTAACAGGTGTGTGAAACTTTGGGAGGAAGGTAGTGGCCCCACAAGATCGACATGAACGTGGTCGAACCTTCTAGCAGGGATTGGAAAAGGCTCCAGAGGGGCTTTTGTGTGTCTGTGTATTTTGGCGCGTTGACAAGAAATGCAAGTTTTTGCCCATTCTTTTACGTTTTTGCGCAGGCCTGGCCACACAAACTTTTCGGCGACCATTTTAACCGAGGCACGCACACCTGGGTGCGCGAGGGAGTGAATTGCGTCAAAAATGCGGTGGCGCCATGTAGCTGGTACTAACGGGCGAGGTCGGCCGGTTGAAACATCGCATATTGGGGGGGGGGGGGGGGGCACGCCGTCGCGTAAACCCTTTTTCTCCAGCCTTAACCCTGTTGGTCCAGACAGGAGCGCGCGCACGTCCGCGTCACTGTTTTGTTCCTCTGCCATGGCTGCATAATCTATCCCTTCATGGATAGGTGCTGCGTATGTGTCTGCGTTAGTGAAGAGTTCTGCTGCTGAGGCAGTATAATCTGTATCACCGCGCTCTGGTGGTGCCACAGCGCGAGAGAGACAGTCCGCTACTACGTTAAGTTTGCCTGCCACGTGTCGAATGTCTGTGGTGAACTCTGAAATCGCAGCTAGCTGTCTTTGTTGTCTGCCTGACCATGGTTCTGAAATTTTAGCCGTAGCAAAGGTGAGCGGTTTATGGTCTACAAAAGCCGTGAAACTCCGCCCTTCTAACCAGAACTGGAAGTGGCGGATGGATAAATGAAGCGCCAGCAGCTCTCTGTCAAAAGTGCTGTATTTGCATTCAGTTTGGTTTAGCGATTTGCTAAAGAATGCTAAAGGTTGCCAGACCCCGCTGACAAGTTGTTCTACAACTGCCCCTATGGCTAGGTCTGAAGCATCTGTGGTTAGTGCAATGCGGGCCAAGGGATCTGGGTGAACTAACAATGTGGCGGTAGCTAGGGCGCTTTTTACTTCCGCGAAAGCGCGTTCGCGCTCCGGGGTCCATTCGACCGTGTTGGAAGCTTTCTTTTTTTTGAGCGCGTCATATAGGGGCTGCATGAGCTGAGCTGCGTGGGGGAGGAAGCGGTTGTAAAAATTATCCATCCCTAAAAATTCCTGTAGCGATTTGACCGTTTGTGGCCGTGGAAAACTTTCTATCGCATGAACTTTGTCTGGGAGTGGAACTGCCCCCTTCGGAGAGACTTTGTCCTAAAAAATCAATTTGTGACACGCCGAATTTGCATTTGGCTGGATTGATAATTAGCCCGTGCTCTTCCAGCCTCTAGACGAGCTGGCTACCAGCATGTCGTCGAGGTAAACGAAGACAAAAGGAAGGTCGCGTAAGACCGCATCCATCATTCGTTGAAAAGTTTGAGCAGCGCCTTTGAGGCCGAAAGGCATTCGCAGGAATTCAAAAAGGCCGAAAGGGGTTATTACCGCTGTTTTAGGAACGTCTTCTGCTCGGACTGGGACTTGGTGATAACCGCAGACTAAGTCTATTTTTGAAAAAATGCGCGCACCCGCTAGATGTAGCGAAAAATCTTGAATGTGAGGGATTGGGTAATGGTCATGCGCTGTAGCGTTGTTTAATCTGCGGTAATCTCCGCACGGTCTCCAAGAACCGTCGGATTTCGGAACCATGTGAAGTGGTGAGGCCCAGGGGCTCTTCGAGCGTCTAACAATGCCCAATTTTTCAAGAGTTGTATACTCGTCCCGTGCTATGTTGAGCTTGGCTGCGTCTAAGCGGCGCGCTTTGGCAAAAACGGGAGGTCCTGTTGTTGGAATGAAGTGTTCAACCCCGTGTTTAGCCACAGTGGCTGAGAATTTGGGAATTGTGAGTGCTGGAAATTGGGTGAGGAGTTGCTCAAACTTACCTCCTGCCGTGGTAACGCTAGCCTGCACAGGTGGCGGAGAAACTCGGGCTGAGCATGGAATAGAAGCAAAGGACAGTGCATTAACCAGGCGCCTATTTGCTAGATCCACTAATAACCCATGTGCACACAAAAAATCTGCGCCTAATAAGTTAAAACTCACCGCTGCTACAACAAATGTCCATCTGTAGCTGCGGCCGTGGATGAGGAGGTGTAGGCTCTTCTCGCCGAACGTGTCGATGCTAGAGCCGTTGGCTGCCACGGCTCCATTGCCCCGGGTGCCTGTGGCTCGATCTGCGTGGGAGGGCATGACGAAACTCAGCTGGGCTCCTGTGTCGATGAGGAACTGCTTGCCTGAGTGTCCATCCGTCACGTACAACAGCTTGTTCTTCTCGCCGAGAGCCGCTGCCGTTAACGGCTCTCGGCTTTGGTGTTTAAATTTGCAGGGGGGAACACATTTGTGAGCCTTCTCGGCGAAGCGGTGGTGATAGTAACAGACGTCGCTCTGTCTGTTACGTTTTGGGCGCGTCGCTGTCACCGTGGGCTGGGTCTGCTCAGTGGGTTGTGGCTCCTCGTGGCTCGGGGCGTCAGCTCTGAGGTCTGCGGATGCTGCTGTGGGTGTCGGCTCCCTGCAGGCGTTGACGAGCCGATGAGCTTCATTGGCCAGCACGCGGAAGTCTTGGTGGTTGTTGCACTTCATGCTGGCGAGTGTCCCTCTCGTGTGTGGCGGCAGCGTGCTGAGGAAAATAAACTGGAAGAGGAAGTTGTCATTGTCCTCTTCTTTAAGCTGTAGCAAATCCTCCATGAGGGTCTTCGGTTTGCACCCTCTGTGGCCGTGGACCGCCAGGATCTTCTCGGCTGTCTCTTCCGCTGATGGGACGTAGTTCGCCACGATGGTTGCTTTGAGCGTCTCGTATTTGTCCCGGGTTGGCGGTCGCCGGATCATGCTCCGCACACACTTCGAAGTGGCGGCGTCGAGTTTGGAGACGATATGATAAAATTTGGCGTCATCAGCCGTGATGCCCGCCAGTGCAAATTGGGCTTCAGCCTGCTGAAACCAAGAGGCGGGGTCTTCTTGCCAGAAGTCTGGCAGCTGGACAGCGATGGCATTCGTGCACACCATCACTGTTGTGCCCGCCGGGTGAGAGTGCCTTGCCTCGGCTCTCACGGCGGTGCTGGTGCTCGGTTGAGCCCTCTCAACCTCTTCTGCCGGGGGGAACAGTTGTCCATCTGCTCCCTCGTCTGCGTGGCTGCTGGCATCTGCCTGAGTCGCCACGGATGAGTAGCTTGTGGAAGAACGCCTCCGGTCCATACTCGCGTCAAGGTCACCAGTGTAGTGGAGCTGGGCAATAAAGAGGCGATTTGGTTTATAAGCGAAGTTTTAATGTTCAGCTCTACTAACAAGTCTCATCTGGTGCAGAGAACGGCAGAAGGGAAAAAGAGACAGAATCTCGCCAACTCGCTGATTATATACAAGCACACAACAAAAGACATGCATACAAAGGCTGACATCCCTCATTATCTTAATCCCCCCATTGTCTTGGTATTTCCTCTCCTCGTCTTGGGAGGTGATGGTAATCCCTCTCCTCGCCTTGGGGGGTGAGGGTGGCTCATCCGGTCTCCCCTGCCGTGTCCGGGAACGTCTTTGTTCTTCACTCGGCGGGTGAGATTCCATTGTCCTTTCAGAGGTGTGAAGTTCCTTACATATGTAATCACCAAACATTTCCACATGCTTCAACATATGTAAGTTATGGAATATATGGTTAATATAGACCACAATCTGGACATTTTAAGAAGAAAGAGAGAGAGGGAAAAAAAGGGGGAGAGAAAGCATCCTCCTCTGGATCTCGTTAAGTCACGTTTGTAGGTCTATCATGATTAATAACACCAGTATCGATAAAGCAAGGTTTATTACCTGAGTCCAAGAGAGAACAAGGTTGGAAGCAAAAAGCACTACTCATCCATCTTGGGGTCTTCCGTGGCTTGTCTCTGGAATCCCTTCATCGTTTCCTGGATGGTCTCCTGGTAGTCGTGCGTGCTCCCAACGCGCTTCTCCTTCACAGTGCGCCAGGACACAAGGTTGTTAATGGTTTCCATGGTGATATCTCTGGATCTGCTTGCTGGTATGGGCCCCAGGCTGTAGCCCTGGCTCCTCAGGTCCACAGCTGCCTCCTCTGCGCTGTTATAAGAAACCATCCCCGAGTTGGAAGTGCACGTGCATCCGCATGAGAGGAATCTGGAAGCGAATCCTATTCGCTTTGAGGACTTTTGATTGGGATGTATTCCTTCCTCCTCTGCTGGACAGCCTCTGTGTAATCATGGTCGAAAAACACCCGTCTCTCCTGTATGTAGATCATTTTCTTTCAAGCTGCTTGGAGGATCTTTTCTTTCATCGTGTACTTTGAGAACCACACCACCACAGAGCGAGGGGGAGCACTCGCGGGCGGCTGTGGGCCCAGCGCCCTATGCGCTCTCTCTATACCGAAGCTCCTCTCTGAGCAGGGGCCAACAGCTTCTCCCAATTGCGTTGGATCAAGTTTTCCATGAAGCACACCATGGATGGAACCCTCAGCTTTCTCCGGAATGCCGTAGATATGTATATTGTTGCGGCGGGACCGCCCCTCTAGATCAGTCATTTTGGACTGAAGGAACTTTTGGTTGTTAAGCAGCTATATAAGAACGTCTCTGACCCCGCTGTCCCACCTTTCCCTTCCAGCCAGGCTCTCTTCCATTCCCAAAAGACACTTTGCAATGTCCTCCATTTTGTCTGTAGCAACTTTGACTTTTTTGTTGAGATCTTCCAAATGGGTTTTCATATCTTTGAGTAAACTGGTTCTGACTCGAGCCAGTTCCTTCTTCAATTCCACTTTCAGCTCCCGAATACCTTCGGCTATGACTTCTCCGATCACCTGGTGCATGGATGTCAGCATGGCAGGTGAGGACCTCCTCCACGCCGTTGCCATTATTAGCTCTGTTAACTTCAGTGGGGCCTGTGCTAACTTCAGTTGTGCTGCAGTCTTTTAAGGCATCTTCAGCATTATTCCGTGACATGACTTTGCTCTTCTTTCTACCCTTGTCCTTACTCATCACACCTCAATTCTAGACAATTTTACCAGGTCACTATCGCGAGTTAGGCTGATTTTTTTTTTTTTTTTTTTTTTTTTTTTTTTTTTTTTTTTTTTAAACCCACCAGTGCCAGAGCAACTTTTCTATGCTGCCATTCTAATCACCGAGCCACCGGAAGTACTTTGCAAATTTATTAAAAATTTAAAAACTAAGAAATCACATGTACATAAGTATTCAAACAGCCTTTGTCATGAAGCTCAAAATTGAGCTTGGGTGCATCCTGTTTCCACTGATTATCCTTGAGAGCTGTGAGAATGAATAGTTGTCTGTCTCTCAGTGTTGGCCCTGTGATGGACTGGTGATCTGTCCAAGGTGTACCCTCCCTCTTGCCCAAAGATGCTGAGATAGGCGCCAGCCCCCCCATGACCCAAAAAGGATTAAGCGGAAGAAGATGGATGGGTTTCTACAGCTTAATTGGAGTCCACCTGTGGTAAATTCAGTTAATTGGACATGATTTGGAAAGGCACACACTTGTCTAAGGTCCCACAGTTGACAGTGCATGTCAGAGCACAAACCAAGCATGAAGTGAAAGGAATGATCTGTAGACCTCTGAGACAGGATTGTCTCGAGGCACAAGTCTGGGGAAGGGTACAGAAAAATTTCGGCTCCTTTGAAGGTCCCAATGAGCACAGTGGCCTCCATCATCCGTAAATGGAAGAAGTTCAGAACTGCCAGGACTGTTCCTAGATCTGACCGGCCATCTAAACTGAGCGATCGGGGAAGAAGGGCCTTAGTCAGGGGGGTGACCAAGAACCTGATGGTCACACTGTTAGAGGTCCAGCATCCCTCTATGGAGAGAGGAGAATCTTCCAGAAGGACAACCATCTCTGCAGCAATCCAATAATCAGGCCTGTATGGTAGAGTGGCCAGACAGAAGCCACTCCTTAGTAAAAGGCACATGGCAGCCCACCTGGAGTTTGTCAAAAGGCACCTGAAGGACTGTCAGACCATGAGAAACAAAATTCTGTGGTCTGATGAGACAAAGATTGAACTCTTTGGCGTGAGTTCCAGACGTCATGTTTGGAGGAACCCAGGCACTGCTCATCACCAGGCCAATACCATCCCTACAGTGAAGCATGGCAGTGGCAAACTCACTGCAGCTCTGCTCTCAACTTTATGTGCATGTGTGACAATTGTGCAGTGCTCCGGTCTTTCTAGGCATGAACTGCTTATTCTGCTAAAAAAAAAAAGATGATTTTCATAAAGCAGTGGCGGGAACTCCAGTATTTCAAGTCCGGGGTGTGTGGACTGGAGACTGCAGTGACATTCAGCTTATTTAAACAGGACAGCCTCCGTACAGGACCCTGCGTGGCTCTTGTCTCTGTGATTTTTGGATTTTTGCCGCTGTCTGAAAAATCATGTTCAAACAAGCAATGCACTTACACAGTAGTTGTTTGGCTCTCAGAGCTCAATTGTCAGGCTCGTAAACACTCTGCTCAGAAGGAAATGGCACACTTTGTGCCCTTTCAGTGTTCACTGTCACGGCTGTATTTAGCAATTCGTCCAAATGATTCCACCACTAATTGCCTGCTGGAGTCCGTCTGGAGAGACTGTGCCCCACACGGTGCTGCCGCCATTGGCACCCAGTGCTATGGAAGCTTCCACAGTACCAGGTGCTGCCACCGTTGGTACCGGGTGCAAACATGCTGTTGGCAATAAAAATACACTTAAAAATTTAACAGTTTATTTAATAATCAAAAGGGGCACATAAGTGAACAAGATTTAACCACACACAAAAAGTGAACACACTGGTTGTTGCAGGTGCTCGTTATCCTCTGCGGTAGGCTTGTCCATAGCCCGGTATTACATAATTGTGGTTATCGTAACAGTCCTAGTTGTCATTATGGGTATTGTGTGTAGAATTTTGAGAAAAAAAATAATTTATTCCATTTTGGAATAAGGTTGTAACATAAAAAAATGTGGAAAAAGTGAAGCGCTGTGAATGCTTTTCGGATGCACTGTACCTCTGAATATTATGTAGCATTAATGAATTCATACTACAACAGAGGAAAAAACTCAAGTTATATATGGCTTCATTTATAAAATAAAAGTATTAGGAATATATTACAAATTGTTTTGTGCTGAAAAATAAATTGCTGAATATCTGACCACAGTTTTTTGTATAGTTTTTAATTATCAGCACATTCATAAATTGTTTAAACGTGAAAAATATAATCCATCTCCTTTCAACAGTGATCACACAGCTTTAGTTCCTGATATTTTAATAAATTAAGAGACAAAAGTTTTTAGAAGAAGCTACTTTTCATCCTTTTTGTTTCTTCATAATGCTCCTTATTCAAATGTATTAATATAATATAAATCTGTATCCTTCATCTGTTCTCCAGACTCTGTTTGACAGCTAGTAGATTAATTATCTGCTCTTCTTCTTTATTGTGGAATAAAACAAAAAAGAATTCTAAACAACTTTTGAAATGATGTAACTTTAAGTCATTTGGTGCAAATTAAGTCAATTAGAAATGATTACAGTAGAGTGGACAAACACTGGAAAAAATACCTTCTTCCGCTGAGCTAAATATTGGTTATAATTTTTTAAAAAAATGCGTGGCACTAATAGAGAATCTGCACATACGGGGAGGGGGACTGAATAATTCATAGGCTGACTCGGGAGTTAGGCTGGGTGTCCACCAAATGCGTTTTTTTCCGCTCTGGGCAACTGTTTTCTATTCATTCTCTATGTAGTCCAGCGTTTACAGAGCTGAGCACCCTCGGTGCTAAAATGCTTTGAGCGGTGGCCGTTTTTTGTTGCGGCGCTCAGGCTGCTCAGCGTTGAAAAAAGTTCAACTTTTCAGACTGCAGCTGAGCTAGTCAATGTCAGACCTTTCTGAGCAGCCAATCAAGAATTAAGGAAGGGCGGGATATAGGACGCAATACAGTCTCTACTCGGACTCCTTTTTTCCCTGTCATCATATTTTACATCTAGAGCTGCTAAAACATGTTTCCTGTCCATTGTTATTAGAGACTGCTATTAAAAAAAAAATAAGAGTCTGACTATAGGAAAAGCAGAAGTGCTGAGCTGAGAGTGACAAGCTGTTGCTAGGATACAGGGCACAGACGGGTTTTTTTCCAGAGCGCAGCGCACAAATGCTGGGGGGGGGGGGGGGCGCTCAGGGCGGTCGAGCGGCAAAAAATGCGTTTGGTGGACACGCAGCCTTATACAGCAACAAAACTAGTCATGCATTAAATTCAACCTTTTCTAATACTAATTGCATTGTTTCTTTTCAGATACACTGACACTGGAGACTATGTTGAAAAATAAACCACATTTGGTTTATTTGACCACTGCATCATGGTCAGCCTATGAACTTTTCAGCACCCCCCCCCCCCCCAATTTAATTCACTGTTCAAAACCCCACAGATAATAAACTACCTGCAGAGAAAAAGTTGAAAACATCCTTAAAGTAAAAGGCTAACTTCTACATCACTGTTACAGAATCTTCCCTCCTCTTTTTTCACTCATTTGAACTCCTTTTACTATTTTTTTTTTCTTTTTTATTTACAGCTTGTGAGGAAAAACTGTTGGCTGTATGTTGCTGATTTCAGACAAGTATATCCAGTTGACAGCGTTTCATAATAAAATCACATAAGACACAACCATTCAGAAAACTGAATTGCTGTAGAGGCCTTTTATTTTTACATCACTCAGGAAGTATTGAGCTGTGACGGTGAAAATAAATACACTGATTCAGACTTCGGTCATGTCTGAATCCAGCATTTATAGCGCAGGTGACAAGGTTATTGAGCAGAAATTCAAGCATTGTTTCTCATTTTTAAAGGATAATTAAGGTGTTGATTTTAGCTAATCACATTTAAGATTTTTTATGGACCTGTAGACACTAATGAGGCAGCTGTTTTTTGTTGTTTGTGTTCTCGTGGAGAAATTCTCCAACAACCTACATGAACACAAATTAATTTTTCCACTTAGAATTAAACTCTCTATTTTCCTCTGTGATTTTACTTTCTCTGGATTTGTTCATGTCTTACCAAGAGTGGCAGGAAGCAGCTGCTGTCCGTGCTTCTCCACATGCACTGAGGACAGAGAGGCTGAGCGGCTCTCTGTGCAGCCGCCGTCAGATGTGACACAGCCATGCATGGTTGACAACATAATAAATAATTTAAAAAATATATATTTTACATTCATAAAAGTATATGTTTCCATTGAGGAAATGTATCCAATTACAATAAACAATTTAAAAAATAAAATAATTAAAATGAGCTTCATTAATTTCCATGTTTGAGATATAACTGTAGAGAGCCGCAGCATGGGGGCTGAAGGGCTGCATGTGGCTGCGGGTTGCCAACACCTGCTCTAGGTTTACAGCCTTGGGAAGGGGGGTGGGGGGTAAAGGTCGACAACAAACTCTTAAAGGAATCATGGTGTCTGGTGCTAGATAGAAAAATAAATACAGAAAAATTATAGAATACCTAATTATTGAAAATGAATGGGACCCAATGGGAATGAATGGGAACCTCTCAGATCACATATTTGTGTGATCTTTTATGACTTATATTCGTAATGGTGTATCTAGCACTTTGGGGAATGGATCCTAGCATTTTTCCTTATGAGGACCAGGCCAAATGTCCTCACAAGGAAAAATGTTCTCACAGAAAAGATACTTTGTCAAGGAGTGGTCCACACAAGAATAGAAAGACAGGAGCACACACACCCATACTGGTTTTCATGTTTTATGAGAACCAATTTTCTGATCATCACTTGTGGGGACTACCCTTTCTACACAGGTTCTTTTCATTTATAGATAGATGGATAGATACCTTAACTTGACACTCTGGGGGAGGCACCCACCCCCTAAATATAATGGTAGGGGAAACATTGCTGTCAATCATTTTGTTACTCCACCTGGTTACTCTTGCCCGATTACACCCTATTCACGTTCCTGACTGATCCCTGATGCGGAGGAGGCGCGGGGACTTTGTGTCAACAGACAAATAGGTGGATACGTAACTTAAGGCTCAGGATCGGTGACTCTCGACTGAACACATACAACGCTACACAGCTCAATAGAATAAAGGTATGGAAAACAAGTGTGTGAATACTTCTTATCCTAAAAAGGTGTTTGGATAGATTTGTCAAATATTTCATTTCACTGAATCATTAGAACATTAGAATTTAAAAACTGTATAATTTTAAACAAATTAATTTCGCAAGAAGGCAGGCAAAGCCATACAGCATTTTCATTTAATGATCACATGTAGCACCTTTTTGTAATGATGCAGGCTAAACCAGCAAGAATCAAAATAGAAGCTCCTGAAATAGTCTTAAAAAACAGCTGAAGTTTATATTCTGTGAGAATTTGCTAAATCTCTAAAGTGGCTTCACCTATATTATCAAACAGAGGGGAAAAATCTAAAGGACCAGATCTTTTTTTTTAACCTGAATTTAGTGCACACTGAATAATTTCAGACACTGATGAAAGCGGAGGCACACGTACTGAAAAATATATATCCACACACTGAAAACAAGCTGCTGCGCTTTGTGTTGAACTGTGTGTGATGATATTTTTCCACCGGCCCTCTGCCCACCACAAACCTGAAGACCTCTTGGCTAACCTGCAGCTTTGACGATAGACTCTCTCAGCTCTGCTCCTGACCTCTCCCCATCCTCTACTGTCAACTTTGAGCCCTGATCTTCTCCATCTGGAACCCTCACCCTTCTTCTCAGATGAAGTCGCCAAGCTCCACTGCTTGGCGGCTCCCCCCGATGCCCCAGCTCTTTCCAAGCTTCATCTGTTTCTCTTCAGACTCTCATAAGAAACGCATTTCACTTTTTTCCACTGTGCATTAACGGCTTGACATCCAGGGTGGGAAATTTAAAGTTGGTTGCTAGTGAAGTTTAACCAAAACAAATTTGTTTTGCTTTGGTCTGTCCAAAATTATGAAACAAAATGCCAATATGCACATTTAATTTTGTTAGCGTTTTGGTCCTGTTGCCTAAATGCTTTGACTTTTCAGCATGGTTCCTGTTAAAGAGGGCAAGTTTACCCCTAACTTTATTTGCTTTTAATCTTCTCAATATGGCAACAATTTTATACCGTTATCCTCAAGAATCTCCACATGATGGAAAAGTTCAAAAGAATTTAGTTATTTGGTTGTTGGGGTGGGGGGTAAGAGTGACTAGTTTAGAAGTAGTCCCTATACACTGCCCTATACACTATATTGCCAAAAGTATTGAGACACCCCTCCAAATGAATGGGCACCAATGCACAGAGCAAGGTCCATAAAGAGCAAGTTTGGTGTGGAGAAACTTTACTGGCCTGCTCCACACAGCCTTGACCTCAACCTGACAGAACACCTTTGGAATGAATTGGAGCGGAGACTGCGAGCCAGGCCTTCTCGTCCAACACCAGTGTCTGACCTCACAAATGCACTTCTTGAAGACTGGTCAAAAATTCCCATAAACACACTCCTACACCTTGTGGAAAGCCTTCCCTAAAGAGTTGAAGCTGTTACAGCTGCAGAGGGTGGTTTTTGGGGTTACTGGGTTGAGGTCAGGGCTCAGTGCAGGCCAGTCAATTTTCTCCACACCAGGCTTGCTCTTTTTGGACCTTGCTCTGTGTTTTGGTGCCCATTCATTTGGAGGGGTGTCCCAGTACTTTTGGCAATATAGTGTATTTAGAGCTGGATTAAGTATAGAGAAGTAGATGGATTTTTCTGCCACACTTGGTCTTCTACCAGAATGTATTAAACGCATCATAATGGACTCAGTCAGTCCTAGATTACTATACAGCCAATACTATAGTGGTTTAACAGAAGGTCACAAGACCAAAACATTTTATTTGATGTGCAAAATAATTGAAATTTCCTTTGGCAACATTTGAATCCACCAGTGGGACCAAAGTTTAAATTTTCCACCCTTTTGGAGTCTTAACCTGCTGTATTCATATAGTTTAACCTCATGTAGGAAAATTATCAGCCATCTTAAAGATAAGGGAACTGTGATGTAACTCTGCATTTGTTTTTCCACTGCAGTTGTGTACTTTTGTACTGAAGCTCATTGTCATGCGCTGTGTTCAGTGGACCACTGAAGTACTCTGCATCTGCAGTGGAAAACTGTTGCTTGAGTGTCATTGAGATTTAAGACTTACTTGGGTTTTAACTTCTCCCCTCATGTCCACTTCAGCAGCGTTGCCGTGTCACCCGGCAGCCAGAGGAACCCTGTGGCATCAACCCACAGCATCACTAACTCCACCACTCCCGACCGCCTCCGCTTCCCCCGAGGCACCGCCAGCCGTAGCACCTTCCACGGCGGCCAGCTGAGAGACCGCCGCACGGCTACATATAACGGGCCACCCGCCTCGCCCACCCTCTCCCACGATGCCACCCCCCTCTCACAAACCCGCAGCCGTGGAACAAGCAACCTCTTCTCCAAACTGACCTCCAAACTTACCCGCAGGTAGGCGAGGAGACTCCTCACGTCAGACTTAAGGGAAGCAGCTTGAGTTGAGGTTCAGTTCTTTCTGTTCAGTCAGCCTAAACATGGTATTTATTTATTCAAATATTGGCACTGAAATGGAAAGAAAGTGGACCTCCGCTCTCCTAAGTGCTTGTATACCCTACTGTCACTTCTGTCTGCTCTAATTAGAAGCCAATCAATACAGTGTCATGATGATTTAGGATGATTAATTACATGCTGGGCAAACAATCCATTGTCCTCTGTGATGTGATTTATTCTCTAGGCTAAACTGTTTAGCCGTCGCTGCCTGGTTGCCCGCCAGAGAAGTCTTGGAACCACTCAATTTGACTTCCTGTTAATTAAATTCATGCTATAGTTAATAGTCTTTTATGGTCTTTAAGTGGTAACACAACACTTAGTTTAACAATTTTAGATTTTAGGAAATTGTTACTGTACAACAAAACAATAAAAGAAGCTACATGGTTTACCGTTGCTGATATATAATGCACCACTTGAGGTTAAAAATCTCATTTGCCAAGAGGATTCTAATCAGGATAAGCAGCTCATCAGTCAGCAGTAAAACAAGTAGCTTTAAAAGCAGTACGATATGGACAAAAATATTGGGCCACCTACGCATTACTTTTGCTATTCCAGTCTAAATCAGTAGGCATTAATATGGAGTTGGTCCCTCTTTTGCAGCTATAAGACCTTCCATTTTTATTGGAAGGCTTTGTACAGGATTGTGGCGTGTTTCTGTGAAAATGTTTGACCATTCATCCAAAAAAAAGCATATGTGTGAGATAGTGATGTTGGACCAGAAGGCCTGGCTCACAATCTCCGTTCTAGTTCATCATACACAGAATCATCCAAAATATTTTGATAGGCTGAAGCATTAAGACAACACCTGAATTCAGTGGTTGAGATGTAGCCCAGTCCTTAGTCCTTTTAGAGCACTTCCCTTGTACAGCTCAAGTATTTAGGTAGACCTCGTAATGCAGGGGTGTCCAACCATGTGCCATGGAGGGCCAAGACCCTGCAGGCTTTACCTCCAACCAGTGTCTTCAACAGCAGATTTCACTGAACTTCTTCCCACTGTTTGCTGATAAGTGAAAACACCTGCTGAAGAGACTGGGTAGAAGGAAAAACCTGCAGGGTCTTGGCCCTCCATGGCACATGATTGGACACCCCTGTCATAATGTATACTGCCAGCAGCTGGTTGTTTCACCTGCTGCTGTTCTAACACATGAACAGGAGACTCATTTAAACTTAGAGGAACTCCCTGAGTAACATAAAGAGTACCTCTCACACCCAGTCAGGATCATTCAGATTAGGGAATGATCAAACGTGTAAAATGTAGGAAAATGCCACCAAGTATTGTTGGTCTTGGATGAATTTAACTGGTAAACTTAAAATCCAGATTGTTGCCCTGCAAGCTTTTGAAAGCTGTGGAGTCTGAAGAGTTTAAAAAGGGAGGTTGATCAGGATGTCTGGGATACCGAACGTCTGAAACACCATCGGCAGCTGTTTGACTACTTACCAGTAGCACCACTGGGACATCATAAGAATCTGTAATGTTTGTAGCTGACAGAGGCACTGTTGAGTCTACACTAGTTGGTCAGCATTTCCATGATCAACTGATAGATTTGAACACCGATTTGAAATGAATGCTCAAATCGAATGATATTGTATGAAAAAGTGGTTGTGGACACTAAACTATGAAACCCAGGGAACTTGAAAGTTCTAGCTCACCACTGCTAATAGATAATGTTCAGCATCTATTTGAAGATATGGATTTTTTTAATCAACCTAAAAAAGTAAATGTTTTCACTAGAGCTGGGCAATTTGACCTTAAATTTTTATTTATTTAACCTTTATTTATACAGGGGAGTTCCATTGAGAGGCATCCTCTTTTTCAAGGACGCCCTGTTCATACTCGCACAGTTACACATTCACACCTGGAAGCTGCCCAGTACAACCACAGACTGACTTGTGGCTACTGAGCAACTCCACTGGAGCAGTTGGTGTTAAGAGCCTTGCTCAAGGGCACCACAGTGGGGTTAAGAAGGGTGGGGCAAACACTGCTATGTTATTTGTCCCACCCAGATCTGATCCTGCCAGTCCAGGGATTGAATGAACCGGTGACCTTTCGCTCACCAGTCCGCATCCCTAACCATTAGGCCACCACTGCCCACCAAATCAATTCTAATCACAGCTATTTGATCCTTTCACTTCTATTTCAGTTTTCTTTTCTTTCCCCCCCCCCCCCCTCTTTTCGTCTCACTTATACTTCACTGATCAGGCTCGTAATTAAGCAATATTACACGAGTGTGGTATCAATGAATGTATCACTGCGGTGATTCAGTATATAAATGAGCATAATAATTTTAACACACATAACCAAAGTAAATATTGTTCAGTGCAGAAGTCAGTGTTTTATAAAACATACCTCTTGAGGGTTTTGTGGGTCACGTGACTGAGGCGGAGGCCATTTAGCTTGTTAGCTGCATTGGGGAAGTCTACACAGCCATGGTTGTTATCACCGCATAGGGATTACAAGTCTCTGATCGGGTTTTTAAATCCAACCTCAGCTTGTCCATTTTGTCATCCATTTCCCTCTGTAAAACGGTTGAGTTGACGTGGATCATGCAGTTACCCTCTAATAGTGATTTAGCTTGGTGGCAGTCCCTGCTAGGCATCTTTAGATGAAATGAAAAGTCAATCATCACATACTATGTGGACAGACACCACTTTTCTTTTCGAGACCAGCCATTTTAATTTTTCCTCTGTGTTCTGCTGCTTCCAAACAGCACCAACTGCATGGCTTCCAGGGTGCGGAGTCATGTGACTGTGCACGTCAAAGGGGCAGGACATGAAACCTCTTATATACACATGTACACAATAGGGAGAGGGGGGAAAAACTCACATGAGCATGATTACATCATTTTTACACCCGAAACGTTGATTTTGGTTTTATTTTGGTTAATCGCCCAGCCCTAGTTTTCACTTTGCTGTGTATTTTGGTATAAGATTGTTTTTAAATAGTTATGGAACAGAATGGACCAAATTTTAAATGGTAATTTTGACCTTTGAGGACATACAATCAGTTATTGTCCATTTCTTAGTATGAGTGATAATACCATTGACTGTATAATATGGACAATGTGCTACCACTTAAATCCACCGTAGAAAAGTGAAGCTGTACTTCCAGAATTTAGGGCACTACCCTCTTGTACTTTGAGTTGTAGTGTGTGTGTGCAGTAGCGACCATCTCAGCCCCACCCACTTTTTTTTTTTTTAGTATGATGTAACTGATTAAAACTGATCTGAAAAGGGACAATTTGAACATAATTCAGCCTGATTTGAAAAATTACATATAAGGACAAACTCTTTGTAAAACATTTATTTGCAGAGGATTGGTAGTTTTGTTTAATAGAATGCCACACACAATAATGGGGGAAAGGGTGGAGCTAGTCTTTCTGCAGCCAGCCACCAGAGGGTGACAAAGATATGCAGACTTCTCATGTCATCCAACTTTATATAGAGAGCCGAAGTCACGCTGCCTCTTCTGCATATGGGACCGTAAATTGGAAAAAATCTCCATTGAAGTGAATGGCAAGAGAGAAATTATCTTTTGATCCTGGTCGAATTTTGCCACGAGTTACACATATGTTTGTCAACTTGAAAGATAATTTTCCACATAATTAAAGTTCTCGGTTGTTGTATAAGAGTAATATTTAGTTTTTGTGAAACCGCTTAATGGACTCCATTTTCTTGTCTCAGACTATACATGTCACCAAACACGATTATGGCAGTTTCCCTCTCAAAGCTCACCTCCTAGTTCCTGATGATGAAGGAAGCATCCATTGAGGAGAAAAACAACACAGTTGTATTTTGAGCTGCAGCTCATCCAGAGGACTGTTGGTTGCTTCAGCCTGGGTGCACGTTGAAAACGATGACTTAAGTTACATGAGTCTTTGTTTGTAGTCTTTCAATTTACATATTTTCACAACCTTATACTTTAACAGTTAAGACAACGACCTACACCGTTATTTACATGGGAAATTATCTTTTAAATTGACAAACATCTTATGTGTAACTCGTAGCAAACTCTGATCAGGATCAAAAGGCAATTTCTCTCTTGCTTTTCACTTCAATGGAAATTTTTTTTTCCCAATATAAGGTCCCATATGCAGACGTAAAGGGTGGGCATGACTTAGACTCTCTATACAGTCTGTTGCTAATAACAATTACTACAGAATCACAGCGAGCTCTGAAAGTGGCAGCCAGGTCAGCGACAGTGTCACACAGTGACCTTTTTAAATGAAGAGTTGAGATCATTTGATAATGAATGGGGGGGGAAATTCCCTTCCACTGTTTGATTCCAATCACCCCATTTTTGTTCATTCAGATCTTCCACACCCCTTCCCCCTACTCCTTCCACTTCTTCCCCCATTCTCACTGTTTCTTTGTCTGGTTCTGTTATAGAAACATGTCATTCAGGTTTACCAAAAGGTAGGACTCTTGTACTGCCTTTCACTCTGTACCAAAAAAATAACGAACAGTCTCACTAAAAGTCTTTCTCTGAAACTCTTCAGATGCGTCGGGCTGCTGGCACTGAATCTAACACGTTGCTTAGCAGAACAACAACTTGCTCTGGGTGCATTTACATACACGGGTTATAATCGGGTTAATCTAGCAGCAATTTACCCAGGTAACCTAGTTAGTCATCTATTTTTTTTTTTTAAAAGAACAGTTTGATTGCCACAGCTACCTTTGTTTATTTTTGTTTGAAGCTGACCTGTAAAGTTAACAGATTTACAAGCTTTTTAAAAACTTTATAAACTTTTTACCAATTTAAATGAATTATAGCTGCTACCTCCAGTAATATGAGGGAGGTATGTTTGCCATTGCAGCTGTTTTTAGTGCAGTTAATTATAAACTAATAACTATGCTGTTAATAAGCCTTTGGAACATTACATATAGTCACTATTTTAATTATTTCATGGGTTCATATTTACTATATGTTAGAGTGGCATCATTTTTTCACCTATCGATGATCGACAGGAAGTATTTTTTTAAATCAAACTATTCCTTTAGGAGGCATTTCAGTAGGAATAATAGAACAAAGCCAACAAGAACATTTTTAAGGGTTTAATGAGTGTTTAGTGAGATGGTTGTGAATCACCCTGAGGCTTTTAAATAACCTTCAATCAGTCACAAGTTTGACCCGTGTTTGTGTGTGTGTGTAAATGTACTCAGAGGAGCTGTGGTTGGTCTGGGTGGATATGGGCTGATTGTTCAAGGAGTCTGATCTACTCTCCCAATCAGCCAATTAACCAACAGCAAAGCAGCTTGCCACTAATCAATCGCCAGTGCATGCATGGGGTTGCTTCTTACAGCTGCCATTGATTGTGGTTTGGTTTGTCACCACGATGACTGTTGTTAATGACTGAAATCTCTCTCATCTTAGATGGTGCTTTAAAATAGTGTTCTGCTGCAATATTTCACCAACACAAAATATTTTTAACCTTTTTGTGGACCTGAAGTAGTCTGTGGAGGCTTTTAAATCTTGTTTTTGGTTTGTAAACCAGTGATGTTGGTTTTTTAAACTTATTAGATTTTATTATTTTTTGGGACTTGTGTCCTCCAGTTTCTTTTCCTCTCTGGCCACTTTAGAAGCTTTTGAAAGGTTTGCATTTTATTTTCTCCTTGAGGATGTTTTCTGGGTATCAGTGTATCATTTTGGCACCTTTGAGAGTCAAACAACTCAAGAGCATATTGTGCCTCAGCTTTGGTCAAAACGAACCTTAATCAATCTATTATACTTTATCAACAAATTTGTAATTTCTTAAGCTTGACAAATATAGCAAGTTAGTTGGCTGGCTGAAGTGTCTTCAGGTCAGAAATATGCTACAGACCTTAGTTTTGATTAAGAAAATCTCTCCTTTCTGTAAATTTAATTTGTGCCCACCAGACAGTGTTAATAAAATGTTTAAGAACACAAAAAAGGCTAGGCAAAGTTGTGTGTACAAACTGCTTTATCTTGAAGAAAAAAGGCTTCAAGGATGGAAAATATAATCAGTATTTTGCTTTTTAGAGAGTTTTTTCCCCCAGTTCAACTAAATCTCATTACATCCTTTCACTAAGGTAAATCATTTCTACATTAAATGCAACGAGATGTCTGGAATCTGGTACACTTGGGTACACAGAAGTTCCAGCTAAGAGATTTAGTTGCTTTAGAACCTGTCTTGGTGTCCCACTTTGTGAGGAAAATATCTAGAAAATGATCGCATTTGTATGTTCATGGTTTCCTGATTGTTTCTTGAAGTGGTCTGAGTTTATGGAGGCTGTAAATTCCTTAAACAGATCTCTTAAATTAGAGATCTGGCCACTGTAACTGCAGAGGAGTTTTAACTTTACAGTGCCCTCCGGTGGTGAAGGTATAGCTGTTCTTTCTTCATTCTCATCACCATCCGGAGCCTCATGTAGATCAGCTCTGATGTCTGTACTGTCGTCTCATCTTACACTTGGCATATCACTGAAGTTTTTGTGTTTGTCCTCATTTCTGTGGAGCCCCAAGGATTACAAAATGTTGCAAAAAGTTATCAAAATAAAATTGAATGATTTAGTTACTGCATTAAATATGGTGTGTAAGAATACTTTCAGGTCCTCTTCACTGAATAGAAGATAAATTTTCAAAACTAGAAGAAAAAACATCTGAAATGACTCGTCTATTTTTTTTTCTTTATTCAGACTCCTTTTGATTATTTTCCTTTAAAAATAAGTTAATTATAATTAAGCAATATTACATGAGAAGGAGTACGGTATTGATGAATATAGTAACTGCAGGCGTGATACATCGTATGCCCTCTGCTACGAGCTGGGCTATATTCATTGATACCGTACAACCTCGAGTGTAATATTGCTTTTATAAAACTGTTTCGCTAGTACAATTTATTAAATGACAGCAGTTCTGGACAAAATATGATTTGTTTAACCAGTTATTTTGTGCAGCTGAGAAAAAAATAGTCCTTTCTAAATGTAGCCAGTAACTGTTGCTAAACATCAGCGTAAGGGATAAGATAAACAATTAGGCAGACTGTGTAAAATGAATGAACTGGATAAGTTTTTTTTTTTTCCAAAGATGGGACTTGAGTGTCATGGAGCTAAGATTTCCTTTCAAACAGTGCCTCAGTGTGGAATATCTAACACAGTATTGCAATTCTCATGGATAGTTGACAATAAATTACTGTTAATAATTAACGGTTACTAAAACACCTTTGAAGCGGAGTGATGCATAGCCAGTGAAATGTTGAGAGTGCAATTATCGGGAAATATAGTAACTCCTGGAATCCCTATTGTCCAATCAAATTGCTTGGTCGGAACTAGGGCTGTCACGGTGGAGGAATTTTCCCTGCTGTGACAGTGAACAGCTCAACACCATGATATGCAGGATTACTGCAAATGTTTTTAGGACCCTGTGGTCTCATAATTTAAACAGGGTTCATAACTTATGCGGCAAAGATGGAAGCTGTGAGAAACTCACTGCAGCTCTGCACTCAGCTTGTGCATGTGACAATTGTGCGGAGCTCCGGTTTTCCTACAGGCATGAACTGCTGATTCTGTTTGGGGAAAAAAAAAAAAAAAATTCATAAAGCAGTGGCAGTAACTCCAGGGCAGGAAAAATACCTTGGCGAGCTCAGCAAGAGGCCTTGTATTGACCAATACTTCTTAGGAAGTAGGCCATGTCAGTCAAGTGAATCCCAGAGGCAGGAGAACCCCCAAAGTCCTCAGGGTATCAGCACCTCAGATGAGGTTCAACTTTGCATGGACCCGCCTGCAGTCTCCAGCCCAGAGCCCAACTAGTCACAGACCCTGGCTTGATCAACCTGTGGTGGGTCTTTCTCGGCGGGGGGTGTTGCATCAGGGGATTCCGGCATTGGGGCAGCTCGTGGAGTCGTTGGCATTGGGGGATTCAGAACATCAAAGGATTCCAGCATTTGATAGTCTGACAGTGACATCATGTGGGATGTCTGTGACATATGGTCTACATAGAACATCACCATTTCCTGTGATCTATGACATCATGTAGGATGTCTATGACATGTGGGATGTCTGACATTGTATAGTCTACATAGGACATCACCATTTCTTATGATCTGTAGGCTAACATGAGCATAGAGTGATGATAATGCATCTGTAAGCTGGTTGCCACCCGCCAATCAAATCTAAAAGAAGAGCTGGTCGACAATGCTCAGGACCAGTTGCTGGCTGGGAATGAAAAGGAGGGATACCATCTGGGCTTCTAAGGCAAACAGCTAAACCGCGGGACACACACCCAGGCTTGATCAACCTGTGGTGGGCCTGCCTCAGTGGAGGGTGTCTTGTGATAAATGGCCAAAACACCCTGTGATGCTGAGGTACGCAACTGACGATGTATCCCAGTGGTGAAGCCTTATAGCAGCCATCTTTCAAGAACTCCCCACGGACTCAGAAGTGGTGCAAACAGCAGGGACTGTAACAGCTAGTCCTTTCATCGAACCAGTATTTCAACTACAGGGTGTGTGGACTGGAGACTGCAGCAGCATTTGGCTTATTTAAACAGGACAGCCTCCATACAGGACCCTGCGTGGCTCTTGTCTCTTGGATTTTTGCCGCTGTCTGAAAAATCACGGTCACTATGAAGTTTAGTTTTATTTTCTTATTTTAGCACAGTACACATGAAGTTACACATTAAGTAAAATACATAAACTACGACCACCCTAAGAGCTTGTACCTCATTATGGGTCCATAAACCGATTAACGTTAGGGTTTGTAGCTTGACTGTCTCTGCTAAGCGCTGTAGCCTTTTTGACAGTTCCACAGTTAGGCACAGGAAGTGAAAACAAAACCAGAGTTATCAAAATAAAAGCCTACTTTTTTACTTCAGTGCATGACTCTGAATTTTTAAAAAATTAACTACTAATAGGAAAACATTTATGCAAAGATCAAAAAAGGCATATCTCAGAATTATTGAGCAGGTAATAAACCTAAAATAATAAACCTTACAGGGATTATTTACACCGCGGTTGTTGCGGTTGCTCGCTATCCTCCATGGTAGGCTTGTCCATAGTGCGGTACTACATAATTGCGATTATCGCGACAGCCCTAGTCAGAGCTAATTGTTGTATTAAGTGAATCATTTAATCAGTTTAACGGCAAAAGCAGAAGACGACGCTAAGCATCCAGAGGGGATGCACTGTGCAGGGCAAAAAAAATTTGCCCTTCCAGGTTAGGAGAATCACAGCAAGTTCCAATGTCCACCCACCTACTTCAAATCAACAGGGCGGACAAATGGACTGCAGCGAGGAAAAAGACTACACAAGTGCAAAAACCTATCCCCGCTGCCAGCAGACCGGACTGAAGTTGCCACTGAGGTAACAGACAATAGAGGGAGCCCAGATCGTTCTGGGTTTGCATGGATTGCTGGGGTACTGTGATAATGTTTAACATGCAACAGATGAAGCGGCTCACAATTTATTTTCCTGTTAAAACAGTCTACCAGTGCATCTCAGTAAATTAGAATGTGAAAGTTGTTTTTAATATAACTAAAAAAAATTATATTGGTAATAGTTTTTAAAATAAATAAAAAATCATGACATTTGTAATTTACTGAGCTGTACCAGCACATAGTACACACTATACAGCGCAAAATTTGTTAAACTACAAAAAATGCCATTGTCTGTAGTAAAAAAAAAAAAAATGCAAATGGTACAATAAATCATTGAGGAATATAATCATGTTTTATTCAGTATATGAAAAAACGGCAACTTTTTATGTCAAAGATGGACCGTATTGTACTGAGGGAAATTGAGATTCTCAGGAAAAATGCAGCTTATCAATTAATCATTAATCGATTAAGGTGAATCAATTGATAACTTGCATCCCTAAACCAAATGGATCATTATTTAACTCTGTAACCGCTGGGGGATGACAGATGCAAATTAGCAGTATTGCTAAATCTGGCATACTTACATTTGTATTAATGTTCATTAGTATGTATTGTCCCTTTCAAATAAACATTAAACTAAACTGTAACATATTTGGCCTGTTGTATAACTTCCACTTCATTTTGTCCTCTTTGGGCTTCCATATGTTTCTGCTCGAGCACATATCACATCTTATGATTGAATGAGTTTTTTTTCCCCTCCTCAGGACATTTTAGGTTCAGTCACCTCACACTCTTAACTCCACTCCTTTCCTCACAGTTTGTCTTTTTGTCTTCCTTACCTACTCTTGTCCTTTAACCTTTGACCTCTTGCTGCTCTTCCTCTCTGCCGTAGGGTCACTATTGACCCGGCCAAACGGCAGACGGCCAAAACAGGGCCTGCCACCCCTGCTACCCAGGGAGGAAAGACCCTTAGTAAGTCTTCTGCCCTCCAGTCTCTTATCAGCCTCTCCTTTCTTCCTTTCTTCTCATTATCCTCATGTTTTCTCCTTTTTTGGCCTGTCTTCATGCCATTCATTTTAATATTCTTTCCCTCTTTCTTTCTTTCCTTGTCACGTGTCCATTGAGATTTCCGCTGTATCCTCAGATTCCCCTTCTTTCTTTCAGATTCAGGAGCGGACGATATAGAGAATTGTAGGAAGATGAAGATCTAGAGTAAGGGGCTGTTTTAATCCCTCAGTCTGTCCCCTAAAAAATATATAAAGTCAACCTCTCCCTCACCCCCCCCCCCCCACCTCACCCCTTCGGTTTTGTGACTTTCACAGCCTCTCTGGGCGACCCAGGACCTGCTGTCAATCCTGTCTGTTCACTCGTCCTCTTGTTGTCGAGTCCCTTGAGCTGTCAGGAGTGTGGAGTCCCTTCCTGCTCCACTCGTCCTGTTTTTCTGTCCTGCAGGCCACTATGCATGCTGGAAACGTGACACGATAAACCTACCCTGTCACAGAAGCAGGAAACCTCTGTTTCTATTCTAATGGCATGTTTTATTGCACAGATGTTATTCTTATAGTCATTCCTGGGCTTGATGCAGGCCACTGCGTTCTGTAGTCTATTTCATAGAATTGACACCAACTACAAACGTTGAAATACAAATAAGTCAGATCCTGTCTCATAGATGCAGCATCACAGCGACATTTTTACAAAACACCTCCACCATTAAAAACAATCCGAATCAGAGTAACTCTTCTTCAGAAGTGCATGGAGAATTGTCCAACATGTGTAGCAACAGCTGTTGAGTCTGTTTTGCAGTTTTTATGCAGTAGCCAGAAATACTCCCATGTTTAGCTCATTCCAGTGAAACTGAAAGGCATGCCATCTGTCCACATTTCACGGGAATTTCTACTCCTTCTAGGCAATTGCCCCGATGGTCACCAAAATCACTCCCAACCATCCTCAGATAAGTCTCCATCCAAGTTGTGCTCAAAGTCAGAGGTCAAGAGGTCTGGGCCTTTATGTGATTTCAGAAGTCAATTTAACTCTTAGTAGGGCTGGGTAAATTAACCTTAAATCAGCATCACTGTTAACTGACCCTTTCATGTCAGTTTGTGTTTTTATTTCATTTTTCCTTCTTACTGACGAGGCTCATAAGTAAGCAATATTACACAAGAGTGTGGTCATATCACTGCGGTGTGGTACTAAATGCACATAATATAATGAAGAATAGGTCTATTGTCCTTTCACATGCAAACTAATTGCCCAGTGTTTACAAGACTCTTTGACAGTTTGTGGGTCATGTGTGTGGCGGCTAATTGTCTTGTTAGCTGTGTTGGGGGAGTTCTTTATGCACCCATGCAGGGCTTGGCATCAACACCTGCCCCTGGTGGGTATATTTCAGCTGTGGCGAGTAAGACAGCGACTCCCACTAGCCACTTCGGCGGGTTGTAGTTTTCTCAAAACGACATAAATAATAAACCTATCGCAAAGTGAGACTACAAAACTAAAACTCCCATAAGCACCATCTGCACACACGCAGTGTATTTTCATTGGTCCACTGTCAGCCAGCTGCAGGCAGCCCAGGAATCTGGCTCCGTAGGTGGGGTTATTTTCTTTCCAGTCTGGAGAACAGTGATGAACACACAGCAGTCACTCTCAGTGATCAGATCACGGGACAACTGCCCCAATCTCCTGTTGTCCCAGCGGTAAGAATAACCTGTGCTCTTCCCCCACATTAGCTGCCTCTGTGGTTAAATATGATTATTTTAGAGCAAGAAGTTCCCGTTTACTGTCCGCATTTGTGCAAATTTTTTTCGTATTGACAAGAAAGTTGCTGTAAAGAGCAAATGAAGCTTCTTCTGAGGTGAACTTTAGTTTATCTGTGATTATGTGATTTGCAGCTTTTCAGAGAAGTAAAACCTCTAATTTTGTATTTTTAATGTGCTAGTCCAGGGGTGTCAAATATGTGGCCCGCGGGCCAAAAACGGCCCGCTAGGGGGTCCGGGTTTTTCTCTGAATTTACAGCTTAGCTTCCTTTCCAGTAAATTTGACTTTTTCTACTGATTAGAATTGTTGATGTAAATTTGAGACATTTTTCTCCTTAAGATGAGACTTTTTTTCTCATCAGTTTTTTCTTTTTTTCTAGTGAAAACGGGTAGTGTCCATTTAGATTAAATCCATCAGCAATTACTAATGACGTTGTGCATCCCTGAAGGGGTGTCCCAGTTCATATGGGGTTTTTTTCAAACCCTACCCCTTGGCCTTTGATTTCAAGAACCAAGGGATGGGGGTAGGCAAAGGGGAAGAGGTACAAATGAGAATTTGGAGACCCCAAATCTACCTGTACTTCACTCTCATATTGCAAATATTTTTCTTGACTGCTTTACAGCATTTACTCCTGTTAATAATTAAACAGTGTTTCTCTTGCTATTTTTATGTGTCTATAAGGGTCATTTACATTTAAAAACGTTGTAAATTATTTCAAGTAAAATTTAGCATAAGATAGTCAAATTTGATCATATTAAGCAATTTTCCAATCACAAAATTGTGGCTAGTGAAAAGGCTGAGTGGCTAGCAACTTTGGAAAATCACTAGCCACAGTGTCTGGTGAGCAAAAATGTGAATGTCAAGCCCTGCACCCATGATTGTTACCACCATATAGCGATCATGAGTCTCTTACAGTGTTCTTAAATATAGCCTTAGCTTGTCCATTCCCTCTTTAAAAACAGATGAGATGACACGGATAGCCGTCAGACTAACAGTGACTTAGCTTCTGCTCCTTTTAGTGTTAGTATATGCAGACTTTGCTCATTTTTTCTTTGCATCTTCAGATGAAAGTCAATCATCACATACTGTGTAGATGGAGACCGCATTTCTTTTCGTTACAAGCTGTCTTTAATTGTTCTGCTCCTGTTCTGCTGCATTTGAACAGCACTAGCTGCGTGCTTCCTGAGTTGCATGCTTGTAACTCCGTGGGCACGTCTTAAAGGGGCAGTAAAATCTCTCACTCGCTCACTCACTCACACACAAAACACGGGGAGAGGGAGAAAAATGAGCAAGATTACATCGGATCTACGCCCTGAATGTCTGTTCCAGTTTTATTTATCCGGTTAATCACCCAGCCCTACCTCCTAGGCAGTTGCACTGTTTGTTAAACTCGTGCACAATGAGAGTCTGCATCAAAGTTGTGCTAAAGGTCAGGAGATCTAGGAGCTTAGATTTGATAAATGTTCGTTCTCCTAGATAATTGCACTAATTCTCAACAAACTTGTACACAGTGATCCTCAAGTTGGTCTGCATCCAGGTTGAACTCAGGGTCATTGTCAAAGACTGAGATCTGGATGTGTACCGTCTAGGCTGTGCTGAAGGTCAAGGTTAACAATCAGGAGATCTAAGCACTCTTGAGGTGATGTCACCAAACCAGAATGAACTACTGTCATTAACAGTCTTAGGATGTAATTACTGGGCTGTGATGAAACAATTTTCTTTGTCTATTAATCTGAGAAGTAGTTTTAACATGCAGTCCTCAGCATTTTTTGATTTTGTTTGTTTTACAATAACATAGTTGATGAGAAAATTATTGTCCAGCAGGTCCACTGACAAGTGGTTAATGTCGCTTGCAGAAAAGTAAGGACATAAATGATGCTGGAACAGAAAGTTTTATTAAATTGTTGGATCTCTCTGGTTCATAGTGAAATTTGTGAAGAAACTCATCAGTTACTAATTATGATGCTGTCAATTCTTCTGGCAAATAGTCAGTTTGGCTTCTAAATGGCAGGGAATCTCCTCATGAAAATTCTGTTCAGCTGAACGCTTGAAAAAAGGTTTGTGCTTTTTGACAGGCCACTCTTGTCGAGAGAACATTTGGTTAAATTTTTAGTGCCCAAGCCTGAAGTGGAAGGAAGTGATCATGTGCATGAGTACTCCTCACCAGCAATCATCAGAAACTCATGTACACACAGACACCGCCATATTGGCCTCCTCCAAGGGTTATAATTTTATTGTGTCAAAAACTTTTTAAAATGTCTAAAAAGTTGCATGTAAATTAGTAATTTTCTGGTTGACTTTGTGGTTCTTTTTATTTTAAAGCAAGGTAAAATAAGGATTTTAATTTTCAATATGCTCTCATTTTTATCCCAAAAATCTTGTTAGAATAATTCTGTAAATATTTTTGATGGTGCACTCATCTTGTCTGCTGCCATGTTCTTTTAGGGAATAATATGTAGTTTTAATAGTAGTTCCTAGTTGTTTAGTCATTTTGCGAGCGGCTAAAATACAGTCTGGCACCGCTGCCTTCCTCCCAGATACTAAGGCTGCAGCTAATGTCTTTTGTGTTTTTGCTGCCGTCCAGCTTTTCATTCTCTGTGCTCTGGTTGGTTTCAGTTTGGGACATGACATTCATCACAGCATTTTCTTTCTTCTCCCATGACTCTTCACCGATCTGAATGGAAGTCACATCTTCCATTTCTTTGTATGTTTTTGGTGGTGGTTCACGTCGTCGTCCACTTCTCTTTTTTGGGGTCACCTCTTTTTTTTTTCTTTTACTGGAATTAATATAAAATTATTTGTTGTGCACAATCCACATCTTTTTTTTTTCTCCCCTCACAAACCCACACCTCCTCCTCCGTCTGATCTTCTCATGCGCCTCAGAGTCTCAACCGAGTTTGAGAGAAACGGGAGACTTGAGGGCTCAAGGTGAGATGCCCCCGTTAACATAGGCTTCAGTTTGTCTTCCTCTGCAGCTTCAGATCCACTCAGCCCCCCTCCTCCCCATGCATAGGAACTCCCCACTGCTTTGTTTCTCCAGGGGTGTTTGAATATGCTGCATTGTTGCCTGTTTGAAGCCTTGCTTTTTCACGTTTTTGTGAGATGATTGGAATGTTTGCATGACACTTTGCTGCTGTGTTTGCATGGCATGATCGTTCAGTGTGTTTTGCCAACCTAAAAAGTACTGCTGAAACCCAAATATAATGGCCATTAATGCTGCATGGATGTTTGTTTGATTCAAGAAAATATATTGTTTATCTATGAAAAACCCAGAAAAACTTAAAACATTTTACCAACATTTTATCCACCTAATAACACCATCGAATAAAAATAATTTGTGATTTTAATGGGGTTTTTTTATTTAGTACACCAAGTAAATTTGATATATGGGAACAGAGTCTGCAGAGATTAAAAATTCTTTAAAAACCTGAAATTCACTTAATTTTAACTAAGGTGTTACAATTAATCCTTAAATCTGCATTTCATTGATCTTGTGATGACATGATAACAACTCGGTCTCTCCCATGTTGTTTTGATTCTCGTGTGATCTTGTCATGTGAACCCTGTTCTGATCTTGGCTGCCTCAAAGCACAAACGTGGCAGCAGCGGATTGCTGCAAGACTCGAACTGCATTACAGCCACAACCAAACGCAACTGTGAATAAAGCTTCAGTTCTGAACTTCACACTAACATTAAATGCATTCACTGTTTGCATAGTTTGTTGTTCAAAATGAGTTTAAGAAAAACATGCTGGGCCTGAAACTTAAAAGGCAGAATATAGTGAAAAAAAACTATACTAATTAGTGAACTAAACATTTAATGTTTAAAGTTGTTTATAATTACTTGTTGGGCTCAGATTTAAAAGATTACTCATAAAAGTGGCAGCAATCTTCTGGGTTTTTCAGAGACCACATATTTTTGATATTTTATTTTGATTTAAAAAAAATTGATACTCAGTTTGAAGCCCCTGATAATTATTTAATCTAGTCTAAAATTTTTACACCAATGTTGAAATAACTGGGATAATTGAATGAAAAAGGGTATTAAAAGGAATGACAACTTTATTCAAGCAGATGTGTCCTTTCTGATGATTTACCTGACAGTGATTTGACTTTAACATTTTTCTGTTTTGATCCTTCACTGCTTTGTGCTGAGACTCGAGTCTGATTTTACTCATGAGCCTCTAATTGGGGCAGGAAGTTTCTGAGGTTGGACGGGTCCCATCCTCTAGCTAAATGTGACTTTAGCCTGTCAGCAACTTTAAAATGAGTATCTTTTTGACCCACCACACTGCTTGAGTGGCACGACCCGTTCTGCGAGGCCTAATCTCTCCTTTGTGTTTCTCCCAACAGTCGCCATGTACCTGGGGATCAAAAAGGGGAAAATAAAGACAGTAAACCCCGCTCCCTCAGATTCACTTGGAATATGAGGACCACCAGCTCCATGGAGCCCTGCGATATCATGCGGGAGATTCGCAAGGTGCTCGACGCCAACAACTGCGACTACGAACAGCAAGAGAGCTTCCTCCTCCTGTGCGTCCACGGGGACGGGCGAGCCGAAAACCTGGTGCAGTGGGAGATGGAGGTTTGCAAGCTCCCCCGCCTCTCCCTGAACGGAGTCAGGTTTAAAAGGATATCCGGATCATCCATCGCTTTCAAAAACATTGCTTCCAAAGTTGCCAACGAGTTAAAGCTATGAACAAAAGGGTTTTAAAAGTCTACATATATATATCTAGAAGTATTTAAGCTGTACAATCATCCAAGTAGCAGTTTCCAGATGTCTTTTTCTAAACAAATACAGAGTATGTATTGAGTATTATAATGTATAGATTACGGCTTTTGGCAATAATCACTATTACCTACTAATATCTCAGTCTGTTCTGGCCACACGGGGTCGACAATAACGAGTTAAATATGATTTGTCATGCTGTGAATGTGGACAAAAAACATTTCTGGTCTTATTTATTTCACCTTTTCTCTCCAGGAAAAAGGAAAATGACGTAGCG
Organism: Pholidichthys leucotaenia; assembly: GCA_020510985.1. Taxonomy (NCBI): domain Eukaryota; kingdom Metazoa; phylum Chordata; class Actinopteri; order Cichliformes; family Pholidichthyidae; genus Pholidichthys; species Pholidichthys leucotaenia. The sequence goes on along the minus strand of CM035842.1, from coordinate 67,131,169 downwards.
TTCTGTTTTCAGTGTAAATAATGTATCTTTTGAGATGGCTTCTCTGCAATACTCGTTTTCCCCCTCCCTTTTGTATTTTGTTAAAATGTAGAGATGATGGGGAGTCCATGTAAATGCCCACATTGTTAAAAGGTCACTCATGTCTCAATTAAAGTGTCTGCCAACCTGAACGTCAGTCTGATCACTCAAGCAGGTTTGTGTAAATGTGGTTTAAAGACAAAGAAAAGTTCATTTTCTTTGGAAAAAGGTTAAAATGACAGTAAAACGGATCCCAGGTAAGTGTGGGTGTGCTCCACAGCCATATTTGAATGCCAAGAGACAATTGCTATAGATGTGGAGATGTGTGCTGGACTGTCTTAAAGTTGACAAAATGATTTAAACTCAAATGAAGTTTTATCTCAAGCCTGTTTCATGGCCACTGCTGGATTGTAGTGTCCCCACTAGTCTGATACATGTCTGACTGTATATTACTTTTTAAAACGGGGAGAATATTCTCAGCAAAGTGACTTGAGCTAAATGTTGTGCATTCAGGGAAAAATTTGTGCTCTGAGCAGCCTTGTTTAGACATGACCAGGCATCGTCTAGATGTGATGGAAAACCTTGTGTAAATTTAAAGCATAATAGTTGCAGAAGCTCCAACTTTGACCCTTTCGAACTTATTATTTCGAAAGGGTCAAAGCATAAGTTAATACTTATTAACTTATGCTTCAGAAATCCTTGTAGCAGTAAATTAAATCACATTTTCTTAATGAGGCAGTTCAGTGTTTGTATTCAATATTAATAGGTCATCTTAACACTGACTTTCCTGCTGCTGTCAATTAAGGCATTTAATCAGTCTTCGTTAGCTCTGGAGTAGGTTCTTATTAAACGGAATTGTAGCTTAAACTCATTCTTGCAGCTTTAGATTTATACCTTTATTTCAGAAGAGCAAATGGGTCAATTTGACTGTTTTAGACCAAAGCAGTCGTCCAGTGGATTCTTAAGACTATTATTAAACCACCTTTGTACTTCAGCATTGATCAACTGACTTAAAACTTCACAGCAAGAATTAAGAGTTCCACTTCAGCCAGAACATTTTATTTCAGCTCTTTGCCTTACAGAAACGGTTTCATCTTAAATACATAAATCCAAACTAATAGTGCATTCTGGGACGGAGTCAGTCATTCAGAAGGGAGGAGGGGAAGGAAAATAAGAAGGGGACGCGGAATGGAAAGTGGGGAGGTGGAGTAGACGGATATTGGGGAAGGGTTAGTTTACTTTTGGGCAGGCATCAGGTCATCGATGGACTGACCCTTCTCCAGCCTTTTCTCCATCTCCACCAGCAGGTTGACGCCATCAACCACCATCTGCACAAGCTCCACCTCAGAGAATCCCAGTCTGTCAGCATTGGAAATGTCAAAAACCCCACCAACAGCAGCTGTGTCCACACCACCTGATGGGATAAGAGTCATACACTTGTGAAGACTCAAGTCAAATTATAGACGAAGTTCAGCATTAGATGGGTAGTTTTGTAATGTGCAGTCTATGAAGTCTCTAAAGTTGAGGACAAATCAATAATGTGCTGGAGCCACTGATGACAATGAATGTTATGCTCACCAGTCCCACGTTTCTGGAGTCTCAGCTTCTTAAGAGCCTCCTCAAACTTTGCATGCTTGCTCACGTTGGGAAGCTTCACGTGCACACCAGCACGTAGGCCAGTCCCCAGGTTCGAGGGGCAAGTGAGGACGTAGCCCAGGTGTTCATTCCACATGAATGGATGGCCTTGCTCTTTGAATAGACCCTCAATCTGAACACAACGGAACTAAGATCAGTCTGGCTCAAAGTGACAGTGCTATAGCTCAGCAACTTCTTCAGACAACCTAATGAACTTTGGTTTCCTACCCACCTTGGTGAGTCCAGTACAGAAGCGGGTGAAGACTTCCCTCATGTTTCCTCCTTTCTGCATGGAGATCACACGCAGGTGGTCCTCCTCATTCACCCACACCAGGAATGTCTTGTTATCATTGTGCCTTTAAAAAGAGCAATGGGTTTGCATCCAAATTGGAGAAAGATGTGCAACATTCCACTTAAAGCCTTACCAGATGCCTCTGGCATCGGGCCAGTCACGGGCCATCCCTGAGGCCAGCAGCAGGGGAGAGACGGGCTTATCAAACAGGAAGTGGTCATCAATGAGTTGCTGCTGTTCAGCTTCTGTCATGTCCTTCAGGGCATAGTATTTTCCCTTCAGGTCTCCAGTCAAAGCACCCAGAGCTGTGGGATACCAGAAAAACTGATCAAGAGATTATTACATCGGCACCCACTAGAGGGCAGCCACTCCTACAAAAAAAAAAAAGCTAAGAGGCGAGTCATGAGTGACCACACGGCATCACTGTGATCTCAGCAGACTTATGTTTCTTTACATAACAGCCCAGTGGCTGCAGCCATGTGCATCATCCACACAGACTTGGGTGCACTCACCATCGACAGAGAGCTTCTCCACAGCACGCCTCTCTCCTCGACTACAGTGTGGTGGCAGACAGAAGCCACGGATGCTTCGGCCGGTTCGCACACGAGAGCTCAAAACATAGTTGGGATCGAGGTCTTCACCACCCTGATGAATAGTCACGTTAGGCTCAGCTCCATGGCAACATTTGGCCTTATTAAATGATTGCAGAGCTGTGGTACCTTCAGGTTCTCTGGGTTCAGGTCAGTTTTGTGCTTGTCTGTGGGTTTGTATCCTCCATGTCTGTCCTCGATCACAGGGTCCAGCAGCTCTCTGAAGACCTCGTATGTCTCCTCATCCCCGGCTACACAGCCCACAGTCATAATGAAGGGGTGACCTACACACAAGGTCAACAGGGTCATAGAGGAAACAGGAGGGTAATATACATGCAAACATCCTCACAAACTTAATTTGCCGATTGTCATCAGGTCTAGAATGGAACAATTTACTGTACCGGGATTGTCAACCCCTGTCTGAATGACACCATCTATGGTGAAGCCATTGGGTGTAGCCCTGTCTCTGAGCTTCTTGTACATGTCCAGGGTTAAGAACTTGGCCATGTAGTTGTTGTGTTTTTGAAGATCTGGAAACTCTTCCTCAGCTGACTGCCTCTTCACAGTAAGTTTGGCCATTTTCTCAGAGCTAAACAGAAACAGACTGGAGGGTGAGGCCAAGTCACCGGACACATTTAACAGAACAGGTCATCTCAGCAACCACACTGATGGTTTGGTCTGCACTGCAAATTATAGTACACACTGACTCTGAAAGCAGCAGAGGATTTTCAGCTGCTGCCCCACATGCATTATGTAATCTAGTAATCTTTACCATTTGCTGTAAGGCTGTGGAACAATTTCCCCGAGGTTCAGTGAAGATCATTTAGAGGGGAAAGCAGTTTCTGATATAATCACCTCTATTAGGATATATATATAGATGCATAATGTCGGCCATAGTTTAACCCTGAATAAAGTCACAGTGCAAAAAGCATTCCTTTGGGGAACACCGTGCAGAGAGAACGCTCCTGCTGCGTAGATCAGACTGAGCAGATGGTAGCTTCGCTGAAAAGCTGCTTGGCTTTTTTTACCTGGGTTATCAACCCCGGTCTGGATGACATCATCCAGAGTAAATCCGCTGGGCGTCTCTTTGCTCCTCAGCCGCTCGTACATTTCAGGGGTCAGAATCTTGGCCATGTGGTTGTTGTGCGTGCTGAGGTCCGGGTACTCCTGCTCCGAGGAGAAGTTCATCTTCGCCTTGTTGTGCGTGCTACTGAAAGGCATGGCTGATCCCTGCGCGGAGGATGGGGAGAGAAGACGGCGGACAGCAGCTTAACACAAGGCCCGGCACTGCCGAGTCAGCATCGACAATAAAGCTGAACACTCACACAAATGCGTTGACGTTTTAGCTGAGGAATTATCAAACCTATCGCTGCGAGTGCGTTTACACAGCCGCAGACATACCAGAAGCTAATTCTTAAAATGTATAAATCGTTAACACTGTCCGATCATCTATAAAAGCAAGTTTTTATATTTACACAAGAGACCCAATCCGTGAGCTCGAAACAATGGGTCCATCACTGAACTGTTCAACGCCAAACATATTCTGTCTAAAATCTGGGCTTAAATCAAACTAAAATCGTACCTGTTGTTGTGGGCTACTGCTACTGCTGCCACCGGGGCTCGAAACAAAAATCCCTATTTTTACCAAACGAGGAGCTTCAAACCTCCAGCAGCGTCCCAGCAGCTCTGCGACCGGGCTTACGACTCCACACGGCGGTATATAGAGAGAGCGTCTCCGCTCCCATTGGCCAGTATTTGTAGTCCATTCATTCAATTGGATAGGGCTCGTTTTCTTTCGGTCGGGACTCCTCCTGTGCGATGGTATTTACTCCCCAATTCATGTGCACTGCAGATAAAATCACAACAGCACACCACCCAGGCGTTATTATATTATCACACTAGTGTTAATGAAACCAACCCCGTTTAAATCTACGAATTAAACACGTTATAAAATAGTTGGGGATAGTGGGCGTCAACGTGAAATCCTACTTTAAAGGTTTTTTTTTAATGCGTTATTATCTTTTATAACTGAAAGCATCCAGCTGTGGGCACTCGGCACCATGCAGACCGATGATATTGACGCTCAGCGGGGATTTGCATCCGACCGGAAGAACCACAGGAGACGGACAGACGGGACTGAACGCGTCTCCTATGCCAACCAGTGTCATGCTAACCATGTAGATGATATGCTAATGTGCCTTGCATTCTCTTTTGTCCTATTGTTATACATCCACGGAGTAAGGAGAGGAGTCCGGCGCCAGTAATCAAGCAGTTGATATAAGATAAGATAAGATAAGATAAGATAAGCCTTTATTAGTCCCACAACGGGGAAATTCCAGGATTGCAACAGCACAGGGATAGCAACACTCAGAGCAACAATCAGAAGGCAAGAAAAAAAACAAGCAAGCAAGAGCAGCTAATAAACATATGTACGTATTACTATAAAATATATATATATACACACACACACAGACACACAGTGCAGAGCATTGTAGCTGGATGGAATAAATATATGAATATATGAACACAGTGCAGAGCATTGTAGCTAGATGGAATAAATATGTAAATATATAAACACCCACAGTACGGAGCATTGCAGCTAGGTGGAATAAATATGCAAGTATATAAACACACACAGTGCGGAGCAATGTAGCTAGATGGAATAATATGTAGATATATAAATATATAAACACACCCAGTGCTGAGCATTGTAGCTAGATGGAATAAATATGCAAATATATAAACACACACAGTGCAGAGCATTGTTGCTAGATGGAATGAAACAGCATAACCGTCTACTTAGTTATCCTACATGGTATGATTATGTGCCCATACATATTCTCACCCTCCATAGCGACCGGTATGTTCCTAGTTGTATGCCGGAGGGGACCATTGTGTAAGTCTATTGCATCTTTTGCATTCAAAAAACTATTAGTTTGTTTGTTTGTTACGTCTTTTGCTATCTCTGCGAGCAGCCCTGCTTAGGTTGTACAGTCTGACAGCCGTTGGTAGGAAGGACCTACGAAACCTCTCGGTTGTGCACCTGGGATGATGTAGTCTGCTGCTAAATGAGCTCCTCAGTGCATTCAGTATGTCCTGCATAGGGTGGAACTCGGACTCCAGCAGAGATGACAGTTTAGCCACCGTCCTTCTCTCTCCTATCTCCTCCATCGGATCAAGGCGCTGCCCCAGGACAGAGCTAGCTTTCTTAATCAGTTTGTTCAGTCTCTTCCTATCGGCTGCAGTAATGCCACTGCCCCAGCAGACCACTCCAAAAGTGATGGCTGATGCCACCACCGTGTCATAGAATGACTTCAGCAGCGCCCCTTGTACACCAAAAGACCTGAGTCTCCTCAGCAGGAACAGCCTGCGCTGTCCCTTCTTGTAGAGTGCATCAGTATTGTGTGACCAGTCTAGTTTATTGTTCAGATGAATACCCAGGTACTTATAGGATGTCACCATCTCGATGTCTGTTCCCTGTATATTTACTGGTACTGTGAGGGGCTGCCCATGCCTGCGGCAGTCCACCACCAGCTCCTTAGTTTTCCTCGCGTTGATCTGGAGGCAGTTCCGATGGCACCAGTCCACGAAGTCCTGGATAAGCCCTCTGTACTCAGCTTCATCTCCATTGGAGATGAGGCCAACGATCGCAGAGTCATCAGAGAACTTCTGTAGATGGCAGTGTGTTGTGTTGTGTGAGAAGTCCGCAGTATAAAGAGTGAACAGGAAGGGAGCCAGCACCGTTCCCTGGGGGGCCCCCGTGCTACTGATGATCGTGTCGGAAACACAGTCCCGGGTTCTCACAAACTGAGGCCGGTTCGTGAGGTAGTCCAGGATCCATGATGACAGGTGCTGGTCCACCCCTGCGCGCAGCAGCTTGTCCTTCAGGATCATCGGTTGGATGGTGTTGAAAGCACTGGAGAAGTCAAAGAACATGATCCTCACCATATTCCCGGGCTTCTCCAGGTGGGACAGAGAACGGTGAAGGAGGAAGATCACCGCATCCTCCACCCCAATGCCATGCTGGTAGGCGAACTGGAGTGGATCCATCGCTGGTTCCACCAGGGGGCGGAGGTGAGCAAGGAGCAGTCTCTCCAGGGTCTTCATCAAGTGGGACGTCAAGGCCACCGGTCTGTAGCTGTTCAGGTCTTTGGGGTGGGAAGTTTTTGGTACAGGTACCACACAAGATGTTTTCCACAGCTGTGGTACCCTCCCCAGTTTCAGGCTCATGTTGAAGATATACGTCACAATCCCACACAGCTGGTCTGCACAGGACTTGAGGAGCTTTGCGCTGATGCCGTCCGGTCCCGGCGCCTTCCTCGCCTTGATCTTCCTCAGCTCCGTCCTCACCTGGGTCCTGGTCAGGGTCAGGATGGGGGGCTGTGTGTTGGGAGTGGGGGGGTGTTGGTGGAGTGGGGAGTGGGCAGCAGGACTTGATTTCTTTAGAGGCAGCAGTGGTTGTTGTGCAGTCAGGGGGGAGGGCGGTTGGTCAAATCTATTGAAAAACAGATTCAGGTTGTTCGCCCACTCCCTGCCCCCTGTGGCCTGGGGGGAGGTATTCTGGAGCCCCGAGATGGTTTTGAGGTTTCTCCAGACCCCGCTGATGTCGCTCTGTTGCAGCTTGTCCTCCATCTTCTTCCTGAAGCTGTCCTTGCCTTCTCTGATCTTTCTCCTCAGCTCCCTCTGTACGGACTTCAGCATCTCCCTGTTCCCTGACCTGAAGATCCTCTTCTTCTCTCTCAGAAGTGTTTTTATCTCAGGGTTGATCCAGGGTTTGTTGTTTGAGTGACGCCGTATGGTCTTGGTGGGAACGGATTTGTCCACACAGAAGCTGAGGTAGCCCGTGAAGGTGTGAATGAGGCCATCGATGTCCTCACCATGTGGATCGCAGAGCTGCTTCCAGGCGGTGGCTTCAAAACAGCCCTTTAGGGTGTCCATTGTCTCCTCAGACCATAACTCCACAGTGTGCATGGCCGGAGGTTGTCTGTGCACTAGGGGTTTGTACACCGGCCGGAGATGAACCAAGTTGTGATCCGATCTCCCGAGTGGGGGGAGTTGTGATGAGGTGTACGCCTCCTTAGTGTTTGCGTAGAATAAATCCAGTGTTTTATTGTCTCTAGTGTGGCATGTGACATACTGGGTGAACGTGGGTAGAATGGGAGACAGTGAAACATGGTTGAAATCGCCTGAGATGAGGAGAAGAGCATCTGGGTGTTCTGTCTGCAGCCTGCTGGTTACTGAATGGATGACGTCACGTGCTGTCCCAGCGTTCGCCGTCGGATTTGCATAAACAACAATGCAGATCACGTGTGAGTGTTCTCTCGGGAGATATGTTGTCCTATTGTTATACATCCACGGAGTAAGGAGAGGAGTCCGGCGCCAGTAATCAAGCAGTTGATATAAGATAAGATAAGATAAGATAAGATAAGCCTTTATTAGTCCCACAACGGGGAAATTCCAGGATTGCAACAGCACAGGGATAGCAACACTCAGAGCAACAATCAGAAGGCAAGAAAAAAAACAAGCAAGCAAGAGCAGCTAATAAACATATGTACGTATTACTATAAAATATATATATATACACACACACACAGACACACAGTGCAGAGCATTGTAGCTGGATGGAATAAATATATGAATATATGAACACAGTGCAGAGCATTGTAGCTAGATGGAATAAATATGTAAATATATAAACACCCACAGTACGGAGCATTGCAGCTAGGTGGAATAAATATGCAAGTATATAAACACACACAGTGCGGAGCAATGTAGCTAGATGGAATAATATGTAGATATATAAATATATAAACACACCCAGTGCTGAGCATTGTAGCTAGATGGAATAAATATGCAAATATATAAACACACACAGTGCAGAGCATTGTTGCTAGATGGAATGAAACAGCATAACCGTCTACTTAGTTATCCTACATGGTATGATTATGTGCCCATACATATTCTCACCCTCCATAGCGACCGGTATGTTCCTAGTTGTATGCCGGAGGGGACCATTGTGTAAGTCTATTGCATCTTTTGCATTCAAAAAACTATTAGTTTGTTTGTTTGTTACGTCTTTTGCTATCTCTGCGAGCAGCCCTGCTTAGGTTGTACAGTCTGACAGCCGTTGGTAGGAAGGACCTACGAAACCTCTCGGTTGTGCACCTGGGATGATGTAGTCTGCTGCTAATGAGCTCCTCAGTGCATTCAGTATGTCCTGCATAGGGTGGAACTCGGACTCCAGCAGAGATGACAGTTTAGCCACCGTCCTTCTCTCTCCTATCTCCTCCATCGGATCAAGGCGCTGCCCCAGGACAGAGCTAGCTTTCTTAATCAGTTTGTTCAGTCTCTTCCTATCGGCTGCAGTAATGCCACTGCCCCAGCAGACCACTCCAAAAGTGATGGCTGATGCCACCACCGTGTCATAGAATGACTTCAGCAGCGCCCCTTGTACACCAAAAGACCTGAGTCTCCTCAGCAGGAACAGCCTGCGCTGTCCCTTCTTGTAGAGTGCATCAGTATTGTGTGACCAGTCTAGTTTATTGTTCAGATGAATACCCAGGTACTTATAGGATGTCACCATCTCGATGTCTGTTCCCTGTATATTTACTGGTACTGTGAGGGGCTGCCCATGCCTGCGGCAGTCCACCACCAGCTCCTTAGTTTTCCTCGCGTTGATCTGGAGGCAGTTCCGATGGCACCAGTCCACGAAGTCCTGGATAAGCCCTCTGTACTCAGCTTCATCTCCATTGGAGATGAGGCCAACGATCGCAGAGTCATCAGAGAACTTCTGTAGATGGCAGTGTGTTGTGTTGTGTGAGAAGTCCGCAGTATAAAGAGTGAACAGGAAGGGAGCCAGCACCGTTCCCTGGGGGGCCCCCGTGCTACTGATGATCGTGTCGGAAACACAGTCCCGGGTTCTCACAAACTGAGGCCGGTTCGTGAGGTAGTCCAGGATCCATGATGACAGGTGCTGGTCCACCCCTGCGCGCAGCAGCTTGTCCTTCAGGATCATCGGTTGGATGGTGTTGAAAGCACTGGAGAAGTCAAAGAACATGATCCTCACCATATTCCCGGGCTTCTCCAGGTGGGACAGAGAACGGTGAAGGAGGAAGATCACCGCATCCTCCACCCCAATGCCATGCTGGTAGGCGAACTGGAGTGGATCCATCGCTGGTTCCACCAGGGGGCGGAGGTGAGCAAGGAGCAGTCTCTCCAGGGTCTTCATCAAGTGGGACGTCAAGGCCACCGGTCTGTAGCTGTTCAGGTCTTTGGGGTGGGAAGTTTTTGGTACAGGTACCACACAAGATGTTTTCCACAGCTGTGGTACCCTCCCCAGTTTCAGGCTCATGTTGAAGATATACGTCACAATCCCACACAGCTGGTCTGCACAGGACTTGAGGAGCTTTGCGCTGATGCCGTCCGGTCCCGGCGCCTTCCTCGCCTTGATCTTCCTCAGCTCCGTCCTCACCTGGGTCCTGGTCAGGGTCAGGATGGGGGGCTGTGTGTTGGGAGTGGGGGGGTGTTGGTGGAGTGGGGAGTGGGCAGCAGGACTTGATTTCTTTAGAGGCAGCAGTGGTTGTTGTGCAGTCAGGGGGGAGGGCGGTTGGTCAAATCTATTGAAAAACAGATTCAGGTTGTTCGCCCACTCCCTGCCCCCTGTGGCCTGGGGGGAGGTATTCTGGAGCCCCGAGATGGTTTTGAGGTTTCTCCAGACCCCGCTGATGTCGCTCTGTTGCAGCTTGTCCTCCATCTTCTTCCTGAAGCTGTCCTTGCCTTCTCTGATCTTTCTCCTCAGCTCCCTCTGTACGGACTTCAGCATCTCCCTGTTCCCTGACCTGAAGATCCTCTTCTTCTCTCTCAGAAGTGTTTTTATCTCAGGGTTGATCCAGGGTTTGTTGTTTGAGTGACGCCGTATGGTCTTGGTGGGAACGGATTTGTCCACACAGAAGCTGAGGTAGCCCGTGAAGGTGTGAATGAGGCCATCGATGTCCTCACCATGTGGATCGCAGAGCTGCTTCCAGGCGGTGGCTTCAAAACAGCCCTTTAGGGTGTCCATTGTCTCCTCAGACCATAACTCCACAGTGTGCATGGCCGGAGGTTGTCTGTGCACTAGGGGTTTGTACACCGGCCGGAGATGAACCAAGTTGTGATCCGATCTCCCGAGTGGGGGGAGTTGTGATGAGGTGTACGCCTCCTTAGTGTTTGCGTAGAATAAATCCAGTGTTTTATTGTCTCTAGTGTGGCATGTGACATACTGGGTGAACGTGGGTAGAATGGGAGACAGTGAAACATGGTTGAAATCGCCTGAGATGAGGAGAAGAGCATCTGGGTGTTCTGTCTGCAGCCTGCTGGTTACTGAATGGATGACGTCACGTGCTGTCCCAGCGTTCGCCGTCGGATTTGCATAAACAACAATGCAGATCACGTGTGAGTGTTCTCTCGGGAGATATGTAGGCCTCATGCTAACAGCTAGCAACTCAATGTCTTTGCTGCAGTGTCGTTGTTTAACAGTGATATGTATTGACTGTTACGTACTGTATATCAATATGTAAATGTGCCATGCATTCTCTTGTCTGTGTAAATGTGCTGACTTGACACGCCTCGTTCAGCTCACTCACAGAGCTGCTGTGTATCTCAGTGATGATGGAGGAATAAAACTCTTGAACCTTCAGCTCGCCGTGTCCGCCTGCACTTATTATTTTTTCCTCCACACAGTATATTTTAATCACGATATTATGATGCTCATACATCACCGGGGGGGGGAAAATGTAAATATTACAATAATTTTAAGGGTTGCAACAGTTTAACATTTAACCTTTTCAACTAAAACAGTCTCGGGAGAAACTGCTGGTTCACGAACCACCTGCACAGCTTGGTCTGAATCCGACTCCCGTGTGTCAGCAGAGGAGCTTTTACTCATTTGTTCATCCTGCCATCCGGTCCAGACTACTTCACTTCCTCCGAAAACAACACCCACGTGCAGGGGGTTGAATGGGTTAGCTGTCACTGTTGAAAACAGGCGCACACAGCAGGAGGAAAAGCAGACTTTGTCGTCCGGGGAGCCGTATTCTGTGCCCTTTTCACCCCGTCAGTTAGAGAAGGCTGCTTGTGGAAGAGGTAAGCCTCAGCGGCTGATTGTGTGCGACGCGTAGTTAGCCGACGGCGGCTAGCGTTGTTAATGGTAGCATGGCAGTTAGCCTGCCAAACAGCGTCCAGCACAAGTGCGGCTTATCTTAATGAATAGAATTGACTGGCATTTTTGCACTGTAATCTTTTTCATTTGTTTGTTTTTAGAAGGCTGTGGCTAAAAAGTGTCACAGATTAACTGTAAGCTCCCCACTAAACTTTAGTTAGCCGTTGACGATAACCGTAAACCAGCGGCAAGTTTCATTTACGGAAATTATTGAGTTGTGTTCTCCCAAGACATTCCTTTCCTGGAGTTTAACGAGACAGATTATTAAACTTATTTGTGGAAGCATCCTCATTACTTTAACACGAATGAAGATATCAATCAAAGACTTTATTCCAGACTCATGGTCCATCAAAAATAAAATGAAATAAAACAAGACAGTTGAAACAGTTAATAAGAAAAACAATCAAAAAGTTACAAAACAATAAGACACAACTATTAAAAGAAGTACAAAGACAGTACAGACTTTAAAAAGACTTAAAAAGACTACTGTACCAGTGCCTTCTAAACTGTGACTGACAGCGAATAGAACTGAGCTTAATGCTAGACATGACTTGAATGATTTCATTTCCAGATACATCAAGCCGACAGATGAATTTATACATAAGATTCCTTATTACTGCATGCAGTGTATTTACACGTGATGAGACAAATAACTCGGAAGCACTGCACCATCGAGGCTTTTTAAGTAAAATTCTTAAAGCATCATTGTAAGCAACCTGTAATTTCTGCATACTTTGTTTCCTATAATTTATCCATAAATGAGCAGTGTATAAAGGTGTACAATTGGTTTTAAAAAGAACCAGTTTCACCTCATCTGAACAAAAACCAAACCTGCGTGCAAGAATATTTGCTTGCATGTAGATTTTGCAGCGTTGTCTGAAAATATCATCATCATCAGTCATTCTATCATTAATAAAATGTCCCAGATATTTAATTTTATCCCTGACAATTAATTTTCCCTGCCTGCCAATTCAAAGACAGGGAATTTCATTAACAAATCTTCTTTAGTGCGGCAAATCAGCACACAACTCTTATTTGTATTATATTTTATGTCATTTTCATCTCCGTAAGCGGTACACACTCTTAACAACTCCTGAAGACCAGCACTACTTGGACTGAGAAGAACTAGATCATCAGCATGCATAAAATGATTCACTAACTTATTCCCTATTAAACACCCAGTTTTACAGGCATTCAGTTGCTTTGACAACTCATCCATATAAAGATTAAATAGAATAGGGGACAATATACTGCCCTGTCTGACACCACTGCTCACACTAAATGGGGATGAATGACTCTTCCCCCATTTCACCAGCATCTTCTGATGTGCGTACCAGTAAATCAGGATACGTACTAAGTACTTGGGGAACCCCCCTGTCAATCATTTTCCTAAACAATATCCTGTGATTAACACGATCAAACACCTTAGAGGCGTCAATAAAACACAAAAAAACTGAAGAATTTTGATTTCTATACTTATTTATAATTTCTTTTAAAGCATATATCAGATCTGTTCCATGATGGGGTTTAAATCCAAATTGATGATCAGTAGATTTGATGAATACATTTAATTTTTCAAACATGATTCTTTCCAGTGCTTTAGATATTATATTGGCTATAGCTATGGGCCTGTAATTGTCCAGGCTACACAGCTTGCCAGCTTTATCTTTAATGACTGGTACCAACACAACAGACAATAATGATTCTGGTAACATCCCATGAATCATGAAGCTGGTGAATCAGATTGCAAGAAGAGGAGCAATTCTTGAGCTAGCATATTTAAGATGCTCAGCAGAAATACAGTCTAAACCACTCGCTTTGTTATCTGATAGCTCTCTAATGGCTTTGGTCACTGCATAAGTGTCAATCAGGAGCGAATCGTCCATCTCTACTTTCCCTACCTTATAAGTTTCATCCTTAGTTGAATTAAATAATGAATAAAAATGCTGCCGCCATAAATCCACAATATTTTCTGTACCTGAAATGCCTTCCAAGGTACAGGGCAAAGACGTTTACTATTACTAATCCAGCTAAGCTCCTTCCAAAAATCTGTGACATTCTTATCTAACAATTTCTTGGCCAAGGAATTACTTCTCATTAGCTGCTCATTTTTAGAAATATGACGAATAGCATACTTAAACTTTGCATTTGTATATTTCTTCATCTCAAATTCTGGCCCTTGTCTGGGTCTCCCAGCCACCACCCATGCTTTATATGCTTCCCGAGCTTCAGACTAAGGCACAGCTGTGGCCTCATTCCAGCCAGGTCTTACATTATGTGATTTACGTATCTTCCTATAATAAGGCTTACTGTCCTTATACAGGGAGTTAACTATAGCATTGTACAAACTACAAAGGTCTTTCTTATGCTCGACAATGCTTCAGTTCACATCGCTGCACATTACAGCATCTCTAGGAAGACATATTTTACTCAAGGATTTATCTGTACGGACACAGTATTCTACAATTTCTTCCTTAGAAAGAGTGTCCCAGTCTAATTTTCCCACCTCATCCTGACTGACATTTTGACAAAGTGCAGGTAGACAGTCAACATTAATTATCATCTCAAACGGTATATGATCAGACATTGCTAACCCATAATAAATACTCATGCCACCCAAAGAAGCATGTGCATCACCAGTGCTGATGCAATGATCTAGCCAGGACGTAGTGTGCCAAGCCTCACTTATATAGGTATAACTATCAGGAGGCATTAACACCTTACTTGACAAAATTAAGTTATTTTCATAACAAAAATGATACATATGTTTTGCAAATAAGGAGTCAGTGTCAGATATGTCTGCATTCAAGTCCCCCATAATAAAAAAAATACAAGTATTATTATAGTCTTAAACGGCTGGCACAATATTTTCACCATAAAAACGGACTTTTAATAAAATGGCACTTACATTCTCTCAATGTTGTCCGACATGTTGCTCTTTTTCCTGTACGCGAATTCACTGTAAGAAACGAACTTTTCACAAAGCAGACCACCACGATTTTCCACCAACCTTCTTCTTTTAGATTTGATTGGCAGTTTGCAACCAGCAACTATATCACTGTATATACCGGAGTGGTGGCTCAGTTGGTAGAGCATCCGCCCCACACCCGGGAGGCAGGGGTTCAAATCCAGGCCGGGTCATGCCGAAGACCATATAAAAGTGGAACTTCCTGCCATCCAGCTTGGTGCTCAGCAATAAATGGAATGGAGGAGGGAACTCTGTGGCGGCGCCTTGCATGGCAGCGGCCCTCTGATTCTGCACTTGGGGTGTGTGTGATTTACACTGTAGATAGGTAAAGCACAATCTCGTTCTGCTGTACATGATTGGTTGTACGGTTGAATGACAATAAGGGTGATTTAATTTTAATTTAATTTATAATTCAAGAAATCTGTCACAACCATAGGACTTGCTAAAAGATCATAGGATCGCCTATGACGTTCCTATGAGCTCTACATGTCTATATGACATCATATAGACACTGACACGACCATAGGATTCAAGATCATAGGATCGCCTATGATGTACCTATGATCTCTACATGATGTCTATATGATGTCATATAGACACCATAATATAGAGGCATCACTCACGATCATAGGACTCGCTATGGCATCATCAAAGATCATAGGACTCGCGATAATATCCTCAAAGATGAAATGCAGGCATCATAGGACTAGCTATGCCATCAGCCTATGGTGTCCATATGACATCATATAGACACCGTAGGCGTGTCTGTCACGACCATAGGACTCGCTAAAAGATCATGGGATTTGCCTATGATGTGCCTATGATGTCATATAGACACCATGTGTCAACCATAGGACTTGCTAAAAGATCATAGGCCTCAAAGATAAAAGGCAGGCATCACTCACGATCATAGGACTTGCTTTGACATCGTCAAAGATCATAGGACTCACTATGACATCTTCAAAGGCAGGCATCACTCACGATCATAGGACTCACTATGACATCATCAAAGATCGTAGGACTCCCTATGACATCATCAAAGATCAAAGGCAGGCATTACTGAACAAGTGATGTGCTTGCTTACACCTACATTACCGAACGAGTGGTGACGTGCTTGCTTACACCTGCTTTCTACAGGCATGCAGAAATAGTTGCTTATACTTGGTTTCTACGGGCATGCACAGGTATGCACTAGTATAATTCAAGAAATCTCTGTTGGTGAGTCTGTCACGACTGCTAAAAGATCATAGGCTTGCCTATGATGATCCTATGGTCTCTACATGATGTCTATATGACGGGTATGCACTAGTTGTTTAAAATTTAACGGTCAGTCACGTGAAGTAGCTTTAGCGCAGCTTTCTAGCAGATATACAGTGATATCTGAAGATAAGAGTATGTGGCGGTAATGCACCTGAAAGCTGACTGCCAACCACCAATCAAATCTAAAAGAAGAAAGTTATAGTTTAAAACTAGTAATGGTTGGTTGACAGTTTCAGGGATAAGATAAGCCTTTACTAGTCCCACAATGGGGAAATTCCAGGATTACAGCAGCAACGGGATAGCAGCACTCAGAGCAATAGTCAACAAGATAATAAGAACTGGTTAGCCAAAGCAGTAAATGAATACACATATGTACACAGATATACGTATATACTCCTTACAAGAACTCCTTATACAAAGATATGGAGTGATGATAATCAAGTCAGTGGCGGTAATGCACCTGTAAGCTGGTTGCCAACTGCCAATCAAATCTAAACTAGTACATTGCTGTGCATACCCGTGCATGGCCATAGAAACCAAGTATAAGCAAGTATTTCTGCATACCCGTCGAAAGGTGTAAGCAAGGGTGTCAGCAAGCACGTCAGCACTCATTCAGTGATGCCTGCCTTTGATCTTCGATGGTGCCTTAGTGAGTCCTATGATCTCTGATGATGTCATAGCGAGTACTATGACCGGGAGTCATGCCTGCGTTTGATCTTTGAAGATGTCCTATGATCTTTGATGATGGCATAGCGATTATGTACTGCTTCAAATAGGTATAAGATTTCCAGATTTACACACAAACGGACAGATTTCTTGAATTTGAGTGATATTTTTTAAGATTTCCCGATTTACTGCTTCGAATGGGTGTGGTTTAAAGTGCTGTGTCCTATTGTGTATATGAACATCATAGCTCTCCTATGATGCAGACATCATAGGGACATCAGGGTTTCCTCTGGTAACATTTCTCCGTGGCGGCCCGCCTTGCCAGAAATCGTACCGCCACGCCAAGCCATTATGATTTTACTAATAAAAATAGATGAAGCAATGACTTTCCGCAAGCGCGCACACGAACAGCGCGCATGGCCGTCATCCGTGTGGAGTTTAGAAGCACCCCACTCACACGAGTTTTCCAGTCAGTCAGCAGTGTCTCACTAAGCGTGACTGTCCGACAGAAACATGAGTTTATTAAAGTACTTCAAATGTGGAAAAAGTCACAAGAGGTATGTAAGCACTGGCGTTTATCATAAGATAAGCCTTTCCCACAATGGGGAAATTCCAGGATTGCAACAGCACAGGGATAGCAACACTCAGAGCAACAATCAGAAGGCAAGAGAAAAAACAAGAGCAGCAAGTATACATATGTACATGTAAATATATAGACACACAGTGCGGAGCATTGTAGCTAGATGGGATAGATATATAAATAAATAAACACAGTGCGGAGCATTGTAGCTGGATGGAATAAATATATGAGTATATAAACACACAGTGCGGAGTATTGTAGCTAGATGGAATGAATATGTGAATATATAAATACACAGTGCGGAGCATTGTAGCTAGATGGAATAAATATGTGAATATATAGACACAGTGCGGAGCATTGTAGCTAGATGGAATAAATATGTAGATATATAAACACACAGTGTGGAGCATTGTAGCTAGATGGAATGAATATGTAAATAGATATACACACACAGTGTGGAGCATTGTTACTAGATGGAGTAAATATATAAACACATACAGTGCGGAGCATTGTGGCTAGATGGAATAAATATGTAAATATATAAACACACACAGTGCGGAGCATTGTAGCTAGATGGAATGAAACAGCACAACCGTCTACTTAGTTATCCTACATGGTATGATTATGTACCCATACATATTCTCACCCTCCATAGCGACCGGTATTTTCCTAGTTGTATACCGGAGGGGACCATTGTGTAAGTCTATTGCGTCTTTTGCATTCAAAACTATTAGGTTGTCACGTCTTTTTGCTATCTCTGCGAGCAGCCCTGCTTAGGTTGTACAGTCTGACAGTCGTAGGTAGGAAGGACCTGCGAAACCTCTCGGTTGTGCACCTGGGATGATGTAGTCTGCTGCTAAATGAGCTCCTCAGTGCATTCAGTATGTCCTGCATAGGGTGGAACTCGGACTCCAGCAGAGATGACAGTTTAGCCACCATCCTTCTCTCTCCTATCTCCTCCACTGGGTCAAGGCGCTGCCCCAGGACAGAGCTAGCTTTCTTGATCAGTTTGTTCAGTCTCTTCCTATCGGCTGCTGTAATGCCACTGCCCCAGCAGACCACTCCAAAAGTGATGGCTGATGCCACCACCGTGTCATAGAATGTCTTCAGCAGCGCCCCTCGTACACCAAAAGACCTGAGTCTCCTCAGTAGGAACAGCCTGCGCTGTCCCTTCTTGTAGAGTCCATCAGTATTGTGTGACCAGTCTAGTTTATTGTTCAGATGGACACCCAGGTACTTATAGGATGTCATCATCTCGATGTCTGTTCCCTGTATATTTTTTTCCACAATATCTTTATTGAACCTTTTTTTTTTTTAACAAACATGATACAAACAATCAAACTACTAACACTAAAGTACTACAAAAAAAAAAATGCACTAAAAACACCAACAACCACCACCAAAATCAAATCTTCAACAATGCTCCTCTGTTTAGTCTAGACAATCCAATACATAAGTATACATATTATGTTCACCAGTTTGGAATTTACAAGGTCCACACACATCATTCACCTTCTTCTTCAAGAGTTATGTTTAAATTTTTTACATAATCAATAAAAGGTCTCCATATATTCTCAAACACAATTTCCTTTGATTTCAGTATATATGTAAGGTTTGTTAACATCTGTCTTAACCACTGAGTCACATCTGGTCTATGAGTCTTTTTCCACAATAGTGCAATACATTTTTTGGCATTAAGTAAACTGAGGTCTATGAATGTTCTTTCACTTTTATTAAAATTATGCTTTTCTGGGTACAGACCCAACAAAAACAGTTTAGGATTCAATATGATTTGTTTTGAGATTATTTTTTCAATTGTTACCCTCACCTCTTCCCAAAACATTCTTATTAATCTACATTCCCATACACAATGAAATAGGGTTCCTTTACTTTCCATGCATTTTGTGCACGTATCTGGTATATTTTTGTTATATCTATTTAACTCCTCCGGTGTAACATACATCCGCATTAACCATTTAAAATGTGTCAATTTAAGACGTACATTTATTGATTTGGTTTGAGCTTCTGTACAAGCCAATTCCCATTGTTCCTCTGAAATTTCAGTTTGCAGATCTTCTTTCCAGTAGTTTAATCTTTTCAGTGAATTTTCACTTGAAGATAGTGTCAATGAGTTATAAAACTCTGAAATAATACCCTTTCTTTTACTATCTTTCATCAACATTTTTTCCAAGGATGAATAAATAGGTCGAGTGAGAGCTTTATTTTGATTTGATCGAATAAAGTTTCTAAGTTGAAGATATTTTAAAAAATGTGTTCTATTAAGATTAAATTTGATCCTCAGCTCTTCAAAAGACATTATGTTATCTGCACATGGCAAATATAAATCCTGAATCTTTTGTATCCCTTTTAAATTCCATACTTTAAATACAGCGTCCGCTCTCCCTGGTTTAAAATATTGATTACCCCATATTGGACTAAATTGTGACAATAACTGTGGTTCTTTTAAATAGTTTTTAGCTTCACACCATATTTTGAGCATATGCTTTACAAATGGATTTTTAACTTGTTTTTGTAATTTTTTTTGCCGAATCTGAGTATATGTATATGGGAAGAGGTAAAGGTAAATTGTATGATTCCATTTCAGTCCAGTGAGGGAGATCATTTGATGAAAAATAATATGTCATAGACCTCAGTTGTGCCGACCAATAATACAACATAAAATTTGGACATTTCAGACCTCCACGATCAAATGGTAAATATAATAAAGACAGACGTAATCTAGCCCTCCTGTTGTTCCATATAAATTCCACTAACTTTTTTTTAATTCTTGAGAATAAATCTAAAGGTGGTGATAAGGGAATGTATTGAAATAAATAAAGTATTTTAGGTAAAATATTACTTTTAAGTATATTGATTCTCCCGATCATCGACATTGGTAGTGACATCCATCTCTGAATTAACTCATTGATATCTGACATTAAGGCTTCATAGTTGACACTGGCGACTGATTCTAGCTTAGGCAGAATTTGGATTCCTAAATATTTAAACTGATTTACAACATTAAATTGATTTACCTCAGGGTCTGGGTAATTTCTCTGGGTCTCATTTAGCATTAATATTGAAGATTTAGTTTTATTTATTTTATATCCTGATATTTCCCCCAAATTCTTTATTAAATTCAACAAGGTTGGGATTGATTTTTTTAGATTCGACAAAAACAAAATTATGTCATCGGCGTACAGGGAGATTTTATGTTCTGTTGGTCCAACTTTAATTCCATATATTTGTGAATGTAAACGTATCGCCATCGCAAAAGGTTCAATTGCCATAGTAAACAGTAAAGGTGAAAGTGGACAGCCTTGTCGACATCCTTTATTGATTTTGAAATATTGTTATTTGTTAGGATTTCTGCTGTAGCATTATTGTATATTATCTGAACCCATTTTATGAAATTATTTCCAAGTCCAAACCTTTGTAAGACTTCAAAAAGAAAGGGCCATTCAACTCTATCAAAGGCCTTTTCGGCGTCCAGTGATAGGAGAGCTGTATCCGGTGCTTCTTTATTAAAATAAATAATATTAAATAGTCTTCTTACATTATGGAAGCCTTGTCTTCCCTTTATAAAGCCATTCTGATCTCGATTAATAATATTTGGTAAAATTTCTTGTATTCGTCTTGCTAAAATTTTACAGATTATCTTAAGGTCGGCATTTAATAGGCTTATTGGTCTCATATTTTCACATTTATTAGAGGGCTTACCTGGTTTTGGCAGCAGTATAATTAAGGCATTATTCATGTATGATGGTAAATTATTATTTTGAAATGCTTCTAAAACCATTTCCAAAAAAGGTTTTATTAATTTATTCTTAAATTTTTTATAAAGGTCAACTGGAAGACCATCTGGTCCTGCACTTTTTCCTGATTTCATATTATCAATGGCTAGCCCAACTTCTTCTTGACTAATTTTAGACTCCAATATCTCCCTGTTTTCATTTGGAATACACGGTATAGATAGTTCGTTCAAAAACCCATTTAGTTTTGTTAAATCAGATTCATTTTTGGTATCATATAATTTTTCATAGTAATCTCTAAAGGCTCTGTTAATTTCTAAAGGATCTATAACTACCTGTCCATTACTTATAATACTAGTAATTGGTGTTTTAATTTCTAATTGTTTAATCTGCCATGCCAATAATTTTCCTGATTTTTCACCTTGTTCATAAAAAGATTGTTTCAATCTTAGAAGACTCGAGGCAGCTCTATTCGCTGATTTTTTGTCATATTCAGCTCTCAAAATCAGTAATTCATTCTCCAACCTTGGATCACTTCCTGCATACACTTTTTCCTGAAGACTTTTTATTTTATGTTCCAATTTGGCTCTCTCCTCTCGAGTCTTCTTAGATTTTGATTCTGTATAACTAATAATATGTCCCCTAATAAAAGCTTTGAAAACCTCCCACTTTACACATGCTGATGTTTGTGTAGTATTGATGTCAAAGAACTCATCTATCTGTTTTTCTATATACTTGACGAATTCCTCATCCTGAAGCCATTTATGCTGAAATTGCCATCTACCTGATTCCTTTGTCAATTTTTTATCTACATATATTAGACAGCAGGGTGCATGATCAGAGATCACGATGTTATCATAAAAGCAGTTTTGAATCTTGGACCTTAATTCTGTGGAAATCAAAAAATAATCAATACGTGAGAATGTCTTGTAGGTACTGGAATAACAAGAATAGGCTTTAACTTGTGGTTTCATTTCTCTCCATATATCTAACAATCTCAGTTCTTTCATAAAATGATTAATAGTCATCCTACATCCATTGTGCGTACAGTCCAGTCCTGTTGATCTGTCTATACCGGGATTCAATGGACAATTAAAATCCCTGTAAGTGATGATAAGATAAGAAATAAATTAGCAAAGAACTTTTGATCATCTATATTGGGACCATATAAGTTCACAAGATTTATATTTTCTAATAGCAAAGAACCTTGAATGATTACATATCTTCCAAATTTGTCTCCAATTACATTTTTCACTTGAAAAGGGACTGATTTATGACTTCCGGTCTGGACGCCATGGCGACTGCATAGCTCAACACTGAAGCTCTCAGACCCAATCCAAGATAACACCTTGAAAATCAAACTTAACTGATTTTTGGAGGAGTGAAAATCAAAAGACAAAATCATCATGTCTAAAGGAAAACAGAAGAAACTGAAATTCTCCAGGCCAGGACACGTATCGGCCGGAGAATCTGAACTGGAAGACCTCCGTTCAGAAGACGAGGAACTGGTGATAGCTAACAAAAAGGTTAGCCTGAAATCACTATTTGAGGAGCTACGACGATTTCGCCGAGAAGTTACGGCCAAATTTCGGGAATTCAGAGAAGAATTGAAAAGGACAAACAGCAGAGTGGACCAGGCCGAGAACCGAATCTTGGAAACAGAGGAACGAATAAAAGTGCTCGAAGATTCTGTGCTGGACCTACGCAAAAGACAAGCATCTATAGAGGCTAAGCTAGCCAACCAAGAAGGAAGACAAAGAAGAGACAACATAAGAATTCATGGTCTGATAGAAGGAGCCGAAAACGGTTTTAACTCAATGGCAGAATGCGTGGAATCCTTACTAAGAGAGAAATTGGATATTCCACAAACCACCGACTTGAAGATAGAAAAGGCACATCGTTCATTAGCCGCTAGGCCGGCGGCGGAAGCGCCCCCACGTTCGGTGTTGGTAAGATTTTCCAATTTCAGAATAAAACAAGAGGTTGTAAGACTGGCCTGGCAGAAAAAAGGATTTATGCACCAGGAGAGAAAAGTCTTCGTGGAACACGATTACGCCCCGGAGGTCCTTAAAAAGCGCAGGGAATACAATGACGCGAAAAAGGTGTTAAGAGAGAAGA
The DNA here is from genome assembly GCA_020510985.1 of Pholidichthys leucotaenia. NCBI lineage: Eukaryota > Metazoa > Chordata > Actinopteri > Cichliformes > Pholidichthyidae > Pholidichthys > Pholidichthys leucotaenia. The sequence continues at coordinate 67,108,094 of CM035842.1, read as the reverse complement.
AATTGCGCTTTCAGACTCCATTTCCTGCGAAGTTAAGGGTCTTCTACGGCGAAGAAACATGTCTCTATAATTCGGCGGAAGAAGCAACAGCTGACATGGCGAAAAGAGGGCTCCCGGTAACGGTATTTAAACCTGCAGCACACCCGAGTGAGAAGATCAAAGCGCAAACATGGACAACACAAAGACCTTCAAAATCCACGGACCAGCAGCGGGAAACCCAGCGCCAGAGCGTCGCAGATAAACTATCCGTTTTCAGGTTGGAATAGCGACCTTTTTTTTTTTTTCTCTTGAATCAATCCGCACATCCAACCCCCCTCATACAAGGTAACAAACATTAAAGGAGATGCGTATTCAGCATGTGGTAAAACATTTCATGGAACAGTCATAATATTTGAAACAAGTAAGTCTTTGTAATAAAAAAAAAAAAAGAACTTGTTAAAATAGAAATGTGACAATAATCCACATGTTCTCCTCATACTAACAAATACTGTTTTTGCGTGAATGTTTGATGTGATGGGGGTGGGAGGGTGCACACAATTTCACAGGGTTTAGGCATAAAAGGAAAAAAAAAAAATCATTACAAGTTTGGATTGGGTTCTGAAACTCGCGTTAAAAGCATGGGACAACTTACAGGGGTAAGAGAGGGCCCTCAACACATAACAGAGTTTGAGGAATTTCCCTCAGGGCCTTCACTCCATCAAGGCTCTTCCAGGGTCTTTAAAAAGACCTCAGCTCAGGAAGTTCTTCTGACAGCTTTTTGTTTTAAAGTTTTATACACTGTTCTTAATGTTTTTCTTGTTTTTAATGTTCTTTCAGTTTCTGAGTAGCACAAATGAGGGCCACCACACAGTTATACTAAACAAAACAACACAATGGAGAAACAAGGTGTAACCAAAATAATTTCATATAATGTAAAAGGAATCCTGAATCCAGTTAAAAGATCCAAGATTCTAGGCAAAATGAAAAAAGACAAAGCAGGAATAATATTTTTACAAGAAACCCACCTAACAGACAGGGAACACAATAAACTCAGTAGACAAGGGTTTAAAATGATCTTATCATTTATCTTAAGGATCTTATCATGATCTTATCACCTCCCTGACTTATCTTCATATAAGTCAGGGAGGAGGAGGGGAGTAGCGACATTGATATCAACCAAAATTACATTTGAAAAAAAATCAGAACACAAAAATAAAGAAGGGAGATACAGTTTGGTAACTGGGCGGCTAGAGGGAGAAGATATCACCCTGCTGAATGTGTATGCTCCCCCAGGGGCTAACTGGAAATTTTATAAAAATGTATTCGACCTAATGATAACTAAAGCTCAAGGTTTCGTGATATGTGGTGGGGACTTCAATCTTAGACTGAATCCATACTGGGATGCTTCTGGTAATTCTCCACATCAAAATAACACCCAAAACAGGAAGACTCGGATGCTACTAAAAGAAATGGGAATCTGTGACGTGTGGAGGGAACTCAACCCCAGTGTAAAAGACTATACATTTTACTCAACTCCACATTCATCTTACTCAAGGATTGACTTTTTTTTATGTTTAATAGAGACATTGGAAGAGTAAAAACATGTAAAATAGGACTGATGGATCTCTCCGACCACAGTCCGATCTACATGGACTTAAATATCCAAAAATACACAAATAATACATTTTCTTGGAGGTTAAATTCAAATGTCCTGAAAGGACCATTGAAAGATGAATTGGAATCAGATATTCTCAGATATTTGGAAGATAACGATAATGGAGAAGTATCCCCTTTAATACTGTGGGATGCATGCAAAGCTGTAATAAGAGGAAAGATTATTGCAAAACTGGCAACCCAAAAGAAACTAAGACAAGAAAAACTATCCACATTAGAGTCAGAACTTAGGAACCTAGAAAAAGAACACAAAGGCAACACTCATTCTACTGACTCGCTCAAGATTAAGGAAATTAAAAACCAAATAAATGAGATCTACACAATAGAAATCCAGAAGAAACTTACATTTCTGAAACAAAAATACTATGAAGCAGGCAGTAAATCGGCAAAATTGCTAGCCTATAAATTGAGGAAACATCAAACAGAAAGAGCAATCTACAAAATCAGAGACCCAGTATCAAAGGAAATAAAATTCAGAATTCAGGATATTCTTAAAAACTTCGAGAATTACTATAAGAACTTATACTCCCACAAAAAACATAAAAACGCATCCGAGGCATTCCTAAACACATTAAACCTTCCCCAACTTGCGGAGTCACAAAATAAAACACTACTGTCAGAAATACATCCTAAAGAATTGGAAAAAGCAATTATGAAACTTAAAGCTAACAAATCCCCAGGAGCTGATGGCTATACAGCAGAGTGGTACAAAACCTTTAAACAGCAACTATCTCCTCTCCTCCTGAAAACATTTAATTATGTCCTCCACACAGGGGAAATCCCCCCCTCCTGGAGAGAAGGGGTCATTGCAGTTATACCTAAACCTGAAAAGGATAAACTAGAGTGCTCCAACTATAGACCAATCAGTGTACTAAATCAGGACTATAAGCTTTTTACCATTATCCTTGCCAAAAGGTTAGAAAATATACTGACAGACCTAATTCATTTAGACCAAACAGGTTTTATAAGACAAAGACAGACACAAGACAACATTCGACGCACTTTACACATAATTCATCATATAAAAAAATATAACTTAAATGCAGTCATATTGGGATTAGATGCTGAAAAAGCATTCGATTCGGTTGACTTGTCTTTTCTATATAGAATCTTATCCAGTTTCAATTTTCGTAACAACTTCATTAGAACTATACAGGCATTATATAAAAAACCAACAGCTAAAATAAGGATTAACGGTAATTTATCATCATCTTTTGAACTGGAAAGAGGATGTCGTCAGGGCTGCCCCCTGTCTCCACTGCTCTTTGCAATCTTCATAGAACCTCTGAGCCAATGGATAAGACAAAATCAAAAAATTCAAGGTATTACACTTGGTCAGAAGGAACATAAAATAGCACTCTTTGCTGATGACATTTTAATATACCGAGGGCAGCCGGACACTTCTTTACCAGAACTAACCTCAGTTTTTTCAGAGTATGGAGATTTATCGGGGTACAAATTAAACATGCATAAAACCCAAATTTTAACATTCAACTATGACCCAAATCATTATTCACTAAGCAAACTCAAAACTAACTGGGAGTCGGAATCTATGAAATATCTGGGGGTCAATATCCCGAAACAACTCAACAAAATTATATCACTAAGCTATGATCCACTGGTGACAAAAATAAAATCTGACCTAGCAAGATGGAATATGATACCATTCTTGGGTACTGCACAAAGAATTGAAGCAGTCAAAATGAATATACTTCCACGTCTTCTATACCTTTTCCAAACAATACCGGTAGAACCTCCCAAAAAAACATGGCAGGAGCTGGACAGAAGGATCTCAAGATTCATATGGCAGGGCAAGAGACCTAGAATCAGATATAGAACCCTACAGCTAAACAAAGACAAAGGTGGGCTCGTGCTGCCAAATATCAGGGACTACTTTAAAGCCGCACAAATTAAAACTTTAGTAGAGATATGTAACCCAGTCTGCACTGCACAATGGAAGGAGATCGAATGCCAAATAACAAGTGACATCCCCCTACAGGCGATAATAGGGAACAATGCCTTACCTAAGCTTTTGAATAACACTAACCCGTGGATAGAGACCCCGCTAAAAATTTGGTTTAAGATAGTCAGAGAGAATCAAACTAAAGAGCCCTATCGACTTCTGCAATGGATTGCCTATGATCAAGACTTTACTCCTAATAAAACAGACACCAGATTTAAAAAGTGGAAGGAGAAAGGGCTGATAAAATATTACGATTTTTTTAAAGGGCAAATCTTAAGAAGTTTTGAAGATTTGAAAAAACAAGGCCTGATAAATCAAGACCTTTACAGGTTCTTCCAGCTTAGACACCACATAAACAATATACTTAAAAAGGAGGTTTTGGAAAGGGCCCAGTCAGGTGTTCTGAAGGTCTTCTTAATGGCATATAAAGGGATCCCAGGGATCAGATACATTTCTAAAATATACCAAGGTCTTCAAGACTTAAAAGGAGACAACACATCTTATATAAAAGAGATGGGAAAAAGAGGGGAATTTCACTTTACAACTGGAAATATGGGAAAAGCTAAATAAACAGCAATGGAAAAGTACCTCATCCCTGCAGTGGAGAGAATTTGGATGGAAAAACTTGGTAAGATTTTTCAGAACACCTGCACAAAACAAATTTACCCATAAGGGATTGAACTGTTGGCGCTTGTGTGGTGAAAAGACTGCAAATCATTTTCATGTGTTTTGGTCATGCCCAGTTATCCACCAATATTGGACCAATGTACAGACAATATTGGGGAAAATATTCAAAATAACAGTTCCCTTTTCTTTTGTAACTTTGTATTTGGGTTTACTACCGGACTCACTGGAAAGACGAGGAGAAAAATACTTATTCAATGTTTTAATATTGGCAAGCAAAAAAGCTCTAACTAAAAAATGGATGTTGAAGGACTGTCCTACACCTGAAGATTGGATTAACGTGATCCAAGACATTTACTCGATGGAAAAGTTGACATTTGCACTGAGACAGGACATGGATGGATTCATGAACTTTTGGCAACCCTGGATTGCATATGTGTCTTCCATTAGATCTAATCTTTGACAAATACCATTTCAATAATGGTTCCGCTCTTTGTTCCAACACTACTCAGATGCTCTTTTACCTTTATTTACTTACTTTTTCTTTTTTTTTCTTTTTTTTTTCTCTTTAATTTCACTTTTTCTTTCACTTTAAAAAAAAAAGGGGGTGTTGTAAGAATTAATCTTCCAATGTTGTCAGATATCAGAAAATAAGGGAACATGTGATGAAAATGTAAACAATGCATTGCTGTAACGACCTGTATACCCTTTACAAAAACTTAAATTAAAAAAAAAAAAGGGACTGATTTATGTATGAGAGTCATAACTCCCCTGGCCCGGGATGAAAATGATGAGGTGAAGACACTTCCTTGCCATCTACTCCTAATTCTTTTTATATCCTCCTCTATTAGATGAGTTTCTTGTAAAAACACAATTTTTGAACCCATGTCTTTTATTTTATTCATAACTTGTTTAAGTTTTTTTAAATTTTGTAGACCTCTGCAATTCCATGAAGTTAAATTAAGATTAACGCTTTGGTTTATGATCAATAGAGAGTTTGGGATTACCTTGCAGTGTAAACATGCTCATACAGAGAAGCAAAAACATGAGTGGTTGAACATTCATCCTACAAACTACACACAAACAAATTCCCCCTTCCCACACTTGTGGCAAACCCCCCAAAATCAAAAGAAAAATTCCGTCTCCCGATATAGCCATCGACCGCTCCACACCCACGGGGAACAGCCTCCTTCTTCATCCTCCCAATCACCCTAACTCTACTGCTTTTAATGACGTAACATTAACTCTCCTCTGTAGTTTTCCAACTTAACTCCAAAATTTTTAGCAACTTTGTACATCCTAGTTTTTTTTTATTTGTTTTGTTTTTTTTTAATATATAATACAATCTATATTTTGTAAACTTGCTATTTACTTCAAGTCAGTCAGATGCCTGTGCAAATGCTTAATTATTCTACCTTATATTTTGTTCATGCTTAGCTCCCACCAGTCTCTTCTTCTTCTTTGATCTTCTTGATGAACTCCTGCGCTTCCTCTGGGGTCTTGAAGATGTGGGTTCTGCCCTCATACGTGGTCAACAGTCTCGCAGGATAGATTACACCATGACGAATCCCAAGGTTGCGCAGCTCCTTACGTATGGGATCAAACTGCTTCCTCAATTGTTGGATTCCTGTGGCCAAATCTGGGTAGAACCGCACCTGCTGGTCCTGGTGTTTAATCTCTCCTTTAGCTCGTGCAGCGTTGAAGATCTTCATCCTGTCTCTGTTGCTGAGAAACTTCATAATTAAGGTCCTCGGCGGTCCCTTATCTCTCCATGGGCCAATACGGTGTGCATTTTCCAGAACCACTGCTGATTGCAACTCCGCGCTGCCCAGCGCCTCCGGAATCCACTTTTCCAGAAAGGAACATGCGTCCCGACCTTCGGATTCCTCCGGAAGACCCACCAGCCTCAAGTTGTTCCGTCTCGACCGAGATTCCAAATCCAGAATATTATCTTCCAGACATTTATTTTTTTTTTCCAAAGTGCGCACCTTTAATTGAAGACGGGTGACGTCATCTTCAGCACTAGAGAGACGGAGCTCCATCTGCGCCATCCATTCTACACAGTCACCCAATTCCTTTCTCATTCCTTCCAACGCTGCCATAATCCCATCAAATCTAGAGGAAAAGTCCGCTCTCATTGAACTCATGGCAGCCATCAGCGCATCTGCGCCGCTCCCCGCAGACATCGCACCGTTGCCAGCCACCTCCGCCATATATGGAGTTTTATTTGCTGCGTCACAGACCTGAAAGTCCGTTAATTTGGACTGTTTCGGCGGCTCGCTTTTTCCTCTACCTGGTTTTCCAGCCTTAGGCTTCGCCGACATATCCTCGCCCAAACGCTGGGATACGTTCTGTCCCAAATGAGAGAGTTATTTGCCGATTTTTTTTCTCCAGGAGCAGAGCAGAGTGAGACACGTCCGTCTTACGTGGCAGCCATAACCGGAAGTCCTGTTCCCTGTATATTTACTGGGGCTGTGAGGGGTTGTCCTTGCTTGCGGCAGTCCACCACCAGCTCCTTAGTTTTCCTCGCGTTGGTCTGGAGGCAGTTCCGATGGCACCAGTCCACGAAGTCCTGGATAAGCCCTCTGTACTCAGCTTCATCTCCATTGGAGATGAGGCCAACGATCGCAGAGTCATCAGAGAACTTCTGTAGATGGCAGTGTGTTGTGTTGTGTGAGAAGTCCGCAGTATAAAGGGTGAACAGGAAGGGAGCCAAAACCGTTCCCTGGGGGGTCCCCGTGCTACCGATGATCGTGTCAGACACACAGTCCCAGGTTCTCACAAACTGAGGCCGGTTAGTGAGGTAGTCCAGGATCCATGATGACAGGTGCTGGTCCACCCCTGCGCACAGCAGCTTGTCCTTCAGGATCATCGGTTGGATGGTGTTGAAAGCACTGGAGGAGTCAAAGAACATGATTCTCACCGCATTCCCGGGCTTCTCCAGGTGGGACAGAGAACGGTGAAGGAGGAAGATCACCGCATCCTCCACCCCAATGCCATGCTGGTAGGCGAACTGGAGTGGATCCATCGCTGGTCCCACCAGGGGGCGGAGGTGAGCAAGGAGCAGTCTCTCCAGGGTCTTCATCATGTGGGACGTCAAGGCCACTGGTCTGTAGCTGTTCACATCTTTGGGGTGGGAAGTCTTTGGTATACGTACCACACAAGATGTTTTCCACAGCTGTGGTACCCTCCCCAGCTTTAGACTCAGATTGAAGATGTACTCCACAATCCCACACAGCTGGTCTGCACAGGACTTGAGGAGCTTTGCACTGATGCCGTCCGGTCCCGACGCCTTCCTCGCCTTGATCTTCCTCAGCTCCATCCTCACCTGGGTCTTAGTGAGGGTCAGGTTGGGGGGCTGTGTGTTGGGAGTGTGGGGTGTTGGTGGAGTGGGGAGTGGGCAGCAGGACTTGATGTCTTTAGAGGCAGCAGTGGTTGTTGTGCAGTCAGGGGGGAGGGCGGTTGGTCAAACCTATTGGAAAAACAGATTCAGATTGTTCGCCCACTCCCTGCCCCCCGTGGCCTGGGGGGAGATATTCTGGAGCCCAGAGATGGTTTTAAGGTTTCTCCAGACCCCGCTGATGTCGCTCTGTTGCAGCTTGTCCTCCATCTTCTTCCTGAAGCTGTCCTTGCCTTCTCTGATCTTTCTCCTCAGCTCCCTCTGTACGGACTTCAGCATCTCCCTGTTCCCTGACCTGAAGATCCTCTTCTTCTCTCTCAGAAGTGTTTTTATCTCAGGGTTGATCCAGGGTTTGTTGTTTGAGCAACACCGTATGGTCTTGGTGGGAACGGTGTTGTCCACACAGAAGCTGATGTAGTCCGTGATGGTGTGAGTGAGGCCATCGATGTCCTCACCATGTGGATCGCAGAGCTGCTCCCAGGCGGTGGTTTCAAAACAGCCCTTTAGAGTGTCCATTGCCTCCTCAGACCATAACTTCACTGTGCGCATGGCCGGAGGTTGTCTGTGCACTAGGGGTTTGTACACCGGCCGGAGATGAACCAAGTTGTGATCCGATCTCCTGAGTGGGGGGAGTTGTGATGAGGTGTATGCCTCCTTAAGTGTTTGCGTAGAATAAGTCCAGTGTTTTATTGTCTCTAGTGTGGCATGTGACATACTGGGTAAACGTGGGTAGAATGGGAGACAGTGAAACATGGTTGAAATCACCTGAGATGAGGAGAAGAGCATCTGGGTGTTCTGTCTGCAGCCTGCCAGTTACTGAATGGATGACGTCACGCGCTGTCCCAGCGTTCGCCGTCGGACTTGCATAAACAACAATGCAGATCACATGTGAGTGTTCCCTCGGGAGATATGTAGGCCATCATAGTTTTACCCTTCTGGAAACGGGAGCCATAATAGAAGAGTCGCTTAGCTAAGAGATGTGGTTAGAATTCAAATGCAGCCGGCTTCATATGAAGGGAAAGACAGGGGGACTGATGAATTGCTGAGGATATTTCACCAGCCACTACAATATTAAGTTATGAGACTGGCAATTTCTCTCTTTTCTCGCACGTGCAGGCATGCCGTTTTTATTCTCCAGCGACAGTGACAAAGCAACGGCTAAAAACGCTAGCTCTAAACTGAGGTCCTTCAGTGGCTGCCTAGAGAGGTGCCTGATGAGAAAGCCTGAGCGCATAACTATAACGGCCATTGCTAAACAACCGGGAGCCAGCCATTAATGTCTGCACTACATGGCCAGGAGCCGCTTAGTGAATGAAAAACCCACGTGCAGGAGTGGTTTCATGCGTTGTATTGAACAAGACCCTAAAACATGTTAATGGGAATGAATGAAGTGTGGATGTGTATGTGTGTGAAACACCCGAGCTGCTGAGTGCCCGAGCTGTCGGACCCAAAGGGCTCCTTGATGCGCCTGATGGAAAATAAATAAATATGTGCATTTTTTTAACCTAATAGCCAAATTAGGAGGTATTTACTTGTATTATTAGGTGAATTATGTCTTACAGTTCCCTATGATGTACCTGGCAGGTTAAGATGACCGAAATTCACAAAGTCAGTGACTTTAATCTGTCAGCAGCCTTCAGACAAACAAAACGTGCCAACATCTGATTTCAAAATAAGGGAGGTTTTTTCTGCTGTCTGGGTGGTGAGATTTAAAAAAAACAAAAAAAACAACTACAAATATAAAGAAATATTATAACAGAAATAATGGCATCCTTGGTCATTTAAGTTAATTTATTTCATTAAATACAATTTTATTAATGTTTTTTCTTTGTAATCAGAGTTAAATTATTGTTCTGTTCTGACTGCAAAATTAGAACAGAACCGTTTTCGTCCATCGTAGTTGATGTTTGTGTCTTTGCTCAGCCATTTACACCATGTACCACATCTACACACTTATGATTACCCCACGTAAATTTCGTTTGTATTATGCGGCTATTTTTTCTGTTTGGTGCATTATTCCTGTGGAAATCCATGCTGCCCGTGGGCGCCGCTATCTTGGTAGTGGGAGCTCAGTTTTTTGTCCATCGTGGTCGATGTAACACATTTACTTAGTAATTTACACCCGTGTACCACATCTACAAACTCTTAAGATTATCCCACGTGAATTTCGTTTGTATTACGTGGCTATTATTCCCGTTTCATGCAGTTTCAATCATCATCGTGGCAGCGATGACCAAACATGCCGGCATCCACATTGGTGTGTGAGCTCAAAGCGGAAAAAGGAAGAATAATAATGAGGATTTCTTCTTCTTTGCTATATTCCATGTCAGCCATGATTCCTTCAGTTTGTGTCTGCCACTTTCTAAACTGCCAGATCAATAGAGATTAGTACAAATTCTCCGTATAGCCGGGGGACGTCAGTAAGTTGACACGTGCAGTTGCTGTGCTGTGCCACTGGGAGCGCGCAACCCGTCCATTTAATCTGGGAAGTTAAAGGGTTAAAACTGAAGTATGTATACAAGAGGGAAGATGTTTTACAAGATGGTGTTTTGACAAGGCAGACTGGGGAAAATTTAGGCAATACTGTGTTCAGTCGTGTCATTTGGTAACATTAGAAGGTGGCATAGAAGAGTGTTAAGTCAGGTAACCAATCATATTCTGAATGCTGCGCTAGCAAGTATACCTAAAAAAACAACACAGGGTAGGAAGAAGCAAAACAAGGCATTCAGAGAGCTGAGGAAGAACATGAATAGTGAAAACTTAATAGAGTACAAAAAGAAAAGGGCAGTAGCTCGGAGGACTATTAAAAACAGGAACAGGTCAACATGGAGAGAATTTTGTTCTACCCTTGGTAGGAAAACAGAACTGCTGTGGGGCAAAAAAGTATTTAGTCAGCCACTAATTGTGCACGTTCTCCCACTTAAAAGATGAGAGGTCTCCAATTTTCATGATAGGTATACCTCAACTATGAGAGACAAAATGAGAAAAAAAAAATCCAGAAAATCACATTGGCTGATTTTTAAAGAATTTTTTTGCAAATTGTGGTGGAAAATAAGTATTTGGTCAATAACAAAAGTTCGTCTCAATACTTTGTTATATACCCTTTGTTGGCAATGACAGAGGTCAAACGTTTTCTGTCAGTCTTCACAAGGTTTTCACACACTGTTGCTGGTATTTTGGCCCGTTTCGCCATGCAGATCTCCTCTAGAGCAGTGATATTTTGGGGCTGTCGCTGGGCAACACGGACTTTCAACTCCCTCCAAAGATTTTCTATGGGGTTGAGATCTGGAGACTGGCTAGGCCACTCCAGGACCTTGAAATGCTTCTTGTGAAGCCACTCCTTCGTTGCCCGGACGGTGTGTTTGGGATCATTGTCATGCTGAAAGACCCAGCCACGTTTCATCTTCAATGCCCTTACTGATGGAAGGAGGTTTTCACTCAAAATCTCACGATACATGGCCCCATTCATTCTTTCCTTTACACGGATCAGTCGTCCTGGTCCCTTTGCAGAAAAACAGCCCCAAAGCATGATGTTTCCACCCCCATGCTTCACAGCAGGTATGGCGTTGAATGAATGAATAAATGAATGAATCTTTATTTCGGATAGATTAAAAGTAGAGATTAAAAAAAAACAGAATAATATAACAAAGGGGGAAAGAAAATCCTACAAGGTCAAATTAGACAATGACTCCTCTGATTATACAGTTAAACATAAGTTATCCGAAATGGGTGATGGCTGAAGCCGCATCTTATATTGCCCACCCATATTCCATCCAAGAATTCAAAAGAAAAACAAAACAAGAGCGATTACAGTTCAGAACATAGCTAAGACAAAATGTGACAAAAAAACTAAGCAACAACACAACGCAGACTGGATATGACAATCCTTATGTGATTTTACATGTCATCTTGTATATATGTTTGGAGTATTTCTTCCTTTAGTTTTTGTTTAAATTGTCCAAGCGTTGTACATGATTTTAATTCAGGTCCAAAATCGTTCCATAATCTGACTCCTTGCACTGAAACACAGTGTTGCTTGGTGGTAGTTCTCACTGAAGGTTTTTGAAATATACATGTTCCTCTGAAATGATATTGTTTCTCCCTTATTTGGAACAACTTTTGGATATTTGTGGGCAGTGATAGATTCTTCACTTTAAACATTATTACTGCAGTTTTAAAGTCAACCAGATCTTTCAACTTGAGAGCTTTTAAGAAAAAGTGGGTTTGTTGGTTCCCTGTAAGCAGCTTTGTTTATTATTCTAATAGCTCTCTTCTGAAGCATAAAGACTGGATATACGTATGTTTGTTTTTTATGTATTTCCCCATACTTCAGTACAATATGTCATGTATGGGAGTATAAATGAATGATACAAGGTATATATAGTGTGGGTTGATTCAGCAAATATTTCACTCTGTGTAGTATTGCAATTGATTTGGATATTTTACCTTTAATATAATTAATATGTGACTTACAACACAGTTTATTATCAATTATTACTCCAAGAAATTTAGTTTCAGATACCATTTCAATCTCTACACCATTTACACTGAGTTTAGATACTAAGTTGTTGTGATGGTTGTTAAAAACTATAAATTTTGTCTTACTTAAATTGAGCATTAATTTGTTTGAATCTAACCACAGTTTAAGCTTTCCTAATTCCTTTCAGAGTGTATCCAAAAGTTGTTCCAAATTGCTTCCACTGCATAATAAATTAGTGTCATCGGCAAACAATATTAAATCCATTTTTTCCAAAACTTTACATTTATCATTTATATACGTATTGAATAACAGTGGCCCCAAAACTGAACCCTGTGGGACTCCACAAGTAACCTTCAGTAACTGTTTTTGTTACCAACACATACATACTGATATCTATTCTTTAAGTAACTACATAACCAGGACAGTGCCACCCCCCTAATACCACAATTTTGTAGTTTCTTTAATAATAAATTATGATCCACTGTATCAAATGCTTTTTTAAGATCCAGGAATACCCTAACTGAATACTCTTTATTTTCAACGGCAGGTGATATTTTTTCTGTAAATTCCATTAGAGCAAATGCAGTTGTCCTCTTGTGTCTGAACCCATATTGCTGCTCACACAATAAATTATTCTTCAGTATGAAGTTGTCAATTCTCTCATAGAATATTTTTTCAAGTATCTTGGAAAATTGCGGCAATAGTGAAATTGGTCAATAGTTTGAGAATTCCCCTCTGTCATCCGTCTTGTATATTGGAATTACTTTAGCTATTTTCATTGCATTGGGAAATATACCTGTTTGGAGAGACAGGTTACAGATATACGTCAGTTCTTTGGATGCAACTCAGCATTCTTTCTCCTCCAAACACGGCAAGTTGAGTTTTTATCAAAAAGTTCTATTTTGGTTTCATCTGACCATATGACATTCTCCCAATCCTCTTCTGGATCATCCAAATGCTATCTAGCAAACTTCAGACGGGCCTTGACATGTACTGGCTTAAGCAGGGGGGCACGTCTGGCACTGCAGGATTTGAGTCCCTGGCGGCGTAGTGTGTTACTGATGTAGCCTTTGTTACTTTGGTCCCAGCTCTCTGCAGTCATTCACTAGGTCCCCCCGTGTGTTTCTGGGATTTTTGCTCACCATTCTCGTGATAATTTTGACCCCACGGGGTGAGATCTTGCGTGGAGCCCCAGATCGAGGGAGATTATCAGTAGTCTTGTATGTCTTCCATTTTCTAATAATTGCTCCCACAGTTGATTTCTTCACACCAAGCTGCTTACCTATTGCAGATTCAGTCTTCCCAGCCTGGTGCAGGTCTACAATTTTGTTTCTGGTGTCCTTTGACAGCTCTTTGGGCTTGGCCATAGTGGAGTTTGGAGTCTGACTGTTTGAGGTTGTGGACAGGTGTCTTTTATACTGATAACGAGTTCAAACAGGTGCCATTAATACAGGTAACGAGTGGAGGACAGAGGAGCCTCTTAAAGAAGAAGTTACAGGTCTGTGAGAGCCAGAAATCTTGCTTGTTTGTAGGTGACCAAATACTTATTTTCCACCATAATTTGCCAATAAATTCTTTAAAAGTCCTTCAGTGTGATTTTCTGGATTTTTTTTTTTCTCATTTTGTCTCTCATAGTTGAGGTATACCTATGATGAAAATTGGAGACCTCTCTCATCTTTTACGTGGGAGAACTTGCACAATTGGTGGCTGACTAAATATTTTTTTGCCCCACTGTAGGTGATGTCTGGGGTATGTTTAAAAAATGAGTGGGAAAAGGGTATCGGTTAAAGTCCCAGCTCTAGTGGATGGGGACAAGATGGCTGTATCAGACAAAGAAAAGGCAGAATTCCTAGGTAGAGCATTTGCAGTGGTGCATAGAGGAGAACATCTTGGTGAGAGTCATAGACAGCAAAGAGAGCATAAACTCAGAGAAAATGCAAACTTAAAAAAATGAAGTGAAAGAAGATATGATTGCGTTAGATCTCGAGCTCACAATGTCAGAGCTTAAGAGAACTTTGCAAGATAGTGGATACACAGCTCCAGGATTTGATCAGTTAAGCTATGCTATGTTGTGGCAGTTGCCTATGCAATCAATGGAACTAGTACTGAAATTGTTTAACAGAATATGGAAGGAGGGGGTTATCCCAAGTGGGTGGAAAAAGGCTGTAATTTTACCATTTAATAAGCCAGGGAAAGATCCAGCTCATCCAGGCAACTACAGGCCAATAGCATTCACATCCCACTTAGGGAAATGAATGGAGAAGGTGTTAGTTTATAGACTCTCATATGTACTTGAGCAAAAACGATTAATAAACAACTATCAGAATGGTTTTAGAAGAGGAAGATCCACAGTGGATGCTCTGGTTAGGGTAAGTAATGATCTTGAAAAGACTCTCAAAATGAAAGAAGTAATGGTTATAGTTTACCTGGATATTTAAAAGGCTTATGACTCACTGTGGAGGGATGAACTTCTTATCAAATTGAATAAAATGGACATTGGTAGTAGGATGTATAATTGGATAATGGATTTTTTAACACACAGGACAATTAGGGTTCAAGTAGGATCAGAAGTTTCTAATGATTGACATAGAAAATGTTGTTCCTCTGGGGAGTGTGTTAAGCCCAGTTTTAGTCAACATAATGATTAATGACATGTTTGAGGGTGAAGAAGGATCCATCAAAACAGCACTATATGCAGATGGAGCCATATGGTCGAGGGGAAGAAATGAGAAATTTGTGTTCAAAAACATCAAGAAAGCAATGGAGAAAGTGGAAAAGTGGTCATATGACTGGGGATTTAAATTTTCAAACAGTAAAACCTGCTATATGACTTTCACAAAAAAATGCAGAACTGGTACAGAACCACTAACATTATATAATCAACCAATAGAGAAAGTGAGTGAGTTCAAATATCTAGGATTGTGGTTTGATAGTGCATACACATGAAGAGTTCATGTTGAAAATCTGGAGACAAAGTGCAAAAAAGTCATTAATCTTATAAAAGCTGTAGCTGGACATGAATGGGGTGCAGCTAAACGGTCATTAATTGACATTTACAGAGCACTAATACGATCAACAATAGACTATGGATGTATGATTTATTGAGCAGTGGCAAAGACAACTCTGGGGAGCTGTCAAAACAACACCGAACAATGCAGTTTTAATAGAAGCAGGAGAAATGCCAATGGATTTGAGAAGAGATAAACTCGCATTATCATCCTGGGTCAAGCTGAAAGGTAGTGAGGAAGCGAATATTTCAGAAACAACACTACAAGACTGCTGGGAATATTCTAACTTCCAGGGACACGGGTTTGGGTGGACAATTGAAAGAAAAGCCACAATGTATGGCCTACACACTATTGATATAGCTAACACCAGTCCAGTGAGTAATGTTCCCCCTTGGCTGTTTCTGGGAATAGAAGTAGACGCTAGTCTGCTAATGAGGAAAAAGGATTGGCATTTGAGTGAAGTTGGTGTTAAAACAAGCATTTACCTCAGGAACAATTACTATAACTTCTTACAGCTCTATACTGACGGTTCAAAGAACAAAGACGGCTCTGTTGGAGTTGGAGTATACAGTACATTCCAGAGTTTAAAGTGACCATCGCAAAAAGACTCCCCAACAATACATCCATGTTTACAGCAGAGATGGTGGCAATAATTATTGGTTTGCAGTGGGTGGAGGTCAGACCGGACCAGGTGGTGGTGTGCACAGATTCACTTGCAGCTTTAAAAACCATACAGACACTAAAATCTACAAGGGAAGACTTGGTGATTGAGCTATATCACAGTTTATTTAGGGTACACAGGGGTGGTGGACAAGTTCAGTTTTGTTGGGTTGCTGCACATAAAGGGTTGAAAGGGAATGACTGCAGACAAATTAGCAAAAAGCACTCTTAGGAAAGAAATAACTATCCCATTGTCTCTTGGAAAAGGTGAAGGGAAAGCAGAAATCAAGAAAAAAGGAATTGAGCTATGGCAAAAAAGATAGGATAAAGATCATAAAAGTAGACCATATTACAAAATACAAAAATCTATTGCAATAAAGAATTTCATAACCACCAAAAGGAGGGAAGACATCATTATGGCAAGACTCAGACTGGATCATACAGGTTTAAACGGCACTTTATTCACCATGGGGAAAAGCGAAAGTGACAAATGTGGAGTAAAAGAAAATGTCGAGTACATCTTATTACACTGTCTCAAGTATGGAAATGAAAGACAGATAATGAAAAATGAAGTTTGAGAGGCCAGTAGGGAATGGGATTTAACTGGGATTCTGGGAACAGATGGAGAGGCAATAGGAATCACGAGAAGGGCTCTTTTCTCTTTTTTTAAATAACACAGGATTAAGTCATAGAATTTAGGGGTCGGGCTCAAATGATATAATGTTACACACTCTTGTACAGTGGGTGGCAGTATGCACTTTTCAGTTGTTTGCTATCCGCCAGTAACAAGAGAAGAAAAAGAAGACTGACAGCTGGTCGACGCCGCCGAGGACACAGTCCAAGGACAGATCATTTTTTTCACACGAGGAGTTGTTCAGAACTCTTTATACAAGGATATAAAGTGATGATAAGTCAGTGGCGGGAATGCACCTGAAGGCTGGTTGCCAACCACCAATCAAATCTAAAAGAAGACGACGAACTTAGCCGTTGACGATAACCGTAAACCAGTGGGTCGTCTTCTTCTCTCGGCTACTGGCGGATAGCAAGCAACTCAAAGGTTAGTTTCATTTCCAGAAATTATTCAGTTGTATTCTCCCTAGACATTTCTTTCCTGAAGTTTAACTAGACAGATTATTAAACTTATTTATGGAAGCATCCCCATTACTCTAACCCTAATGAAGATAAACGGCTGGCACAATATTTTCACCATAAAAATGGACGTTTAATAAAAATGGCACTTACATTCTCTCAATGTTGTCCGACATGTTGCTCTTCTTCTTCTCTTTTTCTTGAACGCAAATTGACTGTAAGAAAAAATCTTTTCACAAAGCAGACCACTACACAATTTTCCACAATTCTTCTTTTAGATTTGCCACTCTATATCCCTCTATATATAATTCAAGAAATCTGTCTCTATGTCTGTCACGACCAGAGAGGACTCGCTAAAAGATCATAGAATCGCTCTGATGTTCTAATGATCGCTACATGATGTCTATATGACGTCATATAGACACTGCCACGACCATAGGACTCTTTGAAAGATCATAGGATCGCCTATGATGTTTCTATCATCTCTACATGACGTCTGTATGTCATCATATAGCACCATAGTGTAGAGTGATTCAAGAAAATCTGTGTGTGTGGTCAAAGGCAGGTATCACTCACGATCATAGGACTCGCTATGACATCATTGAAGTTCATAGGACTCGCTATGATATCATCAAAGATGAAATGCAGGCATCATAGGACTTGCTATGCCATCTGCCTATGGTGTCTATATGACATCATATAGACACCATAGGCACAAAGTGCTAAGATTAAAGCACTGTGACATCAAAGATCATAGGACTCGCGATTCATCAGCTGTCTGTCACGACCATAGGACTTGCTAAAAGATCATAAGATTTGCATATGATGTGCCTATGATGTCTATATGATGTTATATACACTACCGTTCAAAAGTTTGGGGTCACTTAGAAATTTCCTTATTTTTAAAAGAAAAGCACTGTTTTTTTTTTCAGTGAAGATAACTTTTAAGCTAATCAGAAATACACTCTAATATCTAATATACATTGCTAATGTGGTAAATGACTATTCTAGCTGCAAATGTCTGGTTTTTGGTGCAATATCTAGATAGGTGTATAGAGGCCCATTTCCAGCAACTATCACTCCAGTGTTCTAATGGTACAATGTGTTTGCTCATTGCGTCAGAAGGCTAATGGATGATTAGAAAACCCTTGTGCAATCATGTTAGCACAGCTGAAAACAGTTTAGCTGGTTAGAGAAGCTATAAAACTGACCTTCCTTTGAGCAGGTTGAGTATCTCATTATTTCAAATACAAATCATTATTTCTAACCTTGTCAAAGTGTTGACTATATTTTCTATTCATTTTACAACTCATGGTGGTAAATAAGTGTGACTTTTCATGGAAAACACAAAATAATTGTCTGGGTGACCCCAAACTTTTGAACGGTAGTGTAGATGCCATGGGTCTGTCTGTCACAACCATAGGACTTGATAAAAGATCATAGGACTCGCTATGACATCATTAAAGATCAAAGACAAGCATCACTCACGATCATAGGACTCGCTATGACAGCTTCAAAGATCAAAGGCAGGCATCACTCACGATCACAGGACTCCCAATGACATCATCAAAGATCAAAGGCAGGCATTACTGAACGAGTGGTGACATTCTTGCTTATACCTGCATTACTGAATGAGTGGTGACGTGCTTGCTTACACCTGCTTTCTGCGGGCATGCAGAAATACTTGCTTACACTTGGTTTCTACGGGCATGCACAGGTATGCACTAGTATAATTCAGGAAATCTCTGTGTGTCTGTCATGACCATAGGACTTGCTAAAAGATCTTAGGATCGCCTATGATATTCCTATGATCTCTACATGAAGTCCGTATGATGTCATATAGACACTGTCATGACCATAGGACTCACTAAAAGATCATAAGATCGCCTATGATGTTCCTTGGAAATGTCACAAAGCTATGAGGAAAACATCACAAAGCTATGAGGAAAACCTCATAAAGCTATGAGGACGGAGGACTGGAAGGCGTCGAAGAGAAGAAGATTGGGACCGCATTTACGTCTGTGTTCGGCTGGCAGTAGGATTGATTTGTTTGTGGCGGATAGCAAAAACTGTGCGCTGTCTGTAACATTATGGCATCTAGCTCTCATGGGTACGATAAAGATGAGGTGGGCTGGACACTATCCAGGCCTGGTGGCCGGAAAAGAGCAGCTATGGGGGCACCAAGACTAAGAAGCGGGTCAGATGAGAGTGATGCGGGAGGAAGTAACAATGCAAAGAAAACACGAACTGACCAAAATGGATGGCAGTTTGAGGATGTAGGGAATGACTGCAAGGTTGTCACTGAGTTCAATCAGGGTGGGGGGCACTATCCCCCGGTTAAGCTAACAAAAGCAATTGAGAAAGAAATTGGGAGAGTTAAGTTTGCAAATGTGTGGAGTTTGCATGTTCTCCCCGTGTCTGCGTGGGTTTACTCCGGGATTTCTCCAGTTTCCTCCCACATGCCAAAAACATGCAAGTTAGGTTAATTGGCATCAAAACTGGGGATTCTAAATTGTCCTTAGGTCTGACTGTGAGAGTGAATGGTTGTCTGTTTCTCTGTGTTGGCCCTGTGATGGACTGGCGATCTGTCCAGGGTGTACCCTGCCTCTCGCCCAAAGATGCTGGGATAGGCTCCAGCCCCCCCGTGACCCGAAAAGGATTAAGCGGAAGAAGATGGATGGATGGATGGATGGATGGATGGAAGTTTGCAAAGTTCTTGAAGAATAACCAGCTGGTAATTCATGCCACAAGTAAACAACAGCAACAGAAAATACTGACAATGACATGTCTAAGCGGAGAACAAATGAAGGCGCATGTTCCTGGTGCGACAGCTAACTTGAGGGGAGTTATATCAGGTGTCCCTTTGAGCATGTCTATGGAAGAAGTGAAAAACGAGATCCAAAGGAGAAAAGGTGAAGGAAGTGAAAAGGCTACAGAGTAAAAAAGGTTTGCTGAAAGATGTACAGTCTGTCATGATTGAGTTTGAGGAAACACTCCCTAAATCGGTCCTAATAGGATACATGTATTTCAGTGTCAGAGAATACATCCCAAAGCCACTCAGGTGCTGCAAATGTCAAAGGATGGGTCACACTGCTCAGCAATGTAGGGGAAAGCTAAGGTGTGCTAGATGTGGAGGGGAGCATGAATATGGTAAATGTGACAAGGACGCCAAAGTAACGGTGTTGCAACTGTGGAGGTGAGCACAGTGCTGCATATGGAAGATGTGTTGTGCAGAGGGAAGCTAGACAAGTCCAGGAAATCAGAATAACTAAGAAACTCTCATATGCGGAAGCTCTAAAGACAGAGAGGCAGGAATAGTCAGAAACACAGCAGGCCTTCCTCAAAGAAGTTCAGTTCAAATGGAAGCCCAACAATCAACAGGTCCCATGCAAGCACAGGATCGTGCAGCTGCAAGGAATGTTTGTGTTCACAAATGCAAAATGGATGATGGCACATTGATAGTTAAGAGGACAAGCTTTATAGCTTTTATCTGCCACACCATGAATGTTGCTGCACAGCTTTACTGGTGCATTCCAAATAAGAGTATAGGTAGGAATAATAGTATAGGGTGGAAAAAACTGAAAATTTTAATAAGAGTATAGGGCGTAATAATAGTATAGGCTGGAAATTTGTTAAAATTTCAATAAAAGTATAGGTGCGCAATAATAGTATAGGGACGTACAATACATACAAAGTTAAATAATGTTCATAATTATGCCTGAGATATTGAAATATCTACAAAATTAAAAGAAACCACCTTCTGAATTGGTTTTATTTCTTTTGAAAATATTGTATGAACAATTTATCAGAGGAACATTAATAGCAATTTAAAATTTACCAAATTTAATGGTGAAGTTTAAACATTTGAAAAAAAAATAATACAACAAATGTACCAGTATATTCATAATATTGCAAATCAGCTTACTAATACTTGCTACCTGCCAAAAATATGAGGATTTAGTTTACAAATACATATATTTACTTTATAATTAAACAATATAGCATATAATGATTTTATTGTTGATTAATAGGGTAGTAGGGTTCACATACAGACATATTATTTAACTTCTTTGTTTCCTTATTGTACTTCTAGTTCAGATACATGTATGTTACCAGTGAATGTATCAGTAATCAGAATCAGAATCGCGTGGCGCCGCCGTGTGTTTGAGTCTGTTCTGTGCTTGTGAGATGTGAAGTATGTAATAAACTGTGTGCCATGAGTCGGCCTCTTATCTCACACACTCTACACTGTCTTTTTTTGCCATGTTTTTGGGGTAGGAAACTGCACTCCGCTCACCATCTTCACTGCCCGCTAGCTTACTCTCCACAAGCGCGAAGGTTTTGTCATGCGCACAATACTGACCTTTGAACTAGGTCAGAGTTCACCTTAACTTTACGTATAATAAACATATTTTTATTTTTTTTATTTTTAAGACATTGTCATTTTAAAATCTATATAAATGCAAGTGTGATTTTAAAAAATAGCGGCAGAAAAAATTACATCTTAGACGCAGCTCACTTGCGAGTTGTGCTGTTTTTAGAACAGGCCTGCGGGCGACTTATGTGGTCCTTGTGGGCGACTTATGTGGTCCTTGCGGGCGACTTGGTGCCCGCGGGCACCGTGTTGGTGACCCCTGGTCTAAATTGACAGAAAATTGACAGAATACAACCTTTCTTTGAGCTTGATAAACTACCAGTACACACATGCTACAGTATGTATTCCCGCATCCACAGATGTTCAAGTTGTTTTGGTTCAAATCTAAGCTAAACATTAACATAAACCTACCTTTAAACAGTTCGATTTGCTTTCCCAACTCCTCTTTCTGTTTCATAGAGTATTTCTTCAACTTTAAATCAAAACTGTCAGACACCGGGTCAGACACTTCAGAAGCCATCGTCTGCTGCTCCGCGCATGGCCCCGGGTACATGGCATGATGACATATAGACTGTTTTGTAAACAACCGGCACGTGTATCCCGAACACAGCCGAGATAATACGGAAATAAAGGAAATAAAGGAAATAAAAGGAAATAAATAAAGGAAGTGCCTCTGACAGCTTTTTCAGCCAATTACGAGGAGTGATTTAGTGGCTGCGGGCCCACTGCTTAGTACACACACACTTGAAAAAATATATACATACGAGTGCCACACTTCAATCGGTAAAGCTTTGAATAAATCTCGAAAAAATGTCCTTCATGTCAAAGCTGGCGCGGACCCCGAAAATGCACACGCTTTGTGCAACGCAACCTTCTGGTTTGGACAGCCTCGGTGGTGTCCTGATGGCAATGAACGCAGCACCCGGCGGTGAGTCTCCGACGACAAGCAAACGTAGCAGCCTGACTGATCTTCCTTCCCTTCCGCTTCAGGGAGACTTACGATGCAGAGTTTCCAGGCGAAACTCTCCGGAGAACACCCACGACTGGGACCTACGTTCAGGTCCACGCGTTCTGATAAGCGTATAGACCCAAATA
The DNA here is from genome assembly GCA_020510985.1 of Pholidichthys leucotaenia. Taxonomy (NCBI): domain Eukaryota; kingdom Metazoa; phylum Chordata; class Actinopteri; order Cichliformes; family Pholidichthyidae; genus Pholidichthys; species Pholidichthys leucotaenia. The sequence goes on along the minus strand of CM035842.1, from coordinate 67,085,747 downwards.
AAACCGTATAGGGTGACATAGGGCATATCCCAATAAGCGTATAGACCCAAATAAGACCGTATAGGGCTGCATTTTTGGGCGAAATAATGGAATGGAATGCACCAGTAAGTGACAGAATCAAAACCATTGTGGAAGCAGCAGAAAGCTTCCTAGATGTGAAAGATATCACAGCCGACCAGATTCATGCTTTATTGAACGCTGAAACTGGGAAGACTGCACATGCTGAAACAAGACCTTAATTATGGTACTACATATACTACAGTGGAATGCGAGGAGTCTTATAGCAAACGGACAAGAACTCAAGAAGTATCTTTACAAAGTAGAAGTTCCACAGGTAGTGTGTGTGCAGGGCTTCAACCTCACGTAGATTTTGTTATTCCAGGATATAGTTCAATCAGACAGGATAGAATTAACACTGTAAATGGAGGAGGATGTGCCACTTTCATTAAAGATGACCTGGCGTATAGGGTGATTCCCTCCCCTGAGGATATAGAGTGTATATTGTATATTGACATATGCAAGCCAAATGGACAAGGAAATATTAAGCTGATTAATTATTACAACCCATGTAGGAAGTTAACAGCAGATATTTTCAGTGTTATGGCACGGGAACGGCATATGAAAGAGGCATGGTGTGGAGACTTTAAAGTAGAACTGAACCCACCTTTTGGCGCAAAAAGTAGAATAGCAGATTAATTCCTTATTACCTATTGTATTTTTCAACACACAAAAGAAATTTTTAGGCCGTGCGATGGCCAAGCTATAAGCCGATAAACTTTTGCCTCTGGCTGGCAGTGCCAAACAAACCGGAAGTAGTGCAGACGACGCTGCGTGACATCACGAGTGTGATCCCTAAACAAAACAACAATGGCAGATGATAGCAGTTCCAGCAGTCAAGAAAACCAGTTTTCAGAGTGAAGAGGCATTCAGGATCGGTGACGAGACAGAGGAGGATGCAGGAGTGTGGCAGGTGGCAGGCGTGCACAAGGGCGAGCCCGGGAGACAGAGACCTAATGCACCTGTGACAGCAGCTGGCAGACGGCGATGCAGAGGCGAGGTCCGCCGCCGGAGAATACAGTGATCCCTCACTTATCGCGTTTAATGGGGACCAGAACCGACCGCGAAAAGTGAAAAACCGCGAAGTAGCGTCACCCCCCCAACAAGGGCGTCACAAGCACTATTTTGCACAAAAAGGCACAAGAGAACAGCGAAAAGTGCCACTAAGCAACACGAGCGATAAAGAACAATGAATGCGGTCTTCCTTCGCTGGGTATGTGCGCTCTGCAGGGAGAGAAGCTGGGTAAAACGTCTCGGCCAATCAGCTTGCGAGGTAAAACGTCTCGGCCAATCAGCTTGCGAGATTCCCGAGCGGTGAAGAGGTGGGCGGAGAGGAGTGGAGCGGTGGTCAGAGAGGTGGATTTTGAGTTGTGCGGGCTCTCCGTGTTGATACCTGATACATTAGAACATCAGGTATCAACACGGGCTAATGTGTTCTAATGTTCTAATGTAGTCTACTACATTAGAACATCAGGTATCAACACGGGCTAATGTGTTCTAATGTAGTCTACTACATTAGAACATCAGGTATCAACACGGAGAGCCCGCACAACTCAAAATCCACCTCTCTGACCACTGCTCCACTCCTCTCCGCCCACCTCTTCACCGCTCGGGAATCTCGCAAGCTGATTGGCCGAGACGTTTTACCTCGCAAGCTGATTGGCCGAGACGTTTTACCCAGCTTCTTTATCGCTCGCGTTGCTTAGTGGCACTTTTCGCTGTTCTCTTGTGCCTTTTTGTGCAAAATAGTGCTTGTGACGCCCCTGGGGGGGGGGGGGGGGTGACGCTACTTCGCGGTTTTTCACTTTTCGCGGTCGGTTCTGGTCCCCATTAAACGCGATAAGTGAGGGATCACTGTAATATCTATATCTAGAAACGCATCGCTTCCCGGTCGCTTTTCCTCCCCCTTTCTTTTCTTTCGTCGCCATGACAGCTTTCCTTGGCCACTGAACAGATCTTCCCAGGTGTTGGAAGTGTTTTGTAGTCGACTATCACGACAAAATGCACCAAAAACAACCACTGTCGACGTGCTCGCAGTGGTAAACATGGAGGACTGTGTCACACTCGTGACGTCACGCGGAACTCCGGCTGCACTTCTGGTTAATCGGCGGATTTGTCTGATTTTTCAGGGCGGGAAATTCAAAATCGCGATTTTCTCCAAGATTCCGGGATTTGTGGAGGGGGTGCCAATGATAAATTATCTTTATAATTGTATGTACTATCACCCAGTGCCGTTCAATGCCGTTCAGTTCAGTTCTACTTTAATGCCCATAATAGCTTGTGGCGAAGCACACATACAGATAACAATGGAAATGTTGTGGAAGAGATGTTAGATGAAATATGGTTAATTTGTCTAAACAGCGGTGAAGGTACCAGGTGGATGTATAGGGGCACATTATCATGTATTGACCTGACTCTGGTATCTGATTCTTTAGTGAGCACCTGTGAATGGACGGTTATGAACAAGACAACTATGGGAAGTGATCACTTCCCAATACTTAGTCTTTAAAACTGAAGTATGTATACAAGAGGGAAGATGTTTTACAAGATGGTGTTTTGACAAGGCAGATTGGGGAAAATTTAGGCAATACTGTGTTCAGTTGTGTCATTTGGTAACATTAGAAGGTGGCATAGAAGAGTGTTCAAGTCAGGTAATCAATCATATTCTGAATGCTGCAATAGCAAGTATACCTAAGAAAACAACTCAGGGTAGGTAGAAGATTGTACCCTGGTGGAATGGGGAATGTAGTATTGCAGTAAAAGAGCAAAACAAGGCATTCAGAGAGCTGAGGAAGAATATGAATAGTGAAAATTTAATAATTATAAAAAGAAAAGGGAAGTAGCTCGAAGGATTATTAAAAATGGGAAAAGGTCAACATGGAGAGAATTTTGTTCCACCCTTCGTAGGAAAACAGAACTAGGTGATGTCTGGGGTATGTTTAAAAAAACAGGGATGGCAATTTTCCGCCGATCCGCGGATTTCCGCCGATTTATTTTCAAATTGATCATTTCTGTGAATCGTCTAAATCCGTTGAGAAAATTTTAGGTGGGGGGGGGGGGGTAAGGTACCTTATTGTTACCGATTTTAGCGAAAATCAACACGATTACATAAGCGCTCGGCGCTTCCCCGGGTCAAGTCTCCCGCGATAACCCGGATGTTTTGTACTCAAGCTACTGCTGTATTGTAAACAGCCCTGCGATTGGATAGTTGCAAACGATTGGACCAATCAAATGGCTCGTTGTATGCTTTGTCAAAAATTCATGGCGGCGTGTTCGTCAGGGATGTGATTTTTCTGCTAATTCGCGGTATTCCGCTTTTTTTTTATCTTCTAGGAAGATAAAGTACGTTAAGTACGTTAGTGGCTTGTGGTCCACGAACGCAGTGAAGGTGCGCCCTTTCAGGCACAACTGGAAGTGGCGTATGGCCAGGTGGAGAGCCATTAACTCTCTGCCGAACACGCTGTATTTACGCTCACTGTCGTGCAAAGACCTGCTAGAAAAGGTGAGCGGCTGCCAAGAACCGGCAACGCATTGCTCCACGACGGCCACTATGCCCATGTCCGAGGCGTCGGTAGCGCTATCCGAGCCACCGGGTCTGGGTGCGCCAGTAGTGCAGCATTTGCCAGAGCTGTTTTAACCTCAGAACGCCTGCTCCCGTTCAGGAGTCCAGTCGACTCTGTCCGCCGGTTTCCGTTTCTTGAGTGCAACGTACAACGGCTGTATGAGCTGGGCTGCGCGGGGGAGGAAACGGTTATAAAAGTTAACCATCGCCAAAAACTCCTGCAGCGCCCTGACATTGATGTTGAGGAGAAAAAAATAGCAAAACAATTTAGATTACTTTTATGATTCCAAACAGTTTGAAATTGACAGTGCACAGTGGACATTGACTCATAACTTTTGAATATTTCTAAGACTTGGCTACATCAGTGATTGTGCAAAATGAACTGCTCAAGACTGAATGGAGATTGAAACTGGTGATCTGAAATGAATGCTGAAATTATAAAAAGTAATGGTATGTTGGAATTTTATTTCTATTATGGAATAGATAAAATTAACTGATTTTGATTTGATCAAGTGTTAAAGCATGTGATGGATATTGCTTGTTGGAATATTTTAGGAATGCTATCTTCTTGGAACATAAGTCAATATTATACAGTAATAAGTGGCATTCAGCTGTTTGTTTTATGTCATTTAAGCACAGTTCTGGTACTTAAAAATCATAAAAACCCAGGAGCTTCGGGGGGCTTCGCCCCCCTTGCCCCCCCACCGGGGATCTGCCCCGGACCCCACTGGGGGACTATGTCCCCCAGACCCCCTGCTAAATTTTCAGATAATTTCCCCAACCCCAAATCACATCCCTGGTTCGTGTTGGAATTCTGAGCTTTCAGTATCATTTTCAGCGGAATTATGAGATTTTTATCGAAGGATCAGGAGTCATCAGTGCTAGAAATAGACAAAAGTGTCAAAAATAAGTTCCGATGGAATTGGCTTGAGAGAAAAGTGACGGTAAAGGTGAAAATTGCCTCAAAGTTCGACGAGGTAACAAACACTCAGACAATTTCTGAAGAAACCAGAAAAGGAGATGAAGTTCAAAGTTCAGAGACTGACACAGCTTGTTGACAAAAGGAAGAAAGTTTCACATTAGAAGTTACTTGGTGACCAGTGTAAATAGTGTAATAAACTCTTATAGAACTGTTAAATATGTTGGACTAAAGACAGTGAGACAACATTGAAGAAAAAGTTAGTTAACTTTTCATTAAATTTAATGATTTATCTAAGTCTAGTATTTCATTTTTTTAAATCATTTTTTTCAGTCTAAATTACTTCTGTTTTACTGAAAACCTCTCAGCTTCAGGGGGGCTGTGCCCCCCCCCCCCCCGTCCCCCCCATAAGTCAATCGACCAAATTAGATTTCAGCTGAAATCAGAATTTCCTGTTGCCATCCCTGAAAAAATGAGTGGGAAAAGGGTCTCAGTTAAAATTCCAGCTTTAGTGGATGGGGACAAGATGGCTGTATCAGACAAAGAAAAGGCAGAAGTCCTAGGTAGAGCATTTGCAACAGTGCATAGGGGAGATCATCTTGGTGAGAGTCATAGACAGCAAAGAGAGCATAAACTCAGAGAAAATGCAAACTTACAAAATGAAGTGAAAGAGGACATGACTGTGTTAGACCTCGAGCTCACAATGTTAGAGTTTAAGAGAGCTTTGCAAGATAGTGGATACACAGCTCCAGGATTTGATCAGTTAAGCTATGCTATGCTGCGGCAGTTGCCTATGCAATCAATGGAACTGGTGCTGAAATTGTTTAACAGGATATGGAAGGAGGGGGTTATCCCAAGTGGGTGGAAAAAGGCTGTAATTTTACCATTTAATAAGCCAGGGAAAGATCCAGCTCATCCAGGCAACTACAGGCCAATAGCATTCACGTCCCACTCAGGGAAATGGATGGAGAAGGTGTTAGTTTACGGACTCTCATATGTATTAGAGCAAAAACGATTAATAAACGACTATCAGAATGGTTTTAGAAGAGGAAGATCCACAGTGGATGCTCTGGTTAGGGTAAGTAATGATCTTGAAAAGACTCGAAATGAAAGAAGTAATGGTTATAGTTTATCTGGATATTGAAAAGGCTTATGACTCATTGTGGAGGGATGGTCTTCTTATGAAATTGAATAAAATGGACATTGGTGGTAGGATGTATAATTGGATAATGGATTTTTTTTTAACACACAGGACAATTAGGGTTAAAGTAGGATCAGAAGTTTCTAATGACTTTGAAATAGAAAATGTTCCTCAGGGGAGTGTGTTAAGCCCTGTTTTATTCAATATAATGATTAATGACATGTTTGAGGATGAAGAGGGATCCATCAAAACAGCACTATATGCAGATAATGGAGCCATATGGACGAGGGGAAGAAATGAGAAATTTGTGTTCAGAAACCTCAGGAAAGCAATGGAGAAAGTGGAAAAGTGGTCATATGGTGACCCATATGACCACTTGTGGTTGGTGGTCCACCAACCACAATGCTCCGCACTGTGTGTCTCTCTCTCTCTCTCTCTCTCTCTCTATATATATATATATATATATATATATACAGTATATATATATACAGTATATATATAGTAATATGTACATATGTATACTAGCTGCTCTTGTTTTTTCTTGCCTTCTGATTGTTGCTCTGAGTGTTGCTATCCCTGTGCTGTTGCAATCCTGGAATTTCCCCATTGTGGGACTAATAAAGGCTTATCTTATCTTATGACTGGGGATTTAAATTTTCAAATGGAGAAATTTTGTGAAGGGCAGTGAAGCCCGGCATGCACTCGGCGCTGTACATGCTCACTTTTTTCATCTACACAGGCCAAACGGTTGATTCATGCGCACAACCATCATTTGTAGTTTCACTCCTGCCCTATAGGTAGCGCCAGTGCGCTGACATGCCAGGATTTTCACCAACGAAGAAACGCGAGAGCAATGCACATCACCAACAATGGCGTTAAACAGTCACCGAGAGGAAGAGAAGCTGCTGTTACTATATTCTGTGGCAGAATTACAAAAAGTAGGTTTATTCTCATCTCCCGCCTTCTCGTTGTCTTCTTTCTCTACTTTGTATGCTGTGTCGATATTGCCACCTCGTGAATGGGATGTTCAGTCTTGCGCATGTGCTGTCAACGCGTTCAGGTCGTGGACAGGTGGTGCAGTCACAAAATTTGGGCAGCAAACGGTCGTCTGCGATCGAGCACTCTGGACACTAGCAAACTGGAGACGATGACATAAATTCCGTCACACGAGGTCTCTGGTTGCACGTACGCGGACAGCAGAGGTGCAGCATGAATCCAGCTTTTACTGATATTCCCTGAGAATGGAGGAGGGAGTAGGCAATACAGTTGAAGTACACTGTGGATCGGAAATTGGCTCAAATCATTTTGACTGACAAGGTTGTAAAAAGTCTGTCATAGTCTATTATTACGTAAAATTAGATAATCCATTTTAGTCCCACAATGGGGAAATTTACAGTTTTGCAGCAGCAAGGGGTAGTAACAGTCAGAGCAATAATAAATAAGATAAAATATGGGGGAAAAAAACCAGTATATACACATTGCAAGAAGTTAAAAAATTGAAACTTGTTTTTGCTCTGAGTGGATTAAACACTGACTGGACTACATAGAAAATAAACAGATAATAGATGCTCAGAGCAGGGAAAAAAACGTGCTTGCTGGACACAGCCTATGCAGCGTTGTAGCTATATATTCCTTGGTGTGGTCTTGGGTGAAATAGCTGGTCTTCAGAACAGAGGCTTACTTTCTTGGACAGGATGCTCCTGACTGTGGTCTTCCCCGGCCAGCATGCTGAATATTTATTCTTTTTTCAGCTGTTCCCTTTCAGGGTCACCACAGCGTATCATCACCCAATATCACAATGATCCACATGTTGATTTGGCAAGGATTTTCATGTCGGATGTCCTTCCTGACACAACCCTCCCCATTTATCCTGTCTGGGTTTTTGCCGGGTACTCCGGTTTCCCCAAACAGTCCAGAAACATGCACGTCAGGTTAATTGGCATCAACAGGGGATAAATTGTCCTTGGGTATGAGGCACTGAATGGTTGTCTGTCTGTGTTGGCCCTGTCCGGGGTGTACCCCGCCTCTTGTCTAAAAGATGCTGGGATATGCTTCAGAGGTGAAATTATTAACAGTGCCTTAAATATGCTCAGCATCATTTAAAAAAAATCTGATGCTAACTGTAGAATTGAATTATATTTAAACTTTGTCTAAATTTTGGTCAAAATTAAACCCTGGTTGTTCATTCAAAACTGCTGTTGACATCAAAGTTTTGTCTGTGTTGTTGCAGTGTGGCCGTGTGCTCACCATGAGCTTTGTGGAGTACTCAGACTGCATTCAGGATGGAGATGTGGCCATTATTTACCTAAACCACAACTCCATCATGCCCGTCAAGGTTCAGCAGGGCCAACATACACAGACACGCTACGGGGTCATCCGACACTCCACAGACTTGATCGGTCAACATTACGGGTCAAAAGTGACCTGCAGCAAAGGCGGGTGGATCTATGTGCTGCACCCCACTGCAGAGCTGTGGACAGTCGCTCTGCCACACCGCACTCAGATCCTCTACACTACAGACATCGCCACCATCACCATGATGCTGGAGCTGAAGCCGGGCTCTATTGTGTGCGAGTCAGGTAAGGTTCATTTAGGTTGTTCCTGTGTGTTTGTGAAGAAAGATGAATCACTCAAATGCACATTCACTTATGCGAGCAATATAACCACAATGACAGTGGAAAAACATGATCAGGTGTTTTGCATCACACTTAAGAATTGATCTTGTATGAAAATTCAGTACAGATTGTGTACACGTTAGGGCTGCAGCAGTTAGTCGTTGTAGTAGATGACGATCATAAAAAATTTGTCAGTGAAGATTTTTATTGTCGACGAATCGTTTAATTGTAGTTTATATGTATGCTGCGGAAATATTGAGTCACTTGTAACTGTTCCAGTGAAGGACAGGAGCGCATCATGGCGACACAGAAGAGAGCAAATCATACAGAAGAGGAGGCCAAAACTTTCCAAACTGTGGGAGCATTTTACTGAAAATAAACAAATGAAGCAAGTTACTTTACTTTTTTTTTTTCCACAATATCTTTATTGAACCTTTTTTTTTTTTTTAACAAACAATCAAACACTAACACTAAAGTACTACACAAAAAAAAAAAAAAATGCACTAAAAACACCAACAACCACCAACAAAATCAAATCTTCAACAATGCTCCTCTGTTTAGTCTAGACAATCCAATACATAAGTATACATATTATGTTCACCAGTTTGGAATTTACAAGGTCCACACACATCATTCACCTTCTTCTTCAAGAGTTATGTTTAAATTTTTTACATAATCAATAAAAGGTCTCCATATATTCTCAAACACAATTTCCTTTGATTTTAGTATATATGTTATTCTTTCTAATGGAAGGTTTGTTAACATCTGTCTTAACCACTGAGTCACATCTGGTCTATGAGTCTTTTTCCATAATAGTGCAATACATTTTTTGGCATTAAGCAAACTGAGGTCTATGAATGTTCTTTCACTTTTATTAAAATTATGCTTTTCTGGGTACAGACCCAACAAAAACAGTTTAGGATTCAATATGATTTGTTTTGAGATTATTTTTTCAATTGTTACCCTCACCTCTTCCCAAAACATTCTTATTAATCTACATTCCCATAAACAATGAAATAGGGTTCCTTTACTTTCCATGCATTTTGTGCATGTATCTGGTATATTTTTGTTATATCTATTTAACTCCTCCGGTGTAACATACATCCGCATTAACCATTTGAAATGTATCAATTTAAGGCGTGCATTTATTGATTTGGTTTGAGCTTCTGTACAAGCCAATTCCCATTGTTCCTCTGAAATTTCAATTTGCAGATCTTCTTTCCAGTAGTTTAATCTTTTCAGTGAATTTTCACTTGAAGATAGTGTCAATGAGTTATAAAACTCTGAAATAATACCCTTTCTTTTACTATCTTTCATCATCATTTTTTCCAAGGATGAATAAATAGGTCGAGTGAGAGCTTTATTTTGATTTGATCGAATAAAGTTTCTAAGTTGAAGATATTTAAAAAAATGTGTTCTATTGAGATTAAATCTGATCCTCAGCTCTTCAAAAGACATTATGTTGTCTGCACATGGCAAATATAAATCCTGAATCTTTTGTATCCCTTTTAAATTCCATACTTTAAATACAGCGTCCGCTCTCCCTGGTTTAAAATATTGATTACCCCATATTGGACTAAATTGTGACAATAACTGTGGTTCTTTTAAATAGTTTTTAGCTTCACACCATATTTTGATCATATGCTTTACAAATGGATTTTTAACTTGTTTTTGTAATTTTTTTGCCGAATCTGAGTATATGAATATGGGAAGAGGTAAAGGTAAATTGTATGATTCCATTTCAGTCCAGTGAGGGAGATCATTTGATGAAAAATAATATGTCATAGACCTCAGTTGTGCCGACCAATAATACAACATAAAATTTGGACATTTCAGACCTCCACGATCAAATGGTAAATATAATAAAGACAAACGTAATCTAGCCCTCCTGTTGTTCCATATAAATTCCACTAACTTTTTTTTTATTCTTGAGAATAGATCTAAAGGTGGTGATAAGGGAATGTATTGAAATAAATAAAGTATTTTAGGTAAAATATTACTTTTAAGTATATTGATTCTCCCGATCATCGACATTGGTAGTGACATCCATCTCTGAGTTAACTCACTGATATCTGACATTAAGGCTTCATAGTTGACACTGGCGACTGATTCTAGCTTAGGCATAATTTGGATTCCTAAATATTTAAACTGATTTACAACATTGAATTGATTTACCTCAGGGGCTGGGTAATTTCTCTGGGTCTCATTTAGCATTAATATTGAAGATTTAGTTTTATTTATTTTATATCCTGATATTTCCCCAAAATTCTTTATTAAATTCAACAAGGTTGGAATTGATTTTTTTAGATTCGACATAAACAAAATTATATCATCGGCGTACAGGGAGATTTTATGTTCTGTTGGTCCAACTTTAATTCCATATATTTGTGAATGTAAACGTATCGCTATCGCTAAAGGTTCAATTGCCATAGTAAACAGTAAAGGTGAAAGTGGACAGCCTTGTCGACATCCTCTATTGATTTTTATTGGTTTTGAAATATTGTTATTTGTTAGGATTTCTGCTGTAGCATTATTGTATATTATTTGAACCCATTTTATGAAATTATTTCCAAGTCCAAACCTTTGTAGGACTTCAAAAAGAAAGGGCCATTCAACTCTATCAAAGGCCTTTTCGGCGTCCAATGATAGGAGAGCTGTATCCGGTGCTTCTTTATTAAAATAAATAATATTAAATAGTCTTCTTACATTATGGAAGCCTTGTCTACCCTTTATAAAGCCATTCTGATCTCGATTAATAATATTTGGTAAAATTTCTTGTATTCGTCTTGCTAAAATTTTACAGATTATCTTAAGGTCGGCGTTTAATAGGCTTATTGGTCTCATATTTTCACATTTATTAGAGGGCTTACCTGGTTTTGGCAGCAGTATAATTAAGGCATTATTTATGTATGATGGTAAATTATTATTTTGAAATGCTTCTAAAACCATTTCCAAAAAAGGTTTTATTAATTTATTCTTAAATTTTTTATAAAGGTCAACTGGAAGACCATCTGGTCCTGCACTTTTTCCTGATTTCATATTATCAATGGCTAGCCCAACTTCTTCTTGACTAATTTTAGACTCCAATATCTCCCTGTTTTCATTTGGAATACACGGTATAGATAGTTCGTTCAAAAACCCATTTAGTTTTGTTAAATCAGGTTCATTTTTGGTATCATATAATTTTTCATAGTAATCTCTAAAGGCTCTATTAATTTCTAAAGGATCTATAACTACCTGTCCGTTACTTATAATACTGGTAATTGGTGTTTTAATTTCCAATTGTTTAATCTGCCATGCTAATAATTTTCCTGATTTTTCACCTTGTTCATAAAAAGATTGTTTCAATCTTAGAAGACTCGAGGCAGCTCTATTCGCTGATTTTTTGTCGTATTCAGCTCTCAAAATCAGTAATTCATTCTCCAACCTTGGGTCACTTCCTGCATACACTTTTTCCTGAAGATTTTTTATTTTATGTTCCAATTTAGCTCTCTCCTCTCGAGTCTTCTTAGATTTTGATCCTGTATAACTAATAATATGTCCCCTAATAAAAGCTTTGAAAGCCTCCCACTTTACACATGCTGATGTTTGTGTAGTATTGATGTCAAAGAACTCGTCTATCTGTTTTTCTATATACTTGACAAATTCCTCATCCTGAAGCCATTTATGCTGAAATTGCCATCTACCTGATTCCTTTGTCAATTTTTTATCTACATATATTAGACAACAGGGTGCATGATCAGAGATCACGATGTTATCATAAAAGCAGTTTTGAATCTTGGACCTTAATTCTGTGGAAATCAAAAAATAATCAATACGTGAGAATGTCTTGTAGGTACTGGAATAACAAGAATAGGCTTTAACTTGTGGTTTCATTTCTCTCCATATATCTAACAATCTCAATTCTTTCATAAAATGATTAATAGTCATCCTACATCCAATGTGCGTACAATCCAGTCCTGTTGATCTATCCACACCTGGATTCAATGTACAATTAAAATCCTCTGCTATTATATGTTGCCCTGTAAGTGATGATAAGATGAGAAATAAATTAGCAAAGAACTTCTGATCATCTATATTGGGACCATATAAGTTCACAAGATTTATATTTTCTAATAGCAAAGAACCTTGAATGATTACATATCTTCCAAATTTGTCTCCAATTACATTTTTCACTTGAAAAGGAACTGATTTATGTATGAGAGTCATAACTCCCCTGGCTCGGGATGAAAATGAAGAGGTGAATACACTTCCCTGCCATCTACTCCTAATTCTTTTAACATCCTCCTCTATCAGATGAGTTTCTTGTAAAAACACAATTCTTGAACCCATGTCCTTTATTTTATTCATAACTTGTTTAAGTTTTTTTAAATTTTGTAGACCTCTGCAATTCCATGAAGTTAAATTAAGATTAACACTTTGGTCCATGATCAATAGAGAGTTTGGGATTACCTTGCAGTGTAAACATGCTCATACAGAGAAGCAAAAACATGAGTGGTTGAACATTCATCCTACAAACTACCCACAAACAAATTTCCCCTTCCCATACTTGTGGCAAACCCCCCAAAATCAAAAGAAAAATTCTGTCTCCCGATATAGCCATCGACCGTTCCACACCCACGGGGAACAGCCTAAGCCACTCCTTCTTCATCCTCCCAATCACCCTAACTCTACTGCTTTTAATGACGTAACATTAACTCTCCTCTGTAGTTTTCCAACTTAACTCCAAAATTTTTAACAACTTTGTACATCATAGTTTTTTTTTTGTTTGTTTTGTTTTTGTTTTGTTTTTTTAATATATAATACAATCTATATTTTGTAAACTTACTATTTACTTCAAGTCAGTCAGATGCCTGTGCAAATGCTTAATTATTCTACCTTATATTTTGTTCATGCTTAGCTCCCACCAGTCTCTTCTTCTTCTTTGATCTTCTTGATGAACTCCTGCGCCTCCTCTGGGGTCTTGAAGATGTGGGTTCTGCCCTCATACGTGGTCAGCAGTCTCGCAGGATAGATTACACCATGACGAATCCCAAGGTTGCGCAGCTCCTTACGTACGGGATCAAACTGCTTCCTCAATTGCTGGATTCCTGTGGCCAAATCTGGGTAGAACCGCACCTGCTGGTCCTGGTGTTTAATCTCTCCTTTAGCACGTGCAGCGTTGAAGATCTTCATCCTGTCTCTGTTGCTAAGAAACTTCATAATTAAGGTCCTCGGCGGTCCCTTATCTCTCCGTGGGCCAATACGATGTGCTTTTTCCAGAACCACTGCTGATTGCAACTCCTCGCTGCCCAGCACCTCCGGAATCCACTTTTCCAGAAAGGAACATACGTCCCGACCTTCTGATTCCTCTGGAAGACCCACCAGCCTCAAATTATTCTGTCTCGACCGAGATTCCAAATCCAAAATATTATCTTCCAGAGATTTATTTTTTTTTTCCAAAGTGCGCACCTTTAATTGAAGACGGGTGACGTCATCTTCAGCACTAGCGAGACGGAGCTCCATCTGCGCCGTTCGTTCTACACAGTCACCCAATTCCTTTCTTATTCCTTCCAACGCTGTCATAATCCCATCAAATCTAGAGGAAAAGTCCGCTCTCATTGAACTCATGGCTGCCATCAGCGCATCTGCGCCATTCCCCGCAGAAATCGCAGCGTTGCCAGCCTCCTCCGCCATATATGGAGTTTTGTTTGCTGCGTCACAGACCTGAAAGTCCGTTAATTTGGACTGTTTCGGCGGCTCGCTTTTTCCTTTTCCTGGTTTTCCAGCCTTAGGCTTCGCCGACATATCCTCGCCCAAATGCTGGGATACGTTCTGTCCCAAATGAGAGAGTTATTTGCCGATTTTTTTTTTTCCAGGAGCAGAGCAGAGCGAGACACGTCCGTCCTACGTGGCAGCCATAACCGGAAGCAAGTTACTTTACTTTTACTATAAAGCAGAGTTGTCATTATCACATCAGCACTACAGTGACGAATCCGTCTGCCTCCCTTCTATCTCCGCTCTGTCTCCCGGCTCGGCTGCCTGTCTGCTGGCCTCTGCTGTGTTCCACCCCGGGGATGAAAGATTGTAGTCGCTTCTAAATACCGCACCAGTAAGATTAGCAGGTTTTAATGTGGAAAGGTAACTCTTGGGGGTGGGCAGTATGGCCTAAAAATTATATCGCAATATTTCTGTGAATTTTCACGATAACGATATTCTTCACAATATCACAGTATACAGTTTTTTCTTTTAAATTTATAAAGGACAGTTTCACAGGCCAGCGTTAATTATGTTGAACATATTAAGTAAGAACAAAACAAAAACTCTTATTTCTCCAGTTTATAAAGAGCAGTTAAGAATGCATTTAAAACTTTTTTAAATTCTGTATCAAATATTACCAGAAAATATAAACCACCACATCTTAAGCGCACTGACGGGTTAATTCCCTTCCACAGCATGTGGGACGCCATGTGGTGTATAGGGTCTGCGCCTATCTTGGTTTCTTTGACCCTTAGGGCAAACACCTACTGTAAGTAGTGAAAGCTACTGTGGGAGGTCAGTCCTCTGGTAGTTCTGTGCGCTAACGCACCGAGCACTGAGGGGTGAACTGGGACAAAAATTTGTGCCGGGAATTTGACTTCATCCAAGGCCACCCTGTTGTTGGAAACCAGAAACCACCAGAGTTTTGGTAGGCCAACATGTTAAAATACAGATATCAAACTAGTTGGCGCCCAAGCCACTGACAAAGTGGGAGAGAGCCCTATTGTAATTGTTAGAATTTTTTTTTCTTCTTCTCCATTTAAGATCCCATTTTTGGGGTAGTAAACGTGCATGAAAACTCAACCATTTTTTGCTGGGACCTCAAGACTGGCGAAAAATTGAATATTTTGGAGGAAATATGAATGACCCCACAAAAATGGGTCTACAGCACCACCTAACTTGTGAAGTCAATGGGGAGTGGCACATACTTACTTTTGCGTAGAAAGATGAAAATCGGTTGAGATGTTTATCATGTCAAGACATGCAAAAAACTCCATAGAAGTGATGGTCTACACCCAACAGGAGGTCTGCCATTTTGCCAGGAAGTGGCGGTGACCAAATTTCCACCTCGCACATTTGATTGAACTCGTCTGAGGGTTTTAGTCCGATTGAGCCCATTTGTGGTGACAATCATCTATACCCATGTGGCATTAAAAGTTATTGAAAACTTTTCTTAAAGCTCAGCGGTTTGGCCATAGGGGCGTGACAAAGTTTATGTCTCGCCATGATCATGTTATGACCATTCTGACGGCAATAACTCTGGTATGCATTGTCAGATTTCAACCAAATTCAATATTATGGACATCAGTCCAATTCCAAACAGTTCTATAGAACAATATTCAAAGAAATCTACAGCACCACCGACTGGTTAAAGGAAGAATTGCTGAAAACTGTTTTATTTATTACTCACGCACCACTTGCCAAAATGATGTGAAATTTTCTGAGCTTCATCAGACCACAGGGATGATCATAACTGCACATCAACTTTAGCATGACGTCACGCTTGTTACCATGGACACGCCCTCCTCGCCATTCAATCCGTGATCTTGTGGGGAGGGTTGGGAAGGTCCTGGAGTCATGAAATTTGGAGCATAGGTAGAGGTGACTGTCATCTGTAGTCCTATATTGGTCAGTAACACATAACTGATAGGGAAGTGTTGCCATGGTGAAGGTTGACTCCTCACCATGGAACCTCAAAAAGTTGCAACTTGGACAAACTTCATCCAGTTTTCACCAAATTTTCTACGATGGATATTAGTCCGACCTCGTACGCGCCTACATAAAAATGGTTGACAAGCTGGGACTTCCGGGAAGATGGCGGAGAGACATAACACTTAAACAAAGAGCTCTCCCTAGCCGAATTAAAAATCATCGGTAAATGGCCAACTCGACATAAACGAATCAATAAACCAAGGGATGAAAACACGAAGGAACCGGGCACAAGGACAAAAACAGGGTAAAATTGAAGAATTCCTCTCCAACAACGCAGGAAAAACCGCTGTACGCAAAGCCCAAAAAAACGAGATGTCCACAGCAGAGAAAATGGAGGACGCCAGACTCGACAACATGAACGCTGGCATCGCCAGTTTGGGTGAAGAGTTGAGAGAATTCAAGCGACAGCTACAACAGGATTTAGCGGCTCTTAAGGAGGAACTGAAAAAAGAAATTAAGGAGGAAATCATGGACCTCCGAAGAGAAATGGAGCGTAAATTAACGGAAAACATGGAGGAGCTGCGCTCCCAGCGGGCGTGTATGACAGAAGCGCAGACCCGAATTTCGGAACTAGAAGATTGGAAAAGCGAGGCAAACGAACAACTACAGACCCTGACGACGCAAACGCAGAGGATGCAGGAGAAAATAAACGACTTGGAGAGCAGATCCCGACGAAGCAATATGCGCATCTTTGGAATTCCGGAGGGCATTGAAGGCAACTCGATGACAAAATTCATGGATCAGTTCTTAAAAAAAGAACTGGAAATACCCGGAGAAACGGATCTGCAGATTCAACGGGCGCACAGAACACCGGCACAGAACCCGAAAACAAACTCTCCACCCAGGTCAGTTGTGGTAAACTTTGTGAAATATGACATAAAGGAAAGAATCCTGACGCAAGCATGGAAAAAAAAGATACGAATCGGCGACAAACAGGTATTTTTTGACCATGACTACCCGACAGAAATCGTGCAGCAGCGGAAGAAATATGCCAATATTAAAAAAACGCTGAAAGAGAAAAAAATTAGATTCCAAACGCCGCTAACGAAAATGAGGATTCATTGGGAGGAAGGCACAAGAACCTACAACACGGCCGAAGAGGCAGCGCGGGATATGATGGAGCGGGGCCTTGAGGTGAGCGTGCCGAAGGAGACGGCTGGAGCAGCGGCGGCCCTGAACGCACCACGACAGACGGAGTGGAGACGAGTGAACGGCGGAAGAAGGGGGAGAGACGTGGAGCAGCGGGCCCAGGACAAGCTACAAGGCTTTCAACTGAAAGCCTAGATCAGGGGTGTCCAACCATGTGCCATGGAGAGCCAAGACCCTGCAGGTTTTACCTCCAACCAGTGTCTTCAACAGCAGATTTCAGTGAACTTCTTCCCACTGATTGCTGATAAGTGAAAACACCTGCTGAAGAGACTGGGTAGAAGAGAAAACCTGCAGGGTCTTGGCTCTCCATGGCACATGGTTGGACACCCCTGGCCTAGATCATAACAAAGATTAAGAAAGGCACAGAAGAAATGAAGGCCAAGAAGACAAGGTAAAAGAGAAACAGACGGCTAGGAGAGGTTTAAGTGATATTTGTTGGACATTTCTAGACTTATGACTATTACTTTGATAGTAAATACAGGTCTAGGGAGGGCCCTTCACTCTGTGAAGACAAACCCCCCACCCACCAACAGGGACCAGTGGGCAGAAGAAAGGCCCAAAGTACGGAGGTCGAGTTTTTTTAATGTGTTTTTATATAAATATGTGTTATTTTTGTTGTTAAAGGGGCTAGGAGCACAAGTTAAAAAAATGGAAAAACATGAATATGGGTAAAAATCTTAAGATAATGACACTAAACGTGAATGGTCTGAACTCACCTGTTAAAAGGGAAAGAATAATAAGAAAATTCAAGAAGGAAAAAGCTGAAATTATATTTATGCAAGAGACACATTTGAGCAAGGCAGAACATGTGAAACTAAAGAGATTTGGCTATAAGAACTCCTACTACAGTTCATTTAAGGGAGGAGCAAAAAGGGGGGTTATGATACTAATCTCAAACAAAATACAATTTGAAAGTGAACAGGAAATCCAGGATAAAGAAGGCAGATATGTAATAATAAAGGGAAGAATAGATGGTATGCAGATCACATTAGTGAACATCTATGCCCCACCAGAAAGTGACAAGGGTTTTTTTCAACATCTGTTTGATCTCATAGCAACACACAGTGAAGGAGTCCTAATTTGTGGAGGAGACTTAAATGCTGTCATGGATCATGAAGTTGACACAACAAGTGTTAAGAAGACAAAAAAACATGTAACAAAGTTCATAAGAACCTCACTGGCAGAAATGGGTATGGTAGACATATGGAGGGACCTACACCCACTCGAAAAAGACTATACACATTATTCAGCAGCCCATAAAGTACACTCTAGAATAGATTACTTCCTTATGAATGAAGGTGACAGACACAGGGTGAGAAATTGTTGGATTGGAGGGGCAGAAATATCAGATCATAATCCTATATACATGGAAATATATTTAAACAATAGAAAACGACAAACAACATGGAAACTTAACGTAGGACTGTTAAATGATGAGAAAATGAAAGAAAGAATAAAAATAAACATAAACGAATATATCCAAGAGAATGACAATGAAGAAGTGGACCCAACAATACTATGGGACGCACTAAAAGCCGTGTTAAGGGGTAAATTAATTGTTGAAACAGGAAAAGCAAATAAGACTAAACTGGAAGCGTATGAACAAAGATGTGAGAGACTAAGGGAATTAGAACGTAAACATCAAAGCACAAATGATCCAAAAATATATCAAGAAATTAAAGAAGAAAAAACAAAGATAAAAGAAACACAAATGGATGAAATTGAAAGGAAAAATAGATATCTAAAGCAAAAATATTATGAAACGGGACCAAAAGCCACAAAACTGCTGGCAAAACGGTTAAGAAAACAACAAACAATGAATAATGTATACAAGATTAAAGACCCCACCACAAATAAAACCACAGTTAACCCAGAAAACATCGAAGAAATTTTCCATAATTTCTACCAAGAACTATACTCGCAACCTGAAGAAACAAATACTAAAGATATCAAAAAATTTCTAGACACATTGGACTTGCCATCAATAGGAAATCAACAAAATGAAAAACTAACAGCAGAAATAACAACACAAGAGATCAGAGATGTGATTAAGTCACTTAAAAATGGTAAATCACCAGGTAGTGATGGATACCCATCTGAGTTTTATAAACTGTTTATAGAAGAACTCTTGCCACAACTCCTAAAGTCATTTAATTGGACGCTGAACAACAACAAAATACCTCCAACATGGAACGAAGCAATCATTTCAGTTATTTTAAAACCAGGGAAAGATAAAGAACAATGCGGAAACTATAGACCAATCTCTTTATTAAATGTAGATTATAAAATATACACAACAATTATATGTAAACGAATAAAGACATTCTTGACGGAATTGATAGAAGATGATCAAACTGGATTCATAGAGGGACGCCAAACACATGACAATATCAGGAGAACAATACATATAATTAACCAAATACATAAAGAAAAGAAAAGCGCAGTAATAATGAGTTTAGACGCAGAAAAAGCATTTGACAGGGTTAACTGGAAATTCCTATATAGTGTACTGGAGCGCTTTGGATTTAACGAAAAATCAGTACAATGCATAAGGACGCTATATCAAGAACCTGTGGCAAGAATCAAGATAAACGGTAGCTTAACAGACAAAGTAAATATACAAAGATCAACTAGGCAGGGATGCTGCTTATCGCCCACCTTGTTTGCTCTGTTCATAGAACCATTGGCTCAAGCAATACGACAAAATAAGAAATTAAAAGGTGTAACAATAAAGGGGGCGGAACACAAGATTGGGCTATTTGCAGACGATATTATAGTTTATCTTGAACAACCAGATAAATCAATAATGGAAATGATGAACTTGATAGAAAATTTTGGAAAATTATCAGGATACAAGATAAACATAACAAAAACACAAATACTGACATTCCACTATAACCCTCTAAACCAGATAACTGATAAGATCAAACTAAACTGGAAGCAAAAAGAAATAAAATACCTTGGAGTGAACATACCTAAAGACCTAAGCAAAATATATAAAGCAAACTATGATAGGTTGGAACAAGAAATAAAAAAAGATATTGATAGATGGTCAATCTTAAATATGGATCTGAATTCAAAAATTGAGACAGTCAAAATCAGCATACAACCTAGATTACTTTACCTCTTCCAGGCTATACCAACAGAGATTCCAGATGCCCAATTCTCAAAGTGGGACAGGATGATATCGAGATTTGTTTGGGGAGGTAAAAAACCAAGAGTGAAATATAAAACCCTCCAATTACCAAAAGAGAAAGGAGGCATGGGCCTACCGAGTCTAAAGGAATATTACTACTCAGCACAAATAAGATATATCATATGTTGGTGCGACGAGGGATATGAGGCAAAATGGAAAGAAATGGAAAAGGAAATTGAGGGACTCCCAGTACAAAGCATAATAGGGGATAAAGATGCATATAAGCAAATCAAACAAATAGACCCAATCACTAAATTTACTTTAGAACTGTGGTATAAAATAGTACAAAAATATAATATAAGGGAAGACATAAAACTATTGAAATGGGTAGCATTTGACAGTCAGTTTGAACCGGCAAAACAAGATAGGGGATACAAAAATCTGGTGAACAAGGGAATCACAGCATGGGGCAATATCGGAAAAAAAGATCTCGGGAGCTTTGTAAATATCAGGAGAAAATTTAAATTAGAAAGATCGGAATTTTTCAGATATCTGCAGATGAGAGATTACTATATGAAGAAGATTAGGCATAACCTCCAAACAGATGTGAACGAGATTATACAACTTATTTTAAGCTCATATGCAGGAAATAAAATAAGAATTATTTCAAAACTATATCAGAAACTTATGACAAACAATCATACAAGTAACTATATAAAGGAGAAATGGGAGAAAGAGCTCAATTTAAACATAACAGAAGAAAGCTGGCAGGAAATATGGAAAACACAACACACATCAACAAATTCAAGGGCATGGAGGGAATTTGGATGGAAAAACCTGATTCGCTTTTTCATTACACCACAGATTCAAGGAAAATATACAAATACCCAATCTTTATGCTGGAGGGGATGTGGGGCTCAAAATGCAGACCACTCACATATGTTTTGGAAATGCTACAAAATATCATCATTTTGGAAATCTATGCATGTGACAATACAGAGGATATTAGGATATAATATACCAATGAACTGTAACCTGATGTACTTATGTGATCTTAAAAAAGACAGTGTTATACAGGCTGAGGACAGATATCTAGTTAAAATCTTGTTGATTGCATGTAAAAAAACTATCACAAAAAAATGGCGATCAGAAGTTCTTCCTGACCAAGAACAATGGACTGACATTGTTGAGGACATACGTATGATGGAAAAACTAACATATCGACGAAGAATGCAAGAAGGAATATGGGAGAAAAAATGGCGGAAATGGACACACTACAAAGTGCAACAACGAGGCAGAAATTGAAAGAATAACCAAAGACACTGAAAAAACCAGAAGAATTAAGAGATGGAAACTAAAAACTTGATGCTCCAACATTTGTCCCCCCCCCCTTTTATTTTTTATTTTTTTTTATTTTTTATTTTTATTTTGTTTATTTTTTTTTTATTTTTCCCTACCCTAACCCCTTTGTTTTTTAAATGTAGAATGTGATCTGAATGCATTATATATGATGAAAAATGAATAAAAATCTAAGTTACAAAAAAAAAAAATGGTTGACAAAACTTACAGCACCACCTACTGCTCATGGGAAATACTGTGCCACTCACATTTGAACGAACTCCTCCTGGGGACCTGCTCCCATTGAACTCATTTTCACATGGCGGCATCTATAGGCATTGGCCATACAAAGTTGTCAAATGTGAGTCGCAGTCTCAAAAGGCATGGCCACGACACCATGGCGAAGTTTGTCTCCTCTGCTGACAACATCAAACAGCTGTAACTCAAGCAAAACTTGTCCAATGTCCACCAAAGTTTCCATGATCGAAAATAGTCCAGCCCCGGACGAGTCTACATAAAAATACCTGACAACAGATATAGCGCCACCTAGTTGTTAAAGGAAGAATTGCTGAAAACTGTTTTATTTATTAGTCACGTGCCACTTTCCAGAATGACTTGAAATTTTCTGAGGCTTATCAAACAACATAGTTAATCATAACTGCACATCATCTTTAGCATTTCGTCACTGCTGTTACCATGGACACGCCCTCCTCGCCATTCAATCCGTGATATTGTTGGGAACACCCTGGAGTCATGAAATCTGAAACATGGGTTCAGGTGACTGTCATATGTAATCGTATTTATTCACCAAATTTTCTACGATAGATTGTAGTCTGACCCCGCACACTCCTACATAAAAACTTATAGCACCACTTACTGCTCACAGGAAGTAGTGCGCCAAACGGTTTTCTTTATTATTCACGCAGCGCATGCTGTGACAATGGGAAATTTTCCGTGTCGGCTGGGTCCGACGGGCGCCAGATTCCGCGGGGGGTGGGGGGTGGGCGAGGGCCTGCTTACAGCTGCTTGCAGCTTTAATTGTAAATGTTTCAGATCATCAAACAAATTTAAATATTAGACAAAGATAACACAAGTAAACACAAAATGCAGTTTTTAAATGAAGGTGTTCATTATTAATGGAAAAAAATCCAAACTTACATAGCCCTGTGTGGAAAAAGTGTTTGCCCCCTAATCCTAATAACTGGTTGGGCCACCCTTAGCAGCAACAACTGCAATCAAGTGTTTGCGGTAACTCGCAATGAGTCTTTTACAGCGCTGTGGAGGAATTTTGGCCCACTCATCTTTGCAGAATTGTTGTAATTCAGCCACATTGGAGGGTTTTCGAGCATGAACCGCCTTTTTAAGGTCATGCCACAGCATCTCAATCGGATTCAGGTCAGGACTTTGACTAGGCTACTTCAAAGTCTTCTTTTTTTTTTTTAAATTTATTTATTTATTTTTTTTAAAGCCATTCAGAGGTGGACTTGCTGGTGTGTTTTGGATTATTGTCCTGTTGCAGAACCCAAGTGCACTTCAAGTTGGGGTCACGAGCAGATTGCCAGGCATTGTCCTTCAGGATTTTTTGGTTGACAGCAGAATTCATGGTTCCATTTACCACAGCAAGTCTTCCAGGTCCTGAAGCAGCAAAACAGCCCCAGACCATCACACTGCCACCACCATATTTTACTGTTGGTATGATGTTCCTTTTCTGAAATGCTGTTATGTTCTTTTTGCTCAGCAGTGGTTTTGGTCTTGGAACTCTGCCATGCAAGCCAGTTTTGCCCAGTCTTTCTTATGGTGGAGTCATGAACACTGACCTTAACTGAGGCAAGTGAGGCCTGCAGTTCTTTGGATGTTGTTGTGGGGTCTTTTGTGACCTCTTGGATGAGTCGTGGCTGCACTGTTGGGGTAATTTTGGTCGGGCGGCCACTCCTGGAAAGGTTCACCACTATTCCATGCTTTCGCCATTTGTGGATAATGGCTCTCACTGTGGTTCGGTGGAGTCCCAAAGCTTTGGAAATGGCTTAGTGGCCATTAGAGTGGCCTAGTCAAAGTTCTGACCTGAATCCGATTGAGATGCTGTGGCATGACCTTAAAAAGGCGGTTCATGCTTGAAAACCCTCCAATGTGGCTGAATTGCAACAATTCTGCAAAGATGAGTGGATCAAAATTCCTCCACAGCGCTGTAAAAGACTCATTGCCAGTTTTCGCAAATGCTTGATTGCAGTTGTTGCTGCTAAGGGTGGCCCAACCAGTTGTTAGGTTTAGGGGGCAATCACTTCTTCACACAGGGCCATGTGGGTTTGGATTTTTTTGTCCCTTAATAATAAACACCTTCATTTAAAAACTGCATTTTGTGTTTACTTGTGTTATCTTTGTCTAATATTTGAATTTTTTTTGATGGTCTGAAGCATTTAAGTGTGACAAACACATAAAAAAAAATGAGAAATCAGGAAGGGGCAAACACTTACACACCACTGTAGGCTGTGTTTGAAAGTGGAATACAAAGAGGTGTAGGCTGTGTGTTGGCAATCACACATTGCCTGTGTGATTGACTGTGACAAATACGTATTAAAGGGACTAAATGGCACTAAGATTTATTTGACTGTGAATATTAATTACAGAATACGTAATTATTGAAAATGAATGGGACATCCAATATTGGCGACTGTTTTAGATCCCTTGTTTGTTTGTCAGATCACTTATTTGTGTGATCTTTCATCACTTATATTCATAATAATGTATCTTGCACTTTGGGGAATGGGAGTTGTTCAATTACCATTATAATTATTTTAGTTTATATCACTGTTCAGTGATGGAGTTAAGTGTAATATTGAATTTCTTCTGTGTATCATCAATAAACTCATGCAGTACTATAACAGGACATGTTTACAAATATTTGAGACCCATTTTAGTGCATCAGTTTATATTTTAGCAATATTCTATTATTAAAAGGTTTTTTAAAACTGTAATCAACCGAATTGACTACAAAACACCCAACATCAATAAAGTACATTGATCTATTATTATATGTTACACAGACAAGAATGTAGCCAAGCTCACTCTGGTGCAACACATTTAATAGAGAAATTTTTTCAAAGATCTGTAAAAAAAATAAAACATCCAATTAACTAACTAACTAACTAACTAACTAACTAACTAACTAACTAACCTGCACTTATATAGCGCTTTTCTAGTCACAAAGACCACTCAAAGCGCTTTCATTAATACTAACCCTCTATTCTAAGGGCCTATAGGAAACAGATATCTAGGGACAATTTAGAACAGCCAATTAACCTAACATGCATGTTTTTGGCATGTGGGAGGAAACCGGAGAAATCCCGGAGTAAACCCACACAACACGGGGAGAACATGCAAACTCCACACAGATCACTGTTGGTCGGGGGCTGGGATCGAACCCACGATCCCACGATCCCCACAATCCCCCGGCCAAGGGTAAACTGTGCTGCCGCAGTGCTAACCACTGCGCCACCGTGCAGCCGTGGAGCACGGCTCCACGGCTGTGCTCCATTAACAGGAGCACTCTGATTCAGACTGCTCAGTTCATCTGGACCGGTAACGTTTAACAGCTGAGCCTGGTGTTACGTTTGTAGCAGTTATTGACTCCTCTTTCTAGACACTAAAATAACTACATAAGCTGATCACAGAAAGGAAAATGTATTACAATCTTGTTCAAACTAACTTTATATCCCCTTTCCCTCTATATATAATGCAAGAAGATAACCACATTTCTTACCCTCACCAGCCTACTGAGAATTATGTGCCAGCGAACAACAGTTGCTAGAAACAATCATGTTTTAACAAGTTTTAAACAAAATGCATTATAAATAAACAAATCTTAGCTAAATTATAAATAAAATACTAAAGGAACCTACCTTATTGACGTTTTGCAAGTGACGTCCCGCGTCACGTGATTTTTGTTGATACCGCCATATTGGACGGCAACTCGGGCGCTGTGTGAGTGCGTTTTAGCATGGCGTCCGCTCAGTCAGATGTGGCGGCTTTGTCCGATGTTGCGCAACTACTAGATAAGTAGGCAAGTGGGTGGCGCGTTTTGGAGTCCCGTCGGACATTGCGTCCGACAGGGGCCCTCAATTTGTTTCCGAACTCTGGTCCGCAGCCTGGGTGTTACAATTCACCGCACAACTGCGTACAACCCACAGGCCAATGGTTTATGCGAGCGTTTTCATAGATCACTGAAAGCAGCGCTCAGGGCTTCACTGACGGATGCAAATTGGGTGGACAGGTTGCCGTGGGTTTTATTGGGGTTGCGCTCCGCGCCGAAAGAGGATCTAGAAGCTTCCCCGGCAGAGCTCGTTTTTACGCAACCACTACTAGGGATGAGAATCTTCCTCGGATCCGAGGAATTCCTCGGATTTGATCATGTCTAGGGTCATTCTCGTGAATCGTCTAAATTCGAGGAGAAAATTTTAGGGGGGGGTGGGGTCTGGCGGCGAGTCGTATTTTCGATCGGCTGTGAAAATCCACCACGCAGAACGCGCTACCCAGCGAGATCAGTAATGTAATGTAACAAGGCCACTGATAGGCTGATACTTATTGAAGCAACCAATCGGCGATTTGGTTAGATTTCTTTTGTCATATCCGGATAACACGCGGAGCGAAATGCAAGTGGTGGACAGTTCAATCAGTTCAAGCAACCGAGTTTTCCCGATTTCGTCAAAATGGTGAGCCTAAGACTCACGAAAGGGAACAAAGCAAGAATTTTAGAAATCGACAAAGGGATAAAGAACAAGTTTCGTTGGGAATGGCTTGAAAAAACTGTGCCAATGACTGTAAAGATCGGTAAAAATACTGAAGTTGTGGTTGAAAAAATGGCCGACTTCATAGCAAAATGCGAAGTACCAGGGAAAGCCCAGTGTGTTTATTGCAATGATTTCTTGAGTTATGGAGCTCGTGGTTATGTTGCCTTTGTTGAGCACTGTTCAAAACAGAAACATCTCAAAATTGTGGCTACAAGGAGATCGAACTACTCACTCGGTGCTGCGTTCAAAACGATCGATGGACACGGTTAAACTCAGATGCCAGTCAGTCAAAGTTCATCACAGCCGGCCCCGATTACAGTAATTAGTGATCGGAAGACATATTCCGGGGTAAGATTTTTTTTTTCTTGTTTAAGTAATGTACTTGAGAATTTTCGCGTAATGAATTTGTTATGAAATAGCATGTGTAAGTTGTGATGGCATGCCTGTTTTGAAGTACCGGTAACAGGAAAGTTCGCCTGGGTGGTTTTTTTTAGATACAGATGCTTGCAAATAACCTACAGCTGTCAGATACTGGCTGGAAAACACAACAGAAATGTAGAACCAAGTGTTTTCAAGCTCAGGTCAGAATTTTGTAAAAATACCACAAAAAATGAATATATTACACAGCTTTTTTCTGAGGTTGTAACAAGGCTGTGTCTGTACTGGAAGACCGGAAATGCAGCCTTTTTTTTTTTCTTTTTTTTTTTTTTTTCTTCAGTGCGCACTGAGATGCAGAGACGTGACCGCCCGCTGAATTCACAAGAATTCAAGGGCTTAAAATATACTGATATGCAACTTTTTTGTATTCCTAGTAACACTAACAAATGCACACATTAATAAATCAAAATGTTTGCAGAATGTCAGTATATTTTAATAAATGAGTGATGGACTTGGTGATGGAATTTTGTTAATATTTATAATTTATTTTACTTGGTTAAATTATTTTGTCTGTTCTAAAACTATGTAAATGTAATTCTGTGTCAGTTCTAAACATATTAGATAGTAGTAAAATATAATTTAGTATTATTACATCAACATACTATTCAGATATCATAAATTTAATACATATGTACTGTGTTTCACTTTATTTTGTGGTTGAAAAAATGGCTGACTTCATAGCAAAATGCAAAGTACCAGGGAAAGCCCAGTGTGTTTATTGCAACAATTTCTTGAGTTATGGATCTCATGGTTGTGTTGCCTTAGTTGAACACTGTTCAAAACAGAAACATCTCAAAATTGTGCCTACAAGAGATCGAACTACTTGCTCGATGCTGCATCCAAAACGATCGATGGACACGGTCAAATTAAGTGCCTACAGGCATGAAAAGGAAGAAAAAAGGAAAGAGAAGGAAATGAAACAGAAAGAACTCGATCTTCAACATGATTCTGTGGCAAGCAAGGCAGCCATGAAAAAGAAGAGAGAAGCTGCAGCTAAACAGGCACTGCTTGCCCACAGAAAATCAGAGAAGAGGAAGGTTACAGAACGGCTCCAGGCTTTGGTAGCCAAGAAGAAAAAATTGCACAATTAGATGTGAAGAATACGTTGACTTGTACATAAGTCCCGGTTTACTCCGGGATTTCTCCGGTTTCCTCCCGCACACCAAAAACATGTAGGTTTAGGGCGCTCGCGCACGCAGCGACCAGCAGCCGGTGGCTTGTCACCAGACTGCAAACCAAGTCTACCTATGGGTACAAATAAGTAACAAAAAAAAAAAAAAAAGTTCATAGAGTAGTAGCACAGGCATGTAAATATGGAAGTGACATTTTCTGTTTCTCAATAAAGTGTGACACTGAATCAAAACAGTATTGAACATGATTACACATGTGATGCAGCAGCAGATTGAAAAGATAAACTATAAATGCATTTGTACTTACTTCTAACTTTAAATATAAGACCACATTTGAGCATTCTAAAACACCAGATTTTGTTAGCTTCTGGGGGGCAATGCCCCCCAGACCCACCACCAAGGCTCCGCCTTGGATCCGGCTTGGGGGCCTGCGTCCCCCAAGACCCCCGGCTAAGTTTCCTCTTTTTTTCAAAAACCCCATTCTCATCCCTGCACTACAGCTGCCCGGGGAATTTCTACCATACAATCCCGCTCCGGGCAGCTCGTCGTCTCAGCTTTTGCAGCGTAGCGCAAACACAGGCACGCTGCCGGGCCCTGCCCACCACAGTTTTCCGCGTGTTTATGTACCCGATAACCTGATTTATAACCAGGAATACAGGATTAAAATATGGAGTCATTCAGACTCATGCTTTACCATTTACCAGTGTTTACAATGATATAACATTACATCTATAGACACTGATACGTCAGAAATACCCGATATAAAATGTTGATTGCATAGCCGCGAGTAAGGCGACGGGCCACCCACCTCCTGCGCCTGTCTTCGTCAGCTGGGAACCGGTAAAACTTCAAGTTGGATCCCTTTTTCTGGCGATTTGTACACCCAAAGGCACAGCAGTGAAACACCATAGTCTAATTCAATGCCAACATAAAATAAAACAAAGATGTAGGTTGAAATCAGGTAAATATATCGAGATCTGGTACACCGCTGAACAGCTGCTGAATGTGCCGTCCACTTGCTTTTGCCGTCCAATATGGCGGCGTAAACAAAAGGATGTGACGTCACAGCAAATAATCTATAGAGACGCAAGAAACTAGTCACAGCAAATGGTCTATAGAGACGCTAGAAACTAGTCAGTTGCTACTTTAATGGTCATGTATCAACGATCAGTTACAATATTTCAGTTAAATTTGTTAAAACACAAACAGTATTTTTCCCTGTTACAGTAAACAATTAAGGCTTCCAATACATACTCTATTGTTATCTATAATCTGGATTATATTTTGTATCATTTTACCTGTAATTTTTTTTTTTTAAAAAAAAAAACAACAATTAACAGGAGCGCTCAGTTCAGCTGGACCGTTAACTGACTGTTGATACACCTGGTATTCTTTGTCAGACCCGGTCTCCGCTGATGCTCTGCCCAGTCTGCTCACGCTCCTCATGTTCTCCACATATGGCGACTTATCCTTTAGACCTACGCAATCACGGCATCTTTGTGGTATAAATTTTTTCAAGCATTAAATCTTCAGTATTAACTTTTTCTTGTCAAATTTGTCATTTTTCCACTTCCTTGTTTTGTCCAGGGAACACTGTGATGACTGACAGGTCGTGATGCCGCTTTATCCAATCAGCATGGTCATGATGCCGCGTATTATCCAATCAGCATGGCCATGATGCCGCATATTATCCAATCAGCACGGAGTCGATCTGAAACCCCGCCCACACTTCTTGAAGCCAAGACATGAAGTGACAGAGCGGTGGCTAAACTTTTATTGATAAAAAATTATATATTTTGACTGAGCGACTCCATACTTGGGGATGCACATCCTTGTAACCTCAGCAAAACACATATAAAATCTTAGGCCAGTCTGACAAATGGTTCAAGAGAGAGGCGTGGAACAGACACACACACAGATATGCTGCATTTATAGATAAAATCTTGCACAGTAACTTTGCATAGGGAACTTACCATATGAAGTATTGTACAACCAAGGCTTGAATCTTAGAATATTGGGCCAGTTGGGGTCCCACCCAGACATCCTGTGTTTGGACTTTTTATTGGTGTCATCCTTCTCTCCTTCCTTCAGGGTTTCCTCTGGTAACATTTCGGCGTGGTGGGCCACCACCCTAGAAGTTATTCTGCCCTGCTAAGAGGAAATATAAATTTAAGAAAAATAAATTAAGGAATAACGCTCCACAAGTGAGCACACGAACAATGCACGTGATGGTCATTCATGTGGCCACAGAATTCGGAAGCATCCCGCCCGCGTGACCATTCTAGTGTTACTGTCCAAGAGAAGCATGGGCTTATTAAAGTACTTTAAACGTGGAAAAAAGTAGAATAGGTATGTAAGCACTGGAGGCATTTGTCATGGTTTTAATCTGCTGGTAATGGGAACAGTAATGAAGAGTCGCTTAGCTAACCGGTATGGTTAAGCTTCATATGCAGGGAAAGGCAAGAGTGACTGAATCGCTGAGGATTTACTTCACCAGCCACTACAATATAAATAACTAATTTATGTTCATTATTATGTGCCTGGCAAGTTAAGATGACTGAAATTCACAAAGTAAATGACTTTAATCTATCAAAAGCCTTCAGACAAACTAAACATGCCAACATTTGGATTTCAAAATAAGGGAGGTTTTTCCTGCTGTCTGGGTGGTGAGGAGAGTTCTAAAAAAACTATAAATACATAGAAATATTCTAACAGAAATAACTACAGTGGTGTGAAAAAGTGTTTGCCCCCCTTCCTTATTTCTCGTTTTTTTGTATGTTTGTCACACTTAACTCTTTAGATGCCCTAGGCGCTGTGTGGTGCCTGGGGAAACGCAAGGCAACTCAACCCCCCCCCCCCCCCCCGCCCGTGGTCAAGTGGTAAAAAAAATTTTGTCAATAAAATAGTTCAGATTTCCAAGGCTATAACTTGAAAGTTACAAGAGATAATGGCTTACTGTCAATTAGAAAGATGTAGAATATGATCCAGAGTTTCAGATAGGAATAAATTTACGCATCTAATTACCTCCGCCAAGGAGGTTATGTTTTCATCAGCATTGGTTTGTCTGTCTGTCTGTCTGTTTGTTTGTTAGCAAGATAACTCAAAAAGTTATGGACAGATTTTCATGAAATTTTCAGAGATTGTCAGAAATGGGGTATCCTACAGATGATTACATTTTGGTGGTGATCCGGATCACCGGGGGAACTGTGGCGCTTGGCGGAGGTCTGCGCTCTCCGAGTGCTTTTCTAGTTTGCATAATGTCACGGCAGCTATATAAATTACATAACTCAGTCAAAAGTCGACTTTGGACACATTTACACAAAGAATGGTCCTTTTTTACGCCAATTTGTCTACAGGGGTATGTTTTTAGCTAATCTTCAAAGTATATGAACCAGAAAATCAATAAAAAGTCAAAACATATTTCTCTTTCGTGTTGCTGGGTGGGTGGGGGGGGGGGCTCGCTTGCCCATGTGACCGGTCCATTTTCATCCATTGTTGCCGATGTTTTGTGTTTACTTAGTAATTTACACCCGCTTACACATCTACAAATCCTTACGATTATCCCATGTGAATTTCGTGTGTATTCCGTGGCTATTTTTTCTGTTTGGTGCATCTTTCCTTGGTAATGGGAGCTCAGTTTTTCGTCCATCGTGGTCAATGTATCTCGTTTACTTAGTAATTTACACCCGCTTCCACATCTACAAACTCTTATGATTATCCCACGTGAATTTCATTTGTATTATGTGGCTATTTTCCCTGTTTCATGCAGTTTCAGTCATCATCACTGCCACGATGACTGATCATAAAGGCATCCACATTGGGGCTGTGAGCTCAAAGCAGAAAAAGGAAGAATAATTTTGAGGATTTCTTCTTCTTTGCTGTATTCCATGTCAGCCATGATTCCTTCGGCGCGTGTCTGCCACCTTCTATACTGTCATAGATCAATACAGATTAGTACAAATTCTCAGTATAGCCAGGGGACGTCAATAAGTTGACCGGTGCAGTTGCTGCGCTGTGTCACTGGGGGCGCGCGACCCGTCCATTTAATCTGGGCAGTTAAAGGGTTAAATGTTTCAGATCACCAAACAAAGTTAAATATTAGACAAAGATAACACAAGTAAACACAAAATGCAGTTTTTAAATGAAGGTGTTTATTATTAAGGGTAAAAAAAACAACCAACCAACCTATATGGCCCTGTGTGAAAAAGTGATTGCCCCCTCCCTGTTAAAACATAAATTAACTGTGGTTTATAACATCTTTGGAGAGCTGAGTTCAATTTCTCTAACCACACCCAGGCCTGATTACTGCCACACCTGTTCTCAACCAAGAAATCACTTAAATAGGACCTGCCTCTGCCTGACAAAGTGAAGTAGACCAAAAGATCCTCAAAAGTTAGACATCATGCTGCAATCCAAAGAAATTCAAGAACAAATGAGAAACAAAGTAATTGAGATCTGTCAGTCTGGAAAAGGTTATAAAGCCATTTCTGAAGCTTTGGGACTGCAGTGAACCACAGTGAGAACCATTATCCACAAATGGTGAAAACATGGAACAGTGGTGAACCTTCCCAGGAGTGGCTGGCTGACCAAAATTACCCCAAGAGGTCACATAAGACCCCATAACAACATCCAAAGAACTACAGGCCTCACTTACCTCAGTTAAGGTCAGTGTTCATGACTTCACCATGAGAAAGAGACTGGGCAAAACTGGCCTGCATGGCAGAGTTCCAAGACGAAAACCACTGCTGTGCAAAAGGAGCATAAAGGCTCATCTCAGTTTTGCCAGAAAACATCTTGATGATCCCCAAGACTTTCGGGAAAATACTCTGTGGACTGATGAGACAAAAGTTGAACTTTTTGGAAGGTGTGAGTCCCATTATGGCGTAAAAGTAACACAGCATTTCAGAAAAGGAGCATCATACCAGCAGTAAAATATGGTGGTGGTAGTGTGATGGTCTGGGGCTGTTTTGCTGCTTCAGGACCTGGAAGACTTGCTGTGGTAAATGGAACCATAAATTCTGCTGTCAACCAAAAAATCCTGAAGAAGAATGTCTGGCCATCTGTTCGTGACCTCAAGCTGAAGTGCACTTGGGTTCTGCAGCAGGACAATAATCCAAAACACACCAGCAAGTCCACCTCTTAACGACATAAGGAAAACAAAATGAAGACTTTGAAGTAGCCTAGTCAAAGTCCTGACCTGAATCCGATTGAGATGCTGTGATATGACCTTAAAAAGGTGGTTCATGCTCGAAAACCCTCCAATGTGGCTGAATTACAACAATTCTGCAAAGATGAGTGGGCCAAAATTCCTCCACAGCACTGGAAAAGACTGATTGATTGCCAGTTATCGCAATTGCTTGATTGCCGTTGTTACTGCTAAGGGTGGCCCAACCAGTTATTAGGTTTAGGGGTCAATCACTTTTTGACACAGGGCCATGTAGGTTTTTTCCCCCTTAATAATAAACACCTTCATTTAAAAACTGCATTTTGTGTTTACTTGTGTTATCTTTGTCTAATATTTAAATTTGTTTGATTATCTGAAATATTTAAGTAGGACACAAAAAAAGAGAAATCAGGAAGGGGGCAAACACTTTTTCACACCACTGTGTGTGCTGGTACATTTCAGTACATTACAAATGTCATGATTTTTAATTTATTTTAAAAACTTATCAATATCATCAATTTTATCTTTTTTAGTTATATTACAAAAAATAACTTTCACATTCTAATTTACTGAGATGCACTGGCAGACCGTTTTAACAGGAAAATAAATTGTGAGCTGCTTCATCTGTTGTCTGTTAAATATTATCCCAGTACCCCGGAAATCCAGTCAAACCCAGAATGATCTGGGCTCCTCTGTTGTCTGTTACCTCAGTGGCAACTTGAGTCCAGTCTGCTTTTCCGTTTTGCGGTGCAGGACTGTGGCAGTGGGGATGGGTTTTTGCGCTCATGTAATCTTTTTCTTTGCTCCGGTCCGTTTCTCCACTATGTTAATTTGAAGCAGGTGGACCTTCAAGCTTGTGTGCCATTGGAACTTGTAATTATTGTTGTAATTATGAGGATGCTAAATGCATAAATGAATTGTGAGTGGGATAGTTTGTCTTGGGGAGCAGCATCTTAATTTTGTTGTATTGTTTCTTAACAATGGAATGACAATAAAGGTACTTTGACTTTGATTTCTCATTTGTTCCTGAATTTCTTTGGATCGCAGCATGATGTCTAGCTTTTGAGGATCTTTTGGTCTACTTCACTTTGTCAGGCAGGTCCTATTTAAGTGATTTCTTGATTGAGAACAGGTGTGGCAGTAATCAGGCCTGGGTGGGGCTAGAGAAATTGAACTCCGCTTTCCAAAGATGTGATAAACCACAGTTAATTTATGTTTTAACGGGGGGACAATCACGTTTTCACACAGGGCCATGTAGGTTTGGATCTTTTTTAACCTTAATAATAAACACTTTCATTTAAAAACTGCATTTTGTGTTTACTTGTTATCCTTTTCTAATATTTAAATGTTTGATCTGAAACATTTAAGTGTGACAAACATACAAAAAAATGAGAAATCAGAAAGGGGGCAAACACTTTTTCACACCACTGTAAGTACACACTATACAGTACAAAATTTATTAAACTACAAAAATGCCACAGTCTGTAGTAAAGAAATGCACATGGTACAATAAATCATTCAGGAATAGGATGTTCATGTTTTATTCAGTATATCAACAACAGTAATTAACTTTTTTTATGTTAAAGATAGATTGTATTGTACTGAGGAAAATTCAGATTCTCAGGAAAATTGCCGCTTATCAATTAATTGATCGCGAGATGACCCAATTAACATTTAATGAATTAACTGATAACTTGCATCCCTACTTGGGATCACTGGGTAGAGGGATAGCAGCTCTGATTGGCAGCTCATACGTTACTGTAACTTGGCTGGTTAGCAGATAATACATTAATGGGGAAGGAAAATTGATTGTTCTTTGTTTTTAAACACTTACTTTTAAGCTTATTGTAATCACGTAAAGGGAGTAATGCAGCAGCAATTTGTTGTTTAAAGAATGCATTCAGACAGTACTGAGTGGCATTTTGTCACTTTTGCAGTACACCAAGTCTGTCATGGAATCATTGTATTTACTAGTGACATTCCTGAAACAAAAGAACAAGTGAATAAAAGTATAAATGAAATAAAATTTGAGTACTATACAACCCGTGTAGACAGTGTTATAGCTCAGCTCTTAGGCCACAACAGATAAAGCGGATGCATGCAGCTTTTGCAAAAAGGAAACATTGTTTATTTTTAAAAAGTGAAAAAGTACAGTAAAAGTCCAGTCTGCCCAGGAGAGGAGAGTAACTCCAACCACCCGGAGATGACAGCCCTCTCAGCTGGCTCTGACAGTTCCTTTATTGTTGCACCACTCATTAACATGTGCTGTCAATCAGCCGCTCCTCAAACAGCTGATCACCTGACGATAACAACAGGATATGAAGTTGTACACCCCAACTCCAGGGGAAACTGGCAACTGTCACAACAGCCAGAATGATTACAGGAGGACTGTATCACCTTTACCATGTGGGCATTTCAAATGGTGCTGTATTGCTTTCCTGTGCAACTTTGCATGTTGTATTTAAAAAAGTAACCCCGTTGTTTTATCTGATTGTTTTAAGAGCCCACAAATATCATTTATTCTCAAAAAAAATTCTGAGTTCAGCTTTAAGGTATTTATACCTTTTTTTTGTCACAGACAGATGTTTTTACCCAGTGAAGCTGAGGAGGTGTGATATTCAGAATGAATGGATTGCCACAGATGAGGCTCAGAAATATGAGGCATTATGTAATTTTTGTTTTCCAAGTGACATTGCTCCCTTTTTCCCTCCCTCTCATTCTTCCCTACCATTTCCCCTAATCGCTCTTTTGCCATCAGCTCAAATTCCATTTGTCTAATTGCAATTACCCAGAGTGTGTTGGTGCATTTTGATGAACTGTTGCAGTTTGTCCCAGTCCAGCAGCAGTAAGGGGTAAGGAAAGGATGCTTGTGTGTGGTGCAGTGCTTCATCATCTTCTTCTTTTAGATTTGATTGGCGGTTGGCAACCAGCTTACAGGTGCATTACCGCCACGTACTTGGTGTTGTTCACAACATTATAAGTTCTATATCACTCAGTGCTTCATCATGTTTTACTGCTGACAGCTTTGAGCAAACCACTGTATGGACCATACTCTGTCTTAAAACGACTAAGCTGTGATTGGACAGTCACTGCAGTAACAAATGTGTTAACCGAAAAAGTCGGTTTGGATAGCACACAGCAGCACTATGAAAAGGGGCTGTACACTGTATTTGTATATACATTGACATTAAACACCTCTAATTCAAAAAAGTCAGAGCCCTTGACTGGTCACATATCTGGTTTATGGATCATCTTATTGAAAGTAGCTTCTGGTTTGTTTGTTGTTGTTTTTTTTTGTTTTGTTTTTTTGGCTGCACAAAGCAGTGGGGTGCTAAATGAGTGTTTTAGTGCTGACTCAGCATTCACTAACAAGTGTGCTGTTCTGTGATTGGGAGAACTCATGTCAGTGGTTATAGATTAGAGGTGATAATTTTGTTTTCACCATCTGCTGGAGATGCATTTGGTCTTGTTGAGGCAGTGTATTGAAATAGGATTACTCTCAAAGATTTAGAGCATCTACAGCAAATTTTTCAGCTTTTCAAACCTATGTACTACTTCACATCAGCCTTTCTTGGCATATACAATGTACAGATATTGTATTTACTCTGTCAGTGACTTAGGCTGCATTCTCAACCAGGATAGTCCGGGGGTCTCGGTTCGACTTG
Organism: Pholidichthys leucotaenia; assembly: GCA_020510985.1. NCBI lineage: Eukaryota > Metazoa > Chordata > Actinopteri > Cichliformes > Pholidichthyidae > Pholidichthys > Pholidichthys leucotaenia. Next base: position 67,048,918 of record CM035842.1, on the reverse strand, counting down.
GCGGGGAATGGCGAGAATTTTCACGCCTTCGTTTGGTTTGCATTCACACAACACTTCACTCAAGCAGACCAAACTGCTTGGACGTTACGCAGTTACAACAGCTGCTCGTTTGTGGTGCTGTAGCTGAAACCACCACTGACCAGGAAGAAAAAATCTCAGCGAAGAAGAGAAATCTGGCTCATCTATTGGCCAGGACCAAAAAGGGAAATCCGGTGTTATGCCGAGAATTGCTCGCTTGCCAAGAATTGCATCACATCCACCAAAGCTGTAAAATGTAACTCTACAGCCAGACTTGTAACCATTTGTGCAGTTTTAGAAGTAAAAATTATTACAGCTTGTAAATTATCTTTAAATTATGTTTATTTTCCAGATGTTTTAGTGTTTCAAAGAGGGTTAGAAATCATAGTGATCCAACTCCACGTTTTACAATCTTCAAAGTTGAGATTTTGCATTTATGCATTATCGGTAAAAAGGGTCATCACTTTTTCAAAGTTGTATTGACTTTGACTAACACTAAACGCCTGCTTGCGATGATGGGATGCATTTCTTGGCATAACACCGTTCCCTTCAGCTGAGTTGTTTGTCCGCCACAAACAAATAAAAATAAAAAGCTCTGCTGTCTGTATAAACTCCCCATTCCACCATCATGTCGTTAAACATTTTAAAAACAAAAGTATTCTTGTATGTATCCACAAGCAGCTGAGAAATCTGATCCTCAGACCTCCTCACTACTCACTCCTCTCTACTCCAAGTCCAAGAGACACATTTTATTTTTAACTATTCTTCTCGGCTTTCTCCGATAAAAGTATTTCTTGGAGTCGCGTGGTTGTCTTTATTGTTATTTTCTACCCAAAATGGAGGCAGAAGGACCGGGAGCTCTTCAGCTGAATCGGGATGTTGGATTTATTTACCCATGGATTCCTGCCACGGACATGCTAGCAATGGAAACATCAAGGCAGGGACAGCTTTTTCAGGTGAGTGGCAACTTCGCCTGTCTGCATCTCACCCAGATGGTGAATTCATGTCTTTTCATGTATTTACATTGAGTTATAATGTAATCGTGCTGCGCAGAAAAATTCGCCTGTTCGCGTTTGATGTGAAGGCACCTTTAGGGTAAACGCCGCTTTCTCTTCTCACTACGTGTTGCTGTGGTTACACAAACGCCGAGGGGCACGTCCATCCATTTGGCCGCTGGATACTCCATTGCATTCACATGGCAAGTGAAGCACACCAGACTTTGTTTGCAAGCGAACCGAGACCCCCTGTTTTCAGGGGGACCAGACTTCACTTGTTTGGTGCCAGGCAGAGTTCCAACGCGCGTTCAGATGGCACAAAACGAACCAAACTATCCACAGAATACACTCTTTGGTCCTTTAGTCCGGACCAAACAGTGGCCGTGTGAATGCGCCCTTATTTAAAAGTTCAAAGGGGAAACTTAACATTTTATGGGGTTCGCACCCAGTCATAGCAGTCAGATTTGTCTTTTGTAAGAGCAAGTTTGGTCTGATCACAGATTCAAGAGCAGTTTGTAGTGTGATCTGTTTGGCCTACTGTTGAACCAGATGTACAGGGCTGTAGGGCTCCCTCCCTTCCTATTCCCCCTCTACACTTCTGATTTTTCATATAACACACCACACTGCCATCTGCAGAAGTTCTCTGACGACTCTGCGATCATCAGTTTCACCTCTGATGGGGATAACTTGGAGTACAGATGACTGACCCAAGACTTTGTGGACTGGTGCCTGCAGAGCTGCCTTCAGATCAATGCAGGGAACACCAAGGAGTCAAATACCAAGTACCTGGGTGAACCTGGGTGTTCACCTGAGCAATAAATTAGACTTGTCACACAACTTTAATGCACTTTACAAAAATGGGCAGATCAGGCTGTTCCTTCTGAGGAGACTCAGGTTTTTTGGAATACAGGGAGCAGTCCTGAAGAAGTGGTCTGCTGGGGCCACAGCATCACAGCTGTCTACAGGAAGAGACTGAACAGGCTAATCAAGAAGGCCAGCTCTGTTTTGGGGTGCTACCTCACCTTAGTCGAGGTGATAGGAGAGAGGAAGATGGTGGCTAAGCTCTCATCTCTGCTGGAGTCGGAGTCCCACCCCATGTAGGACACACTGAGTGCAGTGAGCAGCTCATTTAGCGGCAGGGTATCCAAAAGGGACCCAAAAGAGGATTCCAGCCAGACCAAAGGCATGATGACAGCTTCAGATGAAAGCCCATCTGGGAAAGTAAGGAGCTCGACAAGGAGTCTAATTCGACCTAAATCCACTATCAGGGTAGGGGCGTGGAGTGTGTGCACCATCTATGAGACATTTAAGACAGCCCAAGTCACCAGGGAGTTAAAGAAACTAGACATCCTAGGTGTGAGCGAGTGTAGATGGGAGGGGTTCAGGACGTAAGGTGACAAGTGAAGGCCAGATCATCCTCTTTTCTGGCAAGAGCAATACACATACCTGCAGAGTAGCCCTCATTGTGTCTAAGAAGGCAGCCAGATGTCTCATGGAATGGGAACCCATCAGTGATGGATTGCTCAGGGCAAGTTTCTATTCCAAGTACAGCAAACTCACCAACTCACCATATTGCAGTGCTATGCCCCCACCAACGAACCATAGGATGAAGCCAAGGACGAATGTATGAACAGCTACAATTAACCATCTCCAAGGTCCCCCACACAGTGTTCTTCTGGTCATGGGAGATATGAATGCAAAAGTTGGGAGTGATAACACTGGGGTAGAAGAAGCATTAGGGTGACACTGTTGTGGCGAGATTAACAACAACGGTGAAAGGCTAGTGGACTTTTGCATAAACAACAGCTGTGTGATTGGCGGAACAGTCTTCATAAAGACATCCACAAAAGAGCATGGAGATTACCTGATGGTCAAACCATCAGCCAAATCAACCACATCATCATCAATGGAAAGTGGAGGAGATCCCTCCAAGATGTTAAAGTTCACTGTGGGGCAGACGTTGGCAGCAATCAGTACCTGGTTATTGCAAAGCTGAAATTAAAAGTTTGCACAATCCCAGACAAGAAACACCGATGCAAAGTCTTTGATGTCAGCAAGCTTCATGATCCCAAAACCAGAAAAGAATTCCGCATAATGCTGAAAAAAAAACACTTTCGCGCTCTGGAGAATGCTGAGGAAGAAGACCAAGACCAAAACATCAAAGAAAAGAAATAGGGTGACATCACACAGGCATACAGAGAGACAGCAGAAAAAGTTCTCGGATTCAGAAAAAAAGAACAATAAAGAATGGTTAACACCCGGCACATGGAAGTTCATTGAAGAAAGAAGGGAGAGCAGGAGTTGACTTCTCAATGCAAAATCATCAAGATTAACTGAACAAGTGAACAAGCAAAGGAAAATAAAACAAGACACCCAGGTTAAAAGGAGCACCTGGAGGGACAAGAGAGCCTTTGTTTGGTATTTGGCTAGTGAAGCAGAACAGGCGACAGCAAAGGGAGAACTAAGTAGGGTGTACAAGATCATCAGACAACTCTGTGGGCAGAAAAACAGCAGTTCCCTGCCAGTCAACGATGAGCAGGGAAAAATGATCACAACTGAAAAGGAATGAGCTGCAAAATGGGTCCAGCATTTTGAAGAGGTGTTAAATCGGCCAGAGCCCAATGAACCTGTGCAATCAAAGTCTGGAGCAAACATTTTGGGCATTAACATCAACCCTCCCACTGAAGATAAAGTCAAAACAGCAATCAAGGCAATGAAGAGCGACAAGGCAGCAGGCGTAGATTACATTCAAGTGGAACTACGTAAAGCACATATCAACACAGCTGCTACAATGCAAATAGACCTCTTCACCAAGATTTGGGAAAATAATATACCCAAGGACTGGAGTAAAGGGCTAATCTGCAAACTGCCAAAGAAGGGTGATCTTAGCAATTGTGACAACTGGCGGGGAATAACCCTTTTGTCAATCCCCAGTAAGGTCTTCTGCAAAATCCTCAAGAGAATTGATGCAGATGTGGATGAAAAACTCAGGCAGGAACAAGCAGGATTCCGCAAAGGTAGGGGTTCCATCGACCAGATATTCGCTTTACGTAACATCATAGAGCAGTGCCTTGAGTTGAACGCTTCCGTAAGTATAGCTTTCATCCACTTCAAGAAAGCATTCAGTAGTGTTCATTGAGAAAGCTTCTGGAAGATCTTAAAGAGCCTACAGGCGCAGTGGTTAGCACTGCGGCAGCACAGCAACTCACCCTTGGCCGAGGGATCCTGGGTTCGATCCCAGCCCCCGACCAACAGTGATCTGTGAGGAGTTTGCATGTTCTCCCCGTGTCTGCATGGGTTTACTCTGGGATTTCTCCGGTTTCCTCCCACATGCCAAAAACATGCAAGTTAGGTTAATTGGCCTCAAAACTGGGGATTCTAAATTGTCCTTAGGTATGACTGTGAGAATGAATGGTTGTCTGTCTCTCTGTGTTGGCCCTGCGATGGACTGGCGATCTGTCCAGGGTGTACCCTGCCTCTCGCCCAAAGATGCTGGGATAGGCTCCAGCCCCCCCGTGACCCAAAAAAGGATTAAGCGGAAGAAGATGGATGGATGGATTGTCAACCTCATCGGGAAGTTCTATGAACACTTCAAATGTAGCGTCATTCTGGATAACGCCTTCACACAGTGGTTTGACGTCAAATCTGGAGTTAGACAGGGGTGTATATGCTCTCCAATCCAGCTCCTCAATACCATCGACTGGGTGATGTGTCAGACAACATCTGACCATCCAAAAGGCATCCAATAGAACATGTTTACACAGCTGGAAGACTTTTGCAGATGATTTGGCATTCATCAACAAGAACAACCTCCAAGAGAAAACCAGTGGACTCTCCTACTATGAAAGAAAACTGGTCTATGTATCAACAAGAAGAACAAGGTCTGCAACATTTACTGACTGAACAAGATCTCTAACGAGGATCTGTAAGAACCTGTCCCTAGAGATAAAAATGAGGAGGCTAAGATGGCTGTCACATTCTAAGGATGCCAAATGAGAGAATCCCAAATGCTGCCCTGAGATGGACCCCTATCGGGAAGAGAAAGAGGAGCAGACCAAAAACCACCTGGTGGAGGACAGTGATGGCTGAGTTTGAATAGATGGGACTTTCATGGGGTGAAGCAGGTACTAAAGGCCAAGACCATCATGAGTGGAGAAAGATAATTGCAGCCATATGTCCCATCTCGGTCAACGTGGATAAGTAAGTAAGCAAGCTCCATCCAAAGTGCATGAGGGAGAGGTTTCGCAGGTCGTTTCTACCTGCTGCTGTCAGACTTTACAATCTGCTCTGCTCATAGAGAACACACATAATACTACTATTACGTTGCACAAATAAGGAATGTTCCTTTCCAGTACATGTTCTCTCGCTCTCGCTCTCTCTCTCTCTCTCTCTCTCTCTCTCTCTCTCTCTCTCTGTGTCTGTCTGTGTAAATAAAAGGGATTCTGAGGTGTGCGTATGTATGTATGTGGCAAACTTTATCCCTACTAACTCAGAAGCCACTTGACTGCGGGCTCTCATCCCTTGCATGGCGATGCTATAATACCTGAAGAGTGCACCTGATAAGTTTCACTGACCGCTTCACCGAAAATTGATCATTTTGATCATATTTGAAACTGCTTTCTTAAATGCAGTTATAGTGTCCGCCAGCAGAGGAGCGCTAATCAAAACCTAGGTGACGTTCTGTGCGAGTGGTCGAGCAAGAGAGCAAGTGAGGGAGCGGTGTGCGCCGGACTCCATGTTGATTGATGCAGGAGTAAAGTAAGCATTAACGTGCTGTAAACGGCAGTAAATTTACATGGTAGGCTGCTATTACAGCTCTTCAGTAGTAATGGCCAGCTGAAACCTCAATGAAGCTCTGAGGTTTTCAAAGCTTACAGGCTTCATTCTAACTAAGAACACTGACATCTGGTGGCCATCATGCATGTTTTACATACTATTAGTATTTTATTGCTGTTTTACGTAATTTTCTCTTAGTTTTGACCTATTGTTATTATGATGGGTTGTACTGTAATTTAATGCCACATTTCCCAGCTTCAGTTTCTTTATGAACTTCACCTTTCCATAATGTTGGTGTCCAAAATTCAGAACACAATATTGTAAAATTATTGCTCCAACAATAGAAAAAGGATTTCATGGGATTCCATGGACTGTTCTGCAGGGTAACTGATTAAATGAGAATGACTGAAGTGAGTGAGTTCAAATTAGCCACTTAACATCTCAGCAGATGTCTAAAATGTTCATTGGTGCAGCAAGTTTCTATAAGATAACCTTGCTATTGCTCTTTCTGTATCAGAATGCTTAATGCATATCAGATGCATTGTATCACTGGTGTATGTCTGTATGTATGTGGACAAAATTTGCTTGCTATTGTAGTCCCACCACCCTTAAACACTGCATGCCATATTCAGCGGGCATCAATGCTAGTTGTTAATTTTAATTATTATTGAAGGTCGCAACAACACTGTACTCATTCAACTGTGAAATGTACTATTAATATATATGTATTAGTGGTATTGGTGTTTTCACATTAATTGCCTGGTAACGCTTCGCCCCTGTTAACTCCCGACAAATTTTGTGATCGTGGTTAACAGCCGTTAATGGCAGAAAGCGTGAACAGTACCTTTTTTGGCTGTGCGGCACTCCATATGGCTGAGCTCTGCAGCCGTCGACACTGGCCGCACCATACAGACATTGTGAAGTCAAACAAGCTGGATTACAGTAATGAAAATCCCCAAAACGCTGTCATGTTTAAGTTTGCAATGTTATCTGTCGGAGTTATCACCTGAATAATTGTCACAGTCTCCTCCAAAACTTCGCCAATATGTCGGTTGCTCTTCTTTGGAAGCCAGCTAGCAGCTACGTATAACAGCTACGGGCTTTGTAGCTCGCTGACACAGAAGCTCTGCCTGTTTCATCCTCAGCTTTGGGTCCAGCTGTCATCAAGTGAGTACCATACTACCAGTCTAAAATTCTCAAGCTGTGTTTGTAATGTCTGTTTACTCTCACGTCCTGTTTTTGCGGTGCGGTGGGGTCATCACGGGTGAGATAGTTGTCTGTTTATGTTTTCAATTTTTCTGCTAAAAGGGAAATTGTGTCTGTTGTGAAACATGGGGTCCATTGTTTTGTGTTGAGCTGCTTAAAAGCTGTGGATGTTTGCTATGAGAGAGAGAGCAAGCTCCATTTGGGGCTGCTGGCTGGTTGGATGCTGAGTTGTGTTGCAGTGAAGTTACTGAGCCCATTATTAATTGCAGTTAAATTAAATCACTTTTATATGGTCTTCGGCATGACCCGGCCGGGATTTGAACCCCTGCCTCCCGGGTGTGGGGCGGATGCTCTACCAACTGAGCCACCACTTCGGTGGCTCCGGTGGAATTAACTCAACATTCCAAAGGATAAATCGCGATCATCCTCATCTATATTTATTTTTGACAGGACACAATTAATCCCTCAGTTGGGGTGGATCCTGCTTGACTGCACTTCTCAGAGTCCCAATCCAGTGGTTCCTGTCCACTGGTTAAACCTGGGCCAGTTGTAGCTTGACCCGGTCCATACGGACACCCTCTAGCCATGCCTTCTTCGGTCTTCCTCTTCCTTGACCACTGCTGCTACCAGGATCGACCTCCATGACCTTCTTAATCCAGCCAACACTCCTCTCCACATGGCTGAACCAATGCAAATGGCACGTGCAGAGCACTTCCTTGAGGTTGTCCAGCTGCAGCCTAACCAGGAGTGCTTGCGAGCTGACCTCATCCTTAGTGGGGACGCCACACATCCAAAATTTTAATCTTCCAACACCACTAATATGTATATTGCTGAATAATTTAACTGCTTACTAGTGCTGTAAATACTATTTTACTTTTTTTAACTGTATAAACAATTTTACTTTTTTATTCTAAGTTTGTGCACTGTGTAATATAAGGGGTGGGAAAAATAATTTTTCTGATGCATCTCGATGTGGAAGGGACTGATTCTGAATCGATGCACAAATGTCAAGATTCCGATTATTAAATGTTATTAATAATGTAATTATTTTGGCTGGAAAGAAGAAGTCGGCGGCCAGAACAAAAAGTTGGCAGCCGGAATGAAAAAGTCACCACCCGTACCTGCCTGGACTCTTTATGGTGTGACACAAAAGAAACAAAATGGTGGAGCAGAGTATACGATCAGTGCTCTTCATTTAAAGTAAACGTGTTGGCCCTGCGATGAACTGGCGATCTGTCCAGGGTGTACCCTGCCTCTCGCCCAAAGATGCTGGGATAGGCTCCAGGCCCCCCCCGCGACCCGAAAAGGATTAAGCGGAAGAAGATGGATGGATGGATGGATGGATGGATGGATGTAGCAGTACTTCGGCTTTTATGAAGTTGAAGGGAAAAAAGACTTTGACGAGACCCACACCATATGTAAATTCTGTCAGACTAAACTAAAATGTTTTGGAAACACGCCAAACATTCAAAACCATATCGCACGTTTCCATCCGGCTGCCGGAGAGAATAAAACGGTTCTAGCTACCGCCGCCGCCACCAAACAAAGCACCATTGAACAAGCAATGTCAAAACTTTCACACAACTCAGAAAGGGCAAAGCAAATTACAAAATCTATTGCTGTTTTTATTGCCAAGGATTTAAAGTAGAACTGAAGTGAACAGCATTGAACGGCACTGGGTGATTGTACATACAATTATAAAGATAATTTATCATTGGCACCCCCTCCACCAATCCCGGAATCTTGGAGAAAATAGCGATTTTGAATTTCCCGCCCTGAAAAATCTGACGAATCCGCCGATTATCTGGAAGTGCAGCCGGAGTTCCGCGTGACGTCACGAATTGGGCACAGTCCTCCATGTTTACCTTTGCGAGCACGTCGACACTGGTTGTTTTTGGTGCATTTTGTCATGATAGTCGACTACAAAACACTTCCAACACCTGGGAAGATCTGTTCAGTGGCCAAGGAAAGCTATCATGGCGACGAAAGAAAAGAAAGGGGGAGGAGAAGCTGCACGGTGGTGCAGTGGTTTAGCACTGTGGCAGCACAGTTTACCCTTGGCCGGGGGATCGCGGGGATCATGAGATCGTGGGTTCGATCCCAGCCCCCGACCAACAGTGAGCTGTGTGGAGTTTGCATGTTCTCCCCGTGTTGCGTGGGTTTTCTCCGGGATTTCTCCGGTTTCCTCCCGCATACCAAAAACATGTAGGTTGGGCGCTCGCGCACGCAGCGGCCGGTGGCTTGTCACCAGACTGCAAACCGAATCTACCTACAAGTACAAATAAGTAACAAAAAAAAAAAAAAAGCGACCGGGAAGCAATGCATTGCATGGTCACCAGCTGGTCACTGCACTGATTGCATCAGACCATTAGCACCACCCTCGGACCACATTGTCCCTTTTCTACTGGAATTATTGTTATTGAAACACAAAAATCGTCTGCAGTCCAGACTTAATTTTCCTTATCCTGACACCCCAAACATGCCAAAGTAGAGAAGTAAAGACTCACCATTCTGTATTCAATAAGCGACTCTCCTCCCCATCACTGCTGCGGTCTGAGTCGGTGCCGGAATCCCCCGACAATTCTGGCTCGAATCTGTACGGTTCGATGCCTCCCTCGCTCTCTTCCTGTTCACTTGACACTCCTGCATCCTCCTCTGTCTCGTCACCGATCCTGAATGCCTCTTCACTCTGAAAACTCTGGTTTTCTTGACTGCTGGAACTGCTATCATCTGCCATTGTTGTTTTGGTTAGGGATCACACTCATAACGTCACGCAGCGTCGTCTGCACTACTTCCGGTTTGTTTGGCACTGCCAGCCAGAGGCAAAAGTTTATCGGCTTATAGCTTGGCCATCGCACGGCCTAAAAATTTCTTTTATGTGTTGAAAAATACAATAGGTAATAAGGAATTAATCCGCTATTCTACTTTTTGCGCAAAAAGGTGGGTTCAGTTCTACTTTAAACCCATATTCCATCGTCAAGAACCAGGGCTTTTGCACTATGATGCACACTGTAGAGCCGAGTTACATCATAATATTTTGTGTAAAGCTGTTGGAAAGACTTTTCCTAGTCACCAACAAGTGTAAAAATATATATGTAAGATGACAACTAGGCTGACCCGGAGAAGGTTTTTGGCTCCGTTTCTGCTTTCAAAAGACTTACTCTCCACCGCTGCTGCTCGTCACCGCTGGCTGTCCCCAGATGAAAATCCACAGAATAGGTATGTGGAACAATAATGTTCTGCATGAGGACTGAGGAAATTATCAATCAGTTTGTAAATCACTGGATTGAAAGTGTACTTGTACATGTACAGATTGGATCCCAGGGTCCACTTGACCTGTTCCCGACACAGCCATCCCTACTGTCTACAACGAGACCAAAGCTGAAGTCATGCAATCACTGAAGACAGTGGGTAGGATTGCTATCACTTGTGATGCGTGGACATCCATTGCCACTGAATCATTCTTAACGGTAACTGCACGTTTTTGTATAAAAGGTAAATTTTGATTTTGATACAGCAAAATGTTCTGGGTTTTTGGACTGAAGGACTCGATTACTTGTTGCACATAACAGAATGTTTAGAAGAAGAAGAAGCCAACTTTATTGTCATTCAATCCATACGGCCAATCACGTACAGTAGAATGAAATTATGTTTCTCCTATCTACAATGTTAATCACAAATAGAATCTAGAGGGCCCACTGCCATGCAAGGTGCCACCACAAACAACTTTTCCTTCACCCATTCTATTATGCTGGGCACCAAGCTAGAAGGCGGAAAGTACCATTTTTATATAGTCTTTGGTATGACCCGGCAGGGGCTTGTGGTGGAGGGCAGATGCTCTATCAACTAGACCACCATTCTGGTTTATGTCTTATTTGTTAAAATTCAGGATGCTCTGAAGTCTGTGCTGTAACAGCAAATGTGCTGCTACAGTTGCACTTTTCGTGTTGGTTTTTTGAAACATTAAAAGATATTGGAAGTAAATTTGCAGGCCATTGCAAATGCTTTAAAACCTAAGAAGTCACACAGTGGGAGGAAAAAAAATCCTTAATAGGAAAAAAAAAAAAAAGATGCATCTAGAATGGTAATCAGCTCGAATTGAAGCCCCCTGAATCATAATCAGCTGGAATCATTGGGTGCCTAAAGATTCCCACCCCTAGTGTACAGTGGGGCAAAAAAGTATTTAGTCAGCCACCAATTGTGCAAGTTCTCCCACTTAAAAGATGAGCAAGGTCTCCAATTTTCATCATAGGTATACCTCAAATATAAGAGACAAAATGAGGGAAAAAAAATCCAGAAAATCACATTGAAGGATTTTTAATGAATTAATTGGTAAATTCCTCAGTAAAATAAGTATTTGGTCACCTACAAACAAGCAAGATTTCTGGCTCTCGCAAACATGCAACTTCTTCTTTAAGAGGCTCCTCTGTCCTCCACTCGTTACCTGTATTAATGGCACCTGTTTGAACTCATTATCAGTATAAAAGACACCTGTCCACAACCTCAAACAGTCAGACTCCAAACTCCACTATGGCCAAGACCAAAGAGCTGTCAAAGGACACCAGAAACAAAATTGTAGACCTGCACCAGGCTGGGACGAATGAATCTGCAATAGGTAAGCAGCTTGGTGTGAAGAAATCAACTGTGGGAGCAATTATTAGAAAATGGGAGACATACAAGACCACTGATAATCCTCCTCCATCTGGGGCTCCACGCAAGATCTCACCCCGTGGGGTCAAAATGATCACGAGAACGGTGAGCAAAAATTCCAGAACCACATGGGGGGACCTAGTGAATGACCTGCAGAGAGCTGGGACCAAAGTAACAAAGGCTACATCAGTAACACACTACGCCGTTAGGGACTCAGATCCTGCAGTGCCAGACGTGTCCCCCTGCTTAAGCCAGTACATGTCCAGGCCTGTCTGAAGTTTGCTAGAGAGCATTTGGATGATCCAGAAGAGGATTGGGAGAATGTCATATGGTCAGATGAAACCAAAATAGAACTTTTTGGTAAAAACTCAACTTGTCGTGTTTGGAGGAGAAAGAACACCATACCTACTGTGAAACATGGGGGTGGAAACATCATACTTTGGGGCTGTTTTTCTGCAAAGGGACCAGGACAACTGATCCGTGTAAAGGAAAGAATGAATGGGGCCATGTATCGTGAGATTTTGAGAGAAAACCTCCTTCCACCAGCAAGGGCATTGAAGATGAAACATGGCTGGGTCTTTCAGCATGACAATGATCCCAAACACACCGCCCGGGCAACAAAGGAGTGGCTTCGTAAGAAGCATTTCAAGGTCCTGGAGTGGCCTAGCCAGTCTCCAGATCTCAACCCCATAGAAAATCTTTGGGAGGGAGTTGAAAGTCTGTGTTGCCCAGCGACAGCCCCAAAACATCACTGCTCTAGAGGAGATCTGCATGGAGGAATGGGCCAAAATACAAGCAACAGTGTGTGAAAACCTTGTGAAAACTTACAGAAAACATTTGACCTCTGTCATTGCCAACAAAGGGTTTATAACAAAGTATTGAGATGAACTTTTGTTATTGACCAAATACTTATTTTACCGAGGAATTTACCAATTAATTCATTAAAAATCCTTCAATGTGATTTTCTGGATTTTTTTTTTCTTATTTTGTCTCTCATAGTTGAGGTATACCTATGATGAAAATTGAAGACCTCTCTCATCTTTTAAGTGGGAGAACTTGCACAATTGGTGGCTGACTAAATACTTTTTTACCCCACTGTATATACTGTGTTTGCAAAAAAAAAAAAAAAAAAAAAATTATTACTCTGAGTGGTACTATCCCACTGTTGCTGTAATACCATAAATTTCCCACTCTGGGACTAATAAGGGATTATCTTATATTTTGAATGTTGCATCATCGCTCTTCAAAAACAGCCTTACTTCATGGTTAAATTCAAGTTTCAAGCTGCAGATTTCAGCATTGAGTGCTTTTACCCGAGTGCTCGGAAACCACATTAGGTAATGATGGCAGGATCTTGCACCGCTCCCTTTCACTTTAAATAGACTGCTACTCAGTTCCTGGTTTTGTTTCTCATCTTGGCCTCATCTTGTGCTCCATAGAGTAACAAGATGGGGAAGAGAAAGTATAAATGACCTTCAGTTCAAGTCAGAAGTCAGACACAATCGCTGTGTTTGGTCCGTCGTCATTCCTGCTTCCTCTCATGCAGTTGCTGACTAGCTGTCTTCACACTGAAATAATATGTCTTATTTCGGTAATGCTGCTGGTGTTAAAAAAAAAATGGAATTGTGGTCTATATATTGACAAAATAGCCACTTTAAAAATGTTTTGGTTTTTTCTTTTTTGTTTTTTTTTGGGGTTGTTTTTTGCATTGAGGAACTCTATACACACCTTCCATTTCTCACTTCTGAAACTTTTCTAATTGTTATTTTATACAAAAAGAAACATCAACGGAGGGCATTTATGTCTGTTGATTTTACTTACTTTTTTGTTTTCTTTTAATGTGGTCTAAGCCAAATTAAAGGAGATACTGTGAGAACAGGATCACAATGAGATAGTTGTACATATAAACACTGAACAGGCTTGTACAGGTTAAGATTAAAAATGGAGTGTACACCTTACACAAAAACTGAAACGGTCTCTATTAAACTCAACTGTCTGCAAGGAGTAACAGACACATACTTCCTTTTTCAGTTAAAGAATAAAAAAGCTTTCACCACAACCTCTTGTATTAGTTATAGTCTGAGATCCCATTTGTCTCTATCGGGTTAGTAGTTGTCTTTCAAACATTGATTTTGGTGTCTCATTCAGGAAATGTTGATAACTGTCATGTTTTTAGAAAACATAGATTATGAGAGGGTTATCGTTGAGTTTTCCCAAGAAAAAAACCTTAAGAAATGTGCTGTAAAATGCCTTAATGTTTTGTACAAACAGCACTGAAATGATTATCAGCTAAATTTGGTGAGCTTGTACAGATACCTTTCCTCACACTCAAAATGAGCTTTCATTCTGTTTTGATTTTATAGCAGAGTTGTATTTAAAATAGTTTTAAAATCTCTTGGCAGACTTGTAGTTTGTGATGGATTTTAAATTAACAACTTCATCAACATTGAATCTTTTTATGCTGAAATACTTGATGGGAGCTGGTGAATCTGGTGAAAACCCAAGTTATTTTATGGAATACTACAATTTTCAGAAAGGCAAGCCATTAGTAGGTCTAGGTGGTAACAGAAACTGACATTCAGACCCTCAAACCAGCATAATTTTGCCCTTGTTGGTTCTTATTATACCTCATGCAACAAAGTTGTGGAGGGTATGCTGTTGCCACTATAGCTTCTACATATCTGATTGGATTGACTTCAAATTTATACAGAAACTTTAACTCTTGGTCAAGTTTGATTGAGAGAAATCTAATGAGGGGTTCCATTTTTTTTGGGGGGGGGGGGGCTACTTCTAGACCATTTTATGTTGTTGCCACAATAGCTTCTACATTTCTGATTTGATTGACTTCCTATTTATACAGAAGCTTTGACTGAAGTGAGGATTTCCACTTCTGGGGAGGCAAACTTATTTTTTCCCACTCCATTTCATCCATCCATCCATCTTCTATCACTTATCCAGGTGTCCAGCTTACGGGGGCAGCAGTCCAAGTGAAATAGCCCAGACTGCCACCCAGTTCACATGGCATGATGATCCCTCCTGCAGGTGGTGAGCCCACTGGAGGGTGGACCCATGTGTATCCTTAGGGTACACTGAGTCCTTGATGCAACTTTTTCATAGGGATCTACTGGACTGCTCTTAGTCTGGCCCTTCAGCCAGAACCAGTTTGTGTTGGGAGACCCTATCTGGGGCAAGTTGCCCCCAACAGCATAGCTCCTGGGATCATTAGGGCACGCAAACCCCTCCACCACTTAAGGTGGCAATCCACGGAGGAGCACTCCACTTTATAGGCCCTTTTCCACTAGCACGCTTTAGCGCGACACGGGACGGCTCAGCACGCTTTGTACGCTTTTCCACTAGCCCCAACACGGTTTAACAGCCGCGATTCTCAGCTCCGCTCCAGGGCAGGGTACAGCAGTGCTGAGCTGTGCCGTGTTGTGACGTTAACAGACTGGTCGCCGCTGATTGGTCAGGTCGTAACCGCCCCTCTCCTCCTCCTCTTCTACCGAATCTTCACGACCTTCTCAATAAAGTTTTTGGAGAAAAAAAAAAAAAATCTTCACGACCGCCTTTACTCAGCATGCAACCACTGTTGGCGGTTTCTTTTCAGTGTATTGCTGTGCTATTTTCATTTATTCTCTATCAAAAATGGCTTCGCGTAATAAGGGTGTTCCATGGACCAATAAGGAGGTGCAGTGTCTGCTCACTGCATTGTCAGACGAACGTATCCAGCGCGAGTTAGACGGAGCCGCCCGGAATGGAAAAAATATACCGGGAGGTCTCGACATCGGAGTCCTTTAACGGTGAGTTTTAATTTTTTTTTATTGTGCGTTTTTTCGCAAATATATTCGGTAAGACGCTCAGTTTATTTATGCAATAAAAAAGCTGTTCATTTGTGGATGATGATCGCTGCTTTATTGCAGCACACTGCGGACTAAAGCTTATATTTTAATTTTTCATGTGAACAATACGCTGAAATAAGCTTATGTATTCTTGTTAAAAACTATTGTCTTTTCTGTATATCTTGCACTTTCGTGCTGTATTTTATTGTGTGCATTTTCCTTGTAGAATCATCCCACGCGTCCGCCGCGACAGCCCGCACAGATTAATTCAACGGAGCCTTCCTGACCCAGAGCTGGCAGAGACGGCTTCATTCAACCGAGCCTTCGTGACCCAGTTTGGGAAGCTGGTGTAGAGGCACTCAGTGGTCGGCGTGTATAAAATGTTGATTAACCTTCATGTTGTGTTGCAAAGTTTTTTTTTAATTTTAATATTTTGTATATAATAAAATGGAATTGTTTTGGAAAGTGTGGTTTGTCTGTTATAACACTGAATTATAAAACAGTATAATTACATAGAAATTCCATTGCTTAGTCTGATGAAAATGATGCTGATCATCCTGTCAGGGGTCAACCATTGTAAAGGTAATGTAATTTTTAACTAGACCAAAAAACAAATCTTTTTGTAAGCTTTCTGTTCTTTTTATTGAAATATCATAAAAAATTAGCACCAAGTCAAAGTAGGTACAAGTATATGTAAATTGAATGTTCTATCGGCATTCCAAATTCAGAGATTTACAATACTTTAGAAGGAGTGTAGCATCATCTAAACGGAAAATAATAATACTGTTGTTCCAAACGTTGACCTGAAGGTGAAAAACATGAATTTTTTTAATTCAGTACATCCAAAATGCCCTAGGATGTAAAAAATAATACAATTTGGTGTTGGCCAGTGTGCCACTGTCTCATTATTTAATACGAATAAAAACAAGTTTCAGCTCATTATTTCTAGGTCATTTGGCAGTTAATTCAAAACAAAAGTGACTTGTGTTGTTGCAGCTTAATTATGAGATAAAATTAATTGTGAGATAAAACCACAGAGCGAGCAAGGCAATAATCCTTGGATCCTCCATTTTTTGTCTCGTGTAAATAAGGACTCAGTCGGGTGCGTAACGTCACGGGAGTGTGGCCCCGCCTCGCTGGGAATCTGCCGCTGCCTCGCTTTCACAAACCATCACAGCACAAGCACAACACCGTGCTAATGGAGACAGAAGCATTCCGAGCCGTACTGAAGTGAATCGAGCCATACCGAGGTGTGCTGGGCTAGTGGAAAACAGGCTTATGTGGGTCACAATTCTCATTCAGAGCCTTTGTTATAGGGATGCGTGGGGGTATGCGAGCTTACTCACTAAGGTTCTTTAACCCCCCCATCCCCCCAAAATGGTTGCACTAGACTTGTCATTGTGACAGACGGGTTTGGAAAAATTCTGTCATTATCTATTATTCCCTCTCGTTTTTTTTTAATTAGATCATTCTTAGTATCATCTGTCAAAATGACAGCGATTTCAGATTTTTGTCACTGCTGAAAAAATTCTGTTAATGAAGGACAATTTTCAGTTAACAGAACCTCTAATGTGGACTAAAATAAACTCTGTATTAACTTCAGTATGAATTAATAGTGCTTTGTAACAGTGAATAACAGAACAGGATTTTATATAACGTATTAAATGAGTGTCTCTCTGCAGAGAGCAACAGTATCTCTCTATTTTCCCTCCAATTTATCCTACTAAAAACAAACTCAGTTGCTGGATAAGAATATGATCAGAGTTAGAGCTGCATTGTTGGCAATAGCTAATTCAGCTTCACATTATGAAATAAAATTTTATTTTTTTGAAATAACATTTAAAAAAACATGAACTGAATGCCACAGTTTCAGTCATTATCCTGGGCCACCGTGCATACAACTGGGCATGTCAAATCAAATCAAATCAACCTTTATTGTCATATTGCTGTACATACAACTGTAGTGCAGGCAAGATGAAATTGCGTTTCTCTCAGCATCCATGTAAGTAAAAGAACAGGATTTAAGACACACTCACACATATCTTCACCCCCCCCACCCCACCACATCCATTCACACATCCCTGAGACATACTTGAAAAACTAACTAACTATAATATACAAATAGTGTACGTAATGTCCGTAGGTGTGGTAGTGTATATTAGAGATTCCGGATCAGCTGTTAAGCATCCTAACAGCTTGTGGAAGGAAGCTGTTGATCAGTCTGGTGGTTCAGCCTCTGATGCTTCGGAATCGTTTGCCAGATGGCAGAAGTTCAAAGTGTTTATACAGAGGGTGAGAACGGTCCTTGGCAATGTTCAGTGCCCTGCTCCTACAACGGTTCTGAAAAAGTTCTTGGACAGAGGGGCGGGAGACTCCAATTACCCTCTCAGCTCCCTTAACTATCCTCTGCAAGGCTTTTTTGTCTGACATACTGCAGCTGGAGTACCATGTAGCAATGCAGTACATCAGAACACTCTCTACCACACCTCTGTAGAAGGTCCTGAGGATGCAGATGGGGAGAGAGGCCTGTTTGAGTTTCCTCAAGAAGTGCAGTCTCTGCTGGGCCCGCTTCCTGATCGCCAAGGAATTCTTGCTCCAGGTCAGGTCCTGCAAGATCTGCACTCCGAGGAACTTGATGTTCTCCACTCTCTCCACTAAACGGCCGCCGATGCTGAGGGGGACGTGTTCAGGCTGTGACCGCCGGAAGTCGATAATCATCTCCTTCGTTTTGTCCACTTTGAGCACCAGATTGTTCTCCCTTCACCAGCCCTCCAGGTCTCTCACTTCTTCCCTGTACATTGATTCCTCATCCCTCTGAATAAGTCCTACCACCGTGGTGTTGTCTGCAAACTTAATAATCTGGTTCCCCTCGTGTCTGGATACACAGTCATGTGTTAGAAGTGTAAACAACAGTGGACTGAGTACGCAGCCTTGAGGGGATCCGGTGCTTAGCGTGACAGAGTTGGAGATGTTATTTCCAACCCAGACAGACTGGGGTCTCTCAGTCAGGAAATCCAGGATCCAGAGACATGTGACAGTCTTCAGACCAAGAAGGAGTAATTTCTCAATCAGTCTCTGGGGAATAATGGTGTTGAATGCTGAACTGAAATCAATGAACAGGAGTCTGGCGTAGGTGTCTTTCTGATCCAGGTGGGTGATGACAGAGTGTAGGGTGGTGACTATAGCATCCTCTGTGGAGCGGTTTGAACGATATGCAAACTGGAGCAGGTCGTGTGATGCAGGGAGGCAGGCTGTAATGTGTGGTTTGACAAGCCGTTCAAAACACTTTATCACAATTGGTGTCAGTGCAACAGGACGATAGTCATTCAGACAGGACACAACTGGTTTCTTTGCCACCGGTACTATGATAGAGGTCTTGAAGCATCTGGGAACGATGGCCTGACTCAGGGAGATGTTATAGATGTCAGTCAGTACCTCCGCCAACTCGCTTGCGCAGTCACGGAGCACACGTCTCGGGATGTTGTCCGGACCTGCAGCTTTATGTGGGTTGACTCTGGTTAGGGTCCTCCGTGTGTCCGCTGTGTTGATGGTAAAAGTCGGTCCGACCGATGGTGGGGATGGGCCAGCCCTCCCTCTGATTGTCGAGTTTGATGCTTCAAAACGTGCAAAGAAGTCGTTGAGCCTGTCTGGAAGCGAAGCGTCGTCATCATCAACCCCCTGCCTAGACTTATAGCCCGTCAGTGTCCGAACTCCCTGCCACATCTTCTTGGTGTTCCTAGTGTCACAGAGGTGTCCCTGGATTTTCTCCACATAGGCGCGCTTCGCCGTCTTAATTCCCTTTGAGAGCACAGACCTGGCTGAGTGGAGGGTGATCCTGTCCTTCGCTCTGAAGGCTGCATCTCTGGCTGAAAGCAGCGAGCGCACCAGAGATGCAGCCTTCAGAGCGAAGGACAGGATCTCCCTTCAACTGGTAAGACTTTTTAATCACATGATTTATTCTGATAATGTAGCGCTAGCCACTATTAGCCTGGGGGTTGGCCTAGTCACAGATACTGGCGTTTGAAGGGAGGAGGGTAGATGAAAAGATTTTGACATGAAACTGTAGGACAATGAAAGGGTTTGTGTATACAAAAGGGCATAAGATACGATTTTAGACAATGGGGATTTTTTTTTTTATAGGGAATTTATATCCACCGCAGTGCATCTTTAAATGATTTCTAATGCATTTTATTTTGCTTTACTTAATTCATCTATATGTGTTTGGGGAGGTTTGTTTTTCTGTATCGATTATATTACTTGAGTTTTACTTTGCAATTTTCATCCATTAGAGAGTGACTGCATCAGTCCTTAAAAGCAGTTGAATGGTAAAACCCATCTGAATTTGGGTCAAGTTTTCAAAGCAGCTGTCCAAAAATGCTAACTGGCCCTGGAGGCTAACTTCACTTAGACCAGAGAGTCCCGATTGGCTAAGCACTACGGCCCTGCTATAGTTGCATCACCAAAAACGCTCCATCTAAACTCGCCTTTTTTCAGGGGGTGGGGCTTAACTGAAATTTCACAGCAAAAAAAACAGACATGACATATTTAAGTGATTTTGGTTTTGATATGTCGTGTAAGTCATAAAAAGACATGTTAACGGGGGGGAAAACTCGATTTTTGGCACAGTGTCATTTTAAAGACTGAAGTAAATTGTTCAGTTAGTCGTGATGGTGCTCTACATGTAATCCTATATAATGAAGGTTATGCTTTTCTCCCCATCTTATTTTGCATTATGTGAAAATCAGCATTCAGAGGACAGTTATTATGAACCTTGCTTTCACCACATAAATTTCCCACACTGCAGCCTGATACACAGGAATGTCTTATGCACACTGATTTGTTTTTTTTTTCCTCATGAGAACAGGGCAAGTACATCAACATTCACATAAATAGAACAGGATGAGCATATCTGTGATGATTTAAACAAATTGTCTGTTCTGTGAAATGGAGGAAACTGGAGCTGCTGTATCCATTGTATCAGCAAAAGGAAGACAAAAAAAATCATGCTTTAATAGTGATGCTGTAGACATCAGCAGTATGTAATCTCTCCATGTTAAACATTTTTGCTGAGCAAGAAGAAAAAGACATATTTAAGTATAAAGTGCTGGGGGCACTACACTGACAAACCTTTTTCTAAGCACCTTTAATGAAAACCAACTGGTGATATGTGTCCACATAGACGTCTTGTGACACGAGATCCCCGCACCGCCTCTGCTTCAGGGATCTGTCAGGAATGTGAAAGGGGCTTAATCACCAGAGCCACAACAAATGATTGACATATGCATGTGCTGGTTGTTAAAACACACGAGCTGTACCTCATTGGTTGACATGTCCTCCAGTGAGTGGTCTGTACAATTGTTTTTACACATCCAAGATGGTGCCGATACGTGAAATTTTGTCCTATATCTTCAAAAGTAAACACAAAATGCGTTTCTGAAAACAATTGACACAAGAAATAAATGTAGTAGTTGCTGAATATGTGTTAACTTTGCACTAACAACTGCCATTTTTAAAAGTTGAGCACGAGTTCCTTGAAGTGATTGCTTCCATGTGCTCACTCCTTATTCGCATAAAGTAGAGAGGCCCTTGACTTGATGCTGATGGGGTGGGCAACACCACAATTCTAGACATGATGCTACCAGAATGCATTGCAAGACTTCTACATAAAACAGTGAAGCAGAAAATGATTTTTTGGTGGTTGTTGGCATGCTAAAACACTGGTTTGCTGTAGTAATTTTGTGTAGCACTGTTTAGCTTGGCAGTAGTAAAACTCTTGTCATTTTGATTAGTAGGGGTAAGAATCAGTAGAGGCCCCACAATATGATATTATCCCAATACTTGGGCCTCAATGCGACTTATATCATGAGCTTACAATGCAATGAGTATTGTGATATTATATACTGAGATTTCCCATCCTAAGCTTTGTCTTGTTCAACTCCCAGCTAGGAGTCACTCCTTTGCTGTGCTGACATTTAGCACCGTCGGGGGAACTGAAAACTCAGTTGTTTTTTATTACTTCTTTCTTCTTCTTTCGGCTGCTCCCTTCAGGGGTCGCCACAGCAGATCATCTGTCTCCATCTCACTCTATCCCTTGCATCTTCCTCTGTAACACCAACCCTCTCCATGTCCTCCTTCACTACATCCATGAATCATCTCTGTGGTCTTCCTCTTTTCCTCCTGCCTGGCAGCTCCATCTTCAACATCCTTTGTCCAGTATATTCACTATCCTCCTCTGCACATGTCCAAACCATCTCAGCCTTGCCTCTCTTATTACTTTGTCTCCAAACCGCTCAATGTGAGCTGTCCCTCTTATATACTCATTTCTAATCTTGTCCCTCCTAGTCACTCCCAATGAAAATCTTAGCATCTTCAACTCTGCCACCTCCAGCTTCACCTCCTGTCTTTTTGTCAGTGCCACCATCTCCAAATCATACATCATAGCAGGTCTCATGACCATCTTGTAAATCTTCCTTTTGACTCTTGCTGCTACCTTTCTGTCACAAATCACCCAACACTCGTCTTCACCCACTCCAACCTGCCTGTTCTCTCGTCTTCACCTCTCTTGTGCATTTTCCATTGCTTTGGATGGTTGACCCCAGGTATTTAAACTCATCTACTTTCACTACTGCTACTCCTTCCATCTTCCCCATTGCACCTGCCTCCCTCTCATTCACACTCATGTACGTACAGTGGGGCAAAAAAGTATTTAGTCAGCCACCAATTGTGCAAGTTCTCCCACGTAAAAGATGAGAGAGGTCTCCAATTTTCATCATAGGTATACCTCAACTATGAGAGACAAAATGAGGGGAAAAAAAATCCAGAAAATCACATTGAAGGATTTTTAATGAATTAATTGGTAAATTCCTCAGTAAAATAAGTATTTGGTCACCTACAAACAAGCAAGATTTCTGGCTCTCACAGACTTGTAACTTCTTCTTTATTAAGAGGCTCCTCTGTCCTCCACTCGTTACCTGTATTAATGGCACCTCAGGAGCTGCTGGTTGTCTTCTACACCGCCATCATCCAATCTGTCCTCTGCTTTTCCATCACTGTCTGGTTTGGATCTGCCACTAAACAGGACAAGACCAGACTGCAGCGGATCGTTAAGTCTGCGGAGAGGATCATTGGTACCGACCTACCCTCCATTGAGAACTTATGAGATGAGATGAGATTCAACTTTATTGTCATTACACATGTATGAATACAAGGTAACGAAACGTGACTTGGCATTTGGGCACGCTCTGCAGAGCGCATCCAAGGCCGGGGCAGCCGCTAGGCGCCAGCTCTATCGGAAGCTGCCCTCGACGATCCTGCGCCTCTAGCACCTGACGATGAGGCGTCACCTGAGGAGCAGTAAAGCTCTCATTAACCTGTGCAGTAAATCATCTTCATCTTGAGTTACGTATCTTGTTATAAGAATAAAAGAGTTCTAAAAACATTTACGTACACTATATTTACATCTACGTATGTATGTACACTTACACACACACACACACACACACGTATCATATGAGAGAGAGAGTGAGAGAATGAACGTACATATTATTTAGGGGTGACGCTACTTCGCGGTTTTTCACTTTTCGCGGTCGGTTCTGGAACCCATTAACCGCGATAAGTGAGGGATCACTGTACACCTAAAGTGAGTAGGGTGAGTGGGTGTTAGTAAGGGTTACACACAAAATCTGGCGAGCGCAGGTGTTAGTGGGTGTTACCCCCAATTACCCCGCAAGTATTGTACCACCCTGTGTATACTATTATTACAGTGGTATATTGTTACAAAATTTGGCGAGACAAGTGTCACAGGGTTACATAAAAGTGGCGACCAGCCAGGAGCCTGGAGCGTTGCACAACAGATGTGAATTCTGTTTTGACCCCTGACTAAACAGTTGATATATGGCCAAAATGGATTTTGTGGAAAAAACATGGTGTTAAAATCCCTAATGCAGTCATTGTCAGTGGTGTTGTTGATAAAGAAAGAGACACAGACATTTTTGAGTTTCTAGAGCAACATGGCACTATCCATAGGGTGCTCAGTATTGATGATAATTCATCTGACTTTGACAAAAGTCATATTGTAGAGTTTGAGTCTGGATTAAGCATTGAAGCGTTAGCACCTACAGTATGTTGCCGTGCTCCTTTCCATCCACTGACAATCCTGAGGTTAAGTACTGCATTCAAGTTCTAACCGATGTCTGCACGAAAACTGTAGGGGGCAGTGTTACTGAGGCTTATCTTAGCAACCTGAGGGGTTTAGCTAAGCTAAGTGGAAAAGGTTTTGAAGAGGTTTTGCGGGAGGTTATGTCTACAATAGGGAAGTCTATTGAAGCTGCTGAGACAGCTGAAACGGTCTCTGCTGACATTGATCCTGCTTCCCTTACTGTAGAACCCACACAAAGTGGAGTCTCTCCTCCACTCCAAGTTGGAGTGTCTTGCACCTCTAAAACCACTCAAGCACTCTTTCAAACCCCTCTTAGACCAAACTCGACATCTCAAATGTCGAGTCCAGCTGATTTCAACCCACCCCAGGTTCAGAAAATCATAGTCGAGCATGTCATTAAACATGCAGAGAATCCATCAAACGCCCATTCCTCTTGGAGAATCAGAGCTTTCTCTGGCAAAACGCCAAGACCGTATACTGAAGCTGATTATGAAACATGGTGTTCACATGTTGACTTGATGGAAGATACTTCTTTGTCTTACTTGGAAAAATCTCACAAGATCCTTGAAAGTCTTCTTGCTCCTGCGTCTGATATTATTCGCTCTCTTGGGTCTGAAGCCACCCCTGCTGACTATCTTAAGCTGTTGGATTCAGCTTTTGGGACTGTTGAAGATGGTGAGGAACTGCTTGTGCGATTCATGAACACTTTCCAAAATTATGGAGAAAAACCCTCTGCATATCTGCATCGTTTGCAGGTGGCGCTCAATCTGACAGTGTGTAGAGGCGGTCTAGAGCCACAAGAAGTGAACAAACAGCTTCTCAAGCAGTTTAACAGAGGCTGTTGGCATGACAATCTGCTAAGAGAGCTACAGCTGGAACTAAAAGATAAACACCCACCTGAGTATGCAGAATTATTGTTTCACCTTTGCACTGTTGAAAACAGACAAGAAGTTAAAAACACATGCATGAAAAAACACTTGGGCGCCACAAAACCAAAAGCAGCCTCCTATGAACAAACAGTCACCGAAACAAGTACAAATAGTGAAATGGAGTTGGACAGTCTGAAAGAACTGAAAAAGCAAGTCACTGATCTAAAAAGCCAATTAGCTGCTGTTGTGAAACAACAGAAACAAGCACCACCGAGGAAAGACCCAACTAAGAAATCTGGAAATAAAAAATCTGACCATGCCAAATCTGAAAACTTACCTTTGTCCAGCCGTCCCAGTACTAGGCCCAAACCATGGTATTGCTTCCGCTGTGGCGAAGATGGGCATATTGTAGCCACGTGTGAGTCCGAGCCAAACCCTGCGTTTGTGGCTGCAAAACGCAAAGAACTAAGAGTAAAAAGACAGATTTGGGACAGTCAGAACTCCCAATCTTCTTTAAAACTGAAGTCTACCCCTGTTGTGGGACAAACAGAGGCTAGTTCAGAGATGACCCGTCCCAAACCAAACGCTCCATTCAAGACACGTGCTAAACTGAAGTCACACTACAAAACAGACCCCTTTAACTTTCCTAATGGTCTAATTGGTACAGCACAAGTGAAAGTGAATGGCTGTACTGTGAGCTGTTTGTTAGATTCAATTCAATTCAATTCAACTTTATTTATATAGCGCCATTTCACAACAACAGTCATCTCATAGCACTATCAACTGTAGGGGGGAACCCCCACAGTTGCAGAAAGCCATTGTTCTTATGCTGAAGATATGGTTATGCTACAAACATTGCATGGATGGTCAAAAGCATAAGGATCTCAAATATCAGCAATATCAGTATGCTTCTCAACTGAATGATCGTCTGCATAGTGTCATGGTAATCCCATCAACTGCACGAGTTTCTGTTCCAAGACTCACTGAAGTTGCTGCACCACCAAGATCCTCTACTGATTCCTTGTAAAATTATAAAAAATCTTTCATGACTGCATTTGGACAGTCCCCTTCTCAGCTGGCAAAAGCCAAATTTTCTGGATTCACTGACTTCAGAACACCTCTATGCTTAACTCCTAAACCATCAGAAATATTAGAGCATGCAAAGACAATAATTGCTGAACTAAAAGAAAATCCTCCGTGGCTTCCGGACTTTGTTCATTGTGCTGATGTACTTCAAGGCTTCTGTGAGATGCATGCTGCAACGACTGATGAAGCAAAGGAATGGTTCACACAAGCTGCATCAAACGTGTCGCAGGTTGTTTGGGGCAAATGTTGCCTTTTCAGGTATGGCAAACAACCGTACCTGGACTGGGTTAAAGCAATCCTATTGTGGGAAGACACTCCAAAGGATTATCGAGGAAAAGCTCCAGACCCCCCTCCGATCAAGTCTCACAGACCTAGAGGTCGTCAGACTCGTCGCGGACGCCGTCCAACTCCAGGACCCTGGGATAGAAGGTCCAAATCTCAATCAGGATCCAATTCTTCACGCTCTTCATCCAGGGGTAGGAGGAGAGGTCAAAGGGTTGTATAATAAAATTGAACATTGTGAATTTAACCCGGACTGGATAATCCCCTCCTTTGCTGATATTCACTTAGATGAAAGTTTTTATGATTTTGTTAACAGACCTGATCTGAAAAAATGGTCATATCCTCTTAGGGTATGGCATGGCAAACATAAACTCCCAGTAAAAACTATTGACCGGGGAGTTGCCCCTCATTATGAGGGAGATCCAAGACACATTGAAAAAGTAAAGCTTTACTTGAACTCCTTGTATGAAGCAGGTGTGCTTTACAAAAGGGCTTCCAGAAATGTTTGGCAAGTTCATGATAATGTGCAGCTTTTCCCTTGGGAAAGGAAGAGAACAAGGATCAAAGGTCAAATTCAAAAAAGATGTCATGGTCATTCCTTTTGTGTTGACAAAAATACTAATGATAAAGATAAATGCAGGTTGGTAGTTGATATGTCAGTTCATTCAAGAATGATGAAAAAGCAAAATTTAAAATTACCAAAATATTTTTGCATTTCTGTCAAATCGCTGGAAAAATTATTTACAAAAAACCTATGGTACATGTCACTGGATTTATCATCTGCATTTTATTCTTTCCCTGTTCATCCTGAATCTGCTGCTCATTTAACTGTTTCGGATACAATACATGTCTATGGTTTTAGAAAACTTCCGATGGGTCATTTTATCAGTCCTTTTGTCCTTCAAATGCATACATCGGCATTATGTACCATGGTAAGAAAGAAATTTAACATTAGGTGCTATAGTTACATGGATGACATTATCATTGCTCACAAACATCCTCGAATTGTCAAAAGAATAGCTAAGTGGGTGTGTGAAAAATTAACGACTTTTGGGTTAATCATAAATATTGACAAATCTACTCCTCATCCAATGCAAAAAGCAACTTTTTTGGGGGTGGTATTAACTAAATCAGGGATTGAACCAACCAAAAAGCATTGGCTCAGGAGCACTGAATTGATTAATGAGATAAAAGATAAGAAAATTGATTTTAAAATTATGCAAAAAGTTTTAGGTCAATTAAATTGGACTTCACCATTTACTCATTTAGGAATAATGCCTCTTCTACCCTTATACAAACATCTTCACAAGGAATGGACCACAACAATTCCTCCTGACATTTATTCAGTTATAAAGGCAAATTGGCGTACATATACTAAGTTACACTATTATAGAGGACCAAAAAACAGCTCTTACTTTGTTTGTGCTGATGCATCAGATAAGGGTGTGGGGATTGTTAATGAATTAAATCACAGTCAAAGTGTACATTTTTCAAAATCTGTTTCTTCTCTTCATATAAATACGAAGGAATTACTGGCTTGTGTGTGGGCCTCATGTTACAGTAACACTTTGATAACAGATGGCTCTTTTGTATTCTTTGGATGTTTTCACACGGTAAACAACTGGTGGTTAAGGTGTTGGCTGCATTTTTTCTTCAACGGTTGCAGGGTGCGGCGCATTCCATCATTGCTCAAACCATTGCTCAATCCTAAAAAATCTTTCATGATGACTGCATTTGGACAGTCCCCTTCTCAGCTGGCAAAAGCCAAATTTCCTGGATTCACTGACTTCAGAACACCTCTATGCTTAACTCCTAAACCATCAGAAGTATTAGAGCATGCAAAGACAATAATTGCTGAACTAAAAGAAAATCCTCCGTGGCTTCCGGACTTTGTTCATTGTGCTGATGTACTTCAAGGCTTCTGTGAGATGCATGCTGCAACGACTGATGAAGCAAAGGAATGGTTCACACAAGCTGCATTAAACGTGTCGCAGGTTGTTTGGGGCAAATGTTGCCTTTTCAGGTATGGCAAACAACCGTACCTGGACTGGGTTAAAGCAATCCTATTGTGGGAAGACACTCCAAAGGATTATCGAGGAAAAGCTCCAGACCCCCCTCCGATCAAGTCTCACAGACCTAGAGGTCGTCAGACTCGTCGCGGACACCGTCCAACTCCAGGACCCTGGGATAGAAGGTCCAAATCTCAATCAGGATCCAATTCTTCACGCTCTTCATCCAGGGGTAGGAGGAGAGGTCAAAGGGTTGTATAATAAAATTGAACATTGTGAATTTAACCCGGACTGGATAATCCCCTCCTTTGCTGATATTCACTTAGATGAAAGTTTTTATGATTTTGTTAACAGACCTGATCTGAAAAAATGGTCATATCCTCTTAGGGTATGGCATGGCAAACATAAACTCCCAGTAAAAACTATTGACCGGGGAGTTGCCCCTCATTATGAGGGAGATCCAAGACGCATTGAAAAAGTAAAGCTTTACTTGAACTCCTTGTATGAAGCAGGTGTGCTTTACAAAAGGGCTTCCAGAAATGTTTGGCAAGTTCATGATAATGTGCAGCTTTTCCCTTGGGAAAGGAAGAGAACAAGGATCAAAGGTCAAATTCAAAAAAGATGTCATGGTCATTCCTTTTGTGTTGACAAAAATACTAATGATAAAGATAAATGCAGGTTGGTAGTTGATATGTCAGTTCATTCAAGAATGATGAAAAAGCAAAATTTAAAATTACCGGACTTCCGGTCTGGACGCCATGGCGACTGCAGCTTAACACTGAAGTTCTCAGACCCAATTCAGGATAACACCTTGAAAATCAAACTTAACGGATTTTTGGAGGAGTGAAAATCAAAAGACAAAATCATCATGTCTAAAGGAAAACAGAAGAAACTGAAATTCTCCAGGCCAGGACACGTATCGGCCGGAGAATCCGAACTGGAAGATCTCCGTTCAGAAGACGAGGAACTGGTGATAGCTAACAAAAGGGTTAGCCTGAAATCACTATTTGAGGAGCTACGACGATTTCGCCGAGATGTTACGGCCGAATTTCGGGAATTCAGAGAAGAATTGAAAAGGACAAACAGCAGAGTGGACCAGGCCGAGAACCGAATCTTGGAAACAGAGGATCGAATAAAAGTGCTCGAAGATTCTGTGCTAGACCTACGCAAAAGACAAGCAGCTATAGAGGCTAAGCTAACCGACCAAGAAGGAAAACAAAGAAGAGACAACATAAGAATTCATGGTCTGATAGAAGGAACCGAAAATGGTTTTAACTCAATGGCAGAATGCGTGGAATCCTTACTAAGAGAGAAATTGGATATTCCACAAACCACCGACTTGAAGATAGAAAAGGCACATTGTTCATTAGCCGCTAGGCCGGCGGCGGAAGCGCCCCCACGTTCGGTGTTGGTAAGATTTTCCAATTTCAAAATAAAACAAGAGGTTGTAAGACTGGCCTGGCAGAAAAAAGGATTTATGCACCAGGAGAGAAAAGTCTACGTGGAACACGATTACGCCCCGGAGGTCCTTAAAAAGCGCAGGGAATACAATGACGCGAAAAAGGTGTTAAGAGAGAAGAAATTGCGCTTTCAGACTCCATTTCCTGCGAAGTTAAGGGTCTTCTACGGCGATGAAACGTGTCTCTATAATTCGGCGGAAGAAGCAACAGCTGACATGGCGAAAAGAGGCCTCCCGGTAACGGTATTTAAACCCCCAGCAGACCCGAGTGAGAAGATCAGAGCTCAAACATGGACAACACAAAGACCTTCAAAATCCACGGACCAGCAGCGGGAAACCCAGCACCAGAGCGTCGCGGATAAACTATCCGTTTTCAGGTTGGAATAGCGACCTTTTTTTTTTTTTTTTTTTTTTCTCTTGAATCAATCCGCACATCCAACCCCCCTCATACAAGGTAACAAACATTAAAGGAGATGCATATTCAGCATGTGGTAAAACATTTCATGGAACAATCTTATTATTTGAAACAAATAAGTCTTTGTAATAAAAAAAAAAAAAAACTTGTTAAAATAGAAATGTGACAATAATCCACATGTTCTCCTCATACTAACAAATACTGTTTTTGCGTGAATGTTTGATGTGATGGGGGTGGGAGGGTGCACACAATTTCACAGGGTTTAGGCATAAAAGGAAAAAAAAAAAAATCATTACAAGTTTGGATTGGGTTCTGAAACTCACGTTAAAAGCATGGGACTACTTTCAGTGGTAAGAGAGGGCCCTCAACACGTAACAGAGTTTGAGGAATTTCCCTCAGAGCCTTCACTCCATCAAGGCTCTTACAGGGTCTTTAAAAAGACCTCAGCTCAGGAAGTTCTTATGACAGCTTTTTGTTTTAAAGTTTTTTACACTATGTTCTTAATGTTTTTCTTGTTTTTAATGTTCTTTCAGTTTCTGAGTAGCACAAAAGAGGGCCACCACACAGTTATACTAAACAAAACAACACAATGGAGAAACAGGGTGTAACCAAAATAATTTCATATAATGTAAAAGGAATCCTGAATCCAGTTAAAAGATCCAAGATTCTAGGCAAAATGAAAAAAGACAAAGCAGGAATAATACTTTTACAAGAAACCCACCTAACAGACGTGGAACACAATAAACTCAGTAGACAAGGGTTTAAAATGATCTCTTCATCTTCATATAAATCAGGGAGGAGGAGGGGAGTAGCGACATTGATATCAACCAAAATTACATTTGAAAAAAAATCAGAACACAAAGATAAAGAAGGGAGATACAGTTTGGTAACTGGGCGGCTAGAGGGAGAAGATATCACCCTGCTGAATGTGTATGCTCCCCCAGGGGCTAACTGGAAATTTTATAAAAATGTATTCGACCTAATGATAACTAAAGCTCAAGGTTTAGTGATATGTGGTGGGGACTTCAATCTTAGACTGAATCCATACTGGGATGCTTCTGGTAATTCCCCACATCAAAATAACACCCAAAACAGGAAGACTCGGATGCTACTAAAAGAATTGGGAATCTGTGACGTGTGGAGGGAACTCAACCCCAGTGTAAAAGACTATACATTTTACTCAACTCCACATTCATCTTACTCAAGGATTGACTATTTTTTTATGTTTAATAGAGACATTGGAAGAGTAAAAACATGTAAAATAGGACTGATGGATCTCTCCGACCACAGTCCGATCTACATGGACTTAAATATCCAAAAATACACAAATAATACATTTTCTTGGAGGTTAAATTCAAATGTCCTGAAAGGACCATTGAAAGATGAATTGGAATCAGATATTCTCAGATATTTGGAAGATAACGATAATGGAGAAGTATCCCCTTTAATACTGTGGGATGCATGTAAAGCTGTAATAAGAGGAAAGATTATTGCAAAACTGGCAACCCAAAAGAAACTAAGACAAGAAAAACTATCCACATTAGAGTCAGAACTTAGGAACCTAGAAAAAGAACACAAAGGCAACACTCATTCTACTGACTCGCTCAAGATTAAGGAAATTAAAAACCAAATAAATGAGATCTACACAATAGAAATCCAGAAGAAACTT
Source organism: Pholidichthys leucotaenia (assembly GCA_020510985.1). Taxonomy (NCBI): domain Eukaryota; kingdom Metazoa; phylum Chordata; class Actinopteri; order Cichliformes; family Pholidichthyidae; genus Pholidichthys; species Pholidichthys leucotaenia. The sequence goes on along the minus strand of CM035842.1, from coordinate 67,017,487 downwards.
GCATTTCTGAAACAAAAATACTATGAAGCAGGCAGTAAATCGGCAAAATTGCTAGCCTATAAATTGAGGAAACATCAAACAGAAAGAGCAATCTACAAAATCAGAGACCCAGTATCAAAGGAAATAAAATTCAGAATTCAGGATATTCTTAAAAACTTCGAGAATTACTATAAGAACTTATACTCCCACAAAAAACATAAAAACGCATCCGAGGCATTCCTAAACACATTAAACCTTCCCCAACTTACGGAGTCACAAAATAAAACACTACTGTCAGAAATACATCCTAAAGAATTGGAAAAAGCAATTATGAAACTTAAAGCTAACAAATCCCCAGGAGCTGATGGCTATACAGCAGAGTGGTACAAAACCTTTAAACAGCAACTATCTCCTCTCCTCCTGAAAACATTTAATTATGTCCTCCACACAGGGGAAATCCCCCCCTCCTGGAGAGAAGGGGTCATTGCAGTTATACCTAAACCTGAAAAGGATAAACTAGAGTGCTCCAACTACAGACCAATCAGTGTACTAAATCAGGACTATAAGCTTTTTACCATTATCCTTGCCAAAAGGTTAGAAAATATACTGACAGACCTAATTCATTTAGACCAAACAGGTTTTATAAGACAAAGACAGACACAAGACAACATTCGACGCACTTTACACATAATTCATCATATAAAAAAATATAACTTAAATGCAGTCATATTGGGATTAGATGCTGAAAAAGCATTCGATTCGGTTGACTGGTCTTTTCTATATAGAATCTTATCCAGTTTCAATTTTCATAACAACTTCATTAGAACTATACAGGCATTATATAAAAAACCAATAGCTAAAATAAGGATTAACGGTAATTTATCATCATCTTTTGAACTGGAAAGAGGATGTCGTCAGGGCTGCCCCCTGTCTCCACTGCTCTTTGCAATCTTCATAGAACCTCTGAGCCAATGGATAAGACAAAACCAAAAAATTCAAGGTATTACACTTGGTCAGAAGGAACATAAAATAGCACTCTTTGCTGATGACATTTTAATATACCTAGGGCAGCCGGACACTTCTTTACCAGAACTAACCTCAGTTTTTTCAGAGTATGGAGATTTATCGGGGTACAAATTAAATATGCATAAAACCCAAGTTTTAACATTCAACTATGACCCAAATCATTATTCACTAAGCAAACTCAAAACTAACTGGGAGTCGGAATCTATGAAATATCTGGGGGTCAATATCCCGAAACAACTCAACAAAATTATATCACTAAACTATGATCCACTGGTGACAAAAATAAAATCTGACCTAGCAAGATGGAATATGATACCATTCTTGGGTACTGCACAAAGAATTGAAGCAGTCAAAATTAATATACTTCCACGTCTTCTATACCTTTTCCAAACAATACCGGTAGAACCTCCCAAAAAAACATGGCAGGAGCTGGACAGAAGGATCTCAAGATTCATATGGCAGGGCAAGAGACCTAGAATCAGATATAGAACCCTACAGCTAAACAAAGACAAAGGTGGGCTCGCGCTGCCAAATATCAGGGACTACTTTAAAGCCGCACAAATTAAAACTTTAGTAGAGATATGTAACCCAGTCTACACTGCACAATGGAAGGAGATCGAATGCCAAATAACAAGTGACATCCCCCTACAGGCGATAATAGGGAACAATGTCTTACCTAAGCTTTTGAATAACACTAACCCGTGGATAGAGACCCCGCTAAAAATTTGGTTTAAGATAGTCAGAGAGAATCAAACTAAAGAGCCCTATCGACTTCTGCAATGGATCGCCTATGATCAGGACTTTACTCCTAATAAAACAGACACCAGATTTAAAAAGTGGAAGGAGAAAGGGCTGATAAAATATTACGATTTTTTTAAAGGGCAAATCTTAAGAAGTTTTGAAGATTTGAAAAAACAAGGCCTAATAAATCAAGACCTTTACAGGTTCTTCCAGCTTAGACACCACATAAACAATATACTTAAAAAGGAGGTTTTGGAAAGGGCCCAGTCAGGTGTTCTGAAGGTCTTCTTAATGGCATATAAAGGGATCCCAGGGATCAGATACATTTCTAAAATATACCAAGGTCTTCAAGACTTAAAAGGAGACAACACATCTTATATAAAAGAGAGATGGGAAAAAGAGGGGAATTTCACTTTACAACTGGAAATATGGGAAAAGCTAAATAAACAGCAATGGAAAAGTACCTCATCCCTGCAGTGGAGAGAATTTGGATGGAAAAACTTGGCAAGATTTTTCAGAACACCTGCACAAAACAAATTTACCCATAAGGGATTGAACTGTTGGCGCTTGTGTGGTGAGAAGACTGCAAATCATTTTCATGTGTTTTGGTCATGCCCAGTTATCCACCAATATTGGACCAAGGTACAGACAATATTGGGGAAAATATTCAAAATTACAGTTCCCTTTTCTTTTGTAACTTTGTATTTGGGTTTACTACCGGACTCACTGGAAAGACGAGGAGAAAAATACTTATTCAGTGTTTTAATATTGGCAAGCAAAAAAGCTCTAACTAAAAAATGGATGTTGAAGGACTGTCCTACACCTGAAGATTGGACTAACGTGATCCAAGACATTTACTCGATGGAAAAGTTGACATTCGCACTGAGACAGGACATGGATGTGTTCATGAACTTTTGGCAACCCTGGACCGCATATGTGTCTTCCATTAGATCTAATCTTTGACAAATACCATTTCAATAATGGTTCCGCTCTTTGTTCCAACACTACTCAGATGCTCTTTTATCTTTATTTACTTACTTTTTCTTTTTGTTTGTTTTTTACTGGTTTGCTTGTTTTTTTTGTTATTTGTTTCTTGTTTTTTTTTCTCTTTAATTTCACTTTTTCTTTCACTTTAAAAAAAAAAAAAAAGGGGGTGTTGTAAGAATTAATCTTCCAATGTTGTCAGATATCAGAAAATAAGGGAACATGTGATGAAAATGTAAACACTGCATTGCTGTAACGACCTGTATACCCTTTACAAAAACTTAAATTAAAAAAAAAAAAAAAAAAAAAAATTTAAAATTACCAAAATATTTTTGCATTTCTGTCAAATCGCTGGAAAAATTATTTACAAAAAACCTATGGTACATGTCACTGGATTTATCATCTGCATTTTATTCTTTCCCTGTTCATCCTGAATCTGCTGCTCATTTAACTGTTTCGGATACAATACATGTCTATGGTTTTAGAAAACTTCCGATGGGTCATTTTATCAGTCCTTTTGTCCTTCAAATGCATACATCGGCATTATGTACCATGGTAAGAAAGAAATTTAACATTAGGTGCTATAGTTACATGGATGACATTATCATTGCTCACAAACATCCTCGAATTGTCAAAAGAATAGCTAAGTGGGTGTGTGAAAAATTAACGACTTTTGGGTTAATCATAAATATTGACAAATCTACTCCTCATCCAATGCAAAAAGCAACTTTTTTGGGGGTGGTATTAACTAAATCAGGGATTGAACCAACCAAAAAGCACTGGCTCAGGAGCACTGAATTGATTAATGAGATAAAAGATAAGAAAATTGATTTTAAAATTATGCAAAAAGTTTTAGGTCAATTAAATTGGACTTCACCATTTACTCATTTAGGAATAATGCCTCTTTTACCCTTATACAAACATCTTCACAAGGAATGGACCACAACAATTCCTCCTGACATTTATTCAGTTATAAAGGCAAATTGGCGTACATATACTAAGTTACGCTATTATAGAGGACCAAAAAACAGCTCTTGCTTTGTTTGTGCTGATGCATCAGATAAGGGTGTGGGGATTGTTAATGAATTAAATCACAGTCAAAGTGTACATTTTTCAAAATCTGTTTCTTCTCTTCATATAAATACGAAGGAATTACTGGCTTGTGTGTGGGCCTCATGTTACAGTAACACTTTAATAACAGATAGCTCTTTTGTATTCTTTGGACGTTTTCACACGGTAAACAACTGGTGGTTAAGGTGTTGGCTGCATTTTTTCTTCAACGGTTGCAGGGTGCGGCGCATTCCATCATTGCTCAATCCTGCTGATGCCCCATCTCGTGACAAGTGGCCATCTTCTTCCTTAACACATGATGTTCCTTTCAACGTGACCAGGAGGAGCCTCACACATCGTGATTACATCACTACGCTATTATGCAAGGGGCGTGCTGTTCAAAATAAATGTGTTAAGTTTTTATTGGATATTGTGTAAACTCCTCCCTTGTATATTAATTAGATGGGAGGTGCTTGCTATGTGTTTTTATACTCTGCTTGCAAGAGTATAGATACAGGAGATATCTATATCGTTCTTTTTTTTTTTTTTTTTTTTTGTTACTTATTTGTACCCGTAGGTAGACTTGGTTTGCAGTCTGGTGACAAGCCACCGGCTGCTGGTCGCTGCGTGCGCAAGCGCCCTAAACCTACATGTTTTTGGTGTGCGGGAGGAAACCGGAGAAATCCCGGAGTAAACCCGCGCAACACGGGGAGAACATGCAAACTCCACACAGCTCACTGTTGGTCGGGGGCTGGGATCGAACCCACGATCTCATGATTCCCGCGGTCCCCCGGCCGAGGGTAAAACTGTGCTGTCACAGTGCTAAACCACTGCGCTCTATACTCGTACTTGTATCTATACTCTTGTATCTATCTCGTTCTTGTATCTACAGCTAGATACAGGTTCCCAGGTGACTACTGTCCCTGAGTCCTATTACAGACAGTACTTATCCAGCCATGAGATTAAGCCACTTTTTGAGCTGTTAGAAGTGGAGGGAGCTAACGGTCAGAGTGTACCTTATTTAGGCTACATTGAAATGCATGTCACTTTCCCAAAAGACTTTTTCGGTATTGAAGCCGAAGTGCCAACACTTGCCTTAGTGGTCCCCGATGTACGTGCAGCTGATCAGTCCTTAGTGTTAATAAGGACAAACACATTAGATGTACTTTACAAGCTGTACTCTGATGCATGTTCTGAACTGCAGCCAACCATGTCACTTGGTTATAAGGCAGTGTTAAAAGTCCTTGAGCTACGGCAGTCCAAAGACAATAGCCTTGGTTTAGTGACCATGCGCAACAAAGAACCACAGTTAGTTCCTGCAGGCCAAACAGTTGTTCTAGATGGCGCTGTAGCTGTGTCAGCCGGCAACAGTGAAAAATCTGTCTTGTTAGAACACCCGGTAATGCCAGCTTTACCCGGTGGTATCCTGGTAAAACCATGTCTCATAGACTTACCTGAAAGAGCACCTTACCTTGTTCCAGTTGTTCTTACCAATGAATCGGAACATGACGTGACAATCCCTCAGAAGTGTGTCATTGGAGAAATTTGTGCATATCAACGAGTCCTATCACAAGAACACTCTGTGAAAGTTGCAAAGTCCAAAACTGAACCAAAGTCCATTCTGAAGTTCAACTTTGACTCTTCCCCCATTAGCGCTGAATGGAAAGAACACCTAACAGAAAGACTCAGTCCAATGCCCGAAGTATTTGCACAAAATGATCTTGACTTTGGCAAAATGGATCAAGTGAAAAACACAATCAAATTATCAGATGAAACACTGTTCAAACACAGAGCATGTCCCATACATCCAAATGACCTGGAAGCGGTCCGTAAGCATCTCAAAGAACTCCAACAAGCAGGCGTGATAAGAGAGTCTACTTCCCCATTTTCTTCGCCTATTATAGTGGTGCGAAAGAAAAATGGTGATGTCCGCCTTTGTATTGATTACAGGAAGCTTAACATGCAGACTGTAAAAGATGCTTACGCCCTCCCCAACTTGGAGGAAACGTTTTCCACCTTGACCATTTTGCAGTGGTTCTCCATCCTCGATTTAAAGTCGGGGTACTACCAAATTGAGGTAGAGGAGCTGGACAAACCAAAGACGGCGTTCATGTGTCCCATGGGCTTTTGGGAATTCAATAGAATGCCCCAAGGCATTACAAACGCCCCCAGCACGTTCCATCGCCTCATGGAGAAATGCATGGGCGACATGAATCTGCATGAGGTGATTGTGCTCCTTGATGACATCATTGAATTCTCCAAGATGCCCGAAGAACATGAGGCTCGCTTAATGAAAGTTCTTAATCGCCTAAAAGAGTACGGGCTTAAACTCTCCCCTGAGAAATGCAGATTTTTTTCAAACTTCTGTCAGATACCTCGGTCACATTGTGTCCAGTAGAGGAGTTGAGACCGACCCCGAAAAAGTGAAAGCGCTAAGTACTTGGCCTGTGCCTCGTGATCTCAGACAGCTCCGCTCGTTCTTAGGCTTTTCAGGGTACTATAGGCGGTTAATTAAGAACTATTCCAGCATCGTTAAGCCCCTCACTGACTTAACAGCAGGCTACCCTCCTGTGCGAAAAAGCACAAAGCTCAAAGCTGAGCCTGCCCAGTACCACGACCCAAAGACACCGTTTGGCGAACGATGGACTTCTTCCTGTGATCTTGCATTCAAAACCATCATTGAAAAGCTCAGTACTGCGCCTGTCCTGGGTTTCGTTGACCCTCAGTTGCCATATACACTCCATACTGACGCCAGCACTACAGGGCTTGGCGCCGCCCTCTATCAAGAGCAGGAGGGCCAGACTAGGGTCATAGCTTATGCAAGCCGGGGGTTGTCTAGAAGTGAGTCCCGTTACCCCGCCCATAAATTGGAATTTTTGGCTCTAAAGTAGGCAGTAACGGAGAAGTTCGCAGACTATTTATATGGCAATCATTTTATTGTTGTGACAGACAGTAACCCCCTGACGTACATTTTGACTACTGCTAAGATGGATGCCATGAGTTATAGGTGGCTAGCTGCTCTGTCGATGTTTAACTTTAAGCTCCAATACAGAGCAGGCAAACTTAACTCAGATGCAGATGGCCTCTCAAGATGGCCACATGGTGAGTTACTTGATGACGCAGTGTCCCAAAAGGAGTTTGACCGCATACAGCAGTTTACTCAAACTCACTTGTCTCTTCCTGAGAACAGTTTAAGTTCCGAGGTAGTGTCTGCTATATGTGAAAAACACCTTGTCTGTAGCTCTCCAGACAACATTTTCCCTTTGGTTCACTCATTAGCCCTCTCTGTAGCTGCCATTCCAGATGGCTACACCGATGAAGATGGCTGTGGTGGTCTTCCAGTTGTATCGCACATGACTCATGAACAGATCAAAAACGAACAAAGAACTGACCCCTGTTTAAGGGAAGTGATTGCACAAATTGAAACTGGGCTAAAAGTTCCACCAACTGTACGAACTGAACTTCCTGACATCAACCTGTTACTCCGAGAGCTCAGTCGACTTGAAATGTGCAATAACATCCTCTACCGCACTCGTCAAGATGGAGGAAATGTTACTTACCAGCTCGTCTTACCAGAACAACTCCGCGATTCAGTCTTTCAAAGCCTCCACTGTGACATGGGCCATTTAGGCACAGAGCGTACTTTGGATCTCGCCAGAACAAGGTTCTATTGGCCTCGCATGGTGGCAGATATTGAAAAGAAGATCAAGACATGTAATTGCTGCGTAAGACGTAAAACCGCTCCAGAGCGAGCTGCTCCGCTTGTCAGTATCAAGTCCACCCGACCGCTTGAACTTGTCTGTATGGATTTCCTGTCCTTTGAGCCCGATCAAAGCAACACAAAGGATGTGCTCGTGTTAACTGATCATTTCACGAAATACGCTATAGCCATCCCTACCAGCAATCAGAAAGCTCAGACCGTTGCAAAGGCACTTTGGGACAACTTTATAGTCCACTACGGGATACCCAAACGATTACATAGTGATCAGGGTCCCGATTTTGAGTCCCATATTATAAAAGAACTTTGCAAAATCATGGGCATTCGCAAAATCCGGACGACACCCTATCATCCCAGAGGTAACCCGGCAGAACGTTTCAATAGAACGTTACTGAGCATTCTGGGTACTCTGGAGGAAAAGAACAAATCTCATTGGCACAACTATGTAAAACCACTTGTACATGCGTACAATTGTACGAAGAATGACACTACTGGTTTTGCCCCGTATGAGTTAATGTTCGGTCATCAGCTGAGATTGGGCAGCACGGTGGTGCACGGTGGTGCAGTGGTTAGCACTGTTGCCTTACAGCTAGAAGGTTCCTGGTTCGAATCCCCAGGCTGGCAGGGGTTGGAACCTTTCTGTATGGAGTTTGCATGTTCTCCCTGTGCTGTGTGGGTTTACTCCGGGGGCTCCGGTTTCCTCCCACAATCCAAAGACATGCATGTTAGGTTAATTGGTTGTTCTAAATTGTCCCTAGATATGTTTCCTATAGGCCCTTAGAACAGAGGGTTAGTACTAGTGAAAGCGCTTTGAGTGGTCTTTGTGACTAGAAAAGCGCTATATAAGTGCAGGTTAGTTAGTTAGTTAGTTAGATTGCCCATCGACCTTGCATTTGGGCTCCCGTTTCACAACAAAAGTTTCAAGTCACATTCCCAGTACACTGAAAAACTGAAGACAACTCTACAAGAAAGCTACAAACTAGCAACAGAAAATGCTAACAAGATGGCTGAAAGAAACAAAACAAGATTTGATATGCGAGTGAAACCCTCAAAACTAGAACCAGGTGACAGAGTTTTGGTACGTGCAGTCCGCCTCAGAGGCAAGCACAAACTAGCAGACAGGTGGGAAGCTGAAATTCGCATTGTGGTGAGCCAAGCAGGTAACTTGCCTGTTTACACTATAAAACCTGAGACAAAAGATGGTCCTGTTCGCACCGTTCACCGCGACCTCTTGCTTCCCTGTGGTTTTCTTGCCCCTGTTGAAGAAAAACCTGTCCAACCAAAACGTGTCCGCCAACCTAAGACAAGACAATCACCTGAACAAAGTGAGGAATGTGAGAATTCAGAACCGGAAAATGAAGATGTCTATTGGTACAGAGAAGAACCAATCCAAACGCCCATAAAGCTCACTCGAGTTTATGAAATTCCCCATCCAAAGACATTCTTTAAAGCAGACATTCCTGCTGAAACTCACTCACCTGAGAATGACAACCAAATGGAAAACGTCACTTCACCTGGATGTGACAACTTACCGAATGATGGAAACCTGGAGGAAACTGAAACAAATGTGGAACCATCGAACAATGAGAATGGAACTGGAAGTGAAACCAACTTGCCTGATAAAAGTACCTGTGATGAACCTGTGGAAGAAAAAGAACCTGAAAAAGAAGTCCCAAAGACTGTGAGATGCTCTGAGAGGACAACCTTCCAGCCAGAAAGACTACAGTATAGTCAGTTGGGAAACCCTCTCCTAACTGTTGTCCAGCCCCTGTTTCAAGGATTAAACCTGGCTTCCACCAGAGCCTTAACAGAGACAGATCCTAAGATTATTCAAACCTGGCTTTTACCAGAGCCTTAACAGAGTCAGAGCTTAAGATTATTCCCATGAACACTAGTTCTCCCGTCAATACCATTTAGCTAATCCCATGCAAAGGGACTTGCATGATTCTAAGGGGGGGTAGTGTAACCCAGTGTTAAAAACGTGATTAAAAATATGAATGTTGATACCGCTTTAAGAAGAGGGGGGGGTATTCATTTCACAATGGGAGTAGATAGTTTAATGTGAATTAAATTATAAATATTGATACCGCTTTTAGAAAAGAAAAACACCCATTTCACAATGGGAATACATAATTTGAATATGAATATTTAAATAAATATATATTCATAAATAGTAGGAACATTTTCTAGAAGGTTCTGATAAAGTTCCTATTATTGTGTGTTGATATTTCGAGTAACCAATGGCTGCGCCGTTGCTGGGTCACACCACCCAGTGGGTTAAGCGCTCTCTCCCTGGGTCTGGGATGACTTGCATTTTTGGCTCAGTCACGCCAGACACCGAAAGACACAGACCAGAGAGAGAGACGGTCCTTGGTGATATGGCGACGCTAACGTGCTGGTAGCAGCCTTTGCCTTGATAAAACCTTTGAAATTGATTGGGATCCAAAGGTTGTCGACGCCGTTGAGCGCGGGAACTCCACTGAAGCACGAGCCACTTGACATGGTCAGGTTCTTCTTTCCCTCTTTTTTTTTTTTTTTTTCCTTTGGACTGGTTTGACCAGAGCGTGGATCTCCAGATCTGGATGGCGAGCTGAAGCCCAAGTCCTAGAAACTGCTAAAGGTGACTCCACTAGTCACCTGGAAAGGACAAAAAAAGGACTGTGAATTTTGTAAATATAAGTTTGAGTTTATGGATTTTTTTTTCCTATTTTATCGCACTGTGTATTTATTTATGTGTTCATATTTGTTAAAATAATATATATAGTTGCAAGTTCCATATACGGCTGTGTATGTGTCGTCTGTTGTTGCACCTCCCAGGCTCCTACGAACCCAGAGTCGGTCTGACCTGGCCCAATTATCCCTTTTCCCTCAGGTGGTAAAGTTAAGGTAAATACATTGCCATAACACACCACTACCAAAAGGGTACTACACCTAAAGTGAGTAGGGTGAGTGGGTGTTAGTAAGGGTTACATACAAAATCTGGCGAGCGCAAGTGTTAGTGGGTGTTACCCCCAATTACCCCGCAAGTGTTGTACCACCCTGTGTATACTATTATTACAGTGGTATATTGTTACAAAATTTAGCGAGACAAGTAAGTGTCACAAGGTTACATAGACATCTTAAACCTCGGTGGTTATAAACTGTTCATGAAGAACAGATGTGGCAGATCTGGTGGTGGTGTCTGTCTGTATATCTCTTGTAGACATGATGTAGGTGTTTATGATGATATTGTCATGGAAGACTGTCATATTGACTGTCTTTTTGTTGAGATACATGTCAAAAATGGGAAAAATTTAATTGTAGGTGTGATTTATCTTACCCCACCCCGACACCGACCTTAATATTTTCACAACCAAACTGGAAGAATTTTTATTCTCAATCAACAGCAAAAATAAAAGTTGTATTCTCCTTGGAGACTTCAACATTGACCTCTCCAGGAATGATGCAGCTAAAAATAACTTTATGAATACACTACACTCCTCTTCCTTCTTCCCTACCATTAATACCTATACTAGAATCATTCATTCCACCAAGTCCATTATTGATAATGTCATTACTAATGTTTGCAATTCCACACTGGTCTCTGGAGTTGTGCTCTCTGAGATTTCTGATCACTTCCCCATTGTTCTGTTTCTTGACCTTGCCGTTAGGCCCTCAATCTCGCGACATAAACTAAAAAAAAAAAAAAAAAACTTAATGAAGAAACCTTACAACGACTGAGTGAGGACTTGCATGTCAAGGCGTGGGATAGAATCTACAATTGTAGTGATGCTGATGCTGCATTTGATGCCTTGACCAAGGAAATAACAAAATCCATCCGGAGGACAATTCCTGTCAAGATTATCACATGTACTCATACTATTCAACATCCATGGCTTTCTAAGGGCATACTAAAATCTATTAAGTACAAAAATAAATTACATAAACACTACATAAAAAATCCAAATATTAACAATAAAAATATATATACTAATTATAGAAATAAATTAACACATATTATTAGAAAGAGTAAGAGTAATTACTATGCAGAACTTATAAATGCATCACAGGGTGATTCCAAGAAATCCTGGAGAATACTAAATAAGGTTCTAAATAGGGACCAAAAAGCCCCCACACTTCCGAACAATAATACGGTCAGTAATCTCACTAGTAATGCCACTCTTGCTGACAAATTTAATAATTATTTTGTCCCTATTGGAGAAAATTTATCTAATAAAATTAACCAACGCCAGGCTGCCTCTTTCAAACACTGTCAATCAGGAAACTATTGGAATTCTTTCTTCCTGAAGCCAACTGATCGTGAGGAATTGTGGAAAATCATCAAGGACATAAAGAACTCAAACTCTGCTGGAGCTGATGAAATTTCCAGCAAAATTTTTGAGAAGTATCATTAATTTTATATTGGAACCCCTTACCTACTGCATTAATCTGTCTCTAATCTCCAGAGTAGTGCCACAAATAGCAAAAATTGCACAAATTATACCAATTTATGAATCAGGTGATAAGAATGATTTGACTAATTATCATCCAATATCCATTCTGCCTACTCTTTCAAAGGTTTTGGAAAGAGTAGTTTATAACAGACTTACCAGTTACCTTGATAAGCTCAACATTATTATTTCATCTCAGTATGGCTTCAGAAAGAAACACACTACCTATATCGCAATAGTTGACCTCACTAAAAAAAAACAATGATGCAATTGAAAGAGGCAACTATGGTATTGGCATTTTTTTAGACCTGTCTAAAGCATTTGATACCATTAACCATGACATCCTAATTAATAAATTACAACATTTCAGTATCAGAGGCCTTGCTGACATGTTTCGGGACCCAGGAGACAGACACTGACACGGGCAAATTAGTGAACAATAATCTTTATTAGAGTGAAAGGGTGTGTAGTGCAAGTGTGAGTGCGTGGATAGTGTCCTGGTCACTGGAGCTGAGCACCCTGGACGGAGACCCGGCAACCCTGGAACATATAAGCACAAACAATTACTTTTGTCCCACGCAAGTGACAAGCTACTAGTAGTGAGGCTTACTTGGGAGAAGCACAGGTTACGTCCTGCTGAGAACCAGCGGCCGTGCAACGTGGAGGTGAAGGCGTCCGTGAACGTGCTGAGGCTTCCACCCGTGACTGTGGCAAGGACAGTTCTTCCAGTGACTCCGGCTGTGACACCACAGACCGGGACGATGACAATCCAGATGATATCGGTCCATAACCAGGAAACGGGTGGGAAACATCTGTGCTGACCCATCACACCCCGGCCACAAACTGTTTGAACTTCTATCTTCTGGTTGTCGTTACAGATCACTGAAGGTCAAAACCACCCGTCACAGGAACAGTTTCTTTCCTCAAGCCATCACTCTGATGAACTCCTAACATTCACCTAGTCCTACCTGTTGCTGTACTCATGACATTTCATCCATTAATACATTGCACATAACTCTCACACTGCTTTTTACTTCATTCACATTATATCACTGAATCTGAGTTCACATTGAAATACTGTGACTGTATATTTTTTCATATATTTCTGCAAAGTGTGGTTAGTCTGAGTAAATAACTGCATATATTCCTGTATATATTTGGATCCTTTTATAGAAACGTGGACAGACTGTAATTTACTGTACATACTCTGTTGTCATTGAATCCTTATTTAAATCCTCCACCTGAACAACGAGAGCAAGTTTTTAGCCAAAGTCAAATTCCTTGTATGTGTTGTGCATACTTGGCCAATAAAGCTGATTCTGATTCTGACCTGTTTGAACTCGTTATCAGTATAAAAGACATCTGTCCACAACCTCAAACAGTCAGACTCCAAACTCCACTATGGCCAAGACCAAAGAGCTGTCAAAGGACACCAGAAACAAAATTGTAGACCTGCACCAGGCTGGGAAGACTGAATCTGCAATAGGTAAGCAGCTTGGTGTGAAGAAATCAACTGTGGGAGCAATTATTAGAAAATGGAAGACATACAACACCACTGATAATCTCCCTCGATCTGGGGCTCCACGCAAGATCTCACCCCGTGGGGTCAAAATTATGAGAATGGTGAGCAAAAATCCCAGAACCACATGGGGGGACCTAGTTAATGACCTGCAGAGAGCTGGGACCAAAGTAACAAAGGCTACATCAGAAGCACACTACGCTGCCAAGGACTCAAATCCTGCAGTGCCAGACGTGTCCCCCTGCTTAAGCCAGTACATGTCCAGGCCCGTCCGAAGTTTGCTAGAGAGCATTTGGATGATCCAGAAGAGGATTGGGAGAACGTCATATGGTCAGATGAAACCAAAATAGAACTTTTTGGTAAAAACTCAACTTGTCGTGTTTGGAGGAGAAAGAACACCATACCTACTGTGAAGCATGGGAGTGGAAACATCATACTTTGGGGCTGTTTTTCTGCAAAGGGACCAGGACGACTGATCCGTGTAAAGGAAAGAATGAATGGGGCCATGTATCGTGAGATTTTGAGTGAAAACCTCCTTCCACCAGCAAGGGCATTGAAGATGAAACGTGGCTGGGTCTTTCAGCATGACAATGATCCCAAACACACTGCCCGGGCAATGAAGGAGTGGCTTCGTAAGAAGCATTTCAAGGTCCTGGAGTGGCCTAGCCAGTCTCCAGATCTCAACCCCATAGAAAATCTTTGGAGGGAGTTGAAAGTCTGTGTTGCCCAGCGACAGCCCCAAAACATCACTGCTCTAGAGGAGATCTGCGTGGAGGAATGGGCCAAAATACCAGCAACAGTGTGTGAAAACCTTGTGAAAACTTACAGAAAACATTTGACCTCTGTCATTGCCAACAAAGGGTATATAACAAAGTATTGAGATGAACTTTTATTATTGACCAAATACTTATTTTACCGAGGAATTTACCAATTAATTCATTAAAAATCCTTCAATGTGATTTTGTGGATTTTTTTTTCTTATTTTGTCTCTCATAGTTGAGGTATACCTATGATGAAAATTGGAGACCTCTCTCATCTTTTAAGTGGGAGAACTTGCACAATTGGTGGCTGGCTAAATACTTTTTTACCCCACTGTATTCTGTCTTGCTTCTACTGACTTTCATTCTGCTTCTCTTCAGAGCATACCTCCACCTCTCTAGGTTCTCTTCCACCTGCTCCCTACTCTCACTACAGATCACAATGACGTCTGCAAACATGGTCCACGGAGACTCCTGCCTGACCTCGTCTGTCAGCCTGTCCATCATCATGGCAAACAAGAAGGGGCTTAGAGCCGATCCCTGATGTAATCCCACCCCCACCTTGAATCCATTCATCACTTCTACAGCGCACTTCACCACCGTCTCGCTGTCCTCATACATGTCCTGCACCACCCTCACATACTTCTCTGCCACTCCTGACTTTATCATACAAGACCACACTTCCTCTCTTGGCACCCGATCATATGCTTTCTCTAGATCCACAAAGACGGAGTGCAACTCGTTCTGACCTTCTCTATACTTCTCCATCAACACTCTTAAGGTGCCTTCACAACAAACGCGAACGGGCGAATTTTTTGCGCAGCACGATTACATTATACAGTGGGAAAAAAAAATACAGTGGTGTGAAAAAGTGTTTGCCACCGTCCTGATTTCTCATTTTTTTGTATGTTTGTCACACTTGAATGTTTCAGATCATCAAACAAATTTAAATATTAGACAAAGATAACACGAGTAAACACAAAATGCAGTTTTTTAAATGAAGGTGTTTATTATTAAGGGTAAAAAAAATCCAAGAATCTGAATCAAATCGATTCTGGAAACTAGGGATCGTTCCCAGCCCTGCTTAGGTTTACATTATCCCACGGGGGGGGGGGGGGGGGGGGGGGGGGGGCTTACCTGAAAAAGTTGTCCCTGCCTCGAAAACTTGATGGGTTTTTATGTTGCTAGCTTGCTAGCCTTGTTGGCATTGCTCTCCAATGTTGATACTTTTACTCCGGTGATGGCAGAAGAGTCATACCAAAGACCATATAAAAATGGTACTTTCTGCCTTCAAGCTTGGTGTTCAGCATAATGGAATGGGGAAGGGAAAGTTGACACACAGAGCTACCAGAAGACTGACCCCCCCCCCCCCACACACACACAGTAAGATAAGATAAGATAAGATAAGCCTTTATTAGTCCCACAACGGGGAAATTCCAGGATTGCAACAGCACAGGGATAGCAACACTCAGAGCAACAATCAGAAGGCAAGAAAAAAAAACAAGCAAGCAAGAGCAGCTAATAAACATATGTACGTATTACTATAAAATATATATATATACACACACAGTGCAGAGCATTGTAGCTGGATGGAATAAATATATGAATATATGAACACACAGTGCAGAGCATTGTAGCTAGATGGAATAAATATGTAAATATATAAACACCCACAGTACGGAGCATTGCAGCTAGGTGGAATAAATATGCAAGTATATAAACACACACAGTGCGGAGCAATGTAGCTAGATGGAATAATATGTAGATATATAAATATATAAACACACCCAGTGCTGAGCATTGTAGCTAGATGGAATAAATATGCAAATATATAAACACACACAGTGCAGAGCATTGTTGCTAGATGGAATGAAACAGCATAACCGTCTACTTAGTTATCCTACATGGTATGATTATGTGCCCATACATATTCTCACCCTCCATAGCGACCGGTATGTTCCTAGTTGTATGCCGGAGGGGACCATTGTGTAAGTCTATTGCATCTTTTGCATTCAAAAAACTATTAGTTTGTTACGTCTTTTTGCTATCTCTGCGAGCAGCCCTGCTTAGGTTGTACAGTCTGACAGCCGTTGGTAGGAAGGACCTACGAAACCTCTCGGTTGTGCACCTGGGATGATGTAGTCTGCTGCTAAATGAGCTCCTCAGTGCATTCAGTATGTCCTGCATAGGGTGGAACTCGGACTCCAGCAGAGATGACAGTTTAGCCACCGTCCTTCTCTCTCCTATCTCCTCCATCGGATCAAGGCGCTGCCCCAGGACAGAGCTAGCTTTCTTAATCAGTTTGTTCAGTCTCTTCCTATCGGCTGCAGTAATGCCACTGCCCCAGCAGACCACTCCAAAAGTGATGGCTGATGCCACCACCGTGTCATAGAATGACTTCAGCAGCGCCCCTTGTACACCAAAAGACCTGAGTCTCCTCAGCAGGAACAGCCTGCGCTGTCCCTTCTTGTAGAGTGCATCAGTATTGTGTGACCAGTCTAGTTTATTGTTCAGATGAATACCCAGGTACTTATAGGATGTCACCATCTCGATGTCTGTTCACTGTATATTTACTGGTACTGTGAGGGGCTGCCCATGCCTGCGGCAGTCCACCACCAGCTCCTTAGTTTTCCTCGCGTTGATCTGGAGGCAGTTCCGATGGCACCAGTCCACGAAGTCCTGGATAAGCCCTCTGTACTCAGCTTCATCTCCATTGGAGATGAGGCCAACGATCGCAGAGTCATCAGAGAACTTCTGTAGATGGCAGTGTGTTGTGTTGTGTGAGAAGTCCGCAGTATAAAGAGTGAACAGGAAGGGAGCCAGCACCGTTCCCTGGGGGGCCCCCATGCTACTGATGATCGTGTCGGACACACAGTCCCGGGTTCTCACAAACTGAGGCCGGTTCGTGAGGTAGTCCAGGATCCATGATGACAGGTGCTGGTCCACCCCTGCGCGCAGCAGCTTGTCCTTCAGGATCATCGGTTGGATGGTGTTGAAAGCACTGGAGAAGTCAAAGAACATGATCCTCACCATATTCCCGGGCTTCTCCAGGTGGGACAGAGAACGGTGAAGGAGGAAGATCACCGCATCCTCCACCCCAATGCCATGCTGGTAGGCGAACTGGAGTGGATCCATCGCTGGTTCCACCAGGGGGCGGAGGTGAGCAAGGAGCAGTCTCTCCAGGGTCTTCATCAAGTGGGACGTCAAGGCCACCGGTCTGTAGCTGTTCAGGTCTTTGGGGTGGGAAGTTTTTGGTACAGGTACCACACAAGATGTTTTCCACAGCTGTGGTACCCTCCCCAGTTTCAGGCTCATGTTGAAGATATACGTCACAATCCCACACAGCTGGTCTGCACAGGACTTGAGGAGCTTTGCGCTGATGCCGTCCGGTCCCGGCGCCTTCCTCGCCTTGATCTTCCTCAGCTCCGTCCTCACCTGGGTCCTGGTCAGGGTCAGGATGGGGGGCTGTGTGTTGGGAGTGGGGGGGTGTTGGTGGAGTGGGGAGTGGGCAGCAGGACTTGATTTCTTTAGAGGCAGCAGTGGTTGTTGTGCAGTCAGGGGGGAGGGCGGTTGGTCAAATCTATTGAAAAACAGATTCAGGTTGTTCGCCCACTCCCTGCCCCCTGTGGCCTGGGGGGAGGTATTCTGGAGCCCCGAGATGGTTTTGAGGTTTCTCCAGACCCCGCTGATGTCGCTCTGTTGCAGCTTGTCCTCCATCTTCTTCCTGAAGCTGTCCTTGCCTTCTCTGATCTTTCTCCTCAGCTCCCTCTGTACGGACTTCAGCATCTCCCTGTTCCCTGACCTGAAGATCCTCTTCTTCTCTCTCAGAAGTGTTTTTATCTCAGGGTTGATCCAGGGTTTGTTGTTTGAGTGACGCCGTATGGTCTTGGTGGGAACGGATTTGTCCACACAGAAACTGAGGTAGCCCGTGAAGGTGTGAATGAGGCCATCGATGTCCTCACCATGTGGATCGCAGAGCTGCTTCCAGGCGGTGGCTTCAAAACAGCCCTTTAGGGTGTCCATTGTCTCCTCAGACCATAACTCCACAGTGTGCATGGCCGGAGGTTGTCTGTGCACTAGGGGTTTGTACACCGGCCGGAGATGAACCAAGTTGTGATCCGATCTCCCGAGTGGGGGGAGTTGTGATGAGGTGTACGCCTCCTTAGTGTTTGCGTAGAATAAATCCAGTGTTTTATTGTCTCTAGTGTGGCATGTGACATACTGGGTGAACGTGGGTAGAATGGGAGACAGTGAAACATGGTTGAAATCGCCTGAGATGAGGAGAAGAGCATCTGGGTGTTCTGTCTGCAGCCTGCTGGTTACTGAATGGATGACGTCACGTGCTGTCCCAGCGTTCGCCGTCGGATTTGCATAAACAACAATGCAGATCACGTGTGAGTGTTCTCTCGGGAGATATGTAGGCCTCATGCTAACAGCTAGCAACTCAATGTCTTTGCTGCAGTGTCGTTGTTTAACAGTGATATGTCCCGGTCTGCACCAGTTGTTGTTAACATACATTATCACTCCACCGCCCCTAGCCTTGCCACTGTCTGGTGTTCGGTCAGCTCGTATCATGTGAAAACCCTCCAGCTCAATGTTAGCATCTGCTGCTAGTTCAGTTAGCCACGTCTCAGTAAACAAAAGGAGAGAGCACTCCCGGTATGTGCTATCATAACGGGAGATAGCCGCTAGCTCATCTAACTTTCCCAGTATCGACCGTACATTTCCCATGACAACAGATGGAAGGGAGGGTCTGTACCTTATATTTTTTGTCCTCCGCCTTACTCCAGCCCGGCAGCCGCGGCGTTTTCGCCTCAGTTCTCTCGGTATGTCGAGTTTTTCCAATGGGACCGGGTGGCGGTTGAATGCTAGCAGCTGTTCTCTGCTGTATCGTATCCTGCTATAGACAGTGGCTCCGTCCACCGGCTCAGGAGACATTTAGGACGATCTGTGTGTCCGTGATATAAGTGGGGTGAAAAAAAAAAGACGGATCAAAAGAGAGAGGAAGGGAAAAAGACTCGGAATCGAGCCGCTGTTGCAAAAGGCAGCCGACTCGTGTGGCGCCGAGAGAAAAAAAAAAAAAAAAGTAGCTTTTACTTCTCACAGTAGCTGTGTGGCCTAGGGTCAGTGAAACGGAGATGGGTGCCACCCCATACACCACCTGGTGTGGAAGGGATTAACTTAACAGCAAAATCTCAAAGCTAGTGCTATCCCTTGGATGTGAATGTGCGATTTTGCGCGTGCTCGCCTCTTTCCATTGATTTTGCATGTATTCACACCGCCTGTTCGTAGTTGGTGTGAAGGCACCTTTAGAGCAAACATTGCATCTGTAGTACTCTTTCTTGGCATAAAACTATACTGCTACTCACTGATTGTCACCTCTCCTCTCAGCCTGGCTTCAACAACTCTTTCCCATGTCTTCATAGCGTGGCTGATCAGCTTTATGCCTCTGTAGTTACTACAGCTTTGAGCATCACCTTTGTTCTTGAAAATTGGTACCAAAACACTTCTCCATTCCTCAGGCATCCTTTCACTCTCCAAGAGTGTGTTAAACAATCTGGTTAACCTCTTGCGCGGGCAGGCACGTCTCTGCGTCCTAGAGCGCACTGAAAAAAAAAAGCTGCATTTCCGTTCTTCCACTACAGACACAGCTGCGAACAGAAAGCCAAAGGAGTGCTTTGATTGGTTTAGATGTGATTGACCTCTCATTCGACTAATAAGAGCCTTGAATTGGGTTTCTGAAACCTTGAAGAACCAATGGCTGAAAACCTAGCAAGAAGGACCCGCCTACCAACGGCTGCGAATACAGCCAGCCAATTGAAGCACAAAAGTGTGAAAGCTGTTTTGTGTAAGGCTGGGTGAAGAGAGACTGACTGCTGCAGCAGATGAAAAAAGGACCCACAGGAAGAACCGCCACAGACCCAGCAGCACGGAGACCACCCACAAGTGCGACCTGTGTGACAGGGACTGCCATTCGCGCATCGGCCTGTTCAGCCACAGGCGGTGCTGTCCCAGCAGAGTAGACGTTTAGGATTCTCTTCCATGGTCATCATAGACCGTCCACATGCTGTTGTGGACAGGTAAGTGTTATAAGCTAAATTATTCTTTTTCCCTGAAAATTGTAATCAAAAATGACTTTTGACCGATCAGTAAATTACAACTGTGCGTAGTAGACCGCGGCACACGAAGTCCATGCGCCGCGGTACATGGTTCGTGCGCCGCATCCGGACCGTGAACGCGCCCCCCCCCCCCGCTACTCTTCTGTAGCGAGGGGGGGGGACCGCGGGGACTGTGCGCTGCGGGGGGGGGGGGACCACGGGGACTGTGCACCGCGATCGCCACATGACTGTTCCGTCATGTAGCGATGGCCGATGTCCGTCCTCTGTAGCGGGGGGTGGGGGGGGAGTTGTTATCTTCTACATTACAAATATTTTAGAATAATTTTTAGGGCACTGTAGGTTATTTTTTCTTGTAAAAAAAAAAAAAAAAAGCCACACATTTTTTACGTGGCATGCTTCTTTGTGTGTGGGGGCTTGTTTGTTCATTCATTCATGAATGAACAACCCCCCCACACACACACACACACACACACAGCCCTGAGTGTCACCTTTCATTAGAGCCCAAGATGAAGCTTCTATATCGAATCATTCAAAAGTTAGACGTTTTTCCAAACTGTGCCATTTGGCACAATTTGGCACAGTTCAAAAACGCCTGGGAATTACCTGAGAACAAAGCTGTGTAATATATTCATTTTTTGTGGTATTGTTACAAAATTTTGACCTCAGCTGGATAACACTTGTTTCTACATTTCTGTTGCATTTTCCAGCCCGGATCTGAAGCTGTGTGTTATTTGCAAGCATTTGTATCCAAAAAAACACCCAGGCGAAATTTATTTTCTTCAAGTTCAGTATGTTTAGATGACTGTTACTCAGTGGCAGGAGCACTTGGAGAGATTATGACTGTTTTGCCAAAAAATTCAAAGTGTTTTCTTTTAAATGAGACCAACCCCATGAAGATGCTGCAAAGGGTTGAAGAACAGCTTTTGATTTACTTTGGGTATGTTATTTTTAGGCGTTTTTAGGGAAATTGACCAGAGTGCAAGGGGTTAAAAAGTCCACTGCCATTTCTCCGAAACATCTCCATACCTCCACAGGTATATCATCTGGACCAACCGCCTTTCCATTCTTCATCCTCTTCAAAGCTCCTTTCACTTCCGCCTTGCTAATCATTGGGACTTCCTTGTTCACTGTCTTTCCTTCATCCATCCTCCTCTCGCTCTCATTTTCTTTATTCATCTGCTTTTCAAAGTACTCCTTCCACCTTCTCAACACACTCTTGTCATTTGTTAGTACATTACCATTTCTGTCCATAATCAACCTAACCTACTGTACATCCTTTCCAGTTCGATCTCTCTGTCTAGCCAGTCGATAAAACTTTTCTCCTTCCTTAGTGTCCAGCCTCTCATACAACTCACTACTTGCCTTTTCCTTTACCTTTGCCACCCGTCTCCTTGCCATGTGCCTAGACTCCAAATACTCCTGTCTCAGTGTTTCCTCTGGCTTCAAGACCTTGGCGCGGTGGCAACATTTTTCCGGGGGGGGTGGGGGGTGGAGAAACACATATGTATGAATATGTTAATTTTATACTGTTTTCCTTTTTTTAAATTTTGCACAGTAACTTTACATATAATAACAATAATGCATCAGATATACTGTATATAGCGCTTTATCATAGACACTCAAAGACGCTTTTTACATATACATTATTCATTCACTCCAGACAGACAATGGTAGTGTCAAGCTACTACTGTAGCCACAGCTGCCTCAGGGCAGGCTGACGGAAACGTGGCTGCCAATCCAGGCCAGCGGCCTCTCCAGCCACCACCGAACATTTATACACATTCATACCCAGTGTTATGGACACTGGAGGCAAGGTGGGTAATATGTCTTGCCCAGGGAAACAACGGCAGGATATCTGGGGAGAGTGGGATTTGAACCACCAACCATCCAGTTTTTGGACAACCGGCTCTACCTCCTGAGCCACTGCCGTGCATATGGAACTTACAATTTGAAGTATTGTACAACCAAGGCTTGAATGTTGGAATATTGGGCCATTTGGGGTCCCAATCAGACATCCTGTGTTTGGACTTTTTACTGGTGTCATCCTTCTCTCCTTCCTCTGCTCTCACCTCTCCTGGACCCTCTGCCTGAACACTTTCCTCTCCTTGGCTCCTCTCTTCTGTCTGATCTTGCCCTCTCTGAGCTCTGTCTAATCCATGTTCTCTCTCTGTCTATGGTGGTATACAAACAGGTTAGAAAATATCAAGTGCCTTGTAAATTAAAGTTGACAACCAAAAATTTGTAGTTAAGGGTACAAAGAGCACCCACTTAAAACGTGAGTAATGACTTCAGTCTTGAAGGTTTGAGATTTTTCTCCAAAATTTATAACAATTTTCTGGAAGTTTTCTACTTTTCTCTGTAAGTTTATCTAAATTTGAAACCATTTTCCTCAAATTTGTAATTTCCTCTTGTAAAATTGACTTTTCTTGTACATTTGAAACTTTATTATAAATTTGTGTATTATTTTATGGCTTATTTTTGTCTGTTTTTAAAAATAAAATTACTGTTTTTTAAATAAATTTGAAATAACTGGGGTTTTTTTTTACTTTTTCCTTATAACAATTTATATTTTTGATCATAACTTTGCAGTCAGAACAGAACAATAATTTAACTCCCATTACAAAGAAAAAATATTAATAAAATTGTATTTAATGATTTGAATTAAATTAAATGACCAAGGATGCCGTTATTTCTGTTATAATATTTCTATATATTTATAGTTTTTTGTTTTTTTTAGGAATCTCCTCACCACCAAGAAAACCTCCCTTATTTTGAAATCCAAATGTTGGCACGTTCAATTTGTCTGAAGGCTGCTGACAGATTAAAGTAATTGACTTTGTGAATTTCAGTCATCTTAACTTGCCAGGTACATAATTGGGAACATAACTTAATATTGTAGTGGCTAGTGAAATATATCCTCAGCAATTCAGTAGTCCCCCTTGACTTTCCTTTCATATGAAGCTAGTTGCATTTGAATTATAACGACATTAGATTAGATTAGACTAGATTCAACTTTATTGTCATTACACATGTATGAATACAAGGTAAAGAAACACAGTTTAGCATCCAATCAGAAGTGCAAAGGACAGCAGTGCAGTAAATACAGTAATTGACAGTATGTGCAATTTAAGCAAATATATGCAGATAGGTCAGTGCAGAAAGTTAAGAGTACCGTTATGTGCAAATAATGTACAATAAGTTAGGTGGGCAGTTATGTACAGGTGAGGATGGTAAGAGATGGGAATAAGTTAGCATAAATTACAGAAGAGCAAAGTACAGGTGAAGTGAGGTAAGTAGCAGACAATCTATCTAACTATACAGAGTGGCAATATGCAGAAAAACAGTATGTAGTTAAATATGTGATGATAATATACAGAAGAGCAGTATGTATCAATATGTAATGAGAATATGCAGATATGATATATATGTGTATACAGTTTGAGGAAGCACGGGGGGGAGGGGGGTGTTAAAGGGGAGAGAAGTGGAGGTTCAGCGGGGAACTAAGTTCAATAACGTGACAGCTGTTGGAAAGAAACTGTTCCTAAACCTGCTGGTTCTAGTCCGAAGGCTTCTGAAATGCCTTCCGGAGGGGAGAAGCTGGAACAGTCCATGAGCAGGATGGTTGGAGTCCCTAAGAATGCTGCGTGCCCGGCGCAGACATCTTTTCCTGTAAATGTCCTCTATAACTGGAAGTGGAGTCCCTGTGATGTGTTGGGCGGTTTTCACCACCCGCTGCAGCGCCTTACGGTCAGCGACAGAGCAGCTCCCATACCAGACTGTGACACAGTTGGTCAGGGTGCTCTCTATCACGCAGCGGTAGAAGTTGCCCAGGATGTCAGTTGACAGATGGTTCTTCTTCAGTGTCCTCAAGAAGAAGAGGCGCTGATGGGCCTTCTTGATCAGGCTGGTGGTGTTAACTGACCAGGACAGGTCCTCCGAGATGTGGGTCCCCAGGAATTTGAAGCTGGGGACACGTTCAACAGCTATTCCATTGATATGGATGGGGTCATGTGTCTCTCCCCTCTCCTTTCTGTAGTCCACTATGAGCTCCTTGGTTTTGCTGGTGTTAAGGAGCAGGTTATTGTCAGCGCACCAAGTAGCCAAGTGCTCAACCTCTGCCCTGTAATCTGACTCATCGTTGTCCCTGATGAGTCCGGTCACCGTGGTGTCATCTACAAACTTTATGATGGAATTGGATCCATACATAGGCCTGCAGTCATGGATGAAGAGGGAGTAGAGGAATGGGCTGAGCACACAGCCCTGTGGTACACCAGTGTTGAGTGTGATGATGGAAGAACGGTTGGGGCCTGACCTAACATGCTGGGGTCTGTTGGTCAGAAAATCCATGATCCAGTTGCAGGTGGAGGTACTGATTCCCAGGTCCCCAAGTTTAGTGATCAACTTGGAGGGGATAACTGTGTTGAATGCTGAGCTGAAGTCAACAAACAGCATTCTTGCGTAGGTGTTCTTGTCATCCAGATGTGAGAGTACACAGTGCAGCGCTGTAGAAACCGCATCCTCTGTACTCCTATTGCTCCGGTAGGCAAACTGGTGAGGGTCCAGTGTAGGGGACAGGCATTTTTTGAGCTGTGCCAAGACCAGTCGCTCAAAGCTCTTCATGACTATGGGCATTAGTGCCACAGGGCAATAGTCATTTAGGCACGATGGTGTTGAATGTTTCGGCACTGGTACTATAGAAGTGGTCTTGAAGCACGCTGGTACCACCGCCTGGGTCAGGGACAGGTTGAAGATGTCCGTGAAGACCCCTGCCAGCTGCTCAGCGCATGCCCTCAGCACACACCTAGGAATGCCGTCAGGGCCAGCAGCCTTACGTACGTTGATATGACTCAGTGCGTTTCGGACGTCTGTGTGGGTGAGTGTGAGGTGGTGGAGGTCGTCAGAGGGTGGGAAATTGATATTCTTTTCGTTATTGTCCTTGTCAAAACGAGCATAGAAGTCATTTAGCTCATTGAGAAAGGACACAGTCATGGCTATAGGTATGGAGTTGCTGGGCTTATAATCAGAGATAGCTTGAACGCCCTGCCACATGCGTCGGGGGTCAGAGTCCCCAAAATGTTCCTCCACCTTCAGCTTGTAGCTGTGCTTGGCCTTCTTGATGCCCCTCTTCAGATCTGCCCTGGATGAACTGTAGGCCTGTGCGTCACCAGATCTAAAGGCATTGTTACGTGCCTTTAGCAGAAGCCGCACTTCTCTGTTCATCCACGGCTTCTGATTTGGGTACGTGGTGATCTGTCTTTCTGTGGTGACACTGTCAGTAGTGGTGTTGATAAGGTCCAGGACTGAGTGGGTGTAAGAGTCGATGTTTATGTGGGAGCCACAGGTAGCCTGAGAGGTGAACATACTCCAGTCTGTGTTCCTAAACTTTTCGTGGAGTACAGAGTCAACCCCCTCTGGCCACACTTTGATGGTCCTCACTGATGGTTTCACCCGGTTGATGAGCGGTACATACTTGGGGGTAAGGAACAAAGATAAGTGATCAGACTGACCTAGGTGGGGGAGGGGAGTTGCTGTGTAGGCTCCCACAATATTGGTGTAAACGTGGTCCAATGTTTTGTCCCCTCTTGTGTGACAGGAGACATGCTGGTAGAATTTAGGAAGCACTGTCTTGAGGTTAGAGTGGTTAAAATCACCCGCCACAATAAATGCTGCCTCTGGGTGTGCAGTTTGTTGTTTGCTAATAGCTGCATGTAGTTCTTTCATAGCAAGCTTAGCATTAGCATCCGGAGAGATATAAGCAGCTGTTATGATGGTACAAGTGAACTCGCGTGGCAGATAGAAAGGTCTACATTTAACCATGAGAAACTCCAGGTTAGCTGAGCAGTGTCTCCCAACAGTGACAGAGTTTGTGCACCAAGCCTTGTTAATATAAATGCACACTCCCCCACCTCTGGTCTTACCGGAGTCATCAGCTGCTCTGTCTGCCCGGAGAGTGTGTAGGCCGGCTAGCTCGATAGCATTGTCGGGTATTCCACTGTGTAACCATGTTTCCATGAAAACATGGTTACACAGTGGAATACCCAAATGTGGAAATGGAATGGAAATGGAATGTGGAAAACGCATCTCTTGGCTTCCGTTATTGCTCCCATTTCCAGCGGGTTAAAACCATGATAAATGCCTCCAGTGCTTACATACCTCTTATGATTTTTTTTTCCGAGTTTAAAGTACTTTAGTAATCTCATGTTTCTGTCGGACAGTCAAGCCTTATTATGCTGCATTTCCCTTCTGGTCCGCCTTGGTCCGCGTACGCTTTGGACGAGCTTGGCACGCACGCGGCGCTATACATGCTCACTTTTTTCATCTACCCAGGCCAAGCGGTTGACCCATGCACACAACCATCATTTGTAGTTTTACTCCCACCTGATAGGTAGCGCCAAGGCGCTGACGTGCCAGGATTTTCACCAACGAAGAAACGGCGGACTTCTTCACAAAATTTCTCTTCAAATAGAGTCCATTTCTGCTGTTTGACTTCCGAGTTTTCACTCCCTTTCCACGAAGATGCTGCTGCTGCTAACAAGACACTGCCTGCTGACTGACTGGAAAGCTTGTGTCGGCAGGGCACTTCTAAACTCTGTGCAGATGGCGGCCACGTGCGTTGTTCGTGTGCACGCTTGCAGAAAGTCATTGCTTCATATATTTTTCTTAAATTCATATCTCCTTCTTGGCGTTGCGGTAAATTTTCTGGCGAGGCGGCCCTCCACCGAGAAAGGTTACCAGAGGAAACCCTGCCTGTCTGCTCTCTTCATCTCCTTGACTATC
The DNA here is from genome assembly GCA_020510985.1 of Pholidichthys leucotaenia. Classification (NCBI taxonomy): domain Eukaryota; kingdom Metazoa; phylum Chordata; class Actinopteri; order Cichliformes; family Pholidichthyidae; genus Pholidichthys; species Pholidichthys leucotaenia. Next base: position 66,990,386 of record CM035842.1, on the reverse strand, counting down.
CCACTTTTTCTTTGCCAACTTCTTCCTATTGATACTTTCCTGTACCTCCTTATTCCACCACCAAGTCTCCTTGTCTTCCTTCCTCTGTCCACTGGATACACCACATAACTTTGTACCCATTTCCCTCAACACTTTTGCTGTACTTTCCCAGTCATCTGGTAATTCTTCCCTACCATCCAGAGCCTGTATCAACTCCTTCCTGAACTCTGTGCAACCTTCTTCCTTCTGTAACTTCCCCCACTTAATCTTTGGCTCTGCCTTTGCTGTTTTCCTCTTTTTGCCTTGCAAAGTCATCCTACAGACTACCATCCGCTGCTGTCTAGCTACATTCTCCCCTGCCACCGCCTTGCACTCTCCTATCTCTTTCAGATTTCTTTCTCTGCATAAGATATAGTCCACCTGTGTGCACCTTCCTCCACTCTTGTAAGTCACCCTATGTTCCTCTGTCTTCTTGAAGTATGTGTTCATCACAGCCATTTCTGTCCATTTAGCAAAATCCACAACCACTTGTCCTTCCACATTTCTCTCCTTAAGACCATACCTACCTAGGACCTCCTCATCACCTCTGTTTCCTTCACCTACATGTCCATTAAAGTCCACTCCAATCACCACTCTTTCCCCCTGGGAACATTTTCTACCATTTCATTCAACTCAATCCACAGTTCCTTTTTCTCTTCTGCCTGACATCCAACTTGTAGGACATATGCACTGACAGCATTCAACATCACACCTTTGTCTTCTACCGTCCAACTCATGATTCTGTCTGACTCCCTCTTTACCTCCTGAACACTCTTCACATACTCTTCCTTCAAGATTGCCCCTACTTCATTTCTCTTCCTAGCTACACCATGGTAGAACAGTTTAAATCTCCTTCCAGTGCTTCTAACCTTGCTTCCCTTCCATCTGGTTTCTTGAACACACAGTATATCTACCTTTCTTCTCTCCATCATATCAGCCGACTCTCTGCCTTTACCAGTCATAGTCCCTACATTTAACGTCCATACTCTCACCTCCACACTTATACCTTTCCTTTACTCTCTCTCCCTCCTAACATGCCTTCCCCCTCTCCACCTCCTCCATCTTTGACCAACAGTAGCCCAATTTCCATTGGCACCCTGTCTGTTAACAGCACCGGTGGTGGTCATTGTAAACCCGGACCTCGACCAATCCGGTATGAAAGTCTCATTTGTCATGATCTGCATGTTTGTTTTTTATTACTCTGGTTTCTAGACAGGTAATTTTGAATTTGCAACATTTATTAATAACTCTTAATAAAGCATCATGATGCTGGTGAATCGATACAGTATCACCAGCACAATGCTATGATGTATCAGTTTCTTTTCCCCTCACCACCCCTGTTGATTAGTTTAGCAGAGTCCTTTAATTACTAACCAAAATCTAGCTTTAGGACTTTACTGAGTTTGAGGGGAAAATGTATTGAAATGCACTTTATACCCACCAAGCCCCTGAAGTCCTAAAGAGTGATTTTTTTTTTTCTCTTACACCAACAAGATTTTTTTTTTTTTAAATTACCATTAGTTGTAATTATGTTGTAATAAAGGTCAACTGCTCAGACTCCCCACACCGAGTAATGGCATGACTTCCTGTTGTAACAGAATTGTTCAGACTGGGTGTCAGAAGTTCATATTTTTACTCTGGAACAGATGTCTCAGTGATTCCCTCCCTTCCCCGGTCAGGAGGAACAAATTTTGTCACCATTTCCAGGAGTTCTTTTTGTTTCAAACACTTGGATCATGTGATTTGATTCCTATACTGTTAAAGTGACACTCTGGCAAAAATCAAGTTTTTAGCAACAGAAAAAAACTTGGTGGGTATAAAGTGCATTTCGATATATTTTCCCGTCAAACTCAGTAAAGTCCTAAAGCTAGATTTTGGTTAGTAATTAAAGGACTCTGCTAAACTAATCAACAGGGGTGGTGAGGGGAAAAGAAACTGATACATCATAGTATTGCGCTAGTGATACTGTATCCATTCACCAGCATCACAATACTTTATTAAGAGTTATTAATAAATGTTACAAATTCAAAATTACCTATCTAGGAACCAGAGTAATAAAAAAACAAACATGCAGATGATGACAAATGAGACTTTCATACCGGATTAGTCGAGGTCCGGGTTTACAACGACCACCACCAGTGCTGTTAACAGACAGGGTGCCAGTGGAGATTGGGCAACTGTTGGTCAAAGATGGAGGAGGCGGAGAGGGGGAAGGCATGTTAGGAGGGAGAGAGAGTAAAGGAAAGGTATAAGTGTGGAGGTGAGAGTATGGACGTTAAATGTAGGGACTATGACTGGTAAAGGCAGAGAGTTGGCTGATATGATGAAGAGAAGAAAGGTAGATATAAGATAAGATAAGCCTTTATTAGTCCCACAATGGGGAAATTCCGGGATTGCAACAGCACAGGGACAGCAGTCCTCAGAGCAACAATCAAGAAGACAAGAAAAAAACAAGAGCAGCGAATATACACATGTACACATAAATATATAAATATACTGTATATACACACAGTGCGGAGCATTGTAGCTAGATGGAATAAACAGCATAACCGTTTACTTAGTTATCCTACATAGTATGAATATGTACCCATACATATTGTCACCCTCCATAGCGACTGATATTCTGATATTGTCCTAGTTGTATACTGGAGGGGACCATTGTGCAAGTCTATTGCGTCTTTTGCATTCAATACTATTAGGTTGTCACGTTTTTGTTTTTTGTTTTGTTTTTTTGCTATCTCTGCGAGCAGCCCTGCTTAGGTTATACAGTCTGACAGCCGTAGGTAGGAAGGACCTACGAAACCTCTTGGTTGCGCACCTAGGATGATGTAGTCTGCTGCTAAACGAGCTCCTTAGTGCGTTCAGTATGTCCTGCATAGGGCGGGACTCGGACTCCAGCAGAGATGACAGTTTAGCCACCATCCTTCTCTCTCCTATCTCCTCCACTGGGTCAAGGCGTTGCCCCAGGACAGAGCTAGCTTTCTTGATCAGTTTGTTCAGTCTCTTCCTATCGGCTGCTGTAATGCCACTGCCCCATCAGACCACTCCAAAAGTGATGGTTGATGCCACCACCGTGTCGTAGAATGTCTTCAGCAACGCCCCTTGTACACCAAAAGACCTGAGCCTCCTCAGTAGGAACAGCCCGCGCTGTCCCTTCTTGTAAAGTGCGTCGGTATTGTGTGACCAGTCTAGTTTATTGTTCAGATGAACACCCAGGTACTTGTAGGATGTCACCATCTCAATGTCTGTTCCCTGTATGTTTACTGGTGCTGTGAGGGGTTGTCCTTGCCTGCGGCAGTCCACCACCAGCTCCTTAGTTTTCCTCGCGTTGATCCGGAGGCAGTTCCGATGGCACCAGTCCACAAAGTCCTGGATAAGTCCTCTGTACTCGGCTTCATCTCCGTTGGAGATGAGGCCGACGATCGCAGAGTCATCAGAGAACTTCTGTAGATGGCAGTGTGTTGTGTTGTGTAAGAAGTCCGCAGTATAAAAGGTGAACAGGAAGGGAGCCAAAACCGTTCCCTGGAGGGCCCCCGTGCTACCGATGATTGTGTCAGGGACACAGTCCCGGGTTCTCACAAACTGTGGCCGGTTAGTGAGGTAGTCCAGGATCCATGATGACAGGTGCTGGTCCACCCCTGCGCACAACAGCTTGTCCTTCGGAATCATTAGTGGTGTTGAAAGCACTGGAGAAGTCAAAGAACATGATCCTCACCGCATTCCCGGGCTTCTCCAGGTGGGACAGAGAACGGTGAAGGAGGAAGATCACTGCATCCTCCACCCCAGTGCCATGCTGGTAGGCGAACTGGAGTGGATCCATCGCTGGTCCCACCAGGGGGCGGAGGTGAGCAAGGAGCAGTCTCTCCAGGGTCTTCATCATGTACACACATATACTGTGTGTTCAAGAAACCAGATGGAAGGGAAGTAAGGTTAGAAACACTGGAAGGAGATTTAAACTGTTCTACCATGGTGTAGCTAGGAAAAGAAATGAAGTAGGGGCAATCTTGAAGGAAGAGTATGTGAAGAGTGTTCAGGAGGTAAAGAGGGAGTCAGACAGAATCATGAGTTGGACGGTAGAAGTCAAAGGTGTGATGTTGAATGTTGTCAGTGCATATGTCCTACAAGTTGGATGTCAGGCAGAAGAGAGAGAGGAATTCTGGATTGAGTTGGATGAAATGGTAGAAAATGTTCCCAGGGGAAAGAGTGGTGATTGGAGTGGACTTTAATGGACATGTAGGTGAAGGGAACAGAGGTGATGAGGAGGTCCTGGGTAGGTATGGTCTTAAGGAGAGAAATGTGGAAGGACAAGTGGTTGTGGATTTTGCTAAATGGACAGAAATGGCTGTGATGAACACATACTTCAAGAAGACAGAGGAACATAGGGTGACTTACAAGAGTGGAGGAAGGTGCACACAGGTGGACTATATGTCTGTAGGGCGGTGCGGTAGCGGAGTGGTTAGCACTGCGGCAGCACAGCAACTCACCCTTGGCCGGGGGATCCTAGGTTTGACCCCAGCCCCCGACCAACAGTGATCTGTGTGGAGTTTGCATGTTCTCCCCGTGTCTGCGTGCGTTTACTCCGGGATTTCTCCGGTTTCCTCCCACATGCCAAAAACATGCAAGTTAGGTTAATTGGCATCAGAAACTGGGGATTCTAAATTGTCCTTAGGTATGACTGTGAGAGTGAATGGTTATCTGTCTGTTTGTGTTGGCCCTGCGATGGACTGGCAATCTGTCCAGGGTGTACCCTGCCTCTTGCCCAAAAGATGCTGGGATAGGCTCCAGCCCCCCCGTGACCCGAAATGGATTAAGCGGAAGAAAATGAATGAACATGTCTGTAACATATTTCTTATGATTTACAAGACATATCAAGAATAAAATCATTCCAAACTCCCAAGTATGTGTTTTTCTGGTGTGAATGTCTGCTTATGCCCCCCCCCACCCACCCCAAAAAGGCAGATTTGGATAGAGTGTTTCTAGCTATGTCAGTATTCCTGCTTAGCTTGATTGGTTAATGTTATAACCAAATCAGGCTAGGCACTGAGACCCCTACTTGACTCTCTCGGGGGAAGAGGGAGGAGCCGAGGACCAAGCAGCAGCTTAGCTTTTTACAAGTTGGGAAAGATGGCAGATTATTTGGGGGGGGGGGGGGGGGTGGCTTGGAAGTTTATCGGCCGAAAAGTTCATAGTGGTCAAATTTGACCAAATGTGGTTTATTTTTCAACTGCAGGGACCCATGCGCTACAACACTGATGGAAGAAGTGTGAAGTGTTGAAAAATAAACCACATTTGGTCAAATTTGACCATTATGAACTTTTCGGCCCTGTGTACGTGTTCAGTTTTTGGCTGTGTGAGCAAGAAATCCTCTTAAATTGCACATCTTGCCCACAGACTTGAAAATATGACAGCAATGATTAATTTTATTTGGAAAAACCTCAGTGTCCCTGCTAAAATACCGGTGGGGACACGGGTTTGCAGCCTGCATACCGGCCCTGATGTGCATGGCGCAATGGCCAGGCGAGTATCGTCGTAGGTGAACCTGCAGAGGGCTCATTCTCGGTGGAGCAGCGAGGCAGTCATTGGCCAGCTGGAGGACTCACCTTGCTGGGAGCACCCGCCGGTGTGCCCCGCCTCACCTTTCCCTGGAACGAGCCGGAGAGAATGTTTCGAAGGAACTGATCACTCCTCGGCTCCTCCCTCTTCTCCTGAAGGAGCAGTCTCTGGTTGCCCACACACTGCGGATCGCCTTGCTGAGGGGCGGTGAGCGGTTCGCCTTGGAGCAGCTCGAAGCAAGGCAAGCTCCGAAGGAAGGAGGCCGGGGATCGTCATGGAGGCGAGCCAGCTGGCAGGCACACCAGACAGAGGTGAACTGTTCACCGGCCCCCAATAAGGCAATCCGTGGTGAGAGGGTAACCAGAGACCGGCGGGGAACTTTCCATCCTCCATGCCAGGCCGGGCAGCAAGTCTTCTGTGGGTTCACTTATACAGTACTTCCAAAAGTTAGCTCACCTTCTCCGAGCCTTGTACAATGTCCTCGTCTTCTTTCAGCTACTGGTGGGAGTATAGGTGGAGCTAATTAGAGTATTCATAGATCCATGCATTAAGTAGGTCAAAGACATAAAAGCGCTTTCCAAGCCATTCTTAGGCAATGAAAGTTTTTTCGTGTATAAAAAGCCACAACATACTATTTTGGGCAAAACACATGGTTTTTGAGGTGAGTTTAGAGCCGCCAGAGTGGATCTTTAATATTTTTTGTGTTTCAAAACCTTGTATCTGTTTTAAGTTGTTGTTTTTGTAAATTTTGTGGACTTGGATATTGTCCCAGAACCATTTCTGTTGTGGAGGAATGGACAAAGACAAGACACGAGCTTCTAGACACAGACTTTATTCCTCCATCAGCAAAGACTACTCTCACAGTGCCAAAGCCAGCCTTTTATACATCTTCACATTCTCTCCTTTGGTACCGGAAGTACATGTCATTATCATAACATACATTACATCTCAATACATTCACACCTGCAGTTCTAAGTGTGAAAGCATGTTTTAAGAACTGCCCCCTGGTGCTCTGGCGCCTAAACCTGCTTCTCATCTTTTCAGCTCTCCCCCCCAGGATGCCACAGCACCTGTATTCTTCTCTCTTGCCTGAGGCACCTGCATTACCATGTCTTCTTCCTTCCTCCCGTTCCCCAAAGTCCTGGGTGCGAGTCAGACCTCCCGCTGTGCCACCACACTGTATTAATTGATGGTTCGCTGATTCACCCTGAGCTCATAACTTTGCAGTTTGTACTAAAATAATGTATCAGCACAGTTTTTCTCCTCATAGCTTGATCTTTAACTGTTCCTATTTTATATACACACATAGTATCACAACAGTACTCAATGAGAGACTGTCCAATTTACCAACTAGATGGAAAGTTGTATTGTAAATAAACAATTTGAAAACATATTTAAGGATTACTTGCTCCATATTTGTCTGCCTCCAGCTTCATGTTTGCTTATTTACATCCATGTCTTTTCCTGATTTGTATCAACGGTCATTAACATTTCCAAGCAGCAGCCACACACCATCCGGTCCAGCAGTGTGAGATTTTACCAAGTGAAAATGTGCCCGTCGGCTAACACTACCCTCATTGTCACCAGGCTCACAAAGGCAGCAATGATGTAATATCGGGAGAAGAAGAACATGGTGTGGAGGATGGATCTGCTGCACACTGCACTCAGCTCTATTGACCATTGCTATTTTTGTTTTGTTTTTTTAATCTGACATGCACACATTACTCATTCTCACACTGTACATTAGCAGGCATTGTTTATGGCACCAGCAGGACTGCTTCAGGGAAAAGAAGGCCCACTCGGAAATGTGGCATCCACTTATTGTCCAGATAAGAGAGCTGAGCAGCACGAGAGCTGGGTGTGTGTTGTACTAACTAGTAGCTGTTTAGACTGGCTCAGCTCAGAGGAAAGCATTTAGAGTCCTTTCTAAGACAGAATGGCACCAAAATTTGAGATTTTTTGAAGATTTTTTTTTTAATTCTGTTGTAAAGGCCTGGAACCTCATTTAGAAGTATGACATGCAACAAGGAAATAGGGAAAAAAAACAAAAATGCCATTTTTATCCCCCGCTGGTTGAAGTCCAAAGGGGGGTTATGTTATGGGTCAGTCCGTCCCATCTGTCCTACTTTTGTGAAATCAACTCATTTTGAAACTTGGTATCATGGTTTGATGTACACTGAGGATGTGCATATTTCAATTTGGTTCTGATCAGATGATTACACTACTCACAAAAAGTTAGGGATATTCGGCTTTCGGTTGAAATTTCAGGATGCACCTAAAATGCACTATAACCTTTACAGGTGAACTTAATTTGACCTTCTCTAACCTTTTGAATGCACATGTCCAACTGTTCAATGTTTCACTACTTTTTGCGTAACTTGCTGTTCTCTAACAAGGTGCTTAGCGGCAAAATTCACAACGTGTTTGATCCATGAATGACCAATAAATTTTCTGGTTCAATTAGAATTGGTCTTTAACCCCTTGCACTCTGGTCAATTTCCCTAAAAACGCCTAAAAATAACGTACCCAAAGTAAATCAAAAGCTGTTCTTCAACCCTTTGCAGCATCTTCATGGGGTTGGTCTCATTTAAAAGAAAACACTTTGAATTTTTGGGCAAAACAGTCATAATCTCTCTAAGTGCTCCTGCCACTGAGTAACAGTCATCTAAACATACTGAACTTGAAGAAAATAAATTTCGCCTGGGTGTTTTTTTTGGATACAAATGCTTGCAACAGGGATGGCAGTTTTCCGCCGATCCGCGGACTTCCGCCGATTTATTTTCAAATTGCTCATTTCTGTGAATCGTCTAAATCCGTTGAGAAAATTTTAGGGGGGGTAAGGTACCTTATTGGTACCGATTTTAGCGAAAATCAACACGATTACATAAGCACTCGGCGCTTCCCCGGAAGTCGTCTCCCGCGATAACCCGGATGTGTTGTGTTCAAGCTACTGCTGTATTGCAGTAGCTTGACAGCCCTGCGATTTGATAGTTGCAAACGATTGGACCAATCAAATGGCTCGTTGTATGCTTTTTCAAAGATTCATGGCGGCGTGTTCTCAGGGATGTGATTTTCTGCTAATTCGCCGAATTCCACTTTATTTTATCTTCCAGGAAGATAAAGTATGTTAAGTACGTTAGCGGCTTGTGGTCCACGAACGCAGTGAAGCTGCGCCCTTTCAGGCAGGACCGGAAATGGCGCATGGCCAGGTGGAGAGCCATTAACTCTGTTACTGGCGGCGTACAACGGCTGTTTGATCTGGGCTACGCGGGGGATGAAACGGAAATAAAAGTTAACTATCCCCTTTTATGATTCCAAACAGTTTGAAATTGACAGTGGGCATTGACTCATAACTTTTGAATATTTCTAAGACTTGGCTACATCAGTGATTGTGCAAAATGAACTGCTCAAGTCTCAATGGAGATTGAAACTGGTGATCTGAAATGAATGCTGAAATTATAAAAAGTAATGGTATGAATGAATTTTATTTCTATTATGGAATAGATAAAATTAACTGATTTTGATTTGATCAAGTGTTAAAGCATGTGATGGATAATGCTTGTTGGAATATTTTAGGAATGCTATCTTCTTGGAACATAAGTCAAAGTAATAAGTGGCATTCAGCTGTTTGTTTTATGTCATTTAAGCACAGTTCTGGTACTTAAAAAATCATAAAAACCCAGGAGCTTCGGGGGGGCTTTGCCCCCCCCCCCCACCCACCGGAGCTCTGCCCCAGGCCCCGCTGGGGGACTATGTCCCCCAGACCCCCTGCTGAATTTTCAGATAATTTCCCCAACCCCAAATCACATCGCTGGTTCGTGTTGGAATTCTGAGCTTTCAGTATTGTTTTCAGTGGAATTATGAGATTTTTATCGAAGGATCAGGAGTCATCAGTGCTAGAAATAGACAAAAGTATCAAAAATAAGTTCCAATGGAATTGGCTTGAGAGAAAAGTGACGGTAAAGGTGAAAATTGGCTCCAAGTTCGACGAGGTAACAGAAACACTCGGACAATTTCTGAAGAAACCAGAAAAGGAGATGAAGTTCAAAGTTCAGAGACTGACACAGCTTGCTGCCAAAAGGAAGAAAGTTTCACATTAGAAGTGACTTGGTGACCAGTGTAAATAGTGTAATAAACTCTTATAGAACTGTTAAATATGTTGGACTAAAGACAGTGAGACAACATTGAAGAAAAAGTAAGTTAACTTTTCATTAAATTTAATGATTTATCTAAGTCTAGTATTTCATTTTTTTAAATCATTTTTTTCAGTCTAAATTACTTCTGTTTTACTGAAAACCTCCCAGCTTCAGGGGGGCTGTGCCCCCCCCGGCCGCCCCATAAGTCAATCGACCAAATTAGATCTCAGCTGAAATCAGAATTTCCTGTTGCCATCCCTGTTGCAAATAACACACAGCTTCAGATCCGGGCTGGAAAATGCAACAGAAATGTAGAACCAAGTGTTATCCAGCTGAGGTCAAAATTTTGTAACAATACCACAAAAAATGAATATATTACACAGCTTTGTTCTCAGGTAGTTCCCAGGCGTTTTTGAACTGTGCCAAATTGTGCCAAATGGCACAGTTTGAAAAAACGTCTAACTTTTGAATGATTCAATATAAAAGCTTGATCTTGGGCTCTAATGAAAGGTGACACTCAGGGCTGTGTGTGTGTGTGTGTGGGGGGGGTTGTTTATTCATTCATGAATGAATGAGTGAACAAACAAGCCCCCACACACAAGGAAGTATGCCACGTAAAAAATGTGTGGCTTTTTTTTTTTTACAAGAAAAAATAACCTACAGTGCACTAAAAATTATACTAAAATATCTGTAATGTAGAAGATAACAACTCCCCCCCCCACCCCCCCGCTACAGAGGACGGACATCGCCCATTGCTACATGACGGACTGCGGTGACGTTGCGCCGCGGTCTACTATGCACAGTTGTACTAAAATATCTGCTCTATATCTGCAATCCGCTACAGAAGAGTAGCGGTGGGGGGGGGGGGCGTTCATGGTGCGCCGCGGTCCGTCATATGGCGATGACGCACAGTTGTAATTTACCGATCGGTCAAAAGTCATTTTGATTACAATTTTCAGGGATAAAGAATAATTTAGCTTATAACACTTACCTGTCCACAACAGCAGTGTCACTGGCGAACTTCTCTTCCTCATTGTCAGACGAACATGACGCTGGTCCGCTTGTTACAACTCGTGGTTCTGGTCACGCAACCCGGTCAAACCATGATTCCATTATTGCGGTTTTGCGCTTCCATGATTGCGGTTTTGGTGAACGATTTTTCAAAACAAATAAGAACAATAGTAAGAAAAAAAGACTGGCGAACGCGTGTGTGTCACCCAGCGGCTTACACAAAACAGATTTTACGCAAGGGACGTACGCTTTCAGTTGTCGAACTTCTCTGCTTCAATTGGCTCGCTGTATTCGCAGCCGTTGGTAGGCGGGTCCAATCAAAGCACTCCTTTGGCTTTCTGTTCGCAGCTGTGTCTGTAGTGGAAGAACGGAAATGCAGCTTTTTTTTTCAGTGCGCTCTGAGACGCACAGTGTGCGTCCTAGTGTGCACTAGGACGCAGAGACGTGACCGCCCGCGGTATCCCGGAGTGCAAGAGGTTAAACAGTTCTCTTCATCATGCTGTTCACATTTTGTCATCATGAGACCAAGACGATGCCTCACAATTGATCAACAGTACCTCGCCATTGCAAGGCTTCAAACAGGATGTTCTCAGACGAAAGTGGCCACTGAGCTTAGTGTCATCAGCAGGTTGCAACAGAGATACAGAGAGACTGGAAGAGTCGCAGAAAGGCATAGAAGTGGACGTCCTTTGGCCACATCCCACGTTGATGACTGCTTCATTGTGAACAGTGCCCTAGTGAACCAGATGATGAATGCCACTCAACTTCAGGCGCATTTAATGGAGGTGAGAGGCACCCAAGTGTCACATCAGACCATTTGAAACCTTTTACATCAGCGTGGTTTGCGTGCTAGACGACCTGCAAGGGTACCTGACCACACCATCAGGCACAGGTGTCATCGTTTGCATGGGCCAGGGAACATTTACGCTGGACAAAGGACCAGTGGGCCTCAGTGCTGTTCTCTGATGAAAGTTGATTCACGCTGAGCAGAAATGATAGCCACCAACGATGTTGGAGACATCAAAGAGAGTGCTATACATCAGTCCCTGTTGTCACCATGTTACAGTCTGGGCAGGTGTGTCTAATCAATACAGAACTGCCCTACACCTTGTGAATGGTACAGTGACAAGCCGGTACTACCTGAATAACATCATTAATCCAGTCATTGTGCCCCTGTATGAACAACACAGGCCTAATTTCATCTTCAGTGCCGACAATGCTCCAACTCATCGAGGTCACATCATTTGGGAATGGCTGCTGAAGGCTGAGGTACTTCAAATGGAGTGGCCTGCACTTTCTCCAGACCTGAATCCCATAGAAAACCTATGGGATCAGCGGAGTCGCCGTGTAGAGGCTTGTAACCCTGCACCCCACAACCTCAATGACCTGAGGGCCACCCTTCAAGAAGAATGGAATGTCACGCCTTGGCAGACGATAAGTCAACTTGTGAACAGCAGGAGACGTCACTGTCAAGCTGTAATTGACGCTCAAGAGCACATGACAAGTTATTGAGACATTGATATCTTCTGTTGTGGTATACCCACCACTGTTGTTGGCTTTTTTTTTTTTTCTCGTTAAATTGCTTGAGATGAGGAAATCACCATTGCCAAATATCCCTAGCTTTTTGTGAGTAGTGTATTTGCGGGAAATGTAGCCCCTTACCTATGACCTCCTGTTTCACCTGACTTCATACACAGTAACTGTCTTGTGAAATCAACTCCTCGTACAGTTTTGTTCCGATTGTTTTGAAACTTGGTACCATGGTTTGATATACTCTGAGAGTACGCATATTGCAATTTCCGTCTCATTGGATGACCTTGAGGTCAAACATTAGATTTTACCCTAAATCTTCTAAACACAATAACTACTGAAAGAAATGATGTAGGCTTTTCAAATCAGTACAGTAGTTGTATTTAATACACATCCTGGATGACTTACATTTTCACCCAACTATGGGTTTGGGGTCAAAGGTCAAAGTTAACATGCAGTTGCACAATGGTAAATGCTACATTTACTATTACTATAAAACGAGTAAAGCTAGGACCACCAAACTAGGTATACAGGTTCACCTTTCGATCCTGACCTCAGACTATGGGTTTGGGGTCAAAAGATCAAAGGTCAAAGTTAACATTTCTTATGCCATTTTACTGGACAACACATAAAACTAGGTCCACCAAACCTGGTACACAGGTTCACCTTGGGATCCTGATCTCTGACTCTGGGTTTGGGGGTCAAAGGTCAAGGTTAACATTCCCTATGCCTTATCACTGTATGAGTAAAGTTACGGTGACCAGACTTGTTATACACGTTCACCCTGTGACCCTTAAGTGTGACACTGGTTTGGGGTCAAAAGGTCAAAGATTGGCACTCCCTATATATACACACGAAATGCTGGATGTCCACCATTTTTACTCTTAATTTACTGTCATGTTTTTCTTCATTGAATTCACTGATGGGCTACACTCTCAACCTATTTATGTAGCTGATGCATCTCTCACCATCCAGTCTACACACCCCCATGGCAAAAAAATAAAACCAGATCAGGATTTACTCTTCCATAGTATAAAGAAAACTTAAGGGTTTGTGCACGCTTGCATTATAATCAACCCACGGGTACATATTTAGGTGCAGAAAAAATTGAATGTTGTGAAAAAGTTTGATTTTCTAATGTAATTAAAAATGTAAACTTTTAATATATTCTGTGTTACAATTGCACATAAAATATTAAGCGTTTGTATTGTCATAGCTTATAACTATGATTCATAATCAAATTTTTCGAGACGCTTCTGTATAATTTGGATAGTGAATGTGTGTGTGAATATGAGGCTTTCTTGTTCCTCATGTTCTTGACCTTTTTTTTTTTTTTCCCGCATCCCATGGTTCCTGTGGATTTCCAGGTACAGGTAGCGGCTCCCTGTCCCACGCCATCCTGCGCACTATCGCCCCCACGGGTCACCTGCACACCGTGGAGTTCCACCAGCAGCGGGCGGAGAAGGTGACTGAGGAGTTTAAGGAGCACCGTGTAGATCATCTGGTCACCGTCAGGAACCAGGACGTGTGTAAAGAAGGGTTTGGAGTGACGGGGGTAGCAGACGCTGTCTTCCTGGACATTCCCAGCCCCTGGGAGGCTGTGGGACACGCCAAGATGGCTATGAAGAGACAAGGTAAAAATGAGTGTTTTTTGGAGGGATGTTTTAAATTACTACTGTTACTAGAGAGCAATGTTTTGGTTACCCAGCCACAGGGGGTGCACAAGCCAGTGTACTCCCTGTGCCAGTCCCAAGCCCAGATAAATGAGCAGGGTTGCGTCAGGAAGAGCATCTGGTGTAAAAATCCTTGCCAAATCAACATGCGGCTCATCACAATACAAGGTGATGATGGGCTGGGGTTTCCCTGAAAGGGAACAGCCGAAAGACACCCCCCCCCCCTCAAAAAAAAAAAAAAAAACAACTAGAGAAGAATGTTTTGAGTTACCATTATCTTATATTGCTCAGTATGTATTAGCATTATTGATTCTCTTGTGCTAAGATGGACACTGTAAAACAAGATGGCCAACTGCATGAATTGCTGAGCTGACCTCTGTGCCAAAATATCCCAAATTATGCCATAAAACTTAATTGGAGCAGTGATCAACCGAACTTGGATTAAATTGGATTCACCTGTTGATGAGACGATAGAGGATTTTGAATCCTATTTTGACACATTCTACTGCAACAACATTATGTCCGACGACAAACCGGCATCCAAACACACCTGGACTAAACCAAGCTTGAACGAAATGGATAATACTCCACCCTGTGACATTAATGAGTCCATGATGTCTATCAAACGCCAACTGAAGAAGCTTGACTTGCTCAATCAGTTGACAACCGATATTAAAGAACTAAAGCATTCCATGGAATTCAACAACTCACTGATCGAGGTGCTGAAGGCTGACAATGCGTCACTCAGGACTGAAGTAAACAATCTTAAACGTATGACAGGTGAACTCCTAAAAGATAGTTAACATGGCAAGACATTCTTGATCTGCAGTGTCGGAGCATGAGGTATAATGTCATTATACACGGACTTCCACAAGTAAAAAAAGAAACTCACCAGAAATCAGAAGAACTTTTAAAGTCATTCCTACTCAGGTTGAAAATGAAGCCGGAGGAGGCCAGGGCTGTTTGCTTCTCTACAGTCCATCGCCTCGGAACGACCGAAGCTGACCAACCGAGGAGGCTCCTTTTGTGTGAGTGTTGTGTATGTGTTTGGCCCTCGGGGCGTGCCGTAGCGGTCCTGGGTGGTGACGTCAGGCAGGCTGCGGCACCAGTATATATATATTGCGGTTCTCTCAATAAAGTTCAGTTCGTTGCTTGGCATGAGACCAACTCCAGTCTCTCATTTACCGACATAACAGCTCCGTCCTATTGTGGCCAAAGCCATCGATTCCAAGATGAAAGCCACCGTCATGTCCAAGGGTAAAGAGCTAAAAGGCACAGACTACTCCGTCAATGATCAGTTTCCATCAAAGATCATGAACAAACTGAGCCTGCTGTACCCTATCATGACGGAGGCGAGAAATGGTAAAAGGAATGCTCATCTGTTCACTGATAAACTTCACTTCGATGGCAAACTATATAGTAATCTTCAAATCACATACTGGCTAACTGGAGGTGATCAAAACATTACTGCCGAATTAGGGGTGGGTTCAAAAGATCAATACAGCGATCTGGATCGATCCACGTTTGACTGAGCCGATATCAATCCACAAAATCCGCGGATCGATCTTTTAATATAATGCTTTTACGTGTGTGAGCGTCTGCTGAGTCTGATCGGGTTGAAACTGGGTCAGTGAGCCGGAACAGCGGTGAAGAACCAGAAACACCCGGCGCGCTAATGAAGCTAACAAGCTAACCGATATGCTAGTTCTTCTTCTGTGGTGTTAAAACGGTTCTCATCCGCAAGAGTTCCCTGCGGTGCACTTCTGTGTTTGCATGAGTGGAGTTTGTCACCAAAGAGACCGTCCTCAGTAGTTTACTGATATTTTTCATAAAGCGGGGATAAACTGTTTTGTACTGCGTGCAGCGCTGAGTTGGAACATAAAGTCGACGATTGATAAACACTTGAAACTGAAAGTGCAGAGACTGGTGATATTTCGTGAACACAGAGGGAGACTTGGAGCTGCTGAAATTGTAAGTAAAATATCATTTGTTTTAACATTTGTGTCATAAATTAATAATTTATCCAGCATGATGGTGTTTTCTTTTACAAACTATGAATACAGTAGTTAACTGTTGGTTAAGCGCTGTGAATAAATGCAGAGTAAAGGTATATTTTATGAGATTTTGGACTTCTAGCACTTAAGTGAGAGATTTGAGGATAATAATAAATCACAATAAAATGAAAATGGCAGAATTAATAAAGGCTGCAGTACAACGAGCCATTTTTACTCAATAGAACTAAACTGATATGAACAAATCTTCCCAGGAAATGAACTGAAACCCTTTTCAAAAATTTTAAGTTAATTTGTAGTTGAAATATAAACAACAAAAAATAAAACAAACTAAATTATTAAACCCTACTGTGGTGTGGGGATTTAAAAATATGATTAATTTTACTTTGAAATCTATTCTCTATTTCATCTCCCCTTCAGATCTGTGAAGACTGGGTTTCCACTTCAAGGTCCATCCTGCACTGAGATGTTCTGAAGGGAAGAGGTTGTCAGTGGAGGAGCCATCCCTGCTTCATGTGGATTTCAGCACACAAGAAGATCTCAAATTTTTCAGGGGTCTTTGTTTTCAAATTCAAGATTCAAGAAGGTGCTGCCATAATTTCCTCCATACTCTGAACATGCATGCATTCAATGTAATTTATTTGTTGTAATGACTAATTCTTTTATTTGTTTTTTTAATTTAAGTTCTCAGCAAGAATACAATGTTGGTCATTTTTTAACAACTTTACTGAGCATTTAATTCTACATAAATCACTGTTTAACAGGAAATTTCTGGCAATCCTGTGCTTTTCTTGTGGCATTATATAGAATAGCATCACTGTAAACTCTGGAAAAAGCAGCTACAGTGGTACCTCTACTTACGAATTTAATTCGTTCCGGAAGAATTCTCGTAACGTGAAAAATTCGTAAGTAGAGGCGCGTTTTACATGTAAATGCCGTAATCCGTTCCAAGCCCCCAAAATTCGGGCATAAATTTTTTATAAATCGTAAAAACGCATCAAAACATGTAACAAATACATGTTACAATTAGATTACTGCACAATAAACATAAAATGAGAGTTTAAAATGAGAGAAAGAATAATAAAAGAGAAAGAATAATAAAAATTATGTTCATTTACCTTTTAACTGCCATCGTCGGCGTCGGCGTCACCTTTTGCCTTCTTTGGTTCATGTTCTGTCTCATCAGTGGTTTTTGCCTGACGTTTTGTGATGAAACGATCCAAGGACGTTTGCTTTTATCGGCTTGTAAGGGCTTCCTTTTGTTTTAATACCGTGCTGATCGTTGATGTTGTTTTTTTTTTTTTCCAAAACTTTATTAAGAACAAGGTGAAAGTACAGAGTTATAACGTAGATGGTGATAAACATGGCAGTTAACAATTTTTTTTTCTCTAAATTGTGTAGTTCAGTCAACAGTCTTACAAGAGGTAAGAAGGATAAAATAAAGTAGTAAGAATAGTAAATAATAATAAGATAAAGCGAGATCAACCAAACGCACCCATTCGTGGCCAATGGGATACCAGGAAGATGCTAGGCGATAGCCAATGGCAGAGCAGCTACAGGTATGTTTACATTCGGTAAAATACGGGAGCTGCGAGGAGCGCGTACTTTTTTTGCCTTTCGTATCCTGAAATTTTGTTCGTAACTAGAGGCAATATTTTCCCGTTGAGGCGTCTCGTAACCTGAAAATTTCGTATGTAGAGACGTTCGTAAGTAGAGGTACCACTGTACTTTAAAATGTGTACTTCCTCACACAACTTTCAGTGCAACAAACCTAAAAATGTCACAACTTTCTGGAAAAGCTCCCACAAATTCAGGCTTTTTGGGCCACAACAATCGCAAAAACAGCCAATGAAATCCTGGAGGGACTGAAATACAGTGAGATTATTTATACATGCTTCAAGCATTGAATTTGTTTACTTTCTCTGGGTTGTTAACTTGACACGAAACGCCCTTTGCACTAAAGAAAGCACTTGTGAGCACTTTGTGAAATCCTAAGTTAAATAATAAAAAGTGCATTATTGTAACTGATTTTGGGTCAGTTCTTTATGTGATAATTTATGTATTAACAAAGTTAGAGTATTCTTGGTACAATTTGTTGCATTAGGTCTCGAAGATTTTTTTTTTCCTGGCAAGTAAAATGGCTAGATCAGATCGGATTGAATCGAATCGGAATTGAATCGATTCAGAATCTCAAGAATTGGAATCGAATCGCTTCTGGAAATAATGGATCATTCCCAGCCCTACTGTTGAACCTCAGGAGGAGCCACCGGGACTTCAGCATGCTGCCTCTCCAGTAGTGTAAACACAGACGCATGATGAAGACATCATCAGTGCGTCCCTGTTGCCATGACAACTGTTGAACCTGAAAGACAGTGAATGACTTACTTTTCTTTATTTACTCGCTTTCCCTCTTCCTTCTAACTCTCCTTATCCTTATTTTCATTTTGGCTTGGGAATTGGCCTAAGTTTTGCTTGTTTGACTGGGCAGGCCTCCTGCCTGGTGTGACAAGGCCAGTATTTCTGTGCGCTCGGACTACTGGACTGGATACTGTTGTGCTAGTATGATACAGCGGGTTGTGCAGATAGGGTGTCCTCGCGTATCTGAGTGTGCATGTACTTGTGTGTGTGTCTGTCTCTCTGGCCGTTTTCCGTATGGGGGAGGGTTTGTCTATAAACTGTTCACCAAGAACAGATGTGGCCAATCTGGCAGTGGTGTCTGTGTATTTCCCATATACATCATGTGGGTGTTTGTGATGATATTGTCATAGCAGACTGTTATACTGACTCTTGTTGTTGAGGTACATGTCAAAAATGGAAAAAATCTAATTGTAGGTGTGATTTATTGTCCCCTGGACACAGACCTTAATATTTTCTTGACCAAACTGGAAGAAATTTTATTTTCAATCAACAATAAAAATAAGATAAGCCTTTATTAGTCACACAATGGGGACATTCCAGGATTACAGCAGCAAAGGGATAGCAGCACTAAGAGCAATAGTTAGTAAGAACTGGTTAGCCAAAGCAGTAGTTGAATATACATACACAGATAAATAGTCATTTGAAAAAATTTGGACACCCCTTTAAATATTCAGTTCTTTATTGAGAAATGTTCACATATCTATGTCTAACATTGTTTTTGTTTTTATTTGCATTTTTAACATTTACAGGTACATCTCAAAAAATTAGAATATCATGAAAAAGTTCAATATTTTTTGTCACTCATTTCAGAAAGTGAAACCCATATATTATATAGATTCATTACACAGAGAGTGATATATTTCAAGTGTTTATTTTAATTTTGATGATTATGGCTTACAGCCCATGAAAACCCCGAATTTAGTTTCTCAAAAAATTAGAATATTACATATAATTAATTAAAAAAATACTTTTTGGACTTCCGGTCTGGACGCCATGGCGACTGCAGCTTAACACTGAAGCTCTCAGACCCAATCCAGGATAACACCTTGAAAATCAAACTTAACGGATTTTTGGAGGAGTGAAAATCAAAAGACAAAATCATCATGTCTAAAGGAAAACAGAAGAAACTGAAATTCTCCAGGCCAGGACACGTATCGGCCGGAGAATCTGAACTGGAAGATCTCCGTTCAGAAGACGAGGAACTGGTGATAGCTAACAAAAGGGTTAGCCTGAAATCACTATTTGAGGAGCTACGACGATTTCGCCGAGAAGTTACGGCCGAATTTCGGGAATTCAGAGAAGAATTGAAAAGGACAAACAGCAGAGTGGACCAGGCCGAGAACCGAATCTTGGAAACAGAAGATCGAATAAAAGTGCTCAAAGATTCTGTGCTAGACCTACGCAAAAGACAAGCAGCTATAGAGGCTAAGCTAACCGACCAAGAAGGAAAACAAAGAAGAGACAACATAAGAATTCATGGTCTGATAGAAGGAACCGAAAATGGTTTTAACTCAATGGCAGAATGCGTGGAATCCTTACTAAGAGAGAAATTGGATATTCCACAAACCACCGACTTGAAGATAGAAAAGGCACATCGTTCATTAGCCGCTAGGCCGGCGGCGGAAGCGCCCCCACGTTCGGTGTTGGTAAGATTTTCCAATTTCAAAATAAAACAAGAGGTTGTAAGACTGGCCTGGCAGAAAAAAGGATTTATGCACCAGGAGAGAAAAGTCTACGTGGAACACGATTACGCCCCGGAGGTCCTTAAAAAGCGCAGGGAATACAATGACGCGAAAAAGGTGTTAAGAGAGAAGAAATTGCGCTTTCTGACACCATTTCCTGCGAAGTTAAGGGTCTTCTACGGCGATGAAACGTGTCTCTATAATTCGGCGGAAGAAGCAACAGCTGACATGGCGAAAAGAGGGCTCCCGGTAACGGTATTTAAACCCGCAGCAGACCCGAGTGAGAAGATCAAAGCGCAAACATGGACAACACAAAGACCCTCAAAATCCACGGACCAGCAGCGGGAAACCCAGCACCAGAGCGTCGCGGATAAACTATCCGTTTTCAGGTTGGAATAGCGACCTTTTTTTTTTTTTTTTTTTTTTTTTCTTTTCTCTTGAATCAATCCGCACATCCAACCCCCCTCATACAAGGTAACAAACTTTAAAGGAGATGCATATTCAGCATGTGGTAAAACATTTCATGGAACAATCATATTATTTGAAACAAATAATATCGTGTCGTGTCGGATCGTGTCGGACTGTGTGTCCGACACGATCATCAGTAGCACGGGGGCCCCCCAGGGAACGGTGCTGGCTCCCTTCCTGTTCACTCTTTATACTGCGGACTTCTCACACAACACAACACACTGCCATCTACAGAAGTTCTCTGATGACTCTGCGATCGTTGGCCTCATCTCCAATGGAGATGAAGCTGAGTACAGAGGGCTTATCCAGGACTTCGTGGACTGGTGCCATCGGAACTGCCTCCAGATCAACGCGAGGAAAACTAAGGAGCTGGTGGTGGACTGCCGCAGGCATGGGCAGCCCCTCACAGTACCAGTAAATATACAGGGAACAGACATCGAGATGGTGACATCCTATAAGTACCTGGGTATTCATCTGAACAATAAACTAGACTGGTCACACAATACTGATGCACTCTACAAGAAGGGACAGCGCAGGCTGTTCCTGCTGAGGAGACTCAGGTCTTTTGGTGTACAAGGGGCGCTGCTGAAGTCATTCTATGACACGGTGGTGGCATCAGCCATCACTTTTGGAGTGGTCTGCTGGGGCAGTGGCATTACTGCAGCCGATAGGAAGAGACTGAACAAACTGATTAAGAAAGCTAGCTCTGTCCTGGGGCAGCGCCTTGATCCGATGGAGGAGATAGGAGAGAGAAGGACGGTGGCTAAACTGTCATCTCTGCTGGAGTCCGAGTTCCACCCTATGCAGGACATACTGAATGCACTGAGGAGCTCATTTAGCAGCAGACTACATCATCCCAGGTGCACAACCGAGAGGTTTCGTAGGTCCTTCCTACCAACGG
Organism: Pholidichthys leucotaenia; assembly: GCA_020510985.1. NCBI lineage: Eukaryota > Metazoa > Chordata > Actinopteri > Cichliformes > Pholidichthyidae > Pholidichthys > Pholidichthys leucotaenia. Next base: position 66,968,984 of record CM035842.1, on the reverse strand, counting down.
CTGTCAGACTGTACAACCTAAGCAGGGCTGCTCGCAGAGATAGCAAAAAGACGTAACAAACTAATAGTTTTTTGAATGCAAAAGATGCAATAGACTTACACAATGGTCCCCTCCGGCATACAACTAGGAACTTACCGGTCGCTATGGAGGGTGAGAATATGTATGGGCACATAATCATACCATGTAGGATAACTAAGTAGACGGTTATGCTGTTTCATTCCATCTAGCAACAATGCTCTGCACTGTGTGTGTTTATATATTTACATATTTATTCCATCTAGCTACAATGCTCAGCACTGGGTGTGTTTATATATTTATATATCTACATATTATTCCATCTAGCTACATTGCTCCGCACTGTGTGTGTTTATATACTTGCATATTTATTCCACCTAGCTGCAATGCTCCGTACTGTGGGTGTTTATATATTTACATATTTATTCCATCTAGCTACAATGCTCTGCACTGTGTGTTCATATATTCATATATTTATTCCATCCAGCTACAATGCTCTGCACTGTGTGTCTGTGTGTGTGTGTATATATATATATTTTATAGTAATACGTACATATGTATATTAGCTGCTCTTGCTTGCTTGTTTTTTTTTTTTTTTGTTTTTTTTTTTTTTTTGTTTTTCTTGCCTTCTGATTGTTGCTCTGAGTGTTGCTATCCCTGTGCTGTTGCAATCCTGGAATTTCCCCGTTGTGGGACTAATAAAGGCTTATCTTATCTTATCTTATCTTATCTTAAATAAGTCTTTGTAATAAAAAAAAAAAAAAAAAAAAACCTTGTTAAAATAGAAATGTGACAATAATCCACATGTTCTCCTCATACTAACAAATACTGTTTTTGCGTGAATGTTTGATGTGATGGGGGTGGGAGGGTGCACACAATTTCACAGGGTTTAGGCATAAAAGGAAAAAAAAAAAATCATTACAAGTTTGGATTGGGTTCTGAAACTCACGTTAAAAGCATGGGACTACTTTCAGTGGTAAGAGAGGGCCCTCAACACGTAACAGAGTTTGAGGAATTTCCCTCAGGGCCTTCACTCCATCAAGGCTCTTACAGGGTCTTTAAAAAGACCTCAGCTCAGGAAGTTCTTCTGACAGCTTTTTGTTTTAAAGTTTTTTACACTATGTTCTTAATGTTTTTCTTGTTTTTAATGTTCTTTCAGTTTCTGAGTAGCACAAAAGAGGGCCACCACACAGTTATACTAAACAAAACAACACAATGGAGAAACAGGGTGTAACCAAAATAATTTCATATAATGTAAAAGGAATCCTGAATCCAGTTAAAAGATCCAAGATTCTAGGCAAAATGAAAAAAGACAAAGCAGGAATAATATTTTTACAAGAAACCCACCTAACAGACGTGGAACACAATAAACTCAGTAGACAAGGGTTTAAAATGATCTCTTCATCTTCATATAAATCAGGGAGGAGGAGGGGAGTAGCGACATTGATATCAACCAAAATTACATTTGAAAAAAAATCAGAACACAAAGATAAAGAAGGGAGATACAGTTTGGTAACTGGGCGGCTAGAGGGAGAAGATATCACCCTGCTGAATGTGTATGCTCCCCCAGGGGCTAACTGGAAATTTTATAAAAATGTATTCGACCTAATGATAACTAAAGCTCAAGGTTTAGTGATATGTGGTGGGGACTTCAATCTTAGACTGAATCCATACTGGGATGCTTCTGGTAATTCCCCACATCAAAATAACACCCAAAACAGGAAGACTCGGATGCTACTAAAAGAATTGGGAATCTGTGACGTGTGGAGGGAACTCAACCCCAGTGTAAAAGACCATACATTTTACTCAACTCCACATTCATCTTACTCAAGGATTGACTATTTTTTTATGTTTAATAGAGACATTGGAAGAGTAAAAACATGTAAAATAGGACTGATGGATCTCTCCGACCACAGTCCGATCTACATGGACTTAAATATCCAAAAATACACAAATAATACATTTTCTTGGAGGTTAAATTCAAATGTCCTGAAAGGACCATTGAAAGATGAATTGGAATCAGATATTCTCAGATATTTGGAAGATAACGATAATGGAGAAGTATCCCCTTTAATACTGTGGGATGCATGCAAAGCTGTAATAAGAGGAAAGATTATTGCAAAACTGGCAACCCAAAAGAAACTAAGACAAGAAAAACTATCCACATTAGAGTCAGAACTTAGGAACCTAGAAAAAGAACACAAAGGCAACACTCATTCTACTGACTCGCTCAAGATTAAGGAAATTAAAAACCAAATAAATGAGATCTACACAATAGAAATCCAGAAGAAACTTACATTTCTGAAACAAAAATACTATGAAGCAGGCAGTAAATCGGCAAAATTGCTAGCCTATAAATTGAGGAAACATCAAACAGAAAGAGCAATCTACAAAATCAGAGACCCAGTATCAAAGGAAATAAAATTCAGAATTCAGGATATTCTTAAAAACTTCGAGAATTACTATAAGAACTTATACTCCCACAAAAAACATAAAAACGCATCCGAGGCATTCCTAAACACATTAAACCTTCCCCAACTTGCGGAGTCACAAAATAAAACACTACTGTCAGAAATACATCCTAAAGAATTGGAAAAAGCAATTATGAAACTTAAAGCTAACAAATCCCCAGGAGCTGATGGCTATACAGCAGAGTGGTACAAAACCTTTAAACAGCAACTATCTCCTCTCCTCCTGAAAACATTTAATTATGTCCTCCACACAGGGGAAATCCCCCCCTCCTGGAGAGAAGGGGTCATTGCAGTTATACCTAAACCTGAAAAGGATAAACTAGAGTGCTCCAACTACAGACCAATCAGTGTACTAAATCAGGACTATAAGCTTTTTACCATTATCCTTGCCAAAAGGTTAGAAAATATACTGACAGACCTAATTCATTTAGACCAAACAGGTTTTATAAGACAAAGACAGACACAAGACAACATTCGACGCACTTTACACATAATTCATCATATAAAAAAATATAACTTAAATGCAGTCATATTGGGATTAGATGCTGAAAAAGCATTCGATTCGGTTGACTGGTCTTTTCTATATAGAATCTTATCCAGTTTCAATTTTCATAACAACTTCATTAGAACTATACAGGCATTATATAAAAAACCAACAGCTAAAATAAGGATTAACGGTAATTTATCATCATCTTTTGAACTGGAAAGAGGATGTCGTCAGGGCTGCCCCCTGTCTCCACTGCTCTTTGCAATCTTCATAGAACCTCTGAGCCAATGGATAAGACAAAACCAAAAACTTCAAGGTATTACACTTGGTCAGAAGGAACATAAAATAGCACTCTTTGCTGATGACATTTTAATATACCTAGGGCAGCCGGACACTTCTTTACCAGAACTAACCTCAGTTTTTTCAGAGTATGGAGATTTATCGGGGTACAAATTAAACATGCATAAAACCCAAGTTTTAACATTCAACTATGACCCAAATCATTATTCACTAAGCAAACTCAAAACTAACTGGGAGTCGGAATCTATGAAATATCTGGGGGTCAATATCCCGAAACAACTCAACAAAATTATATCACTAAACTATGATCCACTGGTGACAAAAATAAAATCTGACCTAGCAAGATGGAATATGATACCATTCTTGGGTACTGCACAAAGAATTGAAGCAGTCAAAATGAATATACTTCCACGTCTTCTATACCTTTTCCAAACAATACCGGTAGAACCTCCCAAAAAAACATGGCAGGAGCTGGACAGAAGGATCTCAAGATTCATATGGCAGGGCAAGAGACCTAGAATCAGATATAGAACCCTACAGCTAAACAAAGACAAAGGTGGGTTCGCGCTGCCAAATATCAGGGACTACTTTAAAGCCGCACAAATTAAAACTTTAGTAGAGATATGTAACCCAGTCTACACTGCACAATGGAAGGAGATCGAATGCCAAATAACAAGTGACATCCCCCTACAGGCGATAATAGGGAACAATGCCTTACCTAAGCTTTTGAATAACACTAACCCGTGGATAGAGACCCCGCTAAAAATTTGGTTTAAGATAGTCAGAGAGAATCAAACTAAAGAGCCCTATCGACTTCTGCAATGGATCGCCTATGATCAGGACTTTACTCCTAATAAAACAGACACCAGATTTAAAAAGTGGAAGGAGAAAGGGCTGATAAAATATTACGATTTTTTTAAAGGGCAAATCTTAAGAAGTTTTGAAGATTTGAAAAAACAAGGCCTAATAAATCAAGACCTTTACAGGTTCTTCCAGCTTAGACACCACATAAACAATATACTCAAAAAGGAGGTTTTGGAAAGGGCCCAGTCAGGTGTTCTGAAGGTCTTCTTAATGGCATATAAAGGGATCCCAGGGATCAGATACATTTCTAAAATATACCAAGGTCTTCAAGACTTAAAAGGAGACAACACATCTTATATAAAAGAGAGATGGGAAAAAGAGGGGAATTTCACTTTACAACTGGAAATATGGGAAAAGCTAAATAAACAGCAATGGAAAAGTACCTCATCCCTGCAGTGGAGAGAATTTGGATGGAAAAACTTGGCAAGATTTTTCAGAACACCTGCACAAAACAAATTTACCCATAAGGGATTGAACTGTTGGCGCTTGTGTGGTGAAAAGACTGCAAATCATTTTCATGTGTTTTGGTCATGCCCAGTTATCCACCAATATTGGACCAAGGTACAGACAATATTGGGGAAAATATTCAAAATTACAGTTCCCTTTTCTTTTGTAACTTTGTATTTGGGTTTACTACCGGACTCACTGGAAAGACGAGGAGAAAAATACTTATTCAGTGTTTTAATATTGGCAAGCAAAAAAGCTCTAACTAAAAAATGGATGTTGAAGGACTGTCCTACACCTGAAGATTGGACTAACGTGATCCAAGACATTTACTCGATGGAAAAGTTGACATTCGCACTGAGACAGGACATGGATGGGTTCATGAACTTTTGGCAACCCTGGACCGCATATGTGTCTTCCATTAGATCTAATCTTTGACAAATACCATTTCAGTAATGGTTCCGCTCTTTGTTCGGAGCATCTGCTACTCAGATGCTCTTTTATCTTTATTTACTTACTTTTTCTTTTTGTTTGTTTTTTACTGGTTTGTTTGGTTTTTTTTGTTATTTGTTTTTTGTTTTTTTTTCTCTTTAATTTCACTTTTTCTTTCACTTTAAAAAAAAAAAAAAGGGGTGTTGTAAGAATTAATCTTCCAATGTTGTCAGATATCAGAAAATAAGGGAACATGTGATGAAAATGTAAACAATGCATTGCTGTAACGACCTGTATACCCTTTACAAAAACTTAAAAAAAAAACAAAAAAACTTTTTAAATAGAAATGTTGGCCGCCTGAAAAGTGTCCATGTACACACTCAATACTTGGTCGGGGCTCCTTTTGGATTAATTACTGTATCAGTGTGGTGTGGCATGGAGGTGATCAGCCTGTGGCACTGCTGAGGTGTTATGGAGGCCCAGGTTGCTTTGATAGTGACCTTCAGCTCATCTGCATTGTTGGGTCTGGTGTCTCTCATCTTCCTCTTGACAATACTCCATAGATTCTCTATGGGGTTTAGGTCAGGAGAGTTTGCTGGCCAATCAAACACAGTGATGCCACGGTCATTAAAGCAGGTTTTGATACTTTTGGCAGTGTGGGCGGGTACCAAGTCCTGCTGGAAAATGAAATCAGCTTCTCCATAAAGCTTGTCAGCAGAGGGAAGCTTGAAGTGCTCTAAAATTTCCTGGTAGACGACTGCGCTGACTTTGGTGTTGATAAAACACAGTGGACTAACAGCAGCAGATGATGTGGTTCCTCAAATCATCACTGACGGTGGAAACTTCACACTAAACCTCAGGCAACTTAGAGTGGAGGGGAACAGAATCTTTCTCAGACTCTGGGACTTTTATTTCCAAATGAAATGCAAAATTTACTTTTATCTGAACAGAGGTCATCTGCTGGTGTTGGTCCACTTTGTTTTATTAAGACCAGAGTCAGCGCAGTCATCTACCAGGAAATTTAAGAGCACTTTATGTTTCTCTCTGCTGACAAGCTTTATGGAGAAGCTGATTTCCTTTTCCAGCAGGACTTGCCCCCCCCCCCCACACACACACACACACTGCCAAACGTATCAAAACCTGGTTTAATGACCATGGCATCACTGTGTTTGATTGGCCAGCAAACTCTCCTGACCTAAACCCCATAGAGAATCTATGGAGTATTGTCAAGAGGAAGATGAGAGACACCAGATCCAACAATGCAGACGAGCTGAAGGTCACTATAACAGCAACCTGGACCTTCATAACACTTAAGCAGTGCCACAGGCTGATCACCTCCATGCCACGCCGCATTGATACAGTAATTAATCCAAAAGGAGTCCCGACCAAGTATTGAGTGTGTACATGGACATACTTTTCAGTCAGTCCACATTTGAATTAAAAAACTATTTTTTTTAATTAAATTTATGTAATATTCTAATTTTTTGAGAAACTGAATTTGGGGTTTTCATGGGCTGTAAGCCATATTCATCAAAATTAAAATAAACAAACACCTGAAATATATCACTCTCTGTGTAATGAATCTATACAATATATGGGTTTCACTTTCTGAAATGAGTGACAAAAAATATTGAACTTTTTCATGATATTCTAATTTTTTGAGATGTACCTGTATTTTGGCCATTTTAAGTGGGAATGAATGTGGAGGCGTCCTAAAAAAAAAAAAAAGATGGGGGCTGCCCTTATTTATTCCTCACTATTTGTTTAGAATTACGTTTTATAGAAAATTTGAAAAAAGTCTTTAATTCATTTTTAATTTAGTTGTATTACATGACTCTCCCAGTATTTTTAACATTGATATTAAATATCCATATGTCCATATATGTTAAAAAAACACATAGGCTTATATAGGGTGGCCTAATTTTTTCACATGACTGTACACAGTGCAGGAGCATTGCAGCTAGATGGAATCCCCCTTGGAGACTTCAACATTGACCTCTCCAGGATGATGCAGCTAAAAATGACTTTATAAATGCACTACATTTCTCTTCCTTCTTCCCTACCATTAATACTTATACTAGAATCACTCACCCTACCAAGTCCATTATTGATAATTTCATCACATTCGCAATTCCACACTGGTATCTGGAGTCACACACTCTGAGATTTCGGATCATTTCCCTATTGTATTATTTCTTGACCTTGCTGTATCAGAACAAGAACTTAGAAAAGTTTAGATTGTATGGCATAGCTTCCTTAGGAAGATGGTGCGAGGAGGGTATGAACACAGGAATGCCAAACGTAAAAAGGATGTGAATTCTCAAACAGTTGACTGGAGCTTTAAGATATCTAATGAACAACTACACAAAATCACCAGTACCTTACCCATCTGTGAATTCTGCTATACGTAACACCTGAAATACCTGGCTCATCTGTGCAGGTTGGAAAACAGCACCCTACAAAAACAGGTGCTGTTTGAACGTACCCAGGACAGGATATGGGGCAAGGTAGAAGGCATACTTGACATTGATCGGCAACAAGCGTGCAGAATGATGGACAAAATTGACTTCTTGCAACTTCTGGACATAAAATTTCAGAAGGAGTGCCCCAAGGTTGCGAAGCCGCCAAGTGGGAAGCAGTGATGATGATGATGTTTGGCCCTGAATCACACGTCATAAACTAAAAATAAAAATACTTGACGAAGAAACCTTAAAATGACTCAATAGGCGCTTACACATCAAGGCATGGAATAGAATCTACAATTGTAGTGATGCTGATGCTGGCATTTGACACCTTGACTAAAGAAATAAGAGACTCCATTCAGAGGACAACTCCCATCAAGACTGTCACATGCAGTGGAACTATTCAGTATCCATGGCTCTCTAAGGGCATATTAAAATCTATTAAGCACAAAACTAAACTATATAAACGTTACATAATAAACCCAAGTACTAATAATAAAAATTAATATACTAATTATAGAAATAAATTAACACATATTATTAGAGTAATTACTATGCAGAACTTATAAATGCATCACATGGTGATTCCAAGAAATCCTGGAGAGTACAAAACAAGGTTCTAAACAGGGACCAAAAAACCCCCATACTTCCTGACAATAACGCAGTCAGCAATGTCATCAGTAATGCCACTCTTGCTGATAAATTTAATAAATTTTCTCCAATGACAAAATAATTATCTAATAAAATCAGCCAACCTCAGGGTACCTCTTTCAAACATTATTTATCAAGAAGCTACCTGAACTCTTTCTTCCTGAAGCCAACTGATGATGATAAAGTCTGGAAAATCATTACGAATATGAAGAATTCAAACTCTGCTGGAGCTGATGAAATCTACCACCACCATATTTTACTGTTGGAATGATGTTCCTTTTCTGAAATGCTGTGTTATTTACGCCAGATGTAATGGGACACACACCTTCCAAAAAGTTCAACTTTTGTCTCGTCAGTCCACAGAGTATTTTCCCAAAAGTCTTGGGGATCATCAAGTTGTTTTCTGGCAAACCTGAGATGAGCCTTTGTTCTGTTTTGTTCAGCGGTGGTTTTTGTCTTGAAACTCTGCCATGCAGGCCATTTTTGCCCAGTTTTTTTTCTTATGGTGGCATAATGAACACTGACCTTAACTGAGACAATTGAGGCCTGCAGTTCTTTGGATTTTGTTGTGGGGTCTTTTGTGACCACTTGGATGAGTCGTCACTACACTCTTAGGGTAATTTTGGTCGGGGGACCACTCCTGGGAAGGTTCACCACTGTTCCATGTTTTCACCATTTGTGGATAATGGCTGTCACTGTGGTTTGCTGGAGTTCCAAAGTTTTAGAAAATGGCTTTCTAACCTTTTCCAGATTGATAGATGTCAATTACTTTGTTTCTCATTTGTTCCTGAATTTCTTTGGATTGCAGCATGATGTCTAGCTTTTGAAGATCTTTTGTTCTACTTCATTTTGTCAGGGAGGTCCTATTTAAGTGATTTCTTGATTGAGAACAGGTGTGGCAGAAATCAGGCCTGGGTGTGGCTAGAGAAATTGAATTCAGCTTTCCAAAGATGTGATAAACCACAGCTTCTGTGTGGACAAATCCGTTCCCACCAAGACCATACGGCGTCACTCAAACAACAAACCCTGGATCAACCCTGAGATAAAAACACTTCTGAGAGAGAAGAAGAGGATCTTCAGGTCGGGGAACAGGGAGATGCTGAAGTCCGTACAGAGGGAGCTGAGGAGAAAGATCAGAGAAGGCAAGGACAGCTTCAGGAAGAAGATGGAGGACAAGCTGCAACAGTGCGACATCAGCGGGGTCTGGAGAAACCTCAAAACCATCTCGGGGCTCCAGAATATCTCCCCCAGGCCACGGGGGGCAGGGAGTGGGCGAACAACCTGAATCTGTTTTTCAATAGATTTGACCAACCGCCCTCCCCCCTGTCTGCACAACAACCACTGCTGCCTCTAAGAAATCAAGTCCTGCTGCCCACTCCCCACTCCACCGACACCCCCCCCACTCCCAACACACAGCCCCCCATCCTGACCCTGACCAAGACCCAGGTGAGGACAGAGCTGAGGAAGATCAAGGCGAGGAAGGCGTCGGGACCGGACGGCATCAGCGCAAAGCTCCTCAAGTCCTGTGCAGACCAGCTGTGTGGGATTGTGACGTATATCTTCAACATGAGCCTGAAACTGGGGAGGGTACCACAGCTGTGGAAAACATCTTGTGTGGTACCTGTACCAAAAACTTCCCACCCCAAAGACCTGAACAGCTACAGACCGGTGGCCTTGACGTCCCACTTGATGAAGACCCTGGAGAGACTGCTTCTTGCTCATTTCCGCCCCCTGGTGGAACCAGCGATGGATCCACTCCAGTTCGCCTACCAGCATGGCATTGGGGTGGAGGATGCGGTGATCTTCCTCCTTCACCGTTCTCTGTCCCACCTGGAGAAGCCCGGGAATATGGTGAGGATCATGTTCTTTGACTTCTCCAGTGCTTTCAACACCATCCAACCGATGATCCTGAAGGACAAGCTGCTGCGCGCAGGGGTGGACCAGCACCTGTCATCATGGGTCCTGGACTACCTCACGAACCGGCCTCAGTTTGTGAGAACCCGGGACTGTGTTTCCGACACGATCATCAGTAGCACGGGGGCCCCCCAGGGAACGGTGCTGGCTCCCTTCCTGTTCACTCTTTATACTGCGGACTTCTCACACAACACAACACATTGCCATCTACAGAAGTTCTCTGATGACTCTGCGATCGTTGGTCTCATCTCCAACGGAGATGAAGCTGAGTACAGAGGGCTTATGCAGGACTTCGTGGACTGGTGCCATCGGAACTGCCTCCAGATCAACGCGAGGAAAACTAAGGAGCTGGTGGTGGACTGCCGCAGGCATGGGCAGCCCCTCACAGCACCAGTAAATATACAGGGAACAGACATCGAGATGGTGACATCCTATAAGTACCTGGGTGTTCATCTGAACAATAAACTAGACTGGTCACACAATACTGACGCACTCTACAAGGGGCGCTGCTGAAGTCATTCTATGACACGGTGGTGGCATCAGCCATCACTTTTGGAGTGGTCTGCTGGGGCAGTGGCATTACTGCAGCCGATAGGAAGAGACTGAACAAACTGATTAAGAAAGCTAGCTCTGTCCTGGGGCAGCGCCTTGATCCGATGGAGGAGATAGGAGAGAGAAGGACGGTGGCTAAACTGTCATCTCTGCTGGAGTCCGAGTTCCACCCTATGCAGGACATACTGGATGCACTGAGGAGCTCATTCAGCAGCAGACTACATCATCCCAGGTGCACAACCGAGAGGTTTCGTAGGTCCTTCCTACCAACGGCAGTCAGACTGTACAACCTAAGCAGGGCTGCTCGCAGAGATAGCAAAAAGACGTAACAAACTAATAGTTTTTTGAATGCAAAAGATGCAATAGACTTACACAATGGTCCTCTCCGGCATACAACTAGGAACATACCGGTCGCTATGGAGGGTGAGAATATGTATGGGCACATAATCATACCATGTAGGATAACTAAGTAGACGGTTATGCTGTTCCATCCCATCTAGCAACAATGCTCTGCACTGTGTGTGTTTATATATTTACATATTTATTCCATCTAGCTACAATGCTCAGCACTGGGTGTGTTTATATTTATATATCTATATATTTATTCCATCTAGCTACAATGCTCCGCACTGTGTTTTTATATATCTACATATTATTCCATCTAGCTACATTGCTCCGCATTGTGTGTGTTTATATACTTGCATATTTATTCCACCTAGCTGCAATGCTCCGTACTGTGGGTGTTTATATATTTACATATTTATTCCACCTAGCTGCAATGCTCCGTACTGTGGGTGTTTATATATTTACATATTTATTCCATCTAGCTACAATGCTCTGCACTGTGTTCATATATTCATATATTTATTCCATCCAGCTACAATGCTCTGCACTGTGTGTCTGTGTGTCTGTGTGTATATATATATATTTTATAGTAATATGTACATATGTATATTAGCTGCTCTTGCTTGCTTGTTTTTTGTTTTTGTTTTTTTCTTGCCTTCTGATTGTTGCTCTGAGTGTTGCTATCCCTGTGCTGTTGCAATCCTGGAATTTCCCCATTGTGGGACTAATAAAGGCTTATCTTATCTTATCTTATCTTATCTTAATTTATGTTTTAACAGTGGGTGCAATCACTTTTTCACACAGGGCCATGTGGTTTGGATATGTATTTTTTTTTCTCCTTAATAATAAACACCTTCATTTAAAAACTGCATTTTGTGTTCACTTGTGTTATCTTTATCTATCATTTAAATTTGTAACTCTTGCAGGCAAAATAGATAGATAGATAGATGTACTTAATGGATCCCAAACTGGGAAATTACACTGTAACAGCAGCATGACAGTTGACAGCCAAACACCAGAAACACACACGACAGACAAAGGGATTACCCATGGAAAGTAAAAAACTAACACGACTATAGAACCTATATACATCACAGCTTCATAATATATGATGACCCGTATAAACACATGAATCATTCAATTGCACAAAGAAGGACTATCAGGAGCAGAGTGAAAAGTGATGTACCAGTTAGTCTGTAAGGTGTAGTGTGGCAGCATAGCTATGACCAGAATACAACATCATAGTGAGTTATTGTACAGTGAAATTGCATATGGCAGGAAAGATTTCCTGTACCTGGCCGTTCGACAACAAAGCTGTAGTAGTCTACTGGAGAAAGTGCTTCGCTGTCTATCTAGTGTGTGGTGGAGGGGGTGATCAGGATTGTCCATGATGGATCACAGTTTATTTAGTGTTCTCCTCTCCACCACTGTCTCAAAGGTCTCCGGTCTGACACCAATTACAGAGCCAGCCCTCTTGATAATCTTGTCAAGTCTGTTGGTATCTCTGGCCCTGATACTGCTACCCCAACAGACCGCAGCAAAGAAGATGGCGCTGGCGGCAACAGTCTGGTAGAAAAGCTCCAGCATCCTGCTGCACACGTTGAAGGATCTTCGCTTTCTCAGGAAGTAGAGTCTGCTCATCCCCTTCTTGTGCGCAGCATCGGCGTTAGATCTCCAGTCCAACCCACTGCTGATCCTGACACCCAGATATTTGTAGTCCTCAACCACCCCTACATCCTCCCCCCTAATCTGCAGTGGCTGAAAAGGAGCCTTCCTCTTCCTGAAGTCAATCACCATCTCCCTGGTCTTGCTGACATTCAACCTCAGGTGATTCTGCTCCGTCCACTCCACAAATCTGTCTACCAGTGCCCTGTACTCCCCCTCCTCTCCTCCTCTTATACACCACACAACAGCTGAGCCATCAGAGAATTTTTGCAGGTGGCATGACTCAGTGTTGTACTGAAAGTCCGTGGTGTATAAGGTAAAAAGAAAAGGAGAGAGCACAGTCCCCTGTGGTGCTCCCGTATCACTAGCCACCACTCCAGACAAGACATTGCCCAGCCTGACAAACTGTGGTCTGCCTGTCAGGTAGTCTGTAATCCAGGAGATCACAGAGCTGTCAACCCCCATCACTCGCAGCTTCTCGCCCAGCAGCAGTGGCTGGATGGTGTTAAAGGCACTGGAGAAATCAAAAAAAGTGATTCTCACAGTGTCTTCTCCACCATCCAGGTGCAGATGGGCTTGTTGCAGCAGGTAGATGACAGCATCTTCAACTCCAAAATGGGGCTGATATGCAAACTGCAGAGGGTCCAGCCACGTCTTCACCTGCGGCCTCAGGTGGGCTAAGACCAGTATCTCCAGGACCTTCATCACATGAGATGTGAGGGCAACTGGTCGGTAGTCATTCAGATCCGATGGAGATGACTTCTTGGGGACAGGAACCAGGCAAGATGTCTTCCACAGCACCGGTACCCTCTCCAGACTCAGGTTCAGGTTGTACAGGTGTTTCAGTACCGGAGCTAGTTGGTTGGCACAGGTCCTCAGGGTCCTAGCGGAGATGCCATCAGGGCCCGAAGCCTTCCGCTGACGGAGTCTCTCCAGCTGTTTCTCCACCTGATCTGTAGTCACCGTGAAGTGAGGGAGGGTCCTGGTGCCCCCTGAGGAGGAGGAGGGGGGAGATGGAGAGAGGTTCTGCACAGGAGCGTGGGTGGGGAGGGGTGCGTGGGGGTCTGGTTGTGTTGCTTGGGTGACAGACAGAAAATGAGTCGCAATGAGGAAATTTTCAAAACTGAGGTGTTGTTATTTTCATATTCTGTGTTGAAAGACCTTCAAAATGATATTTAATTTGTAGGAATTGGGCAAAAATGGACCAGCAACAAGCCGATTTTGCTTAGATTTTGGCTGGTATGAAAACTCGCATTTGATTGGTCCTGAGTTTCGTCTTCTGGAAAAATGTGTATTTTAGAAAGTAGGAGTTCCAAGCTTTACAATGATACCAGGCACTGACGGGGGGTTTCGCGGGACTTGTCGCCAGCAAACAAAGTGTTGTGGAGAGAGGAATAACCAAGCCAAGCATTCAGAGCAGATGAACTTAATTCCCTCTCTCACATCTCTCAAAGTCAGAAAACATTAACCTCATGTCGTAGGGACTCTCTTTTATATTACAACACTCACACATCTCTGCTGCCTGAGGTCCTGCATCACAATTCATTCTTGCATCACAATTCCTATTGTCCCCCAGCCCCTTAATCCCTGTGCTCTTCCATCAGAGGAATTTACTGCATCTCCCTTCCTTCCAGTCTGAGATGAATACCACAGCATGGGTCCCCCATACCGTCATGATTTATGACTTCTAGTGCCTCTAGCTCTCCGACTCATTTTGCCAGCACGGGTCACATTTGTTTGATGATCTGAAACATTTAAGTGCGACAAACATACAAAAAAATGAGAAATCAGGAAGGGGGCAAACACTTTTTCTCACCACTGCATGGTATCAGAGGCCGAGCACTAGACTGGTTTAATAGCTCTTTGTTCAGAAGACACCAATATGTTTATGTAAAGGACCACAAAGCATCATATAAATCCATCGATCATGGGGTCCTCCAAGGTTCCATCTTGGATCAATTCTTTTCATTTTTGTACATAAAGGACTTTAATTCCACGTCTCTACTACATGAAGTATTATTTGCCGATGACATTAATTTATGTTTTGCCCATAAGAATCCAAATGAACTTGAACACATAATGGTGAGCTTGTGAAAATAGACACCTGGTTTCAGTGCAACAAACTTTTATCTTAACATCAGTAAAACAAACTGTTGTATTCCGTTCAACTAAAAAGCCAGACACCAAGCAACTTTGTCCCAAAATCAGCAAGAGTCAGCTCTACAAAATTTCTGGGGGTCCTCATTGTTGAATTTCTCAACTTCAGATGTCATATTGATGATTTAAACAAAGAACTGGCTAAATATGCTGCTTTGTTCTTTAAGTTGAGACATTTTCTTCCACTTTCAGCACTTCTCACGCTATATAAAACTTTCTTTCTTTCCCCATGAATTTTTGATCTTTAGATACTTCTGTTGTTTCCCCCAAAAAAATATCAAAATGCTTACTTCTCAAAAAAAGACACACACTGTTTTTATATTGTTTTTAATTCTAAAAAGCAAAATTGACTGTTCAGATTTGCCATGGGACGTCACTTACTTTGTAAACCCAGCCCAGCACATCCTTGATACCTGCTTGCTGCTCTGTTATTGGCCACCCTAGCTGTCAATCATGAATACAACAGTGAGCTAACAAGTTAGCTTACCAAGCGTGGTTTATATTTTAGTATTATACAGAGGGAAATTCAGATTCTCAGGAAAAATTGCTGCTTATCAATTAATCATTAATCGGTCAGTAACTGATGATTGAATTAACTGATAACTTGCATCCCTACTCAGGATACATCCACGCTAAAAGCTAGGAGCTAGCCAACTAATTTTAACAATACTGACGTAAGAGGGATTAATAAAAATTTAAAAAAAATAAAAATTCTGTAATTAAAATTTTAAAGTAACACTCCGCCAAAAATCTTTTTTTTTTTTTTTTATCCCCCGCCGAATGAAGCCCAAACGGGTTGAAGAGCCCTTAGGGCTTCGTCCGGAAGGGGGATTATACTATACAGGTCAATCCATCCATCTGTCTGTCCTTACATCCATCAGTCTGTCCCACTTTTGTGAAATCAACTCCTCCTACAGTTTTGTTCCAGTTGTTTTGAAATTTGGTACCGTGGGTTAATATACACTGAGGATGCGCATATTGCAATTTGGTTGTGATCGGATGATTTTTGCAGGACCTGTAGCCCCTGACCTACAGTGGGGCAAAAAAGTATTTAGTCAGCCACCAATTGTGCAAGTTCTCCCACTTAAAAGATGAGAGAGGTCTCCAATTGTCATCATAGGTATACCTCAATTATGAGAGACAAAATGAGAAAAAAAAAATCCAGAAAATCACATTGAAAGATTTTTAATGAATTAATTGGTAAATTCCTCAGTAAAATAAATATTTGGTCACCTACAAACAAGCAAGATTTCTGGCTCTCACAGACCTGTAACTTCTTCTTTAAGAGGCTCCTCTGTCCTCCACCCGTTACCTGTATTAATGGCACCTGTTTGAACTCGTTATCAGTATAAAAGACATCTGTCCACAACCTCAAACAGTCAGACTCCAAACTCCACTATGGCCAAGACTAAAGAGCTGTCAAAGGACACCAGAAACAAAATTGTAGACCTGCACCAGGCTGGGAAGACTGAATCTGCAATAGATAAGCAGCTTGGTGTGAAGAAATCAACTGTGGGAGCAATTATTAGAAAATGGAAGACATACAAGACCACTGATAATCTCCCTCGATCTGGGGCTCCACGCAAGATTTTACCCCGTGGGGTCAAAATTATCACGAGAACAGTGAGCAAAAATCCCAGAACCACATGGGGGGACCTAGTGAATGACCTGCAGAGAGCTGGGACCAAAGAAACAAAGGCTACATCAGAAACGCACTACGCCGGCAGGGACTCAAATCCTGCAGTGCCAGACGTGTCCCCCTGCTTAAGCCAGTACATGTCCAGGCCCGTCTGAAGTTTGCTAGAGAGCATTTGGATGATCCAGAAGAGGATTGGGAGAATGTCATATGGTCAGATGAAACTAAAATAGAACTTTTTGGTAAAAACTCAACTTGTCGTGTTTGGAGGAGAAAGAACACCATACCTACTGTGAAGCATGGGGGTGGAAACTTCATACTTTGGGGCTGTTTTTCTGCAAAGGGACCAGGACGACTGATCCGTGTAAAGGAAAGAATGAATGGGGCCATGTATCGTGAGATTTTGAGTGAAAACCTCCTTCCACCAGCAAGGCATTGAAGATGAAACATGGCTGGGTCTTTCAGCATGACAATGATCCCAAACACACCACCCGGGCAACGAAGGAGTGGCTTCGTAAGAAGCATTTCAAGGTCCTGGAGTGGCCTAGCCAGTCTCCAGATCTCAACCCCATAGAAAATCTTTGGAGAGAGTTGAAAGTCTGTGTTGCCCAGCGACAGCCCCAAAACATCACTGCTCTAGAGGAGATCTGCATGGAGGAATGGGCCAAAATACAAGCAACAGTGTGTGAAAACCTTGTGAAGACTTACAGAAAACGTTTGACCTCTGTCATTGCCAACAAAGGGTATATAACAAAGTATTGAGATGAACTTTTGTTATTGACCAAATACTTATTTTACCGAGGAATTTACCAATTAATTAATTAAAAATCCTTCAGTGTGATTTTCTGGATTTTTTTTTTTTCTTATTTTGTCTCTCATAGTTGAGGTATACCTATGATGAAAATTAGAGACCTCTCTCATCTTTTAAGTGGGAGAACTTGCACAATTGGTGGCTGACTAAATACTTTTTTACCCCACTGTATGACCTCTGATTTCACCTCACTTCATGTCTTGTGAAATCAACTCCGTCTACACTTTTGATTGTTTTGAAACTTGGTACCAAGGATTGATATACTTTGATGACGTGCATATTGTAATTTCATTCTCATTGGATGACCTTGAGGTCAAAGGTCAGAAGTCAGATTTTTCCCAAAATCTTATAAACACAATAACTACTTAGTCATGTGAAAAAATTAGGACACCTTATATAAGCCTGTGTTGTTGTTGTTTTTTTTTACATATTTGGACATATGGATATTTAATATCAATGTTAAAAATACTGGGAGATTCACATAACACAACTAAACAATTAAAATTGAATTTAAGACTTTTTTCCAGATTTTCTGTAAAATGTAATTCTAAACAGATAGTGAGGAATAAATTAGGACACCCCCATCTTTTTTAAGACACCCCCACATTCATTCCCACTTACAATGGCTAAAATAAATGTTAAAAAAAAATGCAAATAAAAACAAAAACAAGGTTAGACATGGATATGCACATCCACCAGCCATAATGCTCTGCACTGTGTGTCTATATATATACATTTATAGTAATATGGACATATGTTTGCTAGATGTTGTTTTTTCTTGCCTTCTGATTGTTGCTCTGAGTGTTGCTGTCCCTGTGCTGTTGCAATCCTGGAATTTCCCCATTGTGGGACTAATAAAGGCTTATCTTATCTTATCTTATCTTATCTTATATGTGAACATTTCTTAATAAAGTACTGAATATTTAAAGGGGTGTCCAAATTGTCCAAATTTTTTCACATGACTGTATAAGAAATGATGTAGGCTTTTCAAATCGAAACAGTAGTTGTCGCTAATACACATCTTCGATGATTTACACCCTGACCTAACTATGGGTCAAGGGGTCAAAGGTCAAAGTTAACATTGCAGTTGTAATGTGATAAATGCTAAATTTACAATTACTATAAAACGAGTAAAGCTAGGGCCACCAAACCTGGTATAAAGGTTTACTTTGGGATCCTGACCTCTGATTCTGGGTTTGGGGTCAAAAGGTCAAAGGTTAACGTTAACATTCCCTGTGTCTTATTATTGTACAATGAGTAAGCTAGGGTCACCAAATTTGGTACACAGTTCCACCCTCTGACCCTGAAATATGGCTGTGGTTTTGGGATCACAAGGTCAAAGGTCAACATCATAATGGCTTATAAACTATATCTCAACAACAAAGAAAGTTAGGGTCACCAAACTTGCTACACAGGTTCACCTTGGGATCCTGACCTCTGACTATGGGTTTGGGGTCAAAAGGTCAAGGTTAACATTCCTTATGCCGTATTAAATCTGTAGAACAAGTAAAGCTAGAGCCACCAAACCTGGTACACAAGTTCACCTTGGGATCTTTGCCTCTGAATATGGGTTTGGGGTCAAAAGGTCAAAGTTAACATTCCTTATACCTTGTTACTGTATAACAAGTAAAGCTAGGGCCACCAAACCTGGTACACAGGTTCACTCAAATATGACGCCTTGCATTCACGCCAAAGAGTTCAATCTTTGTCTCATCAGACCAGAGAGTTTTGTTTCTCATGGTCTGAGAGTCCTTCAGGTACCTTTTGGCAAACTTCAGGCAGGCTGCCATGTGCCTTTTACTTAGGAGTGGCTTCCGTCTGGCCGTTATCATACAGGCCTGATTGGTGGATTGCTGCAGAGATGGTTGTCCTTCTGGAAGGTTCTCCTCTCTCCACAGAGAAACGCTGGAGCACTGACAGAGTGACCATCAGGTTCTTGGTCACCTCCCTGACTAAGGCCCTTCTTCCCTGATCGCTCAGTTTAGACGGCCAGCCAGCTCTAGGAAGAGTCCTGACGGTTCCGAACTTATTCCATTTACAGATGACGGAGGCCACTGTGCTCATTGGGATCTTCAAAGCAGCAGAAATTTTTCTGTACCCTTCCCCAGATTTGTGCCTCAAAACAATCCTGTCTCAGAGGCCTACAGACAGTTCCTTTGACTTCATGCTTGGTTTGTGCTCTGACATGCACTGTCAACTGTGGGACCTTAGACATACAGGTGTGTGCCTTTCCAAATCATGTCCAATCGACTGAATTTACCACAGGTGGACTCCAGTTAAGCTGTAGACACATCTGAAGGATGATCAGTGGAAAAAGGATGCACCTGAGCTCAATTTTGAGCTTCATGGCAAAGGCTGTGAATACTTAGGTCCATGTGATTTCTTAGGTTGTTTTTTTTATTTTTAATAAATTTGCAAAAATCTAAAAAAAAAAAAACAACTTCACGTTGTCATTATGGGGTTATGTGTGGAATTTTGAGGGGGAAAAAGAATTTAATCCATTTTAAAATAATGCTGAAACATAACAAAAATGTAGAAAAAGTGAAGCGCTGTGAACACTTTCCGGATGCACTGTATATCCACTGGAGTGCGAAACAAGAAGGAAATGACTTTTGCATTTTTTTGTATTTTTTTTTTAATTCTTTCTTTGCTTCACTCTCAAGTCTGTCACCCCTTTAAAGGTCAGCCTACCTGCTATGTTTAAAAAAGAAAAAAGGAAGAACTTTTATGTATGCAGCACTTCTTTTACGTCCTGATGTGACCATTCAAAATATCTTTTAACTCCTAGCTACTTTTACTCCCTGTCCTATGTGCTGCAGCAAATTTAGAATTGCCTGTTAAACTAACTTGCATGGCTTTGGACTGTGGGAGGAAACCCAAGTACCCACACAGGCGCAGTGACAGCATGCAAATTCCACACTGAAAAGCTCCTTCCAGCCAAGCAAACTGGAAAGCTTTGAGCTGGGAGGGGGTGCAAACCGCTGCATTTTCATACCTAAATTTATGGGCAACTTTGAGCATGAATGGACAGGCAACTGCCCCACCCACAGGACTGAATAAGTAAATAATCTAAATGAATAAATGTAGCACATCTAATAGGGCTGTGTACGCTGATTAATGAGAGAATGAACGCCCCTTGTAAAAAGAGCTCAAGTAGTGCTTTTTGGAAAGGTGTACAGATCTCCCTAGAGGATCAGCCAATCCCAAATTTATTTATTTTTAGCACAAATTTAGCCCTATATCTAAGTGGGCTGTGTTAAACAGAAAAGAATGAAGACCAGTGTACACATTTTCTGTTTATATAGACAAGTCATTGGAACCACTTCATGACTTTTCTGAGTCACCCCGCCACAGCAGAAACGTGGTTGTGACTGAGCACATCTGTAAACTCCACCACATGAATTCCTCCCTCCCCCACCCCCAGCTGTGTCACCTTGCTTTGTCATCCCAGAGTAGCCATCGATCCTGGCCAGCCCAGCTTTCATTGTTTTTGTCCTTGCATTAGTTTGCACACATGGTGTAAAGTCGGCCACTGATGCAGACGGTGTGCCGAAGTCTCAGTGACAACCAGGACCTGCGGCGTGCCTGGGCAGGTTGGCACTTGTCTTGAATGGTCAGGTTATCTAAATTATGTAGAGCAGGGGGTTGTAAAAATTCAGAATTCCAAATGCACGCATGCAGCCAAGCAAAAAACTTTCATATCTGTGCAAAATAGCCTCTAATCTCATCTGACATGTGGTCACTTCTTTAATATGCATTTTACACTGCCTCTGCCTAGGACGATTAAGTTTTTGCCCACAGTTGTAAGCATATGTCATTGTTATTAGGATTAATGAAAAAAATAAACAACTATAAACTAATTAAATTTTTGGAGAGTTAAGTTGTATAAGGAACAATCCATTAGATGTTTGTGATGCTCTGAATCGTGAGCTAGCTTAGGATTTCTTTTAAGGATTCAGAAGGGGAAATGTGCTACCTTGGCATAGGTTTGTGCTCTTGAGTGCTTCTACATTATTTTTGTATTTATTTTCTTCAGCATCTTTTCATTTTTGTGGCGTTTCTTTTGCTTTGCAGTAATCTCCCAACTTCACTAACCTATAACTTCATTGCCTAAAGAGACTCCTTCACATTGTCAAACAGTTTTCCTACGTCTGGTTCTGCAGGCGAAGTTTCTCTCAGATGGTCAATTGTCCTTTTAATTAACCTACTTGGCAAATGTTGGCATCCCAATAGCTTATTCACTCAGAATTTTATAATTTAAGCTATCCATAATTTGTTTGAATAAACTTCACAGATTCCAGACAATTCTCTGATCCCCCTGCAAATCTGAGCCTGCTGTGAATTGATGGTGAAATAACAGTAAATATTGCGATTCCTGCCGGTTTGCTGCCCTAAATGTGTTAAACTCAGGATAATAATTTCCTCTAAATCTATGCCAATACCTCAACTACTCATGTTCATTGTTGTAAGACAGGCTCATTAGCCAGAAGTCAGTAATTATTCCTTAAGTATGTGAATGAAGCCTAACTTTAATAGTGAGCCCCAACATGAAGAGGAATGCTGCAGGAGTGAGAATGCTGAACTACAGCGATCTCACTCCCATTTATGGTGCCACCCCTTTGCTTTCATGAGCTATGAGCTGTTGGCCATGTCTCTCTCGCTCTCTCTAACACAGACACGCACACACACAGAGATGCAGATAAATAAAGTGCAGCCAGATCCTCGTTGCAGAAGCAGTCTCATGACCATACAGGGTTATGCTGCAGGCTGCAGAGAGCTGCGGATTGTGGCTCCATAAGGAAAAGGCTTTTGTTTACTTCCCACTGCTTAAACTGGATTTTCCTCACACCACCACTGCCCCAGAATGCATCATTTGAAGAGAAATGTTGTTTTGGCTGTGGTAGCGCAGTGGTTAGCACTGTGGCAGCACAGTAAGAAGGTCACAGGATCAGTTCCACCCCTGACCATCGTGGGTTCGAACCCACCCCCTGACCATCGGTGACCCTTCTGTGTGGAGTTTGCATGTTCTTTCTGTGTCTGCGTGGGTTTACCCTGGGGACTCCGGTTTCCTCCAACAGGCCAAAACCATGCAAGTTAGGTTAATTGGAGACTCTAAAGTGGCCCTAGGTGTGAATGTGTGTGCGAATGGTGAAGGGATTGGTGTCATACCGTGGCTGCCTCATCCATCCAGGTGGATGCCCTGAATTTCCCTCCGGGGATTAATAAAGTATACAAAAACACCAAAAAAAAAAAAAAACTTACTGCACTTTTTCCACATGTTGACAGTTCCCACAGGTCTTAATGAAATGGTTGTGACAGACTGACAAAATTGCCTTTAATTATTTACTTATTGCAGCATGTGAATCATCTTTTGTAGCCTTTCTCATAATGGTTCATTTCATGTTGCATGTCTCTTTAAAGGTCCACCTTCCCTTTTTCGTCACTATTGCTAGCACCTTGATCTGGTAGTGAGCCTGAGCCAACTAATGTAAATTTGTCTCAAAGATTTAATGAAATAAAGCATCAGCGGTGGACAGCAGTGTCTGGTTTCAGTGGTTGATCCCTGGAGTTCAGTTAACAGAAACATTCGCAAAAGAGTGAATGGCTAAACTGCTATTGTCTGCTAGCCACTTTTGGTCTTGGTTAGAAAATACACTAGTAAACAAAGCTGAAGTTATGTCTAAAAACAACATACACTTCTCACAAAAAGTTAGGGATATTTGGCTTTCGGGTGAAATTTATGGAAAATGTAAAAAGTTGACACTACAGTGATATAATATCATGAAAGTAGGGCATTTAAGTTCAGAAATACAGTGGTGATTTCCTCATCTCAAACAATTTATTGAAACAAAAGCCAACAACAGTAGTGGGTATAGCACAACAAAAAATGTCAATGTCTCAATAACTTGTCATGTTCTCTTGAGCGTCAATTACAGCTTGACAATGACATCTCATGCTATTCACAAGTTGACTTATTGTCTGCTGAGGTATGGCATTCTTCTCTGGCGTTCTTCTTGAAGGGCAGCCCTCAGGTCATTATGGTTGTGGGGTGCAGGGTTATGAGCCTCTACACAGCGACTCAGTTGATCCCATTGGTTTTCTATGGGATTCAGGTCTGGAGAAAGTGCAGGCCACTCCATTTGAGGTACCTCAGCCTCCAGCAGCCATTCCCTAATGACACAACCTCGATGAGCTGGAGTATTATTGGCCATGAAGATGAAATTAGGCCTTTGTTGTTCATGCAGGGGCACAGGGACTGGATTAATGATGTTATTCAGGTAGTATTGGCTTGCCACTGTACCATTCACAAGGTGTAGGGCAGTTCTGTATTGACTAGTCACACCTGCCCAGACTGTAACATGGTGACAACAGTGGCTGATGCGTAGCCCTCTCCTTGAAGTCTCAAACATCGTTGGTGGCCATCATTTTTGCTCAACATGAATCAACTTTCATCAGAACAGCACTGAGGCCCACCGGTCCCTTGTCCAGCGTAAATGTTTCTTGGCCATGCAAGACAATGACACCTGTGCCTGGTGGTGTGGTCAGGTACCCTTGCAGGTGTAGCACGCAAACCACGTTGATGTAAACTGTTTCGAATGGTCCAACGTGACACTTGGTTGTCTCTCACCTCGCTTAAATGTGCCTAGACTTGAGTGGCATTCATCATCCGGTTCCACAGGGCACTGTTCACAATGAAGTGGTCATCAGCGTGGGATTTGGCCAAGGGACGTCCACTTCTATGCCTTTCTGTGACTCTTCCAGTCTAAAGGTATCTCTGGTGCAACCTATTGATGACACTCTACGACACTCTAAGCTCAGTGGTCACTTCCCTCTGAGAACATCCTGTTTGAAGCCTGGCAATGGTGAGGTACTGTTTATCATTTGTTAGGTGTCACCTTGGTCTCATGATGTCAAAATGTGAACAGCATGATGAAGAGAACTGTTTAAAGACCAATTTTAATTGAACCAGAAAATTTATTGGTCGATCCATAGATCAAACACCTGTTATGAAGTTTGCTGTTAGACAACAGGAAGTTATGCAAAAAGTACTGAAACACTGAACAGCTGGAAATGTGCATTCAAAAGGTGAGAGAAGGTCAAATTAAGTTCACCTGTAAAGGTTATAGTGCATTTTAGGTGCATCCTGAAATTTCACCCGAAAGCGGAATAGCCCTAACTTTTTGTGAGTAGTATGGTAAAGTATGAGTAGATGAACATGGATTTCAGTAGGTGTGAATAGAATTTATAGAAATGGTGATTAAAAACTGGCCAGATCGACAGTTAAGTTAAGGCCAGCTGGCCTGTCTGTCAGCCTCTCACCACTGAGGTGAGCTGTAGTGCTAGACCGACCAACTCCAACCACCTAGCCAAGCTAATGCTAACGGTTCGATGTAGCATCACTGTAGAAATATAACTAAATAAGCCAGAGTGATGTGATATACGTCATTGTGGATTAGTGAACCATGTGGAGACATGGATGGTTATCAGGGTTACTGAAATTTAAAGAAAATGATGTAATCCATGCTTGGTAAGCCAACTCCCTAGTAGCACTGTTAGCGCTGAAGGTAATGCCTTGGGCTTCCTTCAAAAGAGTAAAACCGGCTTCTAACCATTCTGCCAAAATGTTAAAATGTATTTATTGTTAAGTGAAGATATTTTAGTATTTTTTAGTGTCATCATATGACACTCCCCCCCCCCCCCCCAACAAAAAAAAAAAAAAAAAAGTGACCCAGGCAAGTTTTTAAAAATTTAAAACGCACTATGTTTGAGTGAATGGGACTTGTAAAGACAAACTCCAGTGGCTATAAATCCTCTATAAAACAAATCTGCATGGTCTAAAATGGTATCTTCTGCCCTTTTTTCTACAAACAAAACTGTCATCGTCTTAAAGTTTCGTGTCAAAATCTTCTCACTTTTTCCTCCACCCCCCCCCCAAAAAAAAAAAACTAAAAACAAAAACAAAACACCAGAATCAGTGACTAGGCCCAACCCATACACCACAAGACTAATAGTGGCTAGCCCTACATTAAGCAGCTTAAATCCTGTGAATAAGACTTAATGGTTGAAGGACATGCACAGTGGCCCAGGATAATGACTGAGACTGCATTGGTCCTTCAAAGCAGTTTAATGGTAAAACCCATCTTAATTTGGGTCAAGTTTTCAAAGCAGGTGTCCAAAAATGCGAACTGGCTGGAGGCTAACTTAATTTAGGCCAGAGAGTACTGATTGGCTCAACACTGTGCCAGCGTCTGTATATAGCTACATCACCAAAAAATGCTCCATCTTAACTCGCCTTTTTTCAGTAAGTGAAACTTTAAAGCAAAAAAAAAAAATCACGGACACAAGACATTTGAGTGATTTCACTCTTGATGTGACTTGTAAGTCATAAAAAAACATGCTACAGACATGTTTAAAAAAAACTATTTTTGTCACTTTAAGAAAATGAATCAAGAGACTGATCATGTGTTTTATAATGGGTGGCTACTTTCCTGTCAGACTGGTGTACAGAGCAGGAAATTAGTCATTTTGGATTTTTTTTTTTTTTTTTAACCTCCTTGAGTTCTACAGTGTGAGGTGTAGGGATGGGAATTGAGAACTTGTTCCTGTTGGGAACCGGTTCTAAATTTTCTGATCCCCGGAATCATATGTCACTGATGTTATCAATTCATCTTATAGAAAGCCTAAGTCACGCCCCCTCTACTTCCACACATGGGACCTTAAATCGGAAAAAAAATCTCCTTTGAAATGAATGGCAAGAGTGAAATTATCTTTTGATCCTGATCGAATTTTGCCACAAGTTACACATATGTTTGTCAATTTAAAAGATAATTTTCCACGTAAATAGCGATGTAGGTTGTTGTCTAACTGTTAAGGTATAAGGTTATGAAAATACGTAAATTAAGACTACAAACACAGAGGCACATACTGTACCTGACATCACACGTTCAAAGCACCCAGGGTGAAGTAACTAACAATCTTCTGGATCAGTTGCAGCTCTCAAAATGCAAAACAATATATTTGTGTTGTTTTGCTCCTCTTTGGATCCTTCTTTCATCGGTCAGGAAGCAGGAGGTAAGGTTTTAGTAATCTCCCACCATGATTGTGTTTGGTGATGTGAGATGATGGGAGATGTAGTCCACTAATCGTTTACACAAAAACTAAATATTACTCTGTTGTTATATGAAAGCCAACAACTTTAATTATGTGGAAAATTATCATTTAAATTGGCAAACATATGTGTAACTCGTGGTACAATTTGATTGAGAACAAAAGATAATTTTGCTCTTGCCATTCATTTCCATGGAGAATTTTTCCAATTTAAAGGGGTCATTGATTGCACTTTTTCCATATTTTAATAGCTCACACGTCTTCATGAAATGTTTGACATATTTTGTTAACATTTTCTATAATCTTTAATGATTGAAGCTGATTTGTTTTTTATTTTTCCTGGCTTTCTATAAATGCTCTGATTTAAGGCCTGTCACTTTAAGGACCATCTTTCACCATTTCAACTGTGCCCTTCCTCTTATGTCAGTTAGCCATTAACTGACTTAAGCAGGGCTGCTCGCAGAGATAGCAAAAAAAAAAAAAAAAAAGATAAAGTGACGACCTAATAGCATTGAATGCAAAAGACGCAACACACGTACACAAATGGTCCCCTCCAGTATACAACTAGGACAACATCAGTCGCTACGGAAGGTGACAATATGTATGGGTACATATTCATACTATGTAGGATAACTAAGTAGACAGTTATGCTGTTTATTGCATCTAGCTACAGTGCTCCGCACTGTGTACGTATTTATGTGTACATATGTATATTCACTGCTCTTATTTTCTTATCTTCTAAATTATTGCTCTGAGTGTTGCTGTCACTGTGCTGTTGCAATCCTGGAATTTCCCCATTGTGGGACTAATAAAGGCTTATCTTACCTTATCTTATTATAGCTTACTAGCTTCTAGACTGCCAGCTCGGTTGAGCAGCGCTCTGATTCACTGATCCACAGTCGATGGTGTATCTCACGTCAGTGCGGTCTGTTTCCCAATAAATTTTATCATGATTCCAAAACAAATCGCTAGCGCCGCGCGCTGGATGATCACCGCAACCCAAGGCGAGCTACCAAGCCAAGGGATCTCAAAGGGCAGTGTGGCTCTGTGGGACTCTGCTCTGCTCTCACGGTCAGCTGAAAGCTGGAGCAACTATACTGCCCGTGAGAGCAGAGCAGATCCACGGAGGATGGTGGGATTGCTGGGCATGAGAGCCAGCAGCATCTGGTCCCGGGACATTTTGATTGTAGGGAGCCCGAGGCTTCGTCGTGATTCCGCAGCCGATCACACGCACCAGTGTTATGCGGATAACTCCCCCATCAATCTGGGGTAGTTCTTGGCATAACACCGGCCAGTAGCCCTGGGCCATAAAAGCAACCAGTGTGCCGTGGTGGGCGAACCGCGCGGAATCACGATGACGACACTCGGAGATGGGCTGGAGTGAACCAGGTGATAACAGGGATGGCTGTTAGGGTGGCTAAGATCTGAAGAAAATAACAATAGAAGTCGCACTTACAGCAAGGGTCGTGGTAAAAGTGTTTGTTTGTAGGCTAAAGTCTTATTCATTCTGCATTTCCCCACTGGTCTGCTTTGGTCCGTGTGCGCTTTGGACGAGCCCGGCACGCGGCATTTTACATGCTCACTTTTTTTCATCTACCAAGCCAAGTGGTTGACGCATGCACACAACTGTTATTTGTAGTTTCACCCCAGCCCTATGGGTAGCACAAATGGACTAACACTCCAGTTTGTTCCCGGCTATAAACATGAAAGTGACGCACATTTTTTTTGTAGCAACAACAATGGCATTGTTTCAAGGAGAAGGAGGAAATACAGTTTTCCAGTTCTCTTCTCCACTCAAGCTGCTGCTGCAAAAGGATTTATGTGTTTTCCATGAAAAGTCACACTTATTTACCACCATGAGTTGTAAAATGAATAGAAAATATAGTCAAGACATTGACAAGGTTAGAAATAATGATTTGTATTTGAAATAATTTTTTCCTTCAAACTTTGCTTTTGTCAAAGAATCCTCCATTTGCAGCAGTTACAGCATTGCAGACCTAACATGATTGCACAAGGGTTTTCTAATCATCCATTAGCCTTCTGACGCAATGAGCAAACACATTGTACCATTAGAACACTGGAGTGATAGCTGCTGGAAATGGGCCTCTATACACCTATCTAGATATTGCACCAAAAACCAGACATTTGCAGCTAGAATAGTCATTTACCACATTAGCAATGTATAGAGTGTATTTCTGATTAGTTTAAAGTTATCTTCATTGAAAAAAAAGTGTTTTTCTTTCAAAAATAAGGAAATTTCTAAGTGACCCCAAACTTTTGAACGGTAGTGTACCTCCGCCAAGTCTCCTTCCGTCCCTCATGGATCACCTCCAAAATGTAATGGGTTTGTGTGTAGGCAAGCCAGAACAAGCCAGTTCTGGTGAAAATTGCGTCAAAGTCTGTCCACTAGTTTTGGAGAATTCTTGCGACCACACTGTGAGAAGAGCTTTGGTGGAGGTATGCCTTTTCGTATCATCACCAAAATGTTTTGGGTTCCTCTCTAGGCGAAGGACCACCTCTGGTGAAAATTTCATCCAAATCCAGTAGTTTTTGTGCAGTCGTGCTGCACAAATACAAACAAGGTCCTTGGTGGAGGTATCATCACCAAAATTTAATGGATTCATCCTTGGCCCAAGGGCAACCTCTGGTGAAAATTTCATCAAAATCCATCCAGTAGTTTTTGCGTAATCCTGCTGACAGAGAAACGGACCAACGAACAGACACACCACCCCGATTACATTACCTCCTTGGCGGAAGTACAAAAAAAAACATGCAAAAAATTACAGCCAGATACGGCATGTATATTTTTGTGACTGCTAAAATGATAATTGTATAGGTGTTTCTAATCACTTCAGTATTCCATTTATACTGCTTTTTATTTATATTGCTTTTCATCATTTAAACTTAACAGAGGTTACAAGGCATAAATGCCCATTTTTACATGTTTACAGTCTTTTATATTTTATTTTATTTTATCTTTTTAAGAGAACCATTGTTTAAAGCCAGAAAAATAATGGAACTCCTGCAGTGATGCTGAAATCCTGTGAAGGCCTGCTTTTTTCCACATGGAAAACTGATCAAGAATTGATAAGGGAATTGATAAATAATCAGATTGATAAGCGAAATTGGCAGTGCCATTGATACTGATAAAATCTTTTCAATTCCCATCCCTAGTGAGGTGAAAGGAAAATTAAGCTGGTAATTCTAAAAACTTAACATAATTTTTAAATTACTTTAGCCACTTAAACCACTAGAATACTGCAGTTTTTGAGGAGGTTGTGCTCTCCAGCCTCCAGCAGGAATCAGCATTTATTAATCACCTCGGTTTGTAGAATAAAGATGCTACTTGTTCTTCCAGAACTTGCCTGACATGACCCAGAACTTTCCATAATGATGGTTGCTGACTTTCTGTACAATCATGGAAACATTGTGAACTAGAACCATAACAGCAAAATGCCAGAATGTAGGCAAACATGCTAAAAATGGAATGAGATTAATTTTGTTGCACAGAAATATTTGACAGTGAGAGCTCTTTTTTTGGCTAAAGAAAAAGCTACTCATAGTGAGTTTTCTTAAATCTAGAGAGTAAGGAAAAAAGCAGTGAAATATTTCTGTTTTCTTCCCCCAAAGTTGTAGCCCTCCTTGTGTTTTGGCATGCAGCCCAGTAAAAAGGAGCCTGAATCCTTTCAGAGCGCCTCCTCCTCTCCCACAGACTTACGGGTTATTATGCAAGCATAAAGCAAACATGTCTCATGGACTCAGTGAAGAACCCTAAACTTTACAACGCAGTGCTTTCATGCATTGATAGCTCCATTTATAGGTGTACAGTTAATAGTCAAGGCTTTTACCAACAGCTCAAGACAACCTTGTATAATCATCAACCCGACCCTTCCTGGTGTGTTGGTCCTGGTTTCTAGGAGACGATTGAGTTGTGTTTTTGGTTGTCTGGAGGGAAACATTGTTGCTCCCGACAGACTGCTATGATGATGATGATGGAGGGAGACTGCTGATGTCCTGTTAGGCACAGGAACGATTGCTATGAGCATGATCCCTGACAGACGCAATACATTTGTTAAATTTGTTTAGTTCTACAATTTTATATGAAAAGGAGAAGCATTAAATTTTCAAATTTTCTGTATTTAAAGTGAAAGTCCAACAAAATTTCCTTGTTAACATGTCTGTAATGTCTTTTATGACTTACAAGATATATTGTTATGACCTTACTAACCAAAATGCTAGGGGAAACAAAAGGAGGTAACATAAGACTTGTGTGCAACACAAAACCCACTCAAAAATAAACACAAAGGGACTGATTATGTGGCAAACAAAAGGGGAAGATTTATTTACAGGTGAATAAAGATGAACACAAAGGATAACTCGACTAAAGAGGACACGGCAAAAGCTTCAGCGTTCTCCCAGGCCAAAATAATAAACAAAACCCCCACTCTTTCTAGAAAAGGAAAAAAAAAACTACCCTAGTGAAACTCAAAATACAAACGCTTGCCTACCTGGCTTACCACAAAACAAGAGAAAACGAAGTGGGGAAAAAAGGCAGGAAAACCCTTACAGTCCTTCCTTTAACACTTGTCAAAACATTTAAGTGCATAGGCACTAAACAAGACTAAAACTATTAAAGCCTAATGCACAATCAAAAATGGCACTAATACCAAACACAGTCCACACAACTAAAGCTCAGTGGCCAATTGGCCAGGAACACAGAGTTAAGGGATGTTAAATAGGCTGCTCTGTAACGAGTGTGGTTCAGGGTCCGCTCAAGGGTGTGGGAGAAAACTGCAGAGAAAAAAAGGGGTGTCTCTCTTCCAGGAAGAGAGTCACAGAGTCTGTGCACATCCCACCCACTCCTATCAAGATAACAAACATAGTTTAATTACAAAGAACAGTTAGGTTTTTTTTCCCCTAGAACTAAACACTAGACAGTATATCTACTGTATATTGGACCCTCTATAACTTAAAATGTCCAAGGGTGAGGAGCAGACTAAAACTTCCTTCTCCATGTTGGAATGTTCAAGTTGGTGTTGCTTGGACTTGTCTGGGAAGTACAACCTGAGATGCTCATTGTTATCTGTCCCACCTTGTTGCAACACTGCTCCAGCTCCACTAACACTTGCATCCATTTCCATCTCTGTTTTCCTTCCATACAGCCATTTCCTATTGTTCTGGGAAGCAGAGATGTTATCTTTGGTTATGGAACAGGCATGTTTTAACCATTCATGACACCGTGTGACAAAGTCAAGGGCACTGGTTTAATATGATCCACTAGTTGAGAGAAACTACTTCTTTCGGTGGTGTCAAACTTTCTGGTCTTCATTCCTTGCTTTATTCAGCTGAGGCCAAGAAACTGATTTCCTCAGACTGTTGTCCAAGTGCAAGTGGTGAGCCTTGTTTTTATTTGGCAGTTCTTCTGTTTAGATTTTTTTTTTTTGATGATGGCACCTACTTTTTTTAAAATGGTGAACCAAATCAAAGAAGATAGTGTAATTCCTCCGAATATGAATTTGGCTAGTATTATCCTGCTCCTTAAACCTGGAAAAGAACCTACGCTTCCATCCAGCTACTGTCCCATCTCGCTTATGAATGTCGATCTCAAAATAATTTGCAAAGCTCTCGCCAAAAGACTGGAAAGGATAATTCCGTTTATTATACACCCAGATCAAACAGGTTTTATCAAGGGTAGGCACTCGGCTGATAATACACGCAGGCTATTTAATTTAATAGACTACTGCAAGATCAATAATGTAGAAACTGACTTCCGGTTATGGCTGCCACGTAAGACGGACGTGTCTCACTCTGCTCTGCTCCTGGAGAAAAAAAATCGGCAAATAACTCTCTCATTTGGGACAGAACGTATCCCAGCGTTTGGGCGAGGATATGTCGGCGAAGCCTAAGGCTGGAAAACCAGGTAAAGGAAAAAGCGAGCCGCCGAAACAGTCCAAATTAACGGACTTTCAGGTCTGTGACGCAGCAAATAAAACTCCATATATGGCGGAGGAGGCTGGCAACGGTGCGATGTCTGCGGGGGGAGGCGCAGATGCGCTGATGGCTGCCATGAGTTCAATGAGAGCGGACTTTTCCTCTAGATTTGATGGGATTATGACGGCGTTGGAAGGAATAAGAAAGGAATTGGGTGACTGTGTAGAACGAACGGCGCAGATGGAGCTCCGTCTCGCTAGTGCTGAAGATGACGTCACCCGTCTTCAATTAAAGGTGCGCACTTTGGAAAAAATAAATAAATCTCTGGAAAATAATATTTTGGATTTGGAATCTCGGTCGAGACAGAATAACTTGAGGCTGGTGGGTCTTCCAGAGGAATCAGAAGGTCGGG
Source organism: Pholidichthys leucotaenia (assembly GCA_020510985.1). Classification (NCBI taxonomy): domain Eukaryota; kingdom Metazoa; phylum Chordata; class Actinopteri; order Cichliformes; family Pholidichthyidae; genus Pholidichthys; species Pholidichthys leucotaenia. The sequence goes on along the minus strand of CM035842.1, from coordinate 66,936,327 downwards.
ACGTATGTTCCTTTCTGGAAAAGTGGATTCCGGAGGTGCTGGGCAGCGAGGAGTTGCAATCAGCAGTGGTTCTGGAAAATGCACATCGTATTGGCCCATGGAGAGATAAGGGACCGCCGAGGACCTTAATTATGAAGTTTCTTAGCAACAGAGACAGGATGAAGATCTTCAACGCTGCACGAGCTAAAGGAGAGATTAAACACCAGGACCAGCAGGTGCGGTTTTACCCAGATTTGGCCACAGGAATCCAGCAATTGAGGAAGCAGTTTGATCCCATACGTAAGGAGCTGCGCAACCTTGGGATTCGTCATGGTGTAATCTATCCTGCGAGACTGCTGACCACGTATGAGGGCAGAACCCACATCTTCAAGACCCCAGAGGAGGCGCAGGAGTTCATCAAGAAGATCAAAGAAGAAGAAGAGACTGGTGGGAGCTAAGCATGAACAAAATATAAGGTAGAATAATTAAGCATTTGCACAGGCATCTGACTGACTTGAAGTAAATAGTAAGTTTACAAAATATAGATTGTATTATATATTAAAAAAACAAAACAAAAAAAAAACTATGATGTACAAAGTTGTTAAAAATTTTGGAGTTAAGTTGGAAAACTACAGAGGAGAGTTAATGTTACGTCATTAAAAGCAGTAGAGTTAGGGTGATTGGGAGGATGAAGAAGGAGTGGCTTAGGCTGTTCCCCGTGGGTGTGGAACGGTCGATGGCTATATCGGGAGACAGAATTTTTCTTTTGATTTTGGGGGGTTTGCCACAAGTGTGGGAAGGGGAAATTTGTTTGTGTGTAGTTTGTAGGATGAATGTTCAACCACTCATGTTTTTGCTTCTCTGTATGAGCATGTTTACACTGCAAGGTAATCCCAAACTCTCTATTGATCATAAACCAAAGTGTTAATCTTAATTTAACTTCATGGAATTGCAGAGGTCTACAAAATTTAAAAAAAACTTAAACAAGTTATGAATAAAATAAAAGACATGGGTTCAAAAATTGTGTTTTTGCAAGAAACTCATCTAATAGAGGAGGATGTTAAAAGAATTAGGAGTAGATGGCAAGGAAGTATATTCACCTCTTCATTTTCATCCCGAGCCAGGGGAGTTATGACTCTCATACATAAATCAGTTCCTTTTCAAGTGAAAAATGTAATTGGAGACAAATTTGGAAGATATGTAATCATTCAAGGTTCTTTGCTATTAGAAAATATAAATCTTGTGAACTTATATGGTCCCAATATAGATGATCAGAAGTTCTTTGCTAATTTATTTCTTATCATCACTTACAGGGCAACATATAATAGCAGGGGATTTTAATTGTACATTGAATCCAGGTATAGATAGATCAACAGGACTGGATTGTACGCACATTGGATGTAGGATGACTATTAATCATTTTATGAAAGAATTGAGATTGTTAGATATATGGAGAGAAATGAAACCACAAGTTAAAGCCTATTCTTGTTATTCCAGTACCTACAAGACATTCTCACATATTGATTATTTTTTGATTTCCACAGAATTAAGGTCCAAGATTCAAAACTGCTTTTATGATAACATCGTGATCTCTGATCATGCACCCTGTTGTCTAATATATGTAGATAAAAAATTGACAAAGGAATCAGGTAGATGGCAATTTCAGCATAAATGGCTTCAGGATGAGGAATTTGTCAAGTATATAGAAAAACAGATAGACGAGTTCTTTGACATCAATACTACACAAACATCAGCATGTGTAAAGTGGGAGGCTTTCAAAGCTTTTATTAGGGGACATATTATTAGTTATACAGGATCAAAATCTAAGAAGACTCGAGAGGAGAGAGCTAAATTGGAACATAAAATAAAAAGTCTTCAGGAAAAAGTGTATGCAGGAAGTGACCCAAGGTTGGAGAATGAATTACTGATTTTGAGAGCTGAATACGACAAAAAATCAGCGAATAGAGCTGCCTCGAGTCTTCTAAGATTGAAACAATCTTTTTATGAACAAGGTGAAAAATCAGGAAAATTATTAGCATGGCAGATTAAACAATTAGAAATTAAAACACCAATTACCAGTATTATAAGTAATGGACAGGTAGTTATAGATCCTTTAGAAATTAATAGAGCCTTTAGAGATTACTATGAAAAATTATATGATACCAAAAATGAACCTGATTTAACAAAACTAAATGGGTTTTTGAACGAACTATCTATACCGTGTATTCCAAATGAAAACAGGGAGATATTGGAGTCTAAAATTAGTCAAGAAGAAGTTGGGCTAGCCATTGATAATATGAAATCAGGAAAAAGTGCAGGACCAGATGGTCTTCCAGTTGACCTTTATAAAAAATTTAAGAATAAATTAATAAAACCTTTTTTGGAAATGGTTTTAGAAGCATTTCAAAATAATAATTTACCATCATACATAAATAATGCCTTAATTATACTGTTGCCAAAACCAGGTAAGCCCTCTAATAAATGTGAAAATATGAGACCAATAAGCCTATTAAACGCCGACCTTAAGATAATCTGTAAAATTTTAGCAAGACGAATACAAGAAATTTTACCAAATATTATTAATCGAGATCAGAATGGCTTTATAAAGGGTAGACAAGGCTTCCATAATGTAAGAAGACTATTTAATATTCTTTATTTTAATAAAGAAGCACCGGATACAGCTCTCCTATCATTGGACGCCGAAAAGGCCTTTGATAGAGTTGAATGGCCCTTTCTTTTTGAAGTCCTACAAAGGTTTGGACTTGGAAATAATTTCATAAAATGGGTTCAAATAATATACAATAATGCTACAGCAGAAATCCTAACAAATAACAATATTTCAAAACCAATAAAAATCAATAGAGGATGTCGACAAGGCTGTCCACTTTCACCTTTACTGTTTACTATGGCAATTGAACCTTTAGCGATAGCGATACGTTTACATTCACAAATATATGGAATTAAAGTTGGACCAACAGAACATAAAATCTCCCTGTACGCCGATGATATAATTTTGTTTATGTCGAATCTAAAAAAATCAATTCCAACCTTGTTGAATTTAATAAAGAATTTTGGGGAAATATCAGGATATAAAATAAATAAAACTAAATCTTCAATATTAATGCTAAATGAGACCCAGAGAAATTACCCAGCCCCTGAGGTAAATCAATTCAATGTTGTAAATCAGTTTAAATATTTAGGAATCCAAATTATGCCTAAGCTAGAATCAGTCGCCAGTGTCAACTATGAAGCCTTAATGTCAGATATTAATGAGTTAACTCAGAGATGGATGTCACTACCAATGTCGATGATCGGGAGAATCAATATACTTAAAAGTAATATTTTACCTAAAATACTTTATTTATTTCAATACATTCCCTTATCACCACCTTTAGATCTATTCTCAAGAATAAAAAAAAAGTTAGTGGAATTTATATGGAACAACAGGAGGGCTAGATTACGTTTGTCTTTATTATATTTACCATTTGATCGTGGAGGTCTGAAATGTCCAAATTTTATGTTGTATTATTGGTCGGCACAACTGAGGTCTATGACATATTATTTTTCATCAAATGATCTCCCTCACTGGACTGAAATGGAATCATACAATTTACCTTTACCTCTTCCCATATTCATATACTCAGATTCGGCAAAAAAATTACAAAAACAAGTTAAAAATCCATTTGTAAAGCATATGATCAAAATATGGTGTGAAGCTAAAAACTATTTAAAAGAACCACAGTTATTGTCACAATTTAGTCCAATATGGGGTAATCAATATTTTAAACCAGGGAGAGCGGACGCTGTATTTAAAGTATGGAATTTAAAAGGGATACAAAAGATTCAGGATTTATATTTGCCATGTGCAGACAACATAATGTCTTTTGAAGAGCTGAGGATCAAATTTAATCTCAATAGAACACATTTTTTTAAATATCTTCAACTTAGAAACTTTATTCGATCAAATCAAAATAAAGCTCTCACTCGACCTATTTATTCATCCTTGGAAAAAATGATGATGAAAGATAGTAAAAGAAAGGGTATTATTTCAGAGTTTTATAACTCATTGACACTATCTTCAAGTGAAAATTCACTGAAAAGATTAAACTACTGGAAAGAAGATCTGCAAACTGAAATTTCAGAGGAACAATGGGAATTGGCTTGTACAGAAGCTCAAACCAAATCAATAAATGCACGCCTTAAATTGATACATTTCAAATGGTTAATGCGGATGTATGTTACACCGGAGGAGTTAAATAGATATAACAAAAATATACCAGATACATGCACAAAATGCATGGAAAGTAAAGGAACCCTATTTCATTGTTTATGGGAATGTAGATTAATAAGAATGTTTTGGGAGGAGGTGAGGGTAACAATTGAAAAAATAATCTCAAAACAAATCATATTGAATCCTAAACTGTTTTTGTTGGGTCTGTACCCAGAAAAGCATAATTTCAATAAAAGTGAAAGAACATTCATAGACCTCAGTTTGCTTAATGCCAAAAAATGTATTGCACTATTATGGAAAAAGACTCATAGACCAGATGTGACTCAGTGGTTAAGACAGATGTTAACAAACCTTCCATTAGAAAGAATAACATATATACTGAAATCAAAGGAAATTGTGTTTGAGAATATATGGAGACCTTTTATTGATTATGTAAAAAATTTAAACATAACTCTTGAAGAAGAAGGTGAATGATGTGTGTGGACCTTGTAAATTCCAAACTGGTGAACATAATATGTATACTAATGTATTGGATTGTCTAGACTAAACAGAGGAGCATTGTTGAAGACTTGATTTTGTTGGTGGTTGTTGGTGTTTTTAGGGTATTTTTTTTTTTTTTGTAGTACTTTAGTGTTAGTGTTTGATTGTTTGTATCATGTTTGTTAAAAAAAAAAAAAAGGTTCAATAAAGATATTGTGGGAAAAAAAATGGGTTTTTGAACGAACTATCTATACCGTGTATTCCAAATGAAAACAGGGAGATATTGGAGTCTAAAATTAGTCAAGAAGAAGTTGGGCTAGCCATTGATAATATGAAATCAGGAAAAAGTGCAGGACCAGATGGTCTTCCAGTTGACCTTTATAAAAAATTTAAGAATAAATTAATAAAACCTTTTTTGGAAATGGTTTTAGAAGCATTTCAAAATAATAATTTACCATCATACATAAATAATGCCTTAATTATACTGCTGCCAAAACCAGGTAAGCCCTCTAATAAATGTGAAAATATGAGACCAATAAGCCTATTAAACGCCGACCTTAAGATAATCTGTAAAATTTTAGCAAGACGAATACAAGAAATTTTACCAAATATTATTAATCGAGATCAGAATGGCTTTATAAAGGGTAGACAAGGCTTCCATAATGTAAGAAGACTATTTAATATTATTTATTTTAATAAAGAAGCACCGGATACAGCTCTCCTATCACTGGACGCCGAAAAGGCCTTTGATAGAGTTGAATGGCCCTTTCTTTTTGAAGTCCTACAAAGGTTTGGACTTGGAAATAATTTCATAAAATGGGTTCAAATAATATACAATAATGCTACAGCAGAAATCCTAACAAATAACAATATTTCAAAACCAATAAAAATCAATAGAGGATGTCGACAAGGCTGTCCACTTTCACCTTTACTGTTTACTATGGCAATTGAACCTTTAGCGATAGCGATACGTTTACATTCACAAATATATGGAATTAAAGTTGGACCAACAGAACATAAAATCTCCCTGTACGCCGATGACATAATTTTGTTTATGTCGAATCTAAAAAAATCAATTCCAACCTTGTTGAATTTAATAAAGAATTTTGGGGAAATATCAGAATATAAAATAAATAAAACTAAATCTTCAATATTAATGCTAAATGAGACCCAGAGAAATTACTCAGCCCCTGAGGTAAATCAATTCAATGTTGTAAATCAGTTTAAATATTTAGGAATCCAAATTGTGCCTAAGCTAGAATCAGTCGCCAGTGTCAACTATGAAGCCTTAATGTCAGATATCAATGAGTTAACTCAGAGATGGATGTCACTACCAATGTCGATGATCGGGAGAATCAATATACTTAAAAGTAATATTTTACCTAAAATACTTTATTTATTTCAATACATTCCCTTATCACCACCTTTAGATCTATTCTCAAGAATAAAAAAAAGTTAGTGGAATTTATATGGAACAACAGGAGGGCTAGATTACGTTTGTCTTTATTATATTTACCATTTGATCGTGGAGGTCTGAAATGTCCAAATTTTATGTTGTATTATTGGTCGGCACAACTGAGGTCTATGACATATTATTTTTCATCAAATGATCTCCCTCACTGGACTGAAATGGAATCATACAATTTACCTTTACCTCTTCCCATATTCATATACTCAGATTCGGCAAAAAAATTACAAAAACAAGTTAAAAATCCATTTGTAAAGCATATGATCAAAATATGGTGTGAAGCTAAAAACTATTTAAAAGAACCACAGTTATTGTCACAATTTAGTCCAATATGGGGTAATCAATATTTTAAACCAGGGAGAGCGGACGCTGTATTTAAAGTATGGAATTTAAAAGGGATACAAAAGATTCAGGATTTATATTTGCCATGTGCAGATAACATAATGTCTTTTGAAGAGCTGAGGATCAAATTTAATCTCAATAGAACACATTTTTTTAAATATCTTCAACTTAGAAACTTTATTCGATCAAATCAAAATAAAGCTCTCACTCGACCTATTTATTCATCCTTGGAAAAAATGATGATGAAAGATAGTAAAAGAAAGGGTATTATTTCAGAGTTTTATAACTCATTGACACTATCTTCAAGTGAAAATTCACTGAAAAGATTAAACTACTGGAAAGAAGATCTGCAAACTGAAATTTCAGAGGAACAATGGGAATTGGCTTGTACAGAAGCTCAAACCAAATCAATAAATGCACGCCTTAAATTGATACATTTCAAATGGTTAATGCGGATGTATGTTACACCGGAGGAGTTAAATAGATATAACAAAATTATACCAGATACATGCACAAAATGCATGGAAAGTAAAGGAACCCTATTTCATTGTTTATGGGAATGTAGATTAATAAGAATGTTTTGGGAAGAGGTGAGGGTAACAATTGAAAAAATAATCTCAAAACAAATCATATTGAATCCTAAACTGTTTTTGTTGGGTCTGTACCCAGAAAAGCATAATTTTAATAAAAGTGAAAGAACATTCATAGACCTCAGTTTGCTTAATGCCAAAAAATGTATTGCACTATTATGGAAAAAGACTCATAGACCAGATGTGACTCAGTGGTTAAGACAGATGTTAACAAACCTTCCATTAGAAAGAATAACATATATACTGAAATCAAAGGAAATTGTGTTTGAGAATATATGGAGACCTTTTATTGATTATGTAAAAAATTTAAACATAACTCTTGAAGAAGAAGGTGAATGATGTGTGTGGACCTTGTAAATTCCAAACTGGTGAACATAATATGTATACTTATGTATTGGATTGTCTAGACTAAACAGAGGAGCATTGTTGAAGACTTGATTTTGTTGGTGGTTGTTGGTGTTTTTAGTGCATTTTTTTTTTTGTAGTACTTTAGTGTTAGTGTTTGATTGTTTGTATCATGTTTGTTAAAAAAAAAAAAAAAAAGGTTCAATAAAGATATTGTGGAAAAAAAAATAATGTAGAAACTACAATCTTGTCCCTGGATGCAGAGAAAGCCTTTGACCGGGTTAACTGGAAATTTCTTTTTATGGTGTTAAACAAGTTTGGGTTTGGTTCATCTTTCATTAACTGGGTTAAAACACTATATAGATGTCCAGTTGCATCTGTCCGAACAAATGATCAGACTTCCCGAAGCTTTAATCTTCAGAGAGGTACTAGGCAGGGGTGTCCACTCTCTCCCTCACTTTTTACCATCTTTATTGAACCATTAGCAGCAGCCATGCGACAAAATGTTGATATCAGAGGTATTCAAACTGGAGAAAAGGAACATAAGATAAGTCTTTATGCTGATGATGTATTGATTTTCCTTGAAAACTCAGGAAGATCTCTTCTTCAGACAGTGGCGCTCATTGATAAATTTTCATCATTATCAGACTACTCTATTAACTGGGTAAAATCAATAGCTTTACCCATAAATTGCAATTTCCCAAATACATCTACTATTCCGATACAATCAGGGAATGTTAAATATTTAGGAATAGATATTTCTCCCAGGCTCTCAGAGTTATTGCGACTAAATCATATCCCCCTTTTAAAAAAGATACAAGACGATCTTACGCGCTGGAGGACACTACCTTTATCATTAATGGGAAGAGTCGCAACCATTAAAATGATGGTCCTTCCTAAAATTAACTATTTGTTCTCAATGATCCTTACCCAACCATCAATGGCCTGGCTTAGTCTCTAGACTCAAATATAAGTAAATTTTTATGGAAGGATAAACCATCACGGATTAGTTTAAAAACCCTGCAAAAAGCGAAAGAGTGCGGAGGCTTAGATTTACCAAATTTTTTTAATTACTTTTTAGCCAATAGATTGCAGTTCGTTTCAAAATGGACAAAATCAACCCCATTAGGGAACCCATGGTTAGATGCTGAACAGGCTCTCTGTGGGTCGCTAAATATCTCTGACTTACCTTTTTAAGTCCCTCTATTAAACGCCATGAGTGTTTTAAAAGTATTAATATTAGTTCCTCTCTGACGGCTTGGTGGAAATTTTTAAAAATAACAGGGTCTTCACTTGTCCCCTGTAAACTCACGCCCATTTGGAATAATCCTGATGTCCTGCAACAAAAGAGGACATTAAAATTTCCACTATGGCAAGAGAAGGGAATAAACAACTTAGAACATCTTATTCAAGGTGGAAATTTTATCCAATTTCAGGATCTAGTGTCACAACACGAAATCAGTGATAAAAAGTATTTTGAATACCAACAGCTTAAATCCATAATAAAAGCAAGATTTAATCTTAATCAGACAGATTTAGAAGTACCAGTTAAGGTGGCAGAGTTTCTAAATCTCCGTTCCCCAAAATTGATATCGAAAATATATAGACTATTATCAAAGTTGGATGAGTCCATATCTCTTCCAATATCAAAATGGGAGACAGACTTATCGATTAATAAGGAGGAAAGTTTCTGGACACAAATATGTTTAAACACTTTTAAGATGACTAAAAACTCTAACTTACAACTTATACAATATAAAGTTCTACATAGAATTCATTATACAGGACAAAGGATGTTCAAAATGGGCCTGAGTCACACAAATATCTGCCCTCACTGTACTAGCAATGTCCCGGATAGCTATATGCATGCTATGTGGTCCTGTGCACCGGTTCAAAAGTTCTGGCAGAAGACATGTGAAGACCTGTCGGCATGGCTTGGGTATAGTGTCCCACCCTCACCTACACTTTGCATATTAGGTGATTTAAGTGAAATAAATATAGATGCAAGGATGTCATACATGGTTCTCACTGCCTTATGCATCGCAAAGAAAGCTATCCTCATGAACTGGAAAACAAGAAATAACTTATGCACGACTTACTATAATAACTTACTATTGGATTATATTAGCCTGGAAAGAATGTCAGCCTCCTCAAATAATCAATTGGCGGAATTCAATTCTCTCTGGTCCCCACTTATTAATTCTATAATCTGAGGGGTGGCGGGCAGTGACTCACTCTCCTTGGCACCTCTGGCGGCTTGGCTGCACCCCAACCGCAGGTGTCCGGGGGGCCTGCTCCAGGGTGGCCGTCTGTCTGGCCCTGGGGGGGGGGGGGCTGAGGGGTGGGCCGGGGGGGGTTGGGCTGTGGCCCCTGGCCGGCTGGCCTCACCCCTCGTGGGGGGTCTGGGTCTGGCCCTGGGCCCCTGGTGCTGGGGGGGGCATCCCCCCGCCCTGGGCCGGGGTCGGGTGTGTGCCGGCGGTGGGGGTTGTCCCTGATGCATCCTTGCGTGGGGGGGTCGTGTGTTTCCTGGGGCCCGGGTGCCACCCAGGGGCTGGTGCCCGCATCCTGGGTTGCCCTCCCCGTTCACGGGGGTCTGCGGGTGAGGGAGGGGGTGTGTGAGTGTAGGCTTGTGTATGAGCGGATGTGGAAGTGGGTGTGTGTTGAGTGGGCAGGTGGGGTTGTGGGTTTGTGTAGGTGGGTATGTGTGATGGTGGGTGGAGTTATGTGTGTGTATGGAAGCGGTTACTTGTGGGTAGATGTCTAGGGGGCGGAGGATGCGTGTATGGGTAGGAGAGCTTTGTTGGGTGGCAGGGGTTGGGCAGTCCATCCAGTGGCATGGGGGCTGGCGTTTCGGGGCTTGCTTGTCCCGGCCGCCCTGCTGTTGCGTTGGGGGGTGAGGCACTTTGCTACATCGCCCCTGATGTCATTGGCAGCGGGTGTGCGTTGGTGCTTGGGGGTGGCTGGGGGGGTCATTGGTGCGGGTTGTTGGCTGTGTTTCCATTGGGTTGTTCCGGGGTGGCTGTGGTTGCAGGGCGGCCTGCAGCTGTCGGTGTGTGTCTAGGGTGGGTGGTCGTGGGCCTGCGTGGGCGCTTGGGTGTGTCGCCTGGCGTGTTGGGCGCTGTGTGGGTCCGGCCCATTGTTCACTATTGTGACTGTTGTTGTCCATGTTCATGTGTGTAAGATGAGTGGCAGTATGTTTGGCTGCCCCGTCATGTTAGTGGTGCTGGAGCGCCGGGACGTGATGCTGGTGGGTCCTGGGTTGTTTCCACTGGCGGCCCTCGCCCTGGGTTGGGATTTGGGGGCAGTGGGTGGCCTCACAAGCCAGTCTGCAAGCTGGCTTCTGGGGGGGGGGGGGGGGGTGGCCTTGTTTTTGGACCGCCTACCTCCCAGTCTTATTTCCCACCCTCCTCCTCCCCCTGATCTTTTTTGTTACATTTAGGGCTTTGGGGTGGGGGGGTGCCGCACTGTGTCGGTGAAGGGGATACCTTTGCCGCGTGGTGGGGCTGCACTCACCTCAATTTTAATTGCATTTTAGACACTGAGGGCTTGGGGGGATGGGGGCTCTGCTGCCCATCACAGTGGCTAACGATGCTTCAATTACTATCCCCCCAATTTTAATTGCATTTTAGTAGTCCACACATTTATACACAATTATATCATATAACCGACACACACCCACCATGTTCTGTGCGGGGGGAGGAGGTGGGGGTCTTCCCCCACCCCTGTTGCCCTGTCTTGCTGGGGGCGTGGGGGCCTGGTGGGGAGCCTGGGACCTATCATGTTGTAAAAATCCCTGGATGCTACTAATATATAGATTCAACCAAGGAAGTGACGGGGGGCTAAATATGAGTTTAAGTGTGAGTGAGAGGGTGATGAATGGAGGTGGTGATGGTGGGTCGGTTTTGTGCGGCGCTTTGCATGCCGGGTGGCATCTTGGGGCGCCTGCGGTGGTCTGCTGATTGTTCACTCAGATGGGCGCCGGGGGGTGGGGGTCTGCTTCTGTGGCCTGCGCCGGTGGCCTCCCTGGTCACTGCCGGGCACTGGTGCATGTTCAGGCTCACTGCATCTGCTTCACAGTCAACTTTTGAAATAAAGGTGAATGAGGAGTGAATTTAAGTGGGTACTGGAGTGAGAGAGAGAATGGGTTGGTCTGGCTGAGTGAGGGGGTGTGCATGGGAACATGTGGGTGTGAAGGTATGGGGAGGGGTGTGCCTGCGAGTCGGGATGGGCTGGATTGGGGGGGTAGTGCCTCTCGGCAATGTGGGCTCACCTGGGCGAGGGGACTTCTTTGGACGTGGGGGTCCCCGGGGTGTGTGGCCGAGGCGCTGGGGCGGGACCGCTGTGGGGGTACCTGGGGGGGGCTCGTGCCGGGGGGCGCTGGCTGGCCTCTGTCCTGGGGGGTGGGGTCGCTGGCCTCCTGGTGCCTGGGGCCCGGGGGCGGATGTTGGCCCCGCTGGGGGGGTGGGGGTTGGGCGGGTCCAGGGGTGTGGGCTCACCGTGCCGGCCGCCGGGCGGCCTGCCCTCCCTTGGTCGTCTCTCCGGGGGTGGATGCTTGGCTTTCCTGGGGCTTGCTGACCTCGGGGCTGGGGGTTGGTGGTGCTGCCTTGCCTGCTCGGGGTCCTCGGGGGGGAGGGCTGCTGCGACCGGCCCTCCGCTCGTATGTTTCCTGACAAACCACTCACATGCACACACTTAGTTTGCGCGCGTTCTCATATATAGGCACACAGACATACATGTACAAGTGTCTCTCCTTTAACAGGTGCAGAAACCAGACTCGTGTTGAGACATCTCCGGTGGAAGAAGCAGTTTGTCTTTTGTTTTTTTTTGTTTTTTTTTATTTTATTTTATTTATTTTTTTTTTTGTCTGTTCCCCTCCCTTTTCTTTCCCCCCTTCACACACTTCCTTTCCCTCTTCCCCATCCTGTTGGGTCTTCCATGGGTAAAACAATTAAAATAAAGTATTAAAAGTTATTCCAGGAGGAGTTTACAACAATATACAGTGCAAAGTTAGGCACTGTATAGGCTCCTCTTGGCAAAGTAAATCTGTTTTGGCACAGTAGGGTGACAGATCCCTGTTCTGTTTGCCTAGCTGCCTGACAGGACAAAAAAAAAAAAAAAAAAAATTTTCAGATTTAGTATACTTTATTGATCCCCAGAGGGGAAATTGAGGGCATCCACCACCTGGATGGATGAGCAGCCACGATACGGCGCTATCCCTTAACCATTCACACACACACTCACACCTGGGGCCACTTCAGAGTCTCCAATTAACCTAATCTGCATGTTTTTGGCATGTGGGAGGAAACTGGAGAAATCCCGGAGTAAACCCACGCAAACACGGGGAGAACATGCAAACTCCACACAGATCACTGTTGGTCAGGGGCTGGGATCGATCCCACGATCCCCGGGCCAAGGGTAAACTGTGCTGCCGCAGTGCTAACCACTGCGCCACCGTGCAGCCCAAACAACAGCAAGTAAGAATAGCTTCAGATTTCTGGTTTTTGCTTAAGGCCTCACGTGACATGGGGGATGATGAAACCCCATGGGAGTAGTTGCAGTTCACTCAGGTGTCACAGGCCTGGTGGGACCACCTGAGGGGAGTTTGTCCTCTGAAAGAGCAGGTGCAAGTACAGAATCAGCCAAGTTCGCATCTTCCAGTTTACGAGCCCGGGACCTGGCAAGGACACTGACAGCAGGCACATCACGATGGCTGTTCAAGATTTCATTGGCATCAGGTGATAGCAGAATGTCAGCCACTTCTGGATTAGGCAATACCTTTTCTCCAGCCAAATCATTGCCCATGATGAAAGCAACCCCTTGAACAGCAAATGAGTGGCAAACAGCAACATTAAAGAATCCTGACACTAGGGCTGGATGATAAAATGATAACGATAATTATTGTGAAATAACTTTTCCTCGATAGAGACATAAAACATTTTCAATAGAACTTCGATAAAACTTACTTGTTCTGTGTTTTGACAGGCAACATGAAAAGCCAATGAAAATAAGAATACACCAAACCAATCATGTGGCTGGAAGTCATGTTTGATTGACGCAAACAACAGCGTGCATAGGCGCATACGACCAGCACGTAGCCGGGGCTTAGCCTAGCACACCTGCTAATGTTTGAATTAGCAGAGCCCTGTAGGAGATGACAGAAAATATTAATGAAAAGTGCAGTGACAGCGTTACAAAAGAAGACACTGAAACGGACGCCACCCAATGCTCAGTAGATGAGGAGATGATTGAAAAAAATGGTTTGAGGAATTCAGTAATGTGGAGATATTTTGGCTATTTAAAGTCTGACAAGAAGCAGCTTAGTGTGCACTGCAAACTCAGGCACGTTCCCACAGAATCAGGTAACACTACAAATCTTTTTTTTACCATCTGAAGCAGTGCTATCCTGTTGAGCACACAGAATGTCGGATTTAAGTGGCTGATTAAAGACACCCTTTATCTCGTTTTTCTCTCCCAGAAACGCTAGAAACATTTTTGACTCTTCTGTCTAAATTGTATACAGTTGTGCTCATATGTTTACATACCATGGTGGAATTTGATTTTTTTTTTTTTCACTCATAGTTAGTAAAAGAAAGATAGCCATTTATTATCAAACAATTGTATTTGCTCTTTTTAAATCATAATGACAACAGAAACTACCCAAATGACCCTGATCAAAAGTTTACATACCCTGGAAGCTTTGGCCTGATAACATACAAGTTGGCACACATGGGTTTAAATGGCTACTAAAGGTAACCAGCCTCACCTGTGATCTGCTTACTTGTAATTAGTGTGTGCGTCTAAAAGTCAGTGAATATCTGGGCTTCTGACAGACCCCTGAATGTTTCATCCAGTGCTGCGCTGATGTTGCTGGATTCCGAGCTATGGGGAAAGCAAAAGAATTATCGAAAGACCTGCGGGAGAAGATAGTTGAACTTTATAAAACAGGAAAAGGATATAAAAACATATCCAAGGAATTGAGAATGCCAGTCAGCAGTGTTCAAACTCTTAATTAAGAAGTGGAAAATGAGGGATTCTGTTGAAACCAAGCCAGGGTCAGGTAGACCCACAAATTTTAGCCACAACTGCCAGGAAAATTGTTCAGGATGCAAAGAAAAACCCTCAAATAACTTCAGTTGACATACAGGACTCTCTGAAAAAAGTGGTGTGGCTGTTTGAAGATGCAAAATAAGGAGGCACTTCAAGAAAAATGGGATGCATGGTCGCGTCGCCAGAAGAAAGCCGTTACTACGTCAATGCCACAAAGTGGCCTGCTTACAATACGCCAGAGACAAGCCTCAAGTTTGGAATGATGAGACCAAAATTGAACTTTTTGGCCACAACCATAAACGCTACATTTGGAGAGGAGTCAACAAGGCCTGTGATGAAAAGTACACCATCCCTACTGTGAAACACAGAGGTGGATCGTTGTTGTTTTCGGGGTGTGGGAGTTACAAAGGCATGGGAAACTTGGTCACAATTGATGGCAAGATGAATACAGCATGTTATCAGAAAGTACTGGAAGAAAATTTGCACTCATCAGGCCAGAAGCTGTGCATGGGACGCACTTGGACATTCCAACATGACAATGATCCAAAACGCAAGGCCAAGTCAACCTGTCGTTGGCTACATTAGAAAAAAGTGAAGGTTCTGGAGTGGCACTCTGTCTCCTGACTTCAATATCATTGAGCCACTTTAAGAAAATCTCAAACGTGCAGTTCATGAAAGACAGCCCAAGAATTTACAACAACTGGAGGCTTTTTGCCAAGAAGAATGGGCAGCTTTACGATCTGAGAAAATAAAATACCTCATCCACAACTACCACAAAAGACTTCAAGCTGTCATTGTTGTTAGACAGCAATACATGGTATTAAGAACTAGGGTGTATAAACGTTTGATCAGTGTCATTTGGGTAGTTTCTGTTGTCATTATGACTTAAAAAGCACTACTAAAAAGCACTAACACAATTGTTTGATAACACTGGTCAACACCAATTGTCTAAGTTTTTTTTTTTTTTTTAGCTGATTTAGGACAATTTTGATGGGCTGAATCCAAAAATCACATTGGTTTTGCTCAATCAGGTCAACTTTTTGAAGTATGGTCACATGTTTTGGTTTTTTTTTACGTTTTTGTTTACATGTATGAGTATTTTCGCTTTATATGATGCAAAATTCTTTTTTATTTCTTGAAATTTCTCAAACTCTGAAGAGTTTGCATGTGCCAATTTATGACATGATGTCATAAATTGTCATGACAATTTGACATTGTCATGATGGCTGATTACTGTTGGACTCTGAAAAGAGACATTGCTGCTGCTGAGCATTCTAGAGGTTCGATTAAACGGAGGTTGAAGCTCTGAATTTTGAACAAGGATGACATAACATTCAAGTTACATGTGCTTACCTTTATCAATGTCTACTATTCAATTTACAGTAATCGAAGTTTGTAACATTTAATCAATAAATTGTATTAGAAAATGATTTTTTCTCAATCTATTTCGGATGAGAAATATTAACAACTAGAAAAGCACTCAGAGCGCAGACCTTCGCCAAGCGCCACAGTCCCCCCCATACAGTGTTTGTGTGTACGTTTTCAGATTCCTTGACCATGAAAACATATGACTATCAATTGGATTCACAATGATAGGATTAGTGGTTCAGTAGTTATTGACGAAAATGGCATTTTCCATAATGGCGGTTTTCTTGTGGACAGTGATCCGGATCACCACCAAAATCTAATCATCTGTAGGATACCCCATTTCTGACAATCTGTGAAAATTTCATGAAAATCCATCCATAACTTTTTGAGTTATCTTGCTAACAAACAACACACACAACACACCAACAGTGTTTGGCCTAGGTTTACAGCCTTGGAGGGGGGCTGCATGAAGGTCAACAATAACAAACTCTTAAATGAATCATGGTGCAGAGTTTCCTCTGGTAATATTACCATGGGGCGGGCCACGCTAAGAGAAAATATAAATTTAAGAAAGATAAAATTAAAGAATGACGCTCTACAAATGCCCACATGAACAACGCATGTGACAGTCATCCACACTTTGGAGTTCGGAAGCGCCCCGCTTGCATGACCGTCAGCCGGCAGGCAGAGTGTCTCTCTAGCGTCACTGTCCAAGAGAAGCATGAGCTTATTAAAGTACTTTAAATGCAGAAAAAGGCAGAAGAGGTATGTAAGCAGTGGAGGCATTTATCGGGATTTTAACCAACTGGTAACAGGAACAATAATGAGGAGTCGCTTAGCAAACAGTTGTGGTTAGGCTTCATATGCAAGGAAAGGCAAGAGTGACTTAAATCACTGAGGATTTACTTCACCAGCCACAACAATATTAACCTAATAGTTTATGTTCATTATTATGTACCTGGCAAGTTAAGATGACCGAAATTCACAAAGTCAATGACTTTAATCCGTCAGCAGCCTTCAGACAAACTAAACGTGCCAAACTTTGGATTTCAAAATAAGAGAAGTTTTTCCTGCTGTCTGGTTGGTGAAGAGGGAAAACTATAAATATACAGAAATATTATAACAGAAATAGTTGGTAGAGCATCCGCCCCACACCCGGGAGGCAGGGGTTCAAATCCTGGCCAGGTCATGCCAAAGACCATATAAAAGTGGAACTTCCTGCCGTCCAGCTTGGTGCTCAGCAATAATGGAATGGAGGAGGGAAATCTGTGGCGGCGCCTTGCATGGCAGCGGCCCTCTGATTCTGTACTTGGGGTGTGTGTGATTAACACTGTAGATAGGTAAAGCACAATCTCGTTCTACTGTACATGATTGGTTGTACAGTTGAATGACAATAAGGGTGATTTAATTTAATTTAATCTTTGGTAATTTAATTTTTCATTAAATATAATATTATTAATATTTTTTTCTTTGAAATCAGTTAAATTGTTCTGGCTCTGCAAAATTATGGTCAACAGTGTAAATTGTATAAGGGAAAAAAAATCAAAATTTTACCACAATCCATTTCAAATTTATATATAAAAAATCTGGTAATTTTATATATATATAAAAAAAAAGACAAGCTCTAAAATAATCTACAGGTTTATAAAAAAAAAGTCTCAAATATACAAGAACAGTCATAGTTTTTCAGGAGGAAATTACAAATGAGGAAAATGGTTGTAAATTTACAGAGAAAAGTAGAAAAAAAAATTGTTATAAATTTTGAAGAAAAACCTCAAACCTTCAAGACTGAAGTCATTGCTCAAGTTTTTAAGTGGGTGCTCTTTGTACTCTTGACTCAACTAGAAATTTTTGGTTGTCACTGCTTTTACATGAGTAGAATTTCTGGCTACTATACCCCCCCTCTGATCATATAATTTAAG
Organism: Pholidichthys leucotaenia; assembly: GCA_020510985.1. Lineage (NCBI taxonomy): Eukaryota > Metazoa > Chordata > Actinopteri > Cichliformes > Pholidichthyidae > Pholidichthys > Pholidichthys leucotaenia. Next base: position 66,918,555 of record CM035842.1, on the reverse strand, counting down.
TATGCATGAATAAATTACTATTATGAATGTTTTCCCCCCCTTCTTCTTCATACTTTTTTTTGTCAATGGGGAAAAAAGAAACCCTAGAATAAAAATACAAAAAATACACATTTGTCATTTATGTAAACCATGACAAAAATATCACGTTTTCTCCCCGCCCCCCAGAAAAATGTTGCCACCGCATCAAGTTTTTTAAGCCAGAGGAAACACTGATGGTGTTCAGGTTCAGGTTACTTTATTTGTACCCGTAGGTAGATTTGTTTTGCAGTTGGTGACATCCATATTTACAAGCCACTAATTACATTCAACATAGACACAAACACAGGCACACATCTTACAAAATAGGTAAATATAAAAGATGTACAATATAATTTTTATAGCTTGTTCAACTCTGACAGCAGCAGGGACAAAGCGTTTTTTGTAGCGCTGGGTTCTACTTTTTGGGACAGCAAACCTCCGTCTGGAGGGAAGAAGCTGAAAGTTGCAGTGCAAAGGGTGGGAGTCATCATTTAAAATCGAGTCGGCCATCCTCTGTACTTGTCTGGTGTACAGGGATGTCAGTCTCAGCTGTGACTCACCAAGCAAACGACTGGACCATCTGACTACCTGATCCAAGGATTTCCTCTGTTTCAGTTTTATCTGACCAAACCATGACATTAAAGAAAAGGATAAAACGGATTCAATAAAAGCCCGATAAAACATAGTCATTATGGTTCGGTCAATTTGGAAGCGGGCAAGTTTCCTCAAACAATGCAAATTTTGCTGACCCTTTTTGCACACCCTTTCACAGTTCACCTCAAAGTTCAATCCACTATCAATAATCGTCCTAAGATATTTGTACGATTGTACACATTCGGTGGTCTGGCCTTTTAGTATGGTGACTTTGTGCCTGGGAGTTTTCCTCCTAAAGTCAATAATCATATCTTTCGTTTTTGTGGTATTCAGCTGCAGGTAGGAATCCTCACACCAGTGAACAAAATCATCAACTACTGGGCCGTGGCCACTCTCACCATCCTGGAGGAGACTGACAATGACTGAGTCATCAGCATACTTTATAATGTGTCTGTTGTCATGTCTGCTCCGACACATGTTTGTGTACAGGATGAAGAGTAGTGGTGACAACACACACCCCTGAGGAGAGCCAGTAGAAGAGCACTTTAGGTCAGACAATGTACCATTGACCCTTACTCTCTGCGTCCTGTTGGTTAAGAAATCCAGAATCCAACCCACCAGATTATTGCTTAAATCAAATTGTTGCAGGAGCCTTTCAACTAAAATATGAGGTTGGATTGTATTAAAGGCAGAAGAAAAGTCCACAAATAAAAGCCTGGCGTGTGTCCCATTAAAATCCAGATGTTTGAAAAGCATGTCAAACAGAGTGACAGTGGCATCCTCCACTCCTCTGTGAGGCCTATAGGCAAACTGCAGAGGATCCAATGCATGTTCAGTCTGCCTTAGGACCTCACATCTGACCAGTTTTTCAAAAATTTTCATTAAAATTGAAGTTAAAGCAACTGGTCTAAAGTCATTTACCGTTTTAGGACAGCTGGATTTTGGTGTTCATAAGTTTCTTTTAATAACAGCAGTTAGTATAAATAAAAACTAAAAAATCCATTATTGAGCAAAACATCAGAATAGTTGAAGGACATTGAACAAAATATCTGAACATTGTGGGGGCATGGTGTTGGACTTCTCCACCCAGGGAACAATGGACCAGAAGAGGAGGTGTCACCAGGGGGTACCAGATGGGACAGTAAGGACTATGCGCCACCCCGGGGAGAGGAGTAATTGCCGGAGCTGCTGGGAGTAGAGGAGTGTTGAAGCAGTGCCAGCGTTATGTTAATGTGCCACACAGTTCTTTGTTGAAACAACAGTGGTTATGGTTGGAAGTTTCGGGTCTTGATGCTTGGGAATAAAGTTATAAAAAAGTTCTGTGTCATCCAGCTCGTTGCCTCGCCTGCCTCCTTTCTCCACAGTGGTGACCCTAAGACATGGAAGGCATGGAAAGTGAACCAGGTGTCGCCCCGGAGGTTGCCGGAAGGGAGAGCACTGGCGCCACATGCGCTGTCTCACTGAAACTCCCAGACTTCTGGCTTCACAGCCCGACTGCGTGGTTCCTGCACATAGAAGCCCAGTTCGCATTCCGCAGGATAACAACAGACGACACAAGATATTACTACGTGGTAGCTGCGCTGGATGCGCGTGCCACACAGCAGGTGATGAGCCTGCTCCAGGAGCTGCCAGCCCAAGGAAAATATGAAGCGCTCAAGAGGATGCTTCTCCAGCGTTGCACCCTTTCTGACAGTGAGAGGGCAGAGAAGCTCCTAACGCGTTCGGAGTTAGGGGACAGATCAGCAGTGGAGCTAATGGAGAGCATGCTGGCATTGAGGGGGAAGGACGATAAATCCTTCCTGTTTGCCCACTTATCCCTCAGGAATCTACCGGCTTCAGCGAGGGCGATCCTGGCCAACTCGCCGCGGCTGGTTGCTAAGGACTACCGCGCCCTGGCGCAGGAAGCGGACCATCTTGGCGACCAGAACTCTCAGCACGCAGAAAGTGGCACTGGCATCCATGAGGGACTCCAGCGAGATCGAGGAGCTGTTCGTGGTAGCTGGGATGGACATCAGAAGACGAAGGAACGGGGCGATCTGTTTTTATCATCGCCGTTTCGGCTCGAATGCCGAACGCTGCCTGTCGCCATGCCAATTCAAGGAGACGGGAAGACGGCACGTTGGGAATTTGGTTGCAGCTGCGACCGATGGCAACAGGAACAGACTGCTTTATGTCACAGACGCACGTTCGGGGAGATGGTTTTTGGTGGACTCTGACTCCCAGAAGAGCCTCATCCTGCCGGTCAGTGCAGACAGGTTGGCAGGATGCAGCGGTCCCAAGCTCACAGTCGCCAACGGATCCACCATCAAGACATTTGGCAAGTGGACACTGACAATATGCTTACACGGACGCAACTTTCAGCGGGACTTTGTGAGAGCTGCATGTTCTGGTCCCATTTTAGATGCAGATTTTTTTATGTGCTTATTGGTTGTCAGTCAATGTTGCTAATAGGAGATTGGTGGACGCTGTCTCTTTTACCTCACTGCACTGTACAGCTCGGGGAGCTGGGTTGACAACACTGGCTAACGTTATAGCTCCAGGGGGTAAGTACTAACATTTGCTCGCACAATTCCCAGCACTCACGGTCCCGACTTTTTCAGCTATGGTAATGAAACACGGGGTCGAGCACTTTATAACGACAAAAGGCCCGCCGGTGTTCGCGCGTCCTCGGCGTTTGGACGCAGCTAAACTGGCCAGCACGCAAGAGGAGTTCGCCAACTTAGAGCAGTTGGGCATCGTCAGGTGCTCCAACAGCCCGTGGGCATTCCCATTACACATGGTGCCTAAAGCCAACGGGTCGTGGCAACCGTGCGGCGATTTACGGCACTTGAACGCCACCACAGAACACAATCGCTATCCTATTCCACACATCCAGGATTTTTCCGTGCACCTGGCCGGGACGCATGTTTTTTCCAAAGTGGATCTGGTCTGCAGTTACCACCAGATCCACGCAGACTTTCCAAAAACGGCAGTAATAACTCCTTTTAGCCTTTTCGAGTTTTTACGCATGCCGTTCGGATTGAAAGGCGGGACGCAGACCTTCCAGAGGATGATGAACGCAGTGCTGCATGACTTGTCCTTCATTTTCGTCTACTTAGACGGCATTTTGGTCACCAGCACATCGCCCATCTCAAGACAGTTTTTCAGGGGTTGGAAGCGCATGGGCTGATAGTCAACCCAGTTAAGTGCCAGTTCGGTGTGCCAGTGATTGATTTTTTGGGGGGCCGGAGGGTGCAATCCCGTTGCCGGATAAGGTGCGCGCGGTGTCGGGTTTTCCGCGTCCGCAGACCATAAGAGCACTACAGGAGTTTTTGGGAATGGCCAGCTGATGTAGCCATTGTATGCCACGTTAAAAAAGAAAAAAAAGAAGCCAGCGGAAACCTTCGACTGCACTCCCAAGCGAGTCCAGGCTTTTACTAACGCCAAAACAGCGCTTGCGGATGCCGCGTTGTTAGCCCACCCAGATCTGACTGCATGGATAGTACTCACTACGGACGCATCTGATGTTGCCATAGGGGCAGTGGTGGAGCAGTGCGTCTCGGGTTCGTGGCAGCCGCTCGCATTTTTCAGCCACACTTAACACGACAACAAACACAAGTACAATGCGTTCAATAGAGAATTGCTGGCTCTACACCTGGTGACACGCCATTTCCAGTTGTGGCCGGAGGGGTGCAAGTTCACCGCAATTGTGGACCATAAGCCGCTGACGTATGCAATGGTCAAGGTCTCTGAACCGTGGTTGGCCCGGCAGCAATAGCAGTTGGTCGCAATTTCGAAGTTTACGACCGACATTCAACACGTCGCCGGTAAGCTCAACGTTGTGGCCTATTGCCTGTCGTATGCGCTAATTGCACCGGTCTACATGGGAATAGATTTCCCCGCCATGGCCGCAGAGCAAGCTGGGGACGCGGATATTTGCGCGCTCCAGTCTGCGCCAACGGGGTTAAGGCTGGAGAGCAGGGTAGTGCAAGAAGGGTGCCCTCCCTTGCTCTGCGATGTCTCCACCAGCTGCCCATGCCCGGTGGTTCCAAGCTCTTGGTGCCGTCGCGTTTTCGAGTCGGTCCACTCCCTTTCGCATCTAGGAGTGCATGCTTCAATGAAGCTAGTGGGGGCGAAATTTGTCTGGCCGCGCTTGTGCAAGGATGTGAAAGAGGGGGCTGCAGCTTGCGTTGCGTGCCAGCAGGCCAAAGTGCACAAGCACACCAGAGCCCCCCTTAGCTGTTCCAAATCCCAGCCAGGAGGTTCGACCACATCCACGTGAATTTGGTGAGACCCCTCCCGCTGTTGCAAGGTTTCACGCACCTCTTAACAATCGCGGACCGCACCACGCACTGGCCTGAAGTGGTCCCGCTGGCTTCTACCACGTCCGCGGGAGTGGCTCGCGCTTTTTTGTCAGCTTAGATGGCACGTTTCTGATCTCCATCGGACATCACATCCGACAGGGGTCCACAATTCGTTTCAGAACTCTGGTCCACGATGGCCCAGAGCCTGGGGGTCAAAATTCACCACACTACCACGTACCACCCCCAGACTAACGGGTTTTGCGAGTGTTTTCATAGCTCGCTTAAAGCAGCACTCAGAGCTTCGCTCATGGACACAAATTGGGTTGACCGCCTGCCCTGGGTTCTTTTAGGGTTGCGTTCCACACCTAAGGAGTATTTGGCAGCCTCCCCGGCAGAACTTGTTTTTTCTCAGCCGCTGCGGATCCCCGGAGAGATTTTACCGGAAAACCTCGCACCCGAGGCTGATGGCCTGCACAATTTTTACACAGTACCGAGGCTGTGAGGGTACCAGGCCTGGCCCACCATTGTTTTGCTCGCACATTCGTCCCAAAAAGCTTGCAGAATGTTGATTTTGTTTTTGTTTTTGACGGTGGACACACCGGACCCCGCTGTGCCCACCGTATGACGGACCGTTCAGGGTGTTGGAACCTGGGGTGAAGCATTTTGTGTTAGACTTGGAGGAACGTAGAGAGACCATCTGCATCGACAGGCTGAAGCCCGCTTTTGTGTTGACAGATGAGCAGGTGGTGTTGACCCAGGCTCCCTGGCGCAGATGCCCACTGTTGGTGGCTCCGCAAGTTGGTGATCCCTCGACAGGGCCCTGCGCTCGTGAAGCTGATGTGTTTTCTCCCCCTCCCTTTTTCCCTCCACAGACGGACATGCCCCCCGTTTCACCCCGCCAGCAGGGCGGTTCGAATGGATCAGTGACCCCCCACTACAGCTGCTAGCTCAAGCCCAAAGGACGGGGGTGGTTAGTGCCCTTTCTGGGTGTTCGGGGAAGGGGGGCTGTGTGGGGGCATGGTGTTGGACTTCTCCACCCAGGGAACAATGGACCGAAAGAGGAGGTGTGACCGGGGGGTACCAGATGGGACAGTAAGGACTATGCGGCCCCTGGGGAGAGGAGTCATTGCTGGAGCTGCTGGGAGTAGAAGAGTGTTGAAGCAGTGCCAGTGTTATGTTAATGTACCACACAGTTCTTTGTTGAAACAACAATGGTTATGGTCGGAAGTTTCGGGTCTCGATGCATGGGAATAAAGTTATAAAAGAGGAATGCACAGAGACCCGGAAATCTCTTTTGCTGTAAGTTATGTTTGGAGAAAGAATAAAGTTCTGTGTCGTCTAGCTCGCTGCCTCGCCTGCCTCCTTTCTCCACATTTGTTTATATGGCAACTATCCACAAAGTGTGCAGTGTGTGTATGTATGCGCACACGTTGTGTTTGTGTTTACACACAGTGGAGTTCCGCCTCGCTGCATGATACAGAGAGGAGAAGAGACAGAAATGAGCTGCTGTCGTGTCCATAACATACATAACATAAGAATATTTAGGTTGTTTAATAAACGGACAAGGTAAAGACTTGTTCTATCATGAATGCATCTTAAAATGACTTCTGTTGTGATCTGGTGCTGTATAGAAAAATTAAATTAACTTGACACTCTGGAGAGGCGGGGGGGGGCGCAATATAATGGTAGGGGACACATTGTACCTCGCGTTGCTTCGGCCCATCTCCCAGTGGTTTCGCCGTGATTCTCCAGCAGGTCGCCGGCGTACCAGTTGCGGCAATCGCCTACGCTGCGACTCGAGGCTGCTGGCTCTCACACCCAGCTCCTCCACCATCCTCTGGGGCTCTGTGGGACTCACTGGCAGTGTAGGGGAGCCACTTTGTGATGGGGCATCCCCCAGCTGGCCGTGGGAGAGGACTGGAGTCCTGCGGAGCGAGATACTGCCCTTTAAGAGCCCATGGCTCAGCAGCTCGGCTCGGCCGGCAGCCTCGAGTTGCAGCGATCGGTGGGTCACCTGGTGCACAATGCTGGCAGTTTGTTGTGGCATAACGACGAGGTTGTTGGGAGATGGGCCAGAATGACGCAAGATACACAATCAACTGTGGATCAATGAACCAGCGCTGCTCATCCAAGCTAGAAAGAGGCTAGAAGCTAGTCAGCTAATGGCTAACTGTCGTAACAGGAAGGGTGGAGTCGAATAGATGAAGGATGTTTCTTAAAGTGATAGGCTTTAAATCAGAGCGTTTTCAAGAGAGCCAGTAAAAATACAAAACAAATTTGCTTCAGTAATTAAAAAATTAAAGAAAAAGTGAACAAAATGTCACAAATGCTTTATTAAGACATGTGTGAGCTATTAAAATGTGGAAAAAGTGCAATTAATGATCCCTTTAAAGCCTGTTTTAACTTTCAGTTTGGAAACAAGGTTATAATTTATAAGGCAGGTTGTGTTCAATAATAGTACCCAAATGCCTATTTTTGACCATCTCACGTTCATCTCCTTGTGCAGAGGTGATCTTTGCTACCTCAAATGTTATTACCTTGCTATTTGAAAACAACATGCACTTGGGATTGAGTTCTGTCAAATGGGCCTGAACTGTGTCAAAAGCCGAAATTTCAGAGTTTGAACTACTAATAATAATGACCAATATATAAATATCTGTGTATAATTAAACTGTGCATTTAATAAATTCAAACAATTGTATACATAAATGGGGGGGGTCATGGGCCCAGTATGGAACCCTGGGGTGCTCCTTTACATATGGGAAGCCAGGATGAAGAAGAACCAGCAACACAAACACTGAGCAAATTCTCATACAGTCACTTCTCAGACTTTCTGTAGTATTTTTGGCCACGCCCTCTCCCTTCAAAATTCAACTTTCATTTTAAAGTGAGAGGACGCTGTTAAATGAAACCCTCTCCTCTCCAGCTACAGCTGAAAGTCACATTCTTCACTCCTCAGGTCAGCCAGTGAAAATTGTCTTGGCTCATAGCTCGGTCCTCCTGCTGCGATTGCCACAGGATTTCACTTAAAGAGAGAGGCCATGGCCCGTAGATGATCTGTTCATTTGAGCACCAGCTGATCCACAGACTACAGCCTGGAGCCCAGCAGGTCGAAGGGCTGCTTTGTTAGGCAAGAAATGTGCTTTTTCAGAGTCTTTGGGTGTTGGGGGGGGGGGGATTATTAATAGAAGGTGTAGTATGTTGGATTTTCCTGCAGTGAAACTAAATGTTTTCTTCGCTATCAAGTTCAAATCTAGTTCACAATATTTTTCTCCCACTGTTGATCTTTATTTAAGAGAAAATACTGACTGATAAACATACACTGTAATGGAAATGCTGTGTGCATCTTTGCCAGAATAGCTGGGTGATTGTCATTTCATTGGGCGGTGTGGTGGTGCAGTGGTTAGCACTGCCAAGCAGTAGTAGTAGTAGTAGATTAGTTTATTTGACAGGGACAGTGCAATAAACATAGACAATTAATCAAAGACAATCAATCTGATGTGTTGCACATAGAGTGTATAGCTATTAGCTAATTTGCAACTCTTGTCCCTGGATGGGCTTTAGAAAAAAGAATCAAGATAAAAAATATACACAATAACCACATACATCAATGCAGAAAAATTATAAATACACAATTATAAATATTATAAATATTATAAATACACAAATATAACAGCCTGACTCACATTTAACATAAATATTATAAATATTATAAATACACAAATATAACAGCCTGACTCACATTTAACACATATAACATAACTCACATTTGCCTATTTCAGGCCTTCCTCCCTCCGTCACTCACTATAAACAAACACATTTATTCCTTCCCTTCATTCACTCTCACTTTGCAGACAATTAATTCATACATGAGTACATTCTTGTTTATTTTTCAGCCAGTTTTTAACATTTTTAGTGAATGTTTTAAAGTCCGTTATTATTTTAATTTCATTTGGCATTGTGTTCCAGATGTGACTGCCCTTTATAGAGAAAGCTGTTTGTCCAAATGTGGTTCTGCGGTGGAATATTTTACAGTTATTGTTAACAGAACTCCTGGTGGCTCTGCTGCTGTCCTGTCTTTGGACGAAACCAGCAAGTGGCTCGGGTGCTGATTTATGGAAACATTTGAACGTTAATTTCAGAAGACAGAGGTCAATGAAGCTCTCAAAACTCAATAGGTTGTATTTTTTTAAAACATTACAGTGATGCCACCTAATGGGCTTTTTGTCCAAGATTTTTAGGGTTTGATTATATAATGAACCTATATGTCTTATTGTGGAAGGGGCTGCTTGAGCCCAGACTGTCAAACAGTATGATATATGAGAAAAAACCATAGAATGCATATACAGTGCAGCTGCTTCGTAAGGTATGTAATATCTAATTAATTTAAAGCAGTTCAGATTTTTTTTTACTGTTTTTGAAATTTTCTTTATATGAAGATTAAATTTGAGTTGAGGATCTAGTACAATGCCAAGGTATTTGAATTCTGTAGCTAAACTGATGTCATGATCATGTATATTAACTTTAAAATGTTGCAGGTTACATTTTTTGATTGAAAAGCACATTGAGACTGTTTTCTGAAGGTTCAGCAATAGATGGTTCTTGAGGAGCCACTCTTGGACATCAACCATACTTGTAGACAGTACATCTGCAGCCTGTGCTGGAGTCTTGGCAGCTGTGTAAATAACTGCATCATCTGCATAAAGTTGGCATGTTGCAGCTGAGCAGTGTAACGGCAAGTCATTAATAAAAATGCTGAAAAGTAAAGGACCAAGAATGGACCCTTGTGGGATACCCATGCGGTTGTTTAAAAATGAGGATTTATCCTGGTGAACTTTTACACACTGTTCTCTATTCTGGAGATAAGATGCAAACCATTCTAATGTATTTGGGGAGAAGTTAAAAGATACCATTTTGGATAAAAGCAAACTGTGGTTTACAGTATCGAAAGCCTTTTTGAGATCTAGAAAAACAGCTCCTACCACATTACCCCTGTCCAAGGACTGTTTGACGTTTTCAATAAGGCAACAATTTGCTGTTTCTGTTGAGTATCCTGGTCTAAAACCAAATTGATGTGGATGAAGAAGTTGACTGTCTTGTAAGTAGTCTATCAGCTGTGTAGCTACAACTTTTTCAAGAACCTTAGATAGGACTGGTAAGATAGAGATTGGGCGGTAATTGCATATATCGTCTTTACTGCCTGATTTATGAACTGGTATGACGACAGCTTTTTTCCAGCCAGATGGAAATGTACTAGACCTAATGGAGAGATTAATGAGATGAGTCAGTGGTTTGATTAATATTTTGCTGTGCATTTTGAGAAAGGAGGTGCTCATATTGTAGATATCATTAGTTTTTGAGTTTGACAGTGTTTTAACAATACCAGCAATTAACTTCTCATTTACCTCATCGATGTGAAAAGTATCTGTTGGAAGTATGGAATTTGTGTTGTTGAGCACATTTGGCAGCACAAAATTTTTTGTTAAGTCTTCCACAGAGCCCACAAAGTGTGAATTAAATTCATTTGCCAAAGTAGCCTTGTCACTGACGGTCTTGCCATTGATTCTAAGTTCCTTTACCCCCTTCTGATCGTTTTTTTTATTAGTTAAGTTATTTAAATGCCTCCATAGGGAACTGTTGTTACCCTTTGCATGATCTATCAGTTTATTGTAATAAGATATTTTTGATTTTCGCAGCTCATGTACCACTTTATTTCTTAAACTTTTGTACACAAGGTGATCATTTTGTAGTTTGGAGGTTAGTGATGTTTTCAGTGCATAGTCTCGCCTCTTCATAAGTTTTCTTATTTCATTATTTAACCATGGTAGGCTAATCTTCTGTTGTCTACTTTTAATTTGCTTTGAAAATTTTTCTATAGACTTTGTGATTGTTGCAGTTATAAAATTACAACAATCATCTACTTCACATGTTGACATGAGCTGCTCCCAATTTTGATTCTCTAAGTAATGTTCAAACTCCTCATTTTTTGATTTGGGGATAATAAAATTTGATTTGTCAATATCGACTCCCCCAAAATACTGTAGTCGCTTTTTAGTAAGTTTCCTGACAGCAAGAACCATGTTATGATCTGAGAGACCAGTTACAAGATTATAGGTTCTGGTTATTCGTTCTGGTTTATTAGTAAATACCATGTCAATAAGTGTTCTGGATTGTTTGGTTATCCTGGTGGGTCCTTTGATGATTTGCTGGTAATTAAATTTAGTCATGAGGCTTTTCAGTTTTTGTTTGTCTTTTTTATCAGACCAGTTGATATTAAAGTCACCATGAATTATCGTTTCTCTGTTCTTCTCAAGTTGTTTAACCAGATCACTTAATTCATTATAAAAGGAAGAGTTGTGTGACGGTGGGTTGTACACTACTGCAATGTTGAAATTCATTACCGGAGAGAGACATACATTAACAGCTAAACATTCAAGTGAAGTATTCAAATCAACCAGTTGACATTTATATTTCTCTTTGATGTAAATTAAAACACCTCCTCCCCTCCCTACCTGCCTGTCTTTTCTAAAACACTGGTAGCCCACAATATCGATCATATTAGTGTCTATGTTCCTGTGTAGCCAGCTTTCTGAGAGACAAAGGTAGTCCAGATTTGAGTCCAACAGCAACACCGAAATCTCATCTCTTTTGGGGATTATGCTCCGTATGTTTAAATGACCGCCGAGGATCCCCTTTGGTTTAGCCTTGGTGTCCCAAAGAACTCGTGCATGATTAACAGTTTGGAAAAATAAATGTTGTTTTTGCTTTTGTACAGCTCGGTTTTGTGCTAACCCAGTGGTCTGCTGTTTAATAGTGGCAGGTCCAGGGTTAAGGTGAATATCTCCTGCCAGAAGTAGCAGAACTAACAGAACTTTAATTGTATATCCTCTGCCATATTGTGATTTTTGCTTAACAGCCATGTTTGCCTTAATTTGGAAATTTTTGCTCAGGGCTTTTAAAGACCACATAGAGTGTAGGGTGAGATGTCCAAGCCCAAATCCATACAGATAAAACTTTTTAACTTCACCTTTGGTTGAGTTTGTCGGAAAATCCTTCTTGTTGCAGGTCCAGACACACAAAGACAAAACGAAGAGGAAGTAGAGAAGTAGAGAAGGCTTATTAGTGGTGCCCATCAGCCCACTTTTTAATCCGGTGGCAGCCATCTTCAGTCTTTCTTGGAAAGAAGGAAAAAGAAAATCTGTGGATAGTAAAATAAATTCTGCTTATATCGCCAGAATCTGATCCGATCGTCCTCGAATCCAGCTGGGCCTCAGCTAGCCAACTAGCCCCTTCCGTTGCTGGTCTCGTTGCTCATAGTCGCCGTAACTGGTCTCCCGTCCCGCTCCTCCAACCGAGTCTCGTCACACACCGCCGCTGCCACCGAGCTCCGCTGAGGTCACGGTAAGTCTTCCGCTAGGCACCGCCACCTACCGTCGTCTGCCTGGGTGAAATCTCTGCTGAGCCCCGTCAACAAATAGCCGCTTGCCTGGTAGTATCTCCGCTGGGCCTCGCAGCTGGGCTTCGATTCAGGCTGGTGTAAGGTGGAATGACTGGCGCCAGCATTAAGCTAACTAGCGTTAGCTTAGCAATCGCTTCGGGTAGTCTCGTCGCACACCGCCGCTGCAGTCACGGTAAGTCCTCCGCTGGGCACCGCCGCCTACCGCCGTCTGCCTGGGTGAAATCTCTGCTGAGCCCCGTCAACAAATAGCCGCCTGCCTGGTAGTATCTCCGCTGGGCCTCGCAGCTGGGCTTTGATTCAGGCTGGTGTTAGGTGGAATGGCTGGCGCCAGCATTAAGCTAACTCAAGCCAGCACAGCAACTCACCCTTGGTCATGGGATCCCTGGTTCAATCCCAGCCCTTGACCAACAGTGATCTGTGTGGAGTTTGCATGTTCTCCCCGTATCTGCGTAGGTTTACTGCGGGATTTCTCCGGTTTCCGCCCACAGGCCAAAAACATGCAGGTTAGGTTAACTGGTGACTCTAAAGTGGCCCTAGGTGTGAATGTGTGTGTGAATGGTTAAGGGATAGCGCCGTACTGTGGCTGCTTCATCCATCCAGGTGGATGCCCTCAATATCCCCTCTGGGGATCAATAAAGTATACAAAATCAAAAATAAAAATAAAAAAATAAAAATTTAAGAGCTTAAAGTAGAACTGAATTCACCTTTTTGCCAAAAAAGTAGAATAGCAGATTAATTCCTTATTACCTATTGTATTTTTCAACACATAAAAGAAATTTTTAGGCCGTGCGATGGCCAAGCTATAAGCCGATAAACTTTTGCCTCTGGCTGGCAGTGCCAAACAAACCGGAAGTAGTGCAGACGACGCTGCGTGACGTCACGAGTGTGACCCTTATCAAAACAACAATTAGTAGAGTCATTTTTGGGGGTTTCGTGACCAACCTCCCAGGACCTTTTTTTCTCACTGGATTTAGCATTCTAGACCCATTTTAATGAAAATAAGCTCCCATGTACCTCCCAAAAATTACGGGAAACCTTTTTTTTGCCCAAAATTCAAAATGGCCGCCAAAATGCATACCACCACCTATATCTCAGTAACTAATTCAGCTAGGAGGTGGATTTTGGTGTCTAAACATAGGTTTTTGGGGTCAAGCATTCCATTAATGCTATTAGTTTACTTGTGAAACAAACCCATCACGATGAAATCCAATATGGCCGCCAATATGGCCACCGATTAACATTTTTTTTGTTTCTTGACTACTAAGGCACCTAGAAAGCTGATGTTGGTGTCAAAACAGAGGTTTAAGGGGTCATACTATCTGTTTATTCCAATAAAAGTGTGTTTAAATGATTACATAATCGAGAAATCCAAGATGGCGACCGGCTGTCATTTTCACATGCAATGGACTTTTTCATATCCGTCACCAAATGAGCTAAAAAAAGTCATCAAATGTCTCTGGCTGAACAAACATGACATTAGTGCGATGCGCCTGGCCAGCACCAGTCAATGTATCACTCTTAAAGTCATCATTGTCAACTACAGCGATTGCAGGCTTCCCAAAGGCAAGTTCGGAGGGACAATTCGGGGAGGACTTGAGATCACTGAACACCCAGAAGTCTCACAACATGAGGACGTCATTGTAGCTGATGCCTAGGCCATCTTTGTGCAGCAGGTCTACGATCTCTCTACTTTTGGTCATTCCATGTAGCAAGACAGAGAGATTCACCTCAAAGGAAGTGCGCCTTCCTGTGATGTAGCTCGTGAGGATCGACCCAATGGTCCGGACAGATGGGTTGTCATCAACTTCTGATTTGCTTGGGTGTTTTAGCCATGTTATTAGCTTTAGGAGTAGCCTATTTAGGTCCTCCTTTTTCTCCAACTCTAATACATATGGAGGCCAGGGAACAGTATCAGTCGCTTCAACTTGCTCTTTGAGTCATACTGCCACGTTCTTCACCAACTGATCCTCGCTTATGCCTAAGGAAGATAGTGCTGCTTCTACATAGGTAGCTGCAGCTTTCTTGTCATATACCAGTTCACTCTCATTTAACCGACTACGTCTATGGAAGCCAATGTCCTCCTCAAATTCCTTTATAAGAATTCCCTTCACATAATTCGACTTTACTTTTGCGTCATGTCCATGATTTAAGATAATTCGTTGATAGTCCTCCAGTAGACTCTGCAATGTCCGAAATTCATGTTCATCAAAGATCACCTTACGAACATGATTGAAGAAGATGGCTTGTGCTTCTCGCAGATTTACATCCTGCAGGTGTTGAGTGACTTCTTCTGTAAGAGGCTGGGAATCGGGAATGTAGTGTTTCCAGCAGCCGCGATGGTAACGGATTTCCCACCCGAAAGCTGTTTCACAGTCTGGAATGGATGCAATCAGCGTGTTGAGCCTCGACCTCAGGACCGGATCATTCAGGTGTACAGTGTGTAACTTGAATTTTCTCCAGGCGTCCTTTGTTGATATTAGGAGCAATTGTTTCCAGTCCCGGTGACTGCTTTTCTGTGGTCCCTTATTGCACCACACGCATAGGTTCTTGTCATGCACAATACCAATGCTGGACCGGAGCCTCTTTGGTGGAAAGAGAGAAGCAGATGGAGATGGATCCCCCTGAACTGATTGATTGTCTCTTTCAAGATCTACCTCTAATTTATGCTTACGTTTCTCGGCTTGAGATAGACAACGCTTGTTAGATAACATGGTGTAACATGTCTGGTGCATATAATGCCCTTTTGGCCCTTTGGCCCAATCAATATTCCCACATTGAAACCGATCAAGTCCTTTCCATCGTAGAGTTTTTTCACGAATTGAATTCCATTTTTGGTCCTTGGTATTATCCAAAGAGTCACTTTTGGTACATGGTTGACCACAACGTAGAATGCATTCGTATTCACCGGAAGACGTTGATGGTAATTCATCGTTGTCACTTGCAGTATCCATTTTATCCCTCACTTTATATGAATAAGTGTCTGAAAACAAAAACAAATTTGTCATTATCAGAACAGAGGAGAGAAAAAGGAGGGATGACAAGACCTAGAGTCAAAGGCCCTTGTACTGTCTACTGTCATTACGGTAGCATTAAGCAAGCAGCATGGTCAATATGCTAACATTACCTGACTATACAGTATGGAACAAGATTCAGAATTCTAACCTCTCCAGATAAGTTTAAAGCTAAATTTATACATACCTGGCAACCTTGGTTAAATTGGAAAGATTAGGACTACATATTATGGCAGCACAGACGTTACAAAATCACTGCATCCTCTCTCTTGCTATGCAAAAAGGAATCAATGAATCAAGCATAGGATTCCGGGAATCCTAAGGGGATTACCCAAGTGTTCCTCAGTGAAATCACTGAATCAATGCAGGAGCTTTCTAATAATTATTAAAAATGAATGTAAGGATACCTCATTTGACATTTTTAGCTCATTTGGTGACGGATATGAAAAAGTCCATTGCATGTGAAAATGACAGCCGGCCGCCATCTTGGATTTCTCGATTATGTAATCATTTAAACACACTTTTATTGGAATAAACAGATAGTATGACCCCTTAAACCTCTGTTTTGACACCAACATCAGCTTTCTAGGTGCCTTAGTAGTCAAGAAACAAAAAAAATGTTAATCGGTGGCCATATTGGCGGCCATATTGGATTTCATCGTGATGGGTTTGTTTCACAAGTAAACTAATAGCATTAATGGAATGCTTGACCCCAAAAACCTATGTCTAGACACCAAAATCAACCTCCTAGCTGAATTAGTTACTGAGATATAGGTGGTGGTATGCATTTTGGTGGCCATTTTGAATTTTGGGCAAAAAAAAGGTTTCCCGTAATTTTTGGGAGGTACATGGGAGCTTATTTTCATTAAAATGGGTCTAGAATGCTAAATCCAGTGAGAAAAAAAGGTCCTGGGAGGTTGGTCACAAAACCCCCAAAAATGACTCTACTAAATGGCAGATGATAGCAGTTCCAGCAGTCAAGAACACCAGAGTTTTCAGAGTGAAGAGGCATTCAGGATCGGTGACAAGACAGAGGAGGATGCAGGAGTGTCAAGTGAACAGGAAGAGAGCGAGGGAGGCATCGAACCGTACAGATTAGAGCCAGAATTTTCGGGGGATTCCGGCACCGACTCAGACCGCAGCAGTGATGGGGAGGAGAGTCGCTTATTGAATACAGAATGGTGAGTCTTTACTTTGGCATGTTTGGGGTGTCAGGATAAGGAAAATTAACAATAAAAAAGAAAGGGAAAAAAAAACATCAGCATTTTTCCAACTTATTACAGTTATCCCTCACTTATCGCGTTTAATGTGGTCTTCCTTCGCTGGGTATAGGCGCTCGGCAGGGAGCGAAGCTGGGTAAAACGTCTCCGCCAATCAGCTTGCGAGATAAAACGTCTCAGCCAATCAGCTTGTGAGGTAAAACGTCTCGGCCAATCAGCTTGCGAGATTCCCGAGCGGGCTGGGGAGCCGGGGAGAGCGGGCTCTCCGTATTGATACCTGATGTTCTAATGTAGTCTCCCTGCCTTCTCATTAGAACATCAGGTATCAACACGGAGAGCCCGCACAGCTCAAAATCTACCTCTCTGACCACCGCTCCACTCCTCTCCGCCCACCTTTTCACCGCTCGGGAATCTCGCAAGCTGATTGGCCGAGACGTTTCACCTCGCAAGCTGATTGGCCGAGACGTTTTACCCAGCTTCTCTCCCTGCAGAGCGCCTTCTTTATCGCTCGTGTTGCTTAGTGGCACTTTTCGCTGTTCTCTTGTGCCTTTTTGAGCAAAATAGTGCTTGTGACGCCCTTGGGGGGGGGGTGACGCTACTTCACGGTTTTTCACTTTTCGCGGTCGGTTCTGGTCCCCATTAAACACGATAAGTGATGGATCACTGTATATCTAGAAACGCATCGCTTCCCGGTCGCTTTTCCTCCCCCTTTCTTTTCTTTCGTCGCCATGACAGCTTTCCTTGGCCACTGAACAGATCTTCCCAGGTGTTGGAAGTGTTTTGTAGTCGACTATCACAACAAAATGCACCAAAAACAACCAGTGTCGACGTGCTCGCAATGGTAAACATGAGGACTGGGTCACACTCGTGACGTCACGTGTAACTCCGGCTGCGCTTCGGCGGATTTGTCTGATTTTTCAGGGCGGGAAATTCTAAATCGCGATTTTCTCCAAGATTCCGGGATTTGTGGAGGGGGTGCCAATGATAAATTATCTTTATAATTGTATGTACTATCACCCAGTGCCGTTCAATGCCGTTCTGTTCAGTTCTACTTTAATAATACTTTTTCCTACCCTATCCCCTATTGTTGGAGGTTAACTCAGAAACAGTCCTCTTTCGTGATTCCATATACAGTTAGGCCCAAAAATATTTGGACAGTGACACCAGTTTTGTTATTTTAGCTGTTTACGAAAACATATTCAGGATACAATTATATAATCAATGTGGGCTTAAAGTGCAGACTCTCAGCTGTAATTTGAGAGTATTCACATCCAAATTGGAGCAAGGGTTTAGGAATTACAGCTCTTTAATACATAGTCGCCTCTTTTTCAAGGGACCAAAAGTAATTGGACAATTGACTCAGAAGGCTGCAAAAAAAAATAACAAGGCTGCATGGGCTCTTCCCTCGTTAACCTGTCATCAATTAAGCAGTTAAAAGGTCTGGAGTTGATTCCAAGTGTGGCATTTGCATTTGGAAGCTGTTGCTGTGAACACACAACATGCGGTCAAAGGAGCTCTCATTGGAGGTGAAACAGACCATCCTGAGGCTGAAAAAGAAGAAATCCATCAGAGAGAGAGCAGAAATGTTAGGAGTGGCCAAATCAACAGTTTAGTACATTCTGAGAAAAAAAGAGTGCACTGGTGAGCTTGGGAACTCAAAAAGGCCTGGACCTCCACGGAAGACAACAGTGGTGGATGATCACAGAATCCTTTCCATGATGAAGAACAACCCCTTCACAACATCCACTCAAGTGAAGAACACTCTCCAGGAAGTAGGTTTATCAGTATCTAAGTCTACCATAAAGAGAAGACTTCATGAGAGTAAATACAAAGGATTCACCACAAGGTGCAAACCATGAATCAGCCTCAAAAATAGAAAGGCCAGAATTAACTTTGCCAAAAAACACCTAAAGAAGCCAGCCCAGTTCTGGAACAGCATTCTTTGGACAGATGAGACTAAGTTCAACCTGTACCAGAATGATGGGAAGAAGAAAGTTTGGAGAAGAATTGGAACAGCTCATGATTCAAAGCACTACATCTTCTGTAAAACATGGTGGAGGCAGTGTGATGGCATGGGCATGCATGGCTTCCAATGGCACTGGGTCATTGGAAGCCATTGGGTTATTGATGATGTGACAAAAGACAGAAGCAGCCGGATGAATTCTGAAGTGTATAGAGATATACTTTCTGCTCAGATTCAGCCAAATGCAGCAAAGTTGATTGGACGGCGCTTCACCAGTGATCCAAAACATACTGTAAAAGCAACCCAGGAGTTTTTTAAAGCAACGAAGTGGAATATTCTGCAATGGCCGAGTCAATCACCAGATCTGAACCCAATCGAGCATGCATTTCACTTGCTCAAGACAAAACTTAAGGCAGAAAGACCCACAAACAAGCAACAACTGAAGACAGCTGCAGTAAAGGCCTGGCAAAGCATCACAAAGGAGGAAACCCAGCATTTGGTGATGTCCATGGGTTCCAGACTTCAGGCAGTCATTGCCTGCAAAGGATTCTCAACAAAATATTGAAAAGTAACATTTTACTTAGGGTTATGTTTAAGATAAGATAAGCCTTTATTAGTCCCACAACGAGGAAATTCCAGGATTGCAACAGCACAAGGATAGCAACACTCAGAGCAACAATCAGAAGGCAAGAAAAAAAAACAAGCAAGCAAGAGCAGCTAATATACATATGTACATATTACTATAAAATATATACACTCACCGGCCACTTTATTAGGTACACCATGCTAGTAACGGGTTGGACCCCCCTTTGCCTTCAGAACTGCCTCAATTCTTCGTGGCATAGATTCAACAAGGTGCTGGAAGCATTCCTCAGAGAGTTTGGTCCATATTGACATGATGGCATCACACAGTTGGCGCAGATTTGTCGGCTGCACATCCATGATGCGAATCTCCCGTTCCACCACATCCCAAAGATGCTCTATTGGATTGAGATCTGGTGACTGTGGAGGCCATTTGAGTACAGTGAACTCATTGTCATGTTCAAGAAACCAGTCTGAGATGATTCCAGCTTTATGACATGGCGCATTATCCTGCTGAAAGTAGCCATCAGAAGTTGGGTACATTGTGGTCATAAAGGGATGGACATGGTCAGCAACAATACTCAGGTAGGCTGTAGCGTTGCAACGATGCTCAATTGGTACCAAGGGGCCCAAAGAGTGCCAAGAAAATATTCCCCACACCATTACACCACCACCACCAGCCTGAACCATTGATACAAGGCAGGATGGATCCATGCTTTCATGTTGTTGACGCCAAATTCTGACCCTACCATCCGAATGTCGCAGCAGAAATCGAGACTCATCAGACCAGGCAACGTTTTTCCAATCTTCTATTGTCCAATTTCGATGAGCTTGTGCAAATTGTAGCCTCAGTTTCCTGTTCTTAGCTGAAAGGAGTGGCACCCGGCGTGGTCTTCTGCTGCTGTAGCCCATCTGCCTCAAAGTTCGACGTACTGTGCGTTCAGAGATACTCTTCTTCCTACCTTGGTTGTAACGGGTGGTTATTTGAGTCACTGTTGCCTTTCTATCAGCTCGAACCAGTCTGGCCATTCTCCTCTGACCTCTGGCATCAACAAGGCATTTCCGCCCACAGAACTGCCGCTCACTGGATATTTTTTCTTTTTCGGACCATTCTCTGTAAACCCTAGAGATGGTTGTGCGTGAAAATCCCAGTAGATCAGCAGTTTCTGAAATACTCAGACCAGCCCTTCTGGCACCAACAACCATGCCACGTTCAAAGTCACTCAAATCACCTTTCTTCCCCATACTGATGCTCGGTTTGAACTGCAGGAGATTGTCTTGACCATGTCTACATGCCTAAATGCACTGAGTTGCCGCCATGTGATTGGCTGATTAGAAATTAAGTGTTAACGAGCAGTTGGACAGGTGTACCTAATAAAGTGGCCGGTGAGTGTATATACACACACACAGACACACAGTGCAGAGCATTGTAGCTGGATGGAATAAATATATGAATATATAAACACACAGTGCGGAGCATTGTAGCTAGATGGAATAAATATGTAAATATATAAACAGCCACAGTACGGAGCATTGCAGCTAGGAGGAATAAATATGTAAATATATAAACACACAGTGCAGAGCATTGTTGCTAGATGGGATGAAACAGCACAACCGTCTACTTAGTTGTCCTACATGGTATGATTATATACCCATACATATTCTCACCTTCCATAGCGACCGGTATTTTCCTAGTTGTATGCCGGAGGGAACCATTGTGTAAGTCTATTGCATCTTTTGCATTCAAAAAACTATTAGTTTGTTACGTCTTTTTGCTATCTCTGCGAGCAGCCCTGCTTAGGTTGTACAGTCTGACAGCCGTTGGTAGGAAGGACCTGCGAAACCTCTCGGTTGTGCACCTGGGATGATGTAGTCTGCTGCTAAATGAGCTCCTCAGTGCATTCAGTATGTCCTGCATAGGGTGGAACTCGGACTCTAGCAGAGATGACAGTTTAGCCACCATCCTTCTCTCTCCTATCTCCTCCACCGGATCAAGGCACTGCCCCAGGACAGAGCTAGCTTTCTTGATCAGTTTGTTCAGTCTCTTCCTATCGGCTGCAGTAATGCCACTGCCCCAGCAGACCACTCCAAAAGTGATGGCTGATGCCACCACCGTGTCATAGAATGTCTTTAGCAGCGCCCCTTGTACACCAAAAGACCTGAGTCTCCTCAGCAGGAACAGCCTTGTTTATTTGTCCAATTACTTTTGAGCCCCTGAAATGAGGAGCGTTTGTATAAAAATAGCTACAATTCCTACATGTTTAATCATATATTTTTGTTTAACCCCTTGAATTAAACCTTAAAGTCTGCACTTCAATTTTGTTGTAGTTGTTTCATTTCAAATCCAATGTGGTGGCATGCGGAGCCCAAATCATGAAGATTGTGTCACTGTCCAAATATTTCTGGGCCTAACTGTAGTATTGAATGTTGACAGCAAAAAAAAAAGAAACTCAGATGAAGGTTATTGAGGTGAAAGATGATTACTGAAATTAAGGTTTATATGACTGATTAACTGGCCATTTTTTGTTATGATTAATTTCCATTTGTAGACCCAGCCAAAGAGGTAATGGGTTCCATTTGGCACCGACAGTAGTAGTAACGCAATGACAAATGCAAGTAAATTTTATGCTTTTATTTTGACACCACTTTTTTTTTTTTTTTTTTAACTTATTTTGTACCCATAGGTAGATTTGTTTTGCAGTCTGGTGATAAGCCACCAGCTGCCGGTTGCTGTGTGCGCAAGTGCCCCTTAACTCCCTAACCTGCATGTTTTTGGCATGTTTTGGCACTTGAATTATTACGTGGACAAAAGTCACCACAAAAAAGAGCTGGCCATGTTGTTCTAAATTTCATTTGTTCACTCACATCTCCCAAAATAAAGTATGGAAAAATTAATCACCCATTACTTTTTATCCCCCACCTGTCAAAGCCCAAAGGGGTCAAGAGTCCTTTAGGCAAAGACCAATGGGGGATTATGTTATGGGTCAGTCCGTCCATCTGTCCCACTATTGTGAAATCAACTCCTCCTACAGTTTTGTTCCGATTGTTTTAAAACTTGGTACCAGGGTTTCATATACACTGATGATGCACATATTGCAATTTGGTTCTTATCGAATGATTTTCGCAGGAGTTGTAGCCCCTGACCCGTGACCTCCTATTTCTCCTCAGTTCATAGACACTAACTGCCTTGTGAAATCAACTCCTACAGTTTTGTTCCAAATGTTTTCAAACTTGGTGCCATGGTTTGATATACTCTGATGAGGCACATATTGCTATTTGACTCTGATCGGATGACCTTGAGGTCAGAGGTCAGATTTTCCCTAAATCTTCTAAATGCAGTAACTACTGAAAGAAATGATGTAGACTTTTCAAATTGATATAGTAGTTGTATCTAAGATTCTGTTCTGAATTGTAATCACTCTTGTTTTGTTTCTCTTTTGAATTCTTGGATGGAATATGGGTGGGCAATATAAGCTGCGGCTTCAGCCATCACCCATTTCGGATAACTTGTGTTGAACTGTATAATCGGAGGAGTTATTGTCTAATTTGACCTTGTTGGATTTTCTTTCCCCCTTTGTTATATTATTCTGTTTCTTTTTTAATCTTTGCTTTTAATCTATCCGAAATAAAGATTCATTCATTCATAAAAAAAAAAGATTCAGTTCAATTCAGCTTTATTTATACTGTGCCACATCACAACAGAGGCCGTCTCATGGCACCAGAGTGCAGAGAAAAACCCCACAGTCTCTGAAAAACTCAGCAATCAGATGATCCCCTATGAGCAAGCACTAAGCGACAGTGGAGAGGAAAAACTCCCATTTGGCAGGAAGAAACCTCTAGCAGAACCAGGCTCAGGGAGGGGCAGTCATCTGCTGCGACTGGCTGGGGGTGAGGGGATAGGGAGGATGGAGAGGGCAGACATAAAAACATAACAGTAAGGTGCCAAGTACATTATTGGAGGTCAACCAGCAGTATGGATCAAATAACAGCGAACAAAAGTGGGGATAAAAGACACAAAATCCCTCCTTAAATGTAAGCTATATTAAAAAAGAAGGATTTTACCCTGTTCTTAAAAACAGAGACCAAGTCTGACTCCCGGACCCCGAGTGGTAACTGGTTCCAGAGAGAAGGAGCTTGGTAGCAAAAGGCTCTGCCTCCCACTGTACTTTTGGAGATTCTGGGCACCACAAGTAAGCCAGCATTTTGGGAGCGTAATGCTTTGTTAGGATGGTAAGGTAATATCAGATCTTTTATATATTGGGGGGCCTGATTATTAAGAGCTTTGAAAGTAAGAAGAAGGATTTTAAACTTGATGCTAAATTCTATGGGAAGCCAATGAAGGGAGGACAGAACCGGAGAGATATGATCTCTTTTTCTAGAACCAGTTAAAACTCTTAGCAGCAGCATTTTGAATCAACTCAAGATTTTTTAAGGATACTTTAGGACAACCAGATAATAACGAATTACAATAATCTAGTCAAGAGCTGACAAAGGCGTGAATCAGTTTCTCAGCATCATTTAGAGACGAGATGCTCCTGATCTTGGCAATATTGTGCAGATAGAAGGCAGTCTTAGAAACAATTTTAATATGTAAAAGGACAAATCTTGATCAAAAATAACTCCAAGGTTCCTCACAGAACTATTCAAAGTAAGAGCGGCGGCATCTAAATTAAAGGCATAATTTGAGAAGGAATTTGGTATGTCATCCAAGATGCATCTTGGAAATGGAATAAAATAAGTCATCCAAGATGCATCTTGGATGACTTATACCCTGACCTGACTGAGTTTGAGGTCAGAAGGTCACTGTTAACATTTCATTTGCTTTATGGTAAATGTTAAATTTATTATTCCTATAAAACGAGTAAAGCTAGGACCACCAAACCTGGTACACAGACTCATCTTGGGATTTTGACCTCAGACTATGGGTTTAGGGTCAAAAGGTCAAAGGTTAACATTCCCTATGCCTTATTAATGTACGAGTAAAGCTAGGGTCACCAAACCTGATACACAGGTTCACCTTGGGATCCTGACCTCTGACTATGGGTTTAAGGTCCAAAGGTCAAGGTTAACATTTCCTATGCCTTGTTACAGTACAACAAGTCTAACTAGGGTCACCAAACTTGGTACACAGGTTCATCCTGTGACCCTGAAATGTAACTTTGGTTTTGGGATCACAAGACCAAAGGTCAACATCAAAATGGCTTATAACCTATATCTCAACAACAAAGAAAGCTAGGGTCACCAAACTTGCTACACAGGTTCACCTTGGGGTCATGACTTCTGAATATGAGTTTGGGGATAGAAGGTCAAAGGTCAAGGTTGGCATTCCATTTACACTATTACTATAAAACTAGTAAAGCTAGGGCCACCAAACCTGGTACACAGACTCATCTTGGGATTTTGACCTCAGACTATGGGTTTAGGGTCAAAAAGTCAAAGGTTAACATTCCCTATGCCTTATTAATGTACGAGTAAAGCTAGGGTCACCAAACTTGGTACACAGGTTTACCTTGGAAACTGCTGTTCGTCAGTAAGTATTGGGATCTTCAAAGAAAACGGAGGCAGGGGATATTGCACTCGTCTCATAGTGCTTTTGTTATACTTTGTCATAACCTTACAGTGTTTCCTCTGGCTTAAAGACCTTGGCGCGATGGCAACATATTTTTCCGGGGGGCAGTAAACATAATGGAATATGTTAATTTTATATCATTTATTTCTTTTTTTAAATTTTACACAGTAACATTGCATATGGAACTTACCATTTGAAGTATTGTACAACCGACGCTTAAATGTTGGAATATTGGGCAAGTTGGGGTCCCACCCAGACATCCTGTGTTTGGACTTTGGTTTGGTGTCATCCTTCTCTCCTTCCTCTGCTCTCACCTCTCCTGGACCCTCTCTTCTGTCTCATCTTGCCCTCTCTGAGCTCTGTCTGCTTCATGTTCTCTCTCTGTCTATGGTGGTATACCAACAGGTTAGGAAATATCAAGTGTCACGTTTTGTCCTGCAGGATTTTTTTTTTTGCCATGGTTTACATAAATGACAAAAATATGTTGGGTTTTTTTTTGTATTTTTATTCTGGTGTTTTTTCCATTGAGGAAAAAGTAGGAAAGAAAAGGAAAAAATATTCAAAATAGTAATTTACTCATGCATACTTTAATTATATGTTCAGAGGGGGGTATAGTAGCCAGAAATTCTACTCATGTAAAAGCAGTGCTATGAAATTAATAATTAAAAGTAGACAACCAAAAATTTCTCGGTGAGTTAAGGGTACAAAGAGCGCCCACTTAAAAACTTGAGTAATGACTTGAGTCTTGAAGGTTTGAGGTTTTTCTTCAAAATTTAGAACAATTTTCTTATAGTTTTCTACTTTTCTCTGTAAAAATTATCTAAATTTGCAACCATTTTCCTCAAATTTGTAATTTCCTCTTGTAAAATTGATTTTTCTTGTACATTTGAAACTTCATTTATAAATCTGTGGATTATTTTATGGATTATTTTTGTCTGTTTTTTTTAAAAATAAAATTATATTTTTTAAAATAAATTTGAAACAGACTGTGGTATTTTTATTTTTTTTTTACTTTTTCCTTATAACAATTTACATTTTTGACCATAATTTTGCAGAGCCAGAACAGAATAATAATTTAACTCTGATTTCAAAGAAAAAAATATTAATAAAATTGTATTTAATGATTTAAATTAACTTAAATGACCAAGGATGCGGTTATTTCTGTTATGATATTTCTATATATTTGTAGGGTTTTTTTTAGAACTCTCCTCACCACCCAGACAGCAGGAAAAACCTCCCTTATTTTGAAATCCAAATGTTTGCACATTTAGTTTGTCTGAAGGCTGCAGACAGATTAAAGTCATTGACTTTGTGAATTTCGGTCATCTTAACTTGCTAGGTACATAATAGGGAACATGACTTAATATTGTAGTGGCTGGTGGAATATACAGTATACTCAGCAATTCAGTAGTCCCCCCTGCCTTTCCCTTCATATGAAGCTGGCTGCATATGAATTCTAAGCACATCTGTTAGCAAAGCGACACTTCTGTTATTGCTCCCGTTTCCAGTGGATTAAAACCATGATAAATACCTCCAGTGCTTACATACCTCTTCTGATTTTTTCCACGTTTAAAGTACTTTAATAAACTCATGTTTCTGTCAGACAGTCATGCTTAGCAAGACACTCGACCTTGTAAAGCCTGCTTCATGCTGCATTTTCCCTCTATTCTGCCTTGGTCCGCGTACACTTTGGACGAGCCTGGCACTCACGCTGCGCTGTTCATACTCACTTTTTTTCATCTACCCAGGCCAAGCAGTTGACGCATGCGCACAACCATCATTTGTAGCTTTACTCCCACCTGATAGGGAGCGCCAAGGCGCTGACGCACCAGGATTTTCACAAACGAAGAAACGGCGGACTTCTTCACAAAGATTCTCTTCAAATATAGAGTCCATTTCTGCCATTTGACTTCCCGGTTTTCACTCCTTTTCCACAAAGATGCTGCTGCCGCTGTGAAAGATAGTATGAATGTATGATTCATGTATGTTTTTATTCTCATTTTCTGACTGGAAAGCTTGCGTGGGCAGGGCACTTCTAAACTCCGCGCGGATGACAACTACAGGTGTTTTTCATGTGCGCGCTTGCGGAAAGTCATTGCTTCATATATTTTTCTTAAATTCATATCTCCTTATTGCCGTGGCGGTAATATTTCTGGCGAGGCGGCCCGCCACCCAGAAATGTGACCAGAGGAAACCCTGCCTTATGACAAATTTAAGGAGAAAAATAATCAGTTTTGAAAGTAACTGAATTTGGAACAGCAAGAAAGTCACAAATTTTAGAAATGTAAGTGGCAGATGATGGCAGATTGCTTTTTCTCAATAAATCCTCAGAATGCCTCTTTCTGCTGTAAAGGTTTCCAGCTACTGGTCTGAATAGAATAGTCTAAAATAGACTTTTAACCCACTAGGGATGAAGGCTGGTATTTTAAATAGTGCACTTCTTTGATGAAGGGCATCCTGTTAACTATTCTGTTTCCCATTTTCATCTCCTGCAGGAGGCCGTGTGTGCTCTTTCTCCCCGTGCATAGAGCAGGTTCAGAGGACGTGTGAGGCACTGCAGGAGCAGGGCTTCGAGGAGATCAACACCCTGGAGGTCCTGCTGAGAGTCCATGACGTCCGAACGGTCTCCCTGCCACTGCCCGACTTCGGTCCCGACCCCTCCAGTCAGACTGGTCAGGACGTTATGGAAGAGGCACCTCCCACCACCCTGCCAAACCACGCCGCTGTCACCATGAAGACCACCTCACAGCCCAGAGAAATGCCGGGTCACACTGGGTACCTGACCTTTGCTACCAAACCAAGGACCTAAAGCTCACAGTTTATAATCTGCTTCGCTTTAGTTTAATTTTTAAAGCTCTTATAATCCAGCGGTGGTACCAGGCTCCTCCAGGTCCCACTGGCACTATGATGCCAAGAGGATTTACACTTTGGTGTTACATAATTTTGAGCTCCATCATTTGGCACTGTTGGCTTGAGTCAAACAGGAGTGAAAATCAAGTGGAGAGGTTTCATTTGAGAAGATTATGAGATTGTAACTGCTGGATAATAACTGAGTTTGTGTTCCTCCTTGAATGAGAATAATCTCTTCTTTCATTTATTGTGGAAAGGAAATTTACTTTTATTTTTTATTGAAGTAAATACAATAAATATGTGGAAAATTGACATTTTTTTGGTGTATTACAGATAAAATATCAGGAGTTCTTGAAATCTGCTCAAGTTTGATCTTTTTCCCTTAAATACTTTAACACATCCAAACTCAAAAGGGTACTGGAAAAAGTACATGAGCTGTTGTGCAAAACAAGATTGCCGGACTTCAAAAACAGAATTTATAATTAAGCAATATTACACGAGACAAAGTATGGTATTATGATTATAGTAACTCCGGGTGTGGTACGGCTGATGTCCTCCGCTATCAGAGTATCACTCCTGGAGTTAGTATATTCATGATACCATAATGACGTCCAGTGTAATATTGCTTTTATACAACAGTTCCGGCAAGCACAATTTATTAAATGACAGCAACACTGGACAAAATATTATTTGTTTAACCAGCTATTTTGCACAGCTGAGAAAAAAAAAATTCCCTTCTAAATGTAGCCAGTAACTGTTGCTTAACATGTCAATAAGCATGAAGATGTCTATTGTTATTTCACACACATGTAAACCAATTACATATTGTCAAGTGCAAAAGTAATAAGTGTTCATAAAACATACCTGTTGAGTCGGTACTGCAGAAGACCAGAGATCAAAACACTGGTCGCCAGAACACTGGTAGTTAGCCGGTAACTATTAGTTAGCATGGTAGCAATTTAGCACACTTGGCTCGCTTTTCTTCACATTTTCAGATGAAACAAAGCGTCCATCACCACAGAGGTAGTGTTGTTTGTTAATTGAGACAATAAATCAAACTCTAGCACTGCCTATTTTTTTAAACTGACGTGAAATGGCTTAATGAACTTGTTCCAGGAAGCGATAAGGCAGCCACAGAGCTTAATGACAACTGGGTAGATGGCAACATTTTTTTTCCAAAAGGGTGGGACTTCCAGTGCACGGATGTATAATTTCTTCTCAAACAGTGCCTCACTGTTGAAATTAAGGTATCCAAAACAGTACTGTAATTGTCAGACTTGAGAGTAAATTACTGTTAGTAATTAGCAGTTACATGAACACCTTTGAAGCGAAGTGATACATATCCAGTTAGGGCTGCCGCGATAACCGGAATTATGTTGTACCATGCTATGGACAAGCCAATGAGCAACCGCAACAACCGTGGTGTAAATAACCCCTGAAAGGTTTATTATTTTAGGTTAATTACCTGATCAATAATTCTGAGATATGTATTTTTTTGATCTTTGCATAAATGTTTTCCTATTAGTAGTTAATTTTACAAAGTACAGAGGCCTTATGACATCTTATGCCCTTAAGTAAAAAAGCAGGCTTTTATTTTGATAACGGTGGTTTTGTTTTTGCTTCCTGTGCCTGCCTGGGAAATTGTCAGTAAGGCTACAGCGCTTAGCAGAGACAGTTGAGCTACGAATGCTAATGTTAATCGGTTTATGAACCCGTAGTGAGGCACAAACTCTTACGGTGGTCGTAGTTTGTGTTTTATTTAATGTGTACTGTGCTAAAATAAGAAAATAAAACTGTAAACTTCACCAGCAGTCAAGACCATTGCCATCACATATTACAAGGATCCGTACACAGTGTTCACTTTTTTGTGAATGTGTGGCTAAATCTCGTTCACGTATTTGCCCCTATTGATTATTAAATAACGTTAAATTTTAAGTGTGTTTTTATTGCCAACAGCATGTTTGCACCTGGTACTGTGGAAGCTTCCACAGCTATGGAAGGTACTGTGGAAGCTTCCACAGCACCGGCTGCTGCTGCTGCTGCCGCTGGAACCATATGAGTTACTCTTTCTCCAGACGGACTCCAGCAGGCATTCTGGAGGCTTCTGCCACTAAATAGTGGCAGAAGCATTTGGACGAGTCGCTAAATACAGCTGTGACAGTGAGTACTGAAAGGGCACAAAGCTTGTTATTTTCTTCTGAGTGGAGTGTTTATGATCCGGACAATTGAGCTCTGACGGCGAAACAACTACTGCATAGTGCATTGCTTGTTTGAACGTGATTTTTCAGACGGCAGCCAAAATCACGGAGAGGAGAACCCCACAGGGTCCTGTACGGAGGCTGTCCTGTTTAAATAAACTGAATGTTGCTGCAGTCTCCAACCAGTCCACACACCCTGTAGTTGAAATACTGGAGGTACCGCCAAAGCTTTATGAAAATGATAGTTTTTTGTTGTTGTTTTTTTAA
This sequence comes from Pholidichthys leucotaenia, assembly GCA_020510985.1. Taxonomy (NCBI): domain Eukaryota; kingdom Metazoa; phylum Chordata; class Actinopteri; order Cichliformes; family Pholidichthyidae; genus Pholidichthys; species Pholidichthys leucotaenia. The sequence continues at coordinate 66,888,541 of CM035842.1, read as the reverse complement.
ACAGAATTAGCAGTTCATGCCTGTCGGAAGACCGGAGCTCTGCACAACTGTCACACACGCACAAGTTGAGACAGAGCTGCAGCGAGTTTCTCACAGCTTCCATCGTTTGCCACATAACTTATGAACCCTGTTTAAATTACAAGACCACAGGGTCCTAAAAACATTTGCAATAATACCGCATATCGCGGGGGAAATTCCTCCACCGTGACAGCCCTATATCCAGTGAAGCTGGATTGCAGTTATTAAGGAATGTAATAACTCCTGGAATCCCTATTGTCCAATCAAATTGCTCAGTCGAACTAACTGTTGTATAATTATATTTAAAGCTGAGTAAGCAGAATAATGTTGCTTAAATTTGAAAATAACTCAGTTATCTTTTAACAGTTTGCAATGCAAATAGTCTAAAAGGACAACCACCCAACAATATGCAGGTTAGGTTAATTGGAGACTCTAAAGTGGCCCTAGGTGTGAATGTGTGTGTGAATGGTTAAGGGATAGCGCCGTACCGTGGCTGCTTCATCCATCCAGGTGGATGCCGTCAATTTCCCCTCTGGTGATCAATAAAGTATACAAAATCAAAAAAAAAAAATCAAATCAAATATCTCCTCTGCAGCAGGGCCGAGATTGAAAAGTGGCCAATGGCAGGCTGGTCTTGGCAGAGTAGCAAATGCCAGTTCTCCACCAGCAAATACAACTTTTCCACCGGTTGGCCACTTTAGTCTTGCGGTCGGTCGGTCACACCAGTACCGGCCATTAATGCATACACTACTCACAAAAAGTTAGGGATATTTGGCTTTCAGGTCAAATTTATGTAAAATGTAAAATGTTCATGCTTCAGTGATATAATAACATGAAAGTAGGGCATTTCAGTAGAACCATGCAATGGTGATTTCCTCACCTCAAACAATTTATTGAAACAAAAGCCAACAACAGTGGTGGCTATACCACAACAAAAAATGTCAGTGTCTCAATAACTTGTCATGTGCCCTTGAGCATCAGTTACAGCTTGACGACGTCTCATGCTGTTTACAAGTCGACTTATTGTCTGCTGAGGCATGGCATTGCACTCTTCTTGAGGGGCGGCCCTCAGGTCATTGAGGTTGTGGGGTGCAGGGTTACAAGCCTCTACACAGCCACTCAGCTGATCCCATAGGTTTCCTATGGGATTCAGGTCTGGAGAAAGTGCAGGCCACTCCATTTGAGGTACCCCAGCCTCCAGCAGCCATTCCCTAATGATGCGACCTTGATGAGCTGGAGCATTGTTGTCCATGAAGATGAAATTAGGCCTGTGTTGTTCACACAGGAGCACAATGACTGGATTAATGATGTTATTCAGGTTGTATTGGCTTGTCACTGTACCATTCACAAGGTGTAGGGCAGTTCTATATTGACTAGACACACCTGCCTAGACTGTAATATGGTGACAACAGTGACTGATGCATAGTGCTCTCCTTGATGTCTCCCAACATCGTTGGCGGCCATCATTTCTGGTCAGCGTGAATCGACTTTCATCAGAAAACAGCACTGATGCCCACTGGTCTTTTGTCCAGCATAAATGCTCCCTGGCCCATGCAAACGATGACGCCTGTGCCTGGTGATGTGGTCAGGTTGTCTAGCACGCAGACCACGCTGATGTAAACAATTTCAAATGGTCTGACGTGACACTTGGCTGCCTCTCACCTCCCTTAAATGTGTCTGGAGTTGAGTGGTATTCGTCATCCAGTTGCGCAGGGCACTATTCAACAAAGTGGTCATTGGCGTAGGATGTGGCCAAAAGGATGTTCACTTCTATACCTTTCTGTGACTCTTCCAGTCTCTATCTCTGTTGCAACCTGTTGATGACACTCTTGACACTCTAAGGTCAGTGGCCACTTCCCTCTGAGAACATCTTGTTTGAAGCCTCACAATGGCGAGGTACTGTTGATCAATTGTCTGGTGACATTTTGGTCTCATGATGTCAAAATGTGAACAGCATGATGAAGAGGACTGTTTAAAGACCAATTCTAACTGAACCAGAAAATGTATTGGTTGATTCATGGATCAGACACCTGTTGTGAATTTTGCTGTTAAGCACCTTGTTAGAGAACAGCAAGTTATGCAGAAAGTACTGAAACATTGAACAGTTGGACATGTGCATTCAGAAGGTTAGAGAAGGTCAAATTAAGTTCACCTGTAAAGGTTATAGTCTATTTTAGGGGCATCCTGAAATGTCACCCAAAAGCTGAAAATCCCAAACTTTTTGTGAGTAGTGTATATAAATTACTTAAAACAGCTTTGTGGTTGTCGTAAAGCAAGACATTTTTAATTCACATTTATTCACTGTTTTGGACAGGGATATGTGCCTAAATAAACTTTCAGGACGTCATCGTGGTAAGTTGGGTTGTCTGGTGACATTAGGGGTAGAGGTCTAGGAATTTCCCCCTGTGGTGACGGTGCATTGCTCAACACCATGATATACAGTATTATTGCAAATGTTTCTAGGATCCTGTGGTCTCGTAATTTAAACAGGGTTCATAACTTAGGTGGCAAATGATGGAAGCTGCGAGAAACTCGCTGCAGCTCCACTCTCAACTTTATGTGCATGTGTGATAATTGTGCGGAGTGCCGGTCTTTCTAGGCATGAACTGCTGATTCTGTTAAAAAAAAAAAAAAAAAAATCATTTTCAGAAAGCAGTGGCAGGAACTCCAGTTTTTCAACTACGGTGTGTATGGACTGGGGACTGCAGCGACATTTAGCTTATTTAAACAGGACAGCCTCTGTACAGGACCCTGCATGGCTCTTGTCTCCGTGATTTTTGGATTTTTGCCGCTGTCCGAAAAATCACGTTCAAACAAGCAATGCACTATGCAGTCGTTGTTTCGCTGTGTGAGCTCAATTGTCAGGATCATAAACACTCTGCTCAGAAGGAAATGACACGCTTTGTGTCCTTTCAGTGCTCGCTGTCACAGCTGTATTTAGCAAGGAGTCCAAATGCTTCTGCCACTAACTGCCTGCTGGAATCCGTCTAGAGAGAGAGCCTACACAGTGCTGCTGCTGCCAGCACCCAGTGCAAACATGCTGTTGGCAATAAAAATACACTTAATTTATTCATTAATCAATAAGGGCACATAAGTGAACAGCAAGATTTAGCCACACACACAAAAAAAGTGAACACCACGGTTGTTGCGGTTGCTCATTTTCCTCCGGGGTAGGCTTGTCCATAGCGTGGTATTACATAATTGCACTTATCACATCAGCCCTAGGTGACATGCTTTTGAAATGTTTGACAATGAAGCAACTTTAATTATGTCTGTAGATACAACAGATGCTCATGTTTATTCAGCTCACCGGGATATACAGTTAGGCCCAGAAATATTTGGACAGTGACACAATCTTCATGATTTGGGCTCTGCATGCCACCACATTGGATTTGAAATGAAACAACTACAACGGAATTGACGTGCAGACTTCAAGGTTTAATTCAAGGGGTTGAACAAAAATATATGATTAAACATGTAGGAATTGTAGCTATTTTTATACAAACGCTCCTCATTTCAAGGGCTCAAAAGTAATTGGACAAATAAACATAACCCTAAGTAAAATGTTACTTTTCAATATTTTGTTGAGAATCCTTTGCAGGCAATGACTGCCTGAAGTCTGGAACCCATGGACATCACCAAACGCTGGGTTTCCTCCTTTGTGATGCTTTGCCAGGCCTTTACTGCAGCTGTCTTCAGTTGTTGCTTGTTTGTGGGTCTTTCTGCCTTAAGTTTTGTCTTGAGCAAGTGAAATGCATGCTCGATTGGGTTCAGATCTGGTGATTGACTCGGCCATTGCAGAATATTCCACTTCGTTGCTTTAAAAAACTCCTGGGTTGCTTCTGCAGTATGTTTTGGATCATTGGTGAAGCGCTGTCCAATCAACTTTGCTGCATTTGGCTGAATCTGAGCAGAAAGTATATCCCTATACACTTCAGAATTCATCCGGCTGCTTTTGTCTTTTGTCACATCATCAATAAACACAAGTGACCCAGTGCCATTGGAAACCACACATGCCCATGCCATCACACTGCCTCCACCATGTTTTACAGAAGATGTAGTGCTTTGGATCATGAGCTGTTCCAATTCTTCTCCAAACTTTCTTCTTTCCATCATTCTGGTACAGGTTGATCTTAGTCTCATCTGTCCAAAGAATGCTGTTCCAGAACTGGGCTGGCTTCTTTAGGTGTTTTTTGGCAAAGTCAGTTCTGGCCTTTCTGTTTTTGAGGCTGATTCATGGTTTGCACCTTGTAGTGAATCCTTTGTATTTACTCTCATGAAGTCTTCTCTTTATGGTACTGATACACCTACTTCCTGGAGAGTGTTCTTCACTTGAGTGGATGTTGTGAAGGGGTTGTTCTTCATCATGGAAAGGATTCTGTGATCATCCACCACTGTTGTCTTCCGTGGGTGTCCAGGCCTTTTTGAGTTCCCAAGCTCACCAGTGCACTCTTTTTTCTCAGAATGTACCAAACTGTTGATTTGGCCACTCCTAACATTTCTGCTATCTCTCTGATGGATTTCTTCTTTTTTTTCAGCCTCAGGATGGTCTGTTTCACCTCCATTGAGAGCTCCTTTGACCACATGTTGTGTGTTCACAGCAACAGCTTCCAAATGCAAACGCCACACCTGGAATCAACTCCAGACCTTTTAACTGCTTAATTGATGACAGGTTAACGAGGGAAGAGCCCATGCAGCCTTGTTATTTTTTTTTTTTTTTTTTTTTTGCAGCCTTCTGAGTCAATTGTCCAATTACTTTTGGTCCCTTGAAAAAGAGGCGGCTACGTATTAAAGAGCTGTAATTCCTAAACCCTTGCTCCAATTTGGATGTGAATACTCTCAAATTACAGCTGAGAGTCTGCACTTTAAGCCCACAGGGATTATATAATTGTATCCTGAATATGTTTTTGTAAACATCTAAAATAACAAAATTTGTGTCACTGTCCAAATATTTTTGGGCCTAACTGTACCTAGTCATTTAGAGACGTGGTCAAAACAAGGAGCGATTGCCCGCTTTATGTTATGACATCTTCAACAGCTGACTGATGAATGTATTGAAATGATGGAGCTGCCGTTAGCCACAATGCTAATGTGTGCAACCATCTTTAATATTAACAATGAATTTTTTTTTGAGTCAGAGGGATTAATGTTCACTAGATAAAAAGGTCTCAAGTCTGATCCTACTGTTCTGATTGATTTTTTTTTTTTCTCTCTGATAGTCTGGTGTCCACAGATCAGTGCACAAACTTAGCATAGAGTTAATGTGTGCTAACGTCAGTTTAACTCTTCAGCTAAACTCTTTTTAGGCTGAGCAGAAAGTACATCATCAGCGGCGATTTAAGTAAAATAGATCACCACGGTTTTCTATTTTTAAATGTAATAATTAGCTCACGTATGTGCAACAATTCATCAGTTAATAAACAGCTTTCTTACCTTTGATGAGGACCCCTAATATCTCTGCTGTCTTGAGGATAAAAAGAAAAAGCCTCTTCTCCCTCTGGTAAAAAGGAACTTGGATTTTACTTCAATCCAGATAAATGGATTAATTTTAAAAAATGCTTCAGCTAAATCCAGTTTACCAAGAACACAAATTAGTTATTTTATTGATGTCTACAATTGAAAGACTAGCACATAAAAATTACAGGACTGAATATAATGGGAAGTTTAAAATATTTTGAGGTGAAAATCTGTGTAAAATATACTACAAATTTTTTTTAAAAAATTGAAGACGAGAGTGAGAAAATAATTAAAACCCATTGTATTTGTGTGACAGGAGAAAAAAATATGTCTATTACTATTTGAATGACCACAGTTTGTTTAGCTTCAGTTATCAATTCAAAGATAATAAATAGACTGCAACAGATTTGGGAAAAAGGACTTCCCATAGGGTTTTATTATTTCTAGCACAACATTCATCCTCAGCCTGTTTGTAATTAAGAGGCTCAAATCATGAGTAATTTTTAAAAAACACGAGTAAACAAAGTTTGAAAAAACCCTTTCAGTTTGTTTCTCAGTCTGGCAAAGTTTCTATATACGGCTTTATCAACCTACACAAACTCACCTTTATTGCATGAAACGGAGATAGGTGCCACCCCGTATACCGCATGGTGTCCCACATGCTGTGGAAGGGTTAACTTACTGTCACTTCAGCTGGGAAAAAGGGCAATAACTATGCCAGGCCAGTAGAGGTAGCCTTTTTTTTATAGCCCCCCCCCCCCCCTTCCCATGCCACAGGCACTGAGGCATCAGCACCTTGATGCTTTCATTTGTTTTAGTAAAGTCAGGAATGTTGGCCATTAAAACCTGAGTGACAAATCCATTCTTGATGTATTTTTTGTCAAATGTGTTGAAATTCTCTTCAAATCCTGACAACTATAAATTAAAGTGACATATTCAATCAATTCAAAACACTCTATTCATCCCTGAGGGTCTATTAAAAGGCACAGAGAGCACCAAATATAAATAAGACATAAAAAACAAACAACACTATAGATACTGTCTGCAGACATCAATTACAGCTAAGTGCTTAGGGTGAGAGAAAGTGCCCTGTGCAGTTCAGTCTAGAGAAACTGTGGGGGAAGAGGCAAGGAGAGACTGCCTCTTCCCCCACAAAAAAAAAAACCCTATGTGGCAGTCACATGGCTGTCCAAGGCAGCCCAGTACAACTACAAACTGACCTGTGGCCACTGAGCGGCTCCACTAGAGCAGTTGGAAGGGCCTTGCTCAGGGGCACCACAGTGAGGTTAATAAGGGTGGGGCAAACACTGCTATGTCTTCGGTCTCACACAGATCCTGCCAGTCCAGGGATTGAATCGGTGAACCTCCAGTCACCAGTCCACATCCCTAACCATTAGGCCACTACACTTTAAATGACCAGACAATACATTAGAAAATGCTTTAATTCCACACTAAAGAGAAGCATGTGAATGCTTCCATAAACAGTAGAGGCAAAAAGGTTCATGCATCCTGTGTTTCCCACAGGATTTTTTTTTTTTTTTTTTTTTGGAAACTGGTGGCTGACTGTGTTCAGACCCTTCAGGGTATGGTGCCCAAAAGTACCCCAGAAAAAAAATCTGGTATATTTTAAAACTGAATACAACTACTTTGTGGACATAAAGAACAGGATCTTGCAGTTAAGTAACAAGAGAAAACAGTTGTTTTTTGCAAAAATGAGAAGTGTAATGATATACACTACTCACAAAAAGTTAGGGATATTCGGCTTTCGGGTGAAATTTCAAGATGCACCTAAAATGCACTAAAACCTTTACAGGTGAACTTAATTTGACCTTCTCTAACCTTATGAATGCACGTGTCCAGCTATTCAATGTTTCAGTACTTTTTGTGTAACTTGCTGTTCTCTAATAAGGTGCTTAACAACAAAATTCACAACAGGTGCTTGATCCATGAATCGACCAATAAATTTTCTGGTTCAATTAGAATTGGTCTTTAAACAGTCCTCTTCATCATGCTGTTCACATTTTGACATCATGAGACCAAGACGACACCTAATAATTGATCAACAGTTCCTCACCATTGCGAGGCTTCAAACATGATGTTCTCAGAGGAAAAGTGGCCACTGAGCTTAGTGTCACAGACTGTCATCAGCAGGTTGCACCAGAGATACAGAGAGACTGGAAGAGTGACAAAGGCATAGAAGTGGACGTCCTTTGACCACATCCCACGCTGATGACCGCTTCATTGTGAACAGTGCCCTGCGGAACCAGATGATGAATGCCCCTCAATTCCAGGCACATTTAAGGGAGGTGAGAGGCACCCAAGTGTCACGTCAGACCATTCAAAATGGTTTACATTAGCGTGGTCTGCATGCTAGATGACCTGCAAGGGTACCTGACGACATATCGGGCACAGGCATCATCATTTGCATGATCCAGGGAGAATTTACGCTGGACCAGGGACCAGTGGGCCTCAGTGCTGTTCTCTGATGAAAGTCAATTCACGCTGAGCAGAAATGATGGCCACCAGCGATGTTGGAGACGTCAAGAGCGCTACGTATCAGTCACTGTTGTCACCATGTTACAGTCTAGGGAGGTGTGTCTAGCAGTGTTGGGCAAGTTACTAAAAAATAGTAACTAGGTAGTTAAGTTGCTTTTTTTCAAAAGTAACTGAGTTACGTACCAGTTACTGCATGATTAAAGTAACTAGTTACTTGGAAAAGTAACTTTCACGTTACTTTTAAATGCACACTTAAATCATCTTGCACACATAGCAAGATAATTTAATTAATGGATTACATTAGGGTGTGGAGAGTGGGGGGAAATGAGGAGGCAGGTTTACGAACAGACGAAGTTTATTACACTCTCACATCAGTCATACGCAGAAAAAGCATGATACAGCCAAGCACGGTTTCTCCTTATAAACCCAACAGATCATCTCACATCTGCATGACATTTCACATCACACTGCATGACATTTAACATCACAATACATTCCCCTTAAACCCCCGGCGCCTCCTTCTTGCCAACTCCCCATGATGTCCCTGACTATTGTCCTCCTATGTTTAACCACTACATCCTGACTGAGATGCTGTCTGCTGACTCCCCCAAGTCTCTATACTACCCCCCCCCCCAAGACAAAGTTTCATCCACATGCCTTTTGGGCTTCAGTCTCCTCCCATATCTGCTGTAACGGGGGTTTCTGTGCCGTCGGGGGGCTGCTGGAAGCGTGTCTGACTGCGGGTGGGCCATGGCGAAGGGGGGAGGGGACCCCACTTTGCCCATGTGGCTGTCCTGGTGAATCGTTTGCCTGGGGAGATCTCAATGGGGGTCTTCAACGCCGAGGGGCCCGAGCCAGCAGCACTTGCTCGTCCGCCACTACAAAGGCGGGCTTAAGTCTGTCTATGCATATTTTCTCCCGATGCCCCCACCCCCCAAGTCTAACAAAAAATGCTTGTCCCCTGTTTCCAGCACTCTGAACGGGCCATCATAGGGTGGGCACAATGGAGGCCGGTGAGCATCGTGCCTGACGAACACGAACTCTGCGTTCTTGAAAGTTTTTGGCACGAAAGCGCGTGGAAAACAGTGCCGGGCCGGGCAGCATGCCTGTGTCTGCACTACGCTGCAAACGCTGAGACGGGCAGTTGTCCGGTGCGGGATTATCTGGCAAAAATTCCCCGGGCAGCCGCAGTGGCTGAGAAAAAAACCAGCTCAGTCGGGGAAGCCTCCAAATCCTCTTTTGCTGCGGAACGCAACCCCAATAAAACCCACGGCAACCGGTCAACCCAATTTGCATCTGTCAACGAAGCCCTGAGTGCTGCTTTCAGTGACCTGTGAAAACGTTCGCATAACCCATTGGCCTGTGGGTTGTACGCGGTTGTGCGCTGAATTGTAACACCCAGGCTGCGGGCCATCGCGTACCAAAGTTCGGAAACAAACTGAGGGCCCCTATCGGACGTGATGTCCGACGGGATTCCAAAACGCGCCACCCATGTTGTCAAAAAAGCGCGTGCCACATCCGCGGACATGGTTGCCGCCAGTGGGACTGCTTCTGGCCAGCGTGTGGTGCGGTCCACCACTGTCAGAAGGTGCGTGCACCCCTGCGACGGCGGGAGGGGGCCCACGAGGTCTACGTGAACATGGTTGAATCTTTTAGCCAGTATACTAAACGGCTCCAAAGGAGCCTTTGTGTGTCTGTGCACTTTGGCTCGTTGGCACGCTACGCAGGCTGCCGCCCACTCTTTCACTTGTTTGCGCAGGCCTGGCCACACGAATTTCGCTCCCACCATTTTGACTGATGTGTGCACTCCTGGGTGCGCCAGAGTGTGAACTGACTCAAACACGCGGCGGCGCCACGCGACCGGGACCACCGGGCGCGGGCGTCCTGTGGAGACGTCGCAGATTAGGGGGGGCTTGCTGTCTTGCAGTACTCTGCTCTCCAGCCTTAACCCTGTTGGTCCAGACTGGAGCGCGCGCACGTCCGTGTCGCTAATCTGCTCTGCGGCCATGGCTGTATAATCTATCCCTACGCAGACCGGGGCCACAACCACGCGCGAGAGGCAGTCCGCCACTACATTCAGTTTACCAGACACATGCTGAATATCGGTCGTAAACTCCGAGATCGCGGCCAGCTGTCTCTGCTGCCGGCCCGACCATGGTTCCGAAACCTTGGCCATCGCGAACGTCAGCGGCTTGTGGTCCACGAACGCGGTGAAGCTGCGCCCTTCTAGCCAGAACTGGAAGTGGCGTATGGCCAGGTGGAGAGCCAGCAACTCCCTGTCGAACACGCTGTATTTATGCTCACTGTCGCGCAAAGCCCTGCTGAAAAAAGCGAGCGGCTGCCAAGAACCGGCGACACGTTGCTCCACGACGGTCCCTATGGCCATGTCCGAGGCGTTGGTAGTGAGCGCTATCCGGGCCACTGGGTCTGGGTGCACCAACAGTGCGGCGTTTGCCAGGGCTGCTTTAACCTCAGAGAACGCCTGCTCTCGCTCCGGAGTCCATTCGACTCCATCCGCGGGTTTCCGTCTCTTGAGCGCGGCGTACAATGGCTGCATGAGTTGAGCTGCGCGGGGGAGGAAACGGTTATAAAAGTTAACCATCCCCAAAAATTCCTGCAGCGCCCTGACCGTCTGAGGCCGGGGAAAGTTCGCCACAGCGCGCACTTTGTCGGGCAAGGGTATCGCTCCCTCTGCTGAGACGCGGTGCCCCAAAAAATCAATCCCCGTCACGCTGAACTGGCACTTCGCCGGGTTGATTATTAACCCGTGCTCCTCCAACCTCCGGAAAACCGTCCTGAGGTGGGTTACGTGTTCGTCTTCGGACACACTGGCTACCAGGATATCATCCAGGTAGACGAACACAAACGGGAGATCGCGCAGCACTGGGTCCATCATGCGCTGGAACGTCTGAGCCGCTCCTTTTAATCCGAATGGCATGCACAGAAACTCAAACAAGCCGAACGGAGTTATTACCGCTGTTTTGGGTATGTTCTCCGCGCGCACTGGGACCTGGTGGTAACCATGGACCAGGTCTATTTTAGAAAAAATGCATGCTCCGGCGAGGTGAACGGAAAAATCCTGAATGTGGGGAATCGGGTAGCGGTCGTGTGCTGTGGCATTATTCAACCTGCGGAAATCACCGCACGGTGGCCAAGATCCCTCGGCCTTAGGGACCATGTGTAGCAGGGATGCCCGTGGGCTGTTTGATCACCTGATGATGCCCAACCTTTCCAGGTTGGCAAACTCCTCGCGTGCTATGGCCAGTGTAGCTGCGTCCAAGCGCCGAGGTCGTGCGAAAATGGGTGGCCCGATGGTGGTGATAAAGAGTTCCACCCCGTGTTTAGCGATGGCCGCCAAAAACGTCGGGACCGTGAGTGCTGGGAACTGGGTGAGCAGTGTGTGGAACTTACCGCCTGGAGCTGTGACGTTGGCTTGTTACTGACCCGGTCCCTCGAGCTGTACAGGGGAGAGAGTCAAAGGACAGTGCATTAACCAGGCGCCTGTTAGCAACATCAACTAGTAAACCATGCGCACACAGAAATTCAGCTCCCGGGATTGGGAAACTCAGTGCTGCTATGACAAAAGTCCACTCGTATGTACGGCCGTGTAGAGATAAAGCTAGTGTTCTCTCACCAAAGGTCTTAATGTCCGAGCCGTTTACTGCCACCAGCCCGGGGCCGCTAGGTCCTGCCAGCCGGTCGGTGTAGGTCGGCAGGATGATGCTCTTCTGGGCTCCGGTGTCTACGAGGAAATGCCTCCCTGAGCGCGAGTCCGTCACGTAGAGCAGCTTGTTCTCTTCGCCGGCGGTTGCAGCTACTACCGACTGCCGGCCTTGGCGTTTCCCGAGCGCTTGAAATGGCACGGTGGCGCACATCTGCGTGCGTTCTCTCCAAAGCGGCGGTGGTAGAAGCAGAGCATGTCTCTCTGGCGCTGCTTGGCCCCCGCTGCCACTACCGTCGGTGGCTCCTCGCCTCCTCTGGTCGTCTCGCTGGGCTCCGACGCCGCCGCGTTGACTGTGAGCGCTCTGGTGGTGAGGATGATCTGGTCTGCCTCCTGGGCTAGCGCACTGTAGTCACGCATGGCCAGCAACGGCGAATTGACCAGAACCGCTCTCGCCTCTGTTGGAAGGTTCTGGAGGAAAAGGTGGGCAAACAGAAAATGCCAGTCGTCCGTGCCCATTAACGCCAACATCTTCTCCATCAGATCGACAGCCGAACCATCTTCCTAACTCGGAACGCCTCAGGAGCCTCTCTGCTCTCTCACAGTCCGAGAGCGTGTAGCGTCGGGTGAGCGCAGCTTTGAGAGCCTCGTATCTGTCGTGGGCTGGGGGCTGGTCGAGCAGGCTCGCTACCTGCTGAGCTGTGCGAGCGTCCAGCGCTGCAACCACATAGTAAAACTTGGTGTCGTCTGCCGTTATTCCCCGGAGGCCGAACTGGGCCTCGGTGTGGTGGAACCAAGAGCGCGGATTGTGCTGCCAAAAGTCCGGTAGCTTGACTGAAACAGCGCACGCGTTGCTGGGGGTTCCCGTCCGGGCCGTCTCTGGGATGCTTGCCGCGTTGCTGGGGCTTCCCGTCCTGGCCGACTCCGGGGTTCTTGCCTCGTGTTCCATAATACGTCCAGGGTCACCAGTGTGGAGAGTGTGGGAAATGAGGAGGCAGGTTTACGAACAGACGGAGTTTATTACACTCTCACATCAGTCATACGCAGAAAAAGCATGATACAGCCAAGCACGGTTTCTCCTTATAAACCAACAGATCATCTCACATCTGCATGACATTTCACATCACACTGCATGACATTTAACATCACAGTACATTCCCCTTAAACCCCCGGCTCCTTCTTCTTGCCAACTCCCCATGATGTCCCTGACTATTGTCCTCCTATGTTTAACCACTGCATCCTGACTGAGATGCTGTCTGCTGACTCCCCCAAGTCTCTATAAGGGGCTTATTAATGTCAGGCTGGAAACAGACTGTTTCAGATAGAGCTTTTAGAACATGTTCAGTCTACTTTATCCTGCCTTGAGAGCTCGTAATGTGGGAAAAATCTGAAGAAAATCATCACAAAATTGGCAGTAATTTCCTCATTTTGGAGTGAGAAATGGGGTTTATGGAGTGAGACAGAGGGAAAAAGTGTGTTGGCAACACTGCATAAAGCTGTCAGTTTCTTACCTTTTAATATTATGGATTTAATCTGATGTGCAGTGATCCAAAGAAAATGTCCATTATCCACAGTCTAAATGTCTGCTGTGACAGAGACATGATCCAGGCCTTTTGGAGATCAAATCCATTTTCGAATAATCTTTATCGAGGTAGCAAGTAAATGTGTTTAACTTCAGTGGATCACAGTTTCAGCTGTCTGATGGAAAATGACTGTTATCAGATCTTCATTCTGTAATGATGTATCTGGCAATCAGACGGTTTAATTCTTGCTGGGTCACAAACAGTCCAGATCCATACCTGTCCTTGAAATCCAGCTGCTGTTCAGATAGCGTAAATCCATTAACACAGTGTTAGCTTAGCATAGCATAGCACTAGCTTTGCAGGACCTTGTTGCTGTTCTTAGGCACTTCTGAAGATTGCAGTCAGTCTCAAGCGCATTTAGCTTGCAACCCACCAATATGCTTTTATCCTTAACCGCAACAAAGAAAGAATAATCTATTTCCACAAAAACAAAGTAGCTTCATCTTTTCCCAGCAGGAGCAAGTTCCATTTGTGGCAGCAGCAGTGAAGAGGCTCTTTGACTGACGGCTCGTTAGCTAGGTAGCATCAGTTTGTATTTATTTGTGCTAAAAATATCTGTCCATATTAATCAAACAGTTAACGCGAGTAACGCATCTGATCAAATTTCTGTAACTGTAATGCATTATTGAATTTTTAAACAGTAATTTCGTTACACAGCACATTACTGCAAAAGTAGTGGCGTCACAGTAACGCATTTCATTGTGACACATTACTCCCAACACTGGTGTCTAGTCAATACAGAACTGCCCTACACCTTGTGAATGGTACAGTGACAAGCCAATACTAACTAACTAACTACTAACTAACCTACACTTATATAGCACTTTTCTAGTCACAAAGACCACTCAAAGCGCTTTCACTAGTACTAACCCTCTATTCTAAAGGCCTATAGGAAACAGATATCTAGGGACAATTTAGAACAGCCTAACCCAACATGCATGTCTTTGGATTGTGGGAGGAAACCGGAGCCCCCGCAGTAAACCCACGCAGCACAGGGAGAACATGCAAACTCCACACAGAAAGGTTCCAACCCCTGCCAGCCTGGGGATTCGAACCAGGAACCTTCTAGCTGTAAGGCAACAGTGCTAACCACTGCACCTGAATAACACCATTAATTCAGTCATTGTGCCCCTGCATGAACAACACAGGCCTAATTTCATCTTCATGGCCAACAATACTCCAGTTCATTGAGGTCTCATCATTTGGGAATGGCTGCTGGAGACTGGGGTACCTCAGATGTAGTGGCCTGCACTTTCTCCAGACCTGAATCCCATAGAAAACCTATGGGATCAGCTGAGTTGCCATGTCGAGGCCTGTAACCCTGCACCCCACAGCCTCAATGACCTGAGGGCCGCCCTTCAAGAAGAGTGGAATGCCATGCCTCAGCAGACGATAAGCCGACTTGTGAACAGCATGAGGCGTCGTTGTCAAGCTGTAATTGATGCTCAAGGGCACATGACAAGTTATTGAGACATTGACACTTTTTGTTGTGGTATAGCCACCACTGTTATTGGCTTTTGTTTCAATAAATTGTTTGAGGTGAGGAAATCACCATTGCATGCTTATACTTAAATGTCCTACTTGCATGATGTTATATCACTGTAGTGTGAACTTTTTACATTTTCCATAAATTAAACCCGTAAGCCAAATATCACTAGCTTTTTGTGAGTAGTCTAGTTAGCTCATTATGAAACTGGTGGGCCGCCATGCTTTTAAGCAGTGGGAAACAATGTGGATGGGCTGTACCACAGAAAGTTATTTCACAGAAACAGCTGTGGTAAAACCACTTACTGTGGTTTTTTTGCGCAGCACAATCAAAGCTGTATGCAAAGTTACAAATTTCTGCCATTTGACACAAGAATATTTCATGCAGTTTTTCAAAAAATATTCATTCATTCATTCATCCATCTTCTTCCGCTTAATCCTTTTCGGGTCGCGAGGGGGCTGGAGCCTATCCCAGCATCTTTGGGCGAGAGGCAGGGTCCACCCTGGACAGATCGCCGGTCCATCGCAGGGCCAACGCAGAGAGACAGACAACCATTCACTCTCACAGTCATACCTAAGGACAATTTAGAATCCCCAGTTTTGATGCCAATTAACCTAACTTGCATGTTTTGGGCATGTGGGAGGAAACCGGAGAAATCCCGGAGTAAACCCACGCAGACACGGGGAGAACATGCAAACTCCACACAGATCACTGTTGGTTGGGGGCTGGGATCGAACCCAGGATCCCCCGGCCAAGGGTGAGTTGCTGTGCTGCCGCAGTGCTAACCACTCCCCCACCGTGCCGCCAATTATTCAAAAAATATATCAAATCTAAATTCTCCAAACTATCACAAATGAAGTATTTAAATGTCAGTGTTTTTGTTTTGACAGACTGAGCTTTAGGATTCTACTTCAGCAAGGTCCTGTTTCAGAAAGCAGGTTTTCAGAAAACTGAGTTTATTGGTTGTCCACTGAGTTTTAACTAAACATGCTTTTTTGAAACGGGCTCCTGGATAACAGAAAAAACAAACTCACAGGACTTTAACATGTTTGCAGCTATCAGTTCTCCGGTTCTTCCACTGGCTTTTGGGATAAAAGATTTTGGTTTTGGGTCTGGTTAAATCTGGACTCTTCAACATGAGACTGAGGACTAACTCACTCTGGGAAAACTGAAATGGTGTTTGTGGAGTTGCACTACTTTTGCCTATTCTGCATCGGCTTTATTTTTCAGCATCAATAGATAGGACTCAACAACTCAACACTGATGTTGGGTTTCAGCAGCAGTTTCTTTCTTGTGGCTCCACACAAAAGTTGGCTGCAGTCCTCCCTTCTCTCCACAGCCTCTCCCAGCTATCACAGTCAGACTGATTGCACACTCAGATACATCCGCTGAGGTTTCCTGTGCCTCTTTTTAAGAGGGTGGAGCTGGTGCATCAGGATTCTACTATGGCTCGACTTCATTTTGAGTGATTTGGCCTTCTAAGTGTTTTTTCCTCTCTGCAAGTATGACTGCACATTTCCAAACAATATCCAGGGTTTATTTTCCATTGTGCATGGGAAATCTCTTGCCTAATAAGTCACAATTTTTCACTTGTATTGTGGAGAGTGTAAATAACGAGACTGTGGCTCACATATTTTGACTGCATATGTATAAGCACAGGAGTGAGATGCTTAGTACTGCATGTGTTGTTTGACCTCACATCTTGGATGGAACAATACGTCTGGACCTCCTGAGGATAACGGCAGGAGGCGGCGGTGCCGTGATAAGACTCTGAGAGGACTTCCTGACCTCCGGGGGTCAGACGGACAACGAAGGGACTCGGGGGGGGGGGGGGGGGGGGGGGGAAGAATTATTGTCAATAGGGGGTTTGGCGACAATGTGTGATTTTGCCTTTGATGTCCCATGTATAAATGTGGGG
Organism: Pholidichthys leucotaenia; assembly: GCA_020510985.1. Lineage (NCBI taxonomy): Eukaryota > Metazoa > Chordata > Actinopteri > Cichliformes > Pholidichthyidae > Pholidichthys > Pholidichthys leucotaenia. The sequence continues at coordinate 66,871,922 of CM035842.1, read as the reverse complement.
GGTTTTGGGGAGTTCACTCTCTTATTGTTTTGAGAGAATGCTGGGGATGTGAAATCTTCATTAAACCTGAATTGAGAAATAAATTCCGTCTCCTTATTTCACGCTCCCCACATTGGTGACCGAAGACGTGCAATGTCTAGAACCAGTTCCCCCGAACCAGACTCGTCAGGGACCGCTCGAGCGAGCGCCGTCTCGATCAAGCTACCAGAGTTCTGGCAGGACAACCCAGACTCGTGGTTCCTCCAGGCTGAGGCCCAGTTCGCACTCGGGGAATAACGGCGGATGAAACAAAATTCTACCATGTCATCGCAAAGCTCGACAACCGCACAGCTCGATGCGTGCGGAGCCTGGTGCAGCAGCCGCCTGATGGCAACAAATACAGCGAGCTGAAGGCTGCCCTCATCCAGTGTTTCACGCCTTCAGCCGAGGAGAGAGCTAGGAGATTCCTGGCTCTGCACGACTTGGGAGGACGCAGGCCAGTCGACCTGATGGAAGACATGCTGCAGCTGAGGGACACAGACAATGATGATTTCCTGTTCAAACACATCTTCCTGAGAACCCTTCCGACGCAGATGAGGGCGACCCTGTCGGGCACTCATTGTGTGACCCAGTGGGACTTCCGTGCGCTGGCCCGAGAAGCGCAGCGGATCCTCGACTCCTGCGGGGAGCAGGCGGCCACCGCAGCAGCAGCAGACCTTGGAGCGGCGGCCGGGAGCAGCGGAAGGCCAGAGGCAGCAGAATCGATCCCGCCAACAATAGCAGCGGCGCAGCCCCGACGCAGCGGAGGAGACAACCTCTGCTTTTACCATCGGCGTTTCGCGGAGAAGGCGCGCAGGTGTGTGCCGCCGTGCCACTTCAAGAGCTCGGGAAACGCCAGGACCGGGAGTCGTTAGCAGCATCGGCCCTCGGCGAGCGGAACAAGCTGCTCTACCTCACGGACGCGCGCTCTGGGCGGCACTTCCTCGTGGACACGGGCGCCCAAGTGAGTTTCATCACCCCAACCTACGCTGACCGGCTCGCAGGCCCCCGTGGTGACGGAGCAACAGCGGCGAACGGCTCGACCATTAAGACCTTCGGCGAAAGGACTCTGCTTCTGTCCTTGCAAGGCCGCACTTATGAATGGACTTTTATTATAGCGGCGGTGAGTTTCAACATGTTAGGTGCAGATTTTCTGTGCTCACATGGGTTGTTAGTTGATCTTGCCAACAGGCGCTTGGTTAATGCACTCTCCTTTTATTCCATCCCTTATGCAGCTCGAGTGTCCCCGCCACCAGCACAGACCAACGTCGCCACAGCAGGCGGTAAGTTTCACACACTCCTCACCCAGTTTCCAGCGCTCACAGTTCCCACATTTTCGGCAACAGTTGCGAAACACGGGGTGGAGCACTTTATCACCACAGCTGGCCCCCCCATCTTCGCAAAAGCTCGGCGCTTGGATGCAGCTAAACTGTCCATAGCGCGCGAGGAGTTCGCCAACCTGGAAAGGCTGGGCATCCTCCACCGTTCAAACAGCCCATGGGCCTACCCACTGCATATGGTCCCTAAAGCTGACGGCTCGTGGAGACCTTGCGGCAATTACCGCAGGTTGAACAACGCCACAGCGCATGACCTCTACCCAATCCCACACATTCAGGATTTTTCGGTGCATCTGGCGGGGGCGCGCATTTTTTCTAAAATAGACCTGGTCCGCGGCTATCATCAAGTCCCAGTCCGGGCTGAGGACATTCCCAAAACAGCGGTCATAACCCCTTTTGGACTTTTTGAGTTTTTGCGCATGCCGTTTGGCCTCAAAGGCACCGCGCAAACCTTCCAACGCATGATGGATGCTGTGTTACGCGATGTCCCTTTCGTGTTCGTCTACCTTGACGACATTTTAGTCGCCAGCACATCCGAGGAGGAACACGAAAAACACCTCACAGCGGTTTTTCGGAGGTTGGGAGAGCACGGGTTAATAATCAATCTAGCCAAGTGCCAGTTCGGGGTGGCGCAGATCGATTTTTTTGGGGCACCGCGTTTCCCCAGAAGGGGCGGTTCCGCTACCGGACAAAGTGCGCGCGGTGGCAGATTTTCCCCAGCCACAAACGGTCAAAGCGTTACAGGAGTTTTTGGGAATGGTGAATTTCTATAACCATTTCCTCCCCCACGCAGCGCAGCTCATGCAACCACTGTATGCCGCGCTTAAAAAGCAAAAACCCTCCAGTGCGATCGATTGCGCGCTCCCGCTCCGGGGACCATTCGCGGAGGTAAAAAAAGCCCTGGCGGATGCTGCGTTGTTAGCCCATCCTGACCCAACGGCCCGCATAGCGCTCACCACTGATGCGTCGGATTTGGCCATAGGGGCGGTTGTGGAGCAGCACGTTGCCGGGATTTGGCAGCCGCTGGCCTTTTTCAGCAGATCCTTGCGCGAAGCCGAGTGAAAATACAACGCGTTTGACAGGGAGCTGTTAGCGCTCCACTTAGCCATTCGCCACTTCCAATTCTGGCTGGAAGGTCGGCGTTTCACCGCGTTTGTCGACCACAAACCGCTCACTTTTGCGATGGCCAAAATTTCGGAACCTTGGTCGGGCCGACAGCAGAGGCAGCTAGCCGCAATTTCGGAATTTACTACTGATATTCAACATGTAACGGGTAAACTCAACGTAGTAGCAGACTGCCTCTCTTGCGCGGTAACAGCACCAGTCCGCGCAGAGGTAGATTATACTACCGCGGCCGCAGAGCAGAATAACAGCGCAGAAGCGCACGCGGCCCCAGTTCACGTGGGGATAGATTATGCGGCCATGGCAGCGGATCAGGGTAGAGATGCGGACGTTTGCGCGCTCCAGTCTGGACCAACAGGGTTAAGGCTGGAGAGCAGGAGCTTACAAAATGGTTTGCCCCCCCTAATCTGCGATGTTTCTACCAGGCGACTGCGCCCGGTGGTACCGGCTGCTTGGCGCCGTCGTGTTTTTGACTCGGTTCACTCCCTGGCACACCCAGGGGTGTGCGCGTCTGTGAAAATGGTAGCGGAAAAGTTTGTTTGGCCGAGCCTGCGCAAGCACGTGAAAGAGTGGGCAAGAGCCTGTATGGCTTGCCAGCGGGCCAAAATTCACAAGCACACTAAAGCCCCCTTAGAGCTGTTTCACATCCCGGCCAAGAGATTTGATCATGTGCATGTCGACCTCGTGGGCCCCCTACCGTCGTCGCAGGGGTTCACACATCTTTTGACAATGGTGGACCGAACCACACGTTGGCCGGAAGTGGTCCCACTGGCATCGACCACGGCTGCAGAAGTGGCCCGCGCATTTTTGACGGCCTGGATAGCACGTTTCGGGGTTCCGTCGGATATTACGTCCGACAGAGGACCTCAATTTGTGTCTGAGCTTTGGTCAGCGATGGCCAACAGCTTAGGGGCGACAATTCACCGCACTACCGCTTACCACCCCCAGGCTAATGGTTTATGCGCGCGTTTCCATAGATCTTTGAAGGCAGCCCTCAGAGCGTCTCTTACGGATGCAAATTGGGTAAACAAACTACCATGGGTTTTATTGGGGTTGCGTTCTGCGCCCAAAGAGGACTTAAAGGCCTCCCCAGCGGAGTTGGTTTTTGCGCAGCCTCTCTGGCTGCCAGGCGAGTTTCTACCGGATCATCCGGCACCGGGGCATCCCCCGGCTCAGTGGCCACTGATCGGCACGGGAGCAGACATGCTTCCAGGCCCCGTTCATCACACTTTTCCGCGTGTTTTTGTTCCCAAAGCTTTAAAAAATGCCGAATTTGTTTTTGTCAGGCACGAGGCTATGCGCCCGGCCCTGCGCCCACCCTACGACGGTCCATTTAGGGTGCTGGAAACAGGTGATAAACATTTTGTGCTAGATTTGGGGGACAGAAGGGAAACAGTTAGTATTGACAGACTAAAGCCTGCTTTTGTGATGAACGACGAGTCTGTACGGGTGGCGAGGGTCCCTCGACGTGGCAGACCCCCCAGGGAGCATGTCCTGGAGCCCCCGCAGGTATCAAATAATGATTCTCATCCTCAGTTAGCAGATCCACTGCAAGACAGCGCCGCAGGGGCTGCGAAGCCCGCTTACAGCAAGTTTGGAAGACGTTTGAAGCCCAGACAGCGTACGGACTGATGTGTGATTTTATCATGTTGTGTGGACTATGCTGTATTGTGTGATTTTATCATGTTGTGTGAACTATGCTGTATTGTTCATTCTTCGACGTTTGGGGAGGGTTATGTGGCTCACATATTTTGACTGCATATGTATAAGCACAGGAGTGAGATGCTTAGTACTGCATGTGTTGTTTGACCTCACATCTTGGATGGAACAATACGTCTGGACCTCCTGAGGATAACGGCAGGAGGCGGAGGTGCCGTGATAAGACTCTGAGAGGACTTCCTGACCTCCGGGGGTCAGACGGACAATGAAGGGACTCGGGGGGGGGGGGGGGGGGGGGGGGAGAGAATTATTGTCAATAGGGGGTTTGGCGACAATGTGTGATTTTGCCTTTGATGTCCCATGTATAAATGTGGGGGTTTTTGGGGAGTTCACTCTCTTATTGTTTTGAGAGAATGCTGGGGATGTGAAATCTTCATTAAACCTGAACTGAGAAATAAATTCAGTCTCCTTATTTCACGCTCCCCACAGAGACTGAGTTATGCAGCAGACGACTTTATTCACTCTCACATCAGTCATACACAGAAAAAGCATGTCTCAATACACCAGGGGTTCTCCTTTTATACCAACCGCCCATCTCACATCTGCATGACATCTCACATCACAATACATTCATCCCTTCTCCCCCCAACTCCTTCTTCCTGCTACCTCTCCATAATCTCCGTAGCTATTGTCCTTTGCTGTTTTCCCTCTGCTTCCAGTCTGAGATGATTAACCCAGCCTCTACACCCCCCCTCCCACAGAATCTCAGTCCGAGTTTCAGTCCTCACGTCCTTTTGGCTTCAGTCTCCTCCCATATCTGCTGTGCTGGCAGGGGGCTCCTGGGGGTGTGTCTGTCTGCGGGTGGGCCATGGCGAAGGGGGGAAACCTTCGACTTGCCCGTGTGGCTGCTCTGATGAATCGTTTACCAGGGGAGTTCTCAGTGGGGGTCTTCCACGCTGAGGGGCCCGAGCACTTGCTCGTCCGCCACTACAAAGGCGGGCTTAAGTCTGTCTATGCATATTTTCTCCCGACGACCCCCCAAGTCCAACAAAAAATGTTTGTCCCCTGTTTCCAGCACTCTGAACTGGCCATCGTAGGGTGGGCGCAATGGAGGGCGGTGGGCATCGTGCCTGACAAACATGAATGCCGCGTTCTTCAAAGTTTTTGGCACAAAAGCGCGTGGAAAACAGTGGTGGGCCGGGCCTGGCAGCGTGCCTGTGTCTGCACTATGCTGCAAACGCTGAGATGGGCAGTTGTCTGGCGCAGGATTATCTGGCAAAAATTCCCCGGGCAGCCGCAGTGGCTGAGAAAAAATGAGCTCCGCTGGGGAAGCCTCCAAATCCTCTTTTGGTGCGGAACGCAACCCCAATAAAACCCATGGCAACCGGTCCACCCAATTTGCATCCGTCAGCGAAGCCCTGAGTACTGCTTTCAGTGACCTATCAAAACGCTCGCATAACCCATTGGCCTGTGGGTTGTACGCGGTTGTGCGATGAATTGCAACACCCAGGCTACGGGCCATCGCGGACCAGAGGTCGGAAACAAACTGAGGGCCCCTATTGGACGTGATGTCCGACGGGATTCCAAAACGTGCCACCTATGTCGTCAAAAAAGTGCGCGCCACGTCCACGGACGTGGTTGCCGCCAGCGGGACTGCTTCTGGCCAGCGTGTGGTGCGGTCCACCACTGTCAGAAGGTACGTGCATCCCTGTGATGGCGGGAGGGGGCCCACGAGGTCCACGTGAACATGGTCGAACCTCTTAGCTGGTATACGAAACGGCTCCAAAGGAGCCTTTGTATGTCTGTGTACATTGGCTCATTGGCACGCTACGCAGGCTGCAGCCCACTCTTTTACTTGTTTGCACAGGCCTGGGCACACGAACTTCGCTCCCACCATTTTGACTGACGCACACACTCCTGGGTGCATCAGAGCGTGAACTGACTCAAACACGCAGCGGCGCCAAGCGACTGGGACCACCAGGTGTGGGCGTCCCATGGAGACGTCGCAGATTGGGGGGGGGCTGCCGTCTTGCAGTACTCTGCTCTCCAGCCTTAACCCTGTTGGTCCAGACTGGAGCGCGCACACGTCCGTATCGCCAATCTGCTCTGCGCCCATGGCTGTATAATCTATCCCCACGCAGACCGGGGCCACTACTGCGCGCGAGAGGCAGTCCGCCACCACATTCAGTTTACCCGACACATGCTGAATATCGGTTGTAAACTCCGAGATCGCGGCCAGCTGTCTCTGCTGTCGGCCCGACAATGGTTCTGAAACCTTGGCCATCGCGAACATTAGCGGCTTGTGGTCCACGAACGTGGTGAAGCTGCACCCTTCCAGCCAGAACTGGAAGTGGCGTATGGCCAGGTGGAGAGCTAGCAACTCTCTGTCGAACGCGCTGTATTTACGCTCACTGTCGCGCAAAGCCCTGCTGAAAAAAGCGAGCGGCTGCCAAGAACCGGCAACACGTTGCTCCACGACGGCCCCTATGGCCACGTCCGAGGTGTCGGTAGTGAGCGCTATCCAGGCCGCTGGGTCCGGGTGCGCCAACAGTGCGGCGTTTGCCAGGGCTGTTTTAACCTCAGAGAACGCCTGCTCTCGCTCCGGAGTCCATTCGACTCTGTCCGTGGGTTTCCATCTCTTGAGCGCGGCGTACAATGACTGCATGAGTTGAGCTGCGCAGGGGAGGAACCGGTTATAAAAGTTAACCATCCCCAAAAATTCTTGCAGCGCCCTGACCGTCTGAGGCTGGGGAAAATTCGCCACGGCACGCACTTTGTCGGGCAAGGGTATCGCTCCCTCTGGTGAGACGCGGTGCCCCAAAAAATCAATCCCTGCCACACCGAACTGGCATTTCGCCGGGTTGATTATTAACCCGTGCTCCTCCAACCTCCGGAAAACTGTCCTGAGGTGGGTTACGTGTTCGTCCTCGGACGCACTGGCCACCAGGATATCATCCAGGTAGACAAACACAAACGGGAGATCGCGCAACACCGGATCCATCATGCATTGGAATGTCTGTGCCGCTCCTTTTAATCCGAAGGGCATGCGTAAAAACTCAAACAAGCCAAACGGAGTTATTACCGCTGTTTTGGGTATGTCCTCCGCGCGCACTGGGACCTGGTGGTAACCGCGGACCAGGTCTATTTTAGAAAAAATGCATGCTCCGGTGAGGTGAATGGAAAAATCCTGAATATGGGGAATCGGGTAGCGGTCGTGCGCTGTGGCGTTATTCAATCTGCGGAAATCTCCGCACGGTCACCACGATCCCTCGGCCTTAGGGACCATGTGTAGCGGGGATGCCCATGGGCTGTTCGATCGCCTGATGATGCCCAACTTTTCCAGGTTGGCAAACTCCTCATGCACTATGGCCAGTTTAGCTGCGTCCAAGCGCTGAGGTCTTGCGAAAATGGGCGGCCCGATGGTGGTGATAGAGTTCCACCCCATGTTTAGCGATGGCCGCCGAAAACATCAGGACCGTGAGTGCTGGGAACTGAGTGAGCAGTGTGTGGAACTTACCGCCTGGAGCTGTGACGTTGGCTTGTGTTACTGGCCCGGCCCCTCGAGCTGTACAGGGGAGAGAATCAAAAGACAGTGCATTAACCAAGCATCGGTTAGCAGCATCGACTAGTAACCCATGTGCACACAGAAAATCAGCTCCCAGGATTGGGAAACTCAATGCTGCTATGACAAAAGTCCACTCGTACATACGGCCGTGTAGGGATAAAGTCAGTGTTCTCTCACCAAAAGTCTTAATGTCCGAGCCGTTTACTGCTACCAGCCCGGGGCCGCTAGCTCCCGCTAGCCCGTCGGCGTAGGATGGCAGGATGATGCTCTTCTGGGCTCCGGTGTCTACAAGGAACCGTCTCCCCGAGCGCGAGTCCGTCACGTAGAGCAGCTTGTTCTCTTCACCGGCAGTCGCAGCTGCTACTAACTGCCGGCCTTGGCGTTTCCCGAGCGCTTGAATTGGCACGGTGGCGCACATCTGCGTGCGTTCTCTCCAAAGCGGCGGTGGTAGAAGCAAAGCGTGTCTTTCTGGTGCTTCCTGGCCTTCATTGCCGCTACCGTCGGCGGCTCCTCGCCTCCGCTGGTCGTCTCACTGGGTTCCGACGCTGCCGCGTTCACTGTGAGGGCTCTGGTGGTGAGGATGATCCGATCTGCCTCCTGGGCTAGCGCACGGTAGTCACGCGCGGCCAGCAACGGCGAATTGGCAAGAACAGTTCTCGCTTCTGTTGGGAGGTTCCGGAGGAAAAGGTGGGCAAACAGAAAATGCCTGTTGTCCGTGCCCATTAACGCCAATTTCCTCTCCATCAATTCGACCGCTGACCCATCTCCTAACTCGGAGTGCCTCAGGAGCCTCTCTGCTCTCTCACAGTCCGAGAGCGTGTCGCGCAGCCTTGAGAGCCCCATGTTTGTCGTGGGCTGGAGGCTGTTGGAGCAGGCTCGCTACTTGCTGAGACATGCGAGCGTCCAGCGCTGCGACTACATAGTAATATTTGGTATCGTCTGGCGTTATTCTCCAGAGGGCGAACTGAGCCTCGGTGTGGTGGAACCAAGACTGCGGGTCATGCCGCCAAAAGTCCGGTAGTTTGACCGAAACAGCACACGCGTTGCTCGGGGTTCCCGTCTGGGCCGTCTCTGGGATGCTTGCCGCGTCGCTGGGGCTTCTCGTCCAGGCCGACTCCAGGGTTCTTGCCTCGTGTTCCATAATTCGTCAAGGGGTCACCAGTGTGGAGAGTGTAAATAATGAGACTGATTCATGCAGCAGACAACTTTATTCACTCTCACATCAGTCATACACAGAAAAGCATGTCTCAATAGATGCATTAGACATTAGACTTCCGGTTCCGGCGCCACACGAGTTGGCTGCCTTTTGCAACTGCCCTTTTTTTTTCTTCTTTTTCTTCTTTTATCTTCCTTCTTCTTTCTACACCTTTCACTCTCTATATATATATCACGGACACACAGATCGCCCCAAAGGTCTCCCGAGTCGGCGGACGGAGCCTCTGTTTACAGCAGGAGACAATACAGCAGGGAAGAGCTAGCTAGCACTCAACCGCCACCCGGTGCTAACGGAGAAACTCTACATACCGGGGAACTGAATCGAAAACGATGCGGGTGCCGGGCTGGAGTTTAGGCGGCGTGCAAGAAATATAAGACAGAATAATAAAGAGCGATGGCAAGAACCAAGCAGACCGCCCGTAAATCTACTGGAGGAAAAGCCCCCAGGAAGCAGCTGGCCACCAAGGCTGCTCGGAAAAGCGCTCCGGCCACCGGCGGAGTGAAGAAGCCTCACTATTACAGGCCCGGTCCCGTGGCTCTGAGAGAGATCCGTCGCTACCAGAAATCCACGGAGCTGCTCATCCATAAGCTGCCCTTCCAGCGCCTGGTGAGGGAGATTGCTCATGTACAGCACCATGTACAGCAGCTCAACCAGACTCATGTCAATCATCACTGTTTTCTTCCTGCATTACCGACTGCACTATATAGTTCTCCACAGTATCTGCTGCTGGCTAATATATATTTTAACTGTTGACCAGTATCACTTAATCTTATCCTACACTTTATTACATGTATAGTTTATTTCTCTTATCTTATCATGTTTAATGTTGCAGCATTGTACCGAGACAAATTCCTAGTTTGTGTACTACATGAACAATGGCAATAAACCTGATTCTGATTCTGATTCTGATTCTGATTCAGGACTTCAAGACCGACCTGCGCTTCCAGAGCTCCGCCGTCATGGCTCTGCAGGAGGCCAGCGAGGCCTACCTGGTGGGTCTCTTCGAGGACACCAACCTGTGCGCCATCCACGCCAAGAGAGTCACCATCATGCCCAAAGACATCCAGCTGGCCCGCTGCATCCACGGAGAGAGAGCTTAGACTTTCTGCTGCACATCCACCAACCACAATGCTCCGCACTGTGTCTATATACTGTATATATACTGTATATATATATATATATATATTTATAGTAATATGTACATATGTATACTAGCTGCTCTTGTTTTTTCTTGCCTTTTGATTGTTGCTCTGAGTGTTGCTATCCCTGTGCTGTTGCAATCCTGGAATTTCCCCATTGTGGGACTAATAAAGGCTTATCTTATCTTATCTTAATACACCAGGGGTTCTCCTTTTATACCAACCACCCATCTCACATCTGCATGACATCTCACATCACAATACATTCATCCCTTCTCCCCCCAACTCCTTCTTCCTGCTACCTCACCATAATCTCCATAGCTATTGTCCTTCTCTGTTTACCCTCTGCATCCAGTCTGAGATGATTAACCCAGCCTCTATAGTATAAATCAAACTGTCATGCTGCCTGTAGAGGCTTCTGTGTATTTCTTCGAAAGCATCCAGACGGATAAAGATTATAATCTTGGATTTACTGTAGATTAGAAAGAACACCAGTCATTTAGCTCAGCTGTGCTAAGACAGATAATTTCAGTGGCTCTTAATTTGGAGAATACTCAATTTTACCAGCATTATTTACACAAATTTTTTTTTTTAATTTGGTAAGTATTGTAAAGCTTATTGCCATTGAATTGTCTGGTTTGCATTCCCATATTATGAATGAATGAATGAATCTTTATTTCGGATAGGTTAAAAGTAAAGATTAAAAAAGAAACAGAATAATATAACAAAGGGGAAAAAAATCAAAAAAGGTCAAATTAACAGTGACTCCTCTGATTATACAGTTCAACATATTTATTCCATCTAGCTACAATGCTCTGCACTGGGTGTGTTTATATTTATATATCTATATATTTATTCCATCTAGCTACAATGCTCTGCACTGGGTGTGTTTATATTTATATATCTATATATTTATTCCATCTAGCTACAATGCTCCGCACTGTGTTTTTATATATCTACATATTATTCCATCTAGCTACATTGCTCCGCACTGTGTGTGTTTATATACTTGCATATTTATTCCACCTAGCTGCAATGCTCCGTACTGTGGGTGTTTATATATTTACATATTTATTCCATCTAGCTACAATGCTCTGCACTGTGTTCATATATTCATATATTTATTCCATCCAGCTACAATGCTCTGCACTGTGTGTCTGTGTGTGTGTGTGTGTGTATATATATATTTTATAGTAATATGTACATATGTACAGTATATTAGCTGCTCTTGCTTGCTTGTTTTTTTTTTTTGTTTTTTGTTTTTTTTTCTTGCCTTCTGATTGTTGCTCTGAGTGTTGCTATCCCTGTGCTGTTGCAATCCTGGAATTTCCCCGTTGTGGGACTAATAAAGGCTTATCTTATCTTAACATAAGTTATCCAAAATGGGTGATGGCTGAAGCCGCAGCTTATATTGCCCACCCATATTCCATCCAAGAATTCAAAAGAAAAACAAAACGAGCAATTACATTTCGGAACAAAGATAAGACAAAATGTGACAAAAAAAAAATACTAAGCAACAACACAACACAGACTGGATATGACAAGCCTTGTGTGATTTTACATGTCATCTTGTATGTTTGGAGTATTTCTTCCTTTAGTTTTTGTTTAAATTGTCCAAGCGTTGTACATTATTTTAATTCAGGTCCAAAATCGTTCCTTAATCTTACTCCTTGCACTGAGACACAGTGTTGCTTGGTGGTAGTTCTCACTGAAGGTTTTTGAAATATACATGTTCCTCTGAAATGATATTGTTTCTCCCTTATTTGGAACAACTTTTGGATATTTGTGGGCAGTGATAGATTCTTCACTTGAAACATTATTACTGCAGTTTTAAAGTCAACCAGATCTTTCAACTTGAGAGCTTTTAATTTAAGAAAAAGTGGGATTTAGGGCGCATATATAGTATGCATGTATGGTATGCATTTTCCCTCACATATATTTAGTAGGCATGACGGTGCATACTCTGGAAACTTCACGTCTCAACGGCCAAGAAGACCTGACCCGGCGGAGACCACGGGAGGTGTGAAGTGGTTTCTTGAGAGACGGGAAGTCAGAGAGAATGTCCCAGCAGGAGCCCCCGAGGCTGAAGAGTTGAGAGACAATAGGGACGCCAAGGAGCCTTGGAAGCTATATGTTTACTGAAGGACTGTGGGCTGGGAATGTAATATTTGATGTTGGGGGGTTTTGTGTCTCTGGAGAGTATTGGATGATATTTTGGTAGCCAGTACATCCGAAGTCGAACACGAACGCCACCTCACAGCCGTTTTTCAGAGGCTGACAAAACATGGGCTGATAATTAACCCAGCGAAATGCCAGTTCGGGGTAGCGCAAATCGATTTTTTGGGGTACCGCGTGTCTCCAGAGGGCGCGGTCCCGCTGCCTGATAAAGTGTGCGCGATAACGGATTTCCCCCAACCGCAGACAGTTAAGGCACTGCAAGAATTTTTGGGGATGGTCAATTTTTATAACCACTTCCTCCCCAACGCGGCACGGCTCATGCACCCATTGTACGCGGCACTAAAGAAGCAAAAACCTGCATCTAAGGTCGAGTGGTCCCCGGACCGGGAGCGCACTTTCTCACAAGTCAAATCGGCCCTTGCGAACGCTGCGTTATTGGCACACCCGGTGCCAGCAGCTCGCATGGCGCTAACCACGGACGCTTCCGACGTGGCAGTGGGGGCGGTTGTCGAGCAACTGGTAGCAGGGAGCTGGCAACCACTTGCGTTTTTCAGCAAAACATTGCGCGATAACGAGCGTAAATACAGCGCATTTGATAGGGAGCTTTTAGCCCTGCATTTGGCCATCCGCCGCTTCCAGTTCTGGTTGGAAGGGCGCCGTTTCACCGCGTTTGTAGACCACAAACCATTAACATTTGCAATGGCCAAAATTTCAGAGCCTTGGTCGGGCCGACAACAGAGACAGCTGGCTGCGATTTCGGAATTTACCATCGACATTCAACACGTGGCGGGTAAACACAATGTCGTGGCAGATTGCCTCTCGCGCGCAGTTGCACTGCCAGGCCCCCAGGGGGCAGACTCGGCGGCTGTAGACTCGGTCCAGGCTTGCGGCGCAGAAGCGCCCACAGCCCCGGTCTGCGTTGGGTTAAATTATGCAGCCATGGCCGCCGAGCAGGTTAACGATGCGGACGTGCGCACGCTCCAGTCTGGGCCAACAGGGCTAAGGCTGGAGCACAGGGTGCATCAAAGAGGTATGCCCCCCCTAATCTGCGATATCTCCACGGGGCGCCCCCGCCCCGTGGTCCCAGCTGCGTGGCATCGCCGCGTTTTTGACTTGATACATTCGCTGGCACATCCGGGCGTTTGCGCGTCGATCAAAATGGTGGGAGAGAAGTTTGTTTGGCCGGGGCTGCATAAACAGGTCAAAGAATGGGCTGCAGCCTGGGCAGCGTGTTAAAGAGCAAAGGTACACAAGCACACGCGGGCCCCTCTAGAACCTTTTCACATCCCAGCCAAACGCTTCGACCACGTGCATGTCGACTTGGTGGGACCCCTCCCACTGTCACAGGGGTTCACACACCTTCTAACTATGGTGGACCACACTACGCGCTGGCCAGAGGCGATTCCCCTGGCGTCAACCACAGCAGCAGACGAGCTCTGGTCATCCATGGCACTCAGCCTGGGGGTGAAAATTCATCGCACCACTGCGTATAACCCCCAGGCCAACGGTTTGTGCGAACGCTTTCACCGGTCATTGAAAGCAGCCCTCAGAGCGGCTCTCACAGACACAAATTGGGTTGATAAGCTTCCATGGGTTTTATTAGGGTTGCGTTCAGCACCTAAAGAAGATTTGCAAGCCTCTCCGGCCGAGCTAGTCTTCGCCCAACCTCTCCGGTTACCGGGAGAATTCCTTCCTGAGAACCCCGCACCAGATCGCCCCCCCGCTCAGCTGCTGCAGAGCGACGCCAGATCAAACACCCTCCCCGGCCCAGTTCATCAGAGTTTTCCACGCGTTTTTGTGCCTAAAGCCTTAAAGAATGCAGAATTCATCTTTGTTAGACACGACGCACAGAGGTTAGGTTCAAGACCACCTTATGATGGACCGTTCAGAGTGTTAGAAACCGGGGAAAAGCATTTTTTGCTCGATTTGGGAGACAGGAGGGAATTAGTCTGCATTAACAGACTCAAACCCGCTTTTGTGTTAGCTGATGAACAAGTGCAGGTAGCCAGGGCCCCCCGTCGGGGCAGGCCACCGGGGAGACACTCTGCTAAGCTTTCACAACGATGTGCTAATGACTCTGATCCACAGATGCAAGAGACAGCCACAGGCAGAGCGAGACCTGCTCACAGCAGGTATGACAGGAGGTTGAAGCCCAAGCAGTTGGATGTGTGATATGTTGTGCCAAATTTTTTTCGTTCTGTGTAATATGTCATGATTCTATGCATCTGGGGTGTAAGTTGTCCTTATTTAGACATTTGGGGGGGTTATATGGCACGCATTTAGGGCACATATATAGTATGCATGTATGGTATGTATTTTCCCTCACATATATTCAGTAGGCATGACGGTGCATACTCTAGAAACTTCACGTCTAAACGGCCAAGAAGACCTGACCCGGCGGAGACCGCGGGAGGTGTGAAGTGGTTTCTTGAGAGACGGGAAGTCAGAGAGAATGTCCCAGCAGGAGCCCCCAAGGCTGAAGAGTTGAGAGACAATAGGGACGCCAAGGAGCCTCGGAAGCTATATGTTTACTGAAGGACTGTGGGCTGGGAATGTATTATTTGATGTTGGGGGGTTTTGTGTCTCTGGAGAGTATAAGAGCTGTGTTGAATGATTGTTCTTCCTCTTTTGCTGAGATACTTGTTTGATAGAGGATGTAGACTCTCAAACCTTTCCTGAGAAATAAACTCAGTCTCGTTTGTGAAGGCATCCTCTACAGTTTGTTGGTTCCCTGTAAGCAGCTTTGTTTATTATTCTAATAGCTCTCTTCTGAAGCATAAAGACTGGATATATGTTTGTTTTATATGTATTTCCCTATACTTCAGTACAATATATCATGTATGGGAGTATTAATGAATGATACAAAGTATATAATGTGGGTTGATTCAGCAAATATTTCGCTCTGCGAAGTATTGCGATTGATTTAGATATTTTACCTTTAATATAATTAATATGTGACTTCCAACACAATTTATTATCAGTTACTCCAAGAAATTTAGTTTCAGATACCCTTTCAATCTCTACACCATTTACACTGAGTTTAGATACTAAGTTGTTGTGATGGTTGTTAAAAACTATAAATTCTGTCTTACTTAAATTGAGCGTTAATTTGTTTGAATCAAACCACAGTTTAAGCTTTCCTAATTCCTTTCCGAGTGCATCCAAAAGTTGTTCCAAATTGCTTCCACTGCATAATAGATTAGTGTCATCGGCAAACAATATCATACCTGTCAAGGCATACCTCATGCCTCCCTTAATGGGGGGGCTTTCACTGTACTGAGTACTTAAAAACTGTATTTATCGGCAGATGAAAGAAAACTGAAGCAAAAAAACCCAAACAAAAACCAGACAAACAACAGCAATGCAACATGAACTATTTCAAATGTACACTTTATATGGACACAATCTTGAGCCATAACTTTTTGGTAATGTGAAAATAATAAGCCAAGTAGCACAAAAAAATAAATAAATAAAAAAATAAATGATAATATTAATAATAAATAAATAAAAATTAAAAAAACAATATTTTTCAAATTTACATTAGCACAAGGTAGATTGCTTAATTTGAAAGTACACAATAAGAATAATTCTGAATATAGTTCTTAATTGTCAGCTAGATATATACACTTGCAATTAAAGAGTTTTTAATTGTCAGCTTTGTTACACTAATGAACTTGGTTAGGTGCGCTCAATTTCGCCAGGCATCGAATTACTGTTCAGTTGATTTTAGGTTCTCTTGTGGAGGAACAAAATAAGTGCACGCGGACACGGCGAACTGAAGTTTAAAAGGGTGCTTTATTCATCCTCCATCACGAGGCTCGCTCAGCACTGTGGCAGTGTGCTGGAACGAGCCCTGCGTCTCAAAGACAGCAACAAGCAATGCGAGTGATCAAAAAGAGAGATCGCAAGAGATATGCAGTCAACTTATATACCCAGCTCAGACAATGCATGCATGGCACATTAGCATCACAGTATACAGCAGGAAAGCACGGACATTTGCATTAGAGTCACACATATCAGCCACAGGAATTCCTCTGTTCCGGAGCTGCAGGACAAAAGAGGGTGCGAGGCGCATCTGCATAATGATCAGTCCATACCTCTCACTGTTCTGATAATTGCTCACGCTGAGCGCTCTGCCAGCCCCGTAGGTTGTGGGGGTCACCACATGAGGTGTTCCTCCACACTCTCAATAATTTTTTTTTCCGTATATTTTTCTTTTTGCCGTACAGAAATGGCAATACGCCCGTATTTGCTAAAATTGCATTTTCCCCGTATTAAAATACGGCAAAACCGTATCACTTGACGGGTATGCAATATTAAATCCATTTTTTCCCGAGACTTTACATATAAGATAAGATAAGCCTTTATTAGTCCCACAATGGGGAAATTCCAGGATTGCAACAGCACAGGGATAGCAACACTCAGAGCAATAATCAGAAGGCAAGAAAAAAAAACAAGAACATCTAGTAAACATATGTACATATTACTATAAATATATATATAGACACACAGTGCGGAGCATTATGGTTGGTGAATGTGCAGCAGAAAGTCTAAGTTCTCTCTCCGCAGATGCGGCTGGCCAGCTGGAAGTCTTTGGGCATGATGGTGACCCTCTTGGCGAAGAAGAGACCCACCAGGTAGGCCTCTCTGGTCTCCTGCAGAGCCATGACGGCGAAGCTCAGGAAGCGCAGGTGGGTCTTGAAGTCCTGAGCGATCTCCCTCACCAGGCGCTGGACGGGCAGCTTACGGATGAGCAGCTCCGTGGATTTCTGGTAGTGACCGATCTCTCTCAGAGCCACGGGCCTGTAACGGCGAGGCCTCTTCACTCCGCCGGTGGCCGGAGCGCCTCTCCGAGCAGCCCTGGTGGCTAGCTGCCTCCTGGGGGGCTTCTTCCTCCAGTAGATGTTACGGGCGGTCTGTTTGGTTCTTGCCATCGCTCTTTATTATTCTGTCTTATATTTCTTGCACGCCGCCTAAACTTCAGCCCGGCACCCGCATCGTTTTCGCTACAGCTCCCGGTATGTCGAGTTTCCCATTAGCACCGGGCGGCGGCCAAGTGCTAGCTAGCACTAGCTCCTCCCTGCTGCAACGTCTCCCGCTGCAAACAGTGGCTCCGTTCGCCGACCCGGGAGATCCCCGGGGCGGTCCGTGCGTCCGTGATATATATACAGAGTGAAAGGTGTAGAAAGAAGAAGGAAGATTAAAAAAAAGGCTGTTGCAACGGGCAGCCGACTCGTGTGGCGCCGCCGGTCCGGCGGAAACGGAACCGGTTCAATATGTATAATTCAATATGTATATATCATTTATATACATATTGAATAACAATGGCCCCAAAACTGAACCCTGTGGGACTCCACAAGTAACCTTCAGTAACTGTGAGTTTTTGTTACCAACACATACATATTGATATCTATTCTTTAAGTAACTACTTAACCAGGACAGTGCTACCCCCAATACCACAATTTTGTAGTTTCTTTAATAATAAATTATGATCCACTGTATCAAATGCTTTTTTAAGATCCAGGAATACCCCAACTGAATACTCTTTATTTTCAACAGCAGCTGATATCTTTTCTATAAATTCCATTAGTGCAAATGCAGTTGTCCTCTTGTGTCTGAACCCATATTGCTGCTCACACAATAAATTATTCTTCACTATGAAGTTGTCAATTCTCTCACAGAATATTTTTTCAAGTATCTTGGAAAATTGCGGCAATAGTGAAATTGGTCTATAGTTTGAAAGTTCCCCTCTGTCACCCGTCTTGTATATCGGAATTACTTTAACTATTTTCATTGCATTGGGAAATATACCTGTTTGGAGAGACAGGTTACAGATATACGTCAGTGGTTTCACTAAGCATTCAATGATAGTTTTGACTAAGAGCATGTCAATACCATCACAGTCCATAGATGTTTTACTTTTAAACGATTTAACAACTTCAATGACCTCTCTCTCGTCTGTGTTCTTTATGAAAATCGAGTCTTTTATAGCAGTGTTTTTGCTTATTGTATCACCCGTAGGTGCCGTAATGGGTATTTCTTGAGCCAAATTAGGACTAATGTTAACAAAAAAGTTATTAAATTCATCTGCAGGTGAAACTGCATTCACACTCTGAGTCGTTGTATTATTTTTTGAAAAATTGGTTGGGTAGCTTGTATTTCTGTTTTTTTTTTCCAAGAATATTAAGTATTGTCCATGTATTTTTAATATTGTCTGTTTTTCTCCTGTTCTTTACTGTAATAGTCTCTTTTACTACATCTCATTATATATGTTAACTTATTTTTGTATGTTTTATATCACTGCTCTGCTTCTTTTGTCCTTTTCTTTAGAAAAGCTTTATATAATAAATTTTTCTTTTTACACGCCTTTTGTAATCCTTTGGTTAACCATGGCTTATCGACAAATTTATGTTTAAGCTTTTTCTTTACTAATGGACAATTTTTTTCATAAAGAGTGGTTACAATGTTCATAAATGTGTCATAAGCTTCATTTACATCTGATACATAGACTTTTGTCCAGTCCTGCTTCAGCAAGTCTTCTTTAAAAGAACTGATTGCATTTTGTGATTTGTATCTGAATGATTTTAAATTTTTTTCTGTATTGGCCTCCGTGTGGCCCTGGATAAGTGCAAAGGTTGGCAAATGGTCACTTATATCATTTATCAATAATCCACTTTCTATTTTCTTATCAATAATATTAACAAACAGGTTGTCAATAAGTGTAGCAGTGTGAACTGTGATTCTACTGGGATGTGTTATTGTGGGATATAGACTCATACTGTACACAGAATTCATGAACTCTGTAATTATTAGCCAGTAGTGTGAGGATGGTGGAAGTTGAGTAACACTATCAATGGGATGGTTTCATTCAGGTGAATTTAATGGACTCTAGTTAAAATTTTTACGTTGATGCACAGTTGTTTTTCAAAAACCTGTGATTGGATGTTAGGCAATCCAGAAACTGGGCCATGCATGCTTTTTCTTCTGGGTTGGGTAACTAAATATGACAAGAGAAAGCTAAAGGGCCAAAACCTTCATGCTGTGCCTAAGATTGAGTCAAACTTACTGCTGATCCATGTTGGGGAATTTCAGTTGTACTTCTAAATGAGAGGACAGGCTGTACCACACAAGGGTTTGTGTGGTACAGCCTGTCCAACTGTACTCCAGTTTTGCTGAGTAAAACTCTGGTATTTGATTTGTTTCCTCCTTAGCTGTCAGGTATTTTTATTTGACTGCACTAAATGTCCTATGGCGAAATTGATAGGGTGGTAAGTGTAAAGGAGCAGCACCAGCATCAGGGATTCATGCACTCTGATCATAGTAATATTATTTTGCCCTATAAATCCATCCAGGAATTCAAGTTTAGCTCCATTACACAGATGAAGAATGTAACATTTAAAGGACCACTAGCAAACTCACTGGCAATGCACCAAATGTATACCTTCCTAGGGCATCAGGTGATCATGACTGGTTGCATCTATACAGTCACGGTTGGCACCAGTATACCTTGTAGCCCTATAGGAACCAAGATGGTGAAGTCTATAAGCTAACTTTACAAACCATTCTAGTCTCCTTTCAACCAAAGTAACTAGAGTGTTGGTGCTGGAGCAAGTCATTGGCTGGTGCTCAGTGCAGGCTTTATTTTCACCAGTGGAAACTCGCTAATAACTTGACAATTATATTCAGGGCTTGACATTAACTTTTTTGCTCACCGGCCACTGTGGCTAGTGACCTTCCAAAGTTACTAAGATAAGATAAGCCTTTATTAGTCCCACAATGGGGAAATTCCAGGATTGCAATAGCACAGGGATAGCAATAATTTAGAACATAAGATAATAAGAGCAGTGAATATACATACACTATCGTTCAAAAGTTTGGGGTCACCCAGACAATTATTTTGTGTTTTCCATGAAAAGTCACACTTATTTACCACCATGAGTTGTAAAATGAATAGAAAATATAGTCAAGACATTGACAAGGTTAGAAATAATGATTTGTATTTGAAATAATACTTTTTTCCTTCAAACTTTGCTTTCGTCAAAGAATCCTCCATTTGCAGCAATTACAGCATTGCAGACCTAACATGATTGCACAAGGGTTTTCTAATCATCCAATAGCCTTCTGACGCAATGAGCAAACACATTGTATCATTAGAACACTGGAGTGATAGTTGCTGGAAATGGGCCTCTATACACCTATCTATTGCACCAAAAACCAGACATTTGCAGCTAGAATAGTCATTTACCACATTAGCAATGTATAGAGTGTATTTCTGATTAAAGTTATCTTCATTGAAAAAAGTGCTTTTCTTTCAAAAATAAGGAAATTTCTAAGTGACCCCAAACTTTTGAACGGTAGTGTATGTACACATAAATATACAGTATATACACAGCGTGGAGCATTGTAGCTAGATGGAATAAACAGCACAACAGTCTATTTAGTTACCCTACATAGTATGAATATGTACCCATATAGCATATTATGTATTTGAATCAGCCTAGTTGTCACCCTCCGTAGAGATTGACATTGTTCTAGTTGTATAATGGAGGGGACCATTATTGTGCAAGTTTGTTGCGTCTTTTGCGTTCAATACTATTAGGTCATAAAGTTTTTTTTTACGATCTCTGCGAGCAGCCCTGTTTAAGTTATAAAGTCTGACAGCCGTAGGTAGGAAGGACCTGCGAAACCTCTTGGTCGTGCACCTAGGATGATGTAGCCTAATGCTCAATGAGCTCCTCAGTGCGTTCAGCATGTCCTGCATAGGGTGGGACTCAGACTCCAGCAGAGATGACAGCTGAGCCCCCATCCTCCTATCTCGTCCACTGGGTCAAGGTGCTGCCCCAGGACAGAGCTAGCTTTCTTGATCAGTTTGTTCAGTCTCTAATTGTTGGCTGCTGTGATGCCGTTGCCCCAGCAGACCACTCCAAATGTGATGGCTGATGCCACCACCGAATCGTAGAAGGTCTTCAGGAGCACCCCTTGTACACCAAAACACCTGAGCCTCCTCAGTAGGAACAGCCTGCGCTGTCCCTTTTTGTAGAGTGCGTCGGTATTGTGTTACCAGTCCAGTTTATTGTTCAAATGAACACCCAGGTACTTGTAGGATGTCACCATCTCAATGTCTGTTCCCTGGATGTTTACTGGTGCTGTGAGAGGTTGTCCTCATCTGTGGCAGTCCACAACCATTTCCTTAGTTTTCCTCACGTTGATCTGGAGGCAGTTCCGATGGCACCAGTCCACGAAGTCCTGGATAAGTCCTCTGTACTCAGCTTCATCTCCATTGGAGATGAGGCCGGTGATCGCAGAGTCTTCAGAGAACTTCTGTAGATGGCAGTGTGTTGTGTTGTGTGAGAAGTCCGCAGTATAAAGGGTGAACAGGAAGGGAGCCAGAACTGTTCCCTGGGGGGGGGGGGGGGTACTGCAGATGATCATGTCAGACACAATCCTGGGTTCTCACAAATTGTGGCTGGTTTGTGAGGTAATCCAGGATCCACGATGACAGGTGTTGGTCCACCCCTGCGCACAGCAGCTTGTCCTTCAGATCACCGGTTGGATGGTGTTGAAAGCACTGAAAAGAACATGATCCTCACCGTGACTAGTCACTCAGTCTTTTCACTAGCCACAATTTTATGGTTGGAAAATTATATTCAATATGGTGAAATTTGAGTATTGCATGCTAAAATTTACTTGAACTAAATTTACAATCATTTTAAATGTAAATGACCCTTACACATGCATAAAAATAGCAAGAGAAACTCTGTGCAGTTATTTATTAACAGCAGTAAATGCTGTAAAACAGTCCAGAAAAATATTTGTAGTATGAGAGTAAAGCACAGGTAGATTTGGGGTCTGTCCCAATTCTCATTTGTATCCCTTCCCCTTCCTCTTTGCCTACTCCTATCCCTTGACCCTTGAGGTTGAAAATTATGCCTATGAATTGGGCCACCCGTTCAGGGCTGCACAAGGTCATTAGTATTTGCTGATGGATTTAATCTAAATCTACACTACTTGTTTTCACCAGAAAAAAGAAGAAAAGGAAAACTTATGAGGAAAAAAGTCTAATCTTAAGGAGAAAAATGCCTCAAATTTACATGAACATTCTAATCAGTAGAAAAAGAAATTTACTAGAAAGAAAGCTGTAAATTTAGGGAAAAACTTGGATCTCCTGGCAGGCCATTTTTGGCCTGCGGGCCACATGTCTGGCACCCCTAGACCAGCACATTAAAAATACATAGAGGTTTTACTTCCACGAAAAAGTTGCTTATCACAGATATAAATAATCACAGATAAACGAAAGTTCACCTCAGAAAAAGCTTCATTTGCTCTGTCCAGCAACACATCAAAGTTTAGTCATTTTTTCTCTCTGTCTTACGAAAATTTAAATTTGCACATCCATGGACAGTAAACAAGAGCTTCTTGCTCTAAAAATAATCATATAGGGCTGTCTACGCTTACGTCACCGATCTCATGACTGCGCAGAACAATGCGCAGAGATATCAAAAATGATGATTTCAATGCAGTTCTATGGCAATATTGGCTAAATTTAAACAAAATAATGTCAAAATAGTGTGCAACTGGCTCATGTAGCCATCACCATCTTATGAAAGATGGTGATAACAATCAGAATACAAGTTTTTTAGATTCTCGTTGGCCAGCAGAGATTACCAAAGGAGGATTTTGTGGGCTGCCTTTTCATATGAGTTGGCTGAGAGATGATATGACCCACGTCTCCATCTGGTCACAAATGGAGATTGCTCCTGCTGCAGGTGTGATGTTGTGTTCCGGCACCCTTATTATGAAGTGCGGTGTAGTGACGTGCACTTCCTGTCACGTCACTGCACCGCCGTATAAAAACCAAAGGGCATCCATATTGCGGCCTCTTTTGACTGGTGCCCTCTGCCAGGTGCCTGCTGTGTAACCACTGTTCAACATCATTCAATGAAGCTGTGTTCATCCAGTCATCTTGCCTCATCCTTCACCCAGGTATTTTACCATACATAACATTTGGCCATCGAGGATTGACTCATGGAGGCATGTATCACACCACTTTGCCCCTTTCTCGAGCCTCCGGGTGGGCCGCCGGTGTCTTGGCCCACGTGGTTTGAGGCTTTTCAGACGTACATCACTGCGCTGGACCTGGGTAAGTTCGACAAGCTAAGAGCATGTGCACTACTTGTTCACAACCTGGGTATTGAGGACCAGCAAGTCCTGCGCACACTTGGAGCTTTGGACTCTTTTGAAGACATCGTGGAGCTGCTAGCCAACCACTTTCATACCCCGGACAGCGCAACTGTCCGAAGGATTCATTTTCGGCAGAGACATCAGCGGGTAGGTGAGCCTGTTCTTCAGTGTGTCGCCGACTTGAGGCAGCTAGCTAGCGAGTGTTGCTTTGGGCCGTTGGAAGATGAAATGGTACATGATCAGCTCACAGAGCACACATGCAGCGCCGCATTGTGGGCTAGGCTTCTCACGGCACTCAGTGATTTAACATTAGCCAGAGCTGTCGAACTAGCTCTCCAGCTGGAGACCGCAGACAAGCTAGCTTCGGAGCTAACCTGGCACCAATCACAGTGGGTGTCGGAGCCTTCTGCCACGGCAAATGTTGCGGACTCGGATAGCGAGGATAGCTTGGACGATGATACTACAGAAGCCAATGTTGCCAGCCAAAAGTCTGCCCCGGGAAAACTCTTGTGCAAGGGTTGTGGGTCCGCAACGCACTGCAATAAGGCTAAGGACTGCCCAGCAAGGGGAGCACATTGTAGCAGATGTGGACACTTGAACCATTTTGCTAGAGTGTGCCGTGTATCTGAACCAGAGAGTCCACAGAAGAAATCACTCTGTCCGCCCCCAACAACCATCCACATGGTGTCCCCCAGCACAAACGGGTACATGTTTTGCACAGTGGGATTGGACGGCGTGGAGGTGCTGCTGCTGCTTGACACGGGAGTGGTGGAGTCATTGCTGAATTGGGCCACGGTGAAGAAGTTTTTTTCCCCACTACAGGGTTAGAGGTAACCTGGTGCCGTTGTATGGTTATGGAGGTGGCAGGCTGTGCACGGTTGGGATTTTGGAGTTAACGGTCCGGTACAAGTCTGTGAAGATGGTTGACTTCACATTCCACGTGTCAGCACGAGGCGATAACATCATGGGCTGTGATTTGTTTTACGGACTGGGTTTCACCATAAAAGATGATGCCGGGAACGAATGGTCGGGTTGTGGCCAGTGGAACCCTCCAGTTCCGGTGGTCAATGAGGACGTTGTGTGTGACGAAGAACTAACGGACACCACGGCGGTCAAGCAGGACCAGCCTCACTCAGGTTTGGTGCAGGAGAGTCTCAGTGCCGGCACTCAGGATATGGTAGAGGAGGGTACCAAGCATGGCAGCGAGGCGCCTGCGCCAGCAAGTGACACCAACGTGATAGCCCCAGATGCCTCCGGAGCTTGGCCGCAGGGGGATGGAGGGTCTGCAGCTACGATGGTGAACACTACAATGGTTTTAGAAGAGTTCGGGGCCAGACCGATGAGCATTGAGAAACCTCATGCTCAGCAGCACCACTTCAGGCTGAGCGGGGCCCCACTGAGGGTTTTGGACTTGGTTCGGGGTGAAGAATGTCCATGGCAAAAATGGGCCAGAAGAGAGCCAGCAAAACATCACAGGTGTCTGCGCATAGTAGCTAAGCTGGGCGCAGCATTCTTCAGGTTGTCTGATGGGTTGGCGAGGCATGCCAATCAGCTTCAGCGTGCCCAGGAAGAGGCTTCAGGTGACGGGGCTGGACGAGAGCAGGTATCGGTGGTGAGGAAGCGAGGCTCCTTCGTCCGGAAGATAAGCCATTGTCCCGGGGGTCTGCTGCTTCCAGGGGCACGCTTACTGAGGGGCTGCCCTGGGCCCCTCTATGCCGGTTCTATTCCTCCTGCCCAAGGAACAGTGCTGTAAATAATTATGTTAATAGTTCTCGTGTTTTAATGTATGTATGTTGTAAAATGGGATTGTTTTGTGTATTTTGTTTACTTTAGGAGCAGGGCGTGTGATTTTAGTTTATGTATGGACTCTCTTTTTAGTTTATTGGGTGGCAGAATAATCCACCCTGTCGTACGAGCTGCACGGTAGTCCACCCGTCAGCCCTATTTTAGGTTATGTTGTATGAATGTGTTAGGCCATTTTAGTACATTGTTTTTCATTATGTTGTTGCGTGATTCGGGTCCCAAATTGGGGAGGGTCTTAATTGTGTGTGTGGTTTTGGACTTTTCTAAGGGGGGAAGAGAATGTCATGTTGTGTTCCGGCACCTTTATTGTGAAGTGTGGTGTAGTGACGTGTGTTATGTATGGAAATAAGCGAGACGTAAGTTGTCTTATGCTGAGCATCCAACTGCCTTAATTGCGAGAACACACATAATATATACAGCAGCCGCAGCCCGCCTGATGTTATCATGTTATCCCCCCAGACGGCTACGGCAAGCCCCAAGAGCCAAACCCACACATCACCCCCCCCCCTCCTTAGAAAAGTCCAAAACCACACATACCATTGAACCCCCCCCCTTCCCAGAAAAAATTTGGGACCTGAATCATGCACTAAGATAATGGGAACTTATGTATTAAAATGGCGTAACACATTCACACAAAACAACTAAAATTGGGCTGACGGGTGGACTACCGTGCAGCCTGCACGGCGCAGTAGATTATTCTGCCACTGCTTTATTAAACTAAAATCACAGCCGTGCTTCTAATTAAAAGCAAATTACCCAAAATAATTTCATATCACATAACATGTACAGAAAAGACACAAAACTATGAGCAAAGTGCTACCGCACAGTCATTTATGTAAAGAAAAACTGGAACTTGCATGGAGGTCCAGGGCAGCCCCTCAGCAGGCACGCCCCTGGAGACCACAGACCCCCGGAGCGATGGCCGATCTTCTGGATGGTGGGGCCTGGATCCCACACCACCATCACTGACTCTCGTCCAGCCTCACCACCTAGAGAGTCTTCCCGGACATGTCAAAACTAATTGGCGTACCTCGACAAGCCATCAGACTATCCGAAGCACACTGCGCCCAGCTTAGCCACGATGCGCAGGTGTTCCTGGTGTTTCGCTGACTGTCGTCTGGCCCATATTTGCCAAGGATGGTCCTCTTTTGAAGCCGTTGTACCGGTCGCCATCGTAGCAGCAGATCCTCCATCCCACTGCAGCCAAGTACTGGGGGCATCTGGGTCAAGCACCTCGGTGTCACTCGCCGACGCAGGTGCCTCACCGCCATGCTCGGTACCACCTTCTGCCATGTCCCAATCGCCAGCACTGTTAAAGTGAGTTAAACTGGCCCTGCTTGACCACCGTGGCGCCCGTTAGCTCTTCGTACTGTTCGCTCCCAGTGTCCGTCTTCAACTGCGGCTCATCTCGGGTCATCCAAGGTGCTCCGCTGTGCTGTCTCTATGCCCGGCTGTCGCTGCTCTTTTTGGGGCTCTCAGCATGCTCACGCTCCCCCTCCTGCTGCTCTGTTTCTGGCTGTGGGGAAAAACTGAGCCGAGTTCATTCGTTGTTCTCCCGCCGTGCTGCGGTCACTTGTAGTGCTGTGCTTTTCTGCTGGCTTGTCCTTCCCAATGGACATGGGCTCCCTCTCCTGTGGCTCCGATTCCATCATGTTATCTAGCTTGTAGCCTGTAGCTTCTAGCTTCTGTGTTTGGTGCCCACCTAACTCTGTGACTAATTTCTCCATTGCTACTACCTGGGCTGTTGGCTCCCCCGAGCTAGCTAGCTTAGCATCCTTTGGCACCAACAGCCTTTCAACCCACAGCTTCGTCCTCCGTGTGTGTTCGGCAAAGTAGTCAGCAAGCAGCAAGACAGCATCTGCATAAGACTTTGTCTCCCCTAACGTGTGGAAAATTTTCTGACCTTCTATGCCAAGATTGCAAACCATAAGTGCTCGCCTCCGCACTCCGTCGAGTTTACCCAGGCCCAACGCCACAGTATACTCCTCAAATGCGGCCAACTAGTGAGACCACAGAATTGCTGGTTCTCCTGGATACTGCAGAAACAGCCGTAGAGGTGCCCCGCATGCCTCCATGCGTTATTCCTCAGTTGCCAATGTTATGTATGGAAATGAGTGAGATGCGAGTCATCTTATGCCGAACATCCAAGTGCCTTTATTGCAAAAACACACACAATATATACAGCGGCCGCAGCCCGCCTGACGTCGTCCCCCCCAGACAGCTACGGCAAGCCCCAAGGGCCAAACCCACACATCACAATGTTCACTTCCTGTCACGTTTCTGCACCGCCCTATAAATACCAGAGGGCATCCATATTATGGCCTCTTTTGACTGGTGCTCTCTGCTGGGTGCCTGCTGTGTAACCGCTGTTCAACATCATTCAATAAAGCTGTGTTCGTCCAGTCATCTTGCCTCATCCTTCACCCAGGTATTTTACCCTACATAACAGCTGGTATGTCTGTTTACCAAACTATGACTCTTATTTATCAATAAAAGTAACTTGCCTGCACTTAAAGTTAGTGCGAACATGTGAAAAACACCTGAATTTGCATCAGAGGAAGTTAATAGCTAAAATAGCATTAGCATAGAAACGCGTCAGCTTGGTAGAAATATTCATTCCAATTTGAGCTGTTTATCAGCCTTAGAGTAAACATATTAACAATGCAATTAAACTAGTTTAAAAATAAGACAGACACTCACCTGCTGACAAATGGACCAAAGCTCTGTAGAGCTGAAACGAAGTGTCGGGATTAACAGGGTGAAGGAGTGTAATTTTTTTTTTTTAGTTTTTTTTTTTTTTACCAGTGTAAATAAACAGCGCCTCCCATACGGGAGACGGAAGACTGTTTTTCCTGTGAGCTCTTGTGGATAAATTTTGTAAACCTAAGCATGACGGCTTTTGGGGGGATTTCCACAGCAGGTACAATTTATTTTCTATTATTGGAGTGTTCCGCTAATGTACAGCCAAGCTGGCGCATTTATTCATCATTACAGATATCAATAAATATTGTTTCTGGACACTTTGTTGAATCATTCTTCCACATACTGGCTGATAGATGGTAGGGACACTTGTTGAAATCACAAATTTAAAGTTTTGGTCATGTCTGATCTGATCTTGTGGTGAAAGCTTGTCATAATATTGATATGCTGTATTGTTTCAATGATAAACTGTTGGTTTTTGTTACCTCCGCGCTTTGCACATTCACGTGAAGTACCCGGATGTGTAGACAGCCCTATTTAACCACAGAGGTCGGAGCTAATGTGGTGGAGGAGTGCAGTTTAACTACTCATGCTGTGACATTGGGGGATCAGGTGCAATTCCCCTGGTGATCTGATCGCTGAGAGCGGGGAGAGGTGTGTTCGGCTGGCTGGCCTGCTGTCAGTTCCACGCCATTTCTGGCTACAAAATGAACCGACCTTTGGAGCACAGCGTTCACATTTTTTTCTGTACCCCAGGCACTGGGAGTTGAGCCAGACCACGCCCATGGTGACAGTGTACTGATGACAATACACTGTGAGTGCTGATAGTGCTTATGGGAGTTCAGGTTCAGGTTACTTTATTTGTACCCGTAGGTAGATTTGTTTTGCAGTCTGGTGACATCCATATTTACAAGCCACTAATTACATTCAACATAGACACAAGCACAGGCACATATGAAGCTGACTATAAACATGATAAAAATACTCAAGGCTTCATCAATCAGGGTATAAAAAGACAAAGAGATGAGAGAAAAACCAGAGGTAAGAGAAAAGGGTCATATTAAAAGTTAAAAACTAGTCAAAGAGGTTAAAAACTCAAAGGTCTAAAACCCAATAAAATATTTAGAACCCAAGTGACATCCTACAAAAATAAGTAAATATAAAATGAAGTTAATAAATAGGTACCTAAATTATGTACAATATATTTTTACAGCTTGTTCAACTCTTTGACAACAGCAGGGACAAAGCTGTTTTTGTAGCGCTGGGTTCTACTTTTTGGGACAGCAAACCTCCGTCTTGAGGGAAGAAGCTGAAAGTGGCAGTGCAA
The DNA here is from genome assembly GCA_020510985.1 of Pholidichthys leucotaenia. NCBI lineage: Eukaryota > Metazoa > Chordata > Actinopteri > Cichliformes > Pholidichthyidae > Pholidichthys > Pholidichthys leucotaenia. Next base: position 66,842,677 of record CM035842.1, on the reverse strand, counting down.
AGGGTGGGAGTCATCATTTAAAATGGAGGTAGCCATCCTCTGTACTTGTCTGGTGTACAGGGATGTCAGGCTCAGCTGTGACTCACCAAGCAAACGACTGGACCATCTGACTACCTGATCCAAGGATTTCCTCTGTTTCAGTTTTATCTGACCAAACCATGACACTAAAGAAAAGGATAAAACAGATTCAATAAAAGCCCGATAAAACATTGTCATTATGGTTCGGTCAACTTGGAAGCGTGCAAGTTTTCTCAAGCAATGCAAATGTTGCTGACCCAGCAACATTTGCATTGTTGCACTGAGTTGCAGTTTTGTAGTCTCACACTAGGCTTATTTATTATTATTATTTAGATGTTGCTTGAGAAAACTACAATCCGCCAAAGTGGCTAGTGGGACTGGCAGTCTTAACCCGCCACCAGTGAAATGTTAATGTCGAGCCCTGATTATATTAATTTGTAGATATGGGAATGTTTCAGAAAGTGCAGATTTCCTGTCTTCTGGCTAGTGGCATCACCGTGCTGAAATCTCAGAACAGCTTTTAGCTGAGGGTGTGGAAAAGTGGCATTGGCACCACAATTTTGTTGTACTGTACAATAACAATAAAGTCTGTTCTATTCTCAGGCCTGGCAGCAGGCTTTCTATGGTGGAAACGCAAAGTGGTGCTGAGACTGGCTCTGGCACCAGCCCCTATGGAAAAGGGGTGTCAGTGATGCCAAAGTGACCACCTTAACCATCTGTGTTCTTCACATTTCTTGTTGTCAGTGATAATATTGGTTTATACCCACCCACACATATGTTTTGGGTCATTGTGTTGGAACACAAAGCGACATCCCAGACCCAGTTTTGCTGCTGACCGCTTGAGGTTTTCATTCAAAAATTCCAAACATCCTTCTTTCTTCACGATTCCTTCCACTTTGACAAGATTCCCAGTTCCAGACACACAGAAGCTTCCCCACAGCATAATACTCCCACCTCCGTGTTTCACTGTGGGGACTGTGTTTTTTTGATTGATTGATTGATTTTTATTTGAACAGCGGCACGGTGGCGGAGTGGTTAGCACTGCCGGCAGCACAGCAACTCACCCTTGGCCTGGGGATCCTGGGTTCGATCCCAGCCCCCGACCAACAGTGATCTGTGTGGAGTTTGCATGTTCTCCCCGTGTCTGCGTGGGTTTACTCCAGGATTTCTCCGGTTTCCTCCCACATGCCAAAAACATGCAGGTTAGGTTAACTGGCATCAAAACTGGGGATTCTAAATTGTCCTTAGGTATGACTGTGAGAGTGAATGGTTGTCTGTCTCTCTGTGTTGGCCCTGCGATGGACTGGCGATCTGTCCAGGGTGTACCCTGCCTCTCGCCCAAAGATTCTGGGATAGGCTCCAGCCCCCCCACGACCCGAAAAGGATTAAGCAGAAGAAGATGAATGAATGAATGAATGAATGAACATTGTTAAAGAAAGAAAAAAGAGAGTTCAAAACACAACAAAAAAACAAACCAAAAATAAAATGTTCAAAAGGAGTGGGAAGAAGCCAACGCTTACACAGTCCCACCCCTTCTCCACACCAAACAAATTACAGTATTACTCATAATCATCATTATCCCACAACCACATTCACTGTAATACACCCATAGTCAAATTATACAACAAAAATGACACAACAATGACAGTCCATATCCAACAATATTACAACAACAATAAACATACAATTCTGGCATGTTCAATGCAAACACAAACAACACCATCACCTTCACAATCACCATAACACACAACAACCTTCCCTCACTGAAGACACAATGTAACATCACTGCCCTTCATTCTCATACTGCTCAAAAATCATTTCTTTATATGTTGATTTAAATATATGGATGTTGGGACATTGCCTGTGTTTCTCCTCCAACCCATTCCACAGTTTTACCCCACACACAGACACACAAAAACTCTTCCATGTACATCTTACTAAGTGAATTTTAAATTTTGTATTCCCCCGTAAATTATATTTCCCTTCTCTCTCCCTGAATAGATTCTGTATATAAGATAAGATAAGATAAGATAAGCCTTTATTAGTCCCACAACGGGGAAATTCCAGGATTGCAACAGCACAGGGATAGCAACACTCAGAGCAACAATCAGAAGGCAAGAAAAAAAAACAAGCAAGCAAGAGCAGCTAATATACATATGTACATATTACTATAAAATATATATATACACACACACACACACACACACACACAGTGCAGAGCATTGTAGCTGGATGGAATAAATATATGAATATATGAACACACAGTGCAGAGCATTGTAGCTAGATGGAATAAATATGTAAATATATAAACACCCACAGTACGGAGCATTGCAGCTAGGTGGAATAAATATGCAAGTATATAAACACACACAGTGCGGAGCAATGTAGCTAGATGGAATAATATGTAGATATATAAAAACACAGTGCGGAGCATTGTAGCTAATTGTAGCTAACTAATTTTATCATTAGTTGGAAACCAACTAATGTTCTTTGGGTTGTTCACCTCTCCCTTCTTTCTCCAAACATCAGCAATGTCTCTGTTGTGAAAGAGCTCGACTTTTGTCTCATCTGACCAAATGACGCACTTCCAGTATACATAATCTTTCTCAAGGGTGTCCTGAGCATACTTCAGTCTGGCTTGAAGATGTCTTTTCTGCAGAAGTGGAGTTCCTGTTGGTCTGCAACCTCTTAGTCCATTCCTGCGTGGGGTTCTAGTGATTGTCTTCTTTGAGACTATACTTCCCAACTTGGCTAAGTCATTTGATGGATGGATGGACTTTATTGATCCTAAACTGGAAAATTGCAGTGTAATAGCAGCGTGACACAGTAAGATGACCCAAACCAATTCACTAGTGTCTTGGCAGTTGATCTGGGGTCTTCAGACACATCTCTCACTAGTTTTCTTTCCAGAGTCTTTGAAATCTTTTCCTTCCTACCTCTGCCAGGCTTGTTCTGTACTGTGTGGCTCTCTCAATTTCTTTGATACTTCTCACTTCAGTTCTTGACACTTGGAAACACTGTGATAACTTTGTATATCCATCTCCTGCTTGGTGAGCATCAGCAATTATTTTTCTTCAGTGTAAATTGATTTCCTTTGTTTTTTGCATGATGGTTCTCAAGTGACAGCTCAAAATCTTGAAGTTTTTATGCTGTGTGTAAATTGGAAGATAACCCTCAGTCTTAACTTGATTTTACAAACTTTGAGAGTTACGACCTTAAAGCATATCATTGCACAGCAGTGGTTTGTGCTATGACTCAAGAAAAAGGTCAGTTTTTCAGGGGGTTCGTAATTTTGATCCTGGTAGTTTCTGTAAAATAATGTTGTTTCTGTGTACAAAGATAATTTATGCTTTCCAAAGACACCTAGGATGTTTGTAAAAGCTGTGTTAAAATTATTTGTGCTGTTTAATGGCACTTGGGATATACGTACATTTGTGTTGATTATATTGTCTGCTAATCCTAGGATCATTACATTTATGGCAATGTTTGACCTGGAAGTACTCTGGACATGACCTAGATTGAAGGACAAAAGGTCAAAGATCAAGGTTACATGGCCTTTTAGTATCATTTCTCATTTATGACCATTATGTTGTTTTGTTGGGAACAAATGTCAAGAACAAATGAAGCTAGGGCCACCAGACTTGGACAGGTCGACCTTAGGACCCTCAGCTGTGGCTGTGGTCTGGGGACCAAATGGTCACGGTAACAAGGTCAGCCAACTTGGACATACAGTACAGCATATCAATGATGCATATGCTTATATCTTTAGAAGGGAAAGAAACAGGGAACAATTGCAGAGGAGGCATGGGTCTGCCTAGGTGTTGCAGGTGCAATTCCAAGTAATGTCCTGTTTTGGAGCAGAAACTAATACATCCGTGGACAAAATTGTTGGTACCCCTCTGTTAATGAAAGAAAAACCCACAATGGTCACAGAAATAACTTGAATCTGACAAAAGTGGTAATAGATAAAAATTCTATGAAAATTAACCAATGAAAATCAGACAATGCTTTTGAATTGTGGTTCAACAATAATAAATAACTGACTGGGACATGTTTAAAGGAGCCACACATGATCTTAATGAGTACACAGACACTGTGAACTCATATATTAACTTTTGTGAGGAGAACATTCTTCCATCGCGCACCAGGGTGAGGTACTCTAATGATAAGCCCTGGTTCACTGCTAAGCTCAGACAGATCAGGAAGGAGAAGGAAGCAGCGTTGAAAAGTGGAGACAGGGACTGCTACAGGGAGGTTAAATATCGGTTTAACAGAGAGCTGAGGAGAGCTAAATCTGTGTATTCTGAGAGACTCCAGCAGCAGTTCACTGCTAATGACTCGGCTTCTGTGTGGAGAGGACTGAGGCAAATCACCAACTATCGGCCTCAGGCTTCTAAAGGTCAGGATGACAAAGCCCTTTGTCAAAAACTGTCCCAACATTACGCCCGTTTTGACACCTCGTCAGCTGTGTCCAACTCCCCCCCTCCAACCAGCTCCACTGCCTCCTCGGCCGCTAATTCATCAAAAGCGGTCCCCCCTCCTCCTCCTCCCCCCCTGCCTTTGTCATCAGTGTGCAGGACGTGCACAGACAGTTCTCCAGACTGAACCCACGCAAGGCCCCCGGTCCGGATGGCGTGTCTCCCTCCACCCTGAGACACTGTGCGAAAGAGCTGGCTCCTGTCTTCACAGACATTTTTAACACCTCCCTTAAGCAATGCCACGTGCCGACCTGCCTCAAATCCTCCACCATCATCCCTGTCCCCAAGAAGCCATGGATTACTGGACTTAACGACTACAGACCTGTAGCGCTCACCTCTGTAGTCATGAAGTCCTTTGAGCGCCTGGTCCTGTCCCACCTCAAGTCCATCACCACTCCCCTCCTGGACCCGAAGCAGTTTGCCTACCGTGCCAACAGGTCTGTGGACGACGACGATCGTCACTTCCTTGTGGTAACGTATCGTCACTTCCTGTTTTGCTGTCTGCCTGTGTGGTTTGCTCTCCAGCTCTCCAGCTCTCCAGCCACTAGCTATGGCTACTGCCTCTCTTTCCTCTCCTCCTCTGGTGTGCTCTCTCTGTCAGATGTTTAGCTACACCTCTGCCTCTTTTAGTGATAACGGTAAATGTAATAAATGTTGTCTTTTTGAGGCGCTCGAGGCGAGGTTGTCTGATTTGGAATCCCGGCTCCGCTGCATTGAAACACCGTCTGCGCCAGTTAATCTCGACGGACGCCCATTAGCTGCAGCGGAGCTAGCTAGCTCAGGTCCCACTGTCAGCGGTTCCCCGGCTCTCCTCAGCAGCGAGGAGACTGGGTGGGTGACGGTGAGAAGGAAGCCTAGTCGCAAAGCCCCGGTTCACCACCAACCTGTTCACGTTTCTAATCGTTTTTCCCCGCTCAGCGACACACCCGCTGAGGAAAAAACTCTGATCATTGGCGACTCTGTAGTCAGAAACGTGAACCTAGAGACTCCAGCGGCCATAGTCACATGCATTCCTGGGGCCAGAGCAGGCGACATCGAGTCAAATTTGAAAATGCTGGCTAAAAGTAACTGTAAATATTCCACAATTGTTATTCACGCCGGCATTAATGACATCCGTCTCCGGCAGTCGGAAGTCACGAAACTTAATATAGAATCGATGTGTGAGTTTGCCAAAACGATGTCTGCCACTGTAGTGTTCTCTGGGCCCCTCCCCAATCTGACCAGTGATGACATGTTTAGTCGCTCGTCATCCTTGAACCGCTGGCTGTCTGTGTGGTGTCCTAAAAATGACGTGGGCTACATTGACAATTGGAGCTCTTTTTGGGGAAAACCTGGTCTTATGAGACGAGACAGCATTCATCCCACTTTGGATGGTGCTTCTCATTTATCTAACAATCTGGCATCTTTTTTATCCAAATTTCCAAAACCCTGACTACTCAGAGTTGGGACCAGGAAGCAGAGTCGTAGTCTTACACGCCTCTCTGCAGCTCCTCTTCATCCGCCACCCCTCAGCTTAGCCCCCGTCTTCCCCATCAGAGAATCGTTGTCTGCTCCCTCCAAAGTAAATAAAAATATAATGTATAAGCATCCCAAAGTGATAAAGCAAAATATTGGTAAAACTCAAATTAAACGTAAAGCCTCTAAATTGAATGATTTGGCCTCTGTTCCTCCTCATAATTTAAAAATTAAATGTGGTTTATTAAATATTAGGTCTCTAACTCCCAAGTCTCTGTTAGTCCATGATCTGTTAATTGATCATCAGATTGATTTAATTTTCCTTACAGAGACTTGGTTAGGACAAGAGGATTATGTTGGTTTAAATGAATCAACTCCCTCTGGTTATTTAAACTGTCAAAATCCCAGAAGTTCTGGTCGTGGAGGAGGAGTAGCATCAATTTACCATTCCAAATTACTAGTTAATGTAAAGCAAAAAACATGTTATAATTCCTTTGAGGGCCTGGTCCTCAGTGTTGGGCACTTTAGCAATTTCAGGTTAAACCCAATTTTATTTGCCATAGTTTATCGTCCCCCATCAACCTATTCAGAATTTTTATCCGAATTTGCTGATTTCTTAGCTGATTTAGTGCTGAAATCTGATAGAATAATTATAGTAGGGGACTTTAATATACATGTGGATGTAGATAGTGACTGCCTTAATGTGGCTTTTAATTCAATATTAGACTCGATTGGGTTTTCTCAGAAAGTAGGAAATTCTACTCATTACCTCCACCATACATTGGACCTTGTTCTGACATATGGCATAGAAATAGAAAATCTTGTAGTGTCTCCTCATAACCCTGTACTGTCAGACCATTGTCTGTTAACCTTTGATTTTACTATTTCTGACTATTTGGCTCCTAAAGAAAAATATTATCACAGTAGATGCCTCTCAGATGATGCTGTCTCCAAATTTATGCAGATTGTTTCCTCTATGCCATGTGTCAACACAACAGAAATAAGCTATAGACAGCTTGCTCCTTCTGTAATTGATAACATGGTGGATAGTGTTTCAGCTTCTCTGCATCAGGCTCTAGACTTGGTGGCCCCCTTAAAAAAGAAAAAGTCTAATCAGAGATTTTTAACTCCTTGGTTCAACACAGAAACTCGTAGCTTAAAACAGAAGACTCGTCAATTAGAAAGAAAATGGCGCTCTACTAATTTAGATGAAATCTATTTAGCTTGGAGAAATCATCTTTTAATTTATAAAACATCTCTTAGAAAAGCTAGAACGAGTTATTACTCTGCATTAATAGAAGAGAACAAGAATAATCCCAGGTTTCTTTTCAGTACTGTAGCCAGGTTGACAAAGAGTCAGGACTCTGTCAATCCTAGCATCCCCTTAGAGCTTACTAGTCAGGACTTTATGAACTTTTTCAATAATAAAATTTCATCCATCAGAGATAAAATCAATCAGATTCTTCCCACAGTTGACTTAAATACTGTAACTACTACAACTCCTTCTATTGATGTCTGTCTTGATGAGTTTACTCCAATCGACCTTTGTGAGTTAGACAAAATAGTTTCCTCATCCAAACCTTCAACTTGTCTTTTAGACCCTATTCCTACCAGGTTATTTAAAGAAGTCTTCCCACTTATTGGGAGCTTTATTCTTCATATAATCAATTCTTCATTGACTTTAGGCCATGTACCGCAGGCTTTTAAAACGGCTGTAATTAAACCCTTACTCAAAAAGCCAACGCTAGATCCAGGAGCTTTAGCTAACTATAGACCAATCTCTAATCTCCCTTTCATTTCAAAAATCTTAGAAAGAGTTGTTGCTACGCAATTATTTGACCACCTGCAGGGAAATGGTTTACTTGAAGAGTTTCAATCTGGGTTTAGAATCCATCATAGTACTGAAACAGCCTTAGCGAAGGTCACTAACGACCTCCTCATTGCATCTGATAATGGACTAGTTTCTGTACTTGTCCTTTTAGATCTTAGTGCAGCTTTTGATACTATTGATCATAATATTCTACTTGATAGATTAGAACACTATGTTGGACTTAATGGAACTTCGTTGCAGTGGTTTAGATCTTATTTATCTGATAGGTTCCAGTTTGTTCATGTAAATGATGAGTTTTCTTTCAGCTCAAAGCTTAGTCATGGAGTTCCACAGGGATCTGTGCTAGGCCCTACTCTTTTTAGTTTATATATGCTTCCGTTAGGCAACATTATTAGAAAGCACTGTATACATTTTCATTGTTATGCAGATGACACACAATTATACCTGTCAATGAAGCCAGATGATACTAATCAATTAGCCAAGTTAGAAGCCTGTCTTAAGGAAATCAAAGCTTGGATGACTTGTAATTTCCTGCTATTAAATTCAGATAAGACTGAAGTCATTCTTGTTGGTCCAAAAAACCTTAGAAATTCCTTTCCAAATCAAACTTTCAGTTTGGATGCAGTTACTCTTTCTCTTAATAGCTCTGTGAGGAACCTTGGAGTTATTTTTGATCAGGATTTGTCCTTCAATTCACATATTAAATTTGTTTCTAAGACTGCCTTCTATCATTTGCGTAATATTGCCAAGATTAGGAGCATCTTGTCTCAGAGTGATGCTGAGAAGCTGATCCACGCTTTTGTTAGCTCAAGATTAGATTATTGTAATTCTTTATTATCAGGCTGTCCTAAAACATCTTTAAAAAGTCTTCAGCTGATCCAAAATGCTGCAGCAAGAGTTTTAACAGGTACTAGAAAGAGAGATCATATCTCTCCGGTTCTGGCCTCCCTTCATTGGCTTCCCATAGAGTTTAGAATTAAGTTTAAAATCCTTCTTCTTACTTACAAAGCTCTAAACAATCAGGCTCCTTTTTATTTAAAAGATCTGATACTACCGTATCATCCTAACAGAGCACTACGCTCCCAAAATGCAGGATTACTTGTAATACCTAGAATCTCCAAAAGTACAATGGGTGGCAGAGCCTTCAGTTATCAAGCTCCTCTCCTGTGGAATCAGCTGCCAATCTGGATTCGGGAGTCAGACTCGATCTCTGTTTTTAAGAATAGGGCTAAAACCTACCTTTTTGATATAGCCTACAATTAGGGAGGGATCATGTGTTTCTGAACCCTCCCTTAGTTATGCTGCTAATAGGTTTAGTCAGCCGGGGGACCTCCAGTAATGCACTGGGCCTCACTCCTTTCCTCACTCTCTATGAAATATTTTTTTTTTTTTTTTTTTTTTGTTGGTCATTAACATTTGTTTGTTCTCTCCCATAGATTGAGTCCCCATCGTGCTGTTTGCTCTCTACATGTCTGTTCTTTTCTTCTTCTCTATCCCCTCACCCCCCAGCCAGTCGCAGCAGATGACTGCCCCTCCCTGAGCCTGGTTCTGCTGGAGGTTTCTTCCTGTTAAAAGGGAGTTTTTCCTCTCCGCCGTCGCCAAGTGCTTGCTCACAGGGGATCGCCTGATTGCTGGGGTCTTTCTGCAACTGTGGGGGTCCCCCCTACAGTTGATAGTGCTATGAGATGACTGTTGTTGTGAAATGGCGCTATATAAATAAAGTTGAATTGAATTGAATTGAACCTGGCCCTCCACTCCATCCTGCAGCACCTGGACTCCCCGGGAACCTATGCCAGGATCCTGTTTGTGGACTTCAGCTCTGCATTCAACACCATCCGCCCCGCTCTGCTCCAGGACAAGCTGTCCCTGCTCGGCGTGCCTGACTCCCTCTGCAGGTGGATCACCGACTTCCTGACGGACCGGAGGCAGCATGTGCGGCTGGGGAAGTCTGTCTCAGACTCTGTTAGCATCAGCATCGGGTCACCCCAGGGCTGTGTACTTTCCCCCCCTACTCTTCTCCCTTTATACCAACTCCTGCACCTCCACCCACCAGTCTGTTAAGCTGATCAAGTTTGCGGACGACACCACCCTCATCGGGCTCATCTCCAACGGCGATGAGTCCGTCTACAGGAGAGAGGTGGCCCAGCTGGTGTCCTGGTGCAGCCACAACAACCTGCAGCTGAACGCTCTGAAGACAGCGGAGATGATTGTGGACTTCAGGAAAGTCACAACCCCCCTGCCCCCCCTCACCATCACAGGCTCTCCCATCACCATTGCAGATTCCTTCCGCTTCTTGGGCACCACCATCACCCGTGACCTCAAGTGGGAGCCAACCATCAGCTCCCTCATCAAAAAGGTCCAGCAGAGGATGTTCTTTCTGCGGCAGCTGAGGAAGCTCAAGCTACCCACCAAGATGTTAGTGCAGTTCTACACGGCCATCATCGAGTCCATCCTCACCTCCTCCATAACCGTGTGGTACGCAGGAGCTACTGCCAGGGACAGACTAAGGCTGCAGCGCGTCGTGCGCACTGCTGAGAAGGTGATCGGCTGCAAGCTCCCATCTCTCCAGGATCTGTACATCTCCAGGACCCGGAGGCGTGCAGGCCGGATCATGGCCGATCCTTCACACCCTGGTCACGTACTGTTTGCCCCCCTCCCCTCAGGTAGAAGACTTCGGTCCATTCAGACTAAAACCTCCCGGCACATGAACAGCTTTTTCCCCTCTGCCATCAGACTGCTGAACATTAAGTGACTTATTGACTCTCGTGCACTATATACAGCAGCTCAACCAGACTCATGTCATTCATCACTGTTTTTCTGTTGCATTATCGACTGCACATCATCTGCTACTTGCTAATTTATTTAAAACTGCTGTGACTAGTATTACTCATTATTATTATTATTATTATAATTATTATTACTTATTATTCTACACTTATTGCATGGTTTTAGTCTTTAAGTTTTTTTTTTTCTTTTTTTTAGTTTATCTCTTTATCTTATGTTTTAATGTTGCAGCATTGCACCGAGACAAATTCCTAGTTTGTGTACTACATGAACAATGGCAATAAATCTGATTCTGATTCTGATTCAACAGAATTATGTTAAAAAACGAACTCATGAAACAGGCCAGGACAAAAATGATGGTACCCTTAACTTAATATTTTGTTGCACAACCTTTTGAGGCAATCACTGCAATCAAACGATTTCTGTAACTGTCAATGAAACTTTTGCACCTCTCAGCAGGTATTTTGGCCCACTCCTCATGAGCAAACTGCTCCAGTTGTCTCAGGTTTGAAGGGTGCCTTCTCCAGACAGCATGTTTCAGCTCCTTCCACAGATGTTCAATAGGATTTAGATCAGGGCTCATAGAAGACCACTTTAGAATAGTCCAATGTTTTGCTCTTAGCCATTCTTGGGTGTTTTTAGCTGTGTGTTTTGGGTCATTATCCTGTTGCAAGACCCATGACCTGTGACTGAGACCAAGCTGTCTGACACTGGGCAGCACATTTCTCTCTAGAATACCTTGATAGGCTTGACATTTCATTGTACCCTGCACAGATTCAAGACACCCTGTGCCAGATGCAGCAAAGCAGCCCCAGAACATATCAGAACCTCCTCCATCTTTCACAGTAGGGACAGTGTTCGTTTCTTGGTATGCTTCATTTTTGCGTCTGTGAACATAGCGCTGATGTGCCTTGCCAAAAAGTTGCAGTTTTGTCTCGTCTGTCCATAGGACATTCTCCCAGAAGCTTTGTGGCTTGTCAACATGCAGTTTGGCAAATTCCAGTCTGGCTTTTTTATCATTTGTTTTCAACAGTGGTGTCCTCCTTGGTCGTCTCCCATGAAGTCCACTTTGGCTCAAACAACGACGGATGGTGCGATCTGACACTGATGTACCTTGACCTTGGAGCTCAACATGAATGTGTTTAGAGGTTGTTCTGGGCTCTTTTGTTACCATTTGTATTATCCGTTTCTTCCATTTTTCATCAAGTTTCCTCCTGTGGCCACGTCCAAGGAGGTTGGCTACAGTCCCGTGGATCTTAAATTTCTGAATAATATGTGCAACTGTAGTCACAGGAACATCAAGCTGCTTGGAGATGGTCTTATAGCCTTTACCTTTAACATGCTTGTCTATAGACAACTCTCTCCTTTGCTTCCTCTGGTCCATATTTAGTGTGGTACACACCATGTCACCAAATAGCACAGTGACTACTTGTCACCCTTTAAATAGGCTGACTGACTGATTACAAGTTTGTAGACACCTGTGATGTTAATTAGAGGACACATCTTGGTTGAACATGTCCCTATGGTCACATTATTTTCAATCTTTTCTAGGGGTACCATCATTTTTGTCCAGGCCTGTTTCATGAGTTTGTTTTTTAAAGTAATTCTGTTGAACCACAATTTAAAAGCATTGTCTGATTTTCATTGGTTAATTTTCATAGAATTTTTATTTATTACCACTTTTGTCAGATTCAAGTTATTTCTGTGACCATTGTGGGTTTTTTTCTTTCATTAACAGAGGGGTGCCAACAATTTTGTCCACGTGTGTAGAATCTAGGGGTGTCAAACTCACTCCATGGAGGGCCAAGACCCTGCAGGTTTTACCTCCACCCAGTGGCTTCAACAGGTGATTTCACTGAATTTCTTTCCACTGATTGCTGGTCAGTGAAAACACCTGCTGAAGACACTGGGTGGAAGTAAAACATACGGGGTCTTGGCCCTCCATGGAATGAGTTTGACACCCCTGTTAGATCATCTCCAGCATTTCTGTGAAATGTTACTAGCAGATGCTAAAACTGATAAAGCTAAAGCTGATAAATGACGCCTCGCAGCAATCAGCTGACACTTCTGATGAAGACTGCAGCAAACAGTCGAAACATGTAAAGAAGGTAATAACATCTCCTTTCTTTGTCTTTAATAAGAAAATAAAAGGCTAATGGATGCTGAAATATGCCTTGGAAAGCCACTGATGTGTTTAACACATTACCATAGGAAACTGCTAAAAGTTCTCTGATTAGTCTGGATATATTTTAACGATAGATAATGACCCTAGGTTCATCTTCAAAAAGAAACACAAAAAGTTAAAAAAAAATCACAAATATTATAGGTAGCATACATATCTTTGTGCACCTGTAAAATAGGATTTAAAAGCATCCTTTGAAAATCGTTAAACGGGAAATGTTTCATCCAGAGTTTGACATGAACTTTTTTGCTCACCAGCCACTGTGGCTAGTGATTTTTCAAAGTTACTAGCCACTCAGCCTTTTCACTAGCCATAATTTTGTGGTTGGAAAATTATGTTTAATATGATCAAATTTGACTATCGCATGTTAAGTTTTACTTGAACTAAATTTACAACCTTTTTAAAAGTAAATGACATTTATACATACAGTACATAAAAATAGCAAGAGAAACTGTTTAATTATTAACAGCAGTCAATACTGTAAAACAGTCGAAAGATATTTGCAGTATGAGAGTGACGTACAGGTGGATTTGGGGTCTGTCCCAATTCTCATTTGTACCTCTTCCCCTTCCCCCACCCCTTAGTCCTTGAAATTAAAGGCCAAGGGGTAAGAGTTGAAAATGACCCCTATGAATTGGGACACCCCTTCAGGGCTGCACGACGTCATTAGTAATTACTGATGGATTTAATCTAAATCTACACTACCTGTTTTCACCAGAAGAAAAAAGAAAACTGATGAGATAAAAACTCATCTTAAGGAGAAAAATGTCTCAGATTTACATGAACAATTCTAATCAGTAGAAAAAGTCAGAAATTTACTAGAAAGAAAGCTGTACATTTAGAGAAAAACTTGGACCCCCTGGCAGGCCATTTTTGGCCTGTGGGCCACATGTTTGACACCCATGGACCAGCACATTAAAAACACATAATTAGTGTCATGCGGTGGCCCTCGCGAGCCACCATAAGACGCCAAAAGTCGCCGGTGAGGTTTGCATAGGTGTTTTATTCATGAAGACAAGAACACACAACGTAACGGAAAGTAATGAGTCACGGTGGGCTAAAACACACAACACTAAACACAGGAGATCATAAGGCTGACACGAAGCTCACTTTCAATCCTGACCACGAACAGGGGATGAGCGTTGACGATCCGTTGCCGTGGAATTAAAGAGGAATAATGACGAGACTGCTGCATAGTACTGCTCCCAGCGCCCACTTAAATGCCAGGTTGCTGATGAGCCGTAAATGCAGCACAGCTGTTAGGCTTTGACAGCAGGAAGCCCCTCCGAGCGCTGTCACAATAAGAGCTCGGGGAGCCAGAAGGTAACCACTGCTGTTAAACCTGGCAGAGATGATGTATGGCCCGAGCGCAGACAAAATCGGTGCTCGGATCATGACAATTAGAGGTTTTACTTCCATGAAAAAGTTCCATATCACAGATATCATAGATAATCACAGATAAACAAAAGTTCGCCTCAGAAGAAGCTTCATTTGCACTTTACAGCAACATAAAGTTGAGTCACTTTTTCTCTCCGTCATACGAAAACTTAAATTGGCACGACTAACGGGAGCTTCTTGCTCTAAAAATAATCATATTTAACCACAAAAGAAGGAGTTTATGTGGGGAAGAGAGCAGAGGTTATTTTTGCCGCTGGGTGGGGGGCAGTTATCCCGTGATCTGATTGCTTAGAGCAGCTGCTGTCTGTTCATTTCTCGAGACGAGCTATAAAATGAACTGAACTGCGGAGCAGACCATCCGCGCCTTCACCTGTACCCCGCATACTGAGCATCTTCTCCTGTGTACCAGGGCTGCTGCTGCTGACAGTGGACCAATAATAATAATAATAATGCATCAGATTTATATAGTGCTTTATCATAGACACTCAAAGATGCTTTTTTTTACAAATAGATACATTATTCATTCACTCCTGACAGACAATGGCAGTGGCAAGCTACTACTGTAGCCACAGCTGCCCTGGGACAGGCTGACGGAAACATAGCTGCCAATCCGCGCCAATGGCCTCTCAATGAGAATACACTGTGTGCACAGAGAGTGCTTATGGGAGTTGTAGTTTTGTAGTCTCACACTGCAATGGGCTTATTATTTAGATGTCACTTGAGAAAACTACACCCGCCAAAATGGCTAGTGGGAGTTGCTTTCTTACCCGCCACTGGTGGAATCCACCCACCAGTGGTGGGCTGGCAGTAGGGTTGCCACCTGTCCTGTAGAATACAGTGTCATCCTGTTTTTTACACTAAAATAATGCGTCCTGTGTTGAATCAATAAAGGATGGAGTTTGTCCTGTATTTATAGGTGCCTTTTACACAGTATCATCTCATCCGTATTCTGCATGTTGCCCTCCTACTCTGTAGCTGTTGGTTGATTTGTTTACTTATACACACCGCACGTGAAGTCATTGCTCGATAATAGTTGGGTGAGAGATAGCTGGGTGGGCTCAACAGCAGCCGTTGTGGCTTGCCAGTTTCTCACATGCCCACATGTCTAAGGCTGCACTGTGTCCCGATCGGCCGCCCCGTGCAGCAGTCAAACATAAAAGTTTGCTAAAGTACTGACGTGAGTGGGGAAAAACTCAATGATTGGCCTGACAGCATCAAAGACAAGTACAAGGCAAACTGAAAAGTTGTACTCTACACAAATAGAAAAAAGTGCTGGTAAACAAGTTGTACAGTTCTAACGTTAGATAAATTATTTGTACACCTAGCTTTTTTGAGGGGGTTCTTTCATTTGTAGTAGACCGGAACATTTTGACTTTTGAACTTGAATACCACCTGCAATCAAAGAACGTAGACTCATTGTAAAAATTGGCTTTTAAACAACCAGAACTATCCATAGCTAGTGGTTGCTCTGCGACATGCACATATATACAGTGCATCTGGAAAGTATTCACAGCGCTTCACTTTTTCCACATTTTATGTTACAGCCTTATTCCAATATGGATTAATTTTTTTTTTCCTCGAAATTCTACACACAATACCCCATAATGACAACGTGAAAAGTTTTTTATTAAAAATAAAAAAAACTAAGAAATCACACGTACATAAGTATTCATAGCCTTTGCTCAATACTTTGTTGATGTACCTTTGGCAGCAATTACAGCCTCAAGTCTTTTTGAATATGATGCCACAAGCTTGACACACCTATCTTTGGGCAGTTTCACCTACTCCTCTTTGCAGCACCTCTCAAGCTCCATCAGGTTGGATGGGAAGCGTCGGTGCACAGCCATTTTCAGATCTCTCCAGAGATGTTCAATTGGATTCAAGTCTGGGCTATGGCTGGGATACTCAAGGACATTCACAGAGTTGTCCTGAAGCCACTCCTTTGATATCTTGGCTGTGTGCTTAGGGTTGTTGTCCTGCTGAAAGATGAACTGTCGCCCCAGTCTGAGGTCAAGAGTGCTCTGGAGCACGTTTTCATCCAGGATGCCTCTGTACATTGCTGCATTCATCTTTCCCTCTATCCTGACTAGTCTCCCAGTTCCTGCCACTGAAAAACATCCCCGCCGCATGATGCTGCCACCACCATGATTCACTGTAGGGATGGTATTGGTCTGGTGATGAGCGGTGCCTGGTTTCCTCCAAACATGACACTGGGCATTCACACCAAAGAGTTCAATCTTTGTCTCATCAGACCAGAGAATTTTGTTTCTCATGGTCTGAGAGTCCTTCAGGTGCCTTTTGGCAAACTCCAGGTGGGCTGCCATGTGCCTTTTACTTAGGAGTGGCTTCCATCTGGCCACTCTACCATACAGGCCTGATTGCTGGATTGCTGCAGAGATGGTTGTCCTTCTGGAAGGTTCTCCTCTCTCCACAGAGGAACACTGGAGCTCTTACAGAATGAATATTGGGTTCTTGGTCACCTCTCTGACTAAGGCCCTTCTCCTCTGATCGCTCAGTTTAGACAGCTGACCAGCTCTAGGAGGAATCCTCATGGTTCCGAAGTTGTTCTATTTACAGATGATGAAGGCCATTGTTCTCATTGAGACCTTCAAAGCAGCAGAAATTTTTTCTGTACCCTTCCCCAGATTTGTGCCTCGAGGCAATCCTGTCTCAGAGGTCTACAGACAATTCCTTTGACTTCATGCTTGGTTTGTGCTCTGACATGCACTGTCAACTGTGGGACCTTATATAGACAGGCGTGTGCCTTTCCAAATCATGTCCAGTCAGCTGAATTTACCACAGGTGGACTCCAATTAAGCTGTAGAAACATCTCAAGGATGATCAATGGAAACAGGATGCACCTGAGCTCAGTTTTGAGCTTCATGGCAAAGGCTGTGAATACTTATGTACATGTGATTTCTTAGTTTTTTATTTTTAATAAATTTGCAAGAATCTCAAAAAAAAACTTTTTTCACGTTGTCATTATGGGGTATTGTGTGTAGAATTTTGAGGGAAAAATGAATTTAATCCATTCTGGAATAAGGCTGTAACATGACAAAATGTGGAAAAAGTGAAGCACTCTGAATACTTACTGGATGCACTGTGTGTGCCCTTGCATCACACACATATGCCCCGTCTCTTGTTTGTTGCTGCTGTCTGTTGTTGCTTTGAGGTGCTTGGGTGCCTGTGTGTGTGTACGCATACACAGCACTTCACTTGTGTGACATTTGAATGTTTTGTTTTGTGACACCTTAACTCTTGCACTTTAGCATAAACACTTTGTACAGTTTCATTGCAGATGTTCTTCTTGTGTATGATTGTTTGTGTGTTTATGTGACCCGCTGGGGGACTACAGATGCAAATTAGCAGTATTGCTAAATCTGGCATACTTACGTTTGTATTCATGTTCATTAGTATGTAATGTCCCCTTCAAATAAACATTAAACTAAAGTAAACATTGTCAAAGAAGAACTTCAAACTTTGGCCTATGAATACTATGTTAATACTTTATTTAGACAATGAGTAAGTTATGATAAACCACACCTAGCGTCCCACACATCACCTTGGGCCGGGCCGAGGCGCACGTGGGGGGCGGGCGGTGTCCTTTATTTTTCTGCATTGAATGTGGCAACCCTAGCTGGCGGGTGTTAATGTCAAGCCCTGGTTTCATTGTAAAAAGAAAATGAATATGCAGTATAGGCTGCTTCTCTGTGTGATCAGCTGTTTCTCGTTTAGCCTTAAGAAAACTGAGTCATGTAGTCGACACTGAAAATGATTGTTGAGCACTCAGAAGCAGTGGGCCGATTCAGAGGGTCTAATCTACCCAACCGAGGCTAGGAATAGCAGCTCTGAGCCATTGAAAATCCTGCCGATAATCAGCTTGTCATCTGCCCTCCTGATCCGAGTGCTGATACCTGGCAAAGGTCCAGGTCTGAAACCCTGCAGCCAAGAGAGGAAAAGAAGCTTCACGGGAGGAGATGGCATGCGCTAATATACATGCAGAGAGAGAGAGAGAGAGTTTGAGGCTTCTATAGGTTTACTTTAGTGAGGAAAAGGATGAGGGAGAAGGCACCCAGGTTCTGTTTTTAAGACTATTATAATAGATGAGGTTTGATTGGTAACTGAGGTGATTACAGAGAGAAATAAGGCCTGCAATCACTGATAGGTTTCTTTGTAAAGCAGGAGACAATTCAACTAGTTTTAAAGTGGATTAATGAGTTATGAAGTCCTGAAATAT
Source organism: Pholidichthys leucotaenia (assembly GCA_020510985.1). Classification (NCBI taxonomy): domain Eukaryota; kingdom Metazoa; phylum Chordata; class Actinopteri; order Cichliformes; family Pholidichthyidae; genus Pholidichthys; species Pholidichthys leucotaenia. Next base: position 66,824,294 of record CM035842.1, on the reverse strand, counting down.
GATTAAAATGTTTACTGAAGTATAATAAGTGAAACAACCATAAAATCAAATGTGCACAAATAACAATTCAGCCATCATTGCCACATACCATGCTGTGAAAAAGTAAAAAGCTATCCAAACCTACTTTGCCCTATGGGAAAAAGTATTTACCCCTAAACCTAATGAAAGCACCAAGGTGCTGATGCCTCGGTGCCTGTGGCATGGTAGCATGGGGGGCTGTAAAAAAGTCACACTGCCACTTCTAGTGGACCGGCATAGGTATTACAATACAGTTTTGTTTTTTTTAACAGCTGCATTGATGGTAAAAGTGAGTTAAATTTGTGTTTATTTTGAAAAAAAAAAGCCTTATCTGGAAATTGTGGCAAATTAAAAGTCAAGAAAATATGGCGATACAATGATACAAGCCTTTAGTTCCAGTTGATTTTGAGTGGGTGAGCTGGAAAGCTGCTGGCAGACAGACACGGACACATGGAGTGATTACCATATGCCTACTGTACGTTGCCTTTGCGCCAAGGCATAAAAACACAGAAGCATGAGAATAAAAATATGAGCACAAAGAAAAACGCTGGAGTAACAGATTTTATTAATTGAATGCATGTATAGTGTTACACGATGCCGTGCAATAGCAAGTAAACATATCAGAATTTCCAAAAGTAAAAGCATAATTATGAATATTAAATCAGAATGGTTTGGAAAGATTCACACTCATGTGTAATGAATATTGGGAGTTTCTTAAATAATCTTGCAAAACATTATTAGTCCAAACGTTAATTTATTGAAATACAATAGCAGTTTCTTGTATAAACAGTAAATATGTAATATTCTTATTTAGTTTCCAGCCTGTTATCTTCACAGCTGCTCTGACTGTTGACCTTCAGGTTCACCACCGTGGACCTCAGAGAGACAAAGAGGAAAGAAAATCAGCATTAAAATGTGATTATTGTTACAGATGTGATATATGTAAAAAAAAAATAAAAATACAGATGTCATGTTTCTCCTCAGCTTAATAAATTGCTTGGTTTAGTGAATGAATCATTTTAAAGTGAGTGAATGGAGCATGTCACACCATGGTATTTTTATATGACTGACTTTAGAATTAAGACTTTAAAAAATCAGCTGAACTTAAGAGAAAACTCTTTCACAGGTTAAATTAATGGAACCAAGCAGTCCCCATACAGAAAAAAAATAAAACAGGCATTGGGGGAAAAAAAGTGACATAACATAAGCCTTAAGAATCAAATATTGCAGTTGTAGGAGGTATTGGTGTTTTAATATTGAAATTGCTGCATAATTTAAGATAAGATAAGAGATAAGATAAGCCTTTATTAGTCCCACAACGGGGAAATTCCAGGATTGCAACAGCACAGGGATAGCAACACTCAGAGCAACAATCAGAAGGCAAGAAAAAAACAAGCAAGCAAGAGCAGCTAATATACATATGTACGTATTACTATAAAATATATATATATACACACACACACAGACACACAGTGCAGAGCATTGTAGCTGGATGGAATAAATATATGAATATATGAACACACAGTGCAGAGCATTGTAGCTAGATGGAATAAATATGTAAATATATAAACACCCACAGTACGGAGCATTGCAGCTAGGTGGAATAAATATGCAAGTATATAAACACACACAGTGCGGAGCAATGTAGCTAGATGGAATAATATGTAGATATATAAATATATAAACACACCCAGTGCTGAGCATTGTAGCTAGATGGAATAAATATGTAAATATATAAACACACACAGTGCAGAGCATTGTTGCTAGATGGAATGAAACAGCATAACCGTCTACTTAGTTATCCTACATGGTATGATTATGTGCCCATACATATTCTCACCCTCCATAGCGACCGGTATGTTCCTAGTTGTATGCCGGAGGGGACCATTGTGTAAGTCTATTGCATCTTTTGCATTCAAAAAACTATTAGTTTGTTACGTCTTTTTGCTATCTCTGCGAGCAGCCCTGCTTAGGTTGTACAGTCTGACAGCCGTTGGTAGGAAGGACCTACGAAACCTCTCGGTTGTGCACCTGGGATGATGTAGTCTGCTGCTAAATGAGCTCCTCAGTGCATTCAGTATGTCCTGCATAGGGTGGAACTCGGACTCCAGCAGAGATGACAGTTTAGCCACCGTCCTTCTCTCTCCTATCTCCTCCATCGGATCAAGGCGCTGCCCCAGGACAGAGCTAGCTTTCTTAATCAGTTTGTTCAGTCTCTTCCTATCGGCTGCAGTAATGCCACTGCCCCAGCAGACCACTCCAAAAGTGATGGCTGATGCCACCACCGTGTCATAGAATGACTTCAGCAGCGCCCCTTGTACACCAAAAGACCTGAGTCTCCTCAGCAGGAACAGCCTGCGCTGTCCCTTCTTGTAGAGTGCATCAGTATTGTGTGACCAGTCTAGTTTATTGTTCAGATGAATACCCAGGTACTTATAGGATGCCACCATCTCGATGTCTGTTCCCTGTATATTTACTGGTACTGTGAGGGGCTGCCCATGCCTGCGGCAGTCCACCACCAGCTCCTTAGTTTTCCTCGCGTTGATCTGGAGGCAGTTCCGATGGCACCAGTCCACGAAGTCCTGGATAAGCCCTCTGTACTCAGCTTCATCTCCATTGGAGATGAGGCCAACGATCGCAGAGTCATCAGAGAACTTCTGTAGATGGCAGTGTGTTGTGTTGTGTGAGAAGTCCGCAGTATAAAGAGTGAACAGGAAGGGAGCCAGCACCGTTCCCTGGGGGGCCCCCGTGCTACTGATGATCGTGTCGGACACACAGTCCCGGGTTCTCACAAACTGAGGCCGGTTCGTGAGGTAGTCCAGGATCCATGATGACAGGTGCTGGTCCACCCCTGCGCGCAGCAGCTTGTCCTTCAGGATCATCGGTTGGATGGTGTTGAAAGCACTGGAGAAGTCAAAGAACATGATCCTCACCATATTCCCGGGCTTCTCCAGGTGGGACAGAGAACGGTGAAGGAGGAAGATCACCGCATCCTCCACCCCAATGCCATGCTGGTAGGCGAACTGGAGTGGATCCATCGCTGGTTCCACCAGGGGGCGGAGGTGAGCAAGGAGCAGTCTCTCCAGGGTCTTCATCAAGTGGGACGTCAAGGCCACCGGTCTGTAGCTGTTCAGGTCTTTGGGGTGGGAAGTTTTTGGTACAGGTACCACACAAGATGTTTTCCACAGCTGTGGTACCCTCCCCAGTTTCAGGCTCATGTTGAAGATATACGTCACAATCCCACACAGCTGGTCTGCACAGGACTTGAGGAGCTTTGCGCTGATGCCGTCCGGTCCCGGCGCCTTCCTCGCCTTGATCTTCCTCAGCTCCGTCCTCACCTGGGACGGAGCTGATTTAAGCCCAAAACTTACTTTTAAGCATTTGTTTGTTTGTTTTGCTGCGTTCACCTCTCTGCTGCTGTGGTCCACCATGTTTTTGAGGTGAGGAATGTTGCGACTTGTAGTTTTTAGTGATGAACTGAAAACTCCAGGAAGAAAATACCTCGTCCTTCCCCTGCAAGACTAAACAACAAAACAAGTGTGAAAGCAATCGATGTGATGAATAAATGGTGTTGTTGCTGAATGTTTTTTTTTCCAGTAACCACTATTTTATAACTATTGTTTATCTCTCAGCTAGACAGGAAGTCATCCATGTGCTGTAAAAAAGTCACACTGCCGGCATAGTTATGTACTGTCAGCATAATGGCTCAGCATAGTTATTAAAATACCTTTTTCCCAGCTCCATTGACATTAAAAGTGAGTTAAATTTGTGTTTATTTCAAAAACAAAGCCTTATCTCGAAACTCTGGCAAATTAAAAGTCAAGAAAATATGGCCATGCAATGATACAAACCTTTAGTTGCACTTAATTTTGACCGGGCAAGCTGAAAAGCTGGTAACAGACAAATACACCCCCCCCCCCCCACACACACACACCCAGACACATTGATTACTGTATGCCTCCGTTTTTGATGAGGCATAATAGCTGGTTGCAGTTGTCACCAAGGGTGGAACAATCAAATGTTTGCAATAAATGGCTGTTGAGGAATTCTGGTCCACTCTTATTTGTAGAATTGTTTTAATTCAGCCACACTGGAGGGCTTGAGCTTGAGGTCACCAACTGATTGTCGGACATTCTCCAGGATTTTCTGGTAGAGGGCAGAATTCATAGTTCCATCAGCTACGACAAGTCGTCCAGGTCCTCAAGCAGCCCCAGACCATCACACTACCACCACCATGTTTGATTGTTGGTATGATGTTCTTTTTATGAAATGCTGTGTTAGATTTACGCCAGATGTAACGGAACACACACCTTCCAAAAAGTTCAGTTTTTGTCTCATCAGTCCACAGAATATTTTCTCAACAGTCTTGGGGATCGTCAAGATGTTTTTTTGGCAAATGAGAGGCCAGCCTTTGTGTTCTTTTTGGTCAGCAGTGGTTCTCACCTTGGAACTCTCCCGTGGATACCATTTTTGCCTTGTCTCTTTCTTATTGTTGAATCATGGACCAGTGTCCAAACTGAGACAAGTGAGACCTGTTGTTCTTTAGATGTTGTTCTGAGTTTTTGTTTCTCATCTGTTCTTTAATTTCTTTAGATTGCGGGATGATGTGTTGCTTTCTGAGATCTTTTAGCCTACTTCACTTTGTGTTCTATTTAAATGATTTCTTGATTCAAGGTCTGGCAGTAATCAGGCCTGGGTGTGACTAGTGAAATGAACTTAGCTTTCCAAAAAATGTGGTTAATCACTTAATTAATGATGTAACAAGGGGAAGGCAATTACTTTTTCACATAGGGTAGCAAGGTTCAGATAGCTTTTTTCCCTTAATAAATGGAATCATTATTTTAAAAATGCATTTTGTATTTACTCGGGTTGTTTTTGTCTAATATTAAAATTTGTCAAAAAATGATCTGAAACATATAAGTGTGATAAATATGCATAAAAATCTAATAAATTAGGAAGGGGCCAAATACTTGTTCACATCACTGTATGTCTACACAGTTCTGTAATACTTAAGTCATTACATCTGATTTATTCTCCCATTCTACTGAAATGTTTTGGGGTTTTTTTAATTCTGTAAATGAAGTTTGTACTTGTCTACTCCATGCTTTTACTTGACAGCTCTGCAGAGGCTTCTGGTGTTTTCTTTTAACCCGTTAATCCTGCCGGGACTAAAAGTGAGCAAGAGGGAGAGGAGAAAAGAAGAGATGATGAGATTAGAGACTGAAAAGAGTAAAGCTGCGTCGTCGCTCGTTGGCTCAAATAAACTTCTTACACAAAGTCTCATGGTCAGAACATTTGGACAAAAATTGCTTTTATCAGCATCAAAGAAAGGCATTATGATGTATTTATAGCTGGAAAATGACATGGGCAGATAGTTTTTTTTAATCAAATCTGTCAGAGGTCATTGTCAAAGGACTGAATACACATTGAGCTGCTTAAATCTGTTAATAAGAAGTAAGTTCTTCATGCAGCCATTTTATCTTGTCAGGATGATGCTGATGTTGAATAATGAATCCCAGTACCTCATTACAGAAGCTCAGCCCACTGATTTTCAAACATTGTGTATTAATCTGTGTATTTGTGAGGTTTTACATGGTATGCAGCTACAGACAGATCTGGGCACTCATTTAAGAAAAAGCATTCACGTATGTGGCATGTAACTCCTTTGTGAATAAATCCATTCAATTCTTTATGTATATAGCACCAATTCACAACAGCAGTCGTCTCATAGCACTTTCAACTGTAGGGCAAAGACCCCAACAATCAGTTGATCCCTTGGTGAGTAAGTATTTGGTGGGGGTGGAGAGGAAAACCTTCAGTAGAACCAGGCTCAGTGAGGGGCAGTCATCTGCTGTGACTGGTTGGGGGTGAGAGGACAGAGAAGAAGAAAAGAACGCACATGTAAAGAACAAACAACATGATGGGGACTCAAGGTAAGGAAGAGAGCAAACAAATGTTAATGAACAGCAAAAATCTTACAAAGTGTACTGAAAGTGAAGGAAGAAGTGAAAGTCCAGTGCACCATGGCAGGTCCACAGGCTGTCTAGACCTATAGCAGTATACCTAAGGGAAGATTCAGGGTCACCTGATCCAACCCTAACTTTAAGTTTTGTTTAAAAAAAAAAGGAAAGGAAAAATTTAACGCTATTCTGAAAAACAGAGATTGAGTCTGTCTTCTGAATTCAGATTGATAGCTGGTTCCATAGGAGAGGAGCCTGATAACTGAAAGCCCCCCTCCCATTGTACTTTAAGAGATTCTAGGTGTTACAAGTAATCCTGTGTGTTGTGCTGTGTTTGGATGATAAAGTACCATAAGATCTTCTAAACAATAACAAGGGATCTGACCATTTAGAGCTCTGTGTGTGAGGAAAAGCATCTTAAATTTAATTCTAGATTCTATAGGAAGACCAAAAACAGGAGAGACATGATCTCTCTTTCTAATACCTGTTAAAACTCTAGCTGCGGCATTGTGGATAAACTGGAGACTCAAGCTGGATTCATGCTGCACCTCTGCTGTCTGCGTACGTACAACCGGAAACTTGTGTAACAAAATTTGTCATCGTCTCCAGTCCACTAATGTCCGCAGGGCTCTACTGCGGACGACCGCATGCAGCTCAAATTTTATGACCGTGCAGCCTGCCCACGACCTGAACGTGTTGACAGCGCATGTGCAAGACTGAGCGTCCTATTCACGAGGTGGCGCTACCAACAGACGAGGAAGACAACGAGGACGAGGAAGACAAGAATAAACATACATGAATCCTTTTGCAGCAGCAGCAGCCGTTGCTGTTGCTGCTGCGCCGCTGTTGCGCCGTTGTTGTTGCTACAAAAAAAAAAGTGCATCGCTTTCGTGTTTATAGCCGGTGAACAAATTGACGTGTTAGCGCATTTGCGCTACCCATAGGGCTGGTGCAAAACTACAAATAACAGTTGTGCGCATGCGTCAACCGCTTGGCCTGGTAGATGGAAAAAAAGTGAGCATGTACAAGGTCGCGTGCACGCCAGGCTAGTCCAAAGCACATGCAGACCAGAGGGGAAATGCAGCATGAATAAGGCAAATCCATCCTGGTGTGAATCCCCAGACACTGCCCCAGCAAACCCGGACTTTATTTATTTACAAGAAGGAGCAAATTTATAGGAAAAAGCTGGCAGATTTATGGGGGAAAAAAAAGTTAATTTTGAGGGGGGGAGTGACAAATTTATTAGAAAAGAGTGGCCAAGTTTGAGGAAAAGTGGCAGATTTATGAGACAAAAGTTACCAATTAATGAAAGAAAACTGGAAAATTTGTGAGAATAAAATCACAAATTTTCTGACAAATTTCTCTTTTAAACTTTTTTACTTGGTGTCATATACAGTAGGTCATTTTTGATCTGGTGAAATATGCTAACATGTTCCCCATAAAGCGCCACCCATAACCAGGGATAAAAGTCTGTGACCCACTTTCTCTCAGTGTTGGTCAATGCGGTACAACGGTTTCCATCCTGGCCTCTCTGATCCAATTACTGTATGAAATATTGATGAGAACTTGTTCAGTCATCTCCCACATCTCAGCCGATCAGTTTTGAAAGTGAAAGCCAGTGTGAGTTCAGAAACACAAACCCAGGGTATGAGATTATGAAACGATAATTACATCAATACATATACAAATTTACAGGTTATCTGAAAGCATTGTGATACTATTGCATCATTAATAAATGACTGCACCAGGACCATGTATACATATGAATGAATAATTAATTTATTTTCCATGGACCAGAGCCATAAATGTCACTTGACGAAACCAAGCAGGAACCTTGGGACTGCAAAATAAAGCCAAGTTGAACTGAATGCCTTTTTGTTGTTGTACAGCAGTACACTGGAATTAAAAGTTCCAGAAGTTGCAGTTCCCCTGGTGACCAGTAGGAGTTGTCTTCAAAATTGAGTTAATCCGCATTGATTTCCATCTTTAAATGTTCAGTTTGGTTCATGTATCTGTAGTGTGTTTTTGGCCAAGTTAAAAATCTATTGTTTGTTCACTCCTCAGTAAAAAATTGTAAACACCTTTTAATGGTTGTGTTGTGTCTCTAATTAGGAAGGAGTCGAGGTGACGTTTTATTGGTTTAATTAAGAACGAGAACACAGGAACACAGGAGACTCTAACACGAGCACAGGAGCCACAGCGAAGAGACAAGATGTCTCCCGCAGCTGGCTTATATACTCCAGGTGACGCCACCTCCCAAAGGCGGGGCGTCACCCCTCTCTAGCCCAGGGCACTGCCATAATAATATATATAATATACGATCTAACATCCCCCCCTTGAAAAAAATCACAAGCACTCCAAATAACCCACCTTAGCAATTTACACCCAACTCACACTCTGATACAGTCCTATACATACACACACCACACTGGCCCAGTGGAGCACTCCGCTATGTAAAAGAACAGTCACTGAAAAGAAAAGGGCCACTTGTGGAGTGTGTGAAATAAGAGGCAGATTCATGGCAGACGGTTTATTACACACTTCACATCTCTCAAACACAGAACAGAATGAAACATTTCAGCAGGCACTCTTCTTTTACCCAAATCACTCCTCACAAGTTTCATGGCATTTCTCCACACACAACATGACATTTGCATTACACTGCATTCAACCCCCTACGTCCTTGACTCCTTCCTGCTATCTCGCCAGGAACCTCCTGAGCATTATTCTCCCATGCTTATCCACTGTCTCTTGTCTGAGATGCTAAATAATCTGACTCCCCCCCCCCCCCCCCAGCATCTTAGATAGAACAATAGAACATCAGTCCACACGCTGTTTGGGCTTCCGTCTCCTCCCGTATCTGCTGTAACTGGGGTTTACTGCCTCCGTGGCACTGCTGTGCCGGTGGGGGGCTGCTGGGAGTGTGTCTGATTACGGGTGGGCCGTGACGAGGGCGGGGGGCACTTCGGTCTGTCCGTGTGGCTGCTCTGGTGAATCGTTTCCCTGGGGAGCTCTCGGTGGGGGTCTTCCACGCCGAGGGGCCCTAGCCAACAGCACTTGCTCGTCCGCCACAACGAAAGCGGGTTTGAGTCTGTCTATGCCAATTTTCTCCCGCCTACCTCCCAAGTCTAGCAAAAAATGCTTATCCCCTGTTTCCAACACTCTGAACGGTCCATCATATGGTGGGCGCAATGGAGGGCAGTGGGCGTCGTGTCTGACGAACACGAACTCCGCGCTCTTCAAAGTTTTAGGCACGAAAACACGCGGAAAACTGTGGTGGGCAGGGCCCGGCAGCATGCCTGTGTTTGCGCTCTGCTGCAAAAGCTGAGACGGGGAGCTGTCCGGCGTGGGATTATCTGGCAGAAATTCCCCGGGCAGCCGTAGGGGCTGCGCAAAAACGAGCTCTGCCGGGGAAGCTTCCAAATCCTCTTTTGGCAAGGAGCGCAACCCCAATAAAACCCACAGCAGCCTGTCTACCCAATTTGCATCCGTCAGTGAAGCCCTGAGTGCTGCTTTCAGTGATCTATGAAAACGCTCGCATAAACCATTGGCCTGTGGGTTGTATGCGGTTGTGTGGTGAATTGTAACACCCAGGCTGTGGGCCATCACGGACCAGAGTTCGGAAACAAATTGAGGGCCCCTGTCGGACGTAATGTCCGACGGGACTCCAAAATGCACCACCCATGCTGTTAAAAAAGCGCGTGCTACGTCTGCGGACGTGGTTGCCGCCAGCGGGACTGCTTCTGGCCAGTGCGTGGTGCAGTCCACCACTGTCAGGAGGTGCGTGCACCCTTGTGATGGTGGGAGGGGGCCCACGAGGTCCACGTGAACATGGTCGAACCTCTTAGCCGGTACCCGAAACAGCTCCAAGGGAGCCTTTGTGTGTCTGTGTACCTTGGCTCGTTGGCATGCCACACAGGCTGCAGCCCACTCTTTTACTTGTTTGCATAGGCTCGGCCACACAAACTTCTCTCCCACCATTTTGACCGATGCACGCACTCCTGGGTGCGCCAGAGTGTGAACCGACTCAAACATGCGGCGGCGCCACGCGACCGGGACCACCGGACGCGGGCGTCCCGTGGAGACATCGCAGATTAGGGGGGGGCTGCCATCTTGCAGCACCCTGCTCTCCAGCCTTAACCCTGTTGGTCCAGACTGGAGCGCGCGCACGTCTGCATCGCTAATCTGCTCCGCGGCCATGGCTGCATAATCTATCCCCACGCAGACTGGGGCCACCACGGCGCGTGAGAGGCAGTCCGCCACCACATTCAGTTTACCCGACACATGCTGAATATCGGTAGTAAACTCTGCGATCGCGGCCAGCTGTCTCTGCTGCCAGCCCGACCACGGTTCTGAAACCTTGGCCATCGCGAATGTTAGCGGCTTGTGGTCCACGAACGCGGTGAAGCTGCGCCCTTCCAGCCAGAACTGGAAGTGGCGTATGGCCAGGTGGAGAGCCAGCAATTTACTGTCAAACGCGCTGTATTTACGTTCGCTGTCGCGCAAAGTTCTGCTGAAAAAAGCAAGCAGCTGCCAAGCCCCGGCGACGCGCTGCTCTACGACAGCCCCAATGGCCACGTCTGAAGCGTCGGTGGTGAGCACTATCCGGGCCGCCGGGTCCGGATGCGCCAGCAGTGCGGCGTTTGCCAGGGCTGCTTTAACTTCTGAGAACGCCTGGTCTCGCTCCGGGGTCCATTCAACCCTATCCGCGGGTTTCTGTCTCTTGAGCGTGGCGTACAATGGTTGCATGAGCTGTGCCGCGCGGGGAAGGAAACGGTTATAAAAATTCACCATCCCCCAAAATTCCTGCAGCGCCCTGACCGTCTGAGGCCCAGGAAAATCCGCCACGGCGCGCACTTTGTCAGGCAGCGGGATCGCTCCTTCCGGAGAGACGCGGTGCCCCAAAAAATCAATCTCCGTCATGCCGAACTGGCATTTCGCCGGGTTGATTATCAGCCCGTGCTCCTCCAACCTCCGGAAAACCATCGTGAGGTGGGTTTCGTGTTCGTCTTCTGACGCACTGGCTACAAGGATATCGTCCAGGTAGACGAACACGAACGGGAGATCGTGCAGCACTGCATCCATCATGCGCTGGAATGTCTGTGCCGCTCCTTTTAACCCGAATGGCATGCGCAGGAACTCAAATAGACCGAACGGAGTTATTACCGCTGTTTTGGGTACATCCTCCGTGCGCACTGGGACTTGGTGGTAACCGCGGACCAGGTCTATTTTGGAAAAAATGCGTGCTCCGGCAAGGTGAACGGAAAAATCCTGTATGTGAGGAATTGGGTAGCGGTTGTGCGCTGTGGCGTTGTTCAACCTGCGGAAATCACCGCACGGTCGCCACGATCCCTCAGCCTTAGGGACCATGTGTAGCGGGGATGCCCATGGGCTGTTCGAACGCCTGATGATGCCCAACCTTTCCAGGTTGGCAAACTCCTCGCGCGCTATGGCCAGTTTAGCTGCATCCAAGTGCCGAGGTCATGCAAAAACGGGCGGCCCAGTGGTGGTGATAAAGTGCTCCACTCCGTGTTTAGCGATGGCCGCCGAAAACGTCGGGACCGTGAGTGCTGGGAACTGAGTGAGCAGTGTGTGGAACTTACCGCCTGGAGCTGTGACGTTGGCTTGTGCTGTTGGCTGGGTCACTTGAGCTATACAGGGGAGAGAGTCAAAGGACAGTGCATTAACCAGGCACCTGTTAGCAACATCAACCAGTAAACCATGTGCACACAGAAAATCAGCCCCCAGGATATGGTAATTCAGTGCTGCTACGACAAAAGTCCACTCGTATGTACGGGCGTGTAGAGATAAGATCAGTGTCCTCTCACCAAAGGTCTTAATTTCCGAGCCATTTGCTGCCAACATCTTGGGGCCGCTAGGTCCTGCCAGCCGGTCAGCGTAGGTTGGAAGGATGAAGCTCTTCTGGGCTCTGGTGTCCACGAGGAAACGCCTCCCCGAGCGTGCGTCCGTCAGGTAGAGCAGCTTGTTCTCTTCACCAAGGGTCGCAGCTGCTACCGACCGCTGGCCTCTGCGTTTTCCCGAGCATTTGAATTGGCACGGTGGCGCACATCTGCGTGCGTTCTCTCCGAAGCGGCGGTGGTAGAAACAGAGCGTGTCTCTCTGGCGCTCCTTGGCCCCCGCTGCTGCTACCGTCGGTGGCTCCTCGCCTCCTCTGGTCGTCTCACTGGGCTCCGCCGCCGCCGCCGCGTTGACTGTGATCGCCCGGCTGGTGAGGATGATCTGGTCTGCCTCCTGGGCTAGCGCACGGTAGTCACATGCAGTCAGCAACGGCGAATTGGCCAGAACCGCTCTTGCTTCTGTTGGAAGGTTCCGGAGGAATTCAATTCAATTCAATTCAATTCAGCTTTATTTATATAGCGCCATTTCACAACAATAGTCATCTCATAGCACTATCAACTGTAGGGGGGACCCCCACAGTTGCAGAAAGACCCCAGCAATCAGGCGATCCCCTGTGAGCAAGCACTTGGCGATGGTGGAGAGGAAAAACTCCCTTTTAACAGGAAGAAACCTCCAGCAGAACCAGGCTCAGGGAGGGGCAGTCATCTGCTGCGACTGGCTGGGGGGTGAGGGGATAGAGAAGAAGAAAAGAACAGACATGTAGAGAGCAAACAGCACGATGGGGACTCAATCTATGGGAGAGAACAAACAAATGTTAATGACCAGCAAAAAAAAAAATATTTCATAGAGAGTGAGGAAAGGAGTGAGGCCCAGTGCATTACTGGAGGTCCCCCAGCTGACTAAACCTATTAGCAGCATAACTAAGGGAGGGTTCAGAAACACATGATCCCTCCCTAATTGTAGGCTATATCAAAAAGGTAGGTTTTAGCCCTATTCTTAAAAACAGAGATCGAGTCTGACTCCCGAATCCAGATTGGCAGCTGATTCCACAGGAGAGGAGCTTGATAACTGAAGGCTCTGCCTCCCATTGTACTTTTGGAGATTCTAGGTATTACAAGTAATCCTGCATTTTGGGAGCGTAGTGCTCTGTTAGGATGATACGGTAGTATCAGATCTTTTAAATAAAAAGGAGCCTGATTGTTTAGAGCTTTGTAAGTAAGAAGAAGGATTTTAAACTTAATTCTAAACTCTATGGGAAGCCAATGAAGGGAGGCCAGAACCGGAGAGATATGATCTCTCTTTCTAGTACCTGTTAAAACTCTTGCTGCAGCATTTTGGATCAGCTGAAGACTTTTTAAAGATGTTTTAGGACAGTCTGATAATAAAGAATTACAATAATCTAATCTCGAGCTAACAAAAGTGTGGATCAGCTTCTCAGCATCACTCTGAGACAAGATGCTCCTAATCTTGGCAATATTACGCAAATGATAGAAGGCAGTCTTAGAAACAAATTTAATATGTGAATTGAAGGACAAATCCTGATCAAAAATGAAGAGGTGGACAAACAGAAAGTGCCCGTCGTCCGTTTCCATTAACGCCAGCATCTTCTCCATCAGGTCTACGGCCGAACCATCTACTAACTCGGCCCGCGTCAGGAGCCTGTCCGCTCTCTCACATTCCGAGAGCGTGTAGCGCCGGATGAGCGCAGCCTTGAGCGCCTCGTATTTGTTGCTGGCTGGAGGCTGATCGAGCAGGCTCGCTACCTGCTGAGCTGTGCGGGCGTCCAGTGCTGCTACCACATGGTAGAATCTGGTGTCGTCTGCCGTTACTCCCCGGAGGGCGAACTGGGTCTCGGTGTGGTGGAACCAAAAGTGCGGGTTGTGCTGCCAGAAATCCGGAAGCTTGACTGAAACCGCACATGCGTGGCTGGGGGTTCCAGTCCGGGCTGTCTGTGGGATGGCTGCCGCCTCGCTGGAGCTTCCTGACCGGGCCGGCTCCGGGGTTCTTGCCTCGTGTTCCATAATACGTCTTGGGTCACCAGTGTGGAGTGTGTGAAATAAAAGGCAGATTCATGGCAGACGGTTTATTACACACTTCACATCTCTCAAGCACAGAACAGAATGAAACATTTCAGCAGGCACTCTTCTTTTACCCAAATCACTCCTCACAAGTTTCATGGCATTTCCCCGCACACAACATGACATTTGCATTACACTGCATTCAACCCCCTACGTCCTTGACTCCTTCCTGCTATCTCGCCAGGAACCTACTGAGCATTGTTTTCCCATGCTTATCCACTGTCTCTTGTCTGAGATGCTAAATAATCTGACTCCCCCAAGGTGCTACACACTCACCAAAATAAATTAATCCCGAAATAAATAGGTACACACGTTACAACCATACAGTATATACAAATAAGAACAATGGCGGTACCCAACCCCACAAACCCGCACTTCAATTCATAAACTGGGCATAAAGGGCAGCTTCCTGAAGGACAAGCTGCTGCGCGCAGGGGTGGACCAGCACCTGTCATCATGGATCCTGGACTACCTCACGAACCGGCCTCAGTTTGTGAGAACCCGGGACTGTGTTTCCGACACGATCATCAGTAGCACGGGGGCCCCCCCAGGGAACGGTGCTGGCTCCCTTCCTGTTCACTCTTTATACTGCGGACTTCTCACACAACACAACACATTGCCATCTACAGAAGTTCTCTGATGACTCTGCGATCGTTGGTCTCATCTCCAGCGGAGATGAAGCTGAGTACAGAGGGCTTATCCAGGACTTTGTGGACTGGTGCCATCGGAACTGCCTCCAGATCAACGCGAGGAAAACTAAGGAGCTGGTGGTGGACTGCCGCAGGCATGGGCAGCCCCTCACAGCACCAGTAAATATACAGGGAACAGACATCGAGATGGTGACATCCTACAAGTACCTGGGTATTCATCTGAACAATAAACTAGACTGGTCACACAATACTGACACACTCTACAAGAAGGGACAGCGCAGGCTGTTCCTGCTGAGGAGACTCAGGTCTTTTGGTGTACAAGGGGCGCTGCTGAAGTCATTCTATGACACGGTGGTGGCATCAGCCATCACTTTTGGAGTGGTCTGCTGGGGCAGTGGCATTACTGCAGCCGATAGGAAGAGACTGAACAAACTGATTAAGAAAGCTAGCTCTGTCCTGGGGCAACGCCTTGATCCGATGGAGGAGATAGGAGAGAGAAGGACGGTGGCTAAACTGTCATCTCTGCTGGAGTCCGAGTTCCACCCTATGCAGGACATACTGGATGCACTGAGGAGCTCATTTAGCAGCAGACTACATCATCCCAGGTGCACAACCGAGAGGTTTCGTAGGTCCTTCCTACCAACGGCTGTCAGACTGTACAACCTAAGCAGGGCTGCTCGCAGAGATAGCAAAAAGACGTAACAAACTAATAGTTTTTTTTTTTTTTGAATGCAAAAGATGCAATAGACTTACACAATGGTCCTCTCCGGCATACAACTAGGAACATACCGGTCGCTATGGAGGGTGAGAATATGTATGGGCACATAATCATACCATGTAGGATAACTAAATAGACGGTTATGCTGTTTCATCCCACCTAGCAACAATGCTCTGCACTGTGTGTGTTTATATATTTACATATTTATTCCATCTAGCTACAATGCTCTGCACTGGGTGTGTTTATATTTATATATCTATATATTTATTCCATCTAGCTACAATGCTCAGCACTGTGTTTTTATATATCTACATATTATTCCATCTAGCTACATTGCTCCGCACTGTGTGTGTTTATATACTTGCATATTTATTCCACCTAGCTGCAATGCTCCGTACTGTGGGTGTTTATATATTTACATATTTATTCCACAATGCTCTGCACTGTGTGTCTGTGTGTGTGTGTGTGTATATATATATTTTATAGTAATATGTACATATGTATATTAGCTGCTCTTGCTTGTTTTTTTTTTTTTTTTTTTTTTTTTTTTTTTTTTTTTCTTGCCTTCTGATTGTTGCTCTGAGTGTTGCTATCCCTGTGCTGTTGCAATCCTGGAATTTCCCCGTTGTGGGACTAATAAAGGCTTATCTTATCTTATCTTATCTTATCTTAAGACTCCAGATTAAAACTACAAAGTACACAACATAGGGCAATTACTTCCCTCACACACACTCCCTTCTTACTTTCACACACAGGTGTTACTGCACCTTCCCCCACACACACATAACACTCAGGACATCCTCACAGCTACATGGAATTCACAGCAAACAACGGTGGTCACATTACACATTTAAATCACATCTCTATACGTTTTCTTCTGTTTTCACATTTTTCTCTTTTTCTTTTTTGTTTAGTTTAACATTAACCTTAGCGAATACACTGCAAAACACACTATAACTAGACACACCGTAAGCCCCAATATAAAGTTCTAACCCGGGTCTCCCGTAGGCCCCCATCTGGAGTGTCTGTCCCACGGCCCACTCCCAGAGCCCGTCCATTTCTTTGTGACCGGAGACGGGCTGCACTGGCGTCCTTTCCTTCCCAAAAGCCGCAGCTCGTTTGGGTACCATCTTGATCCATCTGTTAATTTCAGGTAACCATCGTCGTCAGCTTGTAGCACTCTCAGATCACCCCGTCCATCTCTCTGCTCCCTTGATCTGCACACACGTCCTAGCTGAGGCTCGACCCTATGGCGCACACCATCGCCCTCGCCCAGGGGAGCACTCACTGGCTTCCTTCTTCTTCTGCGTCGCAAACTGGTACCCACATGGCTTTTCAGCGTCCCGCTAAGCTTGCTCGAGCCTTGTCCCTTGTTTTCATTCTGGGCACGGCTAGGGTTTGTGCCATCTGGTCTCACCCCGATCACTTTCATTTGCTGCGTCAGAGCGGCACTGGCAGTGCCTGGCTCAACAGTAGTACTAGGCCGGCCACCGGAGCCATGTTGCGCCTGCTCTCAGGAACCATCCGCCTTCACAGGGGCTTAACCATGCTGTTCGGGTCCTGCATCCCCAAGACCGCAAACACTGGCACAGAGTTCCCATCATGTCGGCGTACTCTGGCACTGGCGGCATCCCTCTTCACTTGGAATGGGCCACCCTAAGTCCCACACTTCTTCGCCACTTCCCAAATAAAATGGCCGGTCCCACAGTCCACCACCTGACCACTCCTCCACTTCTCCACAGGTGATGGAGAACCCAAGCCCATAAAACAAATCACAGCCCATTAGATTGTTACCACTACAGGCCACCATGAACTCAGCTGCGCACATAGAAGCTTTCTTGTACCTCACCGACAACCACACCGAGCCCACAATGTCCAGGGGGTTGCTACCATACCCGTAACAGGCAATGTTCTTTTTACTCACGGTGTAATGGGGGAAGAACTTCTTTACCGTTGCCAGATTCAAGCTGGAGACCGCCGATCCCGTGTCCACCAACATCGGTATTGGCGTCCCGTCCAACAGTATGTTGCAAAGAATACGACCATCAGTGTTGGGCGAGACAGGCGTCTTCTCTGTTGACTTTCTTTTTCCAGGTCTCTGTTCCTTCTTCTCGAAATTTTGGCAAACCCTGGCGAAGTGGTGGAACAAACCACACCGTCCACAACGCTTGTCCCTCGCTGCGCTCTCCCTCATTCTATAGTGGTGCCTGCTGGATCCGCAGCTGTAGCATCTCAGCATCCCCGGGGTGGACCTAATTTTCACAATGGCCACGTATTCATCTTCGCTGCCATCGTCCGAATCCAAGGCCAGTGCCTTCCACTGTTTGTTGTTCCTGTGTGGGGCTTCTGTGTCACCGAGATTGTTTGTTAGCCTTTCCGCTGCCTCATATTGTTGTGCTAGCTCCATGGCTGCTAGAAGTGTTAGCTGCTAGCAGCCATGGAGGTTAGCAGGCGGTTAGCAGGCAGGTTAGCAGGCAAGTATGGAGGTTAGCAGGCGGACTCTCGCAGAGGAATAAGCCACGTGTTCCGCTAGCTGGTCGCAGACCATCTCCTCCTCCAAAGCCCCAAACCTGCACTCACCCGCCAGCTGCCGAAGGTCCGCCACAAACTGTTGAACCGACTCTCAGGGCCACTGGCGCCGCTGCCTGAACTGAAGGCACCGCATTATGGTGTTCTCAGGGGCGCGAAAGTAGCCTGCCATGAGCCTCACGACATTGCCAAATAAGTCACCTCCTCCAAGAGTGCTCAGGATCCTCTGGCCTTCCATACCGAGGTTGTGGACCAGAATAGCCCTTGCACGTAATTTGTCTAGGTTGCCGAGATCCAGCTCCGTAAGATAGTTTTCGAAGGCCACATACCATCTGGCCCAAGGGACCAACGGCTCACCTGGAGCCTCCAAAAAGGGACGAAACACCATAGCAGCCCTGTCCATCTCCATATATCCTCGTCACCAAATGTTGTGTCTCTAATTAGGAAGGAGTCGAGGTGACGTTTTATAGGTTTTATTAAGAACAAGAACACAGGAACACAGGAGACTAACGCGAGCACAGGAGCCACAGCAAAGAAACAAGATGTCTCCCGCAGCTGGCTTATATACCCCAGGTGACGCCACCTGCCAAAGAGGGGGCGTCACTCCTCTCTAGTCCAGGGCACCACCATAATAATATATATAATATACGATCTACCAGGTTGTTTTGTATTTACAGTATTTGACAGAGTGATTTAGACAGGAAAGTGAGAATAATTAAGTAATATTGGGAGCAAATTTTTAACACTGAATTATACAGTAAAAAATAGGACTCACAGTATATGTGTGCTCAAATTATTGGAAAAATCTCATAATTTCAACATAATCACCTCCCCAAGAGTGACACTGAACATGTTCACTTATGTTGTCTTTGCTAGCTGATTAATGCTTGGTCTCAAGATGTTTCTTTAAACAAGGCAGAAGCTCAGCCTGATTAAATTTATTCAAGTCAAAGAATTTTTTTTTCCAAATGAAGTTTACTGAACTTGAATATATACCAGAAATTACTTTTGTGTATCTTAGTATTGTAGTGAACTCAATATGAGCACCCTACTTGGCTTGCCAAGTGGGTTGACCCTATTGGCGACACAGGTAGGGTGCGGGACTCCGGAGCGGGAGGCGTGAGTTCGAATCTCCCGGTGGGACGTCGCCATGTCGAGCAGCACGTTACACTGGTGTCAGAAGTGGGATCTCCTGTCCAAAGCAGTAATGGGGCGCTGACATCGGGACGATGTCGAGAACCAGAGGGGAGTAGTGTAGCGAACTCAATATGAGCACCCTACTTGGCTTGCCAAGAGGGTTGACCCTATTGGCGACACAGGTAGGGTGCGGGACTCCGGAGTGGGAGGCGTGAGTTCGAATCTCCCGGTGGGACGTCGCCATGTCGAGCAGCACATTACACTGGTGTCAGAAGTGGGATGGAGCGAGATGAGGATCCAGGCGAAGGTACAGCGGCCGGAGCGATTCATCGCTCAGCCGGGAACGGAGTATAGAGCTGAGACGCCGGCCCCTGGAGAGCTTCGCCGCGATGGACGGAGCAGAGCAAACCAGCCCCGCTTCCCGCCCTTTTCAGGGCAGGACGGGCTGGCAATTCCAGAGCGACTAGGAGCGGAAATCGACCGGGAGATGACAGTCTCATCCATCCAGCAGCGGGCCAAGATTCCCCGCTACAACGGCGAGAACCTGTTGGATGACCGCCTTGCCCAGGTCGAGTTGGCTGCCGTGGTGATCAGAGGAAACCACCGTGCTGAGAGCGAGTGGAGGAGGAGCTACGGCAGATCACAGCAGCGCGTGCACGAAGGAAACAGCCGTGGCGACGCGAGGAAGGACGGCTTCCGCTGCACAGAGCCAGGGTACATGGCATGGTACCGCCCCGCACACAGCGCACGACAAACTGGCCCCTCGCCGACGCTAAATTAGAGCGAGGTGGCATGGACGGGGAAAAAGCCACCTCCTGCAGATGCTTCCCCCGGCAGATGAGGTCAGAGTCGCAGGAGCGACGCAGCGGAGCGAACAGGACGAAGATGCGGCCACTTTCCAGGCGCAGCAAGGGCTGGACGCATGGATGCGGGCCAGCGGCCGTCTGGGAGAACTGGCAGCGGTGGGAGTCGGCCGGAGCGGGCCTGGGACTCCCGCTGCCAGGGAAGGGACTGTGTGTGGTCCTAAAGAGGCTGTCAGATGTGTCCATCCGCCCGCTGATGGCCAAACCGGAACCCTACCCCAACCAGATTCTCCGACCGAGACTCAAATGGCCCGTGCATGCCGCTTTGGCACCGGGCTGACTCGCATTGGATTTCTGAAAGTGGACTTTGAATTTTCTGGGGACAGAAAACAGTCCAGGGGGGGGGGCAGTGTAACGTCGGGGCCATTTTAAGGGGGCCAGGGATTTCCCAGCATGCTTTGCCAGTTTGAAACGTTACTGTGTGTGTTAAATGTGTTATTTCTGGGTTATACTGCTGTGTCATTATAACTGCATTATAATGACCCAGCAGTGTTTAGCAGGATTAGGGCAAGATGTATCATGTGTGTGTAACCATGATTCAAACAGGGGTCTGGGGGAATGACCCCCGCTCCCGTCTGTGCTGAGAAGCAGGTTGGGGGTCGGTGGTGTGTAAATAAAGCCTGTTCATCACAACCATCTTGCTCCTCTTTCTTTGTGTGAACCCTGCATACGTCACACTGGTGTCAGAAGTGGGATCTCCTGTCCAAAGCAGTAATGGGGCGCTGACATCGGGACGATGTCGAGAACCAGAGGGGAGTAGTGTAGCGAACTCAATATGAGCACCCTACTTGGCTTGCCAAGAGGGTTGACCCTATTGGCGACACAGGTAGGGTGCGGGACTCCGGAGTGGGAGGCGTGAGTTCGAATCTCCCGGTGGGACGTCGCCATGTCGAGCAGCACGTTACACTCGGTGGTGTGTAAATAAAGCCTGTTCATCACAACCATCTTGCTCCTCTTTCTTTGTGTGAACCCTGCATACGTCACACTGGTGTCAGAAGTGGGATCTCCTGTCCAAAGCAGTAATGGGGCGCTGACATCGGGACGATGTCGAGAACCAGAGGGGAGTAGTGTAGCGAACTCAATATGAGCACCCTACTTGGCTGGCGACACAGGTAGGGTGCGGGACTCCGGAGCGGGAGGCGTGAGTTCGAATCTCCCGGTGGGACGTCGCCATGTCGAGCAGCACGTTACAGTATGGTAGCAGCATTCATTAAACTGAATGGACAAATAAAACTATAATGTTGTGGGGGCATTGTGTGTGGGGTTCTCCACCCAGAGTCGGAAGCCGGTGGGGTGGGGGGTGGAACAAAGGACTGAAGGAGGAAGTGGCACCGGGGGCTCTCAGACGTAACAAAAAGGACTATCCGCCCCCCCCCCCCCCCGGGGGCGTTCAGGAGACACTGGAGTTTGCTAGAGGAAGAGAGGGTGTGAGAAGCAGGGCTGGTGTTATATGATGTTAATGTGCCACACATGTCTTTGTGCACTGAGTGTATTGTTTTTGGCTCCCTGGGTCTCATGGGGCAGAAATAAAGGGTATAAAAAGGAGGCGCCGAGAGACCCAGATAGAGTATTTTCTGTACTTGATGTTGGAAGGTGAATAAGTTTCATGTGTTGTCCAGCTCGCTGCCTTGTCTGCTTTCATCTTCCACGATGTCACATACTGTATGTGTTCACAATCATTCATTCATTCATCTTCTTCCACTCAATCCTTTTCAGGTTGTGGGGGGGCTGGAGCCTATCCCAGCATCTTTGGGCGAGAGGCAGGGTCCACCCTGGACAGATCGCCAGTCCATCGCAGGGCCAACACAGAAAGACAGACAACCGTTCACTCTCACAGTCATACCTAAGGACAATTTAGAATCCCCAGTTTGGATGCCAATTAACCTAACTTGCATGTTTTTGGCATGTGTTCACAATCACAAATTAGTTTTTATATGTCTGTGTCTAAAGACGGGACGTATATCATTACGATATGATGACATCCGTCTGTCCATCCGTCCGTAACACCTGTCCGACAAACTCCTCCCACAGTTTTCAAGTTTTCAGTGTTTGTACATGTATTGCACAGTATGGATTCTTTATTTTTCTGGATCACAAGCTCTAAAAACCTGCAAGAAGAACATAAATGTATTTGTATAATTTGTCTCTTAAACTGTTAGATAATGAGATTTAAATTTAAAAGAAAGAAGGCCATGGAGGATACGTTTGCTGCTGTTCAACGGAACTCTGCAAGGACTGTTACTGTTTCCCTGGGAACCATGCTCATTAAATCTCAGCACCACTCTCCACGCTATGACCCTCCGCCAGCATTCCCACCATGATTTGGACACCAGCCAGCCATTTTAAACGCTGAGCTGCAGGGTCACACTGAGAGTGGAACAAGAATTCACGGTTAATCAGCGTTTCCCTGCAGAACTGGGCCACTCTGCCCTCACTGGTTGGCAGGGGTCCATCAGTGAAAATGGGCACTCATCAGTGGGCACGCTGGGGACCATTATGGGCCTGGGAAAAGAGGGGATGCTGCCATGTAATGAAACCAGAGTAGAAACAGTGACATACTTGTGTTTAAGCTCTAAATAAGTGTATGAATTTGTGGTCTTTCCAGATAAATACCATGTCATGTGACCCATCTGCTCGGCTTAAATCTCAAACTGCGCACAGGAAGTGCCCATGCCTACAGTGTGTGTGTGCGCATGAGCTGCACTGTGAGTCTTTGTACCTCTGTCTGCCTCGTGGCCCATGTGTCTTATCAGTGGTGATTTCTCAGAGGTCGGAGGCTTTGTTCTGCCTCGCTCTGACGTCACCACGCCATCAGCGGAGTCTTTGTTACCCTCCCTGCAGCTCTGAAAATGCCACCAGTGTCTCGCTGAAAGTCTCCACAGATGTCTGAGAGGATTTACGGAGCACAAGAGTCAATATTTTTGATGGGTTTTTAGACACATACTTAAAAACGAGACCTTCATGTAACCAAATTCCAGCTTCTCACACTAATTTGAATATTAATCCTGCACTGAAAAGCATAATGGGATTACATGACATTTTTTTGCTCATTGTTAGGACTATATTTACGTTTCTACTTCTTTCTGGCAACTTTGGAGATGACTGTTTAACTTGGCCATTTGCAGCAAATACATACTGTAGATTCTCTTTTATATTAAGGTAACATAAATCTTATATATCAATTTTATGGAAAGTCTAAATAAGCTAATGCTATTGCACTGCATCTGTAGTCTGATCGTCTGTCCACATTGCACAAGAATCGTTACTCCTTCGAGGCCAGGGGTGTCCAATCATGTACCATGGAGGGCCAAGACCCTGCGGACTTTACCTCCAACCAGTGTCTTCAACAGCAGATTTCACCGAATTTCTTCCCACTGATTGCTGATCAGTGAAAACACCTGCTGAAGAGACTGGGTAGAAGAGAAAACCTGCAAGATCTTGACCCTCCATGGCACATGATTGGACATCCCTGTTCTAGGCAGTTGGCCAGATGGTCTCCAAACTATGTGATCCTCATGTAGGCCAGCATCCAGATTGTGTTCAAGGTCAAAGTTGTCAGAGGTCACAGTATCAATTTTGTGCAGACCTAGGCTGTATTGATATGCATATGAAGAGCATCTTGTATGAGAAATTGTGCACAGAAAGATTCCTATTGCTTTTTTTTTTCTATGAAAGATACATACAGGTAGGGTTAGGTGATTAACCGAAATAAAACAGAAACCGAAGTAATCTTGCTCATGTCGGTTTTTCATTTTGTTCCCCTCTATCTGTTGTGTGCATATGTATATGAGAGCTTTCATGTTCTTCCCTATTAACATGTGCGGTCACATGGCTCCACATCCTGGAAGCTGTGCACTTAGTGCTGTTTGGAAGCAGCAGAACATGGCAAAAAAACCCAAAAACACCTCATATCGAAAACAAATACGGTGTCCGTCCACATAATGTGATGATTGAGTCTTTATTTCATCTGAAGATGCCAAAAAGAGGCAAATAAAATGCACTGAAACTTATAGGAATTGCCATGAAGCTAAATCACCGTTACCCGCTAATGTCTTTCTACATCAACTGAACCATTTTACAGCAGAAAATGAATGACAAAATCTGGCTGAGATTGGATTTAAGAACCCAATCAAAGACTCCTAATCCCTATGTGGTGATAACATAATCATGGCTCTATAAAGGACTCCCCCAATGCTGCTAACAAGCTAAGCCACTGCCATGAGTGTAAGGGTTGAGACATGACTGTACTCATATCCTCGCTTTATGTTCATATTTGTTTTTCTGTTCTCTTCAGAACATGAGTTCAGCCATGTCCTCACCCTTTATTATTATGTTTTCTGTGCTGTGATTATCATTTGTGAATTTGGTCTATGTGTGCTCTGTCTGCTCAGCCCTGCCCGTCCTGTGCTTCTCTGTTGTCCTTGATTGCTTCCCACCTGTTGTGCGTTGCCTTGATTTCTCCCCTGTCTATATTTGTCTCTGCCAGTCTGTGTCAGGTGTGGTGTCATTAGCATTTCTGTCAGTTCAGTTCTGTGTGCTCCCGTCGGTGTTTAGTTTGCAGCCCATACACTGTCATTTGTTTGTTCTGTTAAGTTTTGTTAATAAATTACCATCTTGGCACCATACTTTCTGCCTGCGCCTGAGTCCTGTCCACCTCACCTTGACAGAATAATGTCACCAAAGAAGGACTCAGCAGGTAGGATCAACAGGAGGAAGGAGCAGAACCAGAACCCGGTGGAAAAGGACCTTGACCGGGCCATTCAGCTGTTCAACCAGGCTCTGGGTCGCTCAAACCATTGGAAGAGGGTTAGGGATCTAATGGTGGTAAGGGCTATCTTTGATTCCCCGGCCCCGCTGCATCTCCCCAGGTTATCTGAATTCTGCTTCTGTTTAACACAGACCTGTGACAAGGTTATGCAGATAGGCCATTCGCGCTACTCCGCCCAACCTTGCTCCAGGCCGCTGATTCCATCTCTTGCCTCCAAGTGTGTCACCTCCCACCTTCCCCATCGCTCCTACATTGTCTGCCACCCCCATTCCATAAGCCACAGCGGAGGAGGTGTTGGAGCAAGAGAAGCGGAAGCAGGCGGTCCTCACAAAAAACTGACATTTTGCTGGAACACAAGCCCTGACTCACTCCAGAGGTGTTTTTCCCGGCATGTGAGGACCAGCCGCCATCAAAAGGGCCAGCAGGGAGGCAGGCATTGAGGAAGCATTGCTCCGCTCACCATCCAGGTCCTTCACTCGAGGTTTTCCTGGGGATTTCTGCTGCCGCAGCCCCACATTCCTCAGTCCTTCAACAGCGGCAGCTTCAGAGGCTGCTGGGTGGAGGGTCAGCATGCCCCATACCTCTTACTATGTTTTCTTCAGAGTAAGAGGCTCCCATGTCATCCCCTAAGTTTGGAGGTTCTGGGTGGTCATTTCCTGAGTTTAAAGTTTCTATATTATCATTTCCAGAATTTAAGGGTTCCATGTTATCAGCCCCAGAGCTTGGGGGTTCCATATTGTCATTTCCAGAGTTTAGGGGTTCTATATTGTCATAACCTAAGTGTAAAGATTTCAGGTTATTAGCTCCTGTGTTAAAAACTCCCGAGGTCAAATACCCCCAGGGTGCTATGCCCATCCATCTGGTGGTCTTTGCACTTTGGCAGGCCACCTGACGTGTCGGGTTCCTCCTTCTGGTGGTCTATGGACTTGGACAGGCTACCCGATGCTCCGTATCGGGCCTTTTTGTGGTCTTGAAACACTGGCAGACCACCTGATCTGTTTTGGGACTTTGGACTTGGGGTGGGTCCACAAGACTGTGTGTTGGGGTTTGGACTCTGTGGGGGGTAAAGAATTGGTTTTGACCCACCTGGCCTTTTACCCCCACCACCCACCTGGTGAGGGCCTTTCTTTTGTTTTGTTATCATCAACCTATTTTGAAAGTTTGTCTTTCTCTTTTGACCAGATGGAAGTTTAATACACTGCACCATTCAAACTGAATTATTTGATATTATTTGGCCTCCACTGCTATTTTTCAAACTTTTGCAATACTCAGCTATATATGATAGGAAAAGTGCAATGATAGAAAAGATGAAAATTTACCAAACAACTTTAATTGTTCTCAAGGAAAGAATAGCAAATTAACACGCAAATTTATGAGGAAAAGAAAAAAAAAATATTTCAAACTTAGAAGAAGAATGTTTCAAATTTACATGGAAAAAGTAGCAAGTTATTTGAAAAGGCACAAATTTCTGGGGGAAAGAGAAGTTTACAAGAAAGGAGCTGCATATTTCTGACAGAAATTTTGGCACATTTATGTAAAAGAAAAATGGTCACAAAATCCTAAGGGAACATTTGCAAATTTACAAAGAAGAAAAAGAAAAGAGAAAAGACCTGTACATTTATGTGAGTCACAAATTTCTGAAGGAAAAACCCTGCAAATTTATGACAGAAAAGTTACAAACTGATTTAAGAAGAGAAAGAAGGGGGGAAAAAGGATGCAGATTTACCAATAACAAAAAGGTAGCAAACATGCAATTTATGAAGAAACTGTTTCAATTTGCTCACCTCCGCCCCCTGGTGGGACCAGCGATGGATCCACTCCAGTTCGCCTACCAGCATGGCATTGGGGTGGAAGATGCAGTGATCTTCCTCCTTCACCGT
Source organism: Pholidichthys leucotaenia (assembly GCA_020510985.1). Classification (NCBI taxonomy): domain Eukaryota; kingdom Metazoa; phylum Chordata; class Actinopteri; order Cichliformes; family Pholidichthyidae; genus Pholidichthys; species Pholidichthys leucotaenia. The sequence continues at coordinate 66,797,834 of CM035842.1, read as the reverse complement.
TCCCTGTCCCACCTGGAGAAGCCCGGGAACGCGGTGAGGATCATGTTCTTTGACTTCTCCAGTGCTTTCAACGCCATCCAACCGATGATCCTGAAGGACAAGCTGCTGTGCGCAGGGGTGGACCAGCACTTGTCATCATGGATCCTGGACTACCTCACTAACCGGCCACAGTTTGTGAGAATCTGGGATTGTGTGTCTGACACGATCATCGGTAGCATGGGGGCCCCCCAGGGAACGGTTTTGGCTCCCTTCCTGTTCACCCTTTATACTGCGGACTTCTCACACAACACAACACACTGCCATCTACAGAAGTTCTCTGACGACTCTGCAGTCGTCGGCCTCATCTCCAACGGAGATGAAACTGAGTACAGAGGACTTATCCAGGACTTCGTGGACTGGTGTCATCGGAACTGCCTCCAGATCAATGCGAGGAAAACTAAGGAGCTGGTGGTGGATTGCCGCAGGCAAGGACAACCCCTCACAGCACCAGTAAACATCCAGGGAACAGACATTGAGATGGTGACATCCTACAAGTACCTTGGTGTTCATCTGAACAATAAACTAGACTGGTCACACAATACCGACACACTCTACAAGAAGCGACAGCGCAGGCTGTTCCTACTGAGGAGGCTCAGGTCTTTTGGTGTACAAGGGGTGCTCTTGAAGACATTCTACAACATGGTGGTGGCATCAGCCATCACTTTTGGAGTGGTCTGCTGGGGCAACAGCATTACAGCAGCCAATAGGAAGAGACTGAACAAACTGATCAAGAAAGCTAGCTCTGTCCTGGGGCAACGCCTTGACGCAGTGGAGGAGATAGGGGAGAGAAGGATGGTGGCTAAACTGTCATCTCTGCTGGAATCCGAGTTCCACCCCATGCAGAACATACTGAACGCAATGAGGAGCTCATTTAGCAGTAGACTACATCATCCTAGGTGCGCGACCGAGAGGTTTCACAGGTCCTTCCTACCTACGGCTGTCAGACTGTATAACCTAAGCAGGGCTGCTCGCAGAGATAGCAAAAAAAAAAAAAAAATGTGACGACCTAATAGTATTGAATGCAAAAGACGCAACAGACTTACACAAATGGTCCCCTCCAGTATACAACTAGGACAATATCAGTCGCTATGGAGGGTGACAATATGTATGGGTACATATTCATACCATGTAGGATAACTAAATAGATGGTTATGCTGTTTATTCTATCTAGCTACAATGCTCCGCACTGTGTGTATATATATTTATATATTTATGTGTACATATGTATATTGACTGCTCTTATTTTCTTATCTTCTAAATTATTGCTCTGAGTGTTGCCATCCCTGTGCTGTTGCAATCCTGGAATTTCCCCATTGTGGGACTAATAAAGGCTTATCTTATCTTATCTTATCTTATCTTAATTTTACAGGGAAAGGGTTACACATTTATATAAGAGTAGCAATTTCTGAGGAGGAAATGTTGCAAATTATATAAAAATAAAAAGGTCACAAAACCACAAGGAAACATTTGCAAATTTACAAGAAAGTTACAAATCCATGAGGAAATGAAAAGAGCTGCATTTATGACAACAAATGGAAACAGAATAAACAACTATACAAAGAAGAAAACATTAAGTATTTGTAAGAAATGTGTGATTTTGAAAATAAGCAGTTTGCAATGGGGGTTGTTTAATTTCTAGTGCAACACCACTATGTTAACTTGGAATATTTTCATGTCAGTATCTATTTGCAACTCATTTCACTGTGGAATCTCCAAATTTGGTTGGCTGAGCTCTGAAAGCTGTTTCTTAAGTGTTCTCATGCTTGCACTTTATTTCATTTTTGTTGATGTTACATTTTTGGTTATCTGGTTTCCGACCCTTGAGGTGGGGGTGCTGTAAGGGTTGAGACATGACTGTGCTCATGTCCTCGCTTTATGTTCATATTTGTTTTTCTGTTATCTTCAGGACATGAGTTCAGCCATGTTCTCGCCCTTTATTTATTTATTTTTTTTTTTTAGATTTAGATTCCTTTATTAGTCCCACAATAGGGAAATTACAGGGCATCCACATGAATGGATGAAGCAGCCAGTGGTGCAGCGCCCAACCCTTTCACCATTCACACACATATTTACACCTGGGGCCACTTTAGAGTCTCCAATTAACCCAACTTGCATGTTTTTGGCCTGTGGGAGGAAACTGGAGAAATCCTGGGGTAAACCCACGCAGACATGGGGAGAATATGTTTTCTGTGCTGTGATTATCATTTGTGTGCTCTGTCTGCTCAGCCCCACCCGTCCTGTGCTTCTCTGTTGTCCTTGATTGCTTCCCACCGGTTGTGCGTTGTCTTGATTTCTCTCCTGTCTATATGGCTATGGTCACACTGCAGGTCTTGATGCTCAATTTCAATTTTTTTGCCGAGATCTGATTTTTTTGTGTGGGCATTCACATTATAATTTAAATGCAACCCCCATCAGACTCCAGTGTGAATGGTCTACAGCTATGAAGTGACCCGCATGTGAAGAAGAAAACGCAACGTTGTGGAGAAAAAGGAATAGGGAAAGGCAACGAGCTGGACAACACAAGGCTTTATTATTTCTCCAACAAAACAGCAAACAGGCTTCTGAGTTCTGTTGAGCTACTTCACTATCAGGGTCTCTGTACATCCCTCTTTTATACTTTTATTTCCATATGTAGAGACCCAGCACTTCCGACCCTCATACATAATTAGAAATGCAGCACATCAACATAATATTTGCGGGCACTGGCACATTAACATAACATTACGCTGGCACTGCTGTTACACACTTTTCTTCTATTTGTGGCTCCGGTGATCTTACTCTCCCCAGGGGGTGCATTCACCTAACTGTCCCGTTTGATACCCCCCGGTGGCACCTCTTCATTCAGTCTATTGTCCTCTCTTCCCCTTGTCTCTTTGGGTGTGAGGAAACCCCACAACTGTGTCCCCACAACATCAAACACAGCGTTATGTTTACGGAGGTAAATATGAGCCCCAAACGACTGAAGGGGACAGAACTTAAATGATTATGCACAAAATAAATATGAGACCAGCTTCATTCCTCTACACGCCAGATGACCACTGTGATCAAGTCTGCTTTAACAGAACTGATCAATTAAACAGCTCTCTTGAAAATGAGACTCCGTGTTTCAATGGGATTACCTGTATAAATAAGGTTAATAATAAATAATCCTAGCAATTACAATAGGGCTCTCGCCCACTGACTCTGTCAGTGGCTCGTGCCCTAATAAACAGCACGGCTCGTACCAGCGGTGTAACACTAGTCCTGCAGAGGAAGGAGAAGCCACCAGAGACTCCCCTCTCCGAGACTGTGTGTTTTCATATCCCCCTATCTGGCCATTCCACTCCAGTCATGTCGGCATTAACTCTTTAGATGCCCCAGGTGCTATATGGTGACAGGAACGATTAAAAGGTGGTCAAGGCCCCCCTAGTTGTCAAGAGTGGTAAAAAAAAATTTGTCAATAAAATAGTTCAGATTCATACCAGATACGTGCACAAAATGTATGGAAAGTAAAGGAACCTTATTTCATTGTGTATGGGAATGTAGATTAATAAGAATGTTTTGGGAAGAGGTGAGGGTAACAATTGAAAAAATAATTTCAAAACAAATCGTATTGAATCCTAAATTGTTTTTGTTGGGTCTGTATCCAGAAAAGCATAATTTTAATAAAAGTGAAAGAGCATTCATAGACCTCAGTTTGCTTAACGCCAAAAAATGTATTGCACTACTGTGGAAAAAGACTCATAGACCAGATGTGACTCAGTGGTTAAGACAGATGTTAACAAACCTTCCATTAGAAAGAATAACATACATACTGAAATCAAAGGAAAATGTGTTTGAGAATATATGGAGACCTTTCATTGATTATGTAAAGAATTTAAACATAACTTTTGAAGAAGAAGGTGAATGATGTGTGTGGACCTTGTAAATTCCAAACTGGTGAATGTATAATATGTATACTTATGTAATGGATTGCCTAGACTAAACAGAGGAACATTGTTGAAGATCTGTTCTTGATAGTGGTTGTTGGTGTTTGGTATTTTTTTTAATTTTTTATTACTTTAGTGTTAGTGTTTGATTGTTTGTGTTATGTTTGTAAAAAGGTTCAATAAAAATATTGTGGAAAAAAAAATAGTTCAGATTTCCAAGGCTATAACTTGAAAGATGCAAGAGATAATGGGCTCACTGTCAATTAGAAAGATGTAGAATATGATCCAAAGTTTCAGATAGGAATAAATTTACGCATCTAATTTGCATAATGTCGCGGCAGCTATATAAATTACATAACTCAGTCAAAAGTGGACTCTGGACACATTTACACAAAAAATGGTCCGTTTTGTTGATGCTGATTTGTCTACAGGGGTGTGTTTTTATCTAATCTTCAAAGTATATGAACCAGAAAATCAATAAAATGTCAAAAAAACATATTTCTCTTACCTGTTGCCAGGTGGGGGGCTCGCTCGCCCATGTGACTGGTCCGTTTTCGTCCATCGTTGCCAATGTTTTGCGTTTACTTAGTAATTTACACCTGCTTATGCATCTACAAACCCTTCTGATTATCCCACGTGAATTTCGTTTGATTACGATGCTATTTTTCCTGTAAAATGCAGTTTTCTTGTGAGAATGTGTGATGATTGCGGGCGCCGCCATCTTGGTACTGGTAGCTCAGTTTTTCGTCCATCGTGATCAGTGTATCATGTTTACTTAGTAATTTACACCCGCTTCCACATCTACAAACTCTTATGATAACCCACGTGAATTTTGTTTGTATTACGCAGCTATTTTCCCCGTTTCATGCAGTTTCAGTCATCATCGCTACCGCGATGATCAATCATGAAGGCATCCACATTGGTGCTGTGAGCTCAAAGTGGAAAAAGGAAGAATAATAATGAGGATTTCTTCTTCTTTGCTGTATTCCATGTCAGCCATGATTTCTTCAGCGCATGTCTGCCACCTTCTAAACTGTCAGATCAATACAGATTAGTACAAATTCTCAAAATAGCCAGGGTACATCAATAAGTTGACCGGTACAGTTGCTGCGCTGTGCCACTGGGGGCATGCGACACGTCCATTTAATCTGGGCAGTTAAAGGGTTAATTTTTCATTTTAGATATCACAGCAGCCAGGGCTCATGGTGTGCTGTTTACAAGGAAAAAGGAATTTGCAGTGTCCAGTAAATGTGCCGTTACTTTTTTTTTTTTTTTTTTAAGTGCCATTACTGTGTGCCTGTTTGTCTGATGGTTTCAGCCCCGAACCCACTCACCCTGCTGCCCCCCGAAATTTTGAAGTTATTGTGTAGTCGGAGCCAACAAAATTACAATCCAGTGATAAAGGGAAGAAGATTGAAAAGAGAGCACAAATCAGCTGTGTCTGTCATGCTTGCTGCGTCCTCCACTGCAGAATTGTAGTGTCTATCTCACTTCACTGAGGAAAAAGTCAGATGAAATGCAACATGACCGTTCAGACTGAGGTCGCTTTGGAAAATATCAGATACATATATGAATTAGGACCACATATGACAGTGGCCTGGGTCTGGTGTTAAAAAATTGGATATGTGCTGTTCAGACTGTCATTAAAAAATCAGATATGGGTCACATTTGTGCAAAAAAAAAATCAGAATTGAGCATTAAAACCTGCAGTGTGAACATAGCTTATTTGTCTCTGTCAGTCTGTGTCAGGTGTGGTGTCATTAGCATTTCTGTCCTTTCAGTTAGTGTGCTCCCATTGTTGTTTAGTTTGCAGCCCACGCACTGTCATTTGTTTGTTCTGTTAAATTTTGTTCCTAAATTACCATCTTGGCACCATATTCTTTCCTGTGCCTGAGTCCCGTCCACCTCACCTTGACAATGAGTCACAGACCCTCAAGACTCACTCACAATGATCCTGACACAATGATGTCTGCACTGGACAATATTTATTTTGGTTATATATGTGTGAATTTATTATATTATGCTCATTTACAACCAAATTACAGCAGTGATATATTCATTGGTACCCATATTCTTGTGTAATATTGATTAATTACAAGCCTTGTCAATGAACTACAAGGGAGAAGTAAGAAAAATGACAAAAAAAAACCCCAAAACCAACGTGAAAGGTTCAGATAACCTTGATACTGATTTAAGGTCGAATTGCCCAGCCCTACATACAAGTGAGTCTAAAAATCTTTTTTTAAACTTCATAAGGTTACATTCTTGTAATATTTTAAGGTTTGTGTCAGGTCAGGCATTGGTTAGCCTACTACTGGTTACCATGGAACCTGGTACTACCTACCTCATGGGTCGAGCTACTGGCGACTAGACCAGGCCAGCAAACCATTCGAGGTAATAGCCTGGATGAGGAGGGTAAACTGGGCATACTAGCAGAATGAAATACAATATCTGTCCCAAAGTCTGCGCTGGACCCCTCCTAGGTGGTGACCTGTGGCATCATCTGAGAGAGGAGCTTAACAGAGCTATCTACCGGCCAGCCACAGCGGCATGGCATCACTGCCAGTATGTCTTGGTCTGTCCTTGCCCATTGGACCTCATTCTTGCCTTGCAGAGGGAGTGACTCTGGTTAACGCATGCATTTCTGTGGTACTATGGCTAAGGACATTAACTCTCATACCAGCTCGAACATTGCCCATGTAGGCAAGGTTCTCACTGGCTTGCTTATGTTCTGCCAGTCAGTGAAAAGTATGCTAGGAAGTAAAAAGATCCTGAAAGTCACTGAATGGAATGTGAGAATGCTACTAGATAGAACTGGCCCAAAGAGCTTGAGAGGTACAACACTGATATAGCTGCAGTGAATGAGACAAGACTTCCTTCATATTACAGCATGGTTACATTTTCTTTTGCAGTTAATTTTCCTCACTTCTAGTTTCCTAAAAGGTTGTTTTGTTGCCAACTGAGTGGCATTGTTATGGTTGAAAACTTGTCATCAAAAATTCCTTGAACAGTTCGACTTTCACATTGTTATTCAGATCAGAGAGGAGCTTTCTGTCAAATCTGAGTTCGCTATCCGAAGATCAATACATCACACTGGAACACAAAAGCAGCTTCATTACAGAAACAGAATACCAGAGCTGCATCACAAAAAAAGTGCTGTCAAAGAAAGGTGGAGATGAGCAGCTTCTCACTAATCTGGATGGAAACAAGGCCAAATACTCAGACTGCATTTTGCAAGAAATTATAGATGACTGTGTGAAGAAGCACAGTGTTGGGAATGTTCAACACATTTATAGAAACATGCTGTAACCTCTTATCCGCTGCATGCATTAGCTGTAGGAAAAGTACCACAGCCATCAGTGAAGCCTGCCCAGTGCCTGTGGACAAAGTACATATAAGAGCAGATATACAGGATCAAGACAGGCTGCACTGGGTAATCATCTCAGCAGAGGTAATTGTATGTCTTCAGAAGTGTGGGTGTGGAGTCACAGGCTGGCAGGTTATAAGGCTAGAGTATTTAGCCAGTGTTTTGTTTTTTTTTTTCAGCTCAATTGTTCAAGGTCACATAACACACCAATTCTAAACTTACACAGCAGCTATCACAAAATAATGATTTTCTCTGGAAAATTAACATTTTACAGGTTAAGAGGAAAATAACCATAAAATCAGTTGATCATTAACCCAAGTCACTGACCTGACTTCTATAACCTGTAGTTTATTGCTGGCAGATCATCCTTCTGAATGACTGCTTGTGATATTGCATGAGTAAATACTGTCAGTAAAGAAGTTATGAGCGATAAAAGGCAATATGTGACAAGGACCCAGTGACCAAGGGTTAGTCTGATCTCTGCCTGCCTGGACTGGACAGTCACAGGGTAGTCAGAGCGCACTCAGCTGTGTGATAAGACACCACGGTGACAACAGAATTTCAAAGGGTGCCAGACTCATACTATCTAATGGAGATTATAACCTCCAGAAATTGGTCCCGTATACCATACGGTTGTAGTTATTTTTAAAAGATGTCATGTCTGTCAGAATGTATTTACCGTTTCAGGTAATTTACATAGTTGAGTCTAGCTACTTTTAAATGATAATGAACAATGATATCATTTGCACCTGTTCTAACACACAGGCCTTAGGCAGGAGTTTACTGGCAGATCTGTATTTTCCATGTTCTCTGAGTGTGCAGGCTTTGTGTGAATCACTGTGTCATGGGATGCTGTGAGCAGCATTCAGAAAATCTTGATTTTGCTGAAAATAGAAGCAGGGAAACATGTGCACTGACTGAGGAAAGACTACATGTAGAGACAGCAGACAACTGGCTAACAACAGGAACTACTGCAGCCAAACAGTATTTTATTCCTGTAAAAGAGTTCCACTGACATAAAAAAAATCCTATGATTTACTGTAGAAACACTGGTGGTGTATTGTGAAATAGTAAAGACAGCAACTCTGAATTGTTTTCTAATAGTTTAATCAGCAATATAACTAGAATGCACTCAGATGCAGACCCACGCCTTTTGCAGCTCTATAGATTTAAAACCTTGACCTTTGAGCTTTTTACCCCACCACGATGTTATGTTGTAACTTGTAGACAATGATGAAGTCAGGAGTGGAGCTGAACACTTGTTTATTATATGAACTGGACTCTGTACACCCAACCGTACATGCAGCCGCTTGGCAGAGGAAAGTGGCCCAAAGCCCCTCTACCAGCAGTCCCTCTTATACCACCGGAGATGGCGGAACCGGAAACCGGGGCCGTCATCCCGTACTACACAAATAAGAGTTCCAATAATAACAGTACATGAACATTGAACAAATACATAATATTTTTCCCCACTGTAGAAAAATCCAAAACACACACACCATCAGCCCACCCAGTTTGGAACCCGAATCATCCGCTAAGCATGAACAAACTAAAGTTACCAAAAGGGGCTTATGATATTCACACCAAAAAACTAAATTTAGGGGGGACAGGTAGACTGCCGTCCTACCCCCCGCACAGCGAGGCGGGTTTTTCTGCTGCCTATACTATTAAAGTTCACACAAGAAAAAAATGCAGCCGTGTCTCCTACATACTATAGCAAAATAATCCCCAAACCATTAACTCAGAACAAATGAACAGGTATAACACTTAAGTCACACCAATGTCCGTTGGCAGCCAAGGGAAAAACCGACCCGGAGGCCCAGGACTGCCCCAAACCATTCATGCCCCTGGCCGCTGAAGATAAGACCAGCTCAGAGGCCCCAGGCAGCCCCACGACATGTGCGCTCATGGCCACCGTCTGCCTCCAGGATCAAAAACAATCTCTCCCACCAAAACGTACCTCTTCACTGCCAACTACGTCACTCCTTGGGACCCACCGTGCTGCTGTCCGGCACGCCGTCCCACCGTGCTCGTCGCTCTGCTTCCGACCACTCCCAACATCGCCGTCGTGGCTCAACACTCCGGCCCCCCGTGACCGCACTCCAGGGAAAACCAAAGCCTGCTCGTCGGTGTCATTTCACGACCCAGGCACCTTGCCACTGCTCCCAGCACCCTCATTCCAGGCACTCCGCTGCGCTGTCACCACGCCCGGTCGTAGCTGCTCTCTCACGGGGCTCTCAGCTTCGCTCTGGTCGATGCCACTCTCCGACCTGGGCGTTTCGTCGCTGCTCTCGGCACCCTCATCCCAGGTGCTCTGCTGCATCGTTTCCATGCCCAGCTGCAGCTGCTCTCCCTCGGGGCTCTCAGCGTCACTCTCGTCGGCGTCACTCTCCGACCCGAGCATTTTGTCGCTGCTCTCGGCACTCTCGTCCCAGGTGCTCCGCTGCATCGTCTTCATGCCCGGCTGTCGCTGCTCTTCCCCGGGGCTCTCAGCCTCCATGGTGCTGCTCTCCCTCTGCCTAGCCTCCAGCTGCGAGGATGACTCCTGCTGCTCTCCCTTTCCGCTGTCATTGCACACCGCGCCATTCAACTCATCAGTGCTCCGGTCCTCCACCTTTCTGCGTTTTGCGGTTGGCCCGCTGTCTGCAGTGACCGGGGACTCTCCCTCTCGCTGTCCCGGTCCCACCACAAAGTCTAGCTGCAGCTTGGAGCTCTTTTTTGGCGCGCAGCTAGCCTAGCGGCTAACCTGCCCAAAGGCACTGACTGTGCCGTTAGCTTCTCCCTGCTAACTAGCTTAGCCTCGTTTGGCGCCAACACTCCCGCCACCCACAGCTTCGTGGTCCTCATCTGCCCGGTGAAGTGCTTGGCCAGCTGCTCGACAGCATCCTCATAGCACTCCGTTTCTCCCAAAGTAGCAAGAATTCTTCGGCCCTCTGTGCCGAGATGGTGAGCCAGAAGCGCTCGTTGTTGCCTCCCATCGAGTCTGCTTAGACCCGGTAACCCGATGTAACCCGCAAACATGGCCCGCCACTGTGGCCGCAGGATCACCGGCTCTCCCGTGTACTCTAGAAACGGCACCAGAAGTTGAGGTAGCCCATATGCTGCCATAATTTCATTCCTCGTTGCCAAGTGTTATGTCGTAACTTGTAGACAATGATGAAGCCAGGAGTGGAGCTGAACACTTGTTTATTATATAAACTGCACTCTGTACACCCGACCGTACATGCAGCCTCTTAGCAGAGGAAAGCGGACTAAAGCCCCTCTACCAGCAGCCCCTCTTATACCACCAGAGATGGCGGAACCGGAGACCGGGGCCGTCATCCCGTACTACACAAATAAGAGTTCCAATAATAACAGTACATGAACACTGAACAAATACATAATACCTGACTCCTGGGTCACGACCCAGTGGGGGGCCGCGGACCATTTGGTGCTGGGTTGCAGAGAACCAGAGAGAAAAAATTAATTATTCTGTTCCTCTGTATTGATTGTATTGATTTTATTTTCAAAATGTACCGGGTACTCTCTTCCCACCTGACTTACTGCCTCTGTGCCATCTTGACTCATAACTATTCAGCAGTTAGCTGTGAAGATAGCTAGCCAAAATAAATAAAAAAACAGTCATCATTAGAAAGTGAGTGTTACTTTCCTTCCACAAAAGATCCACAGACTGCAGAAGAGTCTATCCACGACCATTTTACAAACATGACACGTTAAAGGTGAGTGGGTGATTTGCTTTTAGGCTGATTTAATCCATTCATCTTGATTCTTGGCAAAGGTAGCTCAAATATGTGCAATGAATAAATATTGATTTTTATCAATATGGAAAAGATGAAAATCAAAATACACTGTAAGCTAACAACCAGACACCCTGAGTATGCTCAGCTCTCCTGACCGTTGACCTTGACCTTAACCACAGCTAGATGCAGACCTATCTAGGATGTGCTTAAGGTCAAAGCCAGCTGCCAAGGAGTAATGTTTTTTGTGAAATCACAAATGCCCAGATTTCCTGACCTTTGACAATGACCTTGACCTCAACTTGGATGCAGACCTATATGAGGATCATTGTGAGTGAATTTGGCGAGCATGGAGGCAATTTCCCAGGATGGGTAGTGATTTCTATGAAATGTGGGCGGTCAGATGGGCAGACGATGGATACTGTGTCATTGCATTGGCTCCTTTTGGTTTTGCCGGAATGATCTAAAAAACTTAAAATTATAGCGTAGCATTGCATGTGTGCCTTATCAGTTCTGCTGCAAGGATCTTCTTAAGCTAAAAGCTAATGTTAGCCAGAGAAAATAGGTTATTAAAATATAATCACTGTGTGAAAAATGTAATGTGTGACAAATATAATCACATTGTGAAAATAATAAAATAAGCTAAGCATGATGTTGCTATAAAGAAAAAAGTAGCACTTGCAACACAAATCAGAAGGGACATTTAGGTGGTGACAGGAATAGCAATTCAAGCTAACATTACGCACGCTAATGCTGACAAGCCTGATGTACAGAGGTCTGTGCTTGTTTTATATATGAACCTTTTGACTTCACGTTTTTAGCATGCTGTGATCCAGAACACAGACAGCTTTGGCAGTTGGATTCCAGACCAAAGATTCAGTATCCTACTGCGGGACTGTATGCTCTACAACAGCGGTGCAGCCTGTTTCTGCTTGGCGTTTGCATAAAGACCAAGGTGTGTCACCGTATCACCAGGTTTATCTTCAATTGGCTGATCGTGCTGTGAAACAACAGGCCGAATGTGGCGCTCCAGGTTGGACTTTAGCACTGCAGAAGCTTAACAGTAACACCAGGAAGCAGCACAGATGTTTTTTCTACAGTATCAGCTCCAGAAGGCTCAATTATGAATCAGTGCTGATCCAGTTAAAAGCGAGAGCTTTTAGCTGACTCTTACATCACGGATGGTGAGGATTAAATAGGGTTTTTAAAAAAAGATATTTCTTCTTCTTCTTTTAGATTTGATTGGCGGTTGGCAACCAGCTTACAGGTGCATTACCGCCACGTACTTCACTCTATATCATCACTCTATCCAAACTGCCTGCAGATATTTCAGAAAGATATTTCAGCCCCTTGACCCTACTCTGTAGCAATAATTAACATGAACAATCATTTCCCCTATATGAAGTAGTCTGAGAAATTGTGGGCATACATCTTGAATGTTAGGAGTGCAGGAAAGCAACTGAAACCTTCAAAAGTCTGGACCAAACCAGTTAGGTGTGAAAGCAGGAGTGCTTATCCTACACGTAGCACAATACAGATTTAGTTGTTGAATTTGTACTTGAATGACTATCTTCTATTGTTACTAATATTTCCATTGTAACCTTACTTTTTTCCTCTGTTATCATATTCAGCCACCTTACTCTCTGCCGTATGGGCACTCCCAATTGACCTCTGCACACATTTACAGCAATTTCTCTTTGATAAGGCCTTTAGTTAGAAATGTTGCCCCTGCCAGGCCTTCGCTCGCATGTGCAGCGTGGCCAGGCTTGGTACTGGACTGTTTGGCTTTGAATGTTGTATTTGTATGTTTGTTTTGAATGCAGCTACTCAACCCAGCCAGTCGAGGTGGATGGCCGTCCTCTATGAGCTATGGTTCCGCCCGAGATTTCTGCCCGTTAAAGGGAAGTTTTTCCTCGCCTGTGTCACCGCAGTGCTTGCTCTTGGGGGTCTCTGCTGGGTTCTATAAACTGAGAGTGTGGCCTAAACCCACTCTTTTCTGTAAAGTGCCTTGAGACGACCTGTGTTGTGATTTGGCGCTATATAAATGAAATTGAATAGAATTGAATTGAACTTTACCCACTCGCCTAATAAATCATCATTATCCTGCCTTTTCTTCCCCTTATGGATTTCTGCCTTCTTGTTGTCTAAGGAAAGCCTTGTTTGTGCCCTTGCCTGTCCTTAATGAGTCAGCTTTAATATAATATTTTGTCTTTCATACATCAGCTTCATCGCTTCTTTTATAGTGCTGTAAAAGGTTTTGATGCATTTTTTTTTTAATTTAAGTTTTTGTAAAGGGTATACAGGTCGTTACAGCAATGCATTGTTTACATTTTCATCACATGTTCCCTTATTTTCTGATATCTGACAACATTGGAAGATTAATTCTTACAACACCCCCTTTTTTTTTTTTTAAGTGAAAGAAAAAGTGAAATTAAAGAGAAAAAAAACCAAAAAACAAATAACAAAAAAAACCAAACAAACCAGTAAAAAACAAACAAAAAGAAAAAGTAAGTAAATAAAGATAAAAGAGCATCTGAGTAGCGTTGGAACAAAGAGCGGAACCATTATTGAAATGGTATTTGTCAAAGATTAGATCTAATGGAAGACACATATGCGGTCCAGGGTTGCCAAAAGTTCATGAACCCATCCATGTCCTGTCTCAGTGCGAATGTCAACTTTTCCATCGAGTAAATGTCTTGGATCACGTTAGTCCAATCTTCAGGTGTAGGACAGTCCTTCAACATCCATTTTTTAGTTAGAGCTTTTTTGCTTGCCAATATTAAAACATTGAATAAGTATTTTTCTCCTCGTCTTTCCAGTGAGTCCGGTAGTAAACCCAAATACAAAGTTACAAAAGAAAAGGGAACTGTAATTTTGAATATTTTCCCCAATATTGTCTGTACCTTGGTCCAATATTGGTGGATAACTGGGCATGACCAAAACACATGAAAATGATTTGCAGTCTTTTCACCACACAAGCGCCAACAGTTCAATCCCTTATGGGTAAATTTGTTTTGTGCAGGTGTTCTGAAAAATCTTGCCAAGTTTTTCCATCCAAATTCTCTCCACTGCAGGGATGAGGTACTTTTCCATTGCTGTTTATTTAGCTTTTCCCATATTTCCAGTTGTAAAGTGAAATTCCCCTCTTTTTCCCATCTCTCTTTTATATAAGATGTGTTGTCTCCTTTTAAGTCTTGAAGACCTTGGTATATTTTAGAAATGTATCTGATCCCTGGGATCCCTTTATATGCCATTAAGAAGACCTTCAGAACACCTGACTGGGCCCTTTCCAAAACCTCCTTTTTAAGTATATTGTTTATGTGGTGTCTAAGCTGGAAGAACCTGTAAAGGTCTTGATTTATTAGGCCTTGTTTTTTCAAATCTTCAAAACTTCTTAAGATTTGCCCTTTAAAAAAATCGTAATATTTTATCAGCCCTTTCTCCTTCCACTTTTTAAATCTGGTGTCTGTTTTATTAGGAGTAAAGTCCTGATCATAGGCGATCCATTGCAGAAGTCGATAGGGCTCTTTAGTTTGATTCTCTCTGACTATCTTAAACCAAATTTTTAGCGGGGTCTCTATCCACGGGTTAGTGTTATTCAAAAGCTTAGGTAAGGCATTGTTCCCTATTATCGCCTGTAGGGGGATGTCACTTGTTATTTGGCATTCGATCTCCTTCCATTGTGCAGTGTAGACTGGGTTACATATTTCTACTAAAGTTTTAATTTGTGCGGCTTTAAAGTAGTCCCTGATATTTGGCAGCGCGAGCCCACCTTTGTCTTTGTTTAGCTGTAGGGTTCTATATCTGATTCTAGGTCTCTTGCCCTGCCATATGAATCTTGAGATCCTTCTGTCCAGCTCCTGCCATGTTTTTTTGGGAGGTTCTACCGGTATTGTTTGGAAAAGGTATAGAAGACGTGGAAGTATATTCATTTTGACTGCTTCAATTCTTTGTGCAGTACCCAAGAATGATATCATATTCCATCTTGCTAGGTCAGATTTTATTTTTGTCACCAGTGGATCATAGTTTAGTGATATAATTTTGTTGAGTTGTTTCGGGATATTGACCCCCAGATATTTCATAGATTCCGACTCCCAGTTAGTTTTGAGTTTGCTTAGTGAATAATGATTTGGGTCATAGTTGAATGTTAAAACTTGGGTTTTATGCATGTTTAATTTGTACCCCGATAAATCTCCATACTCTGAAAAAACTGAGGTTAGTTCTGGTAAAGAAGTGTCCGGCTGCCCTAGGTATATTAAAATGTCATCAGCAAAGAGTGCTATTTTATGTTCCTTCTGACCAAGTGTAATACCTTGAATTTTTTGGTTTTGTCTTATCCATTGGCTCAGAGGTTCTATGAAGATTGCAAAGAGCAGTGGAGACAGGGGGCAGCCCTGACGACATCCTCTTTCCAGTTCAAAAGATGATGATAAATGACCGTTAATCCTTATTTTAGCTGTTGGTTTTTTATATAATGCCTGTATAGTTCTAATGAAGTTGTTATGAAAATTGAAACTGGATAAGATTCTATATAGAAAAGACCAGTCAACCGAATCGAATGCTTTTTCAGCATCTAATCCCAATATGACTGCATTTAAGTTATATTTTTTTATATGATGAATTATGTGTAAAGTGCGTCGAATGTTGTCTTGTGTCTGTCTTTGTCTTATAAAACCTGTTTGGTCTAAATGAATTAGGTCTGTCAGTATATTTTCTAACCTTTTGGCAAGGATAATGGTAAAAAGCTTATAGTCCTGATTTAGTACACTGATTGGTCTGTAGTTGGAGCACTCTAGTTTATCCTTTTCAGGTTTAGGTATAACTGCAATGACCCCTTCTCTCCAGGAGGGGGGGATTTCCCCTGTGTGGAGGACATAATTAAATGTTTTCAGGAGGAGAGGAGATAGTTGCTGTTTAAAGGTTTTGTACCACTCTGCTGTATAGCCATCAGCTCCTGGGGATTTGTTAGCTTTAAGTTTCATAATTGCTTTTTCCAATTCTTTAGGATGTATTTCTGACAGTAGTGTTTTATTTTGTGACTCCGTAAGTTGGGGAAGGTTTAATGTGTTTAGGAATGCCTCGGATGCGTTTTTATGTTTTTTGTGGGAGTATAAGTTCTTATAGTAATTCTCGAAGTTTTTAAGAATATCCTGAATTCTGAATTTTATTTCCTTTGATACTGGGTCTCTGATTTTGTAGATTGCTCTTTCTGTTTGATGTTTCCTCAATTTATAGGCTAGCAATTTTGCCGATTTACTGCCTGCTTCATAGTATTTTTGTTTCAGAAATGTAAGTTTCTTCTGGATTTCTATTGTGTAGATCTCATTTATTTGGTTTTTAATTTCCTTAATCTTGAGCGAGTCAGTAGAATGAGTGTTGCCTTTGTGTTCTTTTTCTAGGTTCCTAAGTTCTGACTCTAATGTGGATAGTTTTTCTTGTCTTAGTTTCTTTTGGGTTGCCAGTTTTGCAATAATCTTTCCTCTTATTACAGCTTTGCATGCATCCCACAGTATTAAAGGGGATACTTCTCCATTATCGTTATCTTCCAAATATCTGAGAATATCTGATTCCAATTCATCTTTCAATGGTCCTTTCAGGACATTTGAATTTAACCTCCAAGAAAATGTATTGTTTGTGTATTTTTGGATATTTAAGTCCATGTAGATCGGACTGTGGTCGGAGAGATCCATCAGTCCTATTTTACATGTTTTTACTCTTCCAATGTCTCTATTAAACATAAAAAAATAGTCAATCCTTGAGTAAGATGAATGTGGAGTTGAGTAAAATGTATAGTCTTTTACACTGGGGTTGAGTTCCCTCCACACGTCACAGATTCCCAATTCTTTTAGTAGCATCCGAGTCTTCCTGTTTTGGGTGTTATTTTGATGTGGGGAATTACCAGAAGCATCCCAGTATGGATTCAGTCTAAGATTGAAGTCCCCACCACATATCACTAAACCTTGAGCTTTAGTTATCTTTCTTTCTTTCAAAGGTCTTTTTATTATTATTAATTGAAGTATCAATACAATACAAAGTATTAGAAATTTTCATTTTTGTTTCAACCAAACAGTAAAAAACTAGAACTTAAAGCCAACAAATGTAAATGCTTCAAAGCACAAAAACCTTTAAATAAACAATAAAAAAAAAATACAAAGAAAAATTATGTGTGTGAAGTGGGGGTGGGGTAAAGGGAATATGAGCTACTCAGAAACTATAATCGTGGGTCTTTCAAAGAAATCAAGAAACGGGCGCCATAATTTATAGAATTTGTTTTCAGAGCCACAGACTGTATATCTGATTTTTTCTAAATCCAAACAGGACATTATATCTTTTATCCACTGTAAATGTGAAGGGGGCGAAGAGTCTTTCCACTTCAGTAATACAGCACGTCTGGCCAATAATAATGAAAATTTGAATACTTTTAATTTGGAACTTGGCAAGACAAGTTCTGGAGCCACACCAAAAATGGCGCATAATGGATCAGGTTTAATTTGATATTGCAGGACTTCAGACATAGTGATAAAAACAGAATGCCAAAAATTCATCAATGCAGGGCAGGACCAATACATGTGAAGCAAAGTGCCAGGAGCGCTACCACACTTTTCACAAGTTGGGTCTATATCCGAGTAAATACGTGCTAACTTAACCTTGGACAGGTGCATCCGGTGTACAATCTTAAATTGAATAAGAGCGTGACGAGCACACATTGATACAGTGTGAACCTGGCCAAGAATAGAGTCCCACAATTCATCAGTAAAAGTAAAATTAAGATCTTGTTCCCAGTTCAATTTGATAGCGGCCAGAGAAGAAGATTGTAAATTTGAAATTAAATTATATAAAACTGACATTACCCCCTTAGAAGTTGGTTTAACTAATAAAAAATCATCTAGAGGATTATCAGAAGGTTTTTGAGGGAATTGTTTTGTCATGGTTTGCACATAATGTCTGACCTGGAGGAAGCGGAAAAAGTGTGTAGAAGTGATGTCGAATTTGGTGGAAAGTTGAGAAAAACTTGCAAATTGACCATCAAAATATAAATCCGCAAAAGATTTTAAATCTTTTCTGTGCCATATATGAAATGCACTATCAATAGTTGATGGGGTAAATAAATGATTTGCGGCAATTGGACTTCTAATGGAAAAAAACTGAAGACTGAAATTTTTCCTGAATTGAGACCAAATTCTAAGAGACTGACGAACTACTTTATTATTACCCAGTGTAGACAAAGCAAGGGGAAGTGGTGAACCTAAAATTGCCGGTAGGGAAGTTTGATTGTCCACATGTGACTCCATAAGGATCCAAATAGGTGATTTGGGTTCCAGATAAAAATGTTTCCAATATAACATGCACCTGATATTTGCTGCCCAGTAGTAATATTGAAAGTTAGGCAGAGCCATGCCACCTACTGATTTGGGTCTTTGAAGAAAAACTTTCCTCAATCTCGGATGTTTACCATTCCAAATAAATGAGGTAATCAGAGAGTCCAAAGACTTAAAAAAGGATTTAGGAATAAAAATGGGGAGACATTGAAACAAATATAAAAACTTTGGAAGTAACATCATTTTTACAGAATTGATTCTGCCAATTAAAGACAAGGATAATGGGGACCATTTGGAAAGTATTAACTTGCACTGGTCAAGTAAGGGGAGAAAATTATTTTTAAACAAGTAATTAAATTGTTTAGTGACACATATCCCAAGATAATTAAAATGATCAATAACAACCTTGAAAGGAAAATTTTCAAAATCCTGAACTTGAATCTTTTCATTAATCAGAAACAGTTCACTCTTATTAAGATTAATTTTATAACCAGAAAACCTACTAAAACTATCCAAAATATTAAGTATAGCGGGTAATGAAGTAAGTGGGTTGGAGAGAAATAATAAAAGATCATCAGCATAGAGTGAAACCCTATGCTCAATGCCACCCCTACGAATGCCTAGAAAGTCCCGGCTCCCACGGATTGCAATAGCTAACGGCTCAACTGCCAAGGCAAAGAGCAACGGGCTCAAAGGACAGCCTTGCCTCGTACCACGGTAAAGTCTAAAATTGTCAGAATAGCGACAATTAGTTAACACTGAAGCTAAAGGACTAGCATAGAGAAGTTTAATCCAGGAACAGAAGGAAGGACCAAAACCGAACCTCTCCAAAGTAAAAAACAAATACTCCCACTCAACCCTATCGAATGCCTTTTCAGCGTCCAAACTAATAAGACATTCAGGTATGTTGTGGTGAGGAGTATAAATAATATTAAACAACCGCCGCAAGTTAAAAAAAGAATGGCGATTTTTAATGAAACCGGTTTGGTCCTGTGAAATTATAAAAGGAAGAATCTTTTCCAACCTTGAAGCTAACAACTTTGACAAAATTTTAACATCGGTATTTAACAAGGAAATAGGCCTGTAAGAAGCACAATCAACAGGATCCTTATCCTTTTTAAGCAACACAGTGATACAGGCCTGATAGCATGAAGGAGGAAGTGTACCAGAGTCAAGCGACTCTGTAAAAACTTGACAAAGGAAAGGGGCGAGGTCATCAGAGAATTTTTTGAAAAAATCAGCGGAAAACCCATCAGGTCCTGGAGATTTTCCTGATTGCATGGATGATATTGCCAGCTGAATTTCTTCTTTTGTGATGGGAGCTTCTAAAATTTGCCGAGATTCTGAAGAAATCGAAGGAATATCAATAGAATCAAAAAAAATTTCCAAATCCTTTAAGTTTGTTGTATATTCTGAGGTATATAATTTGGAATAAAATGACCTGAAAATATCATTAATCGCTTGTTGGTCAGATGTCACCTCTCCTTTATCTGTCCTAACTCCAGTAATAATTTGCTTAGCTCTAATACCACGTAGTTGATTAGCTAGAAGTTTACTGGTTTTTTCGCCATGTTCATAAAATTCACTCTTGTTCCTTATTAAACAACCTTCAATTTGTCGAGTAGAAAGTAAATTAAATTTAGTTTGTAATGTCATACGTTCCTTGTACAGAGCGGGTGATGGAGATTGAGCATATTGTCTGTCAATGTCCAGGATTTGATCTAAAATAACCTTCTGTTCCTGTATTAAGGATCGTCTTTTAAATGCTGCCAATGAAATAAATTCCCCCCTAAGAAATGCCTTCATGGCCTCCCATATCGTTTTATTTGACATACCAGGAGTTTTATTTTCTTTCAAAAAAAAAATTAATTTTAGAAGAAATATTCGCAACCAATTTTTCATCTGTAAGTAATAATGGATCCAATCTCCAATGCTTTCTCATGGAGTCACATCCATGGAGGATCATTTTAAGTACAAGAGGGGCATGATCAGAAACCGAGATGCTATCATAACTGCAAGAGCAAAGGTTATTAATTAATAAATTGTCAACAAAAAAATAATCTATTCTGGTATAAGTATGGTGTACGTGAGAGAAAAAAGAATAGTCCCTGCCGTTAGGATGTAAAAAACGCCAAGGATCTGTAAGGCTATATTCCTCAAGAAAAGACTTAACATAAGTTGCAGATTTATTAAGACTAGCAGGTTTTGAAGATGAGCGATCTAAGATCGGATCCATATACAAATTAAAGTCACCCCCAAGAATTAGAGAATGAGTATTTAAATCTAGAAGTTGCGAAAAAAGGTTGCGAAAAAAGTGCACATCATCAAAATTCGGTGCATACAGATTAGCCAAAGTGACATGTTTATCGCCAAGTTTACCTGATACTATTACAAATCGTCCATTTTTATCTGATACAACATTAGAGGGAATAAATGGGATATTTCGATCAATAAGAATAGCAGCGCCCCTGGCCTTAGCTTTAAAATTTGAATGAAAAAATTGTCCTGACCAACATTTTGACAAACGCAAGTGGTCGGAATCCTGCAAATGGGTTTCCTGCAAAAACAATACCCCAGGCTTAAATTGCTTTAGATGTGACATGACTCTCTTTCGTTTAATTGGATGGTTCAACCCCTTCACATTCCAGCTTACCAAAGTAAGATTACTATTCATTCAAAGAGTAAAATTTATATATTATGTTGTGTAGCCCAAAGAAGAATAAAGTGAGGTACGGGTAAAAAAAAAAAAAAAAAGGAAGGGGTAAGGGGGGTGTAAATAAAACCATAACAAAAAAACAAAACAAAAAAAAATAAATAAAAAAAATAAAAATAAAAAAAAAATAAAATAAAAATAAAAAAATCCAACAACCAAACCTATAACAACACTCCAGCCGGTTGCAAAAAAACAGCAACCGCTCCATCTCCAGCTCTATTTTCATCCTAACAGAATGCTCCCATACAACTGGCTTCAATCCTGCATAATATGAACGTTTTACCCTAAAAAAAAAAAAAAAAAATAAATAAGATAAAATTAAAAAAAAGAATTAAGTAAACAACAACGTATAGGGAGCCAATTTTACCTTGTTTTTAAACATCTGAAAATGCATCAATGTCCAGTCAGTGCAGCTTCAATGAAGTAACAAGCAGCCCAGCGCGGCAGCTGGTCAACCCAGAAATGTCCAGTTCAAGGCGAAAATTGCTGGTTTCTCTCCATAGTTTGCATGAAGCGGGTGGCCTCTGAGACGGACGCCAGCCACTGGTTTTTGCCGTCTGGAAGAGTTATCCGGAGCCTGGCGGGGAAAAGAAGAGAAGGACGAAAACCTCTCTTGTACAACTCGGACATAACCTCCTTATATTCGGCTCGTTGCTTCTGAACGTCGGCGTTATAATCCTCGTAGAACTGAAGTTTATGCCCACGATATTCCAAAGTCCCACGGCGTCTCCGCGCTTCTCTCATCACCAAGTCTTTGGTCCGAAACCGGTGGAAACAAATAATGACAGCGCGCGGCTTCCCATTCGGACTCGGCTTGGACATGAGGCTGCGATGGGCTCTATCCAGCTCTGGGGGAGATGGCAAAGTTTGTGCGCCAAAGACGTCCACCAACAGCCGAGAAAAAAATTCAGATGGCCGTGGACCCACATCAAAGGACTCCGGCAGACCCACCAGACGAATATTCAGCCTCCTGCTTCTTCCCTCCAGGTCAGAAAGTTTGTTTTTCAAAAGTTTGTTCTCCTCCTGTATTGACTCGCATGTAACTTCAAGCGCCGCTAGGCGCTGGCTGACGTCCTCCGCGTTGTTTTCAAGGTCGCCAATGCGTTGCTCCTGGTTCGCCACATCTGCTTGAATTTTGTCCAGCTTACCATTAATAAGTTCAAATGAAGCTTTGAAGTCAGCAGCTATGGACATTCTGTGTTGCTCTAGCAAGGCAACAAGTGCAGGGTTAAGGCTGATATTAGCATCCTCAGCTAAGCTGGTGTTAATATTGTTCCCTGCTGCCTCCTTTTCAGTCTGCTTTCTTGTTTTGGACATATTTCAAAACAGATTCTGCACGTATTAAATGTCCAAAACATTAACAGCTTACAGCAAAATAGGGTTTAAAAAGTAAAGAAAAAAAAAATATAGCAGGAGCCAGCAACGCACACACCTACTCCATTGCCAGCACACCTGAAGCCAATCATTAGGTCGAATACATTTTTATAAAATTTCCAGTTAGCCCCTGGGGGAGCATACACATTCAGCAGGGTGATATCTTCTCCCTCTGGCCGCCCAGTTACCAAACTGTATCTCCCTTCTTTATCTTTGTGTTCTGATTTTTTTTCAAATGTAATTTTGGTTGATATCAATGTCGCTACTCCCCTCCTCCTCCCTGATTTATATGAAGATGAAGAGATCATTTTAAACCCTTGTCTACTGAGTTTATTGTGTTCCACGTCTGTTAGGTGGGTTTCTTGTAAAAATATTATTCCTGCTTTGTCTTTTTTCATTTTGCCTAGAATCTTGGATCTTTTAACTGGATTCAGGATTCCTTTTACATTATATGAAATTATTTTGGTTACACCCTGTTTCTCCATTGTGTTGTTTTGTTTAGTATAACTGTGTGGTGGCCCTCTTTTGTGCTACTCAGAAACTGAAAGAACATTAAAAACAAGAAAAACATTAAGAATATAGTGTAAAAAACTTTAAAACAAAAAGCTGTCATAAGAACTTCCTGAGCTGAGGTCTTTTTAAAGACCCTGTAAGAGCCTTGATGGAGTGAAGGCTCTGAGGGAAATTCCTCAAACTCTGTTACGTGTTGAGGGCCCTCTCTTACCCCTGAAAGTAGTCCCATGCTTTTAACGTGAGTTTCAGAACCCAATCCAAACTTGTAATGATTTTTTTTTTCCTTTTATGCCTAAACCCTGTGAAATTGTGTGCACCCTCCCACCCCCATCACATCAAACATTCACGCAAAAACAGTATTTGTTAGTATGAGGAGAACATGTGGATTATTGTCACATTTCTATTTTAACAAGTTTTTTTTTTTTTTTTATTACAAAGACTTATTTGTTTCAAATAATATGATTGTTCCATGAAATGTTTTACCACATGCTGAATATGCATCTCCTTTAAAGTTTGTTACCTTGTATGAGGGGGGTTGGATGTGCGGATTGATTCAAGAGAAAAGAAAAGAAAAAGAAAAAAAAAAAAAAAGGTCGTTATTCCAACCTGAAAACGGATAGTTTATCCGCGACGCTCTGGTGCTGGGTTTCCCGCTGCTGGTCCGTGGATTTTGAGGGTCTTTGTGTTGTCCATGTTTGCGCTTTGATCTTCTCACTCGGGTCTGCTGTGGGTTTAAATACCGTTACCGGGAGCCCTCTTTTCGCCATGTCAGCTGTTGCTTCTTCCGCCGAATTATAGAGACACGTTTCATCGCCGTAGAAGACCCTTAACTTCGCAGGAAATGGTGTCTGAAAGCGCAATTTCTTCTCTCTTAACACCTTTTTCGCGTCATTGTATTCCCTGCGTTTTTTAAGGACCTCCGGGGCGTAATCGTGTTCCACGTAGACTTTTCTCTCCTGGTGCATAAATCCTTTTTTCTGCCAGGCCAGTCTTACAACCTCTTGTTTTATTTTGAAATTGGAAAATCTTACCAACACCGAACGTGGGGGCGCTTCCGCCGCCGGCCTAGCGGCTAATGAACGATGTGCCTTTTCTATCTTCAAGTCGGTGGTTTGTGAAATATCCAATTTCTCTCTTAGTAAGGATTCCACGCATTCTGCCATTGAGTTAAAACCATTTTCGGTTCCTTCTATCAGACCATGAATTCTTATGTTGTCTCTTCTTTGTTTTCCTTCTTGGTCGGTTAGCTTAGCCTCTATAGCTGCTTGTCTTTTGCGTAGGTCCAGCACAGAATCTTCGAGCACTTTTATTCGATCTTCTGTTTCCAAGATTCGGTTCTCGGCCTGGTCCACTTTGCTGTTTGTCCTTTTCAATTCTTCTCTGAATTCCCGAAATTCGGCCGTAACTTCTCGGCGAAATCGTCGTAGCTCCTCAAATAGTGATTTCAGGCTAACCCTTTTGTTAGCTATCACCAGTTCCTCGTCTTCTGAACGGAGATCTTCCAGTTCAGATTCTCCGGCCGATACGTGTCCTGGCCTGGAGAATTTCAGTTTCTTCTGTTTTCCTTTAGACATGATGATTTTGTCTTTTGATTTTCACTCCTCCAAAAATCCGTTAAGTTTGATTTTCAAGGTGTTATCCTGGATTGGGTCTGAGAGCTTCAGTGTTAAGCTGCAGTCGCCATGGCGTCCAGACCGGAAGTCCTTGATGCATTTTTTGAACAAATCTTTGTGTCACTTCCTTATCATTTGCTGCACAGTGTGCACAGCACAGACCAGATTTACGCTGAAGGTTTCCAAACTCTATGTCTGGATTCAACTACAGCACAGTTCAAATCGAAAAAGACAGATTTTTTTTCCTGGAGCATCTTATGAAATGGTGAAACTTTAACGTCACAGTGCAAAATGTGAATAAAAGGGACCAGCCTGTCCTAAAACCATAAAAACAGAGATGCTTTATTTAAGGTAAGAGGTAAGGTGTCCTCTGCTGTTCAAACGGATTTGGTTAGGAAGTTATAAGCTCTAAGAAGACTGCCTTCTTTGCTCTAAATGACATTCTTCGTTAGCTTTTGTGGGTGTGAAAAAATGTGACATTGCAGCTCTCACATACACCTTTTGCTCAGGCACCCTGCTTTTCTTGTCTATCCAAATCAATTAGTCACTTCTGAAAAGGACATTTATGATACTAGCACACTTTGCCTTTCTCCAAATTACTCTCATGTTAAATACCTCCCTCAGTACTCAGGCCACTTCTCTGTTGGCTTGGCAGGAACGGCTCAGAGTGAATGGCAGCTGTAATAAATACGTGGGAGTGGAGACACACAGTAATATCTGAGGGCCAAACAAGAGGGAAGCTGCTGTGGAGGAGTAATTCCTGCTGTTGCTGTGGCAACCAGCCAAATATGGCCGCATCCCCATTGTCAGGTACCACAGAGCCCTGCATACTGATCTATAACAAAAATGTAGCCATTTATCTTCTAATGGGCCTGCATACTTCTTGTCATTGAACATTTTGAAACCTATATTATTTGAATTTTTTTGTTATAAGTGTACTGTGACAATGACATGACCTCATTTTTACCTCAAAATTACACAACTCATGTCCTCTCCAGGTTGGGGTCAAGCTCCTTTCCCAAGTGGAGGAGTTCAGGTATCTCGGGATCTTATTGAGGATTTGCAGCAACTTCACCAAATCACGTGACATCCTGCCTATGCTCCTTGATGGTAGGTGTGGGATCGGAATTTATTGTGAAGTGCAGTGTGATGATGCCGCCTTCTGGCTGCGTCATTACACCGCCCTATATACAGGGCGTCCGCCATTCGGGCTTCCTCTTTGCCCAGGATGACTCCGCATACTGTGTGTGTACTGTATAGCAACAAGCTTGTTAACAAAGTGTAGTTCCAGTGCAACCTCCTCGTCCGCCTCCTTTATACTAGGTTTGTGGACATAACATTTGGCAACTGAGGATTAAACCATGGAGGCGTGCGTTACACCACTGCGGCCTTTCCTGGAGCTTCCTGGCGAACCACTGGTGCCATGGCCTCGCTGGTTGGAGGCCTTTCAGACCAATATCATGCCCTTGGATCTTGGAAAGCTAGATAAGGTGAGGACGCGAGCGCTTCTTGTCCACAACCTGGGTATCGAAGGCCAGAGGATTCTGCAGCTGACTGTTTGCTACAAAAATGAAGTGATGCATGACTTCATGTTCCAGATGGCAGCGCCTGGCGTTAACATCATGGAGTGTGACCGGTTCTACAAACTGGGCTTTGCCATCAGGGACAGTGCTGGGTCTGAATGGTGTGGGTGTGGACACTGGAAATTGCCGGCCACAGTGGACAACGATGTTGTGGTTTGGAATGAGGTGCTTTCAGACAGTGCCGGCACCGGGGCGCTCACTCCTAGCTCAGTGCAGGAACCGGACGTGTTCAGTACCCGCACTCGGCCGGAGGTAGTGGTTGGGACCGAGTGGGCGGGTTAGGCGTCCAGCCTGTCAAATGACACCAGGGAGGCACCAGACACCTTCAGTACCCATGTTGGGTTTCAGCCAAAAACGGGTGAGGGGTCCACTGCTACGGAGATGACTGCTGCATCACCACGGTATAACGACGGGGCCAGACAAAAGGTAAACATGGGGCTGCCGCAGACACAGCAGCACGTCAGACCAAGCATGGTGCCACTCAAGGTCATGGACTGGGTTCGGGTTCGGGCCAATGAATGGCCAGGGCAGCTGTCGGCCAGACTGCAGCTGGCAAAACATCGGGCGCCGCTGAGGATTGTGGTGAAGTTGGGTGTGGTGTGTTTCCAGCTGACAGATGGCTCGATCTGCCATGCGAACCAGCTGCGGCGTGTCTGGGTGGACACTTTTAGTAGCAGGGTTATGCAGGAGTCATTCAAGGTGGTGTGGGATCCGGGCTCCTGTGTTCTGAAGATTGGTCCTTGCCCCAGGGATCTGCCGCCTCCAGGGGTGCGCCTGCAGCGGGGTTGCCGTGGGGCCCCCCTGCCCGACCCACCACCGCCATGGGGCGACTGTTCGGGAAAAGTGAACTGAAAATTGTTAGTTAGGAGCATGCCTGTCCTACTGAAGGTGGCAGAATAAACCACTTTGCCGTGTGGACCGTGTGGCAGTCTACCCACCGGTCCTAGCTTCAGTTTGTTTTTGCGTTCTTTATGATTTTATGTTTACTTTATTTGATGCATTTGTTTGGGGTTTATGTTCCAAATTTGGGTGGGTTTAATTGGATGTGTTTTATGTTTTGTAAAGGGGGGGGCGGAGAATGTGGGATCTGAATTTATTGCGAAGTGAGGTGTGATGACGCTGCCTTCCGGTTGCATCATCACACCACCCTTTATACGGGGCGTCCGCCATTTGTGCTTCCTCTTTGCCCAGGATGACTCTGCATACTGTGGTTTACTGTATAGCAACCAGCTTGTTAATGAAGTGTAGTTCCAGTGCAACCTCCTCATCCACCTCCTTTATACCAGGTTTGTGGACATAACAGTAGGCAAGCAACATATTGCTGTCAATATATTTGTGCGATAGACTAGAACACTTTTTACCAACTTTTTTATACAGTATATGGATTAGCGTGGCATAAATTTCAACTCTGACCATGGTCATTACATGCATGTCACAAGGTTGTCATATTAGGGAGGATGAAGCCACAGGAAAGACTTTTTTATCACTTTCCATCCATCTAGTTCAGAGAGCCAAGTGTCTAGCGGGCAGACAGATGGAGGGTTGTCAGACTTCCGCTACCATTGCAGCGATCATTTCATCAAAGGTAAGTACATTTATGAGTGATGACCCGGGGATAGCAATGGTGGGTCTCAGATTTATATTTGGTGCATATTATGCATGGGTTTCTCTGCATAATCCCAACTATGTTCCCTTGTTTAAACATTCACTTCAAAAAAGAAAAGCAAGACTGGCCCTGGATATTTCTCATATAGGTACATCAGCAAACACAGGAGATTAGGCACGTTATTTTATTGTTTTGCAACTGTGGTAGGGGCTAAACATTTACTCTTTCCAGCTCCAGAGGAGTTAAGTTTATATTTATCTGTCTATATTTTAAATAAATTATCAACTAAAAATTGGCTGTTTTCTTTTCTTTTTTTTTTGACCGCTCTTTGTCTCCTGCTGGCTGAAGCTGCTTGTCTCTGTACATTAAATTTAGGATATTTTCTAATTGGATAGCTGAAACAATGGAGCTCCGTTGCTGGGAAATGGGGCAGACAAGCTGTTTGTTCTTGGTACCGGCTGGTCCGGCAGCCGCATTAAAGCCAGTGGAGGCACTCCAACAGATCCTCTCATCACTGCTGGCTGTGTCAGAGAAAGCCTGTGTTGATGTGATCCATTACTGTCTCTGCTCACTTGAAAAATATTCTAGCAGTACAATTTAAATACAATATAAACTTAGGAAGGTGAAAAAATACAAAGGTAAACAGCACTGAGAGACTCAATAGCGAGGTCTGGCCTGGAACCCATCATAGTAGATTGTGAGTTAAGTGGTTTCGACTGTTCAGTTGGAAAATATCTTCAACTTAATTTACAAACTATCTATTTTTAAATATATTTTGTTGCCACTATGTAACTATTAATTACCATTCTCTATTAAAATGCATGCAGCCTGCTCAGCTGAATGACAGCTTCCACCTTGCTTCAAGCCACTGCAGAACAATGTAGTCAGAGCTGCCCTTAATCACCCGTTTTCTTTCTGTAACACTACAGATGATTTTTAGTGAGAGATTTTTTATATTCCAATAAAATAATGTCGTCACATGCCGTAATAAACCGTTCCTGTCATTGTTCCTTTCACAAAGCTTGCCTATGACTGTTGTGATCCACGTGACCAGCGCGTGACCAGTGACATCACTTGCAAATCCTCTATTCAGGAGTGAAGGGAGAATGGAGCGGGAGATTGACAGATGGATTGGAGCAGCATCTGCAATGATGTGGACATTGTACTGGTCTGTCATGGTGAAGAGGGAGCTAAGCTTCAAAGCAAAGCTGTCGATTTAGGCTGCGTGTCCACCGAATGCATTTTTTTCCAGTGTGGACAACTATTTTCTGTTCATTTTCTATATAGTCCGATGTTTAATGTGCTCAGCACCCTCTGTGCTAAAACCCTCTCAGTGGTCAGTGTATTTTGTCACTGAACTCATGGCACTGAAAGGTGAAAAAACTTTAACTTTTGAAGCGCCGCAGCGCTCGTCAGCTGCACACCTCACTCACCAGCTGATCAGAATCAGACTAAAAGTACACCATGATCAATATTTAACAGCAAAATCTTGGAGGTACATGTATTTTCTTACTAGTTTGATGCAGTTTAGTCCAGTGAGTAGGGTGTTGCAGAGCAAAATGTGTGAAACCCCCAGCATGCTTTGACTGACAGGTCAAGCAGTTGCTAGGATACCGGGCGGAAAGCTTTTTTATGAGCGCACTTTAAAATGGTCAGGAAAACAGGTTTAGAACATTTTTATTGGGAGGGGGGGCTGAAAAGTTCATAGGCTGACTAAGAAGGAGTTAAGCTTGTAGGTGCTGAGCCAGTAGTATTTGTGCTTCAGTGGCCGAGGAACAAGAGGGCAAAACAGAGCTGAGAGTGAGAGAACTGTCAAGAGTATGGGTACAATAAACCACATTTGGTCAAATTTGACAACTGCATCATGGTCAACCTATGAACTTTTCAGCCCCCCCTCGAATGTTCCCTGTGGACATGCAGCCTTACTGGTCAATCTACGTTCCTACCCTCGCCTATGGTCATGAACTTTGAGTGATGACCGAAAGAATGAGATCATTGATACAAGAAATGAGCTTCTCCGTAGGATGGCTGGACTCACCCTTAGAGATAGGGTGAGGAGCTCAGTTATCCAAAAGAGGCTCAGAGTAGAGGCACTGAAAGAAGCCAGTTGAGGTGGTTTGGGTGTCTGATCAGGATGCTTCCTGGACGCATCCCATTAGGAGGAGACCTGGGGCCAGACCCAAGACACGCTAGAGAGACTGTGTCTCCCAGCTGGCCTCGGAATGCCTTGGTGTCCTCCCGGAAGAACTCGAGGAGGTGGCTGGGGAGAGGGAAGTCTGAATTTCTTTGCTACTTCTCATCTGACAGGATGACAATTCTCATCCTGGCCATCTCACACTCTGTAGCAAACTGCCCCAGTAAGACTTGTAGATCATTGCTCGTGAAGACAACTGGACCACATCATCTGCAAATAGCAGAGACGAGATCCTGCACCAAACACAATACCCTCAATTCCTTGACTGCACGTAGAAATCCTGTCCATTAAAATTACAAACAGGATCGGTGATAAAGGGCAGCCCCAGTGAAATCCAACTCTCACTGGGAACGAGTTTGACTGATTGTTGGCAATATGAACCAAACAATGGTTGTATACAGACCAGATAGCAATGACCCTGATAGCCCATGCTCCCCAGTATTTTATATCAGTCTAATGTTTTATATCAAAAATGTTGCTGGGAAACAAGTCTATGGTCAGATTTTAGTTCATTGTTAAAACTTCAAGAAATAAGCTTTTCCAATAAAGACTATTCTTTCTTCCTTTCTTCAAACTATAATCAGACATGATAACACCCTACCCACAGTCACCCATCTGAATCAGTCATTTCTCTGCATGTATTCTGGTAACTCACTGAATGTTTTACAGATTCTGTCACTTGGTGGAAAAAGTGATTCTACAGCTGTTTTCCTGCTCATCTGTTCACAATTACAGCATAAACACTCAATGGGCCTCAGCCTTGAACCTCAAATTCCACTTTGGTAAAGTGATGACGCCGTTTTCCCTTAACATAGAGGAGTCGGACTAAATCTACAGACTAGAGCCAGAAAATACTAAATCTATTCTCTTAATTTAGATAATGAATTTTCCTTGTTGTCAGCTGAGGTATAATCCCCATGACCCAGAGCACATTGTCCCCAAATACTATCTTATGAAATAGTGTAACATCGCACATTAGATGACAATCTCCATTTCTGAATTACAAAAATAAAGAAGTTCTTATAAGTAAAACTGCCCCCAAAAAATAATTAACAATGTTTTTTTTGCAGCTTTAATAAGGAATTGCACAGAGCTGTGTCACTGTGAATGACCATTTAAAGTTTCCATGTTGACGTTTTTTCTCTTGATTTATTTCTTTTGACTTGACAAGATGGTAAATCTGGTATATTATTAGCTTGTTTGCAAGGTGTACCTATGCTAGAATCCAGGGAATTATAGGCCTTGGTCTATGGCAGGGGTGTCCAATCATGTGCTATGGAGGGCCAAGACCCTGCAGGTTTTCTCTTCCGCCCAGTCTCTTCAGCAGGTGTTTTCACTTATCAGCAATCAGTGGGAAGAAATTCAGTGGAATCTGCGTGTTGAAGACACTGGTTGGAGGTAAAGTCTGCAGGGTCTTGGCCCTCCATAGCACATGAGTGGACACCCCTGGTCTATGGTCACCTCGGAGTCTGTTTTTGATCTGTGTTGCCCACTATTAAAAAAAGTGACCAACAGTAACTTAAAATGCATTGATTAAAGTGGCAGTATGTAACTTTTCTGTTTCTGTTAGGAACACTGAAAAGACTACAACTGGCATGTTTTACATCCTGAGCCCTAATAGCCAATCGTAGGCTGCTTTGTTAGTTTATGGCCAAAGTTGTGCCCTATGATTGGCTGATGGGGCACAGGCTGCAAAACGTGGCAGATGTTGTCTTCTTAGTGTTCCTACCAGGAACAGGAAATTTATATAGTACTGTTGTAGATGATGTAGACCCACACAGGCTACGGGGGGCTGAAAAGTTCATAGTGGTCAAATTTCACCAAATGTGGTTTATATTTCAACATAGTCTCCCCTTTGGGCCACACACTTCTTCCATCGGTATTGCAACACTTGGATCCCTGCAGCTAAAAAATAAACCGCATTTGGTCAAATTTGACCACTATGAACTTTTAAGCCCCTCCTCATATGGTGGAAGGGACATTTACCTGGTCAAAGGTTGATGGATCATCATTTGGTAAACATTACTGTAAGGTTAAAACCTTACATAGTGACACTTTAAATTACACTATGTTGAAAGATTAAAAACAATTGCCTTGACTGTACCATTTAAAATTGCATGGTTACATGGCCACTATAATCCAATAACTGGGAATAAACAGATAATTGTCATGAACCTGGGTTTGGTGGTCCCAAACCCAGTTCTGACCCATGGTTATTTTGGCCCGCTTTCCTATTTATTTTCCATCAGGCGCTTCAGGGAGTCCTTTGGGTCCTTGCTCCCTGACAGCTCGGGCACGCCCCCTCCTCCTGTCAGTATCGCCAGCTGATCTGCATTATGGGTGCTTCACACACGTACACGCACACACTTCATTCATTCTCATTCACACGTTCATACACTCACTCATGCACACGTTTTCAATTATGTCCAGCCCACTCATTCTCACACCAGCAGTCTCTTCCCTCATTAGTATTACGACTATTTTAACGCTGTGAGAGTTGAGAGAGATCGCCGGAGCATTTATGTGCTTCATACACGGCAGCATGTACCTCCGTGTATGCTATTCGTCATTACTTTTGTTACTCTGTCAGCCTGCCTTATCCTCATCCACCGGACTGCACAGACTGCCCCGGATTGCTCCAGCATTGTAAGTCTATGTTTGCCTTTCACCCTGTGCTGACAGTAGCGCTGCGGCACTAGGCATTCCCCTCCCGGGCTGTTGAGCATCCAGGAGGCGTCCCTGTATGTCTGGTGGCCTTAAACCAATCATTCCAACACTCTGTATTTATCATGACTGTTTGCTGGACTTATGATTTTGGGGTTTATGTTAAATAAAACGCACAAACCTACTCCTACATGTGGGTTTTTCATTTGGTCCTCTGTGCGCCATGTAATGGGACATGAGGATTCATAACAGATAATGGTAATATCAGATTTGATGTGTTTACATGCACTGAATTAACATTATTGGGCAGTGAACTACTTGAGTTAATAAGATTTCTCATAACCTTAAAATAGCCTTTATCTGATTATTCTGATTACATGACTAAAATGGTAAATGGCATTCACTTATATAGCGCTTTTTTTCCTCATCTCTAGATGACCAAAGCCCTTTACAGAGCCTGACATGATGCACGAAAACCCAAATGCAGACACAGACTCAATTATAAATCACAATGATCTTTATTAATAAAGTGTATAAGTGCGTGAGTGCGTGGATGTGAATGAATGGAAGTGAGAGCAGAGCGGGAGGGAACTGGCAACCCTGCGGGAAGAGAGGAGAGAGGGAATTAATAGCAGTTCAACCACTGAGGGTAATGAGCTGAATAGTAAACAATCTTACGGAGCTCAGGAGTAATTGAAGCGTCGAAGAGTAACTCAGTCCACTCCAGGTGACCAGAGTCCCGCTCAGGAGGTGCAGTGTCTGTGATGAAGGGGAAGGAGCAGGTGCAGCCACGGCTGAGGGATGAGAGGGAAAGTGAGTCCGATGAGTGGAGGCACTTACTGAGCGAGGGGGTGGAAGCGGCCTCCAGCTCGAGAGAGAATCCGGTCCGCTGCCTGGAACAGAGGTGAGTCTGCTGCCAAGATGGAGAGCCACCTGTGCACAGGGGAGAAGGGAGGAGAGAAGCAGGAGTAGAAGGTGTAGATTCCAGTAGGAATAATCTTACAGTAGAGTTGGGGAGGCGAAGCTCCCAGATGAGCTGGTGCGGAGTTGATGCGAGGAAGGGAGGCGTAATTCCCAGCAGTAGAGCAGGGCAAGTCGAAATGAGGAGGACTTCACCCAAAGAGCGTTGACGTCTCCGTGCAGGAGTGCAGGGATCCATTCCTGATAAAGGCTGCTTAATTGGAGGGTGCAGGTGTGAGAGCCAGCACAGCTGAGGATAATGATTAGTAAACACAGGTTCTGTTGTCACAGTGTTCGCTGCTGACCCTTCACCCATTGTCTCCATCATTGACTGCGGCCCGTCGTGGGTACGGAAGGTGTCCGGCACCTCTCCAGTGTTGCTCGTTGAAGTGGACTCTTCACCCATTAACTTGGTTGCAACCTCCATAGCTTGTTGAGCACGGGTACGGGAGCAGTCCGGTTCTTCCTGTCTGCCATCTGAAGCACTCTCCTGTGCTGCATCATGTGTTGTGTTTGTGCCCGGTTGCCGCTGTTGTGAGTCAGGGCTCTCTGCATGCTTGGGCCCCCCTACCGGCCGGCTCTCTTCCTGAGAGTGTGAAGTGAACGTTTTGGTGTCAGCGTTGTTCCCAATGGGCATGGGCTCCCCCTCCTCCTGAGCGCACGAGGTGGATGGAGCATTGTTGGTGCTCTTCTGTATTACCTCATCCAACACCACGACGTCGTCATCCAGGTCCGCTGCGCCCCAAGTGCCGCATCTGGACCATTCGAATCCAGCGCTGTCTCTGATAGCAAAACCCAGTCTGTAGAAAAGGTCATATCCCATAACGTTGTCACCATGTGCTGTCACCTGGAATGTGAAGTCGTACACAATTTTGGGTTTACAGCAAACAGTCACTTCTACTGTTCTGACATTGCATAGTCTGTGACCACCATAACCATACAGCAGTGTTGGGTTCTCCTTGATTTTGTGGTTGGGGAAAAACTTTTTTACCGTGGCCCAGTTTAACATCGACCGCACCGCTGCCGTGTCGAGCAGAAGTGGTACAGCTATTCCGTTTAATTCAACCATGCTGTACGAATAGCCACTGATGTCGGGGCTTACCGAATGAATGGTCGTTGTTGGCGGGCGGGCGGGCTCTCCTGGCAGGCCCCATGGTGTTGAAGACCAGCATACCCTGGCAAAATGGTTTATGCGCCCACAGTTGCTGCACCACTTTCCTCTTGCCGGGCACACTCGCGCTTTGCTCTGATGCATCGGGAACCCACAACCCCCGCAAA
Organism: Pholidichthys leucotaenia; assembly: GCA_020510985.1. Lineage (NCBI taxonomy): Eukaryota > Metazoa > Chordata > Actinopteri > Cichliformes > Pholidichthyidae > Pholidichthys > Pholidichthys leucotaenia. The sequence continues at coordinate 66,762,966 of CM035842.1, read as the reverse complement.
TGGGGCCTATCAGAGCAGACTTCCAGCTCACCTTATTAGCCTCGTATTCTTCTGCCATGCTCTCGTCGTCCTCCGAGTCCACCGCGTTAGCTAGCGTTGACTGTCCGGGTAGCCTCTGAGTTTGGCGCCCATTTAGCTCCGTGGCTAACTCCTCTGCTGCTTCCAATTGGAGTGCTAGCTCAACTGCTTTAGCTAACATCAAGTCATTTGGTGCCATTAGCAACCTAGCTCTTAGCCTAGCGTTACATGTGTGTTCAGCCAATTGGTCTTGCACCATTTCGTCTTCCAACGGCCCAAAACGGCACACACTAGCCAACTGTCTCAGGTCAGCGACAAACCACTGTACTGACTCACCGACCCTTTGTCATCTCTGGCGAAAGCAAATCCATTGTACCATCACGCTGCCCGGCATAACAAAATGGTTAGCTAGCAGCTCTACAACTTCCTCATACGAGTCCGTCATGCTGAGCATCTGGAGAATCCTTTGGCCCTTTAAGTTGTGGTTGTGGACAAGCAGTGCTCGCACCCTCACCTTGTCTAGCTTCCCCAGGCCCAACGCTGCAACATACGTTTCGAAAGCTTCGAGCCAACATGGCCATGGAACTGGTGGTTCTCCCGGGAGCTCAAGGAAAGGCAAAAGGAAGCAAAGGAAGTGGTGTTACACACACCTCCATGAGTTAATCCTCAGTCGCCAAATGTTATGTCCACAAACCTGGCATGAAATGAGACGGATGAGGATGTTGCGCTGGAACTGGGCTTTATTATAGAACTAGTCACACTACATGGTATGCAGCTTGTGGTGGAGTCGTCCAGGCAAGAGAGTCCCTAATGGCGGACGCTCCCTATTATATGGCGGTGTGATGATGCAACCGGAAGGCGGCATGATCACACCGCACTTCACAATAAAATCCCATCACCACACAGATGTGTTTACTTATTATTTTTTGATTTTGTATACTTTATTGATCCCCAGAGGGGAAATTGAGGGCATCCACCTGGATGGATGAAGCAGCCACGGTACGGCGCTGTCCCTTTACCATTCACACACACATTCACACCTAGGGCCACTTTAGAGTCTCGAATTAACCTAACCTGCATGTTTTTGGCCTGTGGGGGGAAAACCGGAGAACTCCCAGAGTAAACCCACGCAGACACGGGGAGAACATGCAAACTTCACACAGATCGCTGTTGGTCAGGGGCTAGGATCGAACCAGGGATCCCATGGCCAAGGGTGAGTTGTTGTGCTGCCGCAGTGCTAACTACTGCACCACCGCACCTCCCATTATCACATGTTGAGGATACCTCCTGTTATGGATTTATTCTCTTGTTTTCTTGGATTCCTTTTTGGTTAGTATTCTAATTATTTATGTCTTCTGCTTCTTAGTTTATCATCCTTGTGTTCAAGTTTAGCTAGCGCATTTCCCAGCCATCGAGCTGTGCATACTTTTTAGTTCATCCACTGTTTGTTAGTTTGTTTTTCTGGTTTAAGCCTCCATCCTTGTTTGTTAATCATTTAATAAATTGGGAGGGGGGTGGCTGGATGGCCTGGTACCCTCTATTTTTGTATGTTTCCTGGTAAACCACACACACACACACACACACACACACACACACACACACACACACACACACACACACACACACGTCTATCTGTTCTCTTTCAGGTGCAGATAACAGGCTCATGCTGAGATCTTTTCAGAAGCAGCAACTGTTTCTTGTGTTTTCTCTCCATTTGTTTTTCTTTCATTCTCTACCCACCACTCCCTCACCCCCTACCCCTTTTGACCACTTCATTTCCCTTCACCCCCCCCCCCAATCAGGTCCTGCATAAAAAAAAAACAATTTAAATAAAGTACTAAAGCTATTATACAGCAAGAGGAGTCTATAAATACCATTTATATACAGCATATATCAAATATGAGGAGAGCTCCTTTTGGCAAAGTAAATGTGTTTGGCACAATTAGGTAAGCAGATATCTATAATAGTGCATCAGATTTATATAGCGCTTTATCATAGACACTCAACAAGTACTGTAGATACATTATTCATTCACTCCAGACAGACAATGGTAGTGGCAAGCTACTACTGTAGCCACTGCTGCCCTGGGGCAAGCTGACGGAAACGTGGCTGCCAATCCGCGCCAATGGCCTTTCCGGCCACCACCGAACATTTATACACATTCATACCCAGTGTTATGGGCACTGGAGGCAATGCGGGTGAAGTGTCTTGCCCAGGGACACAACGGCAGAATATCTGGGGAGAATGGGATTCGAACCACCAACCATTGGGTTATTAGACGACCTGCTCTACCTCCTGAGCCACTGCTGCCTCTGTTCTACTTGCCAAGCTGCTGGACAGGATATGGAAAAAAATAATAATTTAATAAGTCATAAAGTTTGCATTTGGGTTCTCTTTGTCTGCCTGCCTTGTAATTTAAAACAAACTGTAGTCTTTTCAGTGTTCCTATCTGGAACAAGAAAGTTACATAGTGCTGCTTCAACAGCAAATATGTAGTTCATGTATCCATTTCTGCATATGATAGACACAGGGGAATGTGTTGTAATTACATGTGTGGAATGACCTCATGTCTCAGAAGAGGACAATGAGTCTCCACCGCAACGAGGAGATGGAGGAGCGGCGGTGCAGACCTGAAAAGACTTCCTGACCCCCTGGGGTCAGGTGGAGGAACGGGAGGACATCGGAAGGATATGACAAGGACGTGTGAAGTTGGCTTTTGTTGTGTAATGCATAATGATGTTGGCTTTTGTTTGGTGATGCATAAGTACAGGGGTCTGACTGCGTTCAGCCTCTTTCCTGCTTCTGCTTTTGGATGAGACATGTTGGGGATGTGAAGCCGTCATTAAATCTGATTTATAAAATCACTCAGCTTCTTCATTTCACGTTCCCCACAAATAGCTATTTGATAAAATGTGTATGTTCTCTACTGTCACAGTTCAGAGTAAGAACTGAAATACAAGTGCCAGAAAACTAGATGTTTAAACGTCTTTTAATTATAGAATAATGAACACTATACATAATACAGTAAATAGATACTGGAATATGCCATGGCAGATGGCTTAGATGTGCACTAAATTAGATATGATATGTACGACTTTCTCATTTATGATGGTGCAATTATAATGGAGTAATTAATTATTTGATTTGCTATCTGCAAATCCAATTTTGGGAACAGCCTCAGAGCCAAATTGTCAGCAAACATCATCTGCAGTGTTTAAGCTCATTGTTGATTGTTTATTGGAAAACTGATAAATATGGAGCTTTTCATCTTTATTTAATTTAGTTATCCTGTTAACATGGACGCTAATGCCCAGCTGCCTCGTAGGTCCACACCATTATAAACCATTTTATTTGAACTCCCTCAGTCACTGATCAGGGCATTTCTCGCCCTGTAAAGAGGCTCTGGGAGTATTGCGTAACACTCCTCCTCCTCTGCTGTTTCTGCACTGCTGCACAGCTGACAGCACCGGGGCCCTGCTGCATACTGCATAACTCTCCACACATCCAACTACACAGTCTCCTCCTTCATCACTCTGTGCTTCCCTCTTCGTTTTAAGCCACAGACGCGTTCTGCAGCCTTCCGCCTCTCTCCCTGTTTAAAGTGGGTCTATTTTTACACAGAAAAAAACAGACATACACAGTTTATTAATAGAAATGTAATATTCATGAATTCTCAGGCCCTGCACCACCTCCTGGCCATTTTGCATTCAGAGTGCTTCTTGTGATTCATCTTTTCTCGTTCTTGGTCTCATCTGGACTTTCTCATGACATAACACGCTACCCTCTCCCATCTTTCTTTGTGAATTTCTGTTTCTACCTGATGTTCTCGAGCATGGCTGCACCATTCTCCAGGCCACACTGATATACATCCTCTATAAATAGCCTGCAAGAAAAAAAAGGATAATAGCATTTGACAGATGTCTAAGCAATTTCTCTCCAAATGCTTAATTCTAACTTTGTTTCAGGCAAACTGCTGGCTAATGTTAATTAAAGCAACAATAAGCAAGACTAAAGTAATTGGCTTGTTATGTAGTTGATTGCAGTGCTGGGGTAGCTACTTCTGCAGGAACTGCAACAACAAAAGTGGACTTTCATCCACAATTGGCAATGAAGTGGCTGTTTCTGGTTAAGAAGACTCCACAATTGAGATGTCACCTGCTGGCACATCATTCTCTACAGTATCTCACAAAAGTGAGTACACCCCTCACATTTTTGTAAATATTTTATTATATCTTTTCATGGGACAACACTGAAGCTATGACACTGATAAATTGTAAAGTAGTCAGTGTACAGCTTGTATAACAGTGTAAATTTGCTGTCCCATCAAAATAACTCAACACAGCCATTAATGTCTAAACTGCTGGCAACAAAAGTGAGTACACCCCTAAGTGAAAATGTCCCAATTGTGCCCAGTTAGCCATGTTCCCTCCCCGGTGTCATGTGACTCATTACTGTTACAAGGTCTCAGGTGTGAGTGGGGAGTAGTTGTGTTAAATTTGGTGTTATTGCTCTCACACTCTCTCATACTGGTCACTGGAAGTTCAACATGGCACCTCATGGCAAAGAACTCTCTGAAGATGTGGAAAAAAAGAATTGTTGCTCTACATAAAGACGGCCTAGGCTATAAGAAGATTGCCAACTCCCTGAAACTGAGCTGCAGTATGGTGGCCAAGACCATACAGCGGTTTAACAGGACAGGTTCCACTCAGAACAGGCCTTGCCATGGTCGACCAAAAAAGTTGAGTGCACGTGCTCAGCGTCATATCCTGAGGTTGTCTTTTGAAAATAGACGTATGAGTGTTGCCAGCATTGCTGCAGAGGTTGAAGGGGTGGGGGGTCAGCCTGTCATTACTCAGACCATACGTCACACACTGCATCAAATTGGTCTGCATGGCTGTCGTCCCAGAAGGAAGCCCATTTTAAAGATGATGCACAAGAAATCCCGCAAACAGTTTGATGAAGACAAGCAGACTAAAGACATGGATTACTGGAACCATGTCCTGTGGTCTGATGAGACCAACATAAACTTATTTGGTTCAGATGGTGTCAAGCGTGTGTGGCGGCAACCAGGTAAGGAGTACAAAGACAAGTGTGTCTTGCCTATACTCAAGCATGGTGGTGGGAGTGTCATGGTTTGGAGCTGCATGAGTGCTGCCGGCACTGTGGAGCTACAGTTCATTGAGGGAACCATGAATGCCAACATGTACTGTGACATACTGAAGCAGAGCATGATCCCCTCCCTTTGGAAACTGGGCCGCAGGGCAGTATTCCAACATAATAATGACTCCAAACACACCTCCAAGACGACCACTACCTTGCTAGAGGAACTGAGGGTAAAGGTGATGGACTGGCCAAGCATGTCTCCAGACCTAAACCCTATTGAGCATCTGTGGGGCATCCTCAAACGGAAGATGGAGGAGTGCAAGGTCTCTAACATCCACCAGCTCCGTGATGTCATCATGGAGGAGTGGAAGAAGATTCCAGTGGCAACCTGTGAAGCTCTAGTGAACTCCATGCCCAAGAGAGTTAAGGCAGTGCTGGAAAATAATGGTGGCCACACAAAATATTGACACTTTGAGCACAATTTGGACATTTTCCCTTAGGGGTGTACTCACTTTTGTTGCCAGCGGTTTAGACATCAATTGCTGTGTGTTGAGTTATTTTGAGGGGACAGCAAATTTACACTGTTAAACAAGCTGTACACTGACTACTTTACATTGTGTCAAAGTGTCATGTCTTCAGTGTTGTCCCATGAGAAGATATAATAAAAATTTACAAAAATGTGAGGGGTGTACTCACTTTTGTGAGATACCGTATCATCTTTTGCTTATGAGTTTAAATTATTGCCAAGTTATGCTCTAGTCTACAGCACTTGACAAACTCTTTATTCTCCAAGTAAAAGCTAAATTTATTAAATGAAACAAATAAAGTGTGTATTATTCACTTTGGAGGACTCTATATTTATTCCATCCAGCTACAATGCTCTGCACTGTGTGTCTGTGTGTGTGTGTATATATATATATTTTATAGTAATACGTACATATGTATATTAGCTGCTCTTGCTTGCTTGTTTTTTTTTTTTTTTTTTTTTTTTTTTTTTTTTTCTTGCCTTCTGATTGTTGCTCTGAGTGTTGCTATCCCTGTGCTGTTGCAATCCTGGAATTTCCCCGTTGTGGGACTAATAAAGGCTTATCTTATCTTATCTTATCTTATCTTATAAATAAAATTGTTTCTAAGGAATTAAGCCTGTAAAATATACCTGTACAGAAAATTGTGTTTTTATGATTTGTGAAGTGCTTCATCAGAAAATATGGCTTTGTTGCCCCACTAGTTGTCTTAAGCTGCATACAAATGTTTATATCAAGGCTGTTATAATTTGCTATAAATGCCCCAACCTAATTTATTATCTCTGATCTTATATTTGCAAATCTGTTTTGACATTGAGACAGTTTGTCAATCCTTATGAACACACAGAGGCATTGCTCTGATATAAAGTAGTGGAGCCATACGTTTACAGTGCATACACACATAAGATGGATTTGCACTACATACATTCAGATTTCTCTACAGGTTACATTGATGGTGTTCATGTCACCCTGTAATAATTAACAGAGCCCTGAGCTGCAGCGTTATTCGTGAAGCTGGTGGCATTTAAAGATGATCACAGCCGCGGTGGCGTTGCTGTGGTGATTCATGCTGTCAGTGCAGTGAAACGTTGTGTTTATCACATCAGTGTAAACAGCTTACGCAATCAGCACAGCCTCCCAGAACCACAACACTGGGCTGCCATCATTCCTGAGAGGCTGCAGCCTCACCCAGCTACCTTCCTCACAACTGATCCAGTGGTGCCCTCTGGTGGCAGTATCTGGAATAACACAATGGCACGTTTCCTTCGTTGATAACTAGGGTTCTTGATTACGTAACACCTTAATATAAAGCCACAAAGCTCATTTACAACATGCACAACAAGAATCAAGCTGAAAAGATCTGCAGGAATACAAAACTGTCAAACTGCCAATAAAATGGTGAGGGTTAGAGCATCTCAGGTTGTGTCCAAGTTATAACCAATGGCATTCACCTGTTATGAATAAACCTTAAACAAATAAAAACACCTATAAACTTGGAATAATTCAGCTTATTTTCTGTAAATTGTGAAACTATAGTTGAATAAATAGCAAAACAAAACTACCATTTACTCTACCATAAACACCTGCCCCTCAGCTAGGAGGTCATGGGTTCAAGCCCCGGCTGGGTCATACCAAAGACCACATAAAAATGGCACTTCCCACCCTCTAGCTTGGTGCTCAGCATAATAGAATGGGGGAAGGAAAAACTGTAACCCACAGACAACAGATGGAAATTAGCCACTGGCTACAATCTGGCAAGTTTACATCGATTGATATCAATGCTCATCAACTTGCACTGTCCTTAAAAACAGCAGTTTACAATTTGAATATATACCATTTCTAATGCTATACAGTCATGTGAAAAAATTAGGACACCCTGTATAAGCCTGTGTTTTTTAACATATTTGGACCTATGAATATTTAATATCAATGTTAAAAATACTGGGAGATTCATATAATACAACTAAACAGTTAAAAATGATTTTTTTTTTCAAATTTTCTGTAAAATGTAATTCTAAACAAATAGTGATGAATAAATTAGGGCACCCCTATCTTTTTTTAGGACACCCCTACATTCACTCCCAGTCAAAATGGCCAAAATAAATGTTAAAAAATGCAAATAAAAACAAAAACAAGGTTAGACAGATTTGTGAACATTTCTTAATAAAGAACTGAATATTTAAAGAGGTGTCCTAATTTTTTCACATTACTGTAGGTTACTCAGGGCTGTCCCTGGTTGTGTAGGTGCCCTAGGTGGGATTTGGGTACGCCCCTGTTATGTCTGAATAATGAGGGACAGGAGTCACCATTAGCTGAACACTGAACTGCTTTATTCCCACATACAACACAATATATACTACAGCCGTAGCCCGCCTTACGTCATCATTCTCCCCACCCCTGGCTGGGCTACGGCAAGCCCCGAAACACAGTTCTCATATATAACACCCCCCTTCACAAAACCCCAGACCCCTGACTTCCCCAATGGACATATTAACATTAATGCAAACATTTCCATCAATTTAACTAGTCCTTTCTTTCTTTTTTTTTTTTAAACATATAACCAGCACACCAACCAGGCTAGACCAGGCCGACTAAACAAGTGTCTGGGTAGACTGCCAGAATGCCCCACCCTGTTTGAGCGGATTATTCTGCCGCTTAATCCCAACAGGCATCAAACAGTGCAGTTCTCAATACATAATCCTCCAGGTACCTGGGCCTCTGACGAATTCTAGCCGGGCGTCTCCTAGAGGGGGGACTCTACACCGGGCACCGTCGGCCTCGCCTGGGGACCCTCATCATTCCAGTCCACCCAGTCCCAGCACACATCAGACCGCCCCGCTGCAGTCCCCGTCTTCTGCTCTGGTGGTGACTTCCTCAATCTGCTGGAGTGCCACCGGGACCCATCTGCAAGCTCAAACGTATCACGGCCCCACTGCGTCACGATCCGCAGGGGCCCAGTCCACAATGGCTGCAGCTTATGGGTGCGGTTAGGATGTTTGATCCACACCCGGTCCGACACCTTCAGTTTGTGAGCTCTCGTTCCGTGTCTCTTGTCAAACTGGCGCTTCATCTTCTGCTATTGTTCAGCCACGTGGTCCCATGTAGAGTCTGCACCTCTTGGAGGGCGAGTTGTGGGTGGTCTCAGCTGATCCACCGGCAGGAGCATCTCATGGCCCAGCATGAGAGCCGCTGGGGAGCATCCCGTCGTGGCATGGGCCGTCGCCCGGTAGTGGAGCAGCATGCTTTGCAGAGCATCTGGGAAAGCAAAACCGTCCGCCAAATGGGCTCTCAGTCCATTCTTCAGCGTTTTGTTGAACCGCTCGACGCCCCCATTGGCCTGGGGATGATAGAACACCGTCTTGACGTGTTTCACATCCTTACTGCTCAAGAACTCCTCGAACACCCTGGAGGTGAACTGCGGGCCATTGCCCATCATGATCATGTTCGGTACCCCCCACCTGGAAAACAGGGACGACAGGAAGCTCGTAACCACATCGGTTGTAACCGAGTTGGTTGGCAGTACTTCTGGCCACTTTGAGAATAGGTCATAGGCCACAAGCAGAAACCAACTGTTCGAGGGTGCTGCATGTAGCTCGCCACAAATATCCAGCTGCACATGCCTCCACGGACCTTCAGGGTACACCACTGGCCGCAGGGGTGGAGGGGGGGTCTGCTGGTCTTCCCACTCTCCAAACATGGTACACAACGTTTCACCATGGTCTCGATGTCTTTATCGATACCCGGCCACCAAACTGAACCCCTGCTACGTTGCTTCACACTGTCCACGTCCAAATGTCCTTTGTGGAGCATTGTCAGAACACGCGACCTCAGGGACAACGGGATCAAAGTGCAGTGTCCCCTTGCCACACACACGTCGTCCCAGCAGCTCAGCTCATCTTTGACCCATTGGAAAGATGCCAACTCACCCTGCACTTTTGTGGGCCACCCTCCCCTAATCACTGAGCGTAGTTGTGTCAGCACCAGGTCCCATTCTGATTCCGCCTGAAGCTCCTGAGGAGACACTATATCCTGGAGGGTTCCATGCAGTGCATTCACCAAATCCGCCTCCGTTAGGTTGTCATCATCGTCGCTGTCCCATAACATGGAGTTAGCCGTGGCGTGGGACAGTAGGTCCGCCATAATGTTATCCTTGTCAGGGATGAACTGGGTGGCGAAATTGTAGGCCCTCAGCTGTTCTGACCATCTGTAGATTCTCAGAGGCCTATATCCTTAACCAGACGTCTCCAGCAAAGTTGTGAGCGCCCGGTGGTCTGTCCTCAGGGTGAAATGGCGCCCATAGAGGTAAATATGCCACTGCTCGCAGGCCCAGACGCAGGCAAACGCCTCCCTCTCTCCCACCACATATTTCTGCTCGGCTGCCGAGAGGGACCTTGATGTGAATCCCATCGGGCATTCCGTGCCATCTTGCACCTGGGACATCACCGCCCCTACTGCCAAGCCAGAAGCATCACAAGTGACAATGGTCGGTCAGTCAGGGTCAAAATGGGCCAACATCGGAGGAGAGGTGAGCTGGTGTTTCAACTTAGTAACTGCCGCCACGCAGGCTGGAGTCCACTCCCACGGTGCATCCTGCTTCAACAGGGCCCAAGGGGTTCAATTGTCTCTGAGTAGCAGGGAAGGAAATGTCCGTAAAAGTTTACCATACCCAGAAATAATGAAAGCTGTGCGGGCATTGAAGGTTCCGGAAGGCGTAGGACCGAGTCCACGTTCGAGTGTAGAGGCTGGAGCCTCCTCCCATTCAGCCGAAACCCCACAAATTCTATGGAGTCCGCTGTGAAGATGCACTTCTCACTATTCAAAGTGACCCTGTGTTCCCGTAGTACCTCCAGGACCTGTTCCAGCCGCTCATCGTGTTCCTCTCACGATGCACCATGCATCACAATGTCGTCCAAATATGCTACCACGCCGCTGAGACCAGCCAAGATCGTCGACATAATCTTCTGGAAGCAGCTGGGCGTGGCGCTCAGGCCACACGGCATCCGGGTGTACCTAAAAATCCCCATATGAGTTACAAACACTGTCAGGTTCCTGCTGGTAGGCTGGAGGGGCACCTGCAGGCAGCCCTGGCGGAGGTCCAGCTTGGTGAACACCTGTGACCCACTAAACGTCACCATGAGTTCCTCCATAGTTGGAAGTGGGTACTTGTCCGGGATAATAGCCTTGTTCACCATCCTGAGGTCTATGCATGGTCTAATGCCCCCCAATTTCTTCTTGGCTACCACGATGTTGGATATCCAAGGCAAGGCATCCACCCTCTCAATGATGCCAGCCTCCAATAGTTTGGAAAGTTCTGCCATGACGTCACCCCGCAGCGCGAGGGGAAGCCATCGTAGTGGCTGGATCTTCAGTGCCACGGTCATATCAAGTAGCGGGTGGTGATGGAACGCCCTGATGCATCTCAGGCCCTCAAACAACTCTGGCCAATGGAGGTGCCAATCGGGGTACACCGTCAGCACTGTTGAGCCCTCTGGGTCCTTGATGGAAAATCCCAGCTCACCTAGCAGGTCTATTCCCAACAGGTCTGCCCCCCAGCGCGCCACCTGGAACATAACTTTGCACCATCTTCGATCCACGTGTCACCGAAAAGATGGCCGTACCCGCCATTTCAATCTCCGCATGAACATAACCAAACATCTTCACCGCCCCAGCGTTGATGATTTTCCCAGGGAACAGCCTCTTCATCGTGGTCATGCACAGGATAGACCTTCCTGCCCCCGACTCCACCATCAGAGGCACGTCCGCACCGTCCAGCTTAAGCACATACCACTTCAACGGCCCCTTTCCCATACGTGCTACACATACACGCCCGGTGTCACTGGGCTCCGCCGCCAACGGCCTAGCAGTGGAAGTGTGGGCCCTGTTCTGCCTCTTCCTCCGCTGCCTTTTGTGAGTCCACAACCAAGGCTTAGCTAGCATGCTAACCTCCGTGTTTAGCGGGAAAATGCAGGTATCCAACTTCTTGCTAGCTAGCGCTGGCAAATTCTGCAGTATGGGAGACTCCCTCTGTCTAACCATGTCCAACACATTTTCAAGCAAGAGAGCGTCTCTGGCTAGCAGCTTCTTCTTCAGCCACACATTGTTGGTGCTATGAGTTAGCTTATCCCGGACCAACTCCTCCTCAATAGGTCCAAAAGCACACTCCCTCACTAAGCTGCGTAGCTCCATAATGAAAGAGCGAGTGGACTCACCCGTTCGCTGTTGACGGTCAAAAAACTCGTACTTCCGTTCAGTGACGGTGGAGTGGTCCTTGAAAGTACTGTCCATTAGCTCCAACCCGTTTGCCAGCGAACCGCTGCCACACAGCCCAAAAAATATCCTCTGCCCCTCTACACCAAGGTGGTGGACCAACAGACTCCTCCGTCTTTCTTTGCTAGCATCACCCAGGCCGGCCGCAGCCACATACACATTAAACATGCCCTTCCAGTGGGTCCACGGTATAACTGGTGTGCCTGGGGACTGGCGGAATGGAGGTGGTTCCCTGACACACGCGCCCATTTTCCTCGTCGCCAAATGTTATGTCTGAATAATGAGGGATGGGAGTCACCATTAACTGAACACTGAACTGCTTTATTCCCGTGTACAACACAATATATACTACAGCCATAGCCCGCTTTACGTCATTGTTCTAACCACCCCTGGCTGGGCTACGGCAAGCCCTGAAACACAATTCTCATATATAAACACACACCCCCTTCCCCGGTGGACACACACACACACACACACACACACACACACACACACACACACACACACACACACACACACACACATGTCACTTTCGGGGCCTCACGATAAAGTTAAGAACTTCGATCTACACAAAACACAGTCACAACATAACGCAATTGCATCTTAATACCGCTAAATGACCTTAACAGCAGTAGCTTACTACTACCATTGTCTGTCTGTAAAGTGAATGAATAATGGACTCATTGTAAAGTGCTTTGGGTATCTTGAAAGGTGCTATATAAGTGCAATCCATTGTTATTATTATTATTATTATTATTATTATTATCATCATTATATTTATCTTGTATTTTTATTCTTTAGTATATTCTCTGGGTCTTGAGTACAAATTTCGTTCTCTCATGTTTGTATGTTGGAATGACAATAAAAGCATCTTAAAGACACAGGGACATAACATTTTAAAAATAAAACTAATACAGTATCAGCCGATGGCTGATAAGACGCTCCATTTCATGTCAACAAGTTTCATTGCATCTACACACACTGTACGCACACAATATTGAATAATTTACAGATCAATAAAAAGAAATAGTAATTAAAAAAAATCTGCTGTACAAAACCTTGCATTATCATCTGTCACTAGGCACAATCCCACTATTGATTATTATTAGGAATTTTATGTCGGGCCTATCACTAAGGAGACAAAAAATGACTCTTTACACAACTTTGTAATGACAAACTGATGAGAACTGAGGAAACTTATTCTGTTCTTAAGTACAGACATCTCTACTGCTCTAAGTCTACTGGTGCATCTAGTAAATTAGAATATTGTGGAAAAAGTTAATGCATTTAAAAAGTTAAACTTTAATTTAATATTGATTACATATACTGAAATAATGCAAGCCATTTTTTATCCTAATTTTGATGATCATGGCTCTCTTTCTTAATGTTCTGCAGAACAGGAACCTGCTGTAAACCACTTCTTAACCGAGTCAGGCCAGTTGATTGCAACTTTTGTTACTTTTAACCTTTCCTGCATAAATAATGAAGTATAGTTGTTTAAATAAATTACAAATCTTGACATTGTGATTTATTGAGATACAGTACACTATAATAATCATAAATATAGCCACAAGTGATGATCATCGGATTCCAAGCAGATGTAGATTTCAAGGTCTTGTATTTTTTAGCAACAGCATTCAAACACATGAATCACAGGGTACAAGTTTGACCACCACCAACAAGGTACCCTGTGATTGGCTGTTGCAACTCAGTGTTCCTACCCGGAACAAGAAAGTTACATCTGTTGTGAATAGTCAAACAGCAAAACATGCTGCTGTTAGCTAAAGGTCAGACTGCATTAGTAGGATGCTTGAAATGTTATTAAAGAATAAAATCCTTTCATTGTTCCACCAACAACAGAGATGTTGCAGGCGATGTGAACCCACTCAGGCTCTGGGGGAAGTGATATTCACTTGGCCAAATGTTGGCATCATATCAAAATAATTTTGTAAACATTATTTTAAGGTGAAAATCTTGCATTGTGTTTCTTTAAAATGAACAGGAGAGGCATGCTGTACTTCAGTTGCTGTTCATAAGAACAAGATTTTCCTGGGAAGATTTGAACCTTGGATCTCCAGCATACCGAGTAGTCTCCTTAACCACAACACCATCTACAAAATTCCTCAGATGATAAATATTCCACTGAAAGGGTTTCCAAGCAGTAGCACAGCATTTTAAACTTGATGTGTGCTGTAAATTGTGTTTAAATGCTCAGGAAAGGCCTGACACTTTGAACCCAGATCACCAGTATGAGAGACCACACCACACAACTGCATCTGGTCATTGATTGATTTTCTCACACACTAACATAATGTTCCATTGACAAGCCGAAGGCTGATGAACATGATTGTTGGAACATGAACAGAATTGCATGAAATTTTGTGTTTTGCTGAAGAATACCGTTGTGATTGTGAGAGTGGTTTTGTCAAGTTTGGATCACTATATGAGAAAATACATTCCAGAGAAACTGTACAACTTGACTGACCTACAAAAACAGCACATTTTCATTCTGAGTAGATAATCTCTGCTAAATTTTAAGTAATATGGATGAATGGCCATCACATGGTTTTCAGTGACACAAGGGAGGTATGGCACATTTCAGAAGACTAACACTTTGGTGAGAGGATTTGAACCCAGGTTATCAGCACAATAGACAGGCTCATTAACCCCTAAACCACAGGAATGCTATGTGTTGTGGGAGTGTGATCAAATTCCACTGAAGACTCTTAACCATTAAAGACAAAGACAGAATCAGAGTAATTGCAATTCAAAGTAAATGAGATTTACTGAGACATATGAATGCAAAAGAGAATATAATACATGCCTTTTCATCGATTGATGGGCCTCAGAAGGAATTAATCTTAGCTTTTAGTCTACATGAATGGCTATGAAAAATAAGACCTCAAACTCTGTGTTAGACAAAGCGTTATCTCTGCATTGATGGGGGGTGTTATCCGCTTCTTCCCAGCTCCTGATTGGTCGTCTTGATCTGGAGTTATCAAATCTTTGCTGGTTGCTAGGAGTTACCCAGTAGCCTGAGCCGGCAGGGCTCCTCTCCTCGTGCTGGCACTTATTTACCCTCCTCATGTGTACATTTCTCACACAGCTTAACTTCTGACATTTGCAGAAAAAGAAGCACATGCACACTCATTAAGAATGAGTGACGTCACCTGACGGAAAAAACGCAAGGAATTGTGGGAAAAGTGTTCAGCCTGTCTGTGCTTAGTAGTGAGCAACGAATGCAGTTAGGCTGCGTGTCCACCAAATGTGCTTTTTTTCTGCTGTGGGCGACTATTTTCTGTTAATTTTCTATGTAGTCCAGTGTTTAATGCGCTCAGTGCCCTCGGCGCAAAAACGCTCTCAGCAGTCAGCGCTGTGCTCATGGCGCTGGAAGCTATAAAAAAAGTTCAACTTTCAAAGCGCTACAGCGCTCATCAGCTGCACACCTCTCTCACCAGCCAATCACAATCAGCCTAAAAGTACACCATGATCAATATTTAACAGCCAGAGCTTGGAGGGATGTGTATTTTTTTTTTTACCGGTTTGATGTGAATTACTCCAGTGAGTGGAACATTTCAGAGCAAAATCTGAACTCCCCAGTGTTATGTGGGGATTTGTCCCTTGGGCCTGGCCGTTGCCGAGGTGTGGACATGGTGACGTCAGGTGGGCTATGGCCGGTATGTATAATCTGTGCGTGTCTTAATAAAGTTCAGTTTGTTGCTCAGTATGACACGGCTCCTGCCACATGTTATTAAGACATAACATTTTGGAGACGTCAGATTAAACCATGGGAGCGTGCATAAAACCGCCACTGTGGGGCGACCCCCACAGCCTACGGACAAGCAGAGCGCTCAGCTGGAGCAATTAGCAGAACAGTGAGATGTATGGACTGATATCAATAGGCAGCCTCTCTTTGTCTAAGTCCGGCGCCAGTAATCCTGCTATTGATATGTGTGACTCTAATGCAAATGTCCATGCTTTACTGCTGTGCATGTATTGTCTGTAGCTGGGTATATAAGCCAACTGCATATCGCTTGCTCTTACTCTCTTTTTGACCACTTGCATTGCCTGTTTGCTGACTAGAGACTCAGGGCTCGCTCCAGCGCGCACCCACAGCGCTGGAGTGAGTCTCGTGATGGAGGATGAATAAAACACCCTTTTAAACTTCAGTTCGCCGTGTCCTGCCTGCACTTATTCCGTGCCTCCACACTTGGGTACACTTTTATTCATCCGCCACACCACCTCCATTCTTACAGTCTCTGGGTGTGCCAACTACACCATGGCGCCGCTGGTTGGAAGAGTTCGAGGAGTACATCGTCGCAGCTGGCCTGGGTGGCGCTGACGAAGAGAGACGGAGGAGCCTACTTGTTCACTGCCTCGGTGTGGAAGGCCAACAAGTGCTTCACGCGCTGGGTGGCAAAGGCTCGTTGAAGGAGTGTTTGGACATAATGGACAATTTCTTTACGGACCAGTACAACATTACAGCGCAAAGACATAAGTTCTTTGACTGTCAACAACAAGCTGGTGAGTCCACCTAACATTTCTTAATGGAACTCCGTAGCCTAGCAAGCAAGTGTGCCTTCGGGCCAATTGAGGAGGAGCTAGTCCGTGACAAGCTAGCACACGGTACGAGCAATGAGTGGCTCAAAGAAAAGCTAATGCTAACTACAGACGTCTTCACGCTGAAGCAAGTGTTTGAACTAACCAGCCGGATTGAGTCCGCTACCCAGCTAGGTTTACAAGTGCTAGCTAAAGAGAACCTAGCCACCCAGGTTTCCCCTCCACGTCAGGCTACTAGCAGCACAGCTAATTCCTCAGGGCGGACCCCCAAAGGGCGGCGGACCATGGCATGGGCAGGAGTGGGAGCTCGGGGTCTATGTGGTGGCTGTGGCTGTCCTCGTCACCGGGCAGGCATGTCCACTTGCCCCACCAGAGGAAAGAAGAGCTACAATTGCAGCCGTTCTAATCACTGGGTCAGAGTCTGCACCACCGTTAGTAAACCAACAGCTTTGGAGTTCGCAAGAATGGCATCAGTGTGTGTGGCGGGCACTAAGAAGGGGCCGTTAAAGTGGTATGTCTTGCAGCTTGACGGGATCGATGTGCCACTTATGGTGGACTTGGGCACCAGTAAATCCATACTGAGCATGGCCACATTGAAAAGACTTTTCCCGGGCAAAGCCATTAAAGCAGGGGCGGTGAAAATGTTTGGGTACGGTCACGCTAAAATTGACATGGCGGGCACAGTCAGCTTCTCGGTAACATATAGGTCAAGGACTATTCCCACATTTACCATCCAGGTTTAACACCAGGGGGCTGATTTGTTGGGAATTGATCTGTTGGGCAAGTTAGAATTCTCCATCACGGACCCAGTGGGTTCAACAGTGCTGACGGTGTCCCCCGAGTGGCATGCCCGCTGGCCGGTGTTCTTCATGGGCCTGTTGTGTATTAGAGCATTCAACCACCGCCCGCTCATTGACCCAGGCATGACACCCAAGATCCAACCATTACGGTGGCTTCCCCTCGCCCTGCGGGACGACGTCACAACGGAACTGAATAAACTGCTTAAAGTTGGCATCATCGAGAAAGTGGATGCTTTGCCGTAGATTTCGAACATCGTGGTGGCCAAGAAGAAGACGGGCGGCATTTGGCCGTGCATTGACCTCAGGATGGTTAATAAAGTGATCATCCTGGACAAATATCCGCTCCTCACGATGGAGGAACTTACTGCAATGTTCAGTGGCTCAAGGGTGTTCACGAAGCTGGATCTCTGCCAGGGTTATCTGCTGGTGCCCCTCCACCCAGCCAGCAGGGTCTTGATGACATTTGTGACCCACATGGGCATTTTCAGGTACACCCACTGGCCTTTTGGTCTGAGCTCATCACCAAGTTGTTTTCAGAAGATTATGTCAACAATTCTGGCCAGCCTCAGGGGTGTAGTGGTGTACCTGGACAACATCATGGTCCATGGCGCATCATAGGAAGAACACGACAGTCGTTTGAGACGAGTGATGGAGGTGCCGCTGGGGTATGGAGTCATGCTGAATGGGGAAAAGTGCATTTTTGCAGTGGATTCCATTGAGTTTGTGGGATTCCAGCTGGCGGCCAAGGGCCTGAGCCCCCTACACTCGAACATGGAGGCGGTCCTGCGTCTCCCCGACCCCACGACACCTGCACAAATCTCCTCGTTCCTAGGCATGGTGAACTTCTACTGGTGTTTTATTCCCCATTATTCAGAGACTATCGAACCCCTCCAGGCCCTTCTGAAGCAGGACACGCCATGGCAGTGGACTCCGGCCTGCTCAGTGGCGGTCACTAGGCTGAAGTCCCAACTCACCTCCCCTCCAGTGTTGGCCCACTTTGATCCAAAATGGCCAACTTTTGTGACTTGTGACACATCTGGCTTGACAGTGGGGGCGGTCATGTCGCAAGTGCAAAACGGTACCGAGCACCCAGTGGCGTTCGCGTCAAGGTCCCTTTCAGCAGTTGAACAGAAATACGCCGTGGGTGAGAGGGAGGCGCTCGCTTGTGTCTGGGTGTGTGAACAGTGGCACATTTACCTCTACAGACGGCATTTCACCCTGCGAACGGACAACTGGGTGCTGACGACACTGCTGGAGATGATAGACTCGGGACACAAGCCCCTATGGATCCACAGGTGGACTGAGTGGCTGCGGGCCTACAACTTTACTACCCAGTTCACCCCTGGAAAAGAGAACGTAGTGGCGGATCTCCTGTCCCGTGCCACGGCCAACACCGCAGAACCGGACAATGACGACCATTGTCCGGTTCAGGCAGATCTGGTCAACGCGCTGCATAGACCCCCCGGGACATGGTGTCCCTCCAGGAGCTCCAGGCGGAGTCAGAACAGGACCCCACATTGTCACAACTATGTTCGGTCATCAGGGAGGGTTGGCCCACAAAAGTACAGGGCAATCTGGTGCCTTTTCACCAGTTCAGAGACAAACTGAGTTGCTGGAACTGGGAGTGTGTGGCAAGGGGACACTGCACATTAATCCTGGTGTCTCTGAGATCCCAAGTTCTGGCAATGCTCCACGAGGGTCACCTGGGTGTGGTCAGGGTGAAGCAGCGTTGCAGGGATTCACTTTGGTGGCCTGGTATCGATAAAGGACATTGAAACTATGGTAAAGAACTGTGTTCCATGTTTGGAGAGTGGAAAGACCGGCGGGCCACCCCCCCCCCACCCGGTGACCATTACCGTACCCAGAGGGCCCTTGGAAGCACATCCAATTGGACATTTGCGGTGAGCTACATACAGCACCCCCAAACAGCCACTTTTTTTGCCAGTGGTCTACGATCTGTTCTGCAAATGGCCAGAGGTGTTACCCACTAATTCGGTCACGATGGAGGTGGTCACGGATTTCCTCTCATCGCTGTTCATCAGATGGGGGGTCCTGGATGCCATCACTACAGACAATGGCCCACAGTTCACCTCTGGGGGGGTTTGAGGAGTATTTGGGTGTTAGGGGCGTGGAGCACATCAAAACTGCGTTCTAACACCCCAAAGCCAATGGGGGCGTGGAACGTTTCAACAAGACTCTGAAAAATGGTCTGAGAGCCCATTTGGCGGACAGCTTCACAGTCCCTGACGCACTCCAGAACACACTCCTCCACTACAGAGCAACGGCCCATGACACACCCAACAGGGTGCTCCCTGGCGAAGCTCATGCTGGTGCACGAATTCCACCTGCCCCTGGACCGGCTGAGGCCCCCCACAAGTTCTCGTCCGGGGAACACAGACCCCCCACCACCACCCATAAGATCGGGTCGTCGCCCAGCAGCAGAAAATGAAATGACGTTTCGACAGGAAGCACAGGGCGAAGGCCCATGGACTCAATGTGTTGGACCATGTCTGGATTAAGCATCCCATTATTAAGACATAACACCCAGCATGCTTTGAGTGACAGGTCAAGCGGCTACCAGGATATCGGGCACAGTGCTTTTTTTAATATGCACATGAAAAGTGCTCAGGAAAACAGGCTGAGAGCATTTTTACTTTCCCTGTGGACACGCAGCCTTATTAAAATGACACTGAATATGTTATTCAAAAATAGGAAACATAAATATATATATAAAACATCATACAAAATCCGGGATGACACAAGAGAAAACACTTATTTCCAATGTGGTCCTTTCAATCACATTATTATTCCTCCGAATATCATGCAACGTTAGAATGGGGAAGTTTTGCTGCGTTATCAAATACAACAACTGCTCTCAAGATCGGCGTGGAAAAAGACTGATAACGGCATACGCTTTTTTTAACTTCCCAACTTGGAAGAAAAGTGGAAAGAATGGGTCTCTGAGCTAAAAAAGATGTGTTGGATGGAATGGATTGCAGCGATCAGAAGGAAAGACATCAGGGCTGCACGGTGGCACAGTGGTTAGCACTGTGGCAGCACAGTTTTACCCTCGGCTGGGGGATCGTGAGATCGTGGGTTCGATCCCAGCCCCCGACCAACAGTGATCTGTGTGGAGTTTGCATGTTCTCCCCGTGTTGCGTGGGTTTACTCCGGGATTTCTCCGGTTTCCTCCCACATGCCAAAAACATGCAGGTTAGGGATACGGGGCGCTTGCGCACGCAGCGACCGGCAGCTGGTGGCTTGTCACCAGACTGCAAAACAAATCTACCTACGGGTACAAATAAGTAACAAAAAAAAAAAAAAGCTTGAACAATATTCCTGCACACATGGTCATGTGTTCACAGCATCTTCTCCAAGGTAAGTTGTGATTTAAAAAATATTCAGAAGTGCAAAAAGATGTCCCCTCTCCAGAGCAGATGTCTTGTGTGCTGTGCCACTGGCTGCACCTCAGCCACGGCTCTCTGTCATCTCTCAGTATTGTGTAAAAATGCACAGGGCAAAATCAAATAATTTCCCCACATCATCTTTGCTGTTCCCAATTTCTCTTGCTAATCTGGAGCAGTTTTTTTTTTTTTAATGGGAGCTTTTTGTGTTGCTGATTTTCTTTGATTTTTTTTCTTTAAGTTGTAATTACTTGTTGCCTTCATTACGCATGGATTTAATATATTTGGTATTGTTAAATTAAGCAGATTCTCCTCTTTCAGGTTACTATAAAATGTCACTGTCCTGATTTAGGATGATTTTATAGCAGCTAATTATACCGGTAATTGTTTTTGGTGCACAGTGCGATCAGCTGATTGATCCAGCTCCTCCAGTGTTCTGACATTTTTCCATATTTATCAGGACAACACTGGACAGATTAGATTAGATTAGATTATTTGTTTATTTGACAGGGACAGTGCAATAAACATAGACAATTAATCAAATGACAATCAATCTGATGTGTTGCACAAAGAGTGTATAGCTATTAGCTAATTTGCAACTCTTGTCCCTGGATGGGCTTTAGAAAGGAGGAACAGGTAAAAAGAAAAAAGGATAAGGAAAAGAAAAAATGAAAACAGAATAAACAATAACCACATACATCAATGCAAAAAAGATAATACATTATACACAATTATAAATATTATAAATATTATAAATACACAATATAAAAACCTGACTCACATTTGCCTATTTCAGGCCTCCCTCCCTTCATCACTCACTATAAACAAACACATTCATTCCTTCCCTTCATTCACTCTCACCCTGCAGACAATCATTTCATACATGGGTACATTCTTGTTTATTTTTCAGCCAGTTTTTAACCTTTGTAGTGAATGTTTTAAAGTCCGTTATTATTTTAATTTCATTTGGCATTGTGTTCCAGATGTGACTGCCCTTTATAGAGAAAGCTGTTTGTCCAAATGTGGTTCTGCGGTGGAATATTTTACAGTTATTGTTTTTTTTTCCACAATATTTTTATTGAACCTTTTTTTTAACAAACATGACACCAACAATCAAACCCTAACACTAAAGTAAATTAAAAATAAATGTTCTAAAAACACCAACAGCCATTAACAAAACAAGTTAAACAATGCTCCTCTGTTTAGTCTAGGTAATCCATTGCATAAGTATACATATTATACATTCACCAATTTGGAATTTACAAGGTCCACACATATCATTCACCTTCTTCTTCAGAAGTTATGTTTAGTTTCTTTACATAATCAATGAAAGGTCTCCATATATTCTCAAACACATTTTCCTTTGATTTCAATATGTATGTTATTCTTTCTAGTGGAAAGTTTGTTAACATCTGTCTTAACCACTGAGTCACATCTGGTCTATGAGTCTTTTTCCACAGTAGTGCAATACATTTTTTGGCGTTAAGCAAACTGAGGTCTATGAATGTTCTTTCACTCTTAATAAAGTTATGCTTTTCTGGATACAGACCCAACAAAAACAATTTAGGATACAATATGAGTTGTTTTGACATTATTTTTTCAATTGTTACCCTCACCTCTTCCCAAAACATTCTAATTTTTCTACATTCCCATAAACAATGAAATAGAGTTCCTTTACTTTCCATACATTTTGTGCATATATCTAGTATGTTTTTGTTATATCTATTTAACTCCACCGGTGTAACATACATCCGCATTAACCATTTAAAATGTATCAATTTAAGACATACATTTATTGATTTGGCTTGAGCTTCTGTGCAAGCCAATTCCCATTGTTCCTCTGAAATTTCAATTTGCAGGTCTTCTTTCCAATAATTCATTCTTTTCTGTGAGTTTTCACTTGAGGATAATATCAGTGAGTTATAGAACTCTGAAATAATACCCTTTCTCTTACTATTTTTCGTCAAAATTTTTTCCAAGTATGAATAGGTAGGTCGGGTGAGAGCATTATTTTGATTTGATCGAATAAAATTCCTAAGCTGAAGATATTTAAAAAAATGTGTTCTATTAAGATTAAATTTGGCCCTCAGTTCTTCAAAAGACATTATGTTGTCTGAACGTGCCAAATATAAGTCTTGAATCTTTTGAATCCCTTTTAAATTCCATAATTTAAATACAGCATCCGCTCTCCCTGGTGTAAAATATTGATTACCCCATATTGGGCTAAATTGTGACAATAAGTGCGGTTCTTTTAAATATTTTTTGATTTCATACCATATTTTGATCATATGCTTTACAATAGGATTTTTAACTTGTTTCTGTAATTTTTTAGCCGAGTCTGAGTATATGAATAAGGGAAGAGGTAAAGGTAAATTGTATGATTCCATCTCCGTCCAGTGAGGGAGATCATTTGATGAAAAATAATATGTCATAGACCTCAGTTGTGCTGACCAGTAATACAACATAAAGTTTGGACATTTCAGACCTCCACGATCAAATGGTAAATATAGTAAGGACAGACGTAATCTAGCCTTCCTATTGTTCCATATAAATTCCACTAACTTTTTTTTAATTCTTGAGAATAGATCTGAAGGTGGTGGTAAAGGAATGTATTGAAATAAATATAGTATTTTGGATAAGATATTACTTTTAAGTATATTAATTCTCCTGATCATCGACATTGGTAGTGACATCCATCTCTGAAGTAACTCATTAATGTCTGTCATTAAGGCTTCATAGTTGATACTAGCGGCTGATTCTAACTTAGGCACAACTTGAATTCCTAAGTATTTAAACTGATTTACAACATTGAATTGATTTACCTCAGGAGCTGGGTGCTTTCTCTGGGTCTCATTTAGCATTAATTTTGAAGATTTAGTTTTATTTATTTTATATCCTGATATTTCCCCAAAGTTCTTTATTAAATTTAACAAGGTCGGAATTGATTTTTTTAAGATTCGACATAAACAAAATTATGTCATCAGCATACAGGGAGATTTTATGTTCTGTTGGGCCTACTTTAATTCCATATATTTGTGGATGTAAACGTACTGCCATCGCTAAAGGTTCAATTGCCATAGTAAACAGTAAAGGTGAAAGTGGACAACCTTGTCGACAACCTCTATTAATTTTTATTGATTTTGAGATATTGCTATTTGTTAGGATTTCTGCTGTAGCATTATTGTATATAATCTGAACCCATTTTATGAAATTCTTTCCAAGTCCAAACCCTTGTAAAACTTCAAAAAGAAAGGGCCATTCGACCCTATCAAAGGCCTTTTCAGCATCCAATGATAGGAGAGCTGTATCCGGCGCTTCTTTATTAGAATAAATAATATTAAATAGTCTTCTTACATTATGGAAGCCTTGTCTTCCCATTATAAAGCCATTTTGATCTTGGTTAATAGTATTTGGTAATATTTCTTGTAGTCGTCTTGCTAAAATTTTACAGATTATCTTAAGGTCTGCATTTAATAGGCTTATTGGTCTCATGTTTTCACATTTATTAGAAGGTTTACCTGGTTTTGGCAACAGTATAATTAAGGCATTATTTATATATGGCGGTAATTTACTATTTTGAAATGCTTCTAAAACCATTTCCAAAAATGGTTTTATTAATTTATTCTTAAATTTTTTATAGAGGTCAACTGGAAGACTGTCAGGTCCCACACTTTTTCCTGATTTCATATAATCAATGGCTAGCCCAACTTCTTCTTGACTAATTTTTGACTCCAGTATCTCCCTATTTTCATTTGGAATACACGGTATAGATAATCCGTCCAAAAACCCATTTAGTTTTGTTAAGTCAGTTTCATTTTTTGTATCATATAGTTTTTCATAATAATCTCTAAAGGCACTGTTAATTTCTAAAGGATCTACGACTGCCTGTCCGTTACTTATAATACTGGTAATTGGTGTTTTAAATTCTAATTGTTTAATCTGCCATGCCAATAATTTTCCTGATTTTTCACCTTGTTCATAAAAGGTTTGCTTCAATCTTAGAAGACTCGAGGCAGCTCTATTCGCTGATTTTTTGTAATATTCAGCTCTCAGAATCAGTAATTCATTCTCTAATTTGGGATTACTTCCTGCATACACTTTTTCTTAAAGAATTTTTATTTTACGTTCCAATTGGACTCTCTCCTCTCGAGTCTTCCTAGATTTTGAACCTGTGTAACTAATAATATGCCCCCTAATAAAAGCTTTGAAAGCCTCCCACTTTATACATGCTGATGTTTGTGTAGTGTTGATATCAAAGAACTCATCTGTTTTTCTATGTACTTAACAAATTCCTCATCTTGAAGCCATTTATGCTGAAATTGCCACCTACCAGGAACCTTTGTCAATTTCTTATCTACATATATTAGACAGCAGGGTGCATGATCAGAGATCACAATGTTATCATAGAAACAATTTTGAATCTTGAACCTTAATTCTGTGGAGATGAAAAAATAGTCAATACATGAAAATGTCTTGTAGGTGTTAGAATAACAAGAATAGGCTTTGACTTGCGGTTTCATTTCTCTCCATATATCTAGCAATCTCAATTCTTTCATAAAATGATTAATGGTCATCCTACATCCATTGTGCGTACAGTCCAGTCCTGTTGACCTATCTATACTATGATTCAATGTACAATTAAAATCCCCTGCTATTATATATATAGCCCTGTGAGTGATGCTAAAGTAAGAAATAAATTAACGAAGAAGTTTTGATCATCTATATTGGGACCATATAAGTTCACCAGATTTATATTTTTTAATAACAAAGATCCTTTGGATGATTAGATATCTTCCCAATTTATCTCCAATTACATTTTTCACTTGAAATGGGACTGATTTATGTATGAGAGTCATGACTCCCCTGGCTCGGGATGAAAATGATGAGGTGAATACACTTCCCTAGATGAGTTTCTTGTAAAAACACAATTTTTGAACCTATGTCTTTTATTTTATTCAAAACATGTTTAAGTTTTTTAAATTTTGTAGACCTCTGCAATTCCATGATGTTAAATTAAGCTTAACGCTTTGGTCTATGATCAATAAAGAGTTTGAGATTACCTTGCAATATAAACATGCTCATACAGAGAAGCAAAAACAGGGATGGTTGAATATTCATCCCACAAACTACACACAAACAAGTTCCCCCTTCCCACATTCGTGGTAATCCCCCCAAAATCAAAAAAAAAAAAAATTTCGTCTCCCGTTATTGACATAACGCACGGCTCAGGAGACGCACACACACAGGCTCAGAGAAGTTCAAATAGTTTATTAGCAACAGGAGTGAATGAATGTGTGTCTGCGGGATGTAAATGTGTTGGTGGCGGCGTCTGCTTCGGGCACAGAGGCAGGAGGCCGTACAGCCGGACAACCCTATGGGAAAAGCAAAGGAGAAGGGTGACGGGCACACACCAACACAGGAGATTTGCAAGCGAGAGAGGAGCTTACTTGGAGGGCACAGATGACTGGCACAGCGAAGGACGAGGTCCGGAAGACAGCCACCTGGAGTGCTCGGTGCAGCAGCGAGGAATGGGCGATGGAGAGGCAATGTCCGCCGCCGGGGAATCCACCTGTGCACAGGGGAGCAGACTCGAGAGAGAAAAAGGAGGTAAGAGCTTCTTACCCGGGAGAATAGCTGAAGGTGAAGGAACTCACAGCGATGCATGAGAAGTCTAACGGCTTCAGGCCGAAGCTCAGGGCGAGGCGGCTTATATCCCTCGCCGCTGATGACGAGCAGGTGTGCGTGCAGGTGGCGCCGCTGATGAGCGGCGCGGCGTGACAGTTATAGCCTGAATCTGCTCCTCCCCCGTGAGGATCAGTCAAACCACTCACTCTTTCTCCTCTCAATCACCCTGACTCTGCTACTTTTAATGACATGACAATAACTCTCTTGTGTAGTTTTTCCAATTTAACTCCAAAATTTTATAGCAACTTTGTACATCATAGCTTTTTTTTTTTTAAATATATAATACAATCTATATTTTGTAGACATGCTATATGTTTCAAATCAGTCAGATACTTGAACACTTGCTTAAATAGTCTACCTTTTATATCTTGTTCTTGCTTCATGCTTGGCTCTCGCCAGTCTCTCCTTGGATCTGCTTAATGAGTTCCTGCGCCTCCTGAGGGGTCTTAAAGACTTGGGTTCTCCCTTTATACGTGACCAGCAGTCTTGCAGGATAAATCACTCCGTGACGAATCCCAAGGCTGCGTAGCTCTTTACAGGCGGGGTCAAACTGTTTCCTTAATTGTTGGATTCCTGCGGCCAAATCTGGGTAGAACCGCACCTGTTGATCCTGGTATTTAATTTCTCCTTTAGTACGCGCTGCGTTGGAGACCATCATCTTGTCCCTGTAGTTGAGGAACTTCATAATCAGCGTCCTCGGTGTTGTCTTCTTATCTCTCGGTGGGCCTATTCGGTGTGCGCTCTCCAAGACGACTGATGACTGTAGATCTGCGTTATTCAGCGCTTCTGGAATCCACTTTTCCAAAAAGGAACACGCATCCTGTTCTTCCGCCCCCTCCGGAAGGCCCACAAGCCTTAAATTATTCCGTCTCGACCGGGATTCTAAGTCCAAGACGTTATCTTTCAGACGTTTATTTTTTTAATTCCAATGTTTGGACCTTTAATTGCAGGCTGTTGACGTCATCTTCAGCGTTGGAGATCTGGAGCTCTGCCTGTGATATTCGCTCCATACAGTCGCTTAGTTCTTTTCTCATAGCTTCTATCGCAGCTATAATCCCATCAAACTTAGACGAAAAGTCTGTTCTCATAGCGCTGATGGCAGCAAGGACCGCATTCGTTCCTTCGGCAGTCACAGCAGCACCGCTAGCTCCCTCCTCAGCCATGGTCACAGGCGATTTATCTGCTGCGTCACGAGCGTGGAAATCTGTTAACTTGGCTTGTCTCGACGAATCAGTTTTTCCTCCGCCTGATTTCACAGCCTTAGTTTTTACCATATCCGCTCTCAAACGCTAGAATAGGTTTTTGTTCCAATTGGGAGAGTTTTAGCCTACTTTTTTATCATTAGGAGCAGAGCAGAGTGGAGCACACCCTCCTACGCGGCCACCATAACTGGAAGTCCCATATTTATCATTTTACAGTTATTGTTAACAGAACTCCTGGTGGCTCTGCTGCTGTCCTGTCTTTGGATGAAACCAGCAAGTGGCTCAGGTGCTGATTTATGGAAACATTTGAAAATTAATTTCAGAAAACAGAGGTCAATGAAACTCTCAAAACTCAATAGATTGTATTTTTTTAAAATATAACAGTGATGCCACCTTATGGGCTTTTTGTCCAAGATTTTTAGAGTTTGATGATATAATGAACCTATATGTTTTATTGTGGAAGGGGCTGCTTGAGCCCAGACTGTCAAACAGTATGATATATGAGAAAAAACCATAGAATGCATATACAGTACAGCTGCTTCGTATGGTATGTAATATCTAATTAATTTAAAGCAGTTCAGATTTTTTTTTACTGTTTTAGAAATTTTCTTTATATGAAGATTAAATTTGAATTGAGGATCTAGTACAATGCCAAGGTATTTGAATTCTGTAACTAAACTGATGTCTTGATCATGTATATTAACTTTAAAACGTTGCAGGTGACATTTTTTGATTGAAAAGCACATTGAAACTGTTTTCTGAAGGTTCAGCAATAGATGGTTCTGGAAGAGCCACTCTTGGACATCAACCATACTTGTGGACAGTACATCTGCAGCCTGTGCTGGAGTCTTGGCAGCTGTGTAAATAACTGCATCATCTGCATAAAGTCGACATGTTGCAGCTGAGCAGTGTAGCGGCAAGTCATTAATAAAAATGCTGAAAAGTAAAGGACCAAGAATGGACCCTTGTGGGATACCCATACGGTTGTTTAAAAATGAGGATTTATCCTGGTGAACTTTTACACACTGTTCTCTCTTCTGGAGATAAGATGCAAACCATTCTAATGTATCTGGAGAGAAGTTAAAAGATACCATTTTGGATAAAAGCAAACTGTGGTTTACAGTATCGAAAGCCTTTTTGAGATCTAGAAAAACAGCCCCTACCACATTACCCCTGTCCAAGGACTGTTTGACATTTTCAATAAGGCAACAGCTGATGTTACAGACTGTAGTAAGCTTGTAGTAAGCTGTAGCTTGAAAATACTCAGACACATTCCCGACAGTTCCCATTATATGTACAAGTACATGTATGTGTGTTTAGCTCTGTGTGTGTGTATGCTGCAGGCAGCAGCAGAGCTCTGTACACTGCAAGTATGCCATTATCTGGTAGCTGTAAGTTAGAAACCTGTTCAGTAAAGTTACACATGGGTTCAAAGAGTGTTACTCATATGATAGAAACAATTTTTGGTTACACTAGACATTAATCTCGACATATTTCAACTTTGTAGAAACAATTATTGCTTACCTTTGTGTTAAATGACGGTTTTCTGATCAGTCACCCAGATTTGAGGCAGCTGGACCCATCCATTGGTGAACTGAACATGAGCCTCTAATGATTTACAGCTTTTAAATTGCTCATGGGTTTACTGCATGTGCTCACCCCACAAACCAGGCAGGCAAACACATCTGACAGTGTGACTCCAGGCAGTTGATCGTGATCTGTGGTCCATTTCTTGTGCTCATATCGGTCTATCCTGTTTATTTCTTAAATTTTTAAGAGGTAGGGCTCCTTTGCTTCCTTATTTAGCTTCTCTGAATAAGAAATTTTAATTTTCTGTTTGCCACGTTCCATCAAATGTATGCCTGTCCACATTAGCAGCTGCCTAGACTACAGGTGAACAAAGAAGCCGGACAATGATGACGGTGTGGTGACTCAGCACACTGCAGACTGACACCATTTCACACTCAGCAGGGCTGGATGAAACGGAGGACAATTTACATACGGACAGAGAGCCCCAGGGGGCAATCAGAACAATGAACTGTTGTGTATATGTCTCTGGATGAGGGAGAGGACATCCGGGCACCAGTTGGTCACGCTAATGATATGTATTGACTGATATGTATATCACTATGCTAATGTGCCATGCATTCTCTCTGTATAACGTGTATAAAAGAGCTTGCTATACATGCCTCAGCAGAGCAGTAGATCACCGAGCTACAAAGCGCGTTTCAATATATTGGAGGAAATAAAACCTTGTACCCTTCCAGCTCATCGCATCTCGCCTGTTCTATTACCTCCAAATTGGTGACCCTGGACGTGCATGGTGCGTCGCTCAACTATGCCATTTTCTCCACACTGGTGACCTGATGAGAGAGAATGACCGCCTACTCCCTCTCACCGCGCTGTGGATTCCAGAGGACCAGAGAACGCCTGCATCTTCTTCATCCACACCGGAGCGCGCTCTCCAGAACGGGCAGCGCTGGGTCCGACACGCACCATGAACGGCGACACAAGCGAACCAAAGGAAGCAGCCTGAATGGGGAAGATCATCGGCGCCATCTGCGTTGATTTCCACCAAGCTCCCCGACTCTGATTCACCTCAGAATCAGCCCCTCTGAGCGCTGTCACAATAAAAGTTCAGAGAGCCATAGGGAACACACATTAGCTGGGAGGAAAATACTGCATGGCCCGAGCGCGGACGAGATCGGCGCTCAAACCACGACAGTACCTCCCCCCGAGGCGGCGAACTCCGGGCACCGTATGACACCCAAGCCCCCCCACCCCACCCAGGGTGGGAGGATGGGGGAAAGGCCTGGAGGGTGAGAACCAAAAAAGACAAAAAACACCAAGACGATGACAGGAAACAAACGAAGCAATTACAGAATACAGCAGGGGGGGAACCCCCCCCCCCCCCACAATACTCCATAAAGCGCGGATGATACATAGACAGGACCAAAAAATGCAACAACAGAAGAAAGCCTATAACTAAAACACACAGGCCCATCAGACATAATGTGGCAGATACAAATCATCCATCAGACAGGGGAGGGGAGAAAAAAAAAGGACACGCTAAACAGCGGTAATACATAGATCAAAATAAGGCACATGACAACACACCAAAAGTGACCTTAATATCTAGAGACAATACGAAACACACGGGGATGACGGCAGGCAGAGTCCAATGACACACAAGCAGTTCTGGTGGTCTCCCTGCATCCAATGTCCAAATAGCTGATAGGGGAAAAAGGGAGCATTCGGGCAGCCTACCCCAGTCCCAGGCCCGGAAAAACAGGATCTCTGGTGGCCAGACCAGGTCGCCAAGCATACAGTCCAGTTGGTCGGGTGGCTGACCCAGAACGCCAAACGGGCGAGGCAGTCCTTCAGGCGGCCGACCCGCATCGCTCAGCTACCAGGACCGCAGGGGAGAAAACGACAACGACTTCCCTGTAGAGGGGGACAGGGAGGGAGAGCCGGGCTGAATATGAGAAACCCCAATGGCACCCAGTGGAACAGGCTTGGAGGAAGGATGAGGGACCAGCCCAGCGTCGCTCAGTGGAGGATCTGCAGCTCCACCTCCGAACATCACCAGAATAGGCGCTGTCTTCCAGTTAGACCCAGGGTGAGCCCACGATGGACCCCGATCGGATCGCGGCTGCACCCACGATGGACCCCGATTGGGTCGCGGCTGCACCTACGTCGGACCCCGATCGGGTCGCGGCTGCACCCACGTCGGACCCCGATTGGGTCTCAGCTGCACCCCCGATGGACCCCGCCTGGGTCGGAACAGCTCCATAGACGACCTCCAACCCCGAACCCGGAACCTCCAGCACAATGACCGGGGTTGACTCCGCACTGGTGACCCTGCACTCGAGTTCTGTCGCCGTCCAGGACTTCGATGATCCGGGTTCAGCAGGCAGAAGGACGTCTTCTGGCTCCCACTTGGCTACGGCGGGCCCCACAGCCATCATGGTGTTCTCCACAGTCTGAGGACCCTCCAATGCTGACGTCCACACCAACGACCCGCACGGCGTGGTGGCAGGGGATCCTCAACCTGCTGGATCGAACCGCTCATCGATGGAGACCCGGGGACGTTTCATCGTTGGCGCAGGCTCCACACTGCAGTCCGCTCTCCTCCTCTGCCCATGACGTGGCTGCGGTGCTGGAACCAGGCTCTCCAGGACCGCAGGCCCCCTCCTCGTCCGGTGACGTAGGCCTGGCGTCGTGGAACGCTCAGCGGAGGGAGACACAGAGGCAGCAGGTTCAATGTCAGAGGCTACAGCAGGTGGTGGGAGCTCGGGGGACTGCAAACCCCGAACTCCACCTCCAGGAGTCAGACAAGGCAATTCACTCAATGAGGGAACAGAATGAAAAGACACTTGCCTGATCCGTAGGGGCCCGATAGAACCCGCTGCAGTGGACTTTGTTCCTCCCTTTCCCCGCTGGATGGTGACAGAGGGCCCCCTGGGAGAACAAGGAGGAGCCACTCGCGATGGTCTGATAACGGGCTTCACCGGAGCAGGACTCGTGGCACTCACAGCAGCCGGGGAAGACATCGAGGAGGAGGGGACGACAGCTGAGGAGATCCAGGCACGAGGAGCTGACGGGACAGCAGGGAAAGATGACCCGGGGGTAGAGGCTGCGGGAATTCCCTCCTGATGAGACGCCGAAGAGGCAGCTGACTGGGAGGCAGAGTTCCTCCGACGACTCGGAACAGGATCCGGACGGGGTTCTCGCTGAGTCTTAGTGTTGGCTGTGTGACGACAATTACCGGCAGAGGGCGAGGCGAAGGAGAGGTTCGGAAAACGCCGCTCCTGCGCGGAAACAGAGGCGAGCAGGTCGGTGTACTCTGGGTAATCGCTTAGCTTAGGATTCCTCTCCACCAGCCTGACTGCCGCTGTCACATGCATAATTATCTGCATGGGGTGGACGGCGGAGCGAGCAGCAGCCACTCGGTCCCGGATGGAAGCAGCTGACAGCTGTAACTTCTACGGGGGAATCCCGACTGACGTCACACTCCTTGGGGAAATCACCCCTGGCCAGTGCAAACTCCTGGACTGGAATAGGGACAGGAACGGGATCCCGAAGCGAAGAGCGAGGGTGCCTACTCTTCGGCTTCCTGCTAGAGTTTCCCTCCAGCCCACAGAGTCTCTCCCGGTGTGCAGAGATGTCTGCCTTCGTCGCAGTGACTTCAGGGTGGTTGGAGTAGCGAGGAAGGCGATTAATGATGTCCTCAGCGAGGTCCAGGTGCCGGCGTACATCGCTGGGAGTGTCATAGAGGCCAGCAGTGAAGAGAATTCCATCAACATAGTCCAGGGCCTCCGCCAGCTCGTAGCCCAGGCTCCAAGCGCAGCCCCTGAATGACAACATGACCTCCCAGCACACAGGTACCCAGACAGGGAAAAACAAGTCCAATTCAGGCAAAACTCACGGCGATTGGCGTCTCAGTCTGGCGGCAGTCTACTGTCATGGATGGCCCTCACGAACCATCAAAAGACGTCGCATATCAACCAGTGAGTTTGCACAGTTTATTAAAGGAACAGAAAGATGACAAAATAACAAGCCACGGGGGGCTAAAACACACTATAATGATAACTTAGTCAATGACAAGAAAAACAGATTCATAATGAAACACACTTACGATTATAGAAGAGGGGTTGTAAACGTCTGACCAGAGGGATGCTCGATGATGTCAGACAAGGGGTTGTCCGACGAGACTGCCACACGTTTCGCCCTCAGATGCCCTCTTAAGTAGGGCTCAAGGTGGAACAGCTGATGAGGCGAAATGCAGCTCAGCTGTCAGAGCCTCAGCTCTGACAGCCAGAAGCACCTCCGAGCGCTGTCACAATAAAAGCTCGGAGAGCCATAGGGAACACACATCAGCTGGGAGGAAAATACTGCATGGCCCGAGTGCGGACAAGATCGGCACTCGAACCACGACACGCAGCCCAGACACCTTTGACATCCCGGGCCGGCACTCACTTACTCCCACCCCCTCCCCCTCCTCCTCCACAGCACTCTTCCCGCACCTCACTCTCTAAAGCTTGCCGATCGCCGGTTTGTTCCATTACGCATGAAGTGCACTGGCCCCGTGCGCCCACGATCCACGGCCGTTCAACGTGCTGGAACTTGGAGCGGAGCACACTGTCTTTTCCACCCCTCCCGCGTCCCCCCCACTGAGTGACATGCCCTCTGACACTCCTCTACAGCAGAACAGTTCTTCCAGAGCTGGAGCCCAAACGACAGGGGGGCGGGGGGGGGGGGGTGTCACAGCCCCTTCTGAGTGTTCTGGGGGGAGCCGTGTGGTGACCCAGCACACTGAAGACTGACACTATTTCACACTCAGCAGGGCTGGAGGAAACAGAGGACAATTTACATACGGACAGAGAGCCCCAGGGGGCAATCAGAACAATGGACTGTTGTGTATACGTCCCTGGATGAGGGAGAGGACATCCAGGCGCCAGTTGGTCACGCTAATGATACGTATTGACTGATATGTATATCACTTTGCTAATGTGCCATGCATTCTCTCTGTCTGTATAACATGTATAAAAGACCTTGCTATACATGCCTCAGCAGCGCAGTAGCTCACCGAGCTACAAAGTGCGTTTCAATATGTTGGAGGAAATAAAACCTTGTACCCTTCCAGCTCGTCGCATCTCGCCTGTTCTATTACCTCCACAATGACAACAATGGCCCAGAGTGCAGCTCTCCATGATGTCAATGCCCATTCTGTATTCATGCCTGTCTCCTATCATGTACACAGAACAAGCTTCATCTGGTTTTGGCCTACTGCATCATGACTACCTTCCTATAGATATCAACAGAGCTAAACAACAGCTTATAATAACATAGTTATTATAAGCTGTTATTATAACATAGTTATTATAAATAACATAGTTTCCCTTTTACTCAACCCTCAGTAACTTTCCATATTCAGCCCATTAGCTGTGGGCTGTGACCTTCTCTTACAGAGGAGCAGCATCTCTGAAATGACAACTCAGCACATGTATTAAAATCAAGACATTTTAAGCAATTCATTAAAACAATAAAAAAAATTTATTATCCACAGGGTGAAGCACTAACTTTCTCACACACTAACAAAATGTTCCATTGACAAGACAAAGGCTGATAGACATTTCACAAACAGTATAGCTACAAGTGGTGATCAATGGATCAGCGTTCTCGTCGCGCCCTCCGTCAGTACCCGGGCTCGCCTGGGGAAGCTAATGATCCTACCAGCAGACTAAATTCGAAGAGACGACGCCTCTGTGCCAAGTCAAAGAAGAATCCTAGTCACACTCCTAAAGCCGAAAGCAAACAGCCCCAAGAGCACTTTGTGGTAGGATCTGCCCTTCGCATATTACAACTAAACGTTGAAGGCCTATCTGCAGCCAAGCGAAGCCTTATCGAAGTCCTCGCCTTCCAACATTCGATTGATGTAATCTGCCTCCAAGAGACTCATATTGGCACAGAGGAAGCTGGCCGCTTCACCATCAAAGGCTTTGACCTCCTGTGCTATGTTCTACATGCTAAACATGGACGTGCCACCTATGTGCGTTCTGACATAGTTGAAGCAAATCACCTGATAACAACACATTTCTCAGACACCATAATCATTGGTGGCTTCCATATTGTCAATGTGTACAAGCCCCCTAATGCCAACTGGGATCTGCAGGTCTTACCCACCCTACCCCACCCTGCCATCTATGTGGGGGACTTTAACAGCCATCACCCTGACTGGGGGTACCCAGCAGTGGACAGTGATGGGGAGGCACTTTCAGACTGGGCATCCAGAAATGACCTTGCTTTGATATACGACCCCAAACAAAGAGGAACCTTCCACTCTGCTAGGTGGAAGAAGGACTATTCTCCTGACCTGTGTTGGGCCAGCTCTTTGAATGGGGAGCCATATCCTACACAGATCCTCATTCTTGATGATTTTCCACACAGCCAACACTGGCCCCTGCTTGTACACATTGGCCTACAACTTCCAGTCATATACAGCCCAAGGAAGATGCGCTGGAACTTCCGCAAAGCCAACTGGAAGAAATTCAGTGAAACTCTGGACCGGAGCGTTGTTACCATCCCACTCCACACCATCACTGTAGATGAAGCATACAACCGCTTCTGCAGCGCAATCTTCAAGGCTGCCCATACTGCAATCCCACGAGGCTACCGACCCCTCTATGTCCCATGTTTGGACGGAGAAAGTGCTGCCCTCCTTCAATCCTATCAAACATCAGGGGACCCAGAGATAGCAGACCATCTCATTGAATCGCTAAATACAGCCCGGCGAAAGAAATGGGAGGAGACAGTTGCTGACCGGAGCTTTACCCACTCTAGCAGGAAATGTTGGAGCCTCATCCGTCGCCTAGGAGCTGCACAGAAGCCCCCTAGCCAAAGCCGAGCATCCGTCACAC
Organism: Pholidichthys leucotaenia; assembly: GCA_020510985.1. Classification (NCBI taxonomy): domain Eukaryota; kingdom Metazoa; phylum Chordata; class Actinopteri; order Cichliformes; family Pholidichthyidae; genus Pholidichthys; species Pholidichthys leucotaenia. The sequence continues at coordinate 66,726,983 of CM035842.1, read as the reverse complement.
CCAACCAAGTTGCATCCCACCTACTGACTATCGCCAAAGCACCCCAAGACAAAGACACCAGAAGAGCAGTTACAACTGAGCTAAAAAAACACCAAAAAATGCCTGTAGAGGAAACAAACCCTGAACCCTTCAAGGCTGCTGAACTGGAGAAAGTCCTACAGGGCCTGAAATGTGGAAAGGCAGCAGGATACGATAACATCTTCCCAGAATTCATGAAAAATCTTGGCCCCCGAGCCCTAACCTGGTTGACACAATTCTACACAAGGATCACACAAACAAACTCGATCCCAAAGAAATGGCGGACAGCAAAGGTCATTGCCATCCCAAAACCTGGCAAAGACCACAAACTACCAGCAAGCTACCGCCCAATCTCCCTACTCAGCGTTCCTTACAAAATCATGGAGCGCCTAATACTGCAACGCATTTCCCCAGAAATAGAGGATATTCTAAGTGTGGATCAAGCAGGTTTCCGCAAGGACCGCAGTACAGGAGAACAAGTACTGGCCCTAACCACCTTCATCGAAAATGGCTTCGAGAGCAGACTGAAGACAGGGGCTGTGTTTCTCGATCTTACAGCCACCTATGATACGGTCTGGCACAAAGGCCTCCTCCTGAAACTTAAAAAGGCGATCCCTGCTTGGGCAACAGCAATTATAAAAACCCTGCTGACCAACCGAAGGTTCAGAGTCCACCTCAGTCAGAACACAAGTGCATGGAGAATGCAGAAAAACGGACTCCCACAAGGCTCAGTTCTAGCTCCAACTCTGTTCAACCTCTACATAAACGACCTGCCTACTACAAAATCCCGCAAATTCATCTATGCAGACGACATCTGTTTGGCATTCCAAGCACCAGACTTTGAACCACTGGAATGGGTGCTCACGGAAGATCTTGCCAAACTGGACCAGTTCTGCAAAATCTGGCGCCTAAAACCAAGCCCAGCAAAAACCGTCTCCAGTGTATTCCATCTCCACAATGCAAAAGCTGCCAGAGAACTAAACATCCACCTGAGCGGACTCAAGCTTAAGCATGCCCCAAATCCAACTTATCTTGGAGTGACCCTTGATAGGACCTTATCCTTCAAGGAACATCTAAAGGGGACGGCTGCTAAGGTGAAGGTACGAAACAACCTGCTCTGCAAGCTCGCTGGTGCAAAATGGGGGGCGGCAGTCTCCACCCTGCGCACCTCCGCACTGGCCCTTTCATACTCTGTAGCAGAATATTGTGCCCCTGTCTGGTCCAGGTCATCTTACACACACCATGTAGACACCCAGCTCAAATCAACCATGAGAACTATAACTGGAACAATCCGCTCAACACCACTCCCCTGGCTCTCTGTACTGTCAAACATAGCCCCTCCACACATCCGGCGAGCAGCATTAACTCAAAGGATGCTCCAAAAAGTTAAAGATTCTCCTCACTTACCAATCCATGCAGATATCTACACCCCACCCACTGCCCGACTTTCATCCAGATGGCCGATTTGGAAAAACCCTCCCCCAGCTGACTTTACCATCCAGACAGCTTGGCAAGAGGAATGGGAGACCAAGGAGGTCCCAAACAAACAGCTGGTGATAAACCCCAACCAACAGGTCCCGGGCACCAACCTCTCAAGGAGACAGTGGTCTACACTCAATCGCTTCAGGACTGGACATGGCCCCTGCTTGGCCAGCCTTCACAGATGGGGCAGTAGCCCTAGCCCACTGTGCGCATGTGGAGAGGAGCAAACAATGGAACACATCATAGAGGCTTGCCCGCTCCAAAGACTGGAAGGAGGATTGCACACCCTCCATACAGCAAACCAGGAGGCAACTGCTTGGCTTAAGGACTTTGCATTCGCTAAATAAATGGGTTTCAAGGATGTGTAGACTTCAAGGTCTTGTATTGCAAACAACAGTATTTAAAACCTATGGTCTACTATGTGTTAGTTTTTAAATCAGCACTATGTAACTTTGTTGTTCCTTATAGGAACACTGAAAAGGCCACAACCACAGGAATCACAACCCCAGTCCCAACAGTCAACCACAGAGCTTTTTGTTGTTGGTGGCTAAAATTGTGCTGTGTGATATGCTACTAGGGCAGAGGCCACAACTGCTGTCCTCTCAGTGATCCCACCAAAAAAAAAGAGCTGTTGCAGGCATTGTGGGGCCACTCAGGCATTCACATGGTCAAATGCAGTGTACCATCAAAATAATTTTGCAAACATTATTTTTAGGTGAAAGTGTTGCTTTAAAATACACAGGAAAGGCTTGTTGTACTTCAGAAGAGTAAGACTTCCCTGACAAGACTTGAATCTGGGACTTCCTGAATAGTAAACACTCTCCTTAACCACAAGACCACACAAATGCCTTTTTTAAATTAAACTCTTCTAATTTAATACACAAACAGGCAGATATACCAGACAATATTCAGTCAATACACAAGCCAATGATATTAAGATCACCTCTCCCTGTAACAGATCCAGCATATCATCACAAGTCGCATCACAAAGCAATACCCCCCCCCCAAAAAAACCACAAAAAAGAAAACAAACAAACAAAAAACAACAGCGGGGGGGGGGGAGGTACAGTCGAACAGTTAAGCCCTTCTTCCACTAGCACCTACTTAACCCAACTCACCTCAATTCTACTTGGCTCAGCACGGTGTGGTTGGGTTTCCATTACAACTGAGTACCACCTCAAGTGGGTTCATTACAGGAAGGCGGCCCATTATGATGTTGATATTCTGACGTTTTCACTGATAAATAACGTAAAAGATGCTTAAAATCACAAAACACTCACCATCTTCACCGTGAGCAGCCATCAGCTCGGAAACCTCCTGGTTTACTTTTTCATTTCGGGTCGCTTTGCCACAGCAGGGCCGACAGGGTTGAAAAGTTTATAGTTGTCAAATTTGACCAAATGTAGTTTATTTTTCAAGCGCAGAGATCCAAGTGCTACAACACCGATGGAAGAATTGTGTGCACCAACAGGAAAACTGTTGAAAAATAACCACATTTGGTTAAATTTGACCACTATATGAACTTTTCAGCCCTGGCGCCGGCGGAGCGTTCCAAAATGAAATACCAGGAGGTCTCCGAGCTGATGGCTGCTCATGGAGAAGATGGTGAGTGTTTTGTGTTGGTGGTGTTTTGAGTGTAGCCATTTATTTAATTGATTATCACAGAAATAATAAAAACTCACAGCCAAATTTACAAATGGCAGTTTTGAATCTTATGAAGGCATCGCTCTCATCCACTGACGTTACGCCCTGGCCAATCAGTGGCCTACAATCTGTTGACGACACATTTTCAGCTCGACTCAGCACTGTTGGAACCTCATTGAAGTAGGTCCCAAAAAAGTACCTGTACCTGGTATCGGATACTAATGGGAAAACCCTACAAACCGAGTAGAGTCAAGGCAAGTAGGGCTGAGTAGGTATTAGTGGAAAAGGGCCATTAAAGGTTAGTCGTCGGCCTCCGTCGGTCTATGATGACCATGGAAGAGAATCCTAAACGTCTACTCTGCTGGAACAGCACCGCCTGTGGCTGAACAGGCCGATGCGCGAATGGCAGTCCCTGTCACACAGGTCGCACTTGTGGGTGGTCTCCGTGCTGCTGGAGCTGTGGAGGTTCTTCCTGCGGGTCCTTTTTTCATCTGCTGCGGCAGTCAGTCTCTCTTCACCCGCCTTGAGCTGTCTGGTCAGGGTGCCTCTCCATTTGGAGCGGTCCGTTGCAAGGTCCTCCCAGCGCTCAGTGTTGATCTCCAGGGCGTTCATGTCTCTCTTGCAGACGTCTCTAAAGCGCAGCTGTGGGCGGCCATCGTCTCTCCTGCCAGTCACCAGTTCTCCGTAGAGGACGTCTTTGGGGATTCTGCCATCCTCCATACGGTGAACGTGGCCTAGCCAGCGGAGCCTGCGCTGCCTGAGTAGAGTGAACATGGAGGGAAGGCCGGCGCGGGACAGAACTTCTGTGTTGGGCACTTTGTCCTGCCAGGATATGTCCAGGATGCGGCGAATGCAGCGCAAGTGGAAGGAGTTCAGTTTCTTTTCCTGTCGGGCGTATGTTGTCCATGTCTCACTCCCATAGAGCAGTGTGCTGATGACGCAGACGTTGTACACTGCCATCTTCGTCTTGACAGAGAGTTTGGGATTCTCCCACACTCGTGTGGTGAGGCGAGAGAGTGTGGAGGCTGATTTTTCCAATCCTCTTGTTGATCTCTGTATCAAGGGAGAGGTTGCTGCTGATCGTGGACCCCAAGTACGTGAACTGATTCACGACCTCCAGCTCGTAGTCGTCAATGGTGATGGTTGGTGGTGCTTCCGTGCCTTGTGCCAAGACGTTAGTCTTCTTCAGACTGATGGTAAGCCCGAAGTCCTTGCATGCCTGGGAGAAGCGGTCCATCAGGGTCTGAAGCTCCTGCTGTGTGTGGGTCGCGACTGCAGCGTAGTCTGCGAACAGCATGTCTCTGATTAGAGCCTTGCGTACTTTGGTTCTGGCTTTCAGGCGGGCGAGGTTGAAAAGCCTGCTGTCAGATCTTGTATGCAGGTAGATTCCCTCTGTTGCTGTGCTGAAGGCATGCCTCGGGAGCATAGCAAAGAAAATCCCAAAGAGGGTTGGCACAAGTACACAGCCCTGTTTCACTCCGCTGCGTATGTTGACTGGCTCTGAGACGTTGCCGTCGTGCTGCACTATCCCCTGCATGTTGGTGTGAAACGATTCGATGAGGCTTTGCAACTTTGGTGGGCATCCTATCTTTGGCAGGATCTTGAAAAGGCCCTCTCAGCTGACCAGATTGAACGCTTTGGTGAGATCAATGAAGGCAACGTACAGGGGCATGTTCTGTTCTCTGCATTTCTCCTGGAGTTGGCGGATGGAGAATATCATGTCTACCGTCGATCGCTCAGCGCGGAAGCCACACTGAGACTCGGGGTAAGACACATTCGTCAAGCTTCTGTAGACGAACGAGAACAACTCGTGCGTAGACTTTGCCAACAATGCTGAGGAGGGAGATGCCCCTGTAGTTGTTGCAGTCGCTTCTCTCCCCTTTGTCTTTGTAGTGGGTGATGATCTTGGCGTCCCTCATGTCCTGTGGTACGGCACCTTCCTTCCAGCACTGGCAGAGGACGTCATGCAATGGCAGCAGTAGGGCGGTCTTGCAGTGCTTGATCAGGTCGGGGGGTATGCCGTCGTTGCCGGGTGCCTTGCCAGCGGCCAAGCTATCAATGGCCTTGCTGAGTTCATCGATGGTTGGCTCGGCATCAAGTTCATCCATGGATGGCAGGCAATCGATGGCATCAAGGGCTGACGGTGTCACGGTGTTCTGTCTGGAATAGAGGTCGGAGTAGTGCTCCACCCATCTCTCCATCTGCTTGTTCTTTTCTGTGATCATCTCCCCAGTGGAGGATTTGAGGGGAGCCGTCTTGCTCTGAGCCGGACCAAGTGCTTTCTTGATGCCATCATACATACCACGGATGTTCCCTGTTATGGCAGCGGTTTGAATGTCTTGGCTGAGCTGAGTCCAGTACTCGTTGGCACAGCGCCGAGCAGTCTGCTGAACTTTGCTTCTCGCAGCCCTGAGAATCTGGAGATTCTTCTCGTTTGGGTCCTTCTTGTACTCGGCAAGAGCTGAGCGCTTGGCTTCAATGACGGGGGTCATCTCGGTCAACTTGGCATCAAACCAGTCCTGTGACTTCGAGGTCTTCCTCCCAAAGGTAGCCAAGGCTGTGCGGTGGATGGTGTTTCGCAGCTCTTCCCACTTCTGCTTTGCTGATTCTCCTTCTTGTGGTACACCAAGTTCCTTCTCAAAGGTGGAGGCAAACCGCTCAACAAGTTCTGGTTGGGCCATCTTGCTGGTGTCAATCCATGCCTTTCCAGGCTGTCTACCATGATGGAATTTCTTCAGCTGCAGCTTGACCTTGCAACACACCAATGAATGGTCTGTGTCGCAATCTGCACTCTGGAACGAACGGGTGATTAGCACGCTCTTCAATGAGGTGCGCCTGGTCAGGATCAAGTCCAGCTGGTGCCAGTGCTTTGAGCCCGGATGTCGCCAGGAAACCTTGTGTTGGGGCTTGGTCTTGAAGAACGAGTTTGTGATGCACAGATCGTGATAAGTGCAGAACTCGAGCAGCCGCTGTCCGTTGTCGTTCATTCTGCCCACGCCAAATGGTCCAAGACAGGAGGGCCAGGAGTCGTGGTCAGCACCCACTCTGGCATTGAAGTCTCCAAGGAGAATGAGTTGTTCAGAGTTGGGGATGATCCTGACAGTTGGTGCGAGATTCTCGTAGAACTCGTCTTTTGCCTCTGGTGTGGCTGTCAGTGTTGGGGCATACACACTGATGAGGGTGACTGGGCCTTGAGTGGTGTTGAGGCGGAGGGTGAGGAGTCGTGCAGAGCCATTGCTGCCCGGTTCCACCATCTTCAGCAAGGTGTTCTTCACTGCGAAGCCCACTCCGTGTTCCCTGTGTTCGTCACTGCTCTTTCCCTGCCAGTAGAACGTGTAGTCCTTCTCTCTCAGTGTGCCTGCGTCAGCCAACCGTGTTTCCTGGAGAGTGGCGATATCCACTTCCAGTCTCTTCAGCTCATTATTGATGATGGCAGTCTTCCTGGTGTCGTTGATGTCCTTGAGGTTAGCAGCGAGTCCTGTCATCATAGTGCGGACGTTCCAAGTTCCCAGTTTTAGAGTTGGTCTCTTTTGTTTTTTTGTCTTGCCTGGTGCGAAAGTTCTCAGCCTGCCGTTCAGACTTCTCCTCATCCCCATGCACCCAGTGAGGAAAGCAGGCTGTGGCGGGACAACACCTTATTGGCTGAGGGCTGCCCAGCTTGAGGCGGGCGGTAGCTGTCCAGTGAGATCCGATGATCCCTCCCACCGTCGGGAACAACCCCTGGCGCCGCGCTCTACGCCAATTGAGTGGTGGCTTATAACCGGTAACTGTCATTCCCCGTGTTTTGTCTACGCCAAAGGCGAAGCTGGAGTGTCCTCTCCAGTGATCCGGTGTTCTACCTTCCAGTGTTGGCCGTTGGTAGGATTCAAGCCTGGGCAGGAAGATATGGAGGACAAGATGTTGCCCAATCAAACCATTCATACTGAATGTTAAGCCATACTTCCTACATCGTGTCACAGACACTTTAAATATTCCATTGGTATTGTATCAAATATAGCCCTATGCCACCCAGATATTGTTGGAAGGTTTGATTGAATCAATCCATTTTAGTAAAATATTTTTTCTTGCACAGAAAGTAAGGATACATAAGAGTCTTTTTGCATGTGTACCCCTCACTTTCACATCTGGCAGTCCAAACAGTAAGCACATAGGGTCTTTGTCTAACTGAATACCAAAAATCAAATAAGATAAGATAAGATAAGCCTTTATTAGTCCCACAATGGGGAAATTCCAGGATTGCAACAGCACAGGGATAGCAACACTCAGAGCAACAATCAAGAAGACAAGAAAAAAACAAGAGCAGCGAATATACATATGTACATATAAATATATAAACACACAGTGCGGAGCATTGTAGCTGGATGGAATAAATATATAAATATATATACACACAGTGCGGAGCATTGTAGCTGTTTACAATATCTGTCCAATATTCATCAATATATTTACATGTCCAGATACAATGAATGAAACTCCCAATCTCACAATTACATTTCCCACACAGTTCAGATCTTATGTCTAAGTTCCGGTGTAATTTGAAGATGATGTAATAATCCAAATTGAGTCTCTTTCATCCTATTGTAAACTGAAATATTATTTGCTGAATTCCATACTTCTGTCCAGACTTCCTGCTCTATGTTCAGTCCCAAATCATTATTCCAGTCTTTGGCCAGAAATGCAGGTTTACCTCTATCATATTCACTGAGCACCCTATAGCCACGTGCCAAAATACCATTCTTTTTTACAACTAGGACTATATTCTCTACAGGGGAAGGCCGACGACTCCAAACAGTTTCCTTTTTATTCAAAAAACTCTGTAACTGAAAATATCTAAATAACTCTTTTTTGGGATATCATATTTCTGACAAATTTGATATGATTTTCCCTTTTCAAATAAATGTCTGACAATAGCAATTTCCTTATTACCCCACAGCTCAGAGGCTCTATCTGTAGTTCCTGGGGGAAAATCTATGTTGCCCCAAACTGGGGAGGGGACAGTGTTCCTTCCAAGCCTTCTAATTTCCTTATATCCCACCAGTGTCAGGTGTGTGTGGAGAAAGCAGACCCAAATGCTGAACTCCAGTTTGCAAAGTTTATTTGGCTGAACACCACCTTCAGCTCAAATAACAAATAATAATTCTGAAAAACAAAAGGGCAAAACAAGCGGACAAAAAGAAACTAAGACTTGATTACCAGGACCAATAGAAGTGTGGGCAAACGCCAAAAATGACAAGGACACTGTACCCTGAAGAGAGGTGGTGCGCCTTAAATCACAGAAGGCAGGTGAAACACAATTAGAAACAGGTGCATGCACTTTGCAAATAAATAGGCACAAATTAAGCAGGGCAAAAAGGAAAATGAGGACACTGTCAAAACAATGGCAAATCAAACACAGGAGATCATGACAGAAGAACCACAATGAAGACAACTCAGGATAATAATAATAATAATAATAATAATAATAATGATAATAATAATAAAGAAAAGCACAAGAATAAACATAAAGCATGAGCCAGTTCCTCCGGCCAAGCTCAGACCTCGACATAGCCCCCCTTCCTCTTAAGGGGTGGAACCCAGACACCCCACAATAAAAAAAAAAAATCCATCCCCCCCCCCCCCCCCAGGGAGGGTGGTGGGGGCACAGGCCAGGCGGTCCAAAAACAAATCCCTTCACATCCTGACACTGTCCAACAAAAAACACAATTTACGGGCAACAAGGTCCAAGACCCCAAAAATAAACAAGATGGGTCAGGTGGTCTTCCATCTACCCACGGCCATCGAACCAAGGACCTCGGCGGATTTGGGAGCCTACCCAAATCCATGGGTCCCCATACTGGAGTATGTGGTGGATCTGGCAACCTACCAAAGTCCATAGGCCAACCGACGGATGAACACGGCGTGTCGGGTGGCCTACTAAAGTCCATAGACTACCAGACAGGTGGACACAGCACCATGGGGGCATTAACCTCAGGAGCTTTTAACACAGGAGATAAAGACAAAATAGGAATTCTCTGCTCAAGAGATACAGAAATTTCTGGTTCAGGACACACAACTACAGAAATTTCTGGTTCAGGACACACAACTGCAGAAATTTCTGGTTCAGGACACACAACTGCAGAAATTTCTGGTGCAAAACAGACAGATGCAGAAATTTCTGGTTCAGGAGACACAGATGCAGAAATTTCTATTGCAGGACACACAGATGCAGAAATTTCTGGTTCAGGACACACAACTACAGAAATTTCTGGTGCAAGACACAGATGCAGAAATTTCTGGTTCAGGAGACACAAATGCAGAAATTTCTGATGCAGGACACAGATGCAAAAATTTCTGGTTCAGGAGACACAAATGCAGAAATTTCAGGTTCAGGACACGCAAATGCAGAAATTTCAGGTTCAGAAGATACAGATACAGGAGTCTTTAATTCACAAATAGATGGCAGGAGAGTTCTTAGTTCCGTTGCAGGTGGCTGAAGCGCACAGTCCTCAGAAACAGCTGACAGGTGCATGCTGGACTCAGGCGAAGCTGCATGCCTATTCTCAGGAGCGAAGCATGTTGACATGCGTAAAAGAGCCAAAGAACGTCTCACAGATGGCACCGGGTCCCATAATACTGAAACCAGGGGACGCTCAGGAACGGACAATTGCTGCACACCAACCTCAGCTATTGATGACAAAGGCGCGCTGACCTCAGGAACAGACGATAGATACGCTTCGGCACCAGACTCTGGAACTGATGAAGGCTCCTCCTCTTCTACTGTGAAGGCGAACTCGTTGAACCACAGGAAATCATCGAGGAAGGCAGGAATCTTTTCCCTCAGATGGGGCTTTGCTGCAGCTACCCGATGAGCCCGCCTCCATGCTTCATCCCTCCATACTGCGTTCTCCCATCCATCCATTCTCAGGCAGAAGGTGTAACATTCACCTATGTCCCAGATGAGATCTCGCAGCTCCAAGCGGTGGGTGACCTCCTCAGGCGTGTGACTTGGGGGAGAAGAGAGTTCATAATTATGGGCGCAATTTCCGATACTAGTTTAGAAAGTGGGGTTGCCACAGAAATGGGACACTTTTCCGTGTTAAAAAAACAATTACTTCAGCATCAAAAATGTGAGAACACGGCGTTTTCCACCTCAAAAAGAGTAATATGTCATACCACTTCCCACGACTGTCGAGGGATGAGAAGATGACCTTAAAAAGTGGCCTGGCAGACAGAGGCTCCATTAGTTAGCTCCGCTGCTAAGATGCTAACGCTGTAAACAAATAAAAGCTCTGAGATATGTCAATGTTTCCACCACAATAAAGTCGATTGCATTTTGTTAAAATATGTTGGGCATAATCAGATTTACTTTAGAGTAGACGTAGAATCTAGTCAGGGCCACAAAGAACCACACCATGCTTGGGTGTTTTAATGTCGGGGTAAAACAGACAGCTGCAGCTGTTTGTTTAACCCCAAAATTAAAATGCTCATGCTGCTGTCATGCCATGAATGCTTGTTATTTAACTTAAAGTAGAACTGAACTGAACGACATTGAACGGCACTGGGTGATAGTACATACAATTATAAAGATAATTTATCATTGGCACCCCCTCCACAAATCCCGGAATCTTGGAGAAAATCGCGATTTAGAATTTTCCGCCCTGAAAAATCAGACAAATCCGCCGAAGCGCAGCCGGAGTTCCACGTGACGTCACGAGTGTGACCCAGTCCTCATGTTTACCATTGTGAGCACGTCGACACTGGTTGTTTTTGGTGCATTTTGTCGTGATAGTCGACTACAAAACACTTCCAACACCTGGGAAGATCTGTTCAGTGGCCAAGGAAAGCTGTCATGGCGACGAAAGAAAAGAAAGGGGGAGGAAAAGCGACCGGGAAGCGATGCGTTTCTAGATATACAGTGATCCATCACTTATCGCGTTTAATGGGGACCAGAACCGACTGCGAAAAGTGAAAAACCGCGAAGTAGCGTCCCCCCCCCAAGGGCATCACAAGCACTATTTTGCACAAAAAGGCACAAGAGAACAGCGAAAAGTGCCACTAAGCAACACGAGCGATAAAGAACAATGAATGCGGTCTTCCTTCGCTGGGTAAAATGTCTTGGCCAATCAGCTTGCGAGATTCCCGAGCGGTGAAGAGGTGGGCGGAGAGGAGTGGAGCGGTGGTCAGAGAGGTAGATTTTGAGCTGTGCGGGCTCTCCGTGTTGATACCTGATGTTCTAATGAGAAGGCAGGGAGACTACATTAGAACATCAGGTATCAACACGGAGAGCCCGCTCTCCCCGGCTCCCCAGCCCGCTCGGGAATCTCGCAAGCTGATTGGCCGAGACGTTTTACCTCGCAAGCTGATTGGCCGAGACGTTTTATCTCGCAAGCTGATTGGCCGAGACGTTTTACCCAGCTTCGCTCCCTGCCGAGCGCCTATACCCAGCGAAGGAAGACCGCATTAAACGCGATAAGTGAGGGATAACTGTAATAAGTTGGAAAAACGCTGATGTTTTTTTTTCCCTTTCTTTTTTATTGTTAATTTTCCTTATCCTGACACCCCAAACATGCCAAAGTAAAGACTCACCATTCTGTATTCAATAAGCGACTCTCCTCCCCATCACTGCTGCGGTCTGAGTCGGTGCTGGAATCCCCCGAAAATTCTGGCTCTAATCTGTACGGTTCGATGCCTCCCTCGCTCTCTTCCTGTTCACTTGACACTCCTGCATCCTCCTCTGTCTTGTCACCGATCCTGAATGCCTCTTCACTCTGAAAACTCTGGTGTTCTTGACTGCTGGAACTGCTATCATCTGCCATTGTTGTTTTGATAAGGGTCACACTCGTGACGTCATGCGTCGTCTGCACTACTTCCGGTTTGTTTGGCACTGCCAGCCAGAGGCAAAAGTTTATCGGCTTATAGCTTGGCCATCGCACGGCCTAAAAATTTCTTTTATGTGTTGAAAAATACAATAGGTAATAAGGAATTAATCTGCTATTCTACTTTTTTGGCAAAAAGGTGAGTTCAGTTCTACTTTAACATGTACAGACCGTTTCTGACAGTTGTTCAAAATTTTATTGATGTACAGTATATTTTGTGATTATTTAAAAATTAATGCATGCTACCAATATCAAGTCCATATTGTTCCAATGCAGTGCAACAAATGCACCCCCCCCCCCAAAAAAAACCCACACCTATTTGATAGCTTTCTTAAATCGTTAAGTCTTAGGAAGCAAACTGTTACTATTTTTTTATTTATCTTCATGCAGCCTTCCATCTGGTGACGTATATAAACGTCAGATCTGTGGCATTCACACAAGTGAAAACATACCTGGTCCTGTTGTGTCTGTACTGTTGTGTAGTGTGTGTGTGTGTGTGTGCTGCCGTACCCACCCACAGTATGACGTCAGGCGGGCACGGCCACTCGTATATATAGTTCTGTTCTCTATAATAAAGGGTTGTTGGTTGCTGCATGAAGAGAGACTCTGACTCCTTTTCTCATACATAACATGTACCACTGATAACACCAACAGTCCTTTTTAGTTTTCAGTGCATGCAGAGTGCATGATCTATGAATTGCTTTTGAAGCCAGCACAAATTTAGCTAAGGCTTGAGTCTCACACCATGAACAGCAGCAAGTACCAGAACTATGCAAAAACATACAAAAACTACAAGTGCTGAAATTATTTGCCACTTAACTGCAAAACAGGTATGTGGACTATACACTAAAATGAATTTAAAACACTTTTAAAAATGCCATTTTAAATGCCACACTACTCCACTTTTGCTGACTGATTTAACACTACTTCAGCCGAAACTGGAAGTTGCACCCATATTCGTTTCTACAGCAGCGCCCTCAGGAATAAGGTGGATATGCTTTAACAGTGGTTTAAAAATTAGCACTACGTAATAAATGAAGCGTTGGGGTTATCACAACACCCAAATATTTAAAACTTTGTGGTGCCCATCTAAATGGACAATAAGGAGGGGAACATCTCGAAAACAACCTAATGGGAGAGCTTCTGATTTAGAAAAATTTATTTTGTACCCTGAAAGTTGACTCAAATTATTGATCAGATCCAAAACAGCTGGAATTGAAACCTCTGGTTTCGTTAAAAATAATAGAACATCATGTGTGTATTACACAACTGCTTTTGCTTGTGCTCTCAATTTTTCAAATGATAAATGTTCGAGTGAAAGGAGCCCCAGCAGCAGTACTACAGCGTTTAAAACTTAAAGTGTACTTCACATTGTTTTTAAATGCACAGAAAAGGTATGTTGCATTTTTAAAGAACAGCACATTACCAGGAGGAGCTGAACCCTGGTCTCCTGCATAGCAGACAAATGTCTTAACCCCTACACCACAGAATTGCTCTGGATCAATCACACACTGGATTCCTCACACCCCAACAAAATGTTCCATTGACAAGACAAAATAGTTGATAGACATTTCATAAACATGATTTGTGGAACATTAACAGAATTGCATGAAATTTTGTGTTTCGCTGAAGAATACTGTTGTGATATTGAGTGTGATTCATTAGATTTGAATCACTATATCTGGAGTTAAACTCAAAAATACATGCCAAAGAGAAACTGATTGGTCTAGAAAATCAAAACAGTTTGACATTTTTGGATATTTTTAACAACTTTTCATTATCAATGTCTGTAGATGATCTCTGCTTAACTTCAAGCAATTTGGATGAATGGCCTAGGAGGAGTTCATTTTGAGTTCACGTACACATTTTTGAAAATATGGTGCAGAAAATGTCATTTTTAAAGCACAAGACTGGAGTGGTGGCCCAGCTGGTAGAGCATCCCCCCCCCCCCCGCAACTGGGAGGCTGGGGTTCAAATCCTGGCCAGGTCATACCAAAGACCAGGTAAAAATGGTACTTTCTGCCCTCTAGCTTAGTGTTCAGCATAATAAAACAGGGAAAGGAGAGGAGTGGCAACACCTGTCCTGTAGAAAGGAACACTTGTTCCCGAGGAGACGCAATTTGGATGAATGGCCTAGAAGGAGTTCACTTGCACATTTTTGAAAATGTCATTTTTAGAGCATAAGACCAGGGAAGAAAAGTTGTGGAAGATTTCTGTGAATACAGTGATGAAAGAATTTTTAGTCTAGGCCCAGCTGTTCTCGAGATATTTGCAAAAATGTAAACGTGTTTATTATAGCGCCCATGTATGCAGTGCCTTGATTTTTGGTTTCTGAGTAGCGGGGAGAATTTCTGATCACACTGCAAAATTTCAAGTCTCTACATAGTACCGTTTTTGCTCACCATGCACTTTTAGTGAAGAAGAAGAAGAAACACAATAGGTTTCCCGCAGCAGAGCTGCTTGGAACCTTAATAATCAGAACAAAAACAATAGATTTTTCACAGCACAGCTGCTTGGAACCCTAATACAAATTATTAATAATTGTTAAAATATTAATGATTAATAATAATAGTAAGAAGAAGGAGGAGGAGGAGGAGGATTACATTTCCTGCAGCACAGCTGCTTGGAGCCATAATAATTTGAAAATATGTCAAGAACGGCTGGGTCCAGACTTTGATTGATTTCAATCTTTCATGATGTTCTCTAAAACCTTCTGCAACTTTTCTTCATTGGTTTTATGCTGAGAAAATTAAGTTTTCTGTACCAAATTTTCAAAAAATGTGCAAGCGAAGTCAAAATGAACTCCAATACCATTCATCCGAATTGTTTGAAATTGAGCAGCTTTGGGTCTCACCTTAATTTTCTCACACACAAACAAATTCATGTTCATAAAATGTCTACCAGCCACTGTACCTCGTCAATGGAATATATTGTTATTGTTTGAGAAAGTGGGGGCTGATCCAAAGCAGTTGTGTGGACTATAGGTAAGGTGATTGTCTGGTATGCTCTACAGCCAGATTTGAATCCTTCCAAGGATGTCTTATTCTTCTGAACAACTGAAATACAATATGCCTCTCAAATTCTTTTTTTTTTTATTTAAGTTTTTGTAAAGGGTATACACGTCATTACAGCATTGCATTGTTTACATTTTCATCACGTTCCCTTTTTTTTGTTTTTTGACAACATTGGAAGAATAATTATTACAACACCCCTTTTTTAAGTGAAAGAAAAAGAGAAATTAAAGAACAAAAAACAAACAAAAAACAAAACAAGAAAAAACAAAAAAACAAAAGAGCGAAAAACAAAAAAAATTAAAAATAAATAAATAAAAATAAAAGAGCATCTGAGTAGTGTTGGAACAAAGAGAGGTGCCATTATTGAAATGGTATTTGTCAAAGATTAGATCTAATGGAAGACACATATGCGATCCAGGGTTGCCAAAAGTTCAAGAACCCATCCATGTCCTGTCTCAGTGCGAATGTCAACTTTTCCATCGAGTAAATGTCTTGGATCACGTTAATCCAATCTTCAGGTGTAGGACAGTCCTTCAACATCCATTTTTTAGTTAGGGCTTTTTTACTTGCCAATATTAAAACAGTGAATAAGTATTTTTCTCCTCGTCTTTCCAGTGAATCTGGTAGTAAACCCAAATACAAAGTTACAAAAGAAAAGGGGACTGCTATTTTGAATATTTTCCCCAATATTGTCTGTACATTGGTCCAATATTGGTGGATAACTGGGCATGACCAAAACACATGAAAATGATTTGTAGTCTCTTCACCACACAAGCGCCAACAATTCAACCCCTTACGAGTAAATTTGTTTTGTGCAGGTGTTCTGAAAAATCTTACCAAATTTTTCCATCCAAATTCTCTCCACTGCAGGGATGAGGTACTTTTCCATTGCTGTTTATTTAGCTTTTCCCATATTTCCAGTTGTAAAGTGAAATTCCCCTCTTTTTCCCATCTGTCTTTTTTATATGATGTGTTGTCTCCTTTTAAGTCTTGAAGACCTTGGTATATTTTAGAAATGTATCTGATCCCTGGGATCCCTTTATATGCCATTAAGAAGACCTTCAGAACACCTGACTGGGCCCTTTCCAAATCCTCCTTTTTAAGTATTTTGTTTATGTGGTGTCGAAGCTGAAAGAACCTGTAAAGATCTTAATTTATTAGACCTTGTTTTTTCAAATCTTCAAAACTTCTTAAAATTTGACCTTTAAAAAAATCGTAATATTTTATCAGTCCGTTCTCTTTCCACTTTTTAAATCTATACGTCGGCCTCCGTCGGTCTATGATGACCATGGAAGAGAATCCTAAACGTCTACTCTGCTGGAACAGCACCGCCTGTGGCTGAACAGGCCGATGCGCGAATGGCAGTCCCTGTCACACAGGTCGCACTTGTGGGTGGTCTCCGTGCTGCTGGGTCTGTGGCGGTTCTTCCTGCGGGTCCTTTTTTCATCTGCAGCAGCAGTCAGTCTCTCTTCACCCGCCTTGAGCTGTCTGGTCAGGGTGCCTCTCCATTTGGAGCGGTCCGTTGCAAGGTCCTCCCAGTGCTCTGTGTTGATCTCCAGGGCGTTCATGTCTCTCTTGCAGACGTCTCTAAAACGCAGCTGTGGGCGGCCAACGTCTCTCTTGCCAGTTGCCAGTTCTCCATAGAGGACGTCTTTGGGGATTCTGCCATCCTCCATACGGTGAACGTGGCCTAGCCAGCGGAGCCTGCGCTGTCTGAGTAGAGTGAACATGGAGGGAAGGCCGGCGCGGGACAGAACTTCTGTGTTGGGCACTTTGTCCTGCCAGGATATGTCCAGGATGTGGCGAATGCAGCGTAAGTGGAAGGAGTTCAGTCTCTTTTCCTGCCGGGCGTATGTTGTCCATGTCTCACTCCCATAGAGCAGTGTGCTGATGACGCAGGCATTGTACACTGCCATCTTCGTCTTGACAGAGAGTTTGGGATTCTTCCACACTCGTGTGGTGAGGCGAGCGAGTGTGAAGGCTGATTTTCCAATCCTCTTGTTGATCTCTGTATCAAGGGAGAGGTTGTTGCTGATCGTGGACCCCAGGTACGTGAACTGATTCACGACCTCCAGCTCGTAGTCGTCAATGGTGATGGTTGGTGGTGCTTCCGTGCCTTGCGCCAAGACGTTAGTCTTCTTCAGGCTGATGGTAAGCCCGAAGTCCTTGCATGCTTGGGAGAAGCGGTCCATAAGGGTCTGAAGCTCCTGCTGTGTGTGGGTTGCGACTGCAGCGTCGTCTGCGAACAGCATGTCTCTGATTAGAGCCTCGCGTACTTTGGTTCTGGCTTTCAGGCGGGCGAGGTTGAAAAGCCTGCCGTCAGATCTTGTGTGCAGGTAGATTCCCTCTGTTGCTGTGCTGAAGGCATGCCTCAGGAGCATAGCAAAGAAAATCCCAAAGAGGGTTGGCGCAAGTACACAGCCCTGTTTCACTCCGCTGCGTATGTTGAAAGGCTCTGAGACGTTGCCATCGTGCTGCACTATCCCCTGCATGTTGGTGTGAAACGATTCAATGAGGCTTTGCAACTTTGGTGGGCATCCTATCTTTGGCAGGATCTTGAAAAGGCCCTCTCTGCTGACCAGATCGAACGCTTTGGTGAGGTCGATGAAGGCGACGTACAGGGGCATGTTCTGTTCTCTGCATTTCTCCTGGAGTTGGCGGATGGAGAATATCATGTCTACCATCGATCGCTCAGCGCGGAAGCCACACTGAGACTCGGGGTAGACACGTTCGGCAAGCTTCTGTAGACGAACGAGAACTACTCGTGCGTAGACTTTGCCAACAACGCTGAGGAGGGAGATGCCCCTGTAGTTGTTGCAGTCGCTTCTCTCCCCTTTGTTTTTGTAGAGGGTGATGATCTTGGCGTCCCTCGTGTCCTGTGGTATGGCACCTTCCTTCCAACACTGGCAGAGAACGTCATGCAATGGCAGCAGTAGGGCGGTCTTGCAGTGCTTGATCAGGTCGGGGGGTATGCTGTCGTTGCCGGGTGCCTTGCCAGCAGCCAAGCTATCAGTGGCCTTGCTGAGTTCGTCGATGGTTGGCTCGGCGTCAAGTTCGCCCATGGATGGCAGGCAGTCGATGGCATCAAGGGCTGACGGTGTCACGATGTTCTGTCTGGAGTAGAGGTCGGAGTAGTGTTCCACCCATCTCTCCATCTGCTTGTTCTTTTCTGTGATCATCTCCCCAGTGGAGGATTTGAGGGGGGCCGTCTTGCTCTGAGCCGGACCAAGTGCTTTCTTGATGCCATCGTACATACCACGGATGTTCCCTGTTATGGCAGCGGTTTGAATGTCTTGGCTGAGCTGAGTCCAGTACTCGTTGGCACAGCGCCGAGCAGTCTGCTGAACTTTGCTTCTCGCAGCCCTGAGAATCTGGAGATTCTTCTCGTTTGGGTACTTCTTGTACTCAGCAAGTGCTGAGCGCTTGGCTTCAATGACGGGGGTCATCTCGGTCAACTTGGCATCAAACCAGTCCTGTGACTTCGAGGTCTTCCTCCCAAAGGTAGCCAAGGCTGTGCGGTGGATGGTGTTTCGCAGCTCTTCCCACTTCTGCTTTGCTGATTCTCCTTCTTGTGGTACACCAAGTTCCTTCTCAAAGGTGGAGGCAAACTGCTCAACAAGTTCTGGTTGAGCCATCTTGCTGGTGTCAATCCGTGCCTTTCCAGGTTGTCTAGCACGATGGAATTTCTTCAGCTGCAGCTTGACCTTGCAACACACCAATGAATGGTCTGTGTCGCAATCTGCACTCTGGAACGAACGGGTGATTAGCACGTTCTTCAGTGAGGTGCGCCTGGTCAGGATCAAGTCCAGCTGGTGCCAGTGCTTTGAGCGTGGATGTTGCCAGGAAATCTTGTGTTGGGGCTTGGTCTTGAAGAACGAGTTTGTGATGCACAGATCGTGATATGTGCAGAACTCGAGCAGCCGCTGTCCATTGTCATTCATTCTGCCCACGCCAAAAGGTCCAAGACAGGAGGGCCAGGAGTCGTGGTCAGCACCCACTCTGGCATTGAAGTCTCCAAGGAGAATGAGTTGTTCAGAGTTGGGGACGATCCTGACAGTTGTTGTGAGATTCTCGTAGAACTCGTCTTTTGCCTCTGGTGTGGCTGTCAGTGTTGGGGCATACACACTGACGAGGGTGACTGGGCCTTGAGTGGTGTTCAGGCGGAGGGTGAGGAGTCGTGCAGAGCCAGTGCTGCTCGGTTCCACCATCTTCAGCAAGGTGTTCTTCACTGCGAAGCCCACTCCGTGTTCCCTGTGTTCGTCACTGCCCTTTCCCTGCCAGTAGAACGTGTAGTCCTTCTCTCTCAGTGTGCCTGCGTCAGCCAACCGTGTTTCCTGGAGAGTGGCGATATCCACTCCCAGTCTCTTCAGCTCATTATTGATGATGGCAGTCTTCCTGGTGTCGTTGGTGTCCTTGAGGTTAGTAGCGAGTCCTGTCATCATAGTGCGGACGTTCCAAGTTCCCAGTTTTAGAGTTGGTCTCTTTTGTTTTATTGTCTTGCCTGGTGCGAAAGTTCTCAGCCTGCTGTTCGGACTTCTCCTCATCCTCATGCACCCAATGAGGAAAGCAAGCTGTGGCGGGACATCACCTTATTGGCTGGGGGCTGCCCAGCTTGAGGCGGGCGGTAGCTGTCCAGTGAGATCCGATGATCCCTCCCACCGTCGGGAATAACCCCTGGCGCCGAGCTCTACGCCAATTGAGCGGTGGCTTATAACCGGTAACTGTCATTCCCCGTGTTTTGTCTACGCCAAAGGCGAAGCTGGAGTGTCCTCTCCAGTGATCCGGTGTTCTACCTTTCAGCGTTGGGCATTGGTAGGATTCAAGCCTGGGCAGGAAGATATGGAGGATAAGATGTTGCCCATGCAGCATGTCCCCCCTCTCCACGTCACTGATGAATCCAAAGGAACAGCAGGGCTGCTACAGTTTGGCACCAGTGCCGTTGCAGGAGCTGCCAGAATGATGTTGAGCACAACATAGAACTGCCTTAGGGGCTCCGACCCCGGATTTTTCCTCAGGGTTGACTCCCGAAGCCTTTCCCGTGACCGGGTATGCCGCAAGGCAGCGGAGGTTTGAAATCAGGGTTTACCTTCCCCTAGATGGGCTACCTTCCCAGGTTGACGAGCCACCATCTACCCGAAGCATCTGGTTTTAAGGCGCCAGAGATCCGCCCTCGCCCCTTCTCCTATTAGTAAAAGCAGTTCCGCCGGGCTTAGAGACTAAACCACACGGGCAGGCTAGGAGTTGGACTTAGTTGTCAGAGGCTTTTCGAGACGCACGCCATAAGGAGCATTTTATGAGCACTGGGAGCTTAACCCCAGTGCCGCTCCTGGCTATGACAACCTTGGAACCTTTTTTTAAATCTTTTTTTAAATCTAGTGTCTGTTTTATTAGGTGTAAAGTCTTGATCATAGGCAATCCATTGCAGAAATCGATAGGGTTCTTTAGTTTGATTCTCTCTGACTATCTTAAACCAAATTTTTAGCGGGGTCTCTATCCACGGGTTAGTGTTATTCAAAAGTTTAGGTAAGGCATTGTTCCCTATTATCACCTGTAGGGGGATGTCACTTGTTATTTGGCATTCCATCTCCTTCCATTGTGCAGTGTAGACTGGGTTACATATCTCTACTAAAGTTTTAATTTGTGCGACTTTAAAATAGTCCCTGATATTTAGCAGCGCAAGCCCACCTTTGTCTTTATTTAGCTGTAGGGTTCTATATCTGATTCTAGGTCTCTTGCCCTGCCATATGAATCTTGAGATCCTTCTGTCCAGTTCTTGCCATGTTTTTTTGGGAGGTTCTACCGGTATTGTTTGGAAAAGGTATAGAAGACGTGGAAGTATATTCATTTTGACTGCTTCAATTCTTTGTGCAGTACCCAAGAATGGTATCATATTCCATCTTGCTAGATCAGATTTTGTTTTTGCCATCAGTGGATCATAGTTTAGTGTTATGATTTTGTTGAGTTGTTTCGGGATATTGACCCCCAGATCTTTCATAGATTCCATCTCCCAGTTAGTTTTGAGTTTGCTTAGTAAACATTGATTTGGGTCATAGTTGAATGTTAAAACTTGGGTTTTATGCATGTTTAATTCGTACCCCGATAAATCTCCATACTCTGAAAAAACTGAGATTAGTTCTGGAAAAGAAGTGTCTGGCTGCCCTAGGTATATTAAAATGTCATCAGCAAAGAGTGCTATTTTATGTTCCTTCTGACCAAGTGTAATACCTTGAATTTTTTGATTCTGTCTTATCCATTGGCTCAGAGGTTCTATGAAGATTGCAAAGAGCAGTGGAGACAAGGGGCAGCCCTGACGACATCCTCTTTCCAGCTCAAAAGATGATGATAATTTACCGTTAATCCTTATTTTAGCTGTTGGTTTTTTTTATATAATGCCTGGATAGTTCTAATGAAGTTGTATTGAAACTGGATAAGATTCTATATAGGAAAGACCAGTCAACTGAATCAAATGCTTTTTCAGCATCTAATCCCAATATGGCTGCATTTAAGTTATATTTTTTATTATTATGTGCGTCTAATGTTGTCTTGTGTCTGTCTTTGTCTTATAAAACCTGTTTGGTCTAAATGAATTAAGTCTGTCAGTATATTTTCTAACCTTTTGGCAAGGATAGTGGTAAAAAGCTTATAGTCCTGATTAAACACACTGATTGGTCTGTAGTTGGAGCAGTCTAGTTTATCCTTTTCAGGTTTAGGTATGACTGCAATGACCCCTTCTCTCCAGGAGGGGGGGATTTCCTTTCCAAATCAAACTTTCAGTTTGGATGCGGTTACTCTTTCTCTTAATAGCTCTGTGAGGAACCTTGGAGTTATTTTTGATCAGGATTTGTCCTTCAATTCACATATTAAATTTGTTTCTAAGACTGCCTTCTATCATTTGCGTAATATTGCCAAGATTAGGAGCATCTTGTCTCAGAGTGATGCTGAGAAACTGATCCACGCTTTTGTTAGCTCGAGATTAGATTATTGTAATTCTTTATTATCAGGCTGTCCTAAAACATCTTTAAAAAGTCTTCAGCTGATCCAAAATGCTGCAGCAAGAGTTTTAACAGGTACTAGAAAGAGAGATCATAGCTCTCCGGTTCTGGCCTCCCTTCATTGGCTTCCCATAGAGTTTAGAATTAAGTTTAAAATCCTTCTTCTTACTTACAAAGCTCTAAACAATCAGGCTCCTTTTTATTTAAAAGATCTGATACTACCGTATTATCCTAACAGAGCACTACGCTCCCAAAATGCAGGATTACTTGTAATACCTAGAATCTCCAAAAGTACAATGGGAGGCAGAGCCTTCAGTTATCAAGCTCCTCTCCTGTGGAATCAGCTGCCAATCTGGATTCGGGAGTCAGACTCGATCTCTGTTTTTAAGAATAGGGCTAAAACCTACCTTTTTGATATAGCCTACAATTAGGGAGGGATCATGTGTTTCTGAACCCTCCCTTAGTTATGCTGCTAATAGGTTTAGTCAGCCGGGGGACCTCCAGTAATGCGCTGGGCCTCACTCCTTTCCTCACTCTCTATGAAATATTTTTTTTTTGCTGGTCATTAACATCTGTTTGTTCTCTCCCATAGATTGAGTCCCCATCGTGCTGTTTGCTCTCTACATGTCTGTTCTTTTCTTCTTCTCTATCCCCTCACCCCCCAGCCAGTCGCAGCAGATGACTGCCCCTCCCTGAGCCTGGTTCTGCTGGAGGTTTCTTCCTGTTAAAAGGGAGTTTTTCCTCTCCACCATCGCCAAGTGCTTGCTCACAAGGGATCGCCTGATTGCTGGGGTCTTTCTGCAACTGTGGGGGTTCCCCCCTACAGTTGATAGTGCTATGAGATGACTGTTGTTGTGAAATGGCGCTATATAAATAAAGTTGAATTGAATTGAATTGATTTCCCCTGTGTGGAGGACATAGTTAAATGTTTTCAGGAGGAGAGGAGATAGTTGCTGTTTAAAGGTTTTGTACCACTCTGCTGTATAGCCATCTGCTCCTGGGGATTTGTTAGCTTTAAGTTTCATAATTGCTTTTTCTAATTTTTTAGGTTGTATTTCTGACAGTAGTGTTTTATTTTGTGTTTTATTTTATTTTGTGGGAAGGTTTAATGTGTTTAGGAATGCTTCGGATGCGTTTTTATGATTTTTGAGGGAGTACAAGTTCTTGTAGTAGTTCTCGAAGCTTTTAAGAATATCCTGAATTCTAAATTTTATTTCCTTTGATACTGGGTCTCTGATTTTGTAGATTGCTCTCTCCGTTTGTTGTTTCCTCAATTTATAGGCTAGTAATTTTGCCGATTTGCTGCCTGCTTCATAGTATTTTTGTTTCAGAAATGTAAGTTTCTTCTGGATTTCTATTGTGTAGATCTCATTTATTTGTTTCTTAATTTCCTTAATTTTGAGCGAGTCATTAGAATGAGTGTTGTCTTTGTGCTCTTTTTCTAAGTTCTTAAGTTCTGACTCTAATGTGGTTAGTTTTTCTTGTCTCAGTTTCTTTTGGATTGCCAGTTTTGCAATAATCTTTCCCCTTATTACAGCTTTGCATGCGTCCCACAGTATTAAAGGGGATACTTCTCCATTATCATTTTCTTCCAAATATCTGAGAATATCTGATTCCAATTCATCTTTCAGTGGTCCTTTCAGGACATTTGAATTTAACCTCCAAGAAAATGTATCATTTGTGTATTTTGGATACTTAAGTCCATATAGATAGGACTGTGGTCAGAGAGATCCATCAGTCCTATTTTACATGTTTTTACTCTTCCAATGTCTCTATTAAACATAAAAAATAGTCAATCCTTGAGTATGATGAATGTGGTGCTGAGTAAAATGTATAATCTTTTACACTGGGGTTGAATTCCCTCCACACGTCACAGATTCCCATTTCTTTTAGTAGCATCCGAGTTTTCCTACTTTGAGTGTTATTTTGATGTGGAGAATTACCTGATGCATCCCAGTATGGATTCAGTCTTAGATTGAAGTCTCCACCACATATCACTAAACCTTGGGCTTTAGTTATCATTAGGTCAAATACATTTTTATAAAATTTCCAGTTAGCCCCTAGAGGTGCATATACATTCAGCAGGGTGATATCTTCTCCCTCTAGCTGTCCAAGTACCATACTGTCTCTCCCTTCTTTATCTTTGTGTTCTGATTTTTTTCAAATATAATTTTGGTTGAGATCAATGTCGCTACTCCCCTCCTCTTCCCTGACTTATATGAAGACGAAGAGATCATTTTAAACCCTTGTCTATTGAGTTTAGTGTGCTCCACATCTGTTAGGTGGGTTTCCTGTAAAAATATTATTCCTGCTTTGTCTTTTTTCATTTTTCCTAGAATCTTGGATCTTTTAACTGGATTCAGGATCCCTTTTACATTATATGAGATTATTTTGGTTACACCCTGTTTCTCCATTGTGTTGTCTTATTTAGTATAACAGTGTGGTGGCCCTCTTTTATGCTACTCAGAAACTGAAAGAACATTAAGAACATAAAAAACATTAAGAACATAGTATATAAAACTTTAAAACAAAAAAACTGACAAAAGATCTTCCTGAGCTGAGGTCTTTTTAGTGACCTTAGAAGAGCCATGATGGGGACTTCCGGTCTGGACGCCATGGCGACTGCAGCTTAACACTGAAGCTCTCAGACCCAATCCAGGATAACACCTTGAAAATCAAACTTAACGGATTTTTGGAGGAGTGAAAATCAAAAGACAAAATCATCATGTCTAAAGGAAAACAGAAGAAACTGAAATTCTCCAGGCCAGGACACGTATCGGCCGGAGAATTTGAACTGGAAGATCTCCATTCAGAAGACGAGGAACTGGTGATAGCTAACAAAAGGGTTAGCCTGAAATCACTATTTGAGGAGCTACGACGATTTCACCGAGAAGTTACGGCCGAATTTCGGGAATTCAGAGAAGAATTGAAAAGGACAAACAGCAGAGTGGACCAGGCCGAGAACCGAATCTTGGAAACAGAGGATCGAATAAAAGTGCTCGAAGATTCTGTGCTAGACCTACGCAAAAGACAAGCAGCTATAGAGGCTAAGCTAACCGACCAAGAAGGAAAACAAAGAAGAGACAACATAAGAATTCATGGTCTGATAGAAGGAACCAAAAATGGTTTTAACTCAATGGCAGAATGCGTGGAATCCTTACTAAGAGAGAAATTGGATATTTCACAAACCACCGACTTGAAGATAGAAAAGGCACATCGTTCATTAGCCGCTAGGCCGGCGGCAGAAGCGCCCCCACGTTCGGTGTTGGTAAGATTTTCCAATTTCAAAATAAAACAAGAGGTTGTAAGACTGGCCCGGCAGAAAAAAGGATTTATGCACCAGGAGAGAAAAGTCTACGTGGAACACGATTACGCCCCGGAGGTCCTTAAAAAGCGCAGGGAATACAATGACGCGAAAAAGGTGTTAAGAGAGAAGAAATTGCGCTTTCAGACTCCATTTCCTGCGAAGTTAAGGGTCTTCTACGGCGATGAAACGTGTCTCTATAATTCGGCGGAAGAAGCAACAGCTGACATGGCGAAAAGAGGGCTCCCGGTAACGGTATTTAAACCCGCAGCAGACCCGAGTGAGAAGATCAAAGCGCAAACATGGACAACACAAAGACCCTCAAAATCCACGGACCAGCAGCGGGAAACCCAGCACCAGAGCGTCGCGGATAAACTATCCGTTTTCAGGTTGGAATAGCGACCTTTTTTTTTTTTTTTTTTCCTTTCTCTTGAATCAATCCGCACATCCAACCCCCCTCATACAAGGTAACAAACATTAAAGGAGATGCATATTCAGCATGTGGTAAAACATTTCATGGAACAATCATATTATTTGAAACAAATAAGTCTTTGTAATAAAAAAAAAAAAAAAAAAAAAACTTGTTAAAATAGAAATGTGACAATAATCCACATGTTCTCCTCATACTAACAAATACTGTTTTTGCGTGAATGTTTGATGTGATGGGGGTGGGAGGGTGCACACAATTTCACAGGGTTTAGGCATAAAAGGAAAAAAAAAAAATCATTACAAGTTTGGATTGGGTTCTGAAACTCACGTTAAAAGCATGGGACTACTTTCAGTGGTAAGAGAGGGCCCTCAACACGTAACAGAGTTTGAGGAATTTCCCTCAGAGCCTTCACTCCATCAAGGCTCTTACAGGGTCTTTAAAAAGACCTCAGCTCAGGAAGTTCTTATGACAGCTTTTTGTTTTAAAGTTTTTTTTACACTATGTTCTTAATGTTTTTCTTGTTTTTAATGTTCTTTCAGTTTCTGAGTAGCACAAAAGAGGGCCACCACACAGTTATACTAAACAAAACAACACAATGGAGAAACAGGGTGTAACCAAAATAATTTCATATAATGTAAAAGGAATCCTGAATCCAGTTAAAAGATCCAAGATTCTAGGCAAAATGAAAAAAGACAAAGCAGGAATAATATTTTTACAAGAAACCCACCTAACAGATGTGGAACACAATAAACTCAGTAGACAAGGGTTTAAAATGATCTCTTCATCTTCATATAAATCAGGGAGGAGGAGGGGAGTAGCGACATTGATATCAACCAAAATTACATTTGAAAAAAAATCAGAACACAAAGATAAAGAAGGGAGATACAGTTTGGTAACTGGGCGGCTAGAGGGAGAAGATATCACCCTGCTGAATGTGTATGCTCCCCCAGGGGCTAACTGGAAATTTTATAAAAATGTTTTCGACCTAATGATAACTAAAGCTCAAGGTTTAGTGATATGTGGTGGGGACTTCAATCTTAGACTGAATCCATACTGGGATGCTTCTGGTAATTCCCCACATCAAAATAACACCCAAAACAGGAAGACTCGGATGCTACTAAAAGAATTGGGAATCTGTGACGTGTGGAGGGAACTCAACCCCAGTGTAAAAGACTATACATTTTACTCAACTCCACATTCATCTTACTCAAGGATTGACTATTTTTTTATGTTTAATAGAGACATTGGAAGAGTAAAAACATGTAAAATAGGACTGATGGATCTCTCCGACCACAGTCCGATCTACATGGACTTAAATATCCAAAAATACACAAATAATACATTTTCTTGGAGGTTAAATTCAAATGTCCTGAAAGGACCATTGAAAGATGAATTGGAATCAGATATTCTCAGATATTTGGAAGATAATGATAATGGAGAAGTATCCCCTTTAATACTGTGGGATGCATGCAAAGCTGTAATAAGAGGAAAGATTATTGCAAAACTGGCAACCCAAAAGAAACTAAGACAAGAAAAACTATCCACATTAGAGTCAGAACTTAGGAACCTAGAAAAAGAACACAAAGGCAACACTCATTCTACTGACTCGCTCAAGATTAAGGAAATTAAAAACCAAATAAATGAGATCTACACAATAGAAATCCAGAAGAAACTTACATTTCTGAAACAAAAATACTATGAAGCAGGCAGTAAATCGGCAAAATTGCTAGCCTATAAATTGAGGAAACATCAAACAGAAAGAGCAATCTACAAAATCAGAGACCCAGTATCAAAGGAAATAAAATTCAGAATTCAGGATATTCTTAAAAACTTCAAGAATTACTATAAGAACTTATACTCCCACAAAAAACATAAAAACGCATCCGAGGCATTCCTAAACACATTAAACCTTCCCCAACTTACGGAGTCACAAAATAAAACACTACTGTCAGAAATACATCCTAAAGAATTGGAAAAAGCAATTATGAAACTTAAAGCTAACAAATCCCCAGGAGCTGATGGCTATACAGCAGAGTGGTACAAAACCTTTAAACAGCAACTATCTCCTCTCCTCCTGAAAACATTTAATTATGTCCTCCACACAGGGGAAATCCCCCCCTCCTGGAGAGAAGGGGTCATTGCAGTTATACCTAAACCTGAAAAGGATAAACTAGAGTGCTCCAACTACAGACCAATCAGTGTACTAAATCAGGACTATAAGCTTTTTACCATTATCCTTGCCAAAAGGTTAGAAAATATACTGACAGACCTAATTCATTTAGACCAAACAGGTTTTATAAGACAAAGACAGACACAAGACAACATTCGACGCACTTTACACATAATTCATCATATAAAAAAATATAACTTAAATGCAGTCATATTGGGATTAGATGCTGAAAAAGCATTCGATTCGGTTGACTGGTCTTTTCTATATAGAATCTTATCCAGTTTCAATTTTCATAACAACTTCATTAGAACTATACAGGCATTATATAAAAAACCAACAGCTAAAATAAGGATTAACGGTATTTTATCATCTTCTTTTGAACTGGAAAGAGGATGTCGTCAGGGCTGCCCCCTGTCTCCACTGCTCTTTGCAATCTTCATAGAACCTCTGAGCCAATGGATAAGACAAAACCAAAAAATTCAAGGTATTACACTTGGTCAGAAGGAACATAAAATAGCACTCTTTGCTGATGACATTTTAATATACCTAGGGCAGCCGAACACTTCTTTACCAGAACTAACCTCAGTTTTTTCAGAGTATGGAGATTTATCAGGGTACAAATTAAACATGCATAAAACCCAAGTTTTAACATTCAACTATGACCCAAATCATTATTCACTAAGCAAACTCAAAACTAACTGGGAGTCGGAATCTATGAAATATCTGGGGGTCAATATCCCGAAACAACTCAACAAAATTATATCACTAAACTATGATCCACTGGTGACAAAAATAAAATCTGACCTAGCAAGATGGAATATGATACCATTCTTGGGTACTGCACAAAGAATTGAAGCAGTCAAAATGAATATACTTCCACGTCTTCTATACCTTTTCCAAACAATACCGGTAGAACCTCCCAAAAAAACATGGCAGGAGCTGGACAGAAGGATCTCAAGATTCATATGGCAGGGCAAGAGACCTAGAATCAGATATAGAACCCTACAGCTAAACAAAGACAAAGGTGGGCTCGCGCTGCCAAATATCAGGGACTACTTTAAAGCCGCACAAATTAAAACTTTAGTAGAGATATGTAACCCAGTCTACACTGCACAATGGAAGGAGATCGAATGCCAAATAACAAGTAACATCCCCCTACAGGCGATAACAGGGAACAATGCCTTACCTAAGCTTTTGAATAACACTAACCCGTGGATAGAGACCCCGCTAAAAATTTGGTTTAAGATAGTCAGAGAGAATCAAACTAAAGAGCCCTATCGACTTCTGCAATGGATTGCCTATGATCAGGACTTTACTCCTAATAAAACAGACACCAGATTTAAAAAGTGGAAGGAGAAAGGGCTGATAAAATATTACGATTTTTTTAAAGGGCAAATCTTAAGAAGTTTTGAAGATTTGAAAAAACAAGGCCTAATAAATCAAGACCTTTACAGGTTCTTCCAGCTTAGACACCACATAAACAATATACTTAAAAAGGAGGTTTTGGAAAGGGCCCAGTCAGGTGTTCTGAAGGTCTTCTTAATGGCATATAAAGGGATCCCAGGGATCAGATACATTTCTAAAATATACCAAGGTCTTCAAGACTTAAAAGGAGACAACACATCTTATATAAAAGAGAGATGGGAAAAAGAGGGGAATTTCACTTTACAACTGGAAATATGGGAAAAGCTAAATAAACAGCAATGGAAAAGTACCTCATCCCTGCAGTGGAGAGAATTTGGATGGAAAAACTTGGCAAGATTTTTCAGAACACCTGCACAAAACAAATTTACCCATAAGGGATTGAACTGTTGGCGCTCGTGTGGTGAAAAGACTGCAAATCATTTTCATGTGTTTTGGTCATGCCCAGTTATCCACCAATATTGGACCAATGTACAGACAATATTGGGGAAAATATTCAAAATTACAGTTCCCTTTTCTTTTGTAACTTTGTATTTGGGTTTACTACCGGACTCGCTGGAAAGACGAGGAGAAAAATACTTATTCAATGTTTTAATATTGGCAAGCAAAAAAGCTCTAACTAAAAAATGGATGTTGAAGGACTGTCCTACACCTGAAGATTGGACTAACGTGATCCAAGACATTTACTCGATGGAAAAGTTGACATTCGCACTGAGACAGGACATGGATGGGTTCATGAACTTTTGGCAACCCTGGACCGCATATGTGTCTTCCATTAGATCTAATCTTTGACAAATACCATTTCAATAATGGTTCCGCTCTTTGTTCCAATGCTACTCAGATGCTCTTTTATCTTTATTTACTTACTTTTTCTTTTTGTTTGTTTTTTACTGGTTTGTTTGGGGTTTTTTTTTATTTGTTTTTTGTTTTTTTTCTCTTTAATTTCACTTTTTCTTTCACTTTAAAAAAAAAAAGGGGTGTTGTAAGAATTAATCTTCCAATGTTGTCAGATATCAGAAAATAAGGGAACATGTGATGAAAATGTAAACAATGCATTGCTGTAACGACCTGTATACCCTTTACAAAAACTTAAATAAAAAAAAAAAGAAAAAAAAAAAAGAAGAGCCATGATGGTGTGTTGGCTCTGAGGGAAATTCCTCAGATTCCGTTACATGCTGAGGGCCCTCTCTTACCCCTGTAATTTGTCCCATGTTTTTAACGTGAATTTCAGATCCCAATCCGAACTTGTAATGATTTTTTTTTTTTTTTTTTTATGCCTATACCCTATGAAATTGTGCGCACCCTCCCACCACCATCACAGCAAACATTCATGTTAATTCAGTATTTGTTAGTGTGGAGAGATCATGTGGTTCATTGTCACATTTCTATTTTAACAAGTTTTTTTTTTTTTTTTAAAAAGACTTATTTGTTTCTAATATTATGTCTGTTCCATGAAATGTTTTACCACTTGCAGATTCTGCATCTCCTTTAATGTTTGTTACCTTGTAGGAGGGGGGTTGGATGTGCAGATTGACTAAAAACATCGTTATTCCCTCCTGTAAACGGCCAGTTTTTCTTTGTAGCTCTGGCGCTGGGTTTCCCGCTGCTGGCCCGTGGATTTTGAGGGTCTCTGTGTGCACCACGTTTGAGCCTTGATTCTTTCGATCGGGTCTGCTGCGGGTTTATACACCGTTACCGGGAGCCCTCTTCTCGCCATATCCGTGGTTGCTTCTTCCGCCGAGTTGTAGAGACACGTCTCATCCCCGTAAAAAACCCTCAGCTTCGCCAGGAATGGAGTCTGAAAGCGCAGTTTCTTCTCTCGTAGTATCTTTTTAGCGCCGTTATATTCCCGACGCTTTTTAAGGACCTCCGGAGCGTAGTCGTGTTCCACAAAAACTTTTCTCTCTTGGTGCATAAATCCTCTTTTCTGCCAAGCCAGTCTTACAACCTCTTCTTTTATTTTGGAGTTGGAGAACTACACCGCCACCGATCGTGGAGGCGCTTCCGCCGCCGGCCTAGGGGCTAATGTACGGTGCACCCTTTCTATCTTCAAGTCGGTGGTTTGGGGAATATCCAACTTTTCTCTCAGTAAGCACTCCACGCATGCCGCCATTGTGGTGAAACCGTCCTCGACTCCTTCTTCTAAAAATTAAATGTGGTTTATTAAATATTAGGTCTCTAACTCCCAAGTCTCTGTTAGTCCATGATTTGTTAATTGATCATCAGATTGATTTAATTTCCCTCACAGAGACTTGGTTAGGACAAGAGGATTATGTTGGTTTAAATGAATCAACTCCCTCTGGTTATTTAAACTGTCAAAATCCCAGAAGTTCTGGTCGTGGAGGAGGAGTAGCAACAATTTACCATTCCAAATTACTAGTTAATGTAAAGCAAAAAACATGTTATAATTCAATTGAGGGCCTGGTCCTCAGTATTGGGCACTTTAGCAATTTTAGGTTAAACCCAATTTTATTTGCCATAGTTTATCGTCCCCCATCAACCTACTCAGAATTTTTATCCGAATTTGCTGATTTAGTGCTGAAATCTGATAGAATAATTATAGTAGGGGACTTTAATATACATGTGGATGTAGATAGTGACTGCCTTAATGTGGCATTCAATTCAATATTAGATTCTGTCACGCCGCGCCATTCATCAGCGGCGCCACCTGCTCACGCACCTGACAATCATCAGCGGCGAGGGATAAAGGCCGTCTCGCCCGGAGGCTCGGCCTGAAGCTGTCAGACTTCGTCCCTCACCGTTGTGAGCATACTTCCCTTCAGCGTCACCATTTTGGTAAGAAGATCGCTTACCTCTTTTCTTCAGTCTTCTCCCCTGTGCACAGGTGGATTCCCCAGCGGCGGACATCTCCACTCCATCGCCCAATCCTCGCTGCTGTACAGAGCTCTCCAGGTGGCTGTCTTCCGGGCTTCGCCCCCTTGTTGTGCCAGCTGTCCTGACCCACCAAGTAAGTCCTTCTCTCGCCATAAATCCCTCCTGTGTTGGTGTATGCCCGTCACCCTCTCCCTGTGCTCTCTCCATAGGGTTGCTCGGCTGTACGGTCACCTGCCTCTGTGCCTGGAGCAGACACCATCACCAACACATTTACATCCCGCAGACACGCACTCATTCACTCCTGCTGTTAATAAACTCTTTGAACTACTCTAAGCCTGTGTGTGTGCGTCTCCTGAGCCGTGCGTTATGTCAGTACGGCTTCAGCAGAGCGGCTCGGCGGACGGCGGGCTCGCACACCGGTTTTCCACTCTCGAGGCTAGAGTGGATCAAATAGCTTATCAACAACAGGTGATCTTTAATCAATTATTGAATTTAACTAACCGGTTGGGCCACTTGGATCCTCAACAGCCGTTCCCCCCGGCTCGTCAGGGTGGCGCGGCTCCTGCTGTTCCAGCGGCCGTCCAGCCGGCTCCGGTGGCACCGGTTCGGCTCACACCGATTCCGACCCCCGCCCGCTTTAGCGGTAAGCTCGGCGGAGCGCGGGGGTTCATTATGCAGTGTGAGTCCGTGTTCCACCGTGTGCCCGGAGATTTTCCCTCGGATCACAGCCGGATTGGTTACATAGGGAATCTTCTGGAGGGGCGTGCGTTAACTTGGACCTACGCCGTAATGGCGAGGCCCAGTTATGCCACCCTCACCTATGACCAGTTCGTGAGGCGCTTTCTGGAGGTCTTTGACCATTCTCAAACCGAGACGGTCCAGGTCGATCGGCTCCTCGCTCTCCAGCAGGGAGGCCGGTCGGCAGCGGACTACTCGGTCGACTTCCGGGTAGCGGCGGAGGAATTGGGCTGGGAGGAACGCTCCCTCTGTGGCCTGTTCCTCCGCAGCCTCAATAGTGATCTGAGGGATGAACTGGCTGGACGGGATATCCCTGGGACGCTAGCGGAGCTGACATCCTTAGCGATAAGTTTGGATAACAGGCTGCGCGAGCGCTCCTCGGGGCGGAAGTCTTCTTCTTCTCGCCCTCGTGGAGTCTCGCCGCACCTGTTCCAAGCTCGCCCCCTGGCGGCGCCGCCAGCATTGTGCCCCGAGGAGTCGGAGCCGATGGTGACGGGCTGGACCAAGCTTTCCACTGCGGAGAAACAACGCCGCCGTGAGTTGGGCCTCTGCATGTATTGCGGAGGTGACCAACACACTGTGGAGCGTTGCCCGCGGAAAGCCAGTCGGCGGGGTCCGCGAATCGCTGTAGGGAGCCTCGCGGATCCCAACCGGTTAGACTCTCTCACTCAATTAAAGCTGCCCATCCGTTTTTGCCACAATCCCACTGGGCACCTCACCCACGCACTGGTGGATTCGGGCGCAGAGGGCAGCTTCATTTCACAAGGCCTGGCAACCCGATTGGGCATCCGCTGTCAGGCATTAAAACACCCCATCTCCCTGGTCCATCTCTCCCGTGCCTCCCTTGGGAGAGTTTCTCACCAAACCATGCCTGTCCCAGTCATCATCTCAGGGAACCACCGGGAGGAGATGGTATTTTACGTCCTGCCCAACTCTGTGTCGCCCGTCATCCTGGGGTATCCCTGGCTACGCCTCCACAACCCTGTCCTGGACTGGAGGTCCGCTGGGGTATCGGCATGGAGTACCTTCTGTATGGGCACCTGCCTTCAGTCCGCTGCCTGCTCCCCATCCGCGGCTCCCCCTGTGGCGGATACAGCACCTCCGGACCTGTCACTGGTGCCTCCAGAATTTCACGACCTGGGTATGGTATTTAGCAAATCGAAAGCTATGTCTCTTCCCCCGCATCGACCATATGACTGTGCCATCAACCTCCGCCAGGGGGCTCCCCTGCCATCTGGTCGGCTCTACAGCCTGTCGGCGCCGGAGAAGGAGACCATGAATACATACCTGAAGGAATCTCTGAGCGCTGGGATTATTCGCCCATCGTCGTCACCCGTGGGGGCAGGGTTTTTCTTTGTCGGGAAAAAGGACGGATCCCTCCGCCCCTGCATAGACTACCGAGCGCTGAATGACATCACTGAGAGGGACCGTTACACCCTGCCCCTCATGGACACTGCCTTTCACTCCCTCCAGGGGGCGACCTGGTTTACCAAGCTGGATTTACGCAGCGCTT
Source organism: Pholidichthys leucotaenia (assembly GCA_020510985.1). Lineage (NCBI taxonomy): Eukaryota > Metazoa > Chordata > Actinopteri > Cichliformes > Pholidichthyidae > Pholidichthys > Pholidichthys leucotaenia. The sequence continues at coordinate 66,692,566 of CM035842.1, read as the reverse complement.
ACCACCTCGTCCGGATCCGGGAGGGAGATGAATGGAAGACAGCCTTCCGTACCCCGAACGGTCACTTTGAGTATCTCGTCATGCCGTTCGGGCTGACCAACGCTCCTGCCGTCTTTCAGCGCCTCATTAATGACGTCCTCCGGGATTTCATCGGCCTTTTTGTGTTCGTCTACCTGGATGACATCCTTATCTTCTCCAGGTCCAGGGGCGAGCACCAGGTCCATGTGAGGCGGGTCCTCCAAAGACTGCTGGAGAATCGTCTGTACGTGAAGGCTGAGAAATGCGAATTCTACGCTAGGACCACATCCTTCCTGGGATTCATCATCGCTCAAGATCAGGTGCTCCCAGACCCAGAGAAGGTGAAGGCGGTGGTGGAGTGGCCTACTCCCGCATCCCGGAAGCAGGTGCAACAGTTTGTTGGCTTCGCCAATTTTTACCGCCGCTTTGTCCCAAATTTCAGCTCGATCGTCGGACCGCTGACCCGCCTCACGTCCCCGAAGGTCCCGTTCCGGTGGACTGAAGAGGTCGCTGCTGCCTTTAGGGCGCTGAAGGCGGAGTTCTCCTCCTCCCGGGTCCTTCGCCAGGTCGACCCCGCGCTGCAGTGCATTGTGGAGGTGGACGCATCGGACACGGGAGTGGGAGCAGTGTTATCCCAGCGGTCACCTGACGATGGCGCCAAACGGCCGTGCGCCTTCTTCTCCCGGCGCCTGTCCCCGGCGGAGAGGAACTACGATGTGGGGGACAGAGAGCTCCTGGCCATTAAACTCGCCTTACAGGAGTGGCGCCACTGGCTAGAGGGGGCGGACCTGCCGTTTGTGGTCCTGACGGACCACAAGAACTTAGAGTATTTACGATCTGCCAAGCGCCTGAATGCCCGCCAGGCGCGCTGGTCTTTGTTCTTCGCCAGGTTCCGCTTCTCGATCACCTTCAGGCCGGGCTCCAAAAACGGCCTGCCTGACGCCCTCTCTAGGCAGTTCACCCCCGTGGAGGCTGAGGAGACGCCCCACACTATCCTGCCCAGGTCGTGCGTCCTCGGTGCCATCTCTTGGGACATTGAAGACAAGATCCGGAAGGCGCAGGAGGTGGAACCTGATCCTGGCGGCGGACCGGAGGGAAGACTGTTCGTCCCATCTGCGGTCCGAGGAGAGGTCATCCACTGGCTCCACACCTCCCGGCTCACCTGTCATCCTGGCACCTCTCGGATGATCAGCCTCCTCCAACGGTCCTTTTGGTGGCCAGGCCTGCGGAGGGATGCAGCCCGCTAAGCCCGGGCTTGCCCAATCTGTGCCACCAGCAAGTCGGGAAATGCCCCCCCAGCGGGTCTGCTCCAGCCTCTGCCCGTCCCCGGCAGGCCCTGGTCGCACATCGCACTGGACTTCGTCACCGGACTCCCCGTTTCCAACTCCTTTGACACCGTCCTGACCATTGTGGACCGTTTCTCCAAGGCTGCGCACTTCATTCCCCTGCGAGGTCTCCCTACTGCCCTGGAGACGGCGGGCCTCCTCGTCCAACACGTGGTCAGGCTGCACGGGATTCCGGTGGACGTGGTCTCGGACCGGGGTCCCCAATTTTCATCCGAGGTTTGGAGATCCTTTTGTAACGCCATCGGAGCCAAGGTGAGCCTCTCCTCCGGCCATCACCCCCAGTCTAACGGGCAGTGTGAGAGGACCAATCAGGAGCTGGAGGCTGCGCTCCGCTGTGTTACTAGATCCAAGCCGACGTCCTGGAGCAACCATCTCGCCTGGGTGGAGTATGCCCACAACACCGCCCGCTCTTCTGCAACGGGGATGTCCCCCTTCAAGGCGTCCCTGGGTTACGACCCCCCGCTGTTTCCAGCGCAGGAGAACGAGGTGACTGTCCCCTCTGTTAGGGCGCACCTTAGGCAGTTCCGCTCCACCTGGGCTGCCGCGCGTCATGCGCTTTTACGCACGGCGGAGCGCAACAGGACCGTGGCGGACCGGCACAGAAGACCTGCCCCGGCGTACAGAGTTGGGCAACTCGTGTATGTGTCTACCCAGGACGTCACATTAAAAGGCGAGAGGAGGAAGCTGGCACAGCGATTCATGGGTCCCTTTCCCATCACCCGGATCATCAACCCGGTGGCTGTGCGCGTGGCTATTCCCCCCTCCCTCCGCATCCATCCCACTTTCCATGTGTCGAAGGTGAAACTGGCAGTCACTGACCCCCTTTGCCCTCCTCCTGCAGCGCAACCCGCGCCCCGGATGATTGGTGGCCATCCGGCCTGGTCCGTCTCCTCCATCCTGGACTCCCGGCGCCGAGGTCGTGGGTTGCAATACCTGGTGGACTGGGAGGGCTATGGGCCCGAGCATCGACAATGGGTGCCCCCGTCGTTTGTGTTGGACCCATCGCTCATCGCGGACTTCCACCGAGCGCACCCGGATAAGCCATCGCCAGGAGGCGCTGCTAGAGGGGGGAGTACTGTCACGCCGCGCCATTCATCAGCGGCGCCACCTGCTCACGCACCTGACAATCATCAGCGGCGAGGGATAAAGGCCGTCTCGCCCGGAGGCTCGGCCTGAAGCCGTCAGACTTCGTCCCTCACCGTTGTGAGCATACTTCCCTTCAGCGTCACCATTTTGGTAAGAAGATCGCTTACCTCTTTTCTTCAGTCTTCTCCCCTGTGCACAGGTGGATTCCCCAGCGGCGGACATCTCCACTCCATCGCCCAATCCTCGCTGCTGTACAGAGCTCTCCAGGTGGCTGTCTTCCGGGCTTCGCCCCCTTGTTGTGCCAGCTGTCCTGACCCACCAAGTAAGTCCTTCTCTCGCCATAAATCCCTCCTGTGTTGGTGTATGCCCGTCACCCTCTCCCTGTGCTCTCTCCATAGGGTTGCTCGGCTGTACGGTCACCTGCCTCTGTGCCTGGAGCAGACACCATCACCAACACATTTACATCCCGCAGACACGCACTCATTCACTCCTGCTGTTAATAAACTCTTTGAACTACTCTAAGCCTGTGTGTGTGCGTCTCCTGAGCCGTGCGTTATGTCAGATTCGATTGGGTTTTCTCAGAAAGTAGGAAATTCTACTCATTACCTCCACCATACATTGGACCTTGTTTTGACATATGGCATAGAAATAGAAAATCTTGTAGTGTTTCCACATAACCCTGTACTGTCAGACCATTGTCTGTTAACCTTTGATTTTACTATTTCTGACTATTTGGCTCCTAAAGAAAAATATTATTACAGTAGATGCCTCTCAGATGATGCTGTTTCCAAATTTATGCAGATTGTTTCCTCTATGCCATGTGTCAACACAACGGAAATAAGCTATAGACAGCTTGCTCCTTCTGTAATTGATAACATGGTGGATGGTGTTTCAGCTTCTCTGCATCAGACTCTAGACTTGGTGGCCCCCTTAAAAAAGAAAAAGTCTAATCAGAGATTTCTAACTCCTTGGTTGAACACAGAAACTCGTACCTTAAAACAGAAGACTCGTCAATTAGAAAGAAAATGGCGCTCTACTAATTTAGATGAAATCTATTTAGCTTGGAGAAATCATCTTCTAATTTATAAAAAATCTCTTAGAAAAGCTAGAACGAGTTATTACTCTGCCTTAATAGAAGAGAACAAGAATAATCCCAGGTTTCTTTTCAGTACTGTAGCCAGGTTGACAAAGAGTCAGGACTCTGTCAATCCTTTCCAAATCAAACTTTCAGTTTGGATGCAGTTACTCTTTCTCTTAATAGCTCTGTGAGGAACCTTGGAGTTATTTTTGATCAGGATTTGTCCTTCAATTCACATATTAAATTTGTTTCTAAGACTGCCTTCTATCATTTGCGTAATATTGCCAAGATTAGGAGCATCTTGTCTCAGAGTGATGCTGAGAAGCTGATCCACGCTTTTGTTAGCTCGAGATTAGATTATTGTAATTCTTTATTATCAGGCTGTCCTAAAACATCTTTAAAAAGTCTTCAGCTGATCCAAAATGCTGCAGCAAGAGTTTTAACAGGTACTAGAAAGAGAGATCATATCTCTCCGGTTCTGGCCTCCCTTCATTGGCTTCCCATAGAGTTTAGAATTAAGTTTAAAATCCTTCTTCTTACTTACAAAGCTCTAAACAATCAGGCTCCTTTTTATTTAAAAGATCTGATACTACCGTATCATCCTAACAGAGCACTACGCTCCCAAAATGCAGGTTTACTTGTAATACCTAGAATCTCCAAAAGTACAATGGGAGGCAGAGCCTTCAGTTATCAAGCTCCTCTCCTGTGGAATCAGCTGCCAATCTGGATTCGGGAGTCAGACTCGATCTCTGTTTTTAAGAATAGGGCTAAAACCTACCTTTTTGATATAGCCTACAATTAGGGAGGGATCATGTGTTTTCTGAACCCTCCCTTAGTTATGCTGCTAATAGGTTTAGTCAGCCGGGGGACCTCCAGTAATGCACTGGGCCTCACTCCTTTCCTCACTCTCTATGAAATATTTTTTTTTTGCTGGTCATTAACATTTGTTTGTTCTCTCCCATAGATTGAGTCCCCATCGTGCTGTTTGCTCTCTACATGTCTGTTCTTTTCTTCTTCTCTATCCCCTCACCCCCCAGCCAGTCGCAGCAGATGACTGCCCCTCCCTGAGCCTGGTTCTGCTGGAGGTTTCTTCCTGTTAAAAGGGAGTTTTTCCTCTCCACCGTCGCCAAGTGCTTGCTCACAGGGGATCGCCTGATTGCTGGGGTCTTTCTGCAACTGTGGGGGTCCTCCCTACAGTTGATAGTGCTATGAGATGACTGTTGTTGTGAAATGGCGCTATTTAAATAAAGTTGAATTGAATTGAATTGAATTGAATCCTAGCATTCCCTTAGAGCTTACTAGTCAGGACTTTATGAACTTTTTCAATAATAAAATTTCATCCATCAGAGATAAAATCAATCAGATTCTTCCCACAGTTAACTTAAATACTGTAACTACTACAACTCCTTCTATTGATGTCTGTCTTGATGAGTTTACTCCAATCGACCTTTGTGAGTTAGACAAAATAGTTTCCTCATCCAAACCTTCAACTTGTCTTTTAGACCCTATTCCTACCAGGTTATTTAAAGGAGTCTTCCCACTTATTGGTAGCTTTATTCTTCATATAATCAATTCTTCATTAACTTTAGGCCATGTACCGCAGGCTTTTAAAACGGCTGTAATTAAACCCTTACTCAAAAAGCCAACGCTAGATCCAGGAGCTTTAGCTAACTATAGACCAATCTCTAATCTCCCTTTCATTTCAAAAATCTTAGAAAGAGTTGTTGCTACGCAATTATTTGACCACCTGCAGGGAAATGGTTTACTTGAAGAGTTTCAATCTGGGTTTAGAATCCATCATAGTACTGAAACAGCCTTAGCAAAGGTCACTAACGACCTCCTCATTGCATCTGATAATGGACTAGTTTCTGTACTTGTCCTTTTAGACCTTAGTGCAGCTTTTGATACTATCAATCATAATATTCTACTTGATAGATTAGAACACTATGTTGGACTTAATGGAACTTTGTTGCAATGGTTTAGATCTTATTTAAGATAAGATAAGATAAGATAAGATAAGCCTTTATTAGTCCCACAACGGGGAAATTCCAGGATTGCAACAGCACAGGGATAGCAACACTCAGAGCAGCAATCAGAAGGCAAGAAAAAAAAAAAACAAGCAAGCAAGAGCAGCTAATATACATATGTACATATTACTATAAAATATATCTATACACACACACACACAGACACACAGTGCAGAGCATTGTAGCTGGATGGAATAAATATATGAATATATGAACACAGTGCAGAACATTGTAGCTAGATGGAATAAATATGTAAATATATAAACACCCACAGTACGGAGCATTGCAGCTAGGTGGAATAAATATGCAAGTATATAAACACACATTTATCTGACAGGTTCCAGTTTGTTCATGTAAATAATGAGTTTTCTTTCAACTCAAAGCTTAGTCATGGAGTTCCACAGGGATCTGTGCTAGGCCCTACTCTTTTTAGTTTATATATGCTTCCATTAGGCAACATTATTAGAAAGCACTGTATACATTTTCATTGTTATGCAGATGACACACAATTATACCTGTCAATGAAGCCAGATGATAGTAATCAATTAGCCAAGTTAGAAGCCTGTCTTAAGGAAATCAAAGCTTGGATGACTTGTAATTTCCTGCTATTAAATTCAGATAAGACTGAAGTCATTCTTGTTGGTCCAAAAAACCTTAGAAATTCCTTTCCAAATCAAACTTTCAGTTTGGATGCGGTTACTCTTTCTCTTAATAGCTCTGTGAGGAACCTTGGAGTTATTTTTGATCAGGATTTGTCCTTCAATTCACATATTAAATTTGTTTCTAAGACTGCCTTCTATCATTTGCGTAATATTGCCAAGATTAGGAGCATCTTGTCTCAGAGTGATGCTGAGAAACTGATCCACGCTTTTGTTAGCTCGAGATTAGATTATTGTAATTCTTTATTATCAGGCTGTCCTAAAACATCTTTAAAAAGTCTTCAGCTGATCCAAAATGCTGCAGCAAGAGTTTTAACAGGTACTAGAAAGAGAGATCATATCTCTCCGGTTCTGGCCTCCCTTCATTGGCTTCCCATAGAGTTTAGAATTAAGTTTAAAATCCTTCTTCTTACTTACAAAGCTCTAAACAATCAGGCTCCTTTTTATTTAAAAGATCTGATACTACCGTATTATCCTAACAGAGCACTACGCTCCCAAAATGCAGGATTACTTGTAATACCTAGAATCTCCAAAAGTACAATGGGAGGCAGAGCCTTCAGTTATCAAGCTCCTCTCCTGTGGAATCAGCTGCCAATCTGGATTCGGGAGTCAGACTCGATCTCTGTTTTTAAGAATAGGGCTAAAACCTACCTTTTTGATATAGCCTACAATTAGGGAGGGATCATGTGTTTCTGAACCCTCCCTTAGTTATGCTGCTAATAGGTTTAGTCAGCCGGGGGACCTCCAGTAATGCGCTGGGCCTCACTCCTTTCCTCACTCTCTATGAAATATTTTTTTTGCTGGTCATTAACATCTGTTTGTTCTCTCCCATAGATTGAGTCCCCATCGTGCTGTTTGCTCTCTACATGTCTGTTCTTTTCTTCTTCTCTATCCCCTCACCCCCCAGCCAGTCGCAGCAGATGACTGCCCCTCCCTGAGCCTGGTTCTGCTGGAGGTTTCTTCCTGTTAAAAGGGAGTTTTTCCTCTCCACCGTCGCCAAGTGCTTACTCACAAGGGATCGCCTGATTGCTGGGGTCTTTCTGCAACTGTGGGGGTTCCCCCCTACAGTTGATAGTGCTATGAGATGACTGTTGTTGTGAAATGGCGCTATATAAATAAAGTTGAATTGAATTGAATTGAATTCTTTCAGACCATGAATTCTTATGTTATCTCTTCTTAGTCTTCCTTCTTGGTCGGTTAGCTTAGCCTCCAATCTTGACTGGCATTTGTGTAGTTCCAGCATGGTATCTTCCAGCCCTTTTATTCTCTGCTTCCAAGATTCGGTCCTCGGCCTGGTCCACTCTGCTGTTTGTCCTTTTTATTTCGTCTTTGATTTCACGAAATTCGGCCCAACACTCTCGGCCAAATCGTCTTAATTCCTTAAGTACCATTTTTAAGCTAACCTTGTTGCTAGCTTCAGTCAGCTCCTCGTCTTCTGAATGGAAATCCTCCGGATCAGATTCTCCAGCCGATGCGTGTGCTGGCCTGTTAAATGTCGATTTCTTCTGTTTTCCTTTAGGCATTATGACTGTCTTTTGATTTTCACTCTTCCAAAAATCCGTTAAATCTGATTTTCAAGGTATTTTCCTGGATCGGGTCTGGGAGCTTCAGCGTTAAGCTGCTATCACCATGGTGTCCAGACCGGAAGTCCTCTCAAATTCATTTTAAAGCCTAATTTGTAGCACACCTTACGTTTTAAATGCTGTTGGTAAACAGTGCAAGACCTTGAGATCTACAGCTGCTTGGAATCCAGTGATCACCACTTGTAGCTATATTTTAACAGCTGTAGTTACTGTAGATGAATGTGCATTCAGTAAACTGTTATTCATGAAAAAAAAAATTTTTTAAAAGGTATGGAAGTTTGGGAAAGTCCACAGTGAGAATAAAGCTAATCTTGATAATAAAACAAGATTTCTTAAACAAAAAGGAAATAATGCATACCAAATAAATTTTAATATTGGGACAGGGGCCCAAAATTTGGTGCACAATGTTTGTCTTAGGGACCGTGTGAAAAGGGACACTATGGTAGGAGACCCAGGAAGGCCTCACTGCTGACACAGAAACATAAAAAATCCACACTTGAGTTTGCCAAAACCTACCTGAGGAAGAATGTCTGTGGACAGATGAGACTGAAATAGAGCTTTGTGGTAAAGCGCATCATTCTACTGTTTTCAGAAAATGAGATAAGGCTTTCAAAGAAAAAAAAACAAACATGGTCACTGTGGTCTATATTAATCATATATCCCATAACCTACATATGTATAAGCATGTGAGAATGTTTGGTGATTACATATGTAAAGCGACTTCACACCTCAGAACAGGACAAAGAGGTCTCAACTGCCAGTGAAGATCAAAGAGCATCCGAGGCACTGCGGTGGAGACCGGATAGGTCGCCCTGACCCCCCAGGGCCAGGTGGAGGGGTACGAAGACAAAAGAGGGGATTAAGATAGTGAGGGATGTCAGCTTTTGATATGCATGTCTTTTGTTATGTGCGAGTATAAGTTCGTAGAGCCGAAGGTGTTCGCTCTCTCACTTCTTCTGCTGCTGCACCTAGATGAGACTTGTTAGAGGAGCTGATAATAAACTTTGGTTTATGAATCACATCGCCTCGTTATTTCCAGCTCTTCTACACTGATGACCCTGACGCGAGGATGGACCAGAGGCGTTCCCCCGCGATCGACTCATCTGTGGCGACCCAGGCAGACGCCGGCGCCCATGCAGACAGGGGAACAGATGGACGACGTTCCCCCACGGCAGAAGTGATAGAGAGGGCTCAACCGAGCACCAGCACCGCGGAGAGAGCCGAAGGAAGGCACTCTCACCCTGTGGACACATCAGTGACGGTCCACACAAACGCCGTCACCGTCAAGCTGCCGGACTTCTGGCAGGAAGACCCCGCCTCGTGGTTTCAGCAAGCTGAAGCCCAGTTTGCACTTGCGGGCATCACGGCTGACGATACAAAGTTCTATCACATCGTCGCCAAACTCGACGCCACCACTTCGAGATGTGCGCGGAGCATAATCCAGCGGCCGCTGGCCCAGGACAAATATAAAGAACTGAAAGCGACCATCGTGGCAAATTTCGTCCCCTCAGCCGAGGAGAGAGCCGAGAGGATCCTGGCGGTCTACGGCCACAGAGGATGCAGACCCAAGGCCCTCATGGAGGACTTGCTGCAACTTAAAGAGGAGGACAATGACAACTTCCTCTTCCAATTCATATTCCTCAGTATGCTGCCGCCACACATGAGAGGGACGCTTTCCAACATGCGATGCAGCAACCAGCAGGACTTCCGCACGCTGGCTCACGAAGCTCAATGGCTCGTCAACGCCTGCAAGGAACAGACACCCACAGCAGCATCTGCAGACCTTAACGCTGATGTCCGGAGCCACGGGGAGCCACAAACCACCGAGCAGAATCAGCCCGCGGTGACAGCGACACGGCCAAGACGTAACAGACGGAGCGACGTTTGTTATTACCACCACCGCTTCGCCGAGAAGGCTTACAAATGCGTTCCCCCCTGCAAATTCACGATTTCGGGAAAACGCCAAAGCCGAGAACCGTTGACAGCGGCGGTTCTCGATGAAAAAAGCAAGCTTTTATATGTGACGGACGGACACACCGGCAAGCAGTTCCTTATCGACACGGGAGCTCAACTAAGTTTTGTCATGCCCTCCCAAGCAGATCGGGCCATGGGCACCCGGGGCAATGGAGCGGTGGCAGCCAACGGCTCCATCATCGACACTTTTGGCGAAAAGAGCCTGCACCTCCGCATCCACGGCCGCAACTACAGATGGACATTTGTTGTAGCGGCGGTGAGTTTTAACTTGTTAGGCGCAGATTTTTTGTGTGCACATGGGTTATTAGTTGATCTAGCGAACAGACGCTTGGTTAATGCACTGTCCTTTGCTTCTATTCCCTGCTCAGCTCGAGTTTCTCCACCACCCGTGCAAGCCAGCGTCACCACAGCAGGAGGTAAGTTTGATCAACTCCTCACCCAATTTCCAGCACTCACAATTCCCAAATTCTCAGCCACAGTGGCTAAACACGGGGTCGAACACTTTATTCCCACAACGGGCCCACCCGTATTCGCCAAAGCTCGGCGCTTAGACGCGACCAAGCTCGCCATAGCTCGGGACGAGTTTACCACCCTTGAAAAATTAGGCATTATCAGGTGCTCGAAAAGCCCCTGGGCGTCACCACTTCACATGGTCCCGAAATCCGACGGTTCTTGGAGACCATGCGGCGATTACCGCAGATTAAACAATGCGACAGCGCATGACCGCTACCCAATTCCTCACATTCAAGATTTTTCACTACATCTGGCGGGTGCGCGCATTTTTTCAAAAATAGACCTGGTCCGTGGCTATCATCAAGTGAATTTTTACGGATGCCTTTCGGCCTCAAAGGCGCCGCTCAAACCTTTCAGAGGATGATGGACGCGGTATTACGCGACCTCCCCTTCGTGTTCGTCTACCTCGACGATATGCTGGTAGCCAGCTCATCTGAGGAAGAACACGAGCAGCATCTCACTATGGTTTTTCAGAGACTAGAAGAGCATGGGTTAATAATCAATCCAGCCAAATGCAAATTCGGCGTGTCTCAAATTGATTTTTTAGGACACAGAGTTTCACCGAAGGGGGCAGTCCCACTGCCAGACAAAGTTCACGCAGTAAAAAGTTTCCCACAGCCACAAACGGTCAAATCGCTGCAAGAATTTTGGGAATGGTTAATTTTTACAACCGTTTCCTCCCCCACGCAGCTCAGCTCATGCAGCCCCTATATGACGCACTCAGAAAACAAAAACCTTCCAACGCGGTTGAATGGACCCCGGAGCGCGAACGCGCCTTCGCGGAAGTAAAAAGTGCCCTAGCTAATGCCACATTGTTGGTTCACCCCGATCCCTCGGCCTGCATTGCGCTAACCACAGACGCTTCAGACCTGGCCATAGGGGCAGTTGTAGAACAACACGTCAGCGGAATCTGGCAACCTTTGGCATTCTTCAGCAAATCGCTAAACCAAACTGAGCGTAAATACAGCACTTTTGACAGGGAGCTGCTAGCGCTTCATTTATCCATCCGCCACTTCCAGTTCTGGTTGGAAGGGCGGCGTTTCACGGCTTTTGTAGACCACAAACCGCTCACCTTTGCGATGGCTAAAATTTCCGAACCGTGGTCAGGCAGGCAACAGAGACAGCTAGCTGCAATTTCAGAGTTCACCACAGACATTCGACATGTGGCAGGCAAACTTAACGTGGTAGCAGACTGTCTCTCTCGCGCTGTGACATCACCAGAGCACGAGGAGACAGATTATACTACCTCCGCCGCAGAACTCTTCGCCAACGCGGACACATGCGCGGCCCCAATCCATGCAGGGATAGATTATGCAGCCATGGCGGAGGAGCAAAGTAGTGACGCGGACGTGCGCGCACTCCTGTCTGGACCAACAGGGTTAAGGCTGGAGGAAAGGGGTTTACGCGACGGTGTGCCCCCCCTAATATGCGACATCTCAACCGGCCGACCTCGCCCGTTAGTCCCAGCTGCATGGCACTGCCGTATTTTCGACTCAATTCACTCCCTCGCGCACCCAGATGTGCGTGCTTCGGTTAAAATGGTCGCCGAAAAGTTTGTGTGGCCTGGCTTGCGCAAAAATATAAAAGAATGGGCAAAGACTTGCATTTCTTGTCAGCGCGCCAAAGTACACAAACACACAAAAGCCCCTCTAGAGCCTTTTCGAATCCCTGCTAGAAGGTTCGACCACGTTCATGTCGACCTCGTGGGGCCACTACCTTCCTCCCAAGGTTTCACACATCTGTTAACAATAATAGACCGCACCACGCGCTGGCCGGAGGCAATCCCTCTGGCGTCAACCACAGCGGAGGAAGTCGCTCGCGTTTTTTTGACAAACTGGGTGGCACGTTTCGGCGTCCCATCGGACATCACGTCCGATAGGGGGCCTCAATTTGTCTCGGAGCTTTGGTCAGCCATGGCCAGCAGCTTAGGGGCGACAATTCACCGCACCACCGCTTATCACCCTCAGGCTAATGGGTTATGCGAGCGTTTTCACAGATCTTTAAAGGCCGCCCTCAGAGCCTCACTAACAGATACAAATTGGGTAAATAAACTTCCCTGGGTTTTATTGGGGTTGCGTGCTGCGCCTAAAGAGGATCTAGACGCCTCCCCAGCAGAATTAGTTTTTGCACAACCTCTCAGGCTCCCAGGTGAATTTTTACCAGAGAACCCAGAGCCAGGGCATCTTCCAGCCCCAAGGTTTTTAGGCAGCAACGGACCGGACTCTCTCCCTGGACCGGCACATCACTCTTTTCCACGGGTTTTTGTCCCCCAAGCTTTAAAAAATGCTGAATTCGTTTTTGTTAGGCATGAAGCTTTAAAACCAACTTTCCGCCCACCATACGATGGACCATTCAGAGTGCTGGAACCTGGTGATAAGCATTTTGTGCTTGATTTTGGGGATAGAAAAGAAACAGTCAGCATTGACAGACTTAAACCTGCCTTCTTGTTGAGAGACGAGCCTGCACGGTTGGCGAGAGCACCTCGGCGGGGTAGACCCCCCAAGAGAAAAGACTAAGCCCCCCTGCAGGGACCAAATAATCACTCTCCTCCCCAAGCTGCAAATTCCTTACAGGAAGGTCCCACCAGGACGCCCAAGCGGACCCACAGCAGATTCGGGAGAAGATTAAAACCCAGACGGCACAAGGACTGATGCAAACTACTCAACAGTTGTTCACTAATTGTGCTGTAACAGTTTAGGACTGACTTGTGATATTACTATGCTGTTATGATTACCACTGAACTCTCTTAGGAGCATGGCTGCTGGAAAGTTTCTTCTGTGTCAAGAGGTGTAGCAGTTAGTATGTCATAATAATTATCTTAAACTGTGAATTTTTCTATTGTCCTTTTCTTAGTCATTTGGGGGGGGGGCTGTGGTCTATATTAATCATATATCCCATAACCTACATATGTATAAGCATGTGAGAATGTTTGGTGATTACATATGTAAAGCGACTTCACACCTCAGAATAGGACAAAGAGGTCTCAACCGCCAGTGAAGATCAAAGAGCATCTGAGGCACTGCGGTGGAGACCGGATAGGTTGCCCTGACCCCCCAGGGCCAGGTGGAGGGGTACGAAGACAAAAGAGGGGATTAAGATAGTGAGGGATGTCAGCTTTTGATATGCATGTCTTTTGTTATGTGCGAGTATAAGTTCGTAGAACCGAAGGTGTTCGCTCTCTCACTTCTTCTGCTGCTGCACCTAGATGAGACTTGTTAGAGGAGCTGATAATAAACTTTGGTTTATGAATCACATCGCCTCGTTATTTCAAGCTCTTCTACAGTCACTACAGTCAAACATGGTTAAGGTTCACTGATGTTTTGGGGTTGCTTTGCTACTTTAAATAATTGAAATCACAATAACAAGCATATTGTGGAGAAAGAAGGCAGGCGAGGCAATGAGCTGGGCAACACAGTAACTTTATTCTTTCTCCAACATATTTTACAGCAAAAGAGATTCCCAGGTCTCTGTGCATTCCTCTTTTATATCTTTATTTCCATCCATCGAGACCCAGGACTTCTGACCATAACACGTTGTTTGAACAAAGAACTGTGTGGCACGTTAACATAACATAAGGCTGGCGCCGCTTCAGCACCCTACTTCTCCCAGCAGCTCCGGCATTTACTCCTCTCCCCGGGAGGCGCATAGACCTTACTGTCCCATCTGATACCCCCCGGTGACACCTCCTCTTTCGGTCCATTGATCCCTGAGTGGAGAAGTCCAACACCATTCCCCCCACCCCAACCCCCCGAACACCCAGAATGGGCACTAAACCCCCCGTCCTTTGGGCTTGAGCTGTCACCCATAGCGGCTGTAGCGGGGGGGGTCACCGATCTAGTCGAACCACCCTGCTGGCGGGGTGTACAGGAGGGCACGTCAGTCTGTGGAGGGAAAAAGGGAGGGGGAGAAAACACATCAGCTTTGCGAGCGCAGGTCCTTGCCGAGGGATCACCAACTTGCAGAGCCACCAACGGTGGGCGTCCGCACAGGGGAGCTTGGGCTAACACCACCTGCTCGTCTGCCAACACAAAAGTGGGCTTCAGTCTGTCAATGCAGACGGTCTCCCTATGTCCCCCCAAGTCTAACACAAAATGCTTCACCCCAGGTTCCAACACCCTGAACGGTCGGTCATATGGTAGGCGCAGTGTTGGTCCGGTGCGCATCGTGCCTGACAAACACAAAACTTGCGTTCTGCAAGCTTTTTGGGACAAAGGTGCGGGGAAAACAATGGTGGGCCGGGCCCAGTACGCTAAAAGCCTCCGTACTGTGCAAAAATTGTGCGGGCAGATTAGCCTCGGGTGCGGGGTTTTCTGGTAAAAGCTCTCCGGGGATCTGCGGCAGCTGACAAAAAATGAGTTCTGCCGGGGAGGCTGCCAAATACTCCTTAGGTGCAGAACGCAACCCTAAAAGAACCCAGGGCAGGCGGTCGACCCAATTTGTGTCTGTGAGCAAAGCTCTGAGCGCTGCTTTAAGTGACCTATGAAAATGCTTGCATAAACCGTTAGCCTGGGGGTTGTATGCGGTAGTGCGGTGAATTTTGACCCCCAGGGTCTGGGCCATCCCAGACCAGAGTTCTGAAATGAATTGTGGACTCCTGTCGGACGTGATGTCTGATGGAGTTCAGAAACATGCAACCCATGCCGACAAAAAAGCGCATGCCACTTATGCGGACGTGGTAGCAGGCCAGCACGTGGTACGGTCCACGACTGTCAAAAGGTGCATGAAACCTTGTGACGGCGGGAGGGGTCCCACCAAATCCACGCGGACGTGGTTGAACCTCCTAGCCGGGATTTGGAACGGCTGGAGGGGGACTCTGGTGTGCTTGTGCACTTTGGCCCGTTGGCAAGCAACGCAAGCTGCAGCCCACTCTTTCACGTCATTGCTCAAGCGTGGCCAGACGAATTTCGCCCCCACTAGCCTCACTGAAGAGCGCACTCCCAGATGTGAAAGGACGTGGACCAACTCAAAAACGTGACGGCGCCAAGAGCTCGGAACCACAGGGCGTGGGTAGCTTGTGGAGACATCGCAGAGTAAGGGAGGGCATCCATCTTGCACCACCCTGCTTTCCAGTCTTAACCCAGTTGGTGCAGACTGGAGCGCGCAAATGTCCGTGTCCCCGGCTTACTCCACGGCCATGGTTGGGAAATCTATTCCCATGTAAACTAGGGAGACTAACGTGCACAACAGACAATCGGCCACGATATTGAGCTTATCGGCGACGTGTTGAATGTCGGTAGTAAACTCAGAAATCGCGGCCAAATGCCATTGCTGCCGGGCCGACCACGGTTCCGAGACCTTGGCCATCACGTACATCAGCAGCTTATGGTCCACGAATGCTATGAACTCGTGCCCCTCCAGCCAGAACTGGAAATGGCACGTCGCCAGGTGGAGAGCCATCAATTCTTTATTGAACGCGCTGTACTTGCTTTCATTGCCGTGCAAAGTGCGGCTGAAAAATGCGAGCGACTGCCACAAACCTGAGACGCACTGCTCCACCACTGCCCCTACAGCAACATCAGACGCATCCGTAGTGAGCGCTATGTAAAGCTTGCCTTACGTTAATTAGGTAAGGAAAATTATTAAGTGTAGACCAGTTGCTAGGTTCGTAAGGGTTACAATAGGGAATTAAAATGAGTGTGGAATGAAATAGCTGGAGGCAGGAAATGAGCAATAGTGGTTGTTATTTGTAGAGATAAAGAGAACAATATATACAAACAATTTACAACTATACAAATATGGGTGTTTTTTTGGGGGGGGGGGGTCCAGTGCACTATATCAGGGGTAGCCGACTTCTAAGCGCTCTCTCTTTTTCTGTAATTTGCAGATGTCGGTTTCGTTTTTATAATATGCAAGGGAACATAAAAGATTTTCAGACTTGCATTGCAATTTTTAAAAAAATCATTGATTTTGCCGTTAGAATCGAAACTATTGGTCGTGTCCCCTCATTTTTCCCAGTTTTTGTGTGACATGAAAATCGCATCAGTTTCAAAGTACTGTAAAGTGATCTCTGAGTAACTCTTTCTACTCATTTATGCAAGAGATAACAGAGTTGTAATGCAAATTCAAAATAAAACATTCCCCAATGTGATTGGATCTATGGTTTTTGTACGGCGACCCCTGCAAATTTACTCGTACGACGTAAATTTCCGTGTCCCCAAATTTACGCAGCAACATGCAAGTTATTTGGTAAAGTAACCAGAAAACAGGAAGTGCTGATGCTTTTCACTTTGCACCTTTCAAATCCCAAACCATACACGTAAAAAGGAGATCAGTCTTTGTGAAGCTCAGATGTAGAATATTTCAATAAAATCTCAAACATTTATGACACATCGAATATGGTGTCCTTTAAAAAATTTACGTCTTCGGTCTTGGTCGGCCGCGCGCAGCCCCATCTGGCGAGGTGACCGCCCTGGGAAAGCACTTTTATTTTCTCTACCCCGGATGTGCTCAACCCATGTGGAGAGGATTAACCGTGGTCACTTTATATTAAAGTTATCGAAGGTCCAAACTTCCGTGTCCCGCATTTACGCCTTTTGTGATTTTATGTCTTATCCAACAAACAGGGAGAATTTGAAGGTATGTATACACATTATCACATCTTAATATGTCATGAAAATGTAGCTGTTGATGAGTTTTGATGCGTAAAAATACTAGAAGTGTTGAAGTTGTTTCGTGTAAAACGTGTGCCATTGCAAAGTGCATTGGCACACGGGGAAACAAAAGCCTGAGTGTCCCGTTTACATCTCCATTTACAAGTAGTTGAAGTGAGCGCTCATCCTCAAGAGTTCCTGAACGCGAATGCCGTTGCGAAAATAGTTAATAGTTTCATAAACCTGACACAATTGGATAGTGATTAGTCAATTTCATGTGCAGATTTGATCAATTTTAAATTTTGCCACCAATGTCACACATTGGACCCCTAATAAATAAAAACACCCATATAACAACGGCCGGTATAAAATAAAACTCCAAAAATGTCCTACTGAGCTCAGTGTTTGTTTGTCATTTTGGTTTAGTCGTTTGACCAGTCAAGATATCTTGTATCTCCAGACTCAGGTTTCTTTTCCTCTTTTAAAGCGGCGGCTTGAGTTGTTACCACTTTGAATTCTGGGCACTGGAGAGAGGAAGGATGTTCTTCAATTGAGATCTTGGTCAGATCTCGGTTCAGTCTCGGTTCAGTCTCGGTTCAGGTCTCGGGTCAGGCTCGCCATCTCCATTCGGAGAGAATCCAGGATCCAGAAGGTTCTTAATCAGCAACCAAAAAAACCTAGCCAAGATGAGGTATCAGTGTGAACACAGCAAAAGTCACAGCCTCACGGCCTCTCAAGCTCGTGCTCCCATCAACAAGAAGAGGTATCAGTGGGAACCAGACCATCCACAGCCTCTCTTATCTGCTCTCAGATCGTAAAAGACCGAAACCCGAGTGCGCGCCTGCTGCCTCTGCTCAGAAGGCGGGGCTAATATCGCTCTTAACGAATGAAAAGACCACAATCACCCAACGTGACCATGAAACGGTAATTTAAAAGTTGGATAACGAGGATCACACTTCCTCTTCCCAAAATAATTGTTTTTCAAAATAAATTCGCACAATTGTATTAATACAATTGACATCTGAGGAAAAAAAGGGGTCATTTTCTCAGCTGGGTTACAGCTATCCTTGCAGACTGATCCGGGTGGCCTAACAGCGCGGCCTCCGCAAGCACTGTTTTGGCATCAGTAGAAGCCTGGACTCACTCAGGAGTTCAGTCGATGGCTTCTGTGGGCTTCTTTTTTTTTTAAACTTGGCTTACAATGGCTGCATAAGCTGGGCTGCCCGGGAAAGGAAATGGTTATAAAAATTAACCATTCCCAAAAACTCCTGTAGTGCTCTCACGGTCTGCGGGCGCGGAAAGTCCAACACAGCACACATCTTATCCAGTAACGGAATCGCGGCCTCTGGCGAAATGCGGTGGCGAAATGCGGCCCAAAAAATCAATCTCTGGCATGCCGAACTGGCACTTTGCCGGGTTAATTATCAGCCCGTGTGCCTCCAACCTCTGGAAAACCATCGTGAGATGGGCGATGTGCTCCTCCTCAGACACACTGGCTACCAGAATGTCATCTAAGTACACAAAAATGAAGGACAAGTCACGAAGCACTGTGTCCGTCATCCTCTGGAAAGTCTGCACCGCGCCTTTTAATCTGAATGGCATGCGTAAAAATTCGAAAAGGCCAAAAGGAGTTATTACCGCTGTTTTTGGAACGTCTTCCACGGGCACTGGGACCTGATGGTATCCGTGGACCAGATCCACTTTCGAAAAAACACGCGCCCCGGCCAGATGCACAGAAAAATCCTGGATGTGCGGAATGGGATAACGATCGTGGTCCGTGGCATTATTCAAGCACTGGAAATCGCTGCATGGTCACCACAACCTGTCAGTTTTAGGCACCATGTGTAGCGGGGAAGCCCACAAGCTGTTGGAGCGCCTGACGATGCCCTGTTGGCAAACTCCTCTTGCACACTAGCCAGTTTAGCTGCGTCCAAATGCCGAGGATGCACAAACACCAGTGGGCTTTTTGTTGTTATAACGTGCTCAACCCTGTGTTTCGTTACCGTAGCCAAAAATGTCGGGACCATGAGTGCTGGGAACTGTGCGAGCAAATATTGGTACTTACCCCCTGGAACTATAACATTAGCCAGTGTTGTTGACCCAGCTCCCTGAGCTGTACAGGGCAGTGAGGTAAAAGAGACAGTGTCCACTAATCTCCTATTAGCAACATCGACTTACAACCTACAGTATAAGCACATAGAAAATCTGCTCCTAAAATGGGGCTGGAACATGCAGCTATCACCAAGTCCCACTGAAAGTTGCGTTCGTGTAAGCATATCGTCAGTGTCCGCTCGCCAAATGTCCTGATGGTGGATCTGTTGGCAGCGGTGAGCTCGGGACCACTGCGTCCTGCCACCCTGTCTGTGTTGACCGGCAGGATGAGGCTCTTCTGGGAGCCGGAGTCCATCAGAAACCGTCTCCCCGAACGTGTGTCTGTGACATAAAGCAGTCTGTTTCTGTTGCCATCGGTTGTGGCTGCCACTGAATTCCGAAGGTGCCGTCTTCCCGGCTACTTGAATTGGCCTGGTGACAGGCAACGTTGGGTATTCGAGCCGAAACAGCAATGATAAAAACAGATTCCCCCGTTCCTTCATCTTCTGGTATCCGTCCTGGCTACCACGAACGGCTCCTCGACCTCGCTGGAGTCTCTCGGGGATGCCGGTGCCACTGTCTGTACACTGAGAGTTCTGGTCGCCGAAATGATGCGGTCTGCTTCCTGCATCAGGGCGTGGTAGTCCTTAGCAACCAGCTGTGGTAAGTTGGCCAGGATCGCCCTCGCTGTAGCCAGTAGGTTCCTGAGGAACAAGTGGGCGAACAGGAAAATTCATCGTCCTTCCCCCTCAGCGCCAACATGCTCTCCATAAGCTCCACTGCTGATTTGTCCCTTAACTCTGAACGCATTAGGAGTCTCTCTGCCCTCTCACTGTCAGAAAGGGTATGGCGCTGGAGAAGCAACCTCTTGAGCGCTTCATATTTTCCTTGGGCTGGCGGCTCCTGGAGCAAGCTTGTCACCTGTTGCATGGCGTGCGCATCCAGCGCAGCAACCACATAGTAATACCTGATATCATTCGTTGTTATCCCGCGGAGTGCAACTGGGCTTCTATGTGCAAAAACCACGTGGTCTGGTTGTGAAGCTAGAAGCCTGGAAGCTTGATTTAGACCACGCACACGGTGCTGATGCTCTCTCTCCAGGCAGTCTCCAGGGCGGTGCTAGGCTCACTTTCCATGGCATGTCTTCGGGTCACCAATGTGGAGAAAGGAGGCAGGCGAGGCAATGAGCTGGATGACACAGTAACTTTATTCTTTCTCCAACATATTTTAAAGCAAAAGAGATTCCTGGGTCTCTGTTCATTCCTCTTTTATATCTTTATTTTCATCCATCGAGACCTGGGACTTTCGACCATACACGTTGTTTTGTAACAATGCATATTGCAGAGGCTAGGGTGAGTCAGCAGACAGCGTCTCAGTCAGGATGCAGTGGTTAAACATTTGGAGGACAATAGTCAGGGATGTCATGGGGAGTTGGCAGGAAGGAGCCGGGGGTTTAAGGGGAATGTATTGTGGTGTTAGATGTCATGCAGTGTGATGTGAAATGTCATGCAGATGTGAGATGATCTGTTGGGTTTTTAAGGGGAAACCGTGCTTGGCTGTTTCATGCTTTTCTGTGTATGACTGATGAGAGAGTGTTAATAAACTTCGTCTGTTCATAAACCTGCCTCATCATTTCCCACACTCTCCACACTGGTGACCCTGGACGTATTATGGAACACGAGGCAAGAACCCCGGAGTCGGCCTGGACGGGAAGCCCCAGCAACGCGGCAAGCATCCCACAGACAGCCCGGACGGGAACCCCCAGCAACGCCTGCGCTGTTTTAGTCAAGCTACCGGACTTTTTGCAGCACAACCCGCGCTCTTGGTTCCACCACACCGAGGCCCAGCTCGCCCTCCGGGGAATAACGGCAGACGACACCAAGTTTTACTATGTGGTTGCAGCGCTGGACGCTCGCACAGCTCAGCAGGTAGCGAGCCTACTCGACCAGCCTCCAGCCCATGACAGATGTGAGGCTCTCAAAGCTGCGCTGATCCGGCGCTACACGCTCTCGGACTGTGAGAGAGCAGAGAGGCTCCTGAGGCGTTCCGAGTTAGGAGATGGTTCGGCTGTGGATCTGATGGAGAAGATTTTGGCATTAATGGGCACGGACGACGGGCATTTTCTGTTTACCCACCTTTTCCTCCGGAACCTTCCAACAGAGGCGAGAGCGGTTCTGGCCAATTCGCCGTTGCTGGCCGCGCGTGACTACCGTGCGCTAGCCCAGGAGGCAGACCGGATCATCCTCACCACCAGAGCGCTCACAGTGAACGCGGCGGCGTCAGAGCCCAGCGAGACAACCAGAGGAGGCGAGGAGCCACCGACGGTAGCGGCAGCGGGGGCCAAGGAGCTCCAGGGAGACACGCTCTGCTTCTACCACCGCCGCTTTGGAGAGAATGCACGCAGATGTGCGCCACTGTGCCAATTCAAGTGCTCGGGAAACGCCAAGGCCGGCAGTCAGTAGCAGCTGCGACCGCCAGCGAAGAGAACAAGCTGCCTCTACGTGACGGACTCGCGCTCAGGGAGACGTTTCCTCGTAGACACCGGAGCCAAGAAGAGCATCATCCTGCCGACCTACGCCGACCGGCTGGCAGGACCTAGCGGTCCCGGTCTGGTGGCAGTAAACGGCTCGGACATTAAGTCCTTTGGTGAGAGAACACTGGCTTTATCTCTACACGGCCGTACATATGAGTGGACTTTTGTCATAGCAGCACTTTTTCCCAATCCTGGGAGCTGATTTTCTGTGTGCGCATGGTTTACTAGTTGATGTTGCTAACAGGTGCCTGGTTAATGCACTGTCTTTTGACTCTCTCCCCTGTACAGCTCGAGGGGCCAGGCCAGTAACACAAGCCAACGTCACAGCTCCAAGCAATAAGTTCCACACACTGCTCACTCAGTTCCCAGCACTCACGGTCCCGACGTTTTTGGCGGCCATCGCTAAACATGGGGTGAAGCACTTTATCACCACCACCGGGCCA
The DNA here is from genome assembly GCA_020510985.1 of Pholidichthys leucotaenia. Lineage (NCBI taxonomy): Eukaryota > Metazoa > Chordata > Actinopteri > Cichliformes > Pholidichthyidae > Pholidichthys > Pholidichthys leucotaenia. The sequence continues at coordinate 66,670,625 of CM035842.1, read as the reverse complement.
CCCGTTTTCGCACGACCTCGGCGCTTGGACGCAGCTAAACTGGCCATAGCGCGCGAGGAGTTTGCCAACCTGGAAAGGCTAGGCATCATCAAGCAATCAAACAGCCCATGGGCATCCCCGCTACACATGGTCCCTAAGGCTGAGGGGTCGTGGCGACCGTGCGGTGATTTCTGCAGGTTGAATAATGCCACAGCACATGACCGCTACCCGATTCCCCACATTCATGATTTTTCCGTTCACCTCGCCAGAGCACACATTTTTTCTAAAATAGACCTGGTCCGCGGTTACCACCAGGTCCCAATGCGCGCGGAGGACATACCCAAAACAGCGGTAATAACTCCGTTTGGCTTGTTCGAGTTTCTGCGCATGTCATTCGGATTAAAAGGAGCGGCACAGACGTTCCAGCGCATGATGGACGCGGTGCTGCGCGATCTCCCATTTGTGTTCTTCTACCTGGATGATATCCTGGTAGCCAGTGCGTCCGAAGACGAACACGTAACCCACCTCAGGACGGTTTTCCAGAGGTTGGAGGAGCACGGGTTAATAATCAACCCGGCGAAGTGCCAGTTTGGCGTGACGGGGATTGATTTTTTGGGGCACCGCGTCTCACCGGAGGGAGTGATACCCTTGCCCGACAAAGTGTGCGCTGTGGCGAACTTTCCCCAGCCTCAGATGGTCAGGGTGCTGCAGGAATTTTGGGGGATGGTTAACTTTTATAACCGTTTCCTCCCCCGCGCAGCTCAACTCATGCAGCCATTGTACGCCGCGCTCAAGAGACGGAAACCCGTGGATGGAGTCGAATGGACTCCGGAGCGAGAGCAGGCGTTCTCTGAGGTGAAAGCAGCCCTGGCAAACGCCGTACTGTTGGTGCACCCAGACCCAGCGGCCTGAATAGCGCTCACTATCGATGCCTCAGACGTGGCCATAGGGGCCATCGTGGAGCAACGTGTCGCCGGTTCTTGCCGCTTTTTTGACAACATGGGTGGCGTGTTTTGGAATCCCGTCCGACATCACGGCCAATAGGGGCCCTCAGTTTGTTTCCGAACTTTGGTCCGCGATGGCCCGCAGCCTGGGTGTTGCAATTCATTGCACCATCGCGTACAACCCACAGTCAAATGGGTTATGCGAGCATTTTCACAGGTCACTGAAAGCAGCACTCAGGGCTTCGTTGATGGATGCAAATTGGGTTGACCGGTTGCCGTGGGTTTTATTGGGGTTGCGTTCCACACCAAAAGAGGATTTGGAGGCTTCCCCGGCTGAGCTGGTTTTTTCTCAGCCACTGTGGCTGCCCGGGGAATTTTTGCCAGACAATCCCACGCCGGACAGCTGCCCGTCTCAGCGTTTGCAGCGTAGTGCAGACACAGGCATGCTGCCCGGCCCGGCCCACCACTGTTTTCCACGCGCTTTCGTGCCAAAAACTTTGAAGAACGCGGAGTTCGTGTTCGTCAGACACGATGCCCACCACCCTCCATTGCGCCCACCCTATGATGGCCCGTTCAGAGTGCTGGAAACAGGGGATAAGCATTTTTTGTTAGACTTGGGGGGGTGTCGGGAGAAAATATGCATAGACAGACTTAAGCCCGCCTTTGTAGTGGCGGACGAGCAAGTGCTGCTGGCTCGGGCCCCTCGGCGTGGAAGACCCCCACTGAGAACTCCCCAGGGAAACAGTTCACCAGGACAGCCACAAGGGCAAAGCGAATTCCCACCCCCCTCGCCCTGGCCCACCCACAGTCAGACACACGTCCAGCAGCCCCCCGCCGGCACAGAGACCCCAGTTACAGCAGATATGGGAGGAGACTGAAGCCCAAAAGACATGGGGACTAAAACTCTGTCTGGGGGGGGGGGGTGTAGCAATGCATATTGCAGAGGCTAGGGTGAGTCAGCAGACAGTGTCTCAGTCAGGATGCAGTGGTTAAACATTTGGAGGACAATAGTCAGGGACGTCATGGGGAGTTGGCAGGAAGAAGGAGCCGGGGGTTTAAGGGGAATGTATTGTGGTGTTAGATGTCATGCAGTGTGATGTGAAATGTCATGCAGATGTGAGATGATCTGCTGAGTTTATAAGGGGAAACCGTGCTTGGCTGTTTCATGCTTTTCTGTGTATGACTGATGAGAGAGTGTTAATAAACTTCATCTGTTCGTAAACCTGCCTCATCATTTCCCACACTCTCCACAGTTTGAACAAAGACCTGTGTGGCACATTAACATAACATAATGCTGGCGCCGCTTCAACACCCTACTTCTCCCAGCGGCTCCAGCATTTACTTCTCTCCCCGGGGGGGCGCATAGTCCTTACTGTCCCATCTGATACACCCCCCCCCCCCCCGGTGACACCTCCTCTTTCGGTCCATTGTTCCCTGGGTGGAGAAGTCCAACACCATGCCCCCACAATATATTGAAATTAATTGAAAAGACTAAAGTCAAAGTACAACTGTGTCCCATCACATGAGCATTTAAGTTTTTTAGCAAAAAAAGACCAAATTTTTATCAGGAAACAAAAGTACTTCATTAGTTTTACTGTGAGTCAAACTGACTAAATCAATTGCAACGTGCTTTGCTGGAGATGGCAGTTTGGATGAAGACAGCAGACCACCACTGTTTGAAGGGTCAGCTCATCCCACACACAGAGAGTCCATATGCCAAGTCAGGTCCACAGAGACTAGAAAAACGTGACTGTAGTCTTGTCTTGGTCCAGTCTTTTCCCTGAGGTGATCATCACTGGAAAGCCCCACAGATCTCATCACATCAGCAGGGAGGCTGTGTTTGTTCAACAAGGCTCGATATTTATAGGAGGGTCATAAAATTTCTGACCTTTAATAAACAGCTGAAAGGGCAGGATGACCGTATAAACTGGAGCGAGGATCAAAAACTGGAGAGCCACTTGAGGTTGGCGCCAAAGATGGACAGTTCTTATTGATTCTCAAACAAATTAGAAACTTTACCTATAAATTTGCAGCTTATTTTTCCCTTTTTAACAACTCTGAAGCTGACTTTATTTCAAGGGGGGGGGGGGGTGTAGGGAGTAGTTGGTGATGAATCAGGAGCTTTCCTTGAGATACAGTGGCATGGTGCTCTGAACTGTGGGTAATTCCCTTAGCCAAAGTCTGCACGGTATACTGGTGTACAGCAAATGGTCATGAGGTCATCAAAAAGTCAATGAGTCAGCCCTCACTTCACTCACTCGAAGCCCTCAGCCACTTAATGGGAAACACACCTCAAAGTAAGTCAGTCAGTAAGTCTGCAAGGGTGGAGACTGGGCCTATTTTTTTTTTTTTTTTAATAATACTGAGAGGCCCTGTTACGTTGATCATTGACTGTTTGACCCCAAATCTAGGTCAGGTCCTGAGCACTTCCAGATCAACCTCTGCTGTAAGTTTAGTGATCCTCGCAATGGACAGCTAGACAGACATACGAGAAGCACACGAACAGATTCAGCTGAGTGAGGAGCTATTTTACTTCACATGTAATGAAAACTGAATATCAGTAGTTTATGTATTTTTCTAACAATCATGGGAAAAATGTCAACTTTTTTATGATATTCCAGCTTTTTAGATAATGTATGAAAGCTAAGAAATACTTTCAGAAACAACAGAGATTGATTTTGATTAATTGTAATTTCATAATCTTATTAAAGGTGATGCATGGAATTTTTGGAAACTGGTTTTAGTGTCACCTTGAGTTCAGTAGGTTATCGCCAGCCCTGCTCGCACTTTTAAGAAATGAAGAGTTAACTGGGTTATCTTTAAACCCCACAGTACATTTAAAGCTGCAGTAGGCAAAATAATCATGGCTAAATTTTGAATAAATCATTCATTATCCTCTAGCATTTTATACTACAAATGGTCTGACAGGACAACTACACCACCACACTGCTGCTGGGCTCTGTTCAGCCTTTAGAAAGTTCCACACCTGTGATGGTTTTGCTGCCCAATCACAGGTCTTCTCAGCCAGAGGCTTTGCTATTGGCTGCTCTATATAAAGGGACACGTGGATTAAAACAGAATTAAGCAGGGAGTAGGCAGTTATTTAATTTCAGGCAGATTTTTCCTGTTTTCTAAGATTTCTGCCTACTGTAGCTTTTTTTTGTAACTTAGATTTTTATTCATTTTTCATCATATATATTGCATTCAGATCACAGTCTACATTTAAAAACAAAGGGGCTAGAGTAAGAAAGAAAAAAAGGGAAAAAAAAGGGGGGGGACAAATGTTGGAGCATCAAGTTTTTAGTTTCCATCTCTTAATTCTTCTGGTTTTTCCAGTGTCTTTGGTTATTCTTTCAATTTCTGTCTCGTTGTTGCACTTTGTAGTGTGTCCATTTCCGCCATTTTTTTTCATATAGTCCTTCTTGCATTCTTTGTCGATATGTTAGTTTTTCCATCATACGTATGTCCTCAACAATGTCAGTCCATTGCTCTTGGTCAGTAAGAACTTCTGATCGCCATTTTTTGTGATTGTTTTTTTTACATGCAATCAACAAGATTTTAACTAGATATCTGTCCTCAGCCTGTATTACATTGTCTCTTTTAAGATCACATAAATACATCAAGTTACAGTTCATTGGTATATTATATCCTAATATCCTCTGTATTGTCACATGTATAGATTTCCAGAATGATGAGATTTTGCAGCATTTCCAAAACATATGTGAGTGGTCTGCATTTTGAGCCCCACATCCCCTCCAGCATAAAGATTGGGTATTTGTATATTTTCTTTGAATCTGTGGTGTAATGAAAAAGCGAATCAGGTTTTTCCATCCAAATTCCCTCCATGTCCTTGAATTTGTTGATGTGTGTTGTGTTTTCCATATTTCCTGCCAGCTTTCTTCTGTTATGTTTAAATTGAGCTCTTTCTCCCATTTCTCCTTTATATAGTTACTTGAATGTTTGTTTGCCATAAGTTTCTGATATAGCTTTGAAATAATTCTTATTTTATTTCCTGCATATGAGCTTAAAATGAATTGTATAATCTCGCTCACATCTGTTTGGAGGTTATGCCTAATCTTCTTCATATAATAGTCTCTCATCTGCAGATATCTGAAGAATTCCGATCTTTCTAGTTTAAATTTTCTTCTGATGTTTACAAAACTCCCGAAATCTTTTTTTCCGATATTGCCCCATGCTGTGATTCCCTTGTTCACCAGATTTTTGTATCCTCTATCTTGCTTTGCCGGTTCAAACTGACTGTCAAATGCTACCCATTTCAGTAGTTTTATGTCTTCCTTTATATTATACTTTTGTACTATTTTATACCACAGTTCCAAAGTAAATTTAGTGATTGGGTCTATTTGTTTGATTTGCTTATATGCATCTTTATCTCCTATTATGCTTTGTACTGGGAGTCCCTCAATTTCCTTTTCCATTTCTTTCCATTTTGCCTCATATCCTTCGTTGCACCAACATATGATATATCTTATTTGTGCTGAGTAGTAATATTCCTTTAGACTCGGTAGATCCATGCCTCCTTTCTCTTTTGGTAACTGGAGAGTTTTATATTTCACTCTTGGCTTTTTACCTCCCCAAACAAATCTCGATATCATCCTGTCCCACTTTGAGAACTGGGCACCTGGAATCTCTGTTGGTAGAGCCTGGAAGAGGTAAAGCAGTCTAGGTTGTATGCTGATTTTGACTGTCTCAATTTTTGAATTCAGATCCATATTTAAGATTGACCGTCTATCAATATCTTTTTTTTATTTCTTGTTCCAACCTATCATAGTTTGCTTTATAGATTTTGCTTAGATCTTTAGGTATGTTCACTCCAAGGTATTTTATTTCTTTTTGTTTCCAGTTTAGTTTGATCTTATCAGTTATCTGGTTTAGAGGGTTATAGTGGAATGTCAGTATTTGTGTTTTTGTTATGTTTATCTTGTATCCTGATAATTTTCCAAAATTTTCTATCAAGTTCATCATTTCCATTATTGATTCATCTGGTTGTTCAAGGTAAACTATAATATCGTCTGCAAATAGCCCAATCTTGTGTTCTGCTCCCTTTATTGTTACACCTTTTAATTTCTTATTTTGTCATATCACTTGAGCCAGTGGCTCTATGAACAGAGCAAACAAGGTGGGCGATAAGCAGCATCCCTGCCTGGTTGATCTTTGTATATTTACTTTGTCTGTTAAGCTACCGTTTATCTTGATTCTTGCCACAGGTTCTTGATACAGTGTCCTTATGCATTGTACTGATTTTTCGTTAAATCCAAAGTGTTCCAGCACACTATATAGGAATTTCCAGTTAACCCTGTCAAATGCTTTTTCTGCGTCTAAACTCATTATTACTGCGCTTTTCTTTTCTTTATGTATTTGATTAATTATATGTATTGTTCTCCTGATATTGTCATGTGTTTGGTGTCCCTCTATGAAACCAGTTTGATCATCTTCTATCAATTCCGTCAAGAATGTCTTTATTCGTTTACATATAATTGTTGTATATATTTTATAATCCACATTTAATAAAGAGATTGGCCTATAGTTTCCGCATTGTTCTCTATCTTTCCCTGGCTTTAAAATAACTGAAATAATGGCTTCGTTCCATGATGGAGGTATTTTGTTGTTGTTTAACGTCCAATTAAATGACTTTAGGAGCTGTGGCATGAGTTCTTCTATAAACAGTTTATAAAACTCAGAAGGGTATCCATCACTATCTGGTGATTTACCATTTTTAAGTGACTTAATCACATCTTTAATCTCTTGTGTTGTTATTTCTGCTGTTAGCTTTTCATTTTGTTGATTTCCTATTGATGGCAAGTCCAATGTGCATAGAAATTTTTTAATATCCTTAGCATTTGTTTCTTCAGGTTGCGAGTATAGTTCTTGATAGAAATTATGGAACATTTCTTCGATGTTTTCTGGGTTAACTGTGGTTTTATTTGTGATGGGGTCTTTAATCTTATATACATTATTCACTATTTGTTGTTTTCTTAACCGTTTTGCCAGCAGTTTTGTGGCTTTTGGTCCCGTTTCATAATATTTTTGCTTGAGATATCTATTTTTCCTTTCAATTTCATCTATTTGTGTTTCTTTTATCTTCATTTTTTCTTCTTTAATTTCTTGATATATTTTTGGGTCATTTGTGCTTTGATGTTTACGTTCTAATTCCCTCAGTCTCTCACATCTTTGTTCATATGTTTCCAGTTTAGACTTATTTGCTTTTCCTGTTTCAACAATTAATTTACCTCTTAACACGGCTTTTAGTGCGTCCCATAGTATTGTTGGGTCCACTTCTTCATTGTCATTCTCTTGGATATACTCGTTTATGTTTACTTTTATTCTTTCTTTCATTTTCTCATCATTTAACAGTCCTACATTAAGTTTCCATGTTGTTTGTCGTTTTCTATTGTTTAAATATATTTCCATGTGTATAGGATTATGATCTGATATTTCTGCCCCTCCAATCCGACAGTTTCTCACCCTGTGTCTGTCACCTTCATTCATAAGGAAGTAATCTATTCTAGAGTGTACTTTATGGACTGCTGAATAATGTGTATAGTCTTTTTCGAGTGGGTGCAGGTCCCTCCATATGTCTACCACACCCATTTCTGCCAGTGAGGTTCTTATGAACTTTGTTACATGTTTTTTTGTCTTCTTAACACTTGTTGTGTCAACTTCATGATCCATGACAGCATTTAAGTCTCCTCCACAAATTAGCACTCCTTCACTGTGTGTTGCTATGAGATCAAACAGATGTTGAAAAAAACCCTCGTCACTTTCTGGTGGGGCATAGATGTTCACTAATGTGATCTGCATACCATCTATTCTTCCCTTTATTATTACATACCTGCCTTCTTTATCCTGGATTTCTTGTTCACATTCAAATTGTATTTTATTTGAAATTAGTATCATAACCCTCTTTTAGTTCCTCCCTTAAATGAACTGTAGTAGTTCTTATAGCCAAATCTCTTTAGTTTCACATGTTCTGTCTTGCTCAAATGTGTCTCTTGCATAAATATAATTTCGGCTTTTTCCTTCTTGAATTTTCTTATTATTCTTTCCCTTTTAACAGGTGAGTTCAGACCATTCACGTTTAGTGTCATTATCTTAAGATTTTTACCCATATTCATGTTTTTCCATTTTTTAACTTGTGCTCCTAGCCCCTTTAACAACAAAAATAACACATATTTATATAAAAACACATTAAAAAATCTCGACCTCCGTACTTTGGGCCTTTCTTCTGCCCACTGGTCCCTGTTGGTGGGTGGAGGGAATGTCCTCACCGAGTGAGGGGCCCTCCCTAGACCTGTATTTACTATCCAAGTAATAGTCATTAGTCCAGAAATGTCCAAAAAAATCACTTAAACCTCTCCTAGCCGTTTGTTTCTCTTTTACCTTGTCTTCTTGGCCTTCATTTCTTCTGTGCCTTTCTTAATCTTTGTTATAATCTAGGCTTTCTGTTGAAAGCCTTGCAGTTTTTCCTGGGCCCGCTGCTCCACGTCTCTCCCCCTTCTTCTGCCGCTCACTTCTCTCCACTCCGGCTGTCGTGATGCGTTCAGTGCCGCCGCTGCTTCAGCTCCTTCCTCCGGCACGCTCACCACAAAGCCCCGCTCCATCATGTCCCGCATTGCCTCTCTGGCCGTGTTGTAGGTTTTTACGCCGTCCTCCCAATGAATCCTCATCTTCGTTAGCGGCGTTTGGAATCTAATTTTTTTCTCTTTCAGCGTTTTTTTAATGTTGGCATATTTCTTTCGCTGCTGCACAATTTCTGTCGGGTAGTCATGATCAAAAAATATCTGTTTGTCGCCGATTCATATCTTTTTTTTCCACGCTTGTGTCAGGATTCTTTCCTTTACATCATATTTCAGAAAGTTTACCACAACTGACCTGGGTGGAGAGTTTGGCTTCGGGTTCTGTGCCGAGGCTCTGTGCACTCGTTGAATCTGCAGGTCCGCTTCACCGGGCAGCTCGAGCTCTTTTTTTAAGAACTGATCCATGAATTTCGTCATCGAGTTGCCTTCAATGCCCTCCGGGATCCCGAAGATGCGTATATTGCTCCGTCTGGACCTGCTCTCCAGGTCGGTTATTTTTTCCTGCATCCTCTGTGTTTGTGCCGTCAGGGTCTGCAGCTGCTCGCTTGCCTCGCTCTTCCAGTCTTCCAGCTCCGATATTCGGGCCTGTGCTTCTGTCATACACGCCCGTTGAGAGCGCAGCTCCTCCATGTTTTCTGCTAGCTTGCGCTCCATTTCTCTTCAGAGGCCCATAATTTCCTCCTTCATCTCTTTTTTCAGCTCCTCCTTAAGAGCCGCTAAATCCTGTTGGAGTTGTCGCTTGAAGTCTTTTAACTCTACCTAAATTGGCGAAGCCAGTGTTCATGGTATCGAGCCTGGCGTCCTCCATTTTCCCTGCTGCAGTCACCTCGTTTTTTTGGGCCTCGTGTTCAGCGATTTCTCCTGCGTTGTTGAAGAGGAATTCTTTAATTTTACCCTGCTTTTGTCCGTGTGCCCGGCTCCTTCGTGTTTTCATCCTTTGGTTTATTGATCCGTTTATGTCGAGTTGGCCATTTACCAATGATTTTTAATCCGGCTAGGGAGAGCTCTCTGTTTAAGCGTTATGTCTCTCCGCCATCCTGCCTACTGTAGCTTTAAGGCTTTAATAAGCTACAATTTAATCAGTAGATATGGTAAGTAAATTATAGGTTTAAATGTGCTTTGAGTTCTGTGGGTATATTCTTTACCTGGACTAAAATCTCAGTCAGTTATTAGTGCAGATAATGTATTAAATAAAAAATGAGTCCTTCAGCAGCCATGTATCCCTGTCCTTTTAAAGTGCCCTTGAGCAAGTGACTGTGGGGCCATCCACCTGCACTGAATGGGTGCTAAAAATTTAATGCACATGTGCAGTAGGGAGGGAGCCTGTGATGCATGAAATGTCTTCTATCCAGTGTCCCTTGACGATACCGTATGTTTTCTTAAAATAACCCTGAGTTGGCATTTTAAAACTTTGCCTCTTACAGAAACTCCTCAGCTCCTCACACAGAAAGCTGCCAGACTCCGAATAAAAGAAACACTAAAAGAACACCAAACAAGACACACCGTCTTTATTTTTGCAGTGGGAATACAAACTCTAAACACAACCATTCATGGAGCATTCACACAGTGCAGCTATATTTTCACCAGTCTTTTTCTGTACAAGCGTGTTTTGGAGGAGAGACATCGAAAGCCTGTCACAATCAATGCAGTTAAAGGCGACTTCAGAAGACATACATTTAGAAAAGTGAATGAAACGCAACTCCTTTTTCACCTCTGAACACATTCCTGGTATAAGAAAGGCAAAGCAGTAATGAGCAAGAAGCGGCAGAGGAACATTAAAAAAAAAAGTGCATAAATGAACAGACTTTTTGGAAAGGCTCAGCAAGGAGGATCTTTTTTTTCTTCTTTTTTTTTCAAAAAAAATCTTTTACAGATTTCAGTTTCACCCTAATCAGTCCAAGGTTTAGCTGCCTGTTGCATCCCTTCTGTAAGTTACAACTGCTGCTCTTCAGTCTCTTTAGTGGCACTACAGCCCATGTTTACGTCATTATTTTAATCCACTACATAACTCCAGCAGCACATACTGTATACACCTGGCCAGGATCGGCAACTTTACATCGGGATACATCTTATGGAGGTCATCTGCACATTGGCAAGACGTCGACATTAGGCCGACATCTTGCCAATGTGCAAACGACCTCTATAAGATGTATCCCGATGTAAACTCGATACATGGGGCCTGTGTTGGGGTGATTTATGTGTGCTGTCAGGGAACATTACTGCCACCTTTTCCACTTGATCTGCCTCTACTGAATTAAACTTTGGTTCAGTAAAATCACCCAAAGACAAAAACATTCTTTGACAACTACATTCAACCAAAGGGGAAGGACAATCAGTCCTTTAAAATTCAGGAAAAAAGAAAGGAACAACAACAAAAAGCATCTGCAAGCTCCACAGCCCATTTGTTGTGTTGGCGCAAATGCACAGTCCTATAAAGGGCTGTGCTGGATGTGAATCTTTTAAACTCCTGTCTAATGGACAAGTTCCGATATCTCAGATAACCCCGAGCTACTTTTAGTGCAGCCATGTGTTGGGGGTAAATCAGAGAGGAACGCCTCAATGGAGAAGGCCGGTGAAAGGGGTTTCACTTCAGATTAAAGGGTTAGAATGCTCGTTCAATCAAAAACCATCACATGAAAACACTGCCATGGATCATTTGCTGTCCCAGTTAAAATCACTGCCTTTACTGTCAACAAATCTAATTTAAAAAGTCTGATTTACTGTAAGCTTCATCTACTTCCTTACAAAAAGTCACCAATGATCATGTTATTCATGTTCTTGAATTTAATAATTTTAGTCCTACTGTGCATGCACTGGTTTTGCTGCTGAAAACACCCCAAAACACATGCAGTCACATGCTGTTTGCTAAAAACTGCCATGACTGTTTTCAGGCAATGACCAAGCCTTCTTAAATACACCTGTATGCTTCTTTTTTTAAAGGTCCCATTCACTGCACTTTTCCCACATGTCGACAGATACTACAGGTCATATTAAAATGTCTGTGACATACTTTGTCCAAGTTGCCTTTAATTATTGCAGCATCATTGTGAATCATCTTTTGCAGCTTTCCTCAGAATGGCTCATTGCACGTCTCTTTAACGGTCCATGACCTGGAGTTAACTTCGCCCTCCCTCTTTCATCACTATTGCTAATGTTAGCTGGCTAACTCCTAGCTTGGGTAGTGAGCTAGAGCTAACTAACATAAATTCATCCGGCTTCATTGGTTGATATGACCGGTCCCTGGAGTACAATAAGCACAGAAACATTTGTGAATGGCTAAACTGCTGTCGTCAGCTAGTCGCTAGTGGTGGGCGGATCGATCCAAATATCAATTATATCAATACCAATGTTGGTATTGATATTGATCAATACCAGTGTAATGAGATTGATACTCTGTGTTTGAGTGCTGCTCCCGTCATAGCATGGTGCAGGCACACTTTGCTCCTCTTCTCCTTCTTCTTGTGGTTTTATGGTGGTTGGCAACCAGCGTTTAGGTCGCAGGTGTCAAACTCATTCCATGGAGGGCCAAGACCCTGCAGGTTTTACCTCCACCCAGTGTCTTCAACAGGTGATTTCTCTGAATTTCGTCCTACTGATTGCTGATCAGTGAAAACACCTGCTGAAGAGACTGGGTGGAAGTAAAACCTGCAGGGTCTTGGCCCTCCATGGAATGAGTTTGACACCCCTGGTTAGGTGCATTACACCTACTCCTTACTTCCTCCTCCTCCCTCTTGTGTTTTTATGCTGTACCATCATGTGACTCAGCAGCGCCAGGTAAACAAGCTAGTAAGCAGCAGCCACGGGCTGCTGCTCACACACAAGCAGCACAGAGACTGAGCAGAAGAATGGCAGAGAGGAAGAGGAGCACCATGTGGCTATATTTTCAAATAGAGGAAGACTTTATTTAACTTCTGCATTGTACTAGTTTCTGAATACCATACCTCAAAAAAGAATTTGTCTTAATTTGTTCTTGAGTAATAATTTTGTGCAGTGTGTTTATTTAAGCCAAAAATCCAGACATCACAATGTACTGTATGTGGAAAAACTGTTTTGTTACTGTTCTATTGTTTCTGAACAAAAAGTTTTATTATGATAATAAAGTATTTTCTATTTACCTATAAACTTTGCCCAAATTCTGTCCTGTGTTTTAACCAATTAATAATCCAAAGGGAAAAAAAAATCACAAAACACTTAAAGGTCATGAAAATTCATTCAGATTTAGTAATTTGATGATGCATCCACCTTAATTATTAAAAAGTATCGGTTTCGCCGATACTGGCCCTGTATTTATTTGGGTTCAGATCGATAACAAATCTTGCAGTATCACACACCACTACTAGCCGCTTTGGGCCACGGTCAAGAGATAATAAACTACATTAAAATAAGCTAAAAAATAACATCTACAAATAACGTATATGATCAAGTGTTGGTAGATGAGCAAGGACTCCAAGAGGGGTGGATAGAATTTATAGAAAAAACAGTGATTAAAACTGGTCGGATCAACAGTTAAGATGATGCCAGGCAGCCTGTCCCTGCTGCTGCTGAGGTGAGCTCTAATGTGACTCTGGCCACCTAACCCAGTCAGAGGTCCCCCCCAAAAAATTATCATTTAGTTGCTACTCATCTGCATTTGCAATGTACATAGTGGCTCTTCCATGCCAGTGGGTGGCAGTATGAACACAATTATGATATAATATACAACAATGAATTTTTTTAGGTTTTCATTCAGTGTTAATGAACTTGTAAAGCTGACTTTATGCTTTCTGCATCTGTAATGCACCCACGCTTCAGACAAGGTCGGCGCACACGCAGCTGTATATGCTTTATTTGCGTCTACTGTTTGACCTAGTGTTTGACGTGTGTGCATAAATATCATCTAGTTTCACCTCACCACAACAGGGCAGTGCAGTTGTCCTGACGCACCAGTCTGTTCACTGGTTACACAAAAGAGAAGCAAGAGCTACCACACTTTAGCAATGACTACGGTGGCTGTATACAGGAAAGAGGAGCTCCTGTGTTTACCACTTTTGGTAGAAGAATCTAAAAAAAAAAGGAGAAAGTATAGTGTGCGACCACAGAAGAGAATGTTGTCTTCTTTGTTTTTATATCCTGTGTCTGTGGCACCACCTTTTGAATGGAAGGTGATACCTGCAAGTTGTAGCGGTAACAAGATGGATGAGTGGGTAAAAACAAATTAAAAGACTAAATTGTCATTACATCTGCTGTAATAGGCGACAATGCAGGACTGGGCAATTTAACCTTGTATCAGCATCACGGATAATTGACCCTTTCACTTTGGTTCCCCGCTCCTTTCCTCTCCCTTATAGTTCAATGACAAGACTCATAATTAAGCAATATTACACAAGAGTGTGGTATATTACTGTGGTGCAGTAGTTAATGAGCATAATATAATAAAGAATAGACCTTTCACAATTTCACCCACAAATTTAAAATTGTGCAGAAGTCAGTGTTTGTTTAGCTACCGTTTTGTGGGTTACGTGACTCACGGCAGCTTTAGCTCGTCTGTTATGCCATCCATCCCCACAGAATGGGGATGCAGATAGCCATCAGAGGCAAACACTCAACTTAGCTTCTATTCAGGTTCAGTTTTTGTTGGCATCTTCAAATGAAATGGAGTCAACCATCACAGACTATGTGGATGGAGACCACATTTCTTTTTGCTACAAGCTGTTTTACATTTTTCTGCTGTTTCTGAACAGCACTAACTGCGCTGCTTCCAAGGGCATCTCTTAAAAGGGGCAGTACATGCTGTCTATACACATAAACACAACAGGAAGAGGGGGAAAAAACGAAAAACCCTATATAAGCAAGATTATGTTGGTTTTGCACCCTAAACACCAGTTTCGATTTTATTTTGATTAGTCGCTCAGCCCTACTACAATGTGTAACATTTTTTGTTGGTGGTGTGCCACCGGATTTTTTTCAATGTAAAAATGTACCATGGGTCAAAAAAGGTTGAAAAACACTGGCCAAGCCAAGCTAATGCTAACAGTTCAATAGATACCATCACGGCAAAATTATCACAAAATGAACCAGAACGACGCAAGATATATTATCGACTGTAGATTAGGGAACCAGGTGGGAACAGGGATGTCTATGAGGAGGACTGAATTTTAAAGACAATAACAATATAAACCACACTTGGCAAGCTCACACTGTTTTACCACTGTTAGCTCTGAAGCTAACATCTTGGCTTAGAAACACTGAACGGGGACTGAATCACCATGTTTGAGTGAATGGGACCTTTAAATTAAAAAACAAACAGCAGCAGTATGAACATAGGTTTTCTTTTTGAACCACAGACAGATGTTCAACTATGTATACTCTGACAATAAAAACATAAACACTATCCCCAGCTTTATCCTTTCAAACATGACTTAAACATTCACATTCATGCAACTTGATAGTTTAAAAAAAATCTACCCATTTTTGCACCTCTATAAAATCAACTTTCTCTTTTAGTGTAAACAAAAATATCTTAAAAGTACCTCATTCAAAATAAACAAAACTGATTTACACTCTTTTAAGAATTTCCATTTCTACGTATTTATAATACCTATATCTAGTATAACCAGTTCCCACGTGTGAATAGCCCAGTTGTAGAGAAAGAGTGGTGATACTGTATTTGAAGATCTTCACTCAACAATCTAAAACTGACTCTGGAATATTTTTATAAGCAAAGCAATGATAGTAGCAGTAGCAAACTGCAAAGAGCACATGTGCATCTGTAAATATTACTGCATACAAAAGAGCTGAACTTAAGGTGTATCCGGGTAGGTTTGGTTACAGAGCGCATGAGGTTCACCATGAGAAATCATCTCCTGGAACATCATCCATGCAGCTTGGCAATGTTTAACGAACGCTGTTTCATCAAATCTTCTCCTGCATGACTCAGTGCTCTGCCCATGAGGAACGAGCCACAGGCTTTGTGCCAGAAAACGCTGCAGATAGAAGCTTAGAGATGGAAAGAAATGAGTCTGTGGGAGTTCCCTGGGAGATGTTTTGTGATACGAGAAATTGTTCGCTGCTGAATGAGCATCAAACCTCTAAGGACTCGCGTCAGCTGGTTCGCTTTAAATGGTAAATGGCGTTCATTTATATAGCGCTTTTTCTCATCTCTAGATGGCCAAAGCACTTCACAGATCCTGCTATCCACACGTTCACACACTGATGGCGGTAGAGCCGCCATGCACCGGCGCTGGTCTGACCCACCAGGAGCAACTGGGGGTTCAGTGCTTTGATCACTTGAAGGGGAAAACTACTGAGATGTTTGATCTTGTAGCGTGCGTTAAGCAAATCTAATGCCTGAAAATTCTGTATTGTCTTTCTTCTTCCTCGTGCAACAGCATATTACAAATTTGGAACTTTTTCTTGCACCCCCCCCCCCCCAAAAAAAAATGCTTAGGCCATTTATCCTTAAATTTCAAGCTTTTCTCCTAAATTTAAGTTTTTTCCCTCTTAAATTTTCATTTTTTGGTATAATAACAACATAACAAAAATATTTTTTTTGTAAGTTGTCTGTGTTTTTTCAACTGATTTAAGACAATTTTGCACCGCTGAATCCGAAAATGACATCCGTCTCTCTCAATCAGGTCAGGTTTTTATGCTAAGTTGTAAGCAGTTGTACAGTTCTACTGTAAATTGAATAGTAGACATTGATAAAGGCAAGTACGTGTAAATTGAATGTTACATCATCATTGTTCAAAATTCTGAGAATTTCAAGAAATAAAAAAAAGAATTTTGCATCATATAAAGCGAAAATACCTGTACATGTAAACAAAAATGTAAAAAACGTGTGGCCATAGTTCAAGAAGTTGACCTGATTGAGCAAAACCAATGTGATTTTTGGAGTCAGCACATCAAAACTGTCCTAAATCAGCTAAAAAAAAAAAAAAAACTATAAATTTGGTGTTGACCAGTGTAATGAGTTTCTGTCCTTGTATTTCTGTAAATGTATTCACTGAAATATGTATCTTTTTACATCAATTTGCTACATTATTCTTACTTTTATTTCTTGTGAACATTATTTTTTTTCTTGAAAATTTGTACATTTTCCCTTGAATTTTGCCATGTTTTAACTAGACCATCAACGACAGAGCAGCTCATTCTGGCCTGATGAAATGACCACACTAGTGCTCAGATCTCCTGACCTTTGACCCTGACCCTCCGAGTGTGGGTCACGATTGCATATCGATCAGTTTCACAGAGGGTGTCACTCGGCCCATGAATTGTGACTGGTCTTCAGACACCTTCTGAAGTTCCAGGGATCCGTTTTAGCTGGCAAAGCTGCCCCCTCTCCAGCTAGAAGAGTCCACCACCACCCCCCCCGGAGGAGGGCCAGACTATGGTATCACACTGCATATACCACCCCAGTCACCCAATGTAGCCCCCCCCCCCCTTCCCCCATGCGAGGCTGGGCAGCGGCTCTCCGCTCCACCAATAATGATCCTTCCGCAGGCTCACCCGCAGAAACCTTGTTATGACTTTTACTTCCTCTAGGTATGTTTGGTATCTGATAAATGCACGCATACCTGGAGGTCAGCACTTGGACTTGCATGGCTAAACCTTGGAGACAAACATATGTTACTGGCAGGATCTATTAGGCAGATGGCCCCCGAGGGCTCAGGGGCCGAAGGCTCCACAAACTCTGGGCTTCACACCTGTCTTCACACCTGGCGCAGGAGTGGCCCAGAGGCTCTACGGACTGTGGGGTCCACGCCCATCGAAGGGGGACAAGACTCGGCCTTGAACCCGTTTTAGGTGGCCAGAGACTTTCCCTTCACACCCGTAGGCGTGGGGGGCGACCATTTTACTGGCCAAGAGTTTGAGGTAATGTGAATTTACAGGCTGGGGACCACCACGCACAAGCGCAAGAACCGGGCCGCCAGGTGGCCACAGGCATCACCCCAGTCCCCTCCACCTTCACCTGGGTCGGACGGATCATTTCTGCCAAGCCGGTAAATAGGTGTCACTGGCGCATGCGGAGGGGACCATTCTCCCTCGCCCTAATGGCCGGTTCTGGAGCTGAGCCCACTTTGGACCAGAGGAGTCCACCGCTCAAAAGCCTAAGCCCAGCGGGGACCCTCCAAGCGTGGGCCATTTACACATAATAGTGTGAGTTTAGTGGGCATTGGGACAATTGGCGAGGAGGAGTAGCGATTCCTGTGAAACGTGGACATACAATGGATGCCGCACCATTGCATCAGTTCCTTTCAGCTTTGCCAAAATAAGTTAAAAAATTATCTTATTAAAAATATGCTGTACAAATAAAAACATGCATAAAGTGAATCTCCAAATGCCAATGTAGGAAAAATAACCGTATAATTTAATATGTGGATACAGCCCTAGTGTTCACAGCTGCTGTTTGGGAACTTTCAGTCATGAATCAAATAAATTTTACATATTTGTCACTGAACTTGATTTTTTTTCCCTCAGCACAAGTTCGAGGTAACAGCATAACTTTTTATTGCCCATTCAAGTCATACTGTAAGTTTAAAAACTTACCAACAGCAATCTCCTATCAAGCCAATACTGTCCCAGATACACACCACAACAGAAGTGTGAAGCAGCTCCAAATATGTGAACACAGACAAACCCCATCCTGTATATGGGTGCTTTTTAGTTCCCTCCTGTCCTACACGTGCACGTCTTTCTCGCATCTTAGCTCCTCTAAATAAATAAGAGTGAGAGAGAACAGCAAGAGCAGACGAGCCTAAAATAAGCTCCATCAGTTTGACAGCATGACGACAGGTAGAAATAACCACCAAACCTCCTGTCCATTAAGCGATGAAATGAAGTCTTTATTCGTGTAAATATTAGGTTGATACGTTACTTGCACACTGAACCAAATGGTGTACAAAACTAATGTGGGCTGGTTTCAAACTACTGAGAAAACAAACTACTGGTTAATGTGATGCTTCCACACACTATGGCTGAATTATTCCACGATGTAATTTATCACACGTGATGCTTCTTTGTTTCACCTCACCATTAAATTGAATTATTTTACATACATAGTAGTGCTGGCAGTTGATTGTTTTTTTGTAACTAATTGCACATTTTCTATAATTGTGATTAATCACTAAGATTAGAATGAAGAAACAATGAAAACAGTATTTAAGCAATTTAAATTGCATTTGTTTCCATACTGCCAGAGCAACATAAAGACTTGATAATTTTTGGTTGTATAATCAATTTTTTAAAAAATTATGATATATTTGTAATATTTTTTCAGTTCATTATGAAGAGGTCGATTTCTCAGCAAAACTACCATTTTTAATACTGTTGTCACATTTCCTGTTTTATTTTGAAATGTCAAAGAGGAAGTCAGTGGTTCTACTCGAAGTAACTCTCCTTATTTCAAATCTATAAAACTACAAACAAATGGAGCAATTCTTAATTGATATCCACAGCTCCTAACCCTAATGGTGAGTTATAAGCTTTTATTCACTTTAAATTGGAGTGTGTGTTTATTTCTGCGCACTCCAACAGAAACTCTCCCTCTTTTTCATACTTTTGAGCAAGTAGCCCTAATCCGTAACGCTATGTCAGGTGTGTGTGTTTGCACTTTAAGTGGGGTTTGTACATGCAGAATGAGGTCACCCTGAGTACTGTAAGACATGTTTAGTGTGGTGTAAATTTAAATGTTAAAAAAACAAGACCTACCCTAGTTTCAAGTCGAGCTAGCTTCTGAGACAAAACAATCACCACTGCTAATAGCAACTCAAGGAATGACCTGACAGCATAATTTAAAAAACCCCCAAAACATTAACTGACCCACATTAATCGAAAAAATTAGCACGTTAATATTCTCAGCCCTAACTTATCACAACAATTTAAAGTAAAGATCATACAGCATTAAAGGTGTTGTAGGAAAGTATTTCATGACATTTTAGTAGTTGGTAAGCAGGTCTTTATGCCTGTTTCTGATGCTGTGCACAATATTAAAGTTCACAACTGTGTACAGTCCGTAAACAAAAATTCATTCCAAGGTTAACTCTAAAGATCATGTATCATAAAATATTCATTTATACAAGATCTTTTTATGGAACTGGAAGGTTTTCACATCTTGGGAGATGAAAATATGTAACAAAATATTAAGTTAGTACAATACAAAGTGTATCCTTCCTGCTGGTAAAGCTCCTGTTTGTCCAGCTCTGAAAACTCTTACTCAGTGAGGCATTACAGTTTTGTCTACAGCCTCAGCTTCTCGGGAACATCAATCTCCTCACATTTTCATTTTTGGAGGGGTCGTCATGAAGCTGTGAACTGATTTAACTGTCTGATTGTTTGCTCTATTGATGTTTTCGTTGTTGCCCTGCCGTCATCAGAGCTGAAAGAGCTGCTGTAGCAGTGAGGGTGGCGTGTGTGCAGTGTGAAACTGTGACTCATGTTGCTGCTCGCTGAAAACTGCGTCATTTGTCTGTGTTACTACAAATCACTGACCAGAGCGTTATCAGGGAATAAACAGTGATTTATAAAAATGACACAGTTTCAGACGGCAGGTGCATATTTCTGGTGGAAATAATGGCCAAGGTGCTCTCCATAACCCTCATTCTTGTGTGTGGATACATATTTAAAAATAAAAAAAAAAAAAAAAAAAAAAAAAAAGGAGCTTGCTCTTTATTCTGTCGCTGCGCAACCAGGCTGCTTTTTTACGGGTCATAGGGAAGGCTGAAAATAAAGGCACAGAGATTTTGGACTTTTTTTTTTTTTTTTAGTCCTCTGCCTCCCTCACAGAATCCGCAGCAGCAGCTCAGAGAACTTTCTGGAAGGCTCCGTCGACTGTGATCATTGTCAGCGCTCTCTGCTGTCGGCCGGCCCCGTGAGCTTCAGCCTTGATGTGTCAACTGAGCGGATACCACCGCCTTTGCACATCTTCCCTTTCCTCTCCCCAGGGAGCCCTCACAGTCGCACTCCTCTGTCAGTAGAAAGCAGTGGGTAGAAACAAGAAAAAAAAAAAAAAACACCTAAAGCAGCAGTGACGGCTAAACTTTGCCTCTGCTTTTCCATCTCCATTTATAGCCCGGCACAATCACACAGAGTCACGACAAACACCTCAAACGTGTCACAAATGAGCAGCTAGCAAGCGGCGAATAGGAAAGGGTGGTCCGATCTCTTCAAACATTCCTACTTCCTGTTAAACATCCCATTCAAAGTGCTACCAGAGACAGGAACCAAACGCTGAGGGGATAAGTTGGCTCACACAGGAGTGGAGGGTGACCTTATATTAGCAACGCAAATGCCCCCTGCTCTAATTACATCTGTTTAAACACAGATTGTCTGGCTCCAACACAAGCTGATGCTTGCAAAATTACCTCCTGTTTCACCTTGATGACTGCCCCAAAATTACCCTCAATTTGTACAGTTTGAATGCAAATCAAGATTTTTTTTTTTTTTTTTTTTATGTTGGTTTGCTGATCACCCCACTTCAGCAGGTACCAAATCAAACTCTCGTGCAGCAGTGGACGACTCTCCCTAATTAGGTCACTGTATTTAGCACATGCATTGGTGGTCTCCATTAGCAACTGATAAATTAATTGGGCCAGACGAGGGGGAAGCCAAGGCTGAGCAGCCATCCATCACACCGGGTAATCAATACCGAGTGCACTGTGGAGGAATGCAGCCGCTTCTACAGGCATCGTTTAGTGCTTTGGCTTCGACACCGGCTCGTCAGATACGGTCATTCACCCACGCATGAAAACACACTCACGGGAGACAGTAAAAAAAGACATCTCCAGAATGCACAGATTTTTTTCAGTATCACAAAAAAAAAAAAAAAAAAAAAAAAAAAGAGTTCAGGGACAGCCATGACAGAGAAGTGCTGCTGCAGTGCATTCTGGGGATTTGAGTCCATATTTACAGCCCATGGAATGATAATGATCCAGTTTTTTTTTTCTTTCATTATCAGTTCCTTTTGTTCCTGCAGCTGCATCCCCTCAAACATTTTTTTTTTTCTTTTCAGTGAATCAATACTCCCACTCGTCTGTCTTCATGTCCAGATAGTTGAGAATGTTCTGGGCGAACTTCACCGCCTGCTTCCGTGCCACCTTTGTCGACTCGTCGCCCTGCGGGTCCACAGCATCCAGCGCCAGCAGCTGTTTGGTGAGCAGCTCCTCTAGTATCATGTAGCTCTTGTCAGCCCGTTTCCCATCGAAGCCCAGCACCTGGGCCTGGAGGTCCGACAGGCTCCCGAGCACCAGCCACACCGCCCGATGCGACGGGTGCTCACTGGGGCCCGGCTGGCGGCGTGCCAGGGCCTCGCGCAGGTCCAGGAAGGTGATGATGGCCTGGACCTCCACCACGGCCCGACGTCGGGCCTCTCTGATGCACGGGTTCTTGGCCGTGTCCACCTGGTCCAGGTGCGTGAGGAGGCTCTGAAGCTCCGCTTTGGGTCTGAAGCTGAGGTCGCCTATCGCACAGTGTCGCAGGATGCCCTCTCGCAGGTGGGACACATGAGCTCGCACGGATTCAATCTCACGGATGGAGTTGTTCTGTGCCAAGTCGTACCTTCAAAAAACAAAACAAAAAAAACTGAATCAGTGTTCTGAAATCTCATCCCCTTCAACCACTTTAGATCAAACCCAACAACAGTCACCTGTAGAATCAACAGTTTTAGATTCTCAGGCTGGAAAAACAGCAAATCCACTAAAAACCTGCACTGCTTTTGGTGTTCAAAAGCAACAACAATCTCACAAGTATGTCATGTCTTATAAGTCTGTAAGTTTTGTGGGATCAAGTGTCAGATCCACTTCACTACACTTTTAGAAGAATTGCATCTGAATCCATCTTTCCAGGTTCTTTAAAATCAGGAGTTGATTGGAAGCCTCGTAGAACTGAAAATAATGACTCCCACACAGACTGTGATTTTAGCAGGGTACAGAAAGCCACTCATATATGACCAACTTTTACTGTCATTCAATCCATACATTAAAGTAAGTGCAGTAGATTGAAATTATGTTTTCTCCCATCTACAATGTTAAGTTTACGCTTTGTGCGCACACTGATTTCTTAGGATCGTGCCGACATGCATGCAACTGTGCTTATACTCGATTTTGGGTCATCCGCACCAACCATTTGACCACCTTATGAATGCGAGGTTGAACCCTGGTGCATGCATAGTCAGTGCACTTCAATACGCACGGTCCACACAGTGACAAAATTTCTATCTGCATTTGGACCCTGGTGAAACTAATGCCCTCAAAAATCTAATGCATTTTCCGCAGCCCCTATAATATACTGGTTCCAATAATGACTATTAGTATTACACAAGTACCTTGACTGACCTGTTCACCACCTATTACCCAAATTTCCAGTTTAGCTGTGGAAAAAACTTAATATGATGCTTTAAACGGTTGTTTTGTTACTCATGCTCACATTCAAAGCATGTTGTGACGTTGGTGCATTCTCTGCAGCACTGTATTTTTATGCGTTGGGGTACCTGCGTTTACTGTAATTGCTGTGTACACAAACGCAGTCTACAGAATGCAAACATTTTCCCCACGGAGGGACTCTGAACGGCCCTTAGTGCGGGAACTTGAATACTGTTTGAGGATACATCACAAAATTTTCACATCTAATTGTCAAAACATTATAGGTTTCAAAGCAATCTTGGTTTTGTTTCTATCCTTTGATTATTTTTTTTTTTTTAATCTTTTTGGAACACAAACTGACACCTTGAAAGAAAAAACTGCCGTGTACGTGTCCACTAGAGCTGTTGTTGCTCCGCTTTCTATTCAGTGTCTACTGTATGTGAAAAGCAAGGCAAAGCATTTGGCTTTGGTGTGGTGTGATTCAGGCTGCGATAGGGCTGTGCGATATGGCAAAAATTTCATATCACCAAACAAGTACTCTTATATCACAATAACAATATATGTCGCTATATACATTTTCCATAAATTCTACAGTTTAGATAATTAGGACCATCTTTCTTTTTTTTTTACATGCACCTTTTTCCCCCTCATAATTTTGCACTGTTGTTATAGTTTTTAATGTGCATTTGAGACTTGATTCTCATAAATTTGAGTTTTTTCTTCTAAATCATATCAAATGAATAAAAAGTAAACATCAATAAGTTAAATATTTCCTGAGCCAGAACATGAAAATGAGAAAATTGCCCATCCCTGCTATCTACAGATATAAATTTGCTGTTAGTTTAAATTAGGGCTGGGCGATAAAACAATAAATATCATGAAATAACTTTTTCTCAATAGGGACATAATACATTTTTGATAGAACGTCGACAAAAGTAATTCATTCTGTGTTTTGACAGACAGCACAAAAACCAATGAAAATGAGAACAGACCACACCAAACCAACCATGTGGCTGGAAGTCACGCTGGATTGATGCACACAGCAGCATGTGTAGGTGCGTAGGACCAATAGCTGAGGCTTAGCACACCTGCTAATGTTTGGGCTAGCACAGCCGTGTAGAAGTTGGAGCGTGGTTAAAAAGAAAATGACAGAAAAACATTAATGAAAAGTCCAGTGACAGTTTTACCAAAGAAGACACTGAAACGGATGCTGCCCAATGCTCAAGAGATGAGGAGATTGTTGAAAAGAAGGGTCCGAGGAATTCAGTAATGCGGACAGAATGTCAGATTTAAGCGGGTGACTAAAGTAACTGACCCTCGTTACCAGCTCCCTGGCTGTAAATATTTCTCCCAGATGGCACTTTACCAGCTGTAGAGAGAATGTATAGAAATGGTTGAAAAGGAACCGCAAAGTCTGCCATACTTCGCTACTATGTCAGATTTGTGGTCATGTCACACATCTGAACCATATATGAGCCTCACTGCCCACTTCATTGATCAAGATTGGAATGTGAAAATGTTTTCAAACTTTCCTGAAGTCATTGCTTTAGGACTGACCGAAGCACTCGCATCCTGGAGACTGAGTGAAGACAAGTCTGCATCACGACAGATAGTGGGACACGGCTGCAGTGCTTTGGGCATGGTACTTCACTCTGCTATCGGTAAGTTGATGAGGAGAATATTATAAAATATTTATATTTTATGTTTTATAATTATTTGAAATACAGTTGTATAATGTTCTACACTACATTTGTCAAG
This sequence comes from Pholidichthys leucotaenia, assembly GCA_020510985.1. Classification (NCBI taxonomy): domain Eukaryota; kingdom Metazoa; phylum Chordata; class Actinopteri; order Cichliformes; family Pholidichthyidae; genus Pholidichthys; species Pholidichthys leucotaenia. The sequence continues at coordinate 66,646,016 of CM035842.1, read as the reverse complement.
TTCAACTTCTCACAGAAAATAAATCACCACTCTATAAAAGCAAGAAATCTGTGTGTGTGTGTCTCTCTCTCTGTCATGTTTATAGGACATCATAGGATGGCCTATGATATCCACCTGATCATCATAGGACGTCCTATGATGTCATATACAGTGACATCAGGCAACATGTCTTTATGATGTCATATACATCAAGGCTGCCTTCATGTCTTTAAAGCACATTTATAGGACATCATAGGACAGCCTATGATATCCGCCTGATCATCACAGGACGTCCTATGATGTCATATACAGTGACATCAGGCAACATGTCTTTATGATGTCATATACATCAAGGCTGCCTTCATGTCTTTATGATGCAATATACAGTGAGTCCATGCCAGAAAGCCTCTTTTTGCTCAGATCTATTTTCATGATCCTGTCCATGAACTAAAATTACGACGCACCTATCCCTCAACCAGTGGTCTCAACGAAGAAGAAGAAGGAGAAGAAGACCCACCAGATGGAGAGCAACAGAATTACGACAACTGCTGCACGTCAGAAAAGATGCCATGAAGATGAAACACCTGAGGTTCCAGCAGTACATCGCACCCATCTGAGACAGGAGGACACCCTTCACCAGCATAGGGTACGACAGACTTTAAAGAATGTTTCTAGGACATCAAAGGACGGCCTATGATCTCTGCCTCATCATCATAGTGAGTTCTATGAACTCAGGCATCATAGGACGACTCGCCATGCCTACATGATGGCAAATGTGTACTTGACGAATGCCAGCCTACACTACAAATGTGTAAAATGCCAAGCAAAATGCTGATTTTCTCCGGGTGCTCCAGTTTCTTGGCTTCTACGGGCATGCACGGGCCTTCCTGAACAGGGTCAAAAGCCATTTTTTCAGGATCGTGCCAAAGAACTGGAATTATGACGCACCTATCCCTCAACCAGTGGTCTGAACGAAGAAGAAGACCCACCAGATGGACAGCAATAGAATGAGGACAACTGCTGCACGTCAGAAAGGATGCCGTGACCATGAGACACCTCAGGTTCCACCAGTACGCTTCAGGCATGACTGTGAACAACACAGCCATCTGAGACAGGAGGAGACCCTTCAGCAACGGGCATGCAGAAATACTTGCTTATACTTGGTTTCTACGGGCATGGACCGGTATGTACTAGTATTTAAAATTAATCTTGTTATAGCTTCACATCTCACTTAGGAGAAAAAAGGAACCTTTAAGCTCGACAGAAATAGTAATTTGATTCATATCGCAATATACATCGATATCAATCAATATGAAAAAAGCATTGTGACTGGAATTTTTTCATATCGTCCACCACTAGTTTAAATCAATGAAAATTTAATTGTAGACCTGCAGCCTGAAGACTGCCATTCTGGCCTGATTTAACCCATTTGCTTCTGAGGAAAAATATTTCAGATTGGTCTTGATCTGAAAATCAAAGACACAAAAGGTAATCCATCAAGATGACGGTGCGTTCACACACAGCGGCTAGACACTCCAGACTACTGGGCTCGTTTTTGTGGTTGTTCTGCCTTTTTCTGTACTCCTTCTGTGACGGACTAATTACCTACAGTCACCAGGAACTTATTGGCATCGGTCGCCAACTTACCTTCGAAATCTCCAGCACTCATTCCAGCAATCACCACCACATCCCTGAGGAGATCGCCAGACCCCTGGGCGCCCCGTGACTTGTTATGCCCCGCAAGTGACGTAGACAACGGGAGAGAAAGCAGAAACGAAGCTGCAGGGCTGGCCTCCATGGCCAGCTGCACCAAACCACTGTTAACTTCAATTTTTCTCATCAAAGCCAGATCCCTCGCCAACAAAATGGATGAGCTGCAATATGAGATCGCCTACAATTGTTACGTACGGGACTGCTGTAGTCTGACTGTGACCGAGTCATGGCTGCTCCCACATATTCCTGACGCCGCTGTGGAATTCCCTGGCCAAACTACACACCGTTTCGACCGCAATGCTGATTCTGGTAAGGGAAGGGGTTCAGAGCTCTGTGTTTATGTGCTTCAGATTTGGTGTAATAACAGCAGAATAATTCAAAGCCACTGTTAACGGACTTAGAGGCCATGTCCTTCCTGTTTAGGCCTTTTTACCTTCCCTGCAAGCTAAATGCAGTAATTGTAACAGCCGTTTACGTTCCTCAGGACACTAACATTAGCTTAGCACTCAATCACCTCCAGTACATCGTCAGCAGACAGCAAAGAGATCACCCCAATGCAGTCCACATTAATGCAGGGGATTTTAACAAAGCATGCTGAAAGACTGTACTCCCCAAATTCCACCAACATGTTTACCTTTCTTGTGTCTTGGTTTCATGGACATAGAAAGCACCCTCAGTGTCTATGTCGCAGTTCTGCACCTGTCATGTGATGTGTCATGTGATGTAGCCATAAACCATAAAAAATCCCCAGTTGTACTAAGTATTCCACCTCACAAGGTGGTAGGACACGTATAACTTATTGCTCTTGCCTTGGAGGACTAATGTCTCCCAAATAACCACCCAAAAACCTCACTTCTGGGACAACAAAGAAGGAGATTTGTAAACAAATGTTGATGTGCTCTACCACAACACGAAGGAGGCATTTGCTCCCAAATTTGCCAACTATGATTCTAAAAAGAGATTATTTATTTTATGAAGGTAAATATCTACATTTTGTTATAACAGAGGGTGGCCAAAGCTGGTTAATTTTCACCTGCCATCGACCCCAGCACCATGTGACTGGACAGAACAATTGTGCCGGTTCCGTGTCGTCATATCCTTGTCCCATCCAGGGACAAGAGTTGCAAATTAGCTAATAGCTATACACTCTATGTGCAACACATCAGATTGATTGTCATTGATTAATTGTCTATGTTTATTGCACTGTCCCTGTCAAATAAACTAATCTATCTATATAAGATAAAGTGCAGAAAAAAAGCGAAATTGAGGAGGAATAATCATAAGAGTTTCTGGATGTGGGAGAGAAAGCGAAAATGACCGAGAGAGAGGCTGCTGGGCATTATGCAAATTAGATGCATAAATTTACTCCTATCTCAAACTTTGGATCATATTCTACATCTTTCTAATTGACAGTAAGCCATTATCTCTTACCACTTTCAAGTTTAACCTTGGAAATCTCTGACATCTGAACTGAATATTTTCTTGAAAAAAATCTTGACCACCGGGGGGGAGACTGCCTGGAGCAAAAATGCGCCACACACAGTCATTGGGTGGGAAAGAGGGGAGGGGAAAGAACACTGCATCATATTTACAGCAACATTAAACACACCTACAGAACCACCCCCATCCCCCATCTTGGACAATCAAACCATCTCTCTCTGTTTCTAATACCTGCCTACACCCCCCAAACAAACTAACAATTAAAACCTGGCCTGAAAATGCTGTCTTCCGGCTACAAGACTGCTTTCCCTGCACTGACTGGAGCATCTTTGAACAACAGGACCTGGACTCCTACACCGAGTCTGTCCTTTTCTACATTAAATGCTGTGTAGAAAATGTGACGGTCACCAAACACATCTGGGTCTTTCCAAACTGCAAACCCTCGATGACCAGTGAAGTCCAAACACTGATCAGAACCCGCAACTCAGCCTTCAGACAGAGAGACAGCTCTCTGTACAGCACTGCTTGAGCTAACCTGAGGAGAGGCATAAAACTCGCTAAGATCGCCTATAGGAGGAAAGTGGAGGGCTTCCGCTCAGACAACAACCCCTGACAGATGTAGAGAGGCATCCAGGCCCTCACCAACTACAGGGGCCAGGCCCCCCCAACATCAGACAGCAGCCTCACACTGGCAGAGAAGCTTAACAGTTTCTTAAAGCTGGATTCATGCTGCACCTCTGTTGTCCGCGTACATGTAACCAGAAACCTCGTGTGACGAAATTTATGTCATCGTCTCCACTCCGCTAGTGTCTGCAGTGCTCGACCGAGGACAACCGCGTGCAGCCCAAATTTTGTGACTGTGCCGCCTGCAAACGACCTGAACGCGTTGAAAAGCGCATGCGCAAGACTGAACATCCCATTCACGAGGTGGCAATATCGGCACAGCATACCAAGACAAAGTAGACGAAGAAGACAACGAAGAAGCGGAAGACGAGAATAAACATAAATGAATCATATATAAATACTTCAGCAGCAGCAGCATCTTCATGGAAAAGGAGTGAAAACCAGGAAGTCAAGCAGAAGAAAGCAAGTAGTATGTCTTCGTTGGTGAAAAAACTGGTGCGTCAGCGCATTGGCCCTACCTATTGGGCGGGAGTGAAACTACAAATGATGGTTGTACGCATGCGTCAACCGCTTGGCCTGGGTAGATGAAAAAAGTGAGCATGTACAGCGCCGCGTATGTGCCGGGCTCATCCAAAGCGCATGCGGACCAAAGCGGACTACAGGGGAAATGCAGCATGAACTAGAAAAGCACTCGGAGAGCGTAGACCTCCGCCAAGCGCCACAGTTCCCCCCCCATACAGTGTTTGTGTGTACGTTTTCAGATTCCTTGACCATGAAAACATATGACTAGCAATTGGATTCACAATGATAGGATTAGTGGTTCAGTAGTAAAAGCATTATCTCCTTGGCGGAGGTAATAAACTGAAGTGTTGGTGTTGTGTCCATGTCCTCCATCTGCAAACTCCCAGGCTGCGGGCGTTGCAATTCATCGCACAACCGCGTACAACCCACAGGCCAATGGGTTATGCGAGCATTTTCATAGATCACTGAAAGCAGCACTCAGGGCTTCACTGACGGATGCAAATTGGGTAGACAGGTTGCCGTGGGTTTTATATTGGGGTTGCGCTCCGCGGCAAAAGAGGATTTGGAAGCTTCCCTGGCAGAGAGCTTGTTTTTGCGCAGCCCCTATGGCTGCCCGGGGAATTTCTGCCAAATAATCCGGCGCCAGACAGCTGCCCGTCTCAGCTTTTGCAGCGTAGCGCAAACACAGGCACGCTGCCGGGCCCGGCCCACCACTGTTTTCCGCGTGCTTTTGTGCCTAAAACTTTGAAGAACGCGGAGTTTGTGTTCGTCAGACATGACGACCAGCGCCCTCCATTGTGCCTGCACACATGTTGAAAATGGCCGTATCTCACAATGTTAAAGAATCCTTTAAAAATTCCTGTATCCAGACGGTGATCCAGATCATCCCCAAAATTTAATCAGTTCTTCCTTGTACCATTTCCAGTGCCTGAAAGTTTCATCAAAATCCGTCCAAAACTTTTTGAGTTATCTTGCTAACCAACAGACAGACAAACAGACAAACAAACAGACAAACGCTGGCAAAAACATAACCTCCTCCTGGCCTGTGGACTGGCAGAGGTAATAAGGCTTTAGCTCCTTTGCCCGGTTTGAGCACACCTCCCCTCAAACTCGCCCCCCCTCTCCCCTCTCTCTCCCCTCCCCTCCCGTCTCTCTACAGGTGCACGAGGTGAGCAGGCAACTGAGAGCAGTGAACCCCCGCAGAGCTGCTGGTCCAGACGGCATCCCAGGAGTGGTGGCCAAAGAATGCGCAGACCAGCTGGCAGGGATCCTCACCAAGCTGTTCAACCTCTCCCTGATGCATGCCACGTCCCCTCCTGCCTCAAGGTCTCCACCATCATCCCCATCCCCAAAAAGCCCTCAACTGACAGCCTGAACCACTACAGACCCACAGCACTCGCGTCTGTAGTCATGAAGTGTTTTGAGCGACTGGTGTCCCAGCACATCAGGGACTGTCTCCCCCCCCCCCCCCCCCGACCCCCACCAGTTTGCCTACAGGAAGAAGTGGTCTACAGAAGATGCCATCGCCACCACTCTCCACAGAGTGCTGAACCACCAGGAGAACCCAAGGAGCTACACTGGTGTGAAACAGTGTTTGCCCCCTTCCTGATTTCTCATTTTTTTGTATGTTTGTCACACTTAAATGTTTCAGAACATCAAACAAGTTTAAATATTGGACAAAGATAACACAAGTAAACACAAAATGCAGTTTTTAAATGAAGGTGTTTATTATTAAGGGGAAAAAAATCCAAACCTACATGGTCCTGTGTGAAAAGTGATTGCCCCCTAAACCTAATAACTGGCTGGGCCACCCTTAGCAGCAACAACTGCAATCAAGCATTTGTGAAAACTGGCAATGACTCTTACAGTGCTGTGGAGGAATTTTGGCCCATTCATCTCTGCAGAATTGTTGTAATTCAGCCACACTGGAGGGTTTTCGAGCATGAACCGCCTTTTTAAGGTCATGCCACATCTCAGTCGGATTCAGGTCAGGACTTTGACTAGACCACTCCAAAGTCTTCATTTTGTTTTTCTTAAGCCATTCCATTCAGAGGTGGACTTACTGGTGTATTTTGGATGATTGTCCTACTGCAGAATCCAAGTGCGCTTCACCTTGAGGTCACGAACAGATGGCCGGACATTCTCCTTCAGGATTTTTTGGGAGACAGCAGAATTAATGGTTCCATTTACCACAGTAAGTCTTCCAGGTCCTGAAGCAGCAAAACAGCCCCTGACCATCACACTACCACTACCATATTTTACTGTTGGTATGATGTTCCTTTTCTGAAATGCTGTGTTACTTTTACGTCGGATGTAATGGGACACACACCTTCCAAAAAGTTCAACTTTTGTCTCGTCAGTCCACAGAGTATTTTCCCAAAAGTCTTGGGGATCATCAAGATGTTTTCTGACAAAACTGAGATGAGCCTTTATGTTCTTTTTGCTCAGCAGTGGTTTTTGTCTTGGAACTCTGCCATGCAGGCTATTTTTGCCCAGTCTCTTTCTTATGGTGGAGTCATGAACACTGACCTTAACTGAGAAAAGTGAGGCCTGCAGTTCTTTGGATGTTGTTGTGGGGTCTTTTGTTACCTCCTGGATGACTCGTCGCTGCGCTCTTGGGGTAATTTTGGTCAGCCAGCCACTCTTGGGAAGGTTTACCACTGTTCCATTTTTTCGCCATTTGTGGATAATGGCTCTCACTGTGGTTTGCTGGAGTCCCAAAGCTTTAGAAATGGCTTTATAACCTTTTTCAGATTGATAGATCTCAATTACTTTGTTTCTCATTGGTTCCTGAATTTCTTTGGATCACAGCATGATGTCTAGCGTTTGAGGATCTTTTATCTACTTTGTCAAGCAGGTCCTATTTAAGTGATTTCTGTATTGAGGACAGGTGTGGCAGTAATCAGACCTGGGTGTGGCTAGAGAAACTGAACTCGGCTTTCCAAAAATGTGATAAACCACAGTTAATTTATGTTTTAACAGGGGAGCAATCACTTTTTCACACAGGGCCATGTAGGTTGGGATTGTTTTTTTTACCCTTAATAATAAACACCTTCATTTAAAAACTGCATTTTGTGTTTATTAGTGTTATCTTTGTCTAATATTTAAATTTGTTTGATGATCTGAAACATTTAAGTGTGACAAACATACAAAAAAATTGAGAAATTAGGAAGGGGGCAAACACTTTTTCACACCACTGTACGTGAGGATGCTCTTTGTAGACTACAGCTCAGCTTTCAACACCATCATCCCGGACATCCTGATCAACAAACTGCACCTCTTCCAGACCCCACCCCCCAAACACACACACACACACACACACACCTGCTCCTGGATAAAAAACTTTCTCACCACCCACCCACAAACAGTCAGACTTGGCCCCACCACTCCTCCACACTTTCTCTTAGCACTGGCTCCCCCCAGGGCTGCGTGCTAAGCCCTCTCCTGTAGTCCCTGTACAACTTTGACTGTATTCCAACCCACCCACAGTCATCATGAAATACGTGGACAACACCACCTTGGTTGGGCTCATCACCGATCATGAGAAAGCATACAGAGCGGAGGTAGAGAATCTGCTACTGTGGTGCCAAGCAAACAACCTGAAACTGAATGTCCAAAAAAACCAAAAAACTCATTCTGGACTTCAGGAAGAACAGTAGGACCACCTCCCCACCCCCGATAAATGGTGACCGCGTGGAAAACGTCCCCGCCTTCAGGTTCCTGGGCACCCACATCTCCTCTGGCCTCTCCTGGACTGTCAACACCAAGGCCCTGGTGAAGAAAGCCCAGCAGTGGCTGCACTTCCTCCATGTCCTGAGGAAGAACAATCTGGACCAGAAGCTGCTGCTGGCCTTCTATCACTGCTCAGTGGAGAGCGTGCTCATCTACTGTCTGGGTGTGTGGTACCTCAGCTCCACGGCCAAGAACAGGAAGGCTGTGCAGAGCGTCACCAACACCGCTCAAAAAAATTATCGGCGGCCCTCTGTCCTCCCTGGAAGACATCTCCAGAGCCTCCTGTCTCAGAAGGATCAAGGCCATCACAGGAGACCCCTCACATCCTGCCCACCACCTGTTTGACCTGCTTCCCTCTGGACGATGGTTCAGATCAACCAGGTCCCACACCTCCAGACTGATAAACAGTTTCTTCCCCTGGGCCATCAGAACTGCAAACAGTCAGAGGCCCCAGCCCCCTCCCGCCGAACGCTCACACGCACATTACTGAGGACCTTCTTAATTATCAAAATAACACACCTGTCTTTCCAATCCTCACTTTCATTATTAAAGCGTACCTGTAGTGGTCGTGAAAAAAAAAGATATTATATTGAGCCCGTCTCACGTTCTAGTTCAAGTTTAAGTTCAAGTTCAAGTTCAAAGCAATGTGATATAAATCCATTGCTGATGTGCTGGTTCATCTATGTCAGCAAAACATGGGTGCAGCCATACTAGCGGCTACATGGCCTGCCAGGACGCTTCCTGTGACGTAATATCGTTGGCACCACGATCTGGATCAATATTGGCTGAGCCTGGAGTGCCCAGATGAGCAGTGGCTTTCGGGATATTCAAATTCAAACGTTTATTTCAAACTCAGGGTTCATATTAAATGCAGAACTAAAACGAGTAGAAAATAAATAAATAAATGCTTAAATTCAGCGGGTCGTCACGTCTGATCTGAGGTCGTAACGGCCGCCAGACTGCCGATGATTCTACAGAGCAGCAGACACTCGGTGCTCTTGTAACAACAAAAACATACAATGCGATATGGATATCGCAACATGGCGGAATGTAAAGCCTTTGGATGTCTCAATAATAAACGAAAAACAAAGAAACACTTCTTTTGTGTACCCAAACCCAGCTCACCTTGTCAGAAGATCGTAGCGGAAAAGTGATTGCGCAATCTTGGAACAGGGCACAGACGAATCCTTTCAGACGAAATTGCGTTGTGTGTGAGGACCACTTTGTCACTTTCACCCTCAGAAGACCTTTCTGGCTCAAACCTGTAGCCATGTTGGACGAATTCTTCCTCAGAGTCCAACAATTCAGCCATAATAGAATAAAAACACTCACAACAGCACCCTAGTCGCTCATACAGACGGAGTATTGACTTTTCAGTAGCAACGTAATGACGTCACATCCGCATGTGTCATGGCTGCGCACAGAGTTTTCATTGGCTGGCCATGCCTGCGGTCGTATTTGCATATTTCTCTGGTGGTATATGGCTGGCAATAATTATTTAACCAAATAACGAATACTTTGCCTAATGTTTTCAAGTTGAATGCGTTTAGACGACCACCACAGGTACCCTTTAACTCATCCGCGAAACCACTAACTTGAATCTGACAAAAGTGGTAATAAATAAAAATTCTATGAAAATTAACCAATGAAAATCAGACAATACTTTTGAATTGTGGTTCAACAGAATTACTTTAAAAAACAAACTCATGATTCGTTAATGTGTTTTTGTATAAATATGTGTTATTTTTGTTGTTAAAGGGGCTAGGAGCACAAGTTAAAAAAATGGAAAAACATGAATATGGGTAAAAATCTTAAGATAATGACATTAAACGTGAATGGTCTGAACTCACCTGTTAAAAGGGAAAGAATAATAAGAAAATTCAAGAAGGAAAAAGCCAAAATTATATTTATGCAAGAGACACATTTGAGCAAGACAGAACATGTGAAACTAAAGAGATTTGGCTATAAGAACTCCTACTACAGTTCATTTAAGGGAGGAACTAAAAGGGGGGTTATGATACTAATTTCAAATAAAATACAATTTGAATGTGAACAAGAAATCCAGGATAAAGAAGGCAGGTATGTAATAATAAAGGGAAGAATAGATGGTATGCAGATCACATTAGTGAACATCTATGCCCCACCAGAAAGTGACAAGGGTTTTTTTCAACATCTGTTTGATCTCATAGCAACACACAGTGAAGGAGTCCTAATTTGTGGAGGAGACTTAAATGCCGTCATGGATCATGAAGTTGACACAACAAGTGTTAAGAAGACAAAAAAACATGTAACAAAGTTCATAAGAACCTCACTGGCAGAAATGGGTATGGTAGACATATGGAGGGACCTGCACCCACTCGAAAAAGACTATACACATTATTCAGCAGTCCATAAAGTACACTCTAGAATAGATTACTTCCTTATGAATGAAGGTGACAGACACAGGGTGAGAAATTGTCGGATTGGAGGGGCAGAAATATCAGATCATAATCCTATATACATGGAAATATATTTAAACAATAGAAAACGACAAACAACATGGAAACTTAATGTAGGACTGTTAAATGATGAGAAAATGAAAGAAAGAATAAAAGTAAACAAACAAGTATATCGAAGAGAATGATAATGAAGAAGTGGACCCAACAATACTATGGGATGCACTAAAAGCCGTGTTAAGAGGTAAATTAACCGTTGAAACAGGAAAAGCAAATAAGTCTAAACTGGAAACATATGAACAAAGATGTGAGAGACTGAGGGAATTAGAACGTAAACATCAAAGCACAAATGACCCAAAAATATACCAAGAAATTAAGGAAGAAAAAATAAAGATAAAAGAAATACAAATAGATGAAATTGAAAGGAAAAATAGATATTTAAAGCAAAAATATCATGAAACGGGGCCAAAAGCCACAAAACTGCTGGCAAAACGGTTAAGAAAACAACAAACAGTGAATAATGTATATAAGATTAAGGACCCCATCACAAATAAAACCACAGTTAACCCAGAAAACATCGAAGAAATATTCCATAATTTCTATCAAGAACTATACTCGCAACCTGAAGAAACAAATGCTAAGGATATTAAAAAATTTCTATGCACATTGGACTTGCCATCAATAGGAAATCAACAAAATGAAAAGCTAACAGCAGAAATAACAACACAAGAGATTAAAGATGTGATTAAGTCACTTAAAAATGGTAAGTCACCAGGTAGTGATGGATACCCATCTGAGTTTTATAAACTGTTTATAGAAGAACTCACGCCACAGCTCCTAAAGTCATTTAATTGGACGTTAAACAACAACAAAATACCTCCATCATGGAACGAAGCCATTATTTCAGTTATTTTAAAGCCAGGGAAAGATAGGGAACAATGCGGAAACTACAGTGATCCCTTACTTATCGCGGTTAATGGGTTCCAGAACCGACCGCGAAAAGTGAAAAAACGCAAAGTAGCGTCACCCCTAATGACGCCATCCATAAATAATACGTACGTTCATTCTCCCACTCTCTCTCTCTCATATGATACGTGTGTGTGTGTGTACGTGTACATACATACGTAGATGTAAACAAAGTGTACATAAATATGTTTTTAGAACTCTTTTATTCTTATAACAAGATACGTAACTCAAGATGAAAATGATTTACTGCACAGGTTAATGAGAGCTTTACTGCTCCTCAGGTGACGCCTCATCGTGAGGTGCTGGAGGCTCAGGATCATCGAGGGCAGCTTCCGATAGAGCTGAAGCTGCAGGAGGCGGCGTAGTGGCTCGACGGGAAGACTATTTCGCACAAAATGGCACAAGAGAACAGCAAAAAGTTCCACGCGGCGAGACTAAGTAACACGAGCGATAAAAAGCAATGAATGCGGTCTTCCTTCCCTTCATGGGTGCTTGGCAGGGAGAGGAGGTGGGTGAAACGTCTCGGCCAATCAGCTTGCGGGGTGAAACGTCTCGGCCAATCAGCTTGCGAGATTTCCGAGCCGAGCAAACACGAGAACAGCGAACAGAGAGTTGTGCTGCCCTCCGTGTTGACACCTGATGGTCTAATGTAGTCTCCCTGCCTTCTGCTAGCGCCCGCCCATTATTTCTCAATTTTGAATTTTTGATGAATATTTCTGAAAAATCCGCGATGCACTGAGGGCGCGAAAGGTGAAGCGCGAAGTAGCGAGGGATCACTGTATAGGCCAATCTCTTTATTAAATGTGGATTATAAAATATATACAACAATTATATGTAAACGAATAAAGACATTCTTGACGGAATTGATAGAAGATGATCAAACTGGTTTCATAGAGGGACGCCAAACACATGATAATATCAGGAGAACAATACATATAATTAATCAAATACATAAAGAAAAGAAAAGCGCAGTAATAATGAGTTTAGACACAGAAAAAGCATTTGATAGGGTTAATTCATAGGTGTCAAACTCATTCCACGGAGGGCCAAGACCCTGCAGGTTTTGCCTCCACCCAGTGTCTTCAAGAGGTGATTTCACTGAATTTCTTCCCACTGATTGCTGATCAGTGAAAACACCTGCTGAAGACACTGGATGGAAGTAAAACATGCAGGGTCTTGGCCCTCCATGGAATGAGTTTGACACCCCTGGGTTAATTGGAAATTCCTATATAGTGTGCTGGAACGCTTTGGATTTAACGAAAAATCAGTACAATGCATAAAGACACTGTATCAAAAACCTGTGGCAAGAATCAAGATAAACGGTAGCTTAACAGACAAAGTAAATATACAAAGATCAACCAGGCAGGGATGCTGCCTATCGCCCACCTTGTTTGCTCTGTTCATAGAGCCACTGGCTCAAGCGATGCGACAAAATAAGAAATTAAAAGGTGTAACAATAAAGGGAGCAGAACACAAGATTGGGCTATTTGCAGACAATATTGTAGTTTACCTTGAACAACCAGATGAATCAATAATGGAAATGATGAACTTGATAGAAAATTTTGGAAAATTATCAGGATACAAGATAAAAATAACAAAAACACAAATACTGGCATTCCACTATAAACCTCTAAACCAGATAACTGATAAGATCAAACTAAACTGGAAACAAAAAGAAATAAAATACCTTGGAGTGAGCATACCTAAAGATCTAAGCAAAATCTATAAAGCAAACTATGATAGGTTGGAACAAGAAATAAAAAAAAGATATTGATAGATGGTCAATCTTAAATATGGATCTGAATTCAAAAATTGAGACAGTCAAAATCAGCATACAACCTAGACTGCTTTACCTCTTCCAGGCTCTACCAACAGAGATTCCTGGTGCCCAGTTCTCAAAGTGGGACAGGATGATATCGAGATTTGTTTGGGGAGGTAAAAAGCCAAGAGTGAAATATAAAACTCTCCTGTTACCAAAAGAGAAAGGAGGCATGGGTCTGCCGAGTCTAAAGGAATATTACTACTCAGCACAAATAAGATATATCATATGTTGGTGCGACGGAGGATATGAGGCAAAATGGAAAGAAATGGAAAAGGAAATTGAGGGACTCCCAGTACAAAGCATAATAGGAGATAAGGATGCATATAAGCAAATCAAACAAATAGACCCAATCACTAAATTTACTTTGGAACTGTGGTATAAAATAGTACAAAAGTATAATATAAAGGAAGACATAAAACTATTGAAATGGGTAGCATTTGGCAGTCAGTTTGAACCGGCAAAGCAAGACAGGGGATACAAAAATCTGGTGAACAAGGGAATCACAGCATGGGGCAATATCGGAAAAAAAGATTTCAGGAGCTTTGTAAACATCAGAAGAAAATTTAAACTAGAAAAATCGGAATTCTTCAGATATCTGCAGATAAGAGACTATTATATGAAGAAGATTAGGCATAACCTCCACTCAGATGTGAGCGAGATAATACAATTCATTTTAAGCTCATATGCAGGAAATAAAATAAGAATTATTTCAAAGCTATATCAGAAACTTATGGCAAACAAACATTCAAGTAACTATATAAAGGAGAAATGGGAGAAAGAGCTAAACTTAAACATAACAGAAGAAAACTGGCAAGAAATATGGAAAACACAACACACATCAACAAATTCAAGGACATGGAGGGAATTTGGATGGAAAAACCTGATTCGCTATTTCATTACACCACAGATTCAAAGAAAATATACAAATACCCAATCTTTATGCTGGAGGGGCTGTGGGGCTCAAAATGCAGACCACTCACATATGTTTTGGAAATGCTGCAAAATCTCATCATTCTGGAAATCTATACATGTGACAATACAGAGGATATTAGGATATAATATACCAATGAACTGTAACTTGATGTATTTATGTGATCTTAAAAGGGACAATGTAATACAGGCTGCGGACAGATATCTAGTTAAAATCTTGTTGATTGCATGTAAAAAAAACAATCACAAGAAAATGGCGATCAGAAGTTCTTCCTAACCAAGAGCAATGGACTGACATTGTTGAGGATATACGTTTGATGGAAAAACTAACGTATCGACAAAGAATGCAAGAAGGACTATATGAAAAAAAATGGCGGAAATGGACACACTACAAAGTGCAACAATGAGACAGAAATTGAAAGAATAACCAAAGACACTGGGAAAACCAGAAGAATTAAGAGATGGAAACTAAAAACTTGATGCTCCAACATTTGTCCCCCCCCTTTTTTTCTTTTTTTTTTTTCTTTCTTAATCTAGCTCCTTTTTTTTAAAATATAGACTGTGATCTGAATGTAATATGTATGATGAAAAATGAATAAACATCCAAGTTCCAAAAAAAAAAAAAAAAAAAAAAAAAACTCATGAAACAGGCCTGGACAAAAATGATGGTACCCCTAGAAAAGATTGAAAATAATGTGACCATAGGGACATGTTCAACCAAGACGTGTCCTCTAATTAACATCACAGGTGTCTACAAACTTGTAATCAGTCAGTCGGCCTATTTAAAGGGTGACAAGTAGTCACTGTGCTGTTTGTTGACACGGTGTGTACCACACTGAACATGGACCAGAGGAAGCAAAGGAGAGAGTTGTCTCAGGAGATTAAAAAGAAAATTATAGACAAGCATGTTAAAGGTAAAGGCTATAAGACCATCTCCAAGCATCTTGATGTTCCTGTGACTACAGTTGCACATATTATTCAGAAATTTAAGATCCATGGGACTGTAGCTAACCTCCCTGGATGTGGCCACAGGAGGAAACTTGATGAAAAATGTAGACGGATAATACGAATGGTAACAAAAGAGGCCAGAACAACCTCTAAACACATTCATGGTGAACTCCAAGGTCGAGGTACATCAGTGTCAGATCGCACCATCCATCGTTGTTTGAGCCAAAGTGGACTTCATGGGAGACGACCAAGGAGGACACCACTGTTGAAAACAAATCATAAAAAAGCCAGACTGGAATTTGCCAAACTGCATGTTGACAAGCCACAAAGCTTCTGGGAGAATGTCCTATGGACAGACGAGACAAAACTGCAACTTTCTGGCAAGGCACATCAGCTCTATGTTCACAGACGCAAAAATGAAGCATACCAAGAAAAGCACACTGTCCCTACTGTGAAACATGGAAGAGGTTCTGTTATGCTCTGGGGCTGCTTTGCTGCATCTGGCACAGGGTGTCTTGAATCTGCGCAGGGTACAACGAAATCTCAAGACTATCAAGGTATTCTAGAGAGAAATGTGCTGCCCAGTGTCAGACAGCTTGGTCTCAGTCGCAGGTCATGGGTCTTGCAACAGGATAATGACCCAAAACACACAGCTAAAAACACCCAAGAATGGCTAACAGCCAAACATTGGACTATTCTAAAGTGGCCTTCTATGAGCCCTGATCTAAATCCTATTGAACATCTGTGGAAGGAGCTGAAACATGCTGTCTGGAGAAGGCACCTTTCAAACCTGAGACTACTGGAGCAGTTTGCTCATGAGGAGTGGGCCAAAATACCTGCTGAGAGGTGCAGAAGTCTCATTGACAGTTACAGAAATCGTTTGATTGCAGTGATTGCCTCAAAAGGTTGTGCAACAAAATATTAAATGTTAAGGGTACCATCATTTTTGTCCAGGCCTGTTTCATGAGTTTGTTTTTTAAAATAATTCTGTTGAACCACAATTCAAAAGGATTGTCTGATTTTCATTGGTTAATTTTCATAGACTTTTTATTTATTACCACTTTTGTCAGATTCAAGTTATTTCTGTGACCATTGTGGGTTTTTCTTTCATTAACAGAGGGGTACCAACAATTTTGTCCACGGCTGTAGTTCCACCCGCGTAGCCACTACCGTACCTGTGTATATTTCCATAATCCTGGGCCATTTTTATTTTTAGTTTATTTTCATTTATTTTTATTTCAGTTGTGTGTTTATTCGTGTGTTCTGTAACCATATTTTATCTAATCCTTCTCTCTTACTTTATTGCATAGTAGCCTGATGGAGCACCCACAATTTCATTGTACTGTACTATTGTACTATGACAATAAAGCCTATTCTATTCTAATGTAATGAAATACATGTGATGACTTTATTCATTATCGCTACTTGACCAATTAAAATTATTAGGAATCAAATAAATTACATTAAAAGCCAACTTGCTCCTCAGACCCATTTTAATTTATTTATTATTTATTTCATATGTATGTGGCTTCATTACGCACTTTTGCAGCTTTAATAATTTTTTTCAGACAAAACTATGAAACTCAGCAGTAATTTAAACCAAAGAAATGATGGTCTGATACACTAAAATGTTTCCAATTAGCACAACTTAGCGCAGTGGCAGAGTGGTTAGTACTGCGGCAGCACAGCAACTCACCCTTGGCCGGGGGATCCTGGGTTCGATCCCAGCCCCCGACCAACAGTGATCTGTGGAATTTGCATGTTCTCCCCTTGTCTGCGTGTGTTTACTCCGGGATTTCTCCGGTTTCCTCCCACATGCCAAAAGCATGCAAGTTAGGTTAATTGGCATCAACTGGGGATCTAAATTGTCCTTAGGTATGACTGTGAGAGTGAATAGCTGTCTGTCTCTCTGTGTTGGCCCTGCATCAGCTGCAGTGATGTTGTGCTGAATTAAACCAGCGGTTGTTGATGTCAAATACAGTGGGGCAAAAAAGTATTTAGTCAGCCACCAATTGTGCAAGTTCTCCCACTTAAAAGATGAGAGAGGTCTCCAATTTTCATCATAGGTATACCTCAACTATGAGAGACAAAATGAGAAAAAAAAAAATCCAGAAAATCACATTGTCTGATTTTTAAAGAATTTATTTGCAAATTATGGTGGAAAATAAGTATTTGGTCAATAACAAAAGTTCATTTCAATACTTTGTTATATACCCTTTGTTGGCAATGACAGAGGTCAAACGTTTTCTGTTAGTCTTCACAAGGTTTTCACACACTGTTGCTGGTATTTTGGCCCATTCCTCCATGCAGATCTCCTCTACAGCAGTGATGTTTTGGGGCTGTCTCTGGGCAACACAGACTTTCAACTCCCTTCAAAGACTTTCTATGGGGTTGAGATCTGGAGACTGGCTAGGCCACTCCAGGACCTTGAAATGCTTCTTATGAAGCCACTCCTTTGTTGCCGGGCAGTGTGTTTGGGATCACTGTCATGCTGAAAGACCCAGCCACGTTTCATCTTCAATGCCCTTGCTGATGGAAGGAGGTTTTCCACTCAAAATCACAACACATGGCCCCATTCATTCTTTCCTTTACACGGATCAGTCGTCCTGGTCCTTTTGCAGAAAAACAGCCCCAAAGCATGATGTTTCCCCCCCATGCTTCACAGTGGGTATGGTGTTCTTTGGATGCAACTCAGCATTCTTTCTCCTCCAAACACGACAAGTTGAGTTTTTACCAAAAAGTTCTATTTTGGTTTCATCTGACCATATGGCATTCTCCCAATCCTCTTAACAAACTTCAGACGGGCCTGGACATGTACTGGCTTAAACAGGGGGACACATCTGGCACTGCAGGATTTGAGTCCCTGGCGGCGTAGTGTGTTACTGATGGTAGCCTTTGTTACTTTGGTCCCAGCTCTCTGCAGGTCATTCACTAGGTCCCCCCATGTGGTTCTGGGATTTTTGCTCACCATTCTCATGATGATTTTGACCCCACAGGGTGAGATCTTGCGTGGAGCCCCAGATCGAGGGAGATTATCAGTGGTCTTGTATGTCTTCCACTTTCTAATAATTGCTCCCACAGTTGATTTATTCACACCAAGCTGCTTACCTATTGCAGATTCAGTCTTCCCAGCCTGGTGCAGGTCTACAATTTTGTTTCTGGTGTCCTTTGACAGCTCTTTGGTCTTGGCCGTAGTGGAGTTTGGAGTCTGAGTGTTTGAGGTTGTGGACAGGTATCTTTTATACTGATAACGAGTTCAAACAGGTGCCATTAATACAGGTAATGAGTGGAGGACAGAGGAGCCTCTTAAAGAAGAAGTTACAGGTCTGTGAGAGCCAGAAATCTTGCTTGTTTGTAGGTGACCAAATACTTATTTTCCACCATAATTTGCAAATAAATTCTTTAAAAATCAGACAATGTGATTTTCTGGATTTTTTTTTTCTCATTTTGTCTCTCATAGTTGAGGTATACCTATGATGAAAATTGGAGACCTCTCTCATCTTTTACAGTGGGAGAACTTGCACAATTGGTGGCTGACTAAATACTTTTTTGCCCCACTGTAACAACAGATTCTTTAACTGCACTGGCTATTTCTCACCTCACATGTTGTTAGAAACACTTTTCTCTGGTTTGTTTTAAAGATATCAGACAAAGTTTATTCACAATCCGCCCTGTTGTCCAGGAGCTGAAATACATGGAAGACCGCCTATGGCTGGATGCTTCGACCAATCGGGTGCGGCTTTTGTGTTCTCAGCAGCAGGAGGAATGAGAGTCTTTCCCTCAGGACAGAGCTTTTTGACTGTTGGTTTTCCACTATGTCAATTATTTTCTGTTACTCCACCTGGTTACATGTCATTCCCACACGCAACACATCCCCGATGCGATTCCGTCTGTTAAAAAAAACACGGACCAGTGGACACCTTCCATAACAAAGGATGCATTGAAGTATGATGAGGGCAAAGTTGGTCATAATGTTTAGAATGAACCCTTCTATTTTTGTACATAAAGAGAGCACAAGAAAGACTTAAGACGACATTGCCTGACATTAGTAGACAATGTACAAGCCTAAAATGTCATCAGCATTTGTCATCTATTTGTGCTGGGGCAAATGTAACCGCACTTCCACCTTCTTGATGTGACCATCATAATAGCTAGAGGACATTACAGTGAAAGCGCAGTGAAAGTATGGCTCAGTAAAATTGTCTTCCTTGTTGGTCTCCTGCACAATTTTGGATGCTATTATTCTTCCATCTGATATATCCTCGTTGGTTTTGAGTTTTCAGATCATTTCATGATGCATCCTGATTGCTTGGTTAAAAGTCGGCATTGTAACAATGCATTTTTATTAATTTTGGCCACTTCATCACATACAGTAATTTGTGAGGAATCCAGCCTCTCCCAGATGTTAAATTGTCTATTGTCACTGGGACAATTAAGACGACGTACTGTAGCACTTCATAGCGGCCAATACTCACAAACCCGACGTTTTAAAATGACATCATCCTTTCACCACCGTCTGATCCTGCCTTATCATCTGGTTCCAGGTGCACGGATTTGCAAACATGACACAAAAATGTCTGCACCATGATGATTCTGAGCTGAAAAAGCAGCTCCATCGCACCAGCCAAACAATCAAAATTAATACAAGATGACAAGGGTGAGGAAAAAAAAGCTAATGCTTATTTTAGGCAGATACTAACTTCTTGAACAATGCATGTTCTATTCTAACTGTACTGCAGTCATTTTTTGCACGGGGCAGTTAATTCTACAAGGAATGAAACACTGACGCTGAAAGTTTTTTTTTTAAATTAAGAATTTTTTGCAGCAATTCTGAAAAACAACAACAAAAGCATGAAGGAGTGGTTGGTGAGCTTGCTGGTTCTTATAACTAGAATTATGAATGTGAAGAATTCATTCAGTGACAGTAAAGAATAGTGGCCCCGCTCTACAGCATCAGTCCCGTCTGCATGAACACTGAGGTGCAAGTTTAGAAAATGTACTTTCAGGCTTTCATTTTGTGATCCAACATGGACTAAAACTGAAGCAACAAATCAGTGTCAAATCTTTCCTCATTCATCTAAGAGTAAAAGTAAATAGATAAAATCTGTTTTCAGTTGCTAGCTTGGCAAAATATCTACTGCTATCTTAGAAAATATAACATTCCCAAATTTTTCTGACATTTTATAGAGTGAAATGATAATGGATATATGGTCTTTTAATGATGGTGAGTCATATCAAGCCTCATCTTACCTGCGCGTGTTGTCTCCCTCCCCCTCCAGGTCCAGATGTTTCAGCAGCCCATTTATCTCCTCCACAACCTGTTTCCTGTAGTTTCGGATTGCTGCATTCCCAGATACATCCAGGGCGTCCAGCTCCACCTGCATCTCTGTCAGGATGCGTGACAGGTGGGCGCAGCTGTCCCTCCCGCTCAGACCCATCAGCAAAGCCACCAGCTGACTGCGGGCCACGCTCACCTTCACCATTACTTGGTTGATGCAGTTCACGGCTTCGTGGGTGTCGCCCGACAGCGGAAGAGACAGGGTTTGTTGCTGCGTTCGCCCTTCAATCACGTCTTGCACGGCGCACAGGCGTGTGAGCGCCCGGTAGCGGGCTTTGCGGAGTGGCACCCTCCCTTCTGTTTTGACTTGAGTGAGCCTCAGCACAAGCTCCTGCAGAGCATCCACCAGCTCATCATTGATCTCTACCACCCCGCCGGTCCGTTGCGGCGCCACCACGCGCTCATCTACCAGTTGCCGTGCCTTGTTGCTCAGCTCCTCAATGGCCAAACGGGATGGATGGGTGGCATTTTCCTCTAGGTAGCGCAGAAGGCCTTCCACCTCTTGTGCTGACCTCTTTCGTGCCCCCTGCAGTTCGGGTTTGCCCTCGGTGTCCACTTGGTCCACCTCTAGCAGCAGCCGGGTTAACTCACGCTCCAGACGCTTGTAGTCTCGGTCGTTCTGCAAACCGCTGAAGGTGGAGACCTGTGGACCCAGAGATGCAACCTCCTTCTCGACCTCATATAGACGCATCATTGCAGGGTGCTGCGGATGATATGTCTGCTGCTGCTCCATTGGAGGCTGCTGCTGTGGACCACCATGGTCCATCCTTTTCCCTCCATCAAAGGGCTTCCCAAACAGGCTGGGAAAAAAAGACACATAAGAGAGAAGTCAGAGCAGCGGCAAACAGAAACTTCAGTGTAACAATGTTATCATCTGGCCGGTACAAGGGACAAGTGTCTTTTTGTGTTTTCACAGCCTGCCTTATTTGAACAGAACCCCTCCACCCCCCCACCCACACAAACACACTCACACACACACATAAATGGATCACTGCCAAAGCTAAAAAGTCAAACTGTAACCTCTGCCAAGCATTCAAAGTCCAGAGGAATTTACAACAATGCGACCAGATATAATCTGCCCACCTTTACACACTTCCTAATGGGTAAACAATGTGTTGTCAAGTGCATGAATTTGAGACAACGATACCCGTTTTATTGTGACATGAATATCTCATGTCATAAGGGTTCATCAAAAGTCTCATTTCATGAAATCTGGCTAATAGTGGTATCTACGTATTTATTACCACATTTGTTTTGGGGTGAACTGTCCAGTTTTAGCAATATTGGCTGCAGACATTGTCTGTCTTATGTTGACTCCAATGAAGCAAAATGGCAATGCTTTGTGGCTCACACACACACACACACGCACGCGTGCGCACACACACACACACACTTCTACCACAAAGACTAACCCAGGATTTACACTGACTCTGGATGCAGTATGCTGCAGATGCAGTGCGGATGAACTCTTGCGTCTGTCCCTACCAAATCCATTTTATGTTTTGCAGCAGCATGGATGAGAACAGAGATTGAAATACAAGATCATGTGAGAATTATACAAAACAACACAAAATCTCGAAAAACCCGAGAGTGACCAAGATGAATTGATTGCGATCATGTGATAACAACAAGGAAGTGGGATGTAGCGGCAGCTCCCACCTGGATTTTTGGGCTCTAAATAAAATGTAAGTAGCCCAATAATTTTAATTCTATGAAGCATTTGTATGTCAAGTCAAGTTTTTACCTTCTCTGACACAGTGGTGGCGAAGTAGACCTCAGAAAATAACGGACAATCCTTAAATCGTTTTTAATGATCAAACAGCTATTAAATACCGTGAGATACTGCGGGATTTCCTTGAGGACTGCATCCGGCATCTGTCAAAAATAGACTTGTTGCATTTTATGTTTATATGTACATATGTATACTCGCTGCTCTTGTTTTTTTTCTTGCCTTCTGATTGTTGATGCTGTGGTTCTGAGAGAGATCCGTCGCTACCAGAAATCCACGGAGCTGCTCATCCGTAAGCTGCTCTTCCAGCGCTTGGTGAGGGAGATCGCTCAGGACTTCAAGACCGACCTGCGCTTCCAGAGCTCCGCCGTCGTGGCTCTGCAGGAGGCCAGCGAGGCCTACCTGGTGGGTCTCTTCGAGGACACCAACCTGTGCGCCATCCACGCCAAGAGGGTCACCATCATGCCCAAAGACATCCAGCTGGCCCGCCGCATCCGCGGAGAGAGAGCTTAGACTTTCTGCTGCACATCCACCAACCACAATGCTCCGCACTGTGTGTCTATATATATACGTATATATATATAGATAGATAGATATATACAGTATATAGATATATATATAGATATATAGTAATATGTACATATGGAAACTAGCTGCTCTTGTTTTTTCTTGCCTTCTGATTGTTGCTCTGAGTGTTGCTATCCCTGTGCTGTTGCAATCCTGGAATTTCCCCATTGTGGGACTAATAAAGGCTTATCTTATCTTATCTTATCTTCACTAGTGAACCAAATCTGGCGAGTCGGATTCGTTCCGCACTGGTTCGGACCAGGTGGGGATTAGAAAATTGACAAGAATGGGAACTATTTGCTGTGGAGGCCAGACTGCAGTTGTAACATACTGCATCCGTCGTCAGTGTAATTCCAGGGTAAGGCTCCACGTCTAGAGCATTTTTCCCCCATTGGAAACATCTATTTTCTGTACATTTTCCATGTAGCTTTGCACTTAAAATACTAAATTATGGTCAGTGGTTGTTACTGCAATCCCCAAAGGGGCTGAGAGTTGAAAATAGTTCACCTTTTGAAATGCCTCATTGTGCAACCACAGCAATCAAAATTAGGCTAAAAAGTCACCATGATAAATACCTGAATGCAAAAGCTTGGAGGGAAGTGTGTTTTCTTATGAGTTTGTTGCCATATAGTGTAGTCAGTACAGAGTCTCGACGTGAAATGCCACAGTACTGAGCTGTGAGTGACAGGTCAAGCTTTGCCAAGATACAGGGCAAATGCCTTTTTTTCCCCAGAGTGCTCAAGTGCTCTTAAAAACAAAAAAAAAAAAAAAAGAAAAAGGTCCAGATTGCTTCGGGGGGGGGGGGGGCACTCCCTATGGACACGCAGCCCAACTTTAATAATCGATTTGACTGTTGAGGTTTTCAAAGCATTTCTGACCTGGACAGTGTTGGACTTTTATTTTGGTAAATTCTTAAAGATGCATTCCAGCAGCTCTAAAACCACCTGAAAAACCAATGTATATTTCCCAAAATAGTATATTGTGCCTTTTTATACACAAAACACTTTCATTGCCTTTGAATTGCTTGGAAAGAGCTTTTACATCTTCCACCTACTTAAATATACGTGGATCTATGAATATTCTAATTAGCTCCACCCATACTCCCACCCACCAGTATCTGGAAGAAGACGAGGACATTGTACGAGGCTCCCAGAAGGTGATCCAACTTGAGGAAGTAAGTTGTAACAAGGTTTCCATAGGTGAACCTGCGGAAGGATCATTTTTGGTGGAGTGGAGAGTCACCGCCCAGCCCCATGTGGAGGCTGGAGGGCTCCCCGCAGGTCTCTGGTTGCCAGTGGTGTGGTGTGCCCGCCTGTTGGTGAGCTGGGGAAATCTGCAGCGAGTGGACAACCAGAGACCGGCAAAGAGCCCTCCAGCCTCCACGTGGGGCCGAGCAGCGACTCTCTACTCCACCGAGAATGATTCTTCTGCAGGTTCACCTATGACGATATTCGCCCCGGCTGTTGCACCACACACCCTAGGGCTGTCTTACCCTGGCATGCAGGGTAAAATGCAGGCTGCAAACTTGTGTCCTCTCTGGTATTTTAGAAGGGACACAGGACACATTGCTGCCATATTTTCATGTATGTGGGAAAGACATGTAATTTAAAAGAAGAGGATTTCTTGCTCACACAGCCAAAAACTGAACACGTATCATCTGCCATCTTTCCCAACTTGTAAAAGCTGAGTGTGACAATAGAGTTGAAATTTTGACTCGTCGGGATTATTTGCATTGTATGCAGGCCTCAACTACTCATCCTCATTTTTTCAAACTTCATACACATACAAGAAAATATGGCAGAATTAGTCCACTTTCAAGACCGGACACCTGCTGATGCATGCACTTTAATTTTTTTTAGCACTGATCCTATGAATACCAGCCCAGCTAAAGATGAGAGCAACTGCCCACATAATAAAGTCATATTAAAGTCTATCCTTAAAACTGTGCGAGGAAACCAACAAGGTTAACCTACATTTCGCCTCAACAAGAGCACCACCCACATGACAACCATTCACAGCATGGCAGTGGTTTTAATGCGAGGCTTATTGGCTGACACAGCGGTGATAGCACTCTAATCCACATAAAAAGGATCTGGATTCCAGATCAACACCCAAAATATGAAAGCCCTCAAGAGCGTCCTCACATACAGTATGTAAGAATGTTTGGTCAAACCGTCTCATTAAATATATCACTGATGAGTTGAGCTATGGAACTGATCCCCTGTTCAACACTTAGCAAAAAGCTATCAGTAAATAAAAGTAAACTGGGTTCACAAAAGAAAGGAAATTATTCAGTTGTTTCTGCAACAGCTAACATTTTTCTGAAATGGAGACAAAAATGAAGTAAAATAATGCTCACCTCAGAAAGAAATACACACTGATCTAATTAAGCTCTTAACCTCTTGCACTCCGGTGTACCGCGGGCGGTCACGTCTCTGCGTCCTAGTGCGCACTGAAAAAAAAAAGCTGCATTTCCGTTCTTCCACTGCAGACACAGCCGCGAACAGAAAGCCAAAGGAGTGCTTTGATTGGTTTAGATGTGATTGACCTCTCATTCGACTAATAACAGCCTTGAATTGGGTTTCTGAAACCTTGAAGAACCAATGACTGAAAACCTAGCAAGAAGGACCCGCCTACCAACGGCTGCGAATACAGCGAGCCAATTGAAGCACAGAAGTTCGAAAGCGTGCGTCCCTTGAATCTGTTTTGTGTAAGCCGCTGGGTGACACACGTGCGTTCGCCAGTCTTTTTTTCTTACTACTGTTCTTATTTGTTTTGAAAAATCGTTCGCCAAAACTGCAATCATGGAAGCGCAAAACCGCAATAATGGAATTATGGTTTGACCGGGTCGCATGACCAGAACCACGAGTCTGTAACAAGCGGACCCACGTCATGTTCGTCTGACAATGAGGAAGAGAAGTTCGCCAGCGACACTGCTGTTGTGGACAGGTAAGTGTTATAAGCTAAATTATTCTTTATCCCTGAAAATTGTAATCAAAATGACTTTTGACCGATCGGTAAATTACAACTGTGCGTCATCGCCACATGACGGTCCGGTCCGTGCGCCGCGTCTGGACCGTGAACGCCCCCCCCCCCCCGCTACTCTTCTGTAGCGGATTGCAGATATTATTGCAGATATTTTAGTACAACTGTGCGTAGTAGACCGTGGCGCACCGTCCCCGCTTTCCGTCATGTAGCGATGGGCGATGTCCGTCCTCTGTAGCGGGGGGTGGGTGGGGGTGGGAGTTGTTATCTTCTACATTACAGATATTTTAGTATAATTTTTAGTGCACTGTAGGTTATTTTTTACGTGGCATGCTTCTTTGTGTGTGGGGGCTTGTTTGTTCATTCATTCATTCATGAATGAATAAACAACCCCCCCCCACACACACACACAGCCCTTCACCTTTCATTAGAGCCCAAGATGAAGGTTCTATATTGAATCATTCAAAAGTTACAGACGTTTTTCCAAACTGTGCCATTTGGCACAATTTGGCACAGTTCAAAAATGCCTGGCAACAACCTAAGAAAAAAGCTGTGTAATATATTCATTTTTTGTGGTACTGTTGCAAAATTTTGACCTCAGCTGGATAACACTTGGTTCTACATTTCTGTTGCATTTTCCAGCCCGGATCTGACAGCTGTGTGTTATTTGCAAGCATTTCTATCCAAAAAAACACCCAGGCGAAATTTATTTTCTTCAAGTTCAGTATGTTTAGATGACTGTTACTCAGTGGCAGGAGCACTTAGAGAGATTATGACTGTTTTGCCAAAAAATTCAAAGTGTTTTCTTTTAAATGAGACCAACCCCATGAAGATGCTGCAAAGGGTTGAAGAACAGCTTTTGATTTACTTTGGGTACGTTATTTTTAGGCGTTTTTAGGGAAATTGACCAGAGTGCAAGGGGTTAAAGAAATAAAACCTCTTCTGCTTCTTCTTCTTTTAGATTTGATTGGCAGTTGGCAACCAGCTTACAGGTACATTACGCCACACACTCTATATACACTACCGTTCAAAAGTTTGGGGTCACTTAGAAATTTCCTTATTTTTTAAAGAAAAGCACTTTTTTTCAATGAAGATAACTTTAAACTAATCAGAAATACACTCTATACATTGCTAATGTGGTAAATGACTATTATAGCTGCAAATGTCTGGTTTTTGGTGCAATATCTACATAGGTGTATAGAGGCCCATTTCCAGCAACTATCACTCCGGTGTTCTAATGGTACAATGTGTTGGCTCATTGCGTCAGAAGGCTAATGGATGATTAGAAAACCCTTGTGCAATCATGTTAGGTCT
This sequence comes from Pholidichthys leucotaenia, assembly GCA_020510985.1. Lineage (NCBI taxonomy): Eukaryota > Metazoa > Chordata > Actinopteri > Cichliformes > Pholidichthyidae > Pholidichthys > Pholidichthys leucotaenia. The sequence continues at coordinate 66,618,972 of CM035842.1, read as the reverse complement.
GCAATGCTGTAATTGCTGCAAATTGAGGATTCTTTGACGAAAGCAAAGTTTGAAGGAAAAAATTATTATTTCAAATACAAATCATTATTTCTAACCTTGTCAATGTCTTGACTATATTTTCTATTCATTTTACAACTCATGGTGGTAAATAAGTGTGACTTTTCATGGAAAACACAAAATAATTGTCTGGGTGACCCCAAACTTTTGAACGGTAGTGTATGTCTGTCTGTCTGTAAGAAAAGGGTATCAGTCAAAACTCCAGCTCTAGTGGATGGGGACAAGATGGCTGTATCAGACAAAGAAAAGGCAGAAGTCCTAGGTAGAGCATTTGCAGCAGTGGATAAAGGAGACCATCTTGGTGAGAGTCATAGACAGCAAAGGGAGCATAAACTCAGAGAAAATGCAAACTTAAAAAATGAAGTGAAAGAAAATATGAAGGCGTTAGACCTCGAGATCACAATGTCAGAGCTTAAGCGAGCTTTATAAGATAGTGGATATACAGTTCCAGGATATGATCAGTTAAGCTATGCTATGTTCTGGCAGTTGCCTATGCAGAATCAGAATCAGAATCAGAATCAGGTTTATTGCCATTGTTCATGTAGTACACAAACTAGGAATTTGTCTCGGTACAATGCTGCAACATTAAACATGATAAGATAAGAGAAATAAACTATACATGTAATAAAGTGTAGGATAAGATTAAGTGATACTGGTCAACAGTTAAAATATATATTAGCCAGCAGCAGATACTGTGGAGAACTATATAGTGCAGTCGGTAATGCAGGAAGAAAACAGTGATGATTGACATGAGTCTGGTTGAGCTGCTGTACATGGTGCACGAGAGTCACTTAGTGTTCAGCAGTCTAATGGCAGAGGGGAAGAAGCTGTTCATGTGACGGGAGGTTTTAGTCTGGATGGACCGAAGTCTTCTACCAGAGGGGAGGGGGGCAAACAGTACGTGACCAGGGTGTGAGGGATCGGCTATGATCCGGCCAGCACGCCTCCGGGTCCTGGAGATGTACAGATCCTGGAGAGATGGGAGCTTGCAGCCGATCACCTTCTCAGCAGTGCGCACGACGCGCTGCAGCCTTAGTCTGTCCCTGGCAGTGGCTCCTGCGTACCACACGGTTATGGAGGTGGTGAGGATGGACTCGATGATGGCTGTGTAGAACTGCACTAACATCTTGGTGGGTAGCTTGAGCTTCCTCAGCTGCCGCAGGAAGAACATCCTCTGCTGGGCTTTTTTGATGAGTGAGCTGATGGTCAGCTCCCATTTGAGGTCCCTGGTGATGGTAGTGCCTAGGAAGCGGAAGGAATCAGCAGTGGTGATGGGAGAGCCTGAGAGGGTGAGGGGGGGCAGAGGAGTAGTGACTTTCCTGAAGTCTACAATCATCTCCACTGTCTTCAGAGCGTTCAGCTGCAGGTTGTTATTGCTGCACCAGGACGCCAGCTGGGCCACCTCTCTCCTGTAGGCGGACTCGTCGCCGTTGGAGATGAGCCCGATGAGGGTGGTGTCGTCCGCAAACTTGATCAACTTGACAGACTGGTGGCTGGAGGTGCAGGAGTTGGTGTAAAGGGAGAAGAGTAGGGGGGAAAGTACACAGCCCTGGGGTGATCCGGTGCTGATGCTAGTATAGTCTGAGACAGTCTTTCCCAGCCACACATGCTGCCTCCGGTCCGTCAGGAAGTCGATGATCCACCTGCAGAGGGAGTCAGGCACGTTGAGCAGGGACAGCTTGTCCCGGAGCAGAGCGGGGCGGATGGTGTTGAATGCGGAGCTGAAGTCCACAAACAGGATCCTGGCGTAGGTTCCCGGGGAGTCCAGGTGCTGCAGGATGGAGTGGAGGGCCAGGTTGACTGCATCGTCTACAGACCTGTTGGCTCGGTAGGCAAACTGCAGCGGGTCCAGGAGAGGGGTGGTGATGGACTTGAGGTGGGACAGGACCAGGCGCTCAAAGGACTTCATGACTACAGAGGTGAGCGCTACAGGTCTGTAGTCATTAAGTCCAGTGATCCGTGGCTTCTTGGGGACAGGGATGATGGTGGAGGATTTGAGGCAGGATGGCACGTGGCATAACTTAAGGGAGGTGTTAAAAATGTCTGTGAATACAGGAGCCAGCTGTTTCGCACAGAGTCTCAGGGTGGAGGGAGACACGCCGTCTGGGCCGGGGGCCTTGCGCGGGTTCAGTCTGGAGAACTGTTTGAGCACATCCTGCTCACTGATGATAAGGGGAGGGGGGGAGGAGGGGGGGGGGTGCCTTAAATGAAGAGCCCTCTTCAGCTCTCTGTTAAACCGGTATTTAACCTCCCTGTAGCAGTCCCTGTCTCCACTTTTCAGCGCTGCTTCCTTCTCCTTCCTGATCTGTCTGAGCTTAGCTGTGAACCAGGGTTTGTCATTAGAGTAACTCACCCTGGTGCGTGATGGAAGAATGTTCTCTTCACAAAAGTGGATATATGAGTTCACAGTGTCCGTGTACTCATCCAGATCATGCGTGGCTCCTTTAAACATGCCCCAGTCAGATATTTCCATGCACGTTTCCAGCTTCTCCTCAGCATCACTGGTCCGTATCTTCGTAGTGCTCACAACAGGTTTAGTGAGCTTCAATCTCTGTCTGTATGCAACTGGTGCTGAAATTGTTTAACAGAATATGGAAGGAGGGGGTTATCCCAAGTGGGTGGAAAAAGGCTGTAATTTTACCATTTAATAAGCCAGGGAAAGATCCAGCTCATCCAGGCAACTACAGGCCAATAGCATTAACGTCACATTTAGGGAAATGGATGGAGAAGGTGTTAGTTTACAGACTCTCATACGTATTAGAGCAAAAACGATTAATAAACGACTATCAGAATGGTTTTAAAAGAGGAAGATCCACAGTGGATGCTCTAGTTAGGGTAAGTAATGATAATGAAAAGACTCTCAAAATTAAAGAAGTAATGGTTAGAGTTTATCTGGATATTGAAAAGGCTTATGACTCACTGTGGAGGGATGGTCTTCTTATCAAATTGAATAAAATGGGCATTGGTGGTAGGATGTATAATTGGATAATGGATTTTTAACACACAGGACAATTAGGGTTAAAGTAGGATCAGAAGTTTCTAATGACGGTGAAAATAGAAAATGGTGTTCCTAAGGGGAGTGTGATAAGCCCTGTTTTATTCAATATAATGATTAATGACATGTTTGAGGATGAAGAGGGATTCATCAAAACAGCACTATATGCAGATGATGGAGCCATATGGATGAGGGGAAGAAATGAGAAATTTGTGTTCAAAAACATCAGGAAAGCAATGGAGAAAGTGGAAAAGTGGTCATGTGACTGGGGATTTAAATTTTCAAACAGTAAAACCTGCTATATGACTTTCACAAAAAACACAGAACTAGTACAGAACCATTAACATTATATAATCAACCAATAGAGAAAGTCAGTGAGTTCAAATATCTAGGATTGTGGTTTGATAGTGCATACACATGGAGAGTTCATGTTGAAAATCTGGAGACAAAGTGCAAAAAAGTCATTAATCTCATAAAAGCTGCAGCTGGGACTTCCGGTTATGGCGGCCATGTAGGAAGACGTGTTTCACACTGCTCTGCTCGTAAAAATAAAAATTTTACTAAAACTCTCTTAATTGGAACAAAAACCCATCCCAGCATTTTGGCGCGGATATGGTAAAGACCAAGGTTGGAAAATTAGGAGGAGGAAAAGGTAACTCGACAAAACAACCCAAGCGAACAGACTTCCACGCTCGAGGCGAAACAGAGAAAACTCCAGAGGCAATGGCGGAGGAGGGAGCCAGCGGCAGAAAGGGAACTGCTGAAGAGGGGACAAACGTAGTGCTCACTGCCATCAACTCCATGAGAACAGAGTTTTCGTCTAAATTTGATGGGATTATAGCAGTGACAGAAGGTATGGGAAAGGAAATAAACGACTGCATGGAGCGAGTGTCGCAGGCGGAGCTCCGAATTTCAAGTGGTGAAGATGACGTCACCAGCCTGCAATCTAAACTGCAAACACTGGAATTAAAATGCAAAAGTCTGGAAGATAACGTCCTAGACTTGGAATCCCGCTCACGATGGAATAATTTGAGGCTGGTGGGCCTCCTGGAGGGAGCGGAGGGACAGGACCCATGTTCCTTTTTGGAAAAGTGGATTCCAGAAGCGCTGAATAACGCGGATCTGCAGTCATCGGTCGTTTTAGAGAGAGCTCACCGAATCGGCCCACCGAGAGATAATAAGACACCACCGAGGACGCTGATTATGAAGTTCCTCAACTACAGAGACAAGATGACAGTCACCAATGCTGCGCGAGCTAAAGGGGAAATTAAATACCAGGATCAACAGGTGCGGTTCTACCCAGACTTGGCCACAGGAATTCAACAATTAAGGAGGCAGTTCGACCCGGCCTGCAAAGAGCTGCGCAACCTAGGGATTCGTCACGGAGTAATTCATCCAGCAAGACTGCTGGTCACATATAAAGGGAGAACCCACACCTTCAAGACCCCTCAAGAGGCGCAGGAGCTCATTAAGCAGATCCAAAAGGAAACTGGCAGGAGTTAAGCATGAACATGACAAAGGTAGAACATTTAAGCATTTGTACAGGCATCTGATTGATCTGAAACATATAACATGTCTACAAAATACAGACTGTATTTAAAAAAAAAAAAAGCCATGATGTACAAAGTTGCTATAAAACTTTGAAGTTATGTTGAAAAAACTACAGAAGAGAGTTAATGTTATAAGAATAGTAGTAGAGTCAGGGTGATTGAGATGAGAAAGAGAGAGTGGTTTGACTGATCCTCACAGGTGTGGAACAGTCACTAGCCATAACGGGAGACGGAATATTTTAATTTTGGGGGGATTACCACGAATGTGGGGAAAGGGAATTTGTTTTTGTTTAGTTTGTAAGATGAATGTTCTAATCATCCATGTTTTTGCTTCTCTGTAAGCGTATGTTCATATTGCAAGGTAATCTCAAACTCCTTATTGATCATAGATCAAAGCGTTAATCTTAATTTAACTTCATGGAATTGCAGAGGTCTACAAAATCTTAAAAAACTTAAACAAGTTATGAATAAAATAAAAGACATAGATTCAAAAATTGTATTGTTACAAGAAACTCATCTATTAGAGGAGGATGTAAAAAGAATTAGGAGAAGATGGCAAGGTAACGTGTTCACCTCATCATTTTCATCCCGAGCTAGGGGGGTTATGATTCTCATACATAAAACAGTCCCATTTCAAATGAAAAATGTAATTAGAGACAAATATGGAAGATATCTAATCATCCAAGGATCTTTGTTATTAGAAAATATAAATCTGGTGAACTTATACGGCCCCAATATTGATGATCAGAACTTCTTTGTTAATTTATTCCTCACTTTATCATCACTTACAGGGCAACATATAATAGCAGGGGATTTTAATTGTACATTGAATCCCAGTATAGATAGATCAACAGGACTGGACTGTACGCACAATGGATGTAGGATGACTATTAATCATTTTATGAAGAATTGAGATTCCTAGATATATGGAGAAATGAAACCACAAGTCAAAGCCTATTCTTGTTATTTTAATACCTATAAGACATTCTCACGTATTGACTACTTTTTGATCTCTGCAGAATTAAGGTCCAAGATTCAAAACTGTTTCTATGATAACATTGTGATCTCTGACCATGCACCCTGCTGTCTAGTATATGTAGATAAGAAATTGACAAAGGACCCAGTTAGGTGGCATTTTCAACATAAATGGCTTCAGGATGAGGAATTTGTTAAGTACATAGAAAAACAGATAGATGAGTTCTTTGATATCAATACTACACAAACAACGGCATGTATAAAGTGGGAGACTTTCAAAGCTTTTATTAGGGGGCATATTATTAGTTATACAGATTCAAAATCTAAGAAGACCCGAGAGGAGAGAGTCCAATTGGAACATAAAATAAAAATTCTTCCAAGAAAAGGTGTATGCAGGAAGTAACCCACAGTTAGAGAACGAATTACTGATTCTGAGAGCTGAATATGACAAAAAATCAGCGAATAGAGCTGCCTCGAGTCTTCTAAGATTGAAGCAAACTTTTTATGAACAAGGTGAAAAATCAGGAAAATTATTGGCATGGCAGATTAAACAATTAGAATCTAAAACACCAACTACCAGTATTATAAGTTACGGACAGGTAGTTATAGATCCTTCAGAAATTAATAGTGCCTTTAGAGATTATTATGAAAAACTATATGATACAAAAAATGAAACTGACTTAACAAAACTAAATGGGTTTTTGGGTGGATTATCTATACCATGTATTCCAAATGAAAACAGGGAGATACTGGAGTCTAAAATTAGTCAAGAAGAAGTTGGGCAAGCCATTGATAATATGAAATCAGGAAAAAGAGCAGGACCAGATGGTCTTCCAGTTGACCTCTATAAAAAATTTAAGAATAAATTAATAAAACCACTGTTGGAAATGGTTTTAGAAGCATTTCAAAATGGTAATTTACCACCATACATGAATAATGCCTTAATTATACTGTTGCCAAAACCAGGTAAACCCCCTAATAAATGTGAAAACATGAGACCAATAAGCCTATTAAATGCTGATCTTAAAATAATCTGTAAAATTTTAGCAAAACAACTACAAGAACTATTACCAAATATTATTAACCGAGATTAGAATGGCTTTATAATGGGAAGACAAGGCTTCCATAATGTAAGAAGACTAGTTAATATTATTTATTCCAATAAAGAAGCACCGGATACAGCTCTCCTATCATTGGATGCCGAAAAGGCCTTTGATAGGGTCGAATGGCCCTATCTTTTTGAAGTCCTACAAAGGTTTGGACTTGGAAATAATTTCATAAAATGGGTCCAGATAATATACAATAATGCTACAGCAGAAATCCTAACAAACAGCAATATCTCAAAATCAGTAAAAATCAATAGAGGATGTCGACAAGGCTGTCCACTTTCACCCTTATTGTTTACTATGGCAATTGAACCTTTAGCGATGGCAGTACGTTTACATGAGATCCACAAACATATGGAATTAAAGTAGGACCAACAGAACATAAAATCTCCCTGTATGCCGATGACATAATTTTGTTTATGTCGAATTTTAAAAAATCAATTCCGACCTTGTTAAATTTAATAAAGAACTTTGGGGATATATCAGGATATAAAATAAACAAAACAAAATCTTCAATATTAATGCTAAATGAGACCCAGAGAAATCATCCAGCTCCTGGGGTAAACCAGTTCAATGTTGTAAATCAGTTTAAATATTTAGGAATTCAAATTTTGCCTAAGCTAGAATCAGTCGCCAATGCCAACTATAAAGCCTTAATGACAGATATTAATGAGTTACTTCAGAGATGGATGTCACTACCAATGTCAATGATCGGGAGAAGTAATGTAGTTAAAAGTAATTTCTTACCAAAAATACTTTATTTATTTCAAAACATTCCTTTACCACCACCTTCAGATCTATTCTCAAGAATTAAAAAAAAGTTAAGTGGAATTTATATGGAACAATAGGAAGGCTAGATTACGTTTGTCCTTACTATATTTACCATTTGATTGTGGAGGTCTGAAATGTCCAAACTTTATGTTGTATTACTGGTCAGCACAACTGAGGTCTATGACATATTATTTTTCATCAAATGATCTTCCTCACTGGACTGAAATGGAATCATACAATTTACCTTTACCTCTTCCCTTATTCATATACTCAGACTCGGCTAAAAAACTACAGAAACAAGTTAAAAATCCAATTGTAAAGCACATGATCAAAATATGGTGTGAAACCAAAAAATATTTAAAAGAACCACACTCACTGTCACAATTTAGCCCAATATGGGGTAATCAATATTTTACACCAGGGAGAGCGGATACTGTATTTAAAATATGGACTTTAAATTCAAAAGATTCAAGACTTATATTTGTCACGTTCAGATAACATAATGTCTTTTGAAGAACTGAGGATTAAATTCAATCTTAATAGAACACACTTTTTTTAAATATCTTCAGCTTAGAAATTTTATTCGATCAAATCAAAATAATGCTCTCACCCGACCTACTTATTCATTTTTGGAAAAAATTTTGATGAAAGATAGTAAGAAAAAGGGTATTTTTTCAGAGTTTTATAACTCATTGACACTATTCTCAAGTGAAAACTCACAGAAAAGACTGAATTACTGGAAAGAAGACCTGCAAATTGAAATTTCAGAGGAACAATGGGAAATGGCTTGTGCGAGAGCTCAAACCAGATCAATAAATGTACGTCTTAAACTGATACATTTTAAATGGTTAATGCGGATGTATGTTACACCAGTGGAATTAAATAGATATAACAAAAACATTCCATATACATGCACAAAATGTATGGAAAGTAAAGGAACCCTATTTCACTGTTTATGGGAATGTAGAAAGATCAGAATGTTTTGGGAAGAGGTAACAATTGAAAAAATAATTTCAAAACAAATCACATTGAACCCTAAACTGTTTTTGTTGGGTCTGTATCCAGAAAAACATATCTTTAGTAAGAGTGAAAGAGTATTCATAGACCTCGGTTTGCTTAATGCCAAAAAATGTATTGCACTACTGTGGAAAAAGACTCATAGACCAGATGTGACTCAGTGGTTAAGACAGATGTTAACAAACCTTCCACTAGAAAGAATAACATATATACTGAAATCAAAGGAAAATGTGTTTGAGAATATATGGAGACCTTTCATTGATTATGTAAAGAATTTAAACATAACGTCTGAAGAAGAAGGTGAATGATGTGTGTGGACCTTGCAAATTCCAAGCTGGTGAATGTATATTATGTATTCTTATGTAATAGATTACCTAGACTAAACAGAGGAGCATTGTTGTTGACTTGTGTTTGTTAATGGCTGTTGTTGTTTTTATTACACATTTTTTTTGTTATTGTTCTTTTTAATTTTTAAATTACTTTTGTGTTAGTGTCTGATTGTTTGTGCCATGTTTGTAAAAAAAAAAAAAGATTTGCGGCGGCATGAAATAAAGCGGCGTTGTTGGAGGTTTTAAGTAGAGTTTATTATATCATACCACCGTCACGGGATCCCCTCTCCAGCCCAAGTGTGTGCAGGCCGGAGCGGGATCCTCTGGCTCTCAGAGAAGGAGAGGAGAGGCGGACACGTGTGTGTCCTACAGCAGAGGTTGAGAGTGTGTGTGTGAGGGAGAGCATGGATTTCAGTCAGCTTAAATACCAGTTACAAACAATGCATGAAAGGCATTCACAGCAGGGAGTATGGCATTTGCATTTGAGAGGCATACATCACAATAGGCAGATTTGCTAGACTTTGCTCCAGCTGCAGAACAAAGAGTTTAACAGGCACATCTACATATTGATCTGAGTCTCTAGGTCACAGTAAGGACAGGACGCATGAACACAATACATGAAAGGTGACATTATCACAGTAGTGTAGCGGAAAAAAACCAGGAGTAGCGAGTTGTCTGTCCTTAGTCTGTTTGTGGGGGTTTTCCCAAACCGCCACAGCTCCCCCCCAGAGGGCTCGGCAGGTGGTCGAGACCTCGATAGTGCAGCTTGGGCAGCGAGCAGGGAAAAGCTCTGTGTAGGAGGGGGTGGAGGGGGGTGGGGGTAGTCAAAGCCGGCCAGAGACGATGAAAACGTCCAGGCCGCGCAAAAATTGCTTGTGGGTCCGCGATGTCGAAGGGCTGGTCCCGTTGAACGTGCAGAGGTCCACAAGAAGAAAAATTAGTCACTGGCTCCTCTCGCGATTAAGTCCTGCAAGGATTAATAGCGGCCATGAAGAAAAGACGAGGCTGCGTGGCGGCTGTGATGAGGGCAGAGGGACTGGCGTGTTGACTTTAGGTTCAGGCGTAACCCTAAAGCCTCGGGAACCGCAGACAGCTGAATTTCCCTTGTGTGCCGTGGCTAAGACCATAAAATCCAGTGAGCAAGCTGCGTGCCTCAGGTGAACGAGCAAGCCCGAAGGGCCAGTGTGCAGCGGAAGGAAGGTGGTCAGAAAAGCCGTATTTGTCCCGTGCGTGGTGTGCGCCGTCCTCGTAACTCCCCGGAGCGTGTGCCGGGGTCCCGTGCGTGGGTGGGCCGCTGGAGAGGAGAACCAGGGTCAGGGAGCTTGCTGGAGATCATCCCTGTTGTCTGTTGCGTCGTTCGGTCGTGGTGCGTTGGAGCGGTGCGAGGAAAGTAGACGCTCTTGTCCCTCGCTCGGTCATGGTGCGTTCAGGTCCACGTGTGCTCCGTCGGCCATGGGAGTCGCCGTCGCGGAGAAAGGACGAGGTACATGCGCTCTCGAGTGGAGGAGCTGTGAGCGCGGCCGGTCCAGCGTGGATGTGCCGATCTAGGCGTGCAGATCTCACCATGAAACGTTGCTCAGCTTTCCCGGTCGTGGGTGTTCTCCGTGGAGTTTCGCCTGGAAACTCCGCGTTGTGGTCTCCCTGGAGCAGAAGGGAGGGCAGATCAGTCAGGCTGCCGCGTTCGCTTGTCGTCGGAGAATCACCGCCGGGTGTTGCGTTCGCTGGCAGCGTGTTCGTTTCAGCGTCGGGTCACCAGTGCGGCGGCATGAAATAAAGCGGCGTTGTTGGAGGTTTTAAGTAGAGTTTATTATATCATACCACCGTCACGGGATCCCCTCTCCAGCCCAAGTGTGTGCAGGCCGGAGCGGGATCCTCTGGCTCTCAGAGAAGGAGAGGAGAGGCGGACACGTGTGTGTCCTACAGCAGAGGTTGAGAGTGTGTGTGTGAGGGAGAGCATGGATTTCAGTCAGCTTAAATACCAGTTACAAACAATGCATGAAATGCATTCACAGCAGGGAGTATGGCATTTGCATTTGAGAGGCATACATCACAATAGGCAGATTTGCTAGACTTTGCTCCAGCTGCAGAACAAAGAGTTTAACAGGCACATCTACATATTGATCTGAGTCTCTAGGTCACAGTAAGGACAGGACGCATGAACACAATACATGAAAGGTGACATTATCACAGTAGTGTAGCGGAAAAAACCAGGAGTAGCGAGTTGTCTGTCCTTAGTCTGTTTGTGGGGGTTTTCCCAAACCGCCACAGATTCAATAAAAAATATTGCGGGGAAAAAAAGGCTGTAGCTGGACACGAATGGGGTGCAGATAAACAGGCATTAATTGACATTTACAGAGCACTAATGCGATCGACAATAGACTATGGATACATGATTTATGAAGCAGCGGCAAAGACAACTCTGGAAAAAATAGAATGCAGCATAGAGCACTTCGCCTGTGCATTGGAGCCGTCAAAACAATACCAAACAATGCAGTTTTAATAGAAGCAGGAGAAATGCCAATGGATTTGAGAAGAGATAAACTCGCATTATCATACTGGGTCAAGCTGAAAGGAAGTGAGGAAGCAAATATTTCAAAAACAACACTACAAGACTGCTGGGAATATTCTAACTTCCAGGGACACGGGTATGGGTAGACAATTGAAAGAAAAGCCAGAATGTATGGCTTACACACTATTGATATAGCTAACACCAGTCCAGTGAGTAATGTTCCCCCTTGGCTGTTTCCGGGAATAGAAGTAGACGCTAGCCTGCTAATGAGGAAAAAGGATTGGCATATGAGTGAAGCTGGTGTTAAAACAAGCATTTACCTCTGGAACAATTACTATAACTATTTACAGCTCTATACTGACGGTTCAAAGAACAAAGACGGCTCTGTTGGAGTTGGAGTATACATTCCAGAGTTTAAAGTGGCCATCTCAAAAAGACTCTCCAACAATACATCCGTGTTTACAGCAGAGATTGTGGCAATAATTATTGGTTTGCAGTGGGTGGAGGAGGTCAGACCGGACGGAGCTCAACCAAAAGGAGGGAAGACATCATTATGGCAAGACTCAGACTGGATCATACAATTTTAAAGAGTCTGTGATATAATTCAACCAAGACATCATTAGAAAGAAGAACTACTGTGTTTTTATTCTGTGTAGACAAAAAAAAAATCAATAATTTTTTTCCATATACTACCATAAATTACATTGTGATGCAGCAGATTGCAATGTTTGTTTGTCGAAATTGGATCAAATGTCTCCGCCATATTGGGACGTCATGAGAGGAACCCATTATGTAAACAAGCATGGCTGAGTACACTGAAGCAGAGGAAGTTGTGAGCAATTTCAGCGAAGATTTGAGCAACTTGTCGATAGTGTTTTTGAGGAAGAAGCAGGACCGAGTGATGAAGAAGAGCGAGTTGGTTCTAATGAAGGACTGCAACCCTATTTATTTCAACCATATCGTTCAGAAAGCGACGATGACTCACACGTTTCAGAGGATGAAGGGTCCAACGGTGAAGGGTTAGAGATGGACATCGGTCACCTCCAAAACACTGAATGGTAATATACAGATAGATCTAAAAGAACTGGATGTGCAACTTTGATCATGTACCTTTGCTATGTTGTAAATTGAAGTAGCTAGACAGCGAAAGCCAGTCTCCTTCATTTCAGTGGTTATTCTCTTTTACCTCTAATTTGGTTTTATTTCAGTGGTTAAAAATAAAAAAAATTATACTTAACAATCATGCATTTAGGTAATTTTTTTTTTCCACATAAGGTGATTGTTATTTAATCGTTTGGGTTAAAGAAATTTTGGCTTCAATTTATTTATTTATTTTTATTTATTTATTTATTTTTTATTTCCTCCATCGGGTGGTCGGGGAAATAAAAAAAAAAAAAAGCTCAGATATTCAGTTTCGGTAGGCAATGAGATTTATAAAAATGAAAACTGCAAAAAGTAATATAACGTTTTTTTAACACACAGTCGTTCCATCTGGAGTAAAGTCAACACTCAGCTTCAAAATTCATAGAGGATTTTACTTTCGGCGGAAAAAATATAGTAAAATCAGGATCGCCTTATGGGGGGAAAAAATCAATTACACAAACTCTTTTCCAGGCGAGTTTTGACACTGTTGCTTCTCTGTGCTGTTTTGATATGGGCGATCGTCCGTATCTCTGTGCTGTTTTGAAATGGGTGATCATCCGTATTTCTGCGCTGTTTTGATATGGGTGATCGTCCGTATCTCTGCGCAACAATCGTCCATATCTCTGCGCTGTTTTGATATGGGCGATCGTCTGTATCTCTGCGCTGTTTTGATATGGGCCCATATCAAAACAGCGCAGAGAAGCAGCAGTGTCAAAACTTGCCTGGAAAAGAGTTTGTGTAATTGATTTTTTTACCCACATAAGGCAATCGTTAATCGTTTGGTTTACAGAAATTTTGGCTTCAATTTTTTTTATTTCGGTAATCAGGTGGTCGGGGAAATAAAAAAAAAAAAAGCTCAGATATTTAGTTTCGGTAGGCAATGAGATTTATTAAAATGAAAACAGAAAAAGTAATATAACATTTTTTTTTAACATAAAGTCGTTCCATTTGGAGTAAAGTCAACACTCGGCTTCAAAATTCATAAGGGAGGATTTTACTTTCGGTGGAAAAAATATAATGAAATGACGATCGCCTTATGTGGAAAAAAAAAAATCAATTACACAAACTCTTTTCCGGGTGAGTTTTGACATTGTTGCTTCTCTGCGCCGTTTTGATATGTTGATATCGTCTTGAGCTGTGGGTTTTCGTTTAAAAACCGTAGGTATGGCTGTTGGTTTTAGAACTCGTTTGTAATGAACTTTCATGCCTAAAGATTCCTGTATAGCAGGCACCTCCTCAAAACTGTCTGCAGTGAAATGATTGTTACAGAGTACAGAAGATGGTGTTGGTTGGCATTTGTCCCTTGTTCTCTATACTTGCTTCGCTCATTTTTTAAGAAGATCAGGATCTTTTGGGAATGCGAACAGGCTTATATGTTCATTGGGGCAATTAGAACACCCAGTTGCCACGCAACGATTTGGCATTTCTTCGCTGATACAGAAGCTAAACAGCTTGTTTACACTGACAGCACACAGATCAGCCGAGATTAAACTCCTCTCATGACGTCATATCCGGAAACGAGGCGAGTCTCCGGATATCGCGTTACTACAACACAGCGCTAAATTTAAATTCACTTAGAAATATTTTTCCACTTATTAACGTTCTAAGTCAACATAACCAACTATGTGGACGATTGAAGATAAATTCATCCTGAATATTGAGCCATACTTCCTACATTGTGTCACAGACACTTTAACCACTTGCACTCCGGGCAATTTTCCTAAAAATGCCAAAAAATAACGTGCCCAAAGTAAATCAAAAGCTGTTATTCAACCCTTTGCAGCATCTTCATGGGGTTGGTCTCATTTAAAAGAAAACACTTTGAATTTTTTGGCAAAAAAAACATAATCTCTCTACGTGCTCCGGCCACTGAGTTACAGTCATCTAAACATACTGAACTTGAAGAAAAAAAAATTGGACACAGTGTTTTTTTGGATACAAATGCTTGTAAATAACACACAGCTGTCCGATCCGGCTGGAAAATGCAACAGAAATGTAGAACCAAGTGTTATCCAGCTGAGATCCAAATTTGGTAACAATACCACAAAAAATGAATATTTTACACAGCTTTGTTCTCAGGCTGTTCCCAGGCGTTATGGAACTGTGCCAAATTGTGCCAAATGGCACAGTTTGGAAAAACGTCTGTAACTTTTGAATAATTCAATATAGAATCTTCATTTTAGGCTCTAATGAAAGGTCACACTCAGGGCTGTGTCTGTGTGTGTGTGTGTAGGCGGGGGGTCGTTCCCCCCCCCCCCCGCTACCAAGGACCAAATTCGGCCCTTGCTACATGACGGAATACACTTTTTTTTTTTTTTTTTCCTTACATGTTTTCACAGCGGCTCCCCCCCCCCTCGCTACTGTGTGTGTGTGGGGGGGGGAACCGTGAACGGACCGTGAACGCCCCCCCCCCCCCTCGCTACAGAAGAGGGCCATCGCTACATGATGGAATAGACTGATATGCTTCCCCCCCGCGGACCGGGGAGCGTTCGGACCGTGCCCCCCCCCGCTCCTCTTCTGCAGCGGGGGGGGGCGTTCACGGTCCGAACACGGCAAATGAACCGTTTATCGCGGCGCACGCACTTCGTGCGCAGTACAGTTGTAATTTACCGATCGGTCAAAAGTCATTTTTGGATTACAGTTTTCAGGGATAAATAATAATTTAGCTTATAACACCTTACCTCTTCAAAGCAGCAGAGTCGTGGCGAACAGCTCTTCCCACGCGTCAGACGAATGCGACGCTGCTCCGCTCGTGGATCCCGATCAACATAATTCCATTATTGCCGTTTTGGCGAATGATTTACGACTTTTGTCGTCGGCCTCCGTCTATTCTGCTGGAATGAGTGCAGGTCCCACTTGTGGGTGTTTTCCATGCTGCTGGGTGAGCCTGGGTCTGTAGTAGATTCATACAGAGTCCTTCTGCAGCAGTAAATATCGCTTCACCCAGCCTGAATTTCTGTGCTTCAATTGGCTCCTGCGTTC
The DNA here is from genome assembly GCA_020510985.1 of Pholidichthys leucotaenia. Lineage (NCBI taxonomy): Eukaryota > Metazoa > Chordata > Actinopteri > Cichliformes > Pholidichthyidae > Pholidichthys > Pholidichthys leucotaenia. Next base: position 66,603,538 of record CM035842.1, on the reverse strand, counting down.
ACAGTAGGCGGGTCCTCCTTCCTAGATTTTCATTCATTGGCTCCTCAAGGTTTCAGAAACCCAATTCAAGGCTCTTATTAGTCGAATGAGAGGTCAATCAGATGAACTAATCTGTTCGCGGCTGTGTTTGCAGATTTTTTTTTCAGTGGCGCTTGAAGGGCACACCACCTACATCATCACCATCAATATCCTTATCATGCGTCATAGGACGCAGAGACTTGCCCGCCCGTGGAACAACGGAGCGCAAGTGGTTAAACGGCACCTTATTCACCATGGGGAAAAGCGAAAGTGACAAATGTAGAGAATGTGGAGTAAAAGAAAATGTCGAGCACATCTTATTACACTGTCACAAGTATGGAAATGAAAGACAGATAATGAAAAATGAAGTTCGAGAGGCTGGTAGGGAATGGGATTTAACTGGGATTCTGGGAACAGATGGAGAGGGACAGGCAATAAGAATCACGAGAAGGGCTCTTTTCTCTTTTTTAAATAACACAGGATTAAGTCATAGAATTTAGGGGTCGGGCTCAGATGACATAATGTTACACACTCTTGTACAGTAGGTGGCAGTATGTGCCTTTCAGTTGTTTGCTATCCGCCAGTAACTGAGAGGAGGAGAAGAAGAAGAAGAAGAAGAAGAAGAAGAAGAAGACGAACGCACCAACGGCTAGCAAACAGAAGAAGAAGAAGTTCTTATAAGGATTTCTGAACAACTCCTTATGTGTGAAAAAATTATCCGTCCTCATGTGAGGAATGGCTGCGTGATACTTCACTCTATCATTGTTCTTCTTCTTCTTTTAGATTTGATTGGTGGTTGGCAACCAGCTTACAGGTACATTACCGCCATGTACTTCACTCTATATCATCACTATCTGGTCAAGAGCTGTAGTCCTTACCGCCACGTACTTCACTCAGTAAACATCACTCTGTGTATCAAAGTCAGAATTCTTCTCAGTTGGCAACCTCTTCTTCGTCTTCTTCACTCTATATCTTTGTATAAGGAGTTCTTATAAGGAGTGCTGAACAATCTTCTTCTCTTCTTCAGTGAGATTTCCATTCTACATGATGTCTATAACGCTCTATCTGGTCATTACTCTATAGGGAGCTGTTATAAGGAGTTCCGAACAATATTCTTCTTCTTCAAGCAGTGAGATTTCCATGTCTGCATGATGTCTTCACTCTATATCATCACTCTATATATCTTGGCTGTGGCAACTGCCACCAACATCACTCCACTCTATATATCTTGGCAGTGGCAACTGCCACCGCCACACACTCTTCTTCTTCTTCTTCTGTTAGATTTGATTGGCGGATGGCAACCAGGTCAAAGGTGCATTACCGCCACTGACTTGATTATGTTTTCCTCACAGCTTTGTGATATCTTCCTCATAGCTTTGTGATTTCTTACTCATAGGTTTGTCGCTCTTTGACATTTTCCGCATAGCTTTGTGACGTGTTCCTCATAGTTTTGCGACGATTTCCTCATAGCTTTGTGACATCTTCCTCATAGGTTTCTGATGTAATCCTCATAGCTTTGTTTGTAGCTTTGTGACGTTTTCCTCATAGCTTTGTGGCATTTTCCAGGTTTTGTTGTCGTCACCCACGTCACTGCTTCTATCACTCTTCTTCTTCTTCCAGATCTGATCTGATAGCACATCTTAGCTTTCCCCTACATTGCTGAGCAGTGTGACCCATCCTTTGACATTTGTAGCACCTGAGTGGCTTTGGGATGTATTCTCTGACACTGAAATACAATTAGGCCCAAAAATATTTGGACAGTGACACAAGTTTTGTTATTTTAGCTGTTTACGAAAACATATTCAGGATACAACTATATAATCAATATGGGCTTAAAGTGCAGACTCTCAGCTGTAATTTGAGAGTATTCACATCCAAATTGGAGCAAGGGTTTAGGAATAACAGCTCTTTAAGACGTAGCCGCCTCTTTTTCAAGGGACCAAAAGTAATTGTACAATTGACTCAGAAGGCTGCAAAAAAAAAAAATAACAAGGCTGCATGGGCTCTTCCCTCGTTAACCTGTCATCAATTAAGCAGTTAAAAGGTCTGGAGTTGATTCCAGGTGTGGCGTTTGCATTTGGAAGCTGTTGCTGTGAACACACAACATGCGGTCAAAGACACTCTCATTGGAGGTGAAACAGACCATCCTGAGGCTGAAAAAAAAGAAGAAATCCATCAGAGAGATAGCAGAAATGTTAGCAGTGGCCAAATCAACAGTTTGGTACATTCTGAGAAAAAAAGAGTGCACTGGTGAGCTTGGGAACTCAAAAAGGCCTGGACACCCACGGAAGACAACAGTGGTGGATGATCGCAGAATCCTTTCCATGGTGAAGAACAACCCCTTCACAACATCCACTCAAGTGAAGAACACTCCAGGAAGCAGGTGTATCAGTATCCAAGTCTACCATAAAGAGAAGACTTCATGAGAGTAAATACAAAGGATTCACCACAAGGTGCAAACCATTAATCAGCCTCAAAAACAGAAAGGCCAGAATTGACTTTGCCAAAAAACACCAGAAGAAGCCAGCCCAGTTCTGGAACAGCATTCTTTGGACAGATGAGACTAAGATCAACTTGTACCAGAATGATGGGAAGAAGAAAGTTTGGAGAAGAATTGGAACAGCTCATGATCCAAAGCACACCACATCTTCTGTAAAACATGGTGGAGGCAGTGTGATGGCATGGGCATGCATGGCTTCCAATGGCACTGGGTCACTTGTGTTTATTGATGATGTGACAAAAGACAGAAGCAGCGGGATGAATTCTGAAGTGTATAGGGATATACTTTCTGCTCAGATTCAGCCAAATGCAGCAAAGTTGATTGGACGGCGCTTCACAGTACAGATGGACAATGATCCAAAACATACTGCAAAAGCAACCCAGGAGTTTTTTAAAGCAAAGAAGTGGACTATTCAGCAATAGGCGAGTCAATCACTAGATCTCAACCCAATTGAGCATGCATTTCACTTGCTCAAGACAAAACTTAAGGCAGAAAGACCCACAAACAAGCAACAACTGAAGACAGCTGCAGTAAAGGCCTGGCAAAGCATCACAAAGGAGGAAACCCAGCGTTTGGTGATGTCCATGGGTTCCAGACTTCAGGCAGTCATTGCCTGCAAAGGATTCTCAACAAAATATTGAAAAGAAGCATTTTACTTAGGGTTATGTTTATTTGTCCAATTACTTTTGAGCCCCTGAAATGAGGAGCATTTGTATAAAAATAGCTACAATTCCTACATGTTTAATCATATATTTTTGTTCAACCCCTTGAATTAAACCTTAAAGTCTGCACTTCAATTCTGTTGTAGTTGTTTCATTTCAAATCCAATGTGGTGGCATGCACAGCCCAAATCACCAAGACTGTGTCACTGTCCAAATATTTCTGGGCCTAACTGTACATGTATCCTATTAGGACTGATTTAGGGAGTGTTTCCTCAAACTGGGCTGCACGGTGGCGCAGTGGTTAGCACTGCGGCAGCACAGTTTACCCTTGGCCGGGGGATCGTGGGGATCGTGGGTTCGATCCCAGCCCCCGACCAACAGTGATCTGTGTGGAGTTTGCATGTTCTCCCCGTGTATGCGTGGGTTTACCCCGGGATTTCTCCGGTTTCCTCCCACATGCCAAAAACATGCAGGTTAGGTTAATTGGAGACTCTAAAGTGGCCCTAGGTGTGAATGTGTGTGTGAATGGTTAAGGGATAGCGCCGTATCGTGGCTGCTTCATCCATCCAGGTGGTGGATGACCCTCAATTTCCCCTCTGGGGATCAATAAAGTATACTAAAATCTAAAAAAAAAAACCTGAATCATGACAGACTGTGTGCCCTCTTTCCTGTTTCTGCCAAGTCTCATTCCAGAGACCACCCGCTTTTGAATGTCATAAAGAGATCTTCCTGCATCTATTGAGTCACAATATTCTTGCCACTTTTGCACTAGATACTTGTTAATTATTGATTTGCCTTCTGCCTTACTGAGTGAGATCTCTATATACACATCACTCTATATATAATTCAAGAAATCTCTTGTCTGTCTGTGTGTGAAATAAAACTCCTTTTAGATTTGATTGTCAGTTGGCAACCAGCTTACAGGTGCATTACCGTCAAGCAATTGTTTATGATGTCACAAACTCACAAGCCCCGCCTTCAGTTCTCCAAGTTCAAACAAAATCATTTTGCTTTTTCCAAGCAGACTGTTCACAGGCATCACTCTATCACTCTATAAATCACTCTATAAATTCACAAAATGTCTGTGTGTCTGTCACGATCATAGGACATCATAGGACGGCCTATGACATCCTGCAGATGTCCTATGATGATCCTATGACCACAGGGTACATAGGATTCACAATGATGTCATGTAGGCGATGCCGTCATATAGGCAATAGGACTGGCTACCTGTGATGTAGTGTCCTATGATGCCAGCCTGGATGTCTGTATGATGTCATATAGACCATCACTCACGATGCCTGCCTACCTATGATGCCTGCCGCAGGCCATTGCTGCCTCCAGGCAGTGGCTCCCCTTCACCAGCATGGGGTACAACAGACAAGGGACGCACAGACAAGACAGGAAATGAGTGGCAGTGCGCCATGCACGTGCTGAGTCACTTGAAGCCCGAAATGCCCGCAAAGTGAGCAACACTGCATGCCATGCAAGGCACAGACAAGCTGAGACCCAGGAGATGCGGAATAGTCAGCTGGCTGCCAACGCTGCACGCCAGGCAAGGCACCGAGAAGCTGAGACCGAATATGACACACTACTTTAAACCACACCCATTCAAAGCAGGACATGGGAAATCTCACTCAGTAAGGCAGAAGGCACTCTATAAATTCAAGAAATCTCTGTCAGTGATGTTCTGAACCACACAGCCATCTCACGCAGGAGGAGACCCTTCAGCAACAGGCATGCAAAAATACTTGCTTATGCTTGGTTTCTACGGGTATGGATGGGTATGCACGGGTATGTACTAGTAATTATAAAGAAAGCTTTTTTTATGAGCTGTAAAACAACACAGAACTGATTTTCATCTTTAAACCTACACATGTAAGTCCTTGAGGATATTCAGGGTTTCCTCTGGTAACATTTCTCGGTGGCGGGCTGCCTCGCCAGAAATTTTACCGCCTCGCCAAGGAGATATGAATTTATTAAGAAAAATATATGAAGCAATGACTTTCTGCAAGCATGCACACGAACAATGCACGTGGCTGTCATCCGCGCAGAGTTTAGAAGCGCCCCGCTCACACAAGTTTTCTAGTCAGTCAGCAGGCAGTGCCTCGCTAAGCGCGACTGTCCAACAGAGACATGAGTTTATCAAAGTACTTTAAATGTGGAAAAAAATCATAAGAGGTATGTAAGCTCTGGAGGCATTTATCATGGTTTTAACCCGCTGGAAATGGGAGCAATAATGGAAGAGTCGCTTAGCTAAGAAATGTGGTTAGAATTCATATGCAGCCGGCTTCATATAAAGGGAAAGGCAAGGAGGACTGATGAATTGCTGAGGATATACATATTTCACCAGCCACTACAATATTATGTTCTGTAGGAATTGCAGGAATGAAGAGACTGGCAATTTCTCTCTTTTCTCACACTAGCAGGCGTGCCATTTTTATTCTCCAGCAGCAGTGACAAAAAGCAACAGCTAAAAACGCTAGCTCTCTTTTCACGCTAAACTGAGGTCCTTCAGCGGCTGCCTAGAGAGATGCCTGATGAGAAAGCCTGAGAGCACAACTATAACTGTCTAAACAGATCAGTCTGTACATGAACACATATTGTGGTGAATTATGTCTTTAGAGTCTGCTACAATTCCCTATTATGTACCTGGCAGGTTAAGATGACCAAAATTCACCAAGTCAATGACTTTAATCCGTCAGCAGCCTTCAGACAAACTAAACGTGCCAACATTTGATTTTAAAATAAGGGAGGTTTTTCCTGCTGTCTGGGTGGTGAAGAGATTTCTAAAAAAACAAAACAACCATAAATATAAAGAAATATAACAGAAATAACAGCATCCTTGGTCATTTAAGTTAATTTATTTCATTAAATACAATTTTATTAATATTTTTTCTTTGTAATCGGAGTTAAATTATTGTTCTGTTCTGACTGCAAAATTATGGTCAAAAATGTAAATTGTTATAAGGAAAAAGTAAAAAAAAAATTATCACAGTCTGTTTCAAATTTATCTAAAAAAACAGTAATTTTACTTTAAAAAAAACTGACAAAAATTAGTCATAAAAAATCCACAAATTTATAATAGTTTCAAATGTACAAGAAAAGTCAATTTTACAAGAGGAAATTACAAAGTTGAGGAACATGGTTTCAACTTTAGATAGATTTACAGAGAAAAGTAGAAAACTAAGAAAAATTGATATAAATTTTTGAGAAAAACCTCAAACCTTCAAGACTGAAGTCATTACTCAAATTTTTAAGTGGGTGCTCTTTGTACCCTTAACTCAAGTAGAAATTTTTGGCTGTCTACTTTTAATTATTAATTTCAAAGCACTGCTTTTACATGAGTAGAATTTCTGGTCACTATACCCACCTGATCATATAATTTAAGTATGCATGAGTACATTACTATTATAAATGTTTCTTTCCCTTCCCTACTCTCTCAATGGAAAAAAGAAACACTAGAATAAAAATACACATATTTTTGTCATTTATGTAAACCGTGACAAAAAAAATCCTACAGGACAAAACAAGACACTTGATATTTTCTAACCTGTTTGTATACCACCATAGACAGAGAGAGAACCTGAATTAGACAGAGCTCATAGAGGGCAAGATGAGACAGAAGAGAGGAGCCAAGGAGAGGAAAGTGTTCAGGCAGAGGAAGGACAGAAGGATAACACCACTAAAAAGTCAAAACACAGGATGTGTGGGTGGGACCCCAACTGGCCCAGTATTCAAGCCTCGGTTGTACAATACTTCAAATGGTAAGTTCTATATGCAATGTTACTGTGTAAAATTTTAAAAAGAAATAAACAGTATAAAACTAACATATTCCGGTATGTTTACTGCACCCCCCCCCCCCCCCCCCCCGGGAAAAAATATGTTGCCACCGCGCCAAGGTCTTTAAGCCAGAGGAAACACTGATATTAAAATTCTAAATTCCTCCCTGGAAAATGTGCAGCATCATGTGACCTTTAAGTGATATTTTTCTTTTTGAGTGATTTTTTTTTTTTTGCCTCAATCCTGTTCTGACACTTGAGCTGCTTTCACACATGCACCACCCAGAAGTCACAAATGTAATTATGCAAACATTCAACAAAAATGAGCGCAACCTTTGAGCTCTCAGACACAGTTTGTGTTTTGGCCGATTGCTTTTTGCTAGTAGGCATCATGTATCCTCCCTCCTACACTCAGTGCCCAGTCATAAGGACACGTCTGAAGCTCAGCATCTGTTGTGTGCACCATGGTCCAACCTGACTGTGCTAATATGGTCTTTGTTCAAAACTGAGAAGCTCTATTGTGATTCTGTATATCAGTGTAGTGTTTTTCATGTTGCTGAAGATCTATTTTTCAACTTTTTATAGACAAAGCACACAAATACCAGTACAAGAAAAAAATGTTTCATGGTTTGTGACTTGATGTACCTGCAACTTTTAGCATGTCATCATATTACACTTCTTAATAACTAGTGCATGCCCACTGAAAGCAAGTATTGCTGTCTGAAACAGGTAGCCCAATCAGGCTTTACAGGCCCAAATGTAGGCTGTGTTTGAAAGTGGAATACAGACGTGTAGCCTATATGTGGGCAATCACACGTTAGACTTTGACAAATATGAAAAGGACTGAACAGAGATTTATTTGATTGTGTGAATATTAATTACAGAATAATTGAAAATGAAGGGGACATCCAATATTAGCCACTTATTAAGAACCACTTGTTTATTTTTTGTCAGATCAAATCAAATCAAATCAAATCAAACTTTATTGTCATATTGCTGTACATACAACTGTAGTGCAGGCAAGATGAAATTGCGTTTCTCTCGGCATCCATATAAGAAGCAGCATGATTAAGACACACTCCCACATAGCTCCCACCCCCCACCCCCATCCATTCACACATCCCTGAGACATACTTGGGGAAAAAGAATAACTAACTATAATATACAAAATGTCCATAGGTGCAGTAGTGTGTATGTGACATTCCAGGTCAGCTGTTCAGCATCCTGACAGCTTGTGGGAGGAAGCTGTTGATCAGTCTGGTGGTTCTGCCTCTGATGCACCGGAATCGTTTACCAGATGGAAGAAGTTCAAAGTGTTTATGCAGAGGGTGAGAACGGTCCTTGACAATGTTCAGCGCCCTGCTCCTACAACAGTTCTGAAAAAGTTCTTGGACAGAGGGGAGGGAGACTCCAATTACCCTCTCCGCCCCCTTGACTATCCTCTGCAGGGCTTTTTTGTCTGACATACTGCAGCTGGAGTACCATGTAGCAATGCAGTACGTCAGAACACTCTCCACCACACCTCTGTAGAAGGTCCTGAGGATGCAGATGGGGAGAGAGGCCTGTTTGAGTTTCCTCAAGAAGTGTAGTCTCTGCTGAGCTCGCTTCCTGATCTCCAAGGAATTCTTGCTCCAGGTCAGGTCCTGCGAGATCTGCACTCCGAGGAACTTGATGTTCTCTACTCTCTCCACTAAACGGCCGCCGATGCTGAGGGGGACGTGCTCAGGCTGTGACCGCCGGAAGTCGATAATCATCTCCTTTGTTTTGTCCACGTTGAGCACCAGATTGTTCTCCCTGCACCAGCCCTCCAGGTCTCTCACTTCTTCCCTGTACATTGATTCCTCATCCCTCTGAATAAGTCCCACCACCGTGGTGTCATCTGCAAACTTAATAATCTGGTTCCCCTCGTGTTTGGATACACAGTCATGTGTTAGAAGTGTAAACAACAGTGGACTGAGTACACAGCCTTGAGGGGTTCCGGTACTCAGCGTGACAGAGTTGGAGATGTTGTTTCCAACCCGGACAGACTGAGGTCTCTCAGTCAGGAAATCCAGGATCCAGAGACATGTGGCGGTGTTCAGACCGAGAAGGATCACTTATTTGTGTGATCTTTTATGACTTAAATTCATAAACGTTGCATCTTGCACTTTGGGGAATGGGAGTTGTTCAGTCACCATTATAATTTAGTTCATATGTGTAGTTCATAGACCATCGTCAATAAAGTCATGCAGTACTATAACAGGACACGTTTACAAATATTTAAGACCCATTGTAGTGCATCCTTTTATATTTTAGCAAAGTACAAAACAGCGAACATTGTTTTTTTTTTTGTATTTGTATCTTATATACTTTATTGATCCCCAGAGGGAAATTTAGGGCATCCACGTACGGCGCCAGTCCCTTCACCATTCTCTCACACACACACACACACACACACACACACACACACACACACACACACACACACACACACACACACACAGCAGAATGACCCATTTGGCTGCAAGTTTTGCATCAGTGTTGCCCATCTGTCTGTAAATATTTAAATAAAAATTATTTATTTCATTATTTGGACATTTTTGCATCTTGTGGTCGTTTAGTCAAAGCGTGCATACGTATGTGTCCGCATGTAATATGCAGTTGATCTGGCCATTCCGCTCCACAGTGAAGCAGCAGTCCGGACTGCCGTCTACCACTGACTGGGCAGGCTGAGCGTGCCTCCACGTGAACGATCGTGGAGCACCTGGTTGGACGCCGGTGTTGGAGAAGCAGCAGCTGAACCAAGCCAAGCCCAGCCTGCCTGGTTAATGGGAGTCTCGGCTGCTGCTTTACCCATGTGCCAATGATGTCCTTTGCGGCACCACAGGTCAACGCCAGCCACCCCCACACCTCGTGTTCCCCATGCCGAATTATCCATTAGACCGATGCAATCACAGCAACTTTATGATATATATTTTGACTGAGCGACTCCATACTTGGGGATGCACACCCTTGTAACCTCAGCAAAGGACTTATAAAATCTTTATTTGTGAAGCGCTGTGGTGACTGACAGGTCGTGATGCTGTGTGTTATCCAATCAGCATGGCCATGATGCCACGTATTGTCCAATCAGCACGGAGTCAATCCAAAACCCCACCCACACTTCTTGAAGCCAGGGCATGAAGAGAGACAGAGCGGTGGCTAAACTTTTATTGATAAAAATTACATATCTTGACTTCCGGTCTGGACGCCATGGCGACTGCAGCTTAACACTGAAGCTCTCAGACTCAATCCAGGATAACACCTTGAAAATCAAACTTAACGGATTTTTGGAGGAGTGAAAATCAAAAGACAAAATCATCATGTCTAAAGGAAAACAGAAGAAACTGAAATTCTCCAGGCTAGGACACGTATCGGCCGGAGAATCTGAACTGGAAGATCCCCGTTCAGAAGACGAGGAGCTGGTGATAGCTAACAAAAGGGTTAGCCTGAAATCACTATTTGAGGAACTACGACGATTTCGCCGAGATGTTACGGCCGAATTTCGGGAATTCAGAGAAGAATTGAAAAGGACAAACAGCAGAGTGGACCAGGCCGAGAACCGAATCTTGGAAACAGAGGATCGAATAAAAGTGCTCGAAGATTCTGTGCTGGACCTACGCAAAAGACAAGCAGCTATAGAGGCTAAGCTAACCGACCAAGAAGGAAAACAAAGAAGAGACAACATAAGAATTCATGGTCTGATAGAAGGAACCGAAAATGGTTTTAACTCAATGGCAGAATGCGTGGAATCCTTACTAAGAGAGAAATTGGATATTCCACAAACCACCGACTTGAAGATAGAAAAGGCACATCGTTCATTAGCCGCTAGGCCGGCGGCGGAAGCGCCCCCACGTTCGGTGTTGGTAAGATTTTCCAATTTCAAAATAAAACAAGAGGTTGTAAGACTGGCCTGGCAGAAAAAAGGATTTATGCACCAGGAGAGAAAAGTCTACGTGGAACACGATTACGCCCCGGAGGTCCTTAAAAAGCGCAGGGAATACAATGACGCGAAAAAGGTGTTAAGAGAGAAGAAATTGCGCTTTCAGACACCATTTCCTGCGAAGTTAAGGGTCTTCTACGGCGATGAAACGTGTCTCTATAATTCGGCGGAAGAAGCAACAGCTGACATGGCGAGAAGAGGGCTCCCGGTAACGGTGTTTAAACCCGCAGCAGACCCGAGTGAGAAGATCAAAGCGCAAACATGGACAACACAAAGACCCTCAAAATCCACGGACCAGCAGCGGGAAACCCAGCACCAGAGCGTCGCGGATAAACTATCCGTTTTCAGGTTGGAATAGCGACCTTTTTTTTTTTTTTTTTTTCCTTTCTCTTGAATCAATCCGCACATCCAACCCCCCTCATACAAGGTAACAAACATTAAAGGAGATGCATATTCAGCATGTGGTAAAACATTTCATGGAACAATCATATTATTTGAAACAAATAAGTCTTTGTAATAAAAAAAAAAAAAAAAACTTGTTAAAATAGAAATGTGACAATAATCCACATGTTCTGCTCATACTAACAAATACTGTTTTTGCGTGAATGTTTGATGTGATGGGGGTGGGAGGGTGCACACAATTTCACAGGGTTTAGGCATAAAAGGAAAAAAAAAAAAAAATCATTACAAGTTTGGATTGGGTTCTGAAACTCACGTTAAAAGCATGGGACTACTTTCAGTGGTACGAGAGGGCCCTCAACACGTAACAGAGTTTGAGGAATTTCCCTCAGAGCCTTCACTCCATCAAGGCTCTTACAGGGTCTTTAAAAAGACCTCAGCTCAGGAAGTTCTTTTGACAGTTTTTTGTTTTAAAGTTTTTTACACTATGTTCTTAATGTTTTTCTTGTTCTTAATGTTCTTTCAGTTTCTGAGTAGCACAAAAGAGGGCCACCACACAGTTATACTAAACAAAACAACACAATGGAGAAACAGGGTGTAACCAAAATAATTTCATATAATGTAAAAGGGATCCTGAATCCAGTTAAAAGATCCAAGATTCTAGGCAAAATGAAAAAAGACAAAGCAGGAATAATACTTTTACAAGAAACCCACCTAACAGACGTGGAACACAATAAACTCAGTAGACAAGGGTTTAAAATGATCTCTTCATCTTCATATAAATCAGGGAGGAGGAGGGGAGTAGCGACATTGATATCAACCAAAATTACATTTGAAAAAAAATCAGAACACAAAGATAAAGAAGGGAGATACAGTTTGGTAACTGGGCGGCTAGAGGGAGAAGATATCACCCTGCTGAATGTGTATGCTCCCCCAGGGGCTAACTGGAAATTTTATAAAAATGTATTCGACCTAATGATAACTAAAGCTCAAGGTTTAGTGATATGTGGTGGGGACTTTAATCTTAGACTGAATCCATACTGGGATGCTTCTGGTAATTCCCCACATCAAAATAACACCCAAAACAGGAAGACTCGGATGCTACTAAAAGAAATGGGAATCTGTGATGTGTGGAGGGAACTCAACCCCAGTGTAAAAGACTATACATTTTACTCAACTCCACATTCATCTTACTCAAGGATTGACTATTTTTTTATGTTTAATAGAGACATTGGTAGAGTAAAAACATGTAAAATAGGACTGATGGATCTCTCCGACCACAGTCCGATCTACATGGACTTAAATATCCAAAAATACACAAATAATACATTTTCTTGGAGGTTAAATTCAAATGTCCTGAAAGGACCATTGAAAGATGAATTGGAGTCAGATATTCTCAGATATTTGGAAGATAACGATAATGGAGAAGTATCCCCTTTAATACTGTGGGATGCATGTAAAGCTGTAATAAGAGGAAAGATTATTGCAAAACTGGCAACCCAAAAGAAACTAAGACAAGAAAAACTATCCACATTAGAGTCAGAACTTAGGAACCTAGAAAAAGAACACAAAGGCAACACTCATTCTACTGACTCGCTCAAGATTAAGGAAATTAAAAACCAAATAAATGAGATCTACACAATAGAAATCCAGAAGAAACTTACATTTCTGAAACAAAAATACTATGAAGCAGGCAGTAAATCGGCAAAATTGCTAGCCTATAAATTGAGGAAACATCAAACAGAAAGAGCAATCTACAAAATCAGAGACCCAGTATCAAAGGAAATAAAATTCAGAATTCAGGATATTCTTAAAAACTTCGAGAATTACTATAAGAACTTATACTCCCACAAAAAACATAAAAACGCATCCGAGGCATTCCTAAACACATTAAACCTTCCCCAACTTACGGAGTCACAAAATAAAACACTACTGTCAGAAATACATTCTAAAGAATTGGAAAAAGCAATTATGAAACTTAAAGCTAACAAATCCCCAGGAGCTGATGGCTATACAGCAGAGTGGTACAAAACCTTTAAACAGCAACTATCTCCTCTCCTCCTGAAAACATTTAATTATGTCCTCCACACAGGGGAAATCCCCCCCTCCTGGAGAGAAGGGGTCATTGCAGTTATACCTAAACCTGAAAAGGATAAACTAGAGTGCTCCAACTACAGACCAATCAGTGTACTAAATCAGGACTATAAGCTTTTTACCATTATCCTTGCCAAAAGGTTAGAGAATATACTGACAGACCTAATTCATTTAGACCAAACAGGTTTTATAAGACAAAGACAGACACAAGACAACATTCGACGCACTTTACACATAATTCATCATATAAAAAAATATAACTTAAATGCAGTCATATTAGGATTAGATGCTGAAAAAGCATTCGATTCGGTTGACTGGTCTTTTCTATACAGAATCTTATCCAGTTTCAATTTTCATAACAACTTCATTAGAACTATACAGGCATTATATAAAAAACCAACAGCTAAAATAAGGATTAACGGTAATTTATCATCATCTTTTGAACTGGAAAGAGGATGTCGTCAGGGCTGCCCCCTGTCTCCACTGCTCTTTGCAATCTTCATAGAACCTCTGAGCCAATGGATAAGACAAAACCAAAAAATTCAAGGTATTACACTTGGTCAGAAGGAACATAAAATAGCACTCTTTGCTGATGACATTTTAATATACCTAGGGCAGCCGGACACTTCTTTACCAGAACTAACCTCAGTTTTTTCAGAGTATGGAGATTTATCGGGGTACAAATTAAATATGCATAAAACCCAAGTTTTAACATTCAACTATGACCCAAATCATTATTCACTAAGCAAACTCAAAACTAACTGGGAGTCGGAATCTATGAAATATCTGGGGGTCAATATCCCGAAACAACTCAACAAAATTATATCACTAAACTATGATCCACTGGTGACAAAAATAAAATCTGACCTAGCAAGATGGAATATGATACCATTCTTGGGTATTGCACAAAGAATTGAAGCAGTCAAAATGAATATACTTCCACGTCTTCTATACCTTTTCCAAACAATACCGGTAGAACCTCCCAAAAAAACATGGCAGGAGCTGGACAGAAGGATCTCAAGATTCATATGGCAGGGCAAGAGACCTAGAATCAGATATAGAACCCTACAGCTAAACAAAGACAAAGGTGGGCTCGCGCTGCCAAATATCAGGGACTACTTTAAAGCCGCACAAATTAAAACTTTAGTAGAGATATGTAACCCAGTCTACTCTGCACAATGGAAGGAGATCGAATGCCAAATAACAAGTGACATCCCCCTACAGGCGATAATAGGGAACAATGTCTTACCTAAGCTTTTGAATAACACTAACCCGTGGATAGAGACCCCGCTAAAAATTTGGTTTAAGATAGTCAGAGAGAATCAAACTAAAGAGCCCTATCGACTTCTGCAATGGATCGCCTATGATCAGGACTTTACTCCTAATAAAACAGACACCAGATTTAAAAAGTGGAAGGAGAAGGGGCTGATAAAATATTACGATTTTTTTAAAGGGCAAATCTTAAGAAGTTTTGAAGATTTGAAAAAACAAGGCCTAATAAATCAAGACCTTTACAGGTTCTTCCAGCTTAGACACCACATAAACAATATACTTAAAAAGGAGGTTTTGGAAAGGGCCCAGTCAGGTGTTCTGAAGGTCTTCTTAATGGCATATAAAGGGATCCCAGGGATCAGATACATTTCTAAAATATACCAAGGTCTTCAAGACTTAAAAGGAGACAACACATCTTATATAAAAGAGAGATGGGAAAAAGAGGGGAATTTCACTTTACATCTGGAAATATGGGAAAAGCTAAATAAACAGCAATGGAAAAGTACCTCATCCCTGCAGTGGAGAGAATTTGGATGGAAAAACTTGGCAAGATTTTTCAGAACACCTGCACAAATCAAATTTACCC
This sequence comes from Pholidichthys leucotaenia, assembly GCA_020510985.1. NCBI lineage: Eukaryota > Metazoa > Chordata > Actinopteri > Cichliformes > Pholidichthyidae > Pholidichthys > Pholidichthys leucotaenia. The sequence continues at coordinate 66,588,264 of CM035842.1, read as the reverse complement.
ATAAGGGATTGAACTGTTGGCGCTTGTGTGGTGAAAAGACTGCAAATCATTTTCATGTGTTTTGGTCATGCCCAGTTATCCACCAATATTGGACCAATGTACAGACAATATTGGGGAAAATATTCAAAATTACAGTTCCCTTTTCTTTTGTAACTTTGTATTTGGGTTTACTACCGGACTCACTGGAAAGACGAGGAGAAAAATACTTATTCAATGTTTTAATATTGGCAAGCAAAAAAGCTCTAACTAAAAAATGGATGTTGAAGGACTGTCCTACACCTGAAGATTGGACTAACGTGATCCAAGACATTTACTCGATGGAAAAGTTGACATTCGCACTGAGACAGGACATGGATGGGTTCATGAACTTTTGGCAACCCTGGACCGCATATGTGTCTTCCATTAGATCTAATCTTTGACAAATACCATTTCAATAATGGTTCCGCTCTTTGTTCCAATGCTACTCAGATGCTCTTTTATCTTTATTTACTTACTTTTTCTTTTTGTTTGTTTTTTACTGGTTTGTTTGGTTTTTTTTTGTTTTTTGTTTTGTTTTTTTTTTCTCTTTAATTTCACTTTTTCTTTCACTTTAAAAAAAAAAAAAAAAAATAAGGGGTGTTGTAAGAATTAATCTTCCAATGTTGTCAGATATCAGAAAATAAGGGAACATGTGATGAAAATGTAAACACTGCATTGCTGTAACGACCTGTATACCCTTTACAAAAACTTAAATAAAAAAAAAAAAAAAAAAAAAATTACATATCTTGACTGAGTGACTCCATATTCGGGGATGCACGCCCTTGTAACCTCAGCAATGCACATTTAAAATCTTAGGTCAGTCTCACGAACGGTTTGAGAGATATCTGAGGAACACACAAACACACAGAGATAGCTTGCATTTATAGATAGATACTTCCTCTGCACTGCTCTACTCCCCTCAGCCACTAGAGGGACTCCAAGTTACAAGAGTACTCTCATATTTTTTTCCCCTTGGGGGGGGGGGGTGGCAGCGGCAATGGACCTCTTGCACAGTACAGTGACGTAGTACTTCCACATTCCGGTCTCAGTAGCTCCAGTTCTTGTTCCATTATATTTGCTTACTCCCTGGTGCTTTCCCCATCAATAAATCAATTTTATCATTTTCACTTATCGTTGTACATACTGGAAATAGTGTCCAGGCAGATCTTTTTTATAAAGTTCGTGTTTCACAGGTTGATCATTTTTGTAACCATACTGGGCTGTTTGACAGTTAGCCCAGTTAGCTTAGCATAATACAGCTATCATATTGTTTCTGTCTCTGCCATTCCAAATACCACTGCACGGGCTGTAATAGACCTGTGAAACTCACTGAAACACACGTATGTCCGACTCCCAGTTGTTACCTGAATTGTTTTAATATTACTTTGTATATGCAGAATCCCTCACTATTGGCGTTACCATTACGGTTATTCATATTAGCCTAGCTAGCTTCTAGCCGTTAGCGTGTCATTAATTCTCATAATAAACTTCGACTCACTCCTAATAACGCTGCATGGACTCAAATGAATGTGAATGAGCTTGTGCAAAGACTCTGCGCAATACATGTACATTACATAGAAAGCACGAGGGAATGGGCAAATATAATAGAACAGGAACTAGAGTTGCTAAAACTGGAATCCGAAAGTAGTACGTAACTCTACATTATTATTATTAATCTTTATTTCAGACACACAGACGGGTCCATATAAAATAAGAAGGGGTAGGGGCATCAGGAAAACAATAAAAACAACATAACAGTCTTAAAAAAAGAGTTCATGTATAGGCTGTTGTGCCAGTGTCTTCTGAGAGCAGATGCGTATCATTGTGCAAGAAGTCCATTAAAATTAACTTGATTTTTTTTTTCTGTAAATTTGCAACTTTTTTCTCAAATGTTTGCAACTTTTTCTTGAAACTTTTTTCTCACAAATATTACTTTTTTTCCTTGTAAATTGGCAAGAGTTTCTTCATATAACTGACTTTTTTTTTTTTTGGTACATTTACAACTTTTTCCCAAAAATTCCTTTCCCCATTGTAAATCGACAACATTTTCTAATAAATTTGCAGCTGATTAAATTGTAATTCGATGTAAAAATTTATTTTTTTCTGTTCATAGACGATGACCCCCAGTCATGTCGTTATGTTTTTTTGTTGGTGGGGGAGAGATTATTTCTTCTCATTTTAAAGGATTTGAACTCTTCCCCATTCCAAAGATAGAGGCCCCCCCAAACACAATCTTGCATTGGGCCCCCCAAAAACTAAAAAAGGTCCTGCTTGTTCTATAAGTACGAGCTCCAAAGTCCCCGTTACACAGTGTGAACAGGAATTGGATTCACCTTTATTGACATGAAGATGCTGGGATAGGCTCCAGCCCCCCCGTGACCCGAAAAGGATTAAGCGGAAGAAGATGGATGGTGAAAAAGTTTAAAATTAATGCAAAAAGTATGCACTAATTTGTATAACACATGGTCACGGAGAAAACTGTTTAAAATTAAATGCAAAATGTATGGATCCGTTTTACTGTGCATGGGCAGCTAGCGCACACTGGTATTATGCAAATGTCTGTGTATGCAAATTGTATGCATGAATTTGATAAAATTAGAATATAAAATATTTAACATATATTTAACATATAACAGCAATAAAGCCTGATACAGCCAACGCCCAAAACCTTACATCCCTAGTCGTTGTGCATTCCTGTTTTTGTGTGCGTTTTACACATTTCAGATGAACTGGTGATTTTATGGGGAACTTTAACTGTATTATGTTTCTTTCTTCATTTCAATTTGGCAATCAATTTACATCCCTATCAAGATAAAAAAAAAAAATCTACATCATAAAGATTATGCTAATAACTAGAAGGCACTCAGTGAAGGTGCAGACCCATGCCAACCCTGTGACCTTAACCTTTTCACCCAAAAATGAATGCATGTTTAGAACATTGCATGTACTATTCCTGCACCACTTTTAGTGTTGACGTCTACAGTCTGGCAAAACTAACAAAAGGAAAGTCTTGAAAGGAATATTATGTAGTCTGGACAACTATCATCTTAAATAGTATTCCAGTCCAAATTCAAAACAGTAGAGAGTGTCGTTCAATCCACGCTACCTCCTCTCCTTACACGGAGTCACACAGTTGCTAAGCTGAGGACAGCCTTGAGAGCCTGCAGGGAGTTACAGCACACAATGGCCACGGTTACATGGGCAAAATTTCATCAATCTGATTACAATTCAGATCAGAATTTTACTGTTTCCATGGATCCTGAAAAAGCTGATCCGATTAGGACGTGCGTTTCCATGTGTCACACATTTGAACGGAATAAATCATTTTGAGATGCGCACGTCGACATTTCGATATTCCGAAAATAGAAGAACAAGCAACTTCCGGTGTTAGCAAGCACCGCTTCGTGTCGAAATTGACCTGTATTGTGTTATTCAGACTGTACTTTTGCTTCTGCTGGTCTCCGTAATGAAGCTACAAGTACATACTGTACTTCTACATATGACGAACAGAGGGAGACAGCAGGACGATACAGACCAGTTTTGTTTTACTCCCGCTATGTTTTCCGCTAGCTGCTGCTAAGGCGGAAATACGTCACGTCGACGTGCGGCTGGTGTACAGACATGCGCAGTAAACATATTTTCTGCCCTACGTTCAGAATAAGTGTTTTGATGCACACCATTCGGATTAACAATCGGCATAACCCACCCATCTCAATCGGAATGAAATTTTGATCCGAATGAGCGTGATCGGGTTAGAATATTCAGATTGGCGTGTTTACATGAAGCATTTTTATTCCGATCAGGCTTTTAATCTGGTTACTTGTGTCCATGTAAACATAGTCAGTGGGAAGAGAGAATGACTCATACACAGAGTACACAGTCGGGTACAAATTATCTGTCAGAACGGCAAAACATGGTTGGTTCTGGTTCTAGGAAGTGGTCTACATCAACCCAAAACAAAAACAAACCTTTTCCAGATGGATGTGAACATTTTAAATGGAATATCTGGGCTGTACTTTTATTGTTGTTGGAGAAGCCAGTTTTTCAATCTTAAATGTTGAATTAACTAATAAATCTTATCTTAGTTAATAATCTAATCTCAGTTAATTTCTGGTGACACCTTTGGTTATTTTTTATTATGCCTCGGTGAAACAGAGAGGTATACGGTAATCACTCAATGTGTCTGTGTGTGTGTCTGTCTGTCTGTTACCAGCTTTTCAGCTCGCCTGGCCAAAATTAAATGGAACTAAATTCTTGTATCATTGTATCACCATATTTTGTCGACTTTTAATTTGCCAGAATTTTGAGATAAGGCTTTGTTTTCAAAATAAACACAAATTTAACTCACCATTGCCGTGTAATGGAGCCGTAAAAAAAGGTATTGTAATAACTATGCCGAGCCACTAGAGGCGGCAGTGCGACTTTTTTACAGCCCATGAATAACTTCCTAAACATGGCGAACCATAGTGGACAGCTGAGCCAAGGGAAACAATCCTTTCAAAGTACGTTTTGTGCTTAAATTATGCAGTGATTTCAATATTCAAACACTGATAGCTTCGGCATAAAGTTTTGTTTTCAAAATAACAGGCATGGCAACAGGAAATTCTGATTTCAGCTGAAATCTAATTTGGTCGATTGACTTATGGGGGGGCGGGGGGCGCAGCCCCACTGAAGCTGGGAGGTTTTCAGTAAAACAGAAGTAATTTAGACTGAAAAAAATGATAAAAAAAAAAAAGAAATACTAGACTTAGATAAATCATTAAATTTAATGAAAAGTTAACTTACTTTTTCTTCAATGTTGTCTCACTGTCTTTAGTCCAACATATTTAACAGTTCTATAAAGGCGCTTTTCCACTTGGAACCCAAAGGCCCCGTTTGGCCCCGATCAGCCTCCATTGTCCGGTTTCCCACTCAGAACCCAAAGGCCTCACAGTTCCCTTTTTCGGAACAGTTCCAGTTTAACTGACACTTTTTTCGGCACCGTAAAAAGCAGGTCCGAAGGCTCCCGGCCCCGTTTCATCACGCCACTGCTGGCCATTCATTGGTCTGTGCATAGCGTCATGAGAGTGGGCGTTACGTGGGCGTTACACTGACTTTCCAGAATCGCTTGCTGGTCGCCATTTGCAATTTTTCATCAGTGAGCCCGCGAACAAGTGATATTATAAACCACAACGAGAGAATGGCTTCACAGAAATCAGCAGAAATCCAACACCGCAGTCCAGCAGAGTTTCCTGTGCGTTTCGGCTGATGAGAGAATGCAGAGGGAAGCAGACTGAACTTGCAGTGGGGCGCACAAACAGACGCACCAGAAATTACACGGAGACGCACCGGGAATTAGACCCAGCCACCCGAATTGAATTGAATGTGCAGCCGCGACGCACCCAACTTCAGCAGTTGAAGCCGTGATATTGTGATATACAGGACGGTAAGTGATCTGATATTCATGCTTTATGTTATTTTTTCCAACAGTGGAAAGTTCACTTAGGACAGACGAAAACTTAATCGTGTTTAAACGATGACCTAGCTTAATGCTATGTCTGTCCTTGTATGTTGTTTTTTGTGTTGACAATATCTGATGAAATAGATAGTTGTAATCCTGGTTTAAAGTTTTTTATTTATTTATTTTTTTTTTAGATTATGCTTCCACACCGACGGAGCCCATCTCCCGCGATACGAGCACCCCGGCTTCTGCTACGGATCTAGATCATCCGGCACCAGAACCAAGTCCAGCTCGCTCACAGTTTGGCACATCTCCGTCAACACTTTCACACACAGGTAAAGCCCAATAGTCAAGTAATATAATTATATTATATTGTAATAATGTAATACTCACGGTACAGTTTATTGTTTCATGTAAAGCACATCAAAAAAGTCCAGCAATGCAATTGCATATTTAATCACAGGCATGGAAAAGCTAATGAGCTGTTGTAGCACAAAACTCATTATTTGAAAGTCAGCGTGCTTCATTTTCATGATTCAGTTGAGCCTACTGTATAAATGCATTCAGAATTTTTTCCATCCATCCATCTTCTACCGCTTCTCCGCGTCACGGAGGCAGCAGTTCAAGCAGAGAAGCCCAGACTTCCCTCTCCCCAGCCACCTGCTCCAGCTCTTCAGAGATGATAGACCAGCTGGGTCTCTCCACCATAGAATTTGGGTCACCTCTAGAATTTTTTGACCACCATAAAAAGCTAGGCATTTGAAACATAAACCCAGCTTTTACTAAATGTATTGTACAAATACACAGTTGTGATACTCATAAAAAAAAGTAATTTTTTCAAACCCAGCACTTGACTTTCACCAGTGTGTGTCCCTTGTACAGGTACATCTCAAAATAACTGCAATGTCATGGTACAGTGTGTTTTTTGTGACTCACAAAAGACAGTGAAAGTCATATAAGATGGTCTCTGTCATAATCTTGACAATCCATATGGGTTTTATGTCAGGAGAGTTTCCTGGCCAAATCAAACACAGTGATGCCTTGTCCATTACACCAGGTTTTGATTGTTTAGGCACTGTGGGGCGATGGTCACTCCAGCTGGAAAATGAAATCCGTTTCTCCATAAATCCTCATACTTTTGAGAACACTCCTCTTTTTTTAATATCTATTTTTAACATAACCATCGATTTTTCGAGAAAAGTAATTTTGGATATTCATGCGCTGTGAGCCAATAAATGATTAAAATGTAACAATACTTCACTGTCTGATTAATGATTCTGTATAATATATGGGTCTCACTTTCTGACATGTGTCCAAAAATATTTAACTTTTGTATTAATTTTTGGGGATGTACTGCTACATGTTTTGAGGTTGATTTTACTGACACCAGCTCACATTTCTGTCTTGTAGGTAAGAGGAAGCGGAGCAACACAAAACAAGACCTTTCAACTATTTTTGCATCGATGCAAGAAGCAGAAAAGGAACAGCACCGTGAACAGATGGAGCTTCAGTGGGAACATCAACGTGAGCAGAGGGAGCTCCAGCGGCAACAGTTGGAACTCAATTCACTGCTTGTGGATGAGGTCCGTCAGTCCGGGGAAGCCGAAGTTGCTGTACGAAGGGAGGAAATTGCGCAGAATGCTGCCCTCAATAACACTCTCATGGCAGTCTTTGAAACCCTCGCACGGCGTGTGTGACCCGTTTTCCCAACCATTATTATGTATATACTGTACATTAATCAATGATCAGTGTTAATAACGTTGAATAAACCCGTGACTGTTGACATCATGTGTTGTCTGTTACTACTAAGTTTTACACTGTCTTAAAACCCTTAAAAAGGTTGGGAAAAATTTGTCATTGCAGTGTGTTATGGAGTCCAATAACTGCCGACACATACATTAAAAGCCAGCCACTACTGACCAAGCTTTATATCCATGTGCAACAACAGGGACACCTAATATTTTAAGTTCTGTATTTGGAAATGTTCATATTGCCAACCCAGGTAATGGTTTTATCTGCACAAAATATTCAACTTAGCCATTGTAAGGACGGGTGAGTGTGGGGTGTACAGCAACAACTGTTTTGGTGCGCCTCACCCAATTCTGTACTCAGCATTAACAAGTACACTTTAAAGAAAATGTGGACTTGTAATTTTGTAAGATATTTTTTATTAGATGGCTGTCCCAGTACTTGTAACTGTGATATTAAAGATCCACACGTCCACATTAAATATACAAAAAAAATGCGTCGTTGCAATGGAACAAGGTTACATGAGATAAGTAATGCATAATAATACACAGCAGCCTCACCACCAAAATGATATTAAATAGCTCTTGGACTACTAATTGGTCCAGGGAAAATGGCGCAGCCTCAAGGGGAGTGTAGCACCGCCTCCAACTCCCTCAAAACCCCGCCTCCAACTCCTTCCTTCTCCCACCCATACTACAGTGAGCCTTGTGCTGTGGAAAACCACCAGTGCCGAACAGGACTGTTTGGTCCAAGGCCAAACGAGGCCTTTGGGTTCCAAGTGGAAAAGTGCCTTAAGAGTTTATTACACTATTTACACTGGTCACCAAGTCACTTCTAATGTGAAACTTGCTTCCTTTTGGCAGCAAGCTGTGTCAGTCTCTGAACTTTGACCTTCATCTCCTTTTCTGGTTTCTTCAGAAATTGTCCAAGTGTTTCTGTTACCTCGTCGAACTTTGAGCCAATTTTCACCTTTACCGTCACTTTTCTCTCAAGCCAATTCCATCGGAACTTATTTTTGACACTTTTGTCTGTTTCTAGCACTGATGACTCCTGATCCTTCGATAAAAATCTCATAATTCCGCTGAAAACAATACCGAAAGCTTGGAATTCCAACACGAACCAGGGATGTGATTTGGGGTTGGGGAAATTATCTGAAAATTCAGCAGGGGGTCTGGGGGACACAGTCCCCCAGCGGGGTCCAGGGCAGAGCCCCGGTGGGGAGGGGGGGGGGCGAAGCCCTCCAAAGCTCCTGGGTTTTTATGATTTTTAAGTACCAGAACTGTGCTTAAATGACATAAAACAAACAGCTGAATGCCACTTATTACTGTATAATATTGACTTATGTTCCAAGAAGATAGCATTCCTAAAATATTCCAACAAGCATTATCCATCACATGCTTTAACACTTGATCAAATCAAAATCAGTTAATTTTATCTATTCCATAATAGAAATAAAATTCCAACATACCATTACTTATAATTTCAGCATTCATTTCAGATCACCAGTTTCAATCTCCATTGAGACTTGAGCAGTTCATTTTGCACAATCACTGATGTAGCCAAGTCTTAGAAATATTCAAAAGTTATGAGTCAATGTCCACTGTGCACTGTCAATTTCAAACTGTTTGGAATCATAAAAGGGGATGGTTAACTTTTATTACCGTTTCCTCCCCCGCGCAGCCCAGCTCATACAGCCGTTGTACGCCGCCAGTAACAGAGAGTTAATGGCTCTCCACCTGGCCATACGCCACTTCCAGTCCTGCCTGAAAGGGCACACCTTCACTGCGTTCGTGGACCACAAGCCGCTAATGTACTTAACGTACTTTATCTTCCTGGAAGATAAAGCGGAATTCGGCGAACTAGCAGAAAATCACATCCCTGAGAACACGCCGCCATGAATTTTTGAAAAAGCATACAACGAGCCATTTGATTGGTCCAATCGTTTGCAACTATCCAATTGCAGGGCTGTCAAGCTACTGCAATACAGCAGTAGCTTGAACACAACACATCCGGGTTATCGCGGGAGACGACTTCCGGGGAAGCGCCGAGCACTTATGTAATCATGTTGATTTTCACTAAAATCGGTAACAATAAGGTACCTTACCCCCCCTAAAATTTTCTCAACGGATTTAGACGATTCACAGAAATGATCAATTTGAAAATAAATTGGCGGAAATCCGCGGATCGGCGGAAAATTGCCATCCCTGAAATAAACATAAATTTAACTCACCATTACAGTGTAATGAAGCCGCGAAAAAAAGGTCTTGTAATAACTATGCTGGCCCACTAGAGGCGGCAGTGTGACTTTTTTACAGCACACGGACGACTTCCTAAACATGCCGGACCGCAGCAAACAGCTGAGCGATGGAAAAAACCCTTTCAAACTAAGTTTTGTGCTTAAATTATGCAGTGATTTCAATATTAAAACACCAATAAGTCCTACCACTGCAACATTTGATTTTTAAAGCTGATGTTATTATTTTTCTTCCAATGTCCTATTTTTCTTCCGTACTACGGGCTGCTTGGTTACATTAATTATGCCTCAGTCCAAAGCAACTTAGGCATACCATAATCACTACATGCGTCTGTGTGTGTATCTGTCTGTCTGTTTACCAGCTTTCCGGCTCGCCTGGTAAAAATCATGTGGAACTAAAGGCTTGCATCATTGTATCGCCGTATTTTATCAAATTGTTATTTGGCACAATTTCCACTTATGGCTGTGTTATCAAAATAAACACAAATTTACCTCACCTTTACCATCACTGGAGCTGGGAAAAAAAGGTACTGTAATAACTGTGCGGGGCCAATACAGGTGGCAGTGTGTCTTTTTTTTAACAGCACCCCCCCTTCCCCAGTGCCTTCCTGCCACATGCACCGAGGCATCAGCACCTTGGTGCTTTCATGTTTTATTCAAATGAACTTACAGATATCTCCAAGTAATGACGGGTTAGATTAAATGCACCGAGACACACTTGTGGTGAGTATATATCCACCATTGCTAGTTTTACATAATATAGCATTATTAAAAAGAATAAAACTGCTCATCATTTTTCATGTTAACCCTGATCCTACCGAGTGGGGTCCCAATTGACCCCACACATATGTTCTTATGCACAACATGGACATATTATCGATCACAGCTGTCATGCTTTCTGACTTTGTTTGTCATCATCTGTGAATCACAAAAAATAAATCTGATTTAAAATACAGTTTTCTTCTGTACTGTCAGTTCAGATTTTTCATTGGGGTCCGATCGGACCCCAGGGAAAAATATGATGTTAATGATATTAAATGTATGAATTTTGTGTTATATTTCAGTGAATGATGGCTCAACGAGGTAAGACTTTGCCATGCAAATATGCAAATACTTTGCCATTGTAGCAAAGTAGCATTGTATACTAGCATGTACCATGCTACATGTAGCATGTAGCATGCTACATGCTAGTATGTACTACATGCTACATACATGTAGTACATGCTAGCATGTAGCATGCTACATACATGTAGCATGCTACATACATGTAGCATTGTATTCTGTAGGCCCTACAGAACACATGCACAACAATGGCAAAGTATTTGCATTTCTTGTACCAATTAAGAAGTGAAATTAGATAATTTCCCACAAAAACCTGAACGCACCAGGGCACACTGGTTGAAAAACACATTACAACCGGGCTACTCGTGCTGAAAGGCAGGCAACCGACAAACTAGCCCCATTCCGGGATTTTTGGATCATGTTTCAAGCACAACTCTTTGTTTTAACCAAATAAAACATTTTAAGTGAAAAAAATTACTTTGGTATTGCTTAATAATCCAATTAACAGTTAAATTTTGTGTGGGGTCCAAACGGACCCCAGTTAGTACTATTTGTATGTAAAATATGTTGATAGGATGAGGGTTAAGGTCCTAATTACACCTTGATAGGATGACATGCTTGGTTTCCAACCTCTTTTTATCCAAAGTCATACTGGGACCTTGCAAAAAACAATAAATGTGTCACGCAACCCAACCCTGAGGTTTCCCAGCTGTTTCCAGCTACCTTGTAGTCTGCCTTCAGCGACTTAGGACTGGATGGATGTGACAGCAGGACAGCGCAACCATGCTAACGCCCAGGGCACATTAGGGAGAACTTTATACACCTTCAAGGTAAATAAAACACAGGACCCGGATGAGGAGGGATTTAAGTTTGCTCAGTAGAACATGGCTGTCACTATCGTGGCAGTATTAATGCTGTATATGAAATCTGTGATCCACGTTTTTGTCCTCCACAGCATCAATAACGCTTATTAGAATGGGCAGGATTATGTATCAGTATTCCCTAAAGCCCTTTTATGTAACAGGCGATGGGCTGGGCATTTCCAGAACAGTGGATCAGCGCATGCTGGCCCACAGCATACAAATCTGAGCATTAATTAGGATAATCTCAGGAAAATCCACTTCATCCTGGCAAACACCACCTCCCTTAGATCCAAGACAGGAGTCAGGGAGCAGGCGGGGCGGGGGTGGTGGTGGTGCTCCGACATGGGGGTGAGGAGGAGAGGTCTGCATGCGGGAGTCGGGTCTTCCCCTCCCATGAGCCACACACGCATCCTGCATGCACCTCTACGCTCCAGATCTCGAACGAAAGCCTCCCACAGCCCCTGCGTGCACCGGCTCTTTGCGCAATATGTCGCCAGCGGAAAAAAATCCTGCTTGCAAAGGTATCTACACCTGCACGTCTACAGCCGCATCCCCACACTCAGCATCCAGCACGTCTCACCTTTTCAGGACTCCGAACACATTCGCGCACATTGTCGCGGGTGTTTGTTTCCATCAGCCAAAGCAGAAGAAAATGCTGCTGATGAAGAGGAGGAAGAGGAGGAGTACGGTCCGGCCAGCCCGAGCTCCCACCGACTGACTGAGGCGGACTGACTGGCTACGGTCAGAGCTGCCGTCGCCCCTCCCACAGACACACGAGCAGCGGCTCGCCGTGATAAAACTCTCCACTAAACACGGCTCCGTTTAAACACAACAGCTCGTTCGACCCTCCGGGTGTTCCCGTTCAACGATTCTGGTCGTTCCTGCACCCAGCGCCATGACAACACCTTTGTCCCCCCTGTGATCACCTGACTGAGCCCCACCTCACACACACAGCCCCGGCTTTCTGCTCCCCGTAACCCGACACCCTCACGACTCCGCGTTTCCACGGCTCTTACCTGCATAACCAGCGCACAGCCATCAGTAGTGTAGCGGTAAACTGTTGAGGCTCCTCAGGTGAACGCTGAACATTAGCTTACCTTCCAACCTTCTACTAGTTACTTTGCTGCCCACAGGCGGGAACTAACACGGAGTTAATCTCGGCTCTAGAGGCTGGAATTCACGCAATAACGAAGGCTTTTGCCAAGTTTTTTTTAAATAAATAACACGAGTCGATGGTTAGAAAATATATATCACACCCATTTATAGGTAAAAAAAATAAACCACATACCGTGCTAGTTGATAAAATTGTTAGTTTTACTGTCTGTAACCCAGTTTAGGTTTTGGTTGTCCAACATTAGATGCACTTCATTTGAGTATGGTGACATGCCCGCACGGGCGGGGATTAACTGTCACAACAAACTGGAAAATGCCTTTCATGTCCTTAGCATTTTCTTTTTCTTCTTTTAGATTTGATTGGCGGTTGGCAACCAGCTTACAGGTGCATTACCGCCACTGACTTGATTATCATCACTCTATAGCTTCAGCTTCTTCTTCTTCTTCTTCTTCTTCTTCTTCTTCTTCTTCTTCCTCTCTCGGTTAATGGCGGATAGCAAACAACTGAAAGGTGCATACCGCCACCTACTGTACAAGGGAGTATAACATTATGTAATCTGAGCCCGACCCCCTAAAGTCTATGACTTTTTCCTGTGTTATTTAAAAACGAGAAAAGAGCCCTTCTCGAGATTCTTAGTGCCTCTCCATCTTTTCCCAGAATCCCAGTTAAATCCCATTCCCTACCGAACTCTCAAACTTCATTTTTCATTCTCTCTCATTTCCATACTTGAGACAGTGTAATAAGATGTGCTCATTCTTTTACTGCACATTCTCTACATTTGTCACTTTCACTTTTCCCCATGGTGAATAAAGTGCCATTTAAACCTGTGTGATCCAGTCTGTCTTGCCATAATGATGTCTTCCCTCCTGTTTGTTGTTTTACAATTCTTTATTGCAGTAGATTTTTGTATTTTGTAATACGATCTACCCTTAAGATCTTCATCCCATCTTTTTTTGCCATAGTTCAATTCCTTTTTCCTTGATTAGTGCTTTCCCTTCACCTTTTCCAAGAGGTAATGGTATAGTTATTTCTTTCCCAATTGCACTTTTTGCTAATTTATATTTGCATAAAGAGTTCTTATAAGTAGTTCTGAACAACTCCTTATGTGTGAAAAAAAAAATTATCCATCCTTGGACTGTGTCCTGTTTTTCTTATAACTTAGTGACGTTTTCCTCATAGCGTTGCAACATTTTCCTACTTATCATCACTATATAATAATTCAAGAAATCTCTGTGTGTCTGTCTGTCTGTCTGTCACGATCATAGGACTCGCTAAAAGATCATAGGACCGCCTATACTATTCCTATGATCTCTGCATGATGTCCTATGATGTTCCTATGTAAAAGGAGTTCTGAACAACTCCTTATGTGTGAAAAAATTATCCGTCCTCCTTCTTCTTCTTCTTTTAGATTTGATTGGCGGTTGGCAACCAGCTTACAGGTGCATTACCGCCACGTACTTCACTCTTCTATAGCTCTCTTATTTTATCTGACTGCATCACTCACGATCATAGTGTAATGTCGGGGCCGTGTTAAGGGGGGCAGGGATTTCCCAGCATGCTTTGCCAGCTGAAAACGTTACTGTGTGTGTATTATTACTGAGTTATTATACTGCTGTGTCATTATAACTGTGTTATAATGGCCCGGCAGTGTTTATAGGCAGGATTAGGGCAAGATGTATCATGTGTTGTATAACCATGATTGAAACGGAGGTCTGGGAGAATGACCTCCCCTCCTGTCTGTGCTCAGGGGTGTTGGGGTTGGGTGTGTTGAATAAAGCCTGTTCGTCACAACCATCTGCTTCTTCTCTTCTTTGTGGAACCCCGCAAACGTCACACTGGTGTCAGGAGTGGGGATGGAGCAAGATGGTGGCCAGGACCCAGGCGGAGGTCCAGCAGCCGGGGCGGTTCATCGCTCGGCTGGGAACGGAGCGCAGAGCTGACACGCCAACCCCCGGAGTGGCTCGCCGCAATGGACGGACCAGCGTACCCCGCCTTCCGCCTTTTTTAAGGCAGAGCGGACCAAGCAGAGCAAACCAGCCCCGCTTCCCACCCTTTTCAGGGCAGGACGGGCTGGCGATTCCAGGGCGATCAGGAGCGGCGATCGACCGGGAGGTGACCATCCCATCCATCCGGCAGCAGGCCAAGATTCCCCGCTACAACGGCAAGAACCTGTTGGATGACCACCTGGCCCAGGTCGAGTTGGCTGCCATGCTAAACGACTGGTCACCGGAGGAAACTGCCGTGCTGACAGCGAGGGGGAGGAGGAGGAGTTACGGCAGACCATGGCGGCGCGTCCACGGAGGAGACGGCCGCGGCAACACGAGGATGGGTGCTTCCGCTGCGGAGAGCCAGGGCACATCGCACGGTACTGCCCCGCGCCCACCCCGCGAGAAACTGGCCCCTCGCCGATGTTAAATTAGAGCAAGGTGGCATGGACGGGGAAAGGCCGCCTCCCGCAGATGCTTCCCCTGGCGGTGACGTCACAGAGGCCCTCGGCGCGCAGCAGCAGCGGAGCAAGCAGGACAGATCCGGTCTTTTCCCGGGCTCAGCAGGGGCTGGACGCTTGGACGCGGGCCAGCGGCCG
The DNA here is from genome assembly GCA_020510985.1 of Pholidichthys leucotaenia. NCBI lineage: Eukaryota > Metazoa > Chordata > Actinopteri > Cichliformes > Pholidichthyidae > Pholidichthys > Pholidichthys leucotaenia. The sequence goes on along the minus strand of CM035842.1, from coordinate 66,573,180 downwards.
CCTCGGAGGTCCTGGCAGCAGTGGGAGTCATGACTCCCGCTGCCAGGGGAGGGACTGTGCGTAGTCCTACCGCCGCCCGCAGATGCTTTCCCTGGTGGCGACGTCACAGAGGCCCTCGGTGCGCAGCAGCAGCGGAGCAAGCAGGACAGATCCGGTCTTTTCCCGGGCTCGGCAGGGGCTGGACGCCTGGATGCAGGCCAGCGGCCGCCTGGGAGGTCCTGACAGCGGTGGGAGTCGTGACTCCCGCTGCCAGAGGAGGGACTGTGCGTAGTCCTACTGAAGCTGTTGGATGTGCTGGTCGTCGGCATCGAAGCCACCCCAACACCTGGATTGATTCGCAATGGACTTCTGGGTTGGACTTTGATTTTTCTGGGGACAGAAACCAGTCCAGGGGGGAGCAGTGTAATGTCGGGGCCGTGTTAAGGGGGGCAGGGATTTCCCAGCATGCTTTGCCAGCTGAAAACGTTACTGTGTGTGTGTTATTACTGAGTTATTATACTGCTGTGTCATTATAACTGCATTATAATGACCCAGCAGTGTTTATAGGCAGGATTAGGGCAAGATGAATCATGTGTTGTATAACCATGATTGAAACGTAGGTCTGGGAGAATGACCTCCCCTCCTGTCTGTGCTCAGGGGTGTTGGGGTTGGGTGTGTTGAATAAAGCCTGTTCGTCACAACCATCTGCTTCTCTTCTTTGTGGAACCCCACAAACGTCACAATAGAACTCACTATGACATCAGCAAAGATCAAATGCAGGCATCACTCACAATCATAGGACTCGCTATGACATCAGCAAAGATCATAGGACTCGCTATGACATCATCAAAAATCAAATGCAGGCATCATAGGAGTCGCTATGACATCATCAAAGAACATAGGCCTCACTATAACATCATCAAAGATCAAAGGCAGTCATCACTCATGATCATAGGACTCGCTATGACATCATCAAAGATCATAGGACTCGCTATGACATCATCAAAGATCACAGGACTCGCTATGACGCAATCAAAGATCAAAGGCAGCCATCACTGAACGAGTGCAGATGTGCTTGCTTACACCCTTGCTTACACCTGCTTTCTACGGGCATGCACAGGTATGCACTAGTGCAGTTAAATTTCAGAAATGACTAAAATAAAAATGCAGGACATTACAGAAAAAAACAGTATGTTATATTAATATGTAAGACACTAATTGCAGGTAATTTGTTTCCACTTGATTGTCTTTTACATTGCTCAACTTCAGAAAACTATATGATACCTAGAGGACATCACAGAGTTCTAGAGGCTGTTTTGCACAGTGTTCACTGTTCACTGTGTGACCTTGACATTTAATGACTATTGTCAAGTGCTCCAACTGCAGGAATCTTTAGAGAAGGACCTATCAATGTTAGTTCCTCTTTTTAATGCTTACACCAAAAGTACCAGGGACTAGAATGGATGGATGAATGAAGGAATGAATGACTCCTGAAGCGGTAGTCAAAAATACAGAAATCCTTGTGTGACTCTGACACTGTCATATGAGACATGATGAAGGCACAGATCCTTACATGATTTTTTCATCATAATGTTCTTCCTCTTAGTATGAATGCAACAACAAAACCCCAAATGCATGATGATCCTGACAGTTCTAAAAAAAAAAAAAAAAATAAGAAACTTACATGAATATATACGTATGTATGGAGTCCATACTTATATATGTTCATTAATAAAGGTGCTGTATGGAACTTTTGGGACCTTGGGATTTCCTTGAGTTCCCTTGCCATAAATGAATCATAATCCCAATCCATCTGAGTAATCCTTGCTGCAGCAAGTAGAGGCCAAGGGGCAAAGCCAGATGTGGGTGGGACAACTGGACATGGTTAGGTGGTTTGGGTTACGTTTAGGGGGCTGGTTAGGGTCAGGGATCCAATGACAATGGCTACAAAGTGGAGACAGACATCCAAATGCACTTTTTCATCAAACCCTGCTCCATTCTGTGATCTGCAGGGAGGACATTCAGTCCATTTCATGACCACAATGTCTCATGAAAATTATACATGTTACAGCTGGATAAAAGTTGTCCGATTGTTCCCATTGAAACAGTTTTGATATGGAGCCTGAAAAATTAGTTAAGCTTAAATATAATTAAGTAAAATATTCAGCTATGTAATGAATAAGACATACATGGCCCCATGACATGTGACTTATGTTTGATAAAAGAAGTCGTCCCAGGAGTCGCTCCAAGAAGTCGTCTCCCTCCTGCTACAATGACTACCGTTTAGTTGCACTCACTCCCATCATCATGAAGTGCTTCAAGCGGGTGGTCATGCAACACATCAGGTCTGCCCTACCCCTCTCCGTGGACCTGTTCCAGTTTGCATACCGGTCCAATTGCTCGACCGATGATGCCATCTCTGCTGCCCTCCACCCAGCCCTCACACACCTGGACACAAAGGACTCCTACGTCAGAATGCTGTTCATAGACTTTAGTTCAGCATTTGACACAATCATCCCCCAACAGCTCATTCACAAACTGGACCAGCTGGGGCTCAACACTTCACTGTGTAACTTGATGTTGGACTTCCTGACGGGGAGACCGCAGGCAGCATGGGTTGGGAGTAACACATCCAGCACCATCACTGAGAACACAGGGGCAACCCAAGGATGTGTGCTGAGCCCCCTCCTCTTCGCTCTGCTGACTCATGACTGTATACCGACACACAGCTCCAACCTCTTCATCAAGTTTGTGGATGACACAACTGTGGTGGGTCTCATCAACGGAGACAAGACAAACTACAGGAGCGAGATGAGCCGCCTGGCCATGTGATGCGGAGACAACAATCTCTCTCTGAATGTGGAGAAGACAAAGGAGATTGTTGTGGACTTCAAAAGAGTGCACACCCAGCATGCTCCCCTGACCATCAATCGTGCTGCTGTGGAGAGGGTGAGCAGCACCAAGTTTCTGGGTGTGCACATTACAGAGGACTTCTCCTGGACCACCAACACTGTATCACTGGCCAAGAAAGCTTGGCAGTGTCTCTGCTTCCTCTGCAAACTAAGAAGAGCCAAAGCCCCGGCTTCCATCATGTGTACCTTCTACAGAGGCACCATCAAGAGCATCCTGACCAGCTGCATCACCTTGTGGTACGGCACCTGCACCATGTCCTGCCGCAAGACCCTCCAGCGCATGGTGAGAACAGCTGAGAAGATCATCGGTGTCTCTTTCCCCTCCCTTGAGACCATCTACAGCACCTGCCTCACCCACAAAGCCCTCTGCATTGCAGGTGATCCCACCCACCCATCACACAGCTTCTTCAGTCTGCTGCCATCAGGGAGGAAACTGAGGAGTCTCCGGGCCACGACCAGCAGACTCAAGGACAACTTCATCCACCAGGCTGTCAGGAGGCTCAGCTCTCTCCCTGCTCTGCCCCCTCTCCCTCTTCTGCCCACCCCCCCACACACAAATCCTGGACTCTGATTCCCCCCCCCAACAACTGAACTCTGCCATCCCCAGGTACTGTTCACTCCCACACATGCACACACTGATTTCAGGAACTTCAAAAACAGCTCTGTCATCCAGGAACTGTTCACTCCAACACACATGCACACACACACTGATCTCTTCTTCTTCTTCTCTTGGTTACTGGCGGATAGCAAACAACTGAAAGGTGTATATTGCCACCTACTGTACAAGAGTGTGTAACATTATGTCTTTTGAGCCTGACCCCTAAAATCTATGACTTAATCCTGTTATTTAAAAAAGAGAAAAGAGCCCTTCTCGTGATTCTTAGTGCCTCTCCATCTCCATGTGTTCCCAGAATCCCAGTTAAATCCCATCCCCTACCAGCCTCTCGAACTTCATTTTTCATTCTCTCGCTTTCATTTCCATATTTGTGACAGTGTAATAAGATGTGCTTGACATTTTCTTTTACTCCACATCATCACTCTATAAATTCAAGAAATCTCTTGTGTGTCTGTCTGTGTGTCACGATCATAGGACAGCCTATAATGTCTGCATGATGTCCTGTGATGATCCTATGATCTCAGGCTACATAGGACTCGCGATGCCATCATATAGGCATTGCCGTCATATAGACAGTAGGACTGCCATCATAGGACTGCCTATGATGTCTGCATGATGTCTTTATAATGTCCTTATACTCTATAAATTCAAGAAATCTGTGTGTCTGTCTTTGTGTCATGATCATAGGCCATCATAGGACGGCCTATGATGTCTGCATGATGTCCTATGATGATTCTATGATCTCAGGCTACATAGGACTCACGATGCCGTCATATAGGCAATGCTGTCATATAGACAATAGGACTGCCATCATAGGACGGCCTATGATGTCTGCCGTGAAGATGAAACACCTGAGTTTCCAGCAGTACGTCGCAGGCATGACTGTGAACAACACACCCGTCTGAGACAGGAGGAGACCCTTCACCAGCATAGGCTATGACAGACAAGGGATGCACAGACAGACAGGAAACGTGTGGCAGTGCGCCATGCACGTGCTGAGTCACTTGAAGCACGAAATGCCCACAAAGCGAGCAACACTGCATGCCAGGCAAGGCACAGACAAGCTGAGACCGAGGAGATGCAGAATAGTGGGCTGGCCACCAACGTTGCATGCCAGGCAAGGCACAGAGAAGCTGAGACTGAATATGACACACTACTCTAAACCACACCCATTTGAAGCAGAAAATCTGGAAATCTCACTAAGTAAGGCAGAAGGCACTCTAGAAATTCAAGAAATCTCTGTCAGTGTGTCAGTCTATCACCCCATTTAAAATAGGACACACTACTTTAAACCACACCCATTCGAAGCAGTACCCATGAAGAACGGCAGTCTACACTACAAATGTGTAAAATGCCAAGCAAAGCGCTGATTTTCTCCAGGTGCTCTGGTTTCTCGGTTTTGCCGGGCATGCACGGGTCTTCCTGAAAAGGGTTGAAAGCCACTTTTTGCTCAGATCTATTTTCATGATCCTGTCCGTGAACTGGAGTTACAACTTACCGATCCCTCAACCAGTGGTCTGAATGAAGAAGAAGAACAACAAGAAGACCCACTAGATGGAGAGCAATAGAGTGAAGAGAACTGCTGCACGTCAGAAAGGATGCCGTGAAGATGAAACACCTCAGGTTCGAGCAGTATGCTGCAGGCATGACTGTGAACAACACAGCCGTCTGAGATAGGAGGAGACCCTTCAGCAATGGGCATGCAGAAATACTTGCTTATATTTGGTTTCTACAGGCATGGACGGGTATGCACGGGTATGTACTAGTTCTCTATATTTGTCACCTTCGCTTTTCCCCATGGTGAATAAAGTGCCGTTTAAACCTGTATGATCCAGTCTGAGTCTTGCCATAATGATATCTTCCCTCCTGTTTGTTGTTTTATAATTCTTTATTGCAATAGATTTTTGTATTTTGTAATACAATTTACTTGTATGATCTTTATCCCATCTTTATTGCCATAGCTCAGTTCCTTTTTTCTTGATTACTGCTTTCCCTTCACCTTTTCCAAAAGACAACGATATTAGTAGAGTCATTTTTGGGGGTTTCGTGACCAACCTCCCAGGACCTTTTTTTCTCACTGGATTTAGCATTCTAGACCCATTTTAATGAAAATAAGCTCCCATGTACCTCCCAAAAATTACGGGAAACCTTTTTTTTTTTTTTGCCCAAAATTCAAAATGGCCGCCAAAATGCATACCACCACCTATATCTCAGTAACTAATTCAGCTAGGAGGTTGATTTTGGTGTCTAGACATAGGTTTTTGGGGTCAAGCATTCCATTAATGCTATTAGTTTACTTGTGAAACAAACCCATCACGATGAAATCCAATATGGCTGCCAATATGGCCACCGATTAATATTTTTTTTGTTTCTTGACTACTAAGGCACCTAGAAAGCTGATGTTGGTGTCAAAACAGAGGTTTAAGGGGTCATACTATCTGTTTATTCCAATAAAAGTGTGTTTAAATGATTACATAATCGAGAAATCCAAGATGGCGGCCGGCTGTCATTTTCACATGCAATGGACTTTTTCATATCCGTCACCAAATGAGCTAAAAATGTCAAATGAGGTATCCTTACATTCATTTTTAATAATTATTAGAAAGCTCCTGCATTGATTCAGTGATTTCACTGAGGAACACTTGGGTAATCCCCTTAGGATTCCCGGAATCCTATGCTTGATTCATTGATTCCTTTTTGCATAGCAAGAGAGAGGATGCAGTGATTTTGTAACGTCTGTGCTGCCATAATATGTAGTCCTAATCTTTCCAATTTAACCAAGGTTGCCAGGTATGTATAAATTTAGCTTTAAACTTATCTGGAGAGGTTAGAATTCTGAATCTTGTTCTATACTGTATAGTCAGGTAATGTTAGCATATTGACCATGCTGCTTGCTTAATGCTACCGTAATGACAGTAGACAGTACAAGGGCCTTTGACTCTAGGTCTTGTCATCCCTCCTTTTTCTCTCCTCTGTTCTGATAATGACAAATTTGTTTTTGTTTTCAGACACTTATTCATATAAAGTGAGGGATAAAATGGATACTGCAAGTGACAACGATGAATTACCATCAACGTCTTCCGGTGAATACGAATGCATTCTACGTTGTGGTCAACCATGTACCAAAAGTGACTCTTTGGATAATACCAAGGACCAAAAATGGAATTCAATTCGTGAAAAAACTCTACGATGGAAAGGACTTGATCGGTTTCAATGTGGGAATATTGATTGGGCCAAAGGACCAAAAGGGCATTATATGCACCAGACATGTTACACCACGTTATCTAACAAGCGTTGTCTATCTCAAGCCGAGAAACGTAAGCATAAATTAGAGGTAGATCTTGAAAGAGACAATCAATCAGTTCAGGGGGATCCATCTCCATCTGCTTTTCTCTCTTCACCGAAGAGACTCCGGTCCAGCATTGGTATTGTGCATGACAAGAACCTATGCGTGTGGTGCAATAAGGGACCACAGAAAAGCAGTCACCGGGACTGGAAACAATTGCTCCTAATATCAACAAAGGACGCCTGGAAAAAATTCAAGTTACACACTGTACACCTGAATGATCCGGTCCTGAGGTCGAGGCTCAACACGCTGATTGCATCCATTCCAGACTGTGAAACAGCTTTCGGGTGGGAAATCCGTTACCATCGCGGCTGTTGGAAACACTACATTCCCGATTCCCAGCCTCTTACAGAAGAAGTCACTCAACACCTGCAGGATGTAAATCTGCGAGAAGCACAAGCCATCTTCTTCAATCATGTTCGTAAGGTGATCTTTGATGAACATGAATTTCGGACATTGCAGAGTCTACTGGAGGACTATCAACGAATTATCTTAAATCATGGACATGACGCAAAAGTAAAGTCGAATTATGTGAAGGGAATTCTTATAAAGGAATTTGAGGAGGACATTGGCTTCCATAGACGTAGTCAGTTAAATGAGAGTGAACTGGTATATGACAAGAAAGCTGCAGCTACCTATGTAGAAGCAGTACTATCTTCCTTAGGCATAAGCGAGGATCAGTTGGTGAAGAACGTGGCAGTATGACTCAAAGAGCAAGTTGAAGCGACTGATACTGTTCCCTGGCCTCCATATGTATTAGAGTTGGAGAAAAAGGAGGACCTAAATGGGCTACTCCTAAAGCTAATAACATGGCTAAAACACCCAAGTAAATCAGACCCCTTAAACCTCTGTTTTGACACCAACATCAGCTTTCTAGGTGCCTTAGTAGTCAAGAAACAAAAAAAATGTTAATCGGTGGCCATATTGGCGGCCATATTGGATTTCATCGTGATGGGTTTGTTTCACAAGTAAACTAATAGCATTAATGGAATGCTTGACCCCAAAAACCTATGTCTAGACACCAAAATCAACCTCCTAGCTGAATTAGTTACTGAGATATAGGTGGTGGTATGCATTTTGGTGGCCATTTTGAATTTTGGGCAAAAAAAAGGTTTCCCGTAATTTTTGGGAGGTACATGGGAGCTTATTTTCATTAAAATGGGTCTAGAATGCTAAATCCAGTGAGAAAAAAAGGTCCTGGGAGGTTGGTCACGAAACCCCCCAAAATGACTCTACTATATAGTTATTTCTTTCCCAAGTGCACTTTTTGCTAATTTTGTTATGACCCGAGCGTCGGTTCTGATCGCGCTCGGGTTAAAGTTATGTCTCGCTGCCGGCCTTGACAGCTGCGGGCGGTATTTTGGCCTCTCCGGGCTCTTAATGTGAAAGTGCTCGGAGGGGTTTCCGCCTGTCAACGGTCGGTCAGCTGTGTGTCATCTGTCATCAGTCCCTGGTTATTTAAGCTGTGTGCTAGCATCATTACGACGCAGCAGTGTCTGATCGCTAATGGTCTCATTTCTGATCATTATTCTGTTCACCCATCGTCACGGATGCCTGGACTATCTTCACCTCGGCTGCCTAAGGGCTTGACCGTCGTGTCACCGGCATAGTAAGTGAGCTGTATAGCCTTATTCCCGCCGGTGTAATTGGTGCTGTAAGTCCCTGCTTTAGCAGTCCAGGTGCAATTATTACCTAGCTTGTCTGTGTGTGACTGTTTCCTGTCCTGGACCCGTAGTGTGTTGTATTGCCTATGCTTCCTGTTCTGCAAGGACTCTGTCATCTACTCAGCAGCTTGTGTAAGCACCCTTTCACCGTAATAAAACTCGCTAAAACTCACTGGTGGACTTGTGTGCGTCTTATTGGTGGCCCGCAAGGGCTACCATGACAGTACACTGCTGCCCAAACAGCGTTTTACGGTGACGCCATTTTAAGACGCTTTTTCACCAGTGAGTCGAGTTTTGGACGTTGTTTTCCCTGTCTGGGACCTGTGTATGTTAGGAATGCCGTCACCGAAGAGTCACGTGCTGACGTGTGTTTTGGAAGCGGTAGATGAGTTACTCATCTCCGCTTCCATGCTGGACTATGACCCCGGCATACATTGGTACCTGGACGCCGCCGAAGATGTGCTCTGTAATCTCTCTTCCTGCTTCGCCAACCACCCGGAAGTCGATGTTAGGAGGGAGGACATCGCTGCCCAACGCGAACTGTTCCTGATAGTGGAGGAGGAACGCGGCATGGAGCAGGTGAAGAGGCACACCTGTTTTTCGCCTAGGGATCCTTTTCGGGAGTTCGCACCATCTGGGGGCCGGCGAAGGCGTCGGCGTCACGGCCGGGCACATCTTCGGCAAGCTCCAGCTCCAGATCCAGTTCCGGGCCGCCGGGATGACCCCCTCAACCAGCCAGCTGCTGAGTGTGAGCTGAGTCCTGCGCCGGTGGGCTCCGTTCTTGGGTCTTTCAGCATTCAGCGAGCGAGGGAAGGAGCAACGTTCGCTACAGCTGATAACATCCTCCCCCCGGGAGACAGGCAAGTCCAAGTTCACTTTCCTTGTAGTAATAGTGATCTGTCTTGTCTGACTCCTGGGGGTGAAGCTCAGGGTACGCAGCTCCCTGAGTTTCTTTCCCCAGCTGTAGCTATTTATACTAAACCTGCTGCCTCTGTGTCTCCTCCTGCGGAGCGGTCCTCGGCGTCAGTCCCACGCCGGCGAACGAGGGGGAGGCCTGCAGCTCTGGGAGACATCCCGGTCTTGCAGCCTTGTGTTGGACAGAGGAGGAGAACGGACTGCAGTGAGGAGCCAGAGCCGACGAGAGAGCGTCCCCAAGGTTCTTCAGGGATGCAGCCCGAGTCAGCAGGTTCAGGGCCCTCTGCCTCCATGCCATACGGGTTATGGGCACGGACGTCTGCGCATGAGGATCCAGCTGCAGAGACCATCAGGCCGGTTGTGGAACCCGACACAGCCGAGTGGGAGCCCGACGACGAGCATCTTCTTGAACCTGGATCGGCGAAGTCCTGGACGGCTCCAGAGCCCGAGTGCAGGCAAGTGCTCTTTCTTGTTTTCCTGTATGGTGTGTTAGAGCATTTTTGCCTGCCTCATGGGGGGGCGAGTGAGGGGCAGCCGGCCGCTGCACCCGAGCTCGTCTCGCTGGGCTCTGGCGCTCCCGGTGGAACTGATCCCGGTTCTTCCTTGTGTTCTGAGCACCTCCACAGCGTTGCCGGTCCAGAGCCAGTCAAGGTCACGGGACCGGGGGTTCCAGGTTTGGAGATGGAGGTCATCGCCGGAGCAGTCCTGACCCGGTCGGGGTCCGACGTGTGGGCCGTGGTGACCCAGTCGGGGTCCAAAGCGTGGTCCGAGGAGACCCAGTCGGGGTCCAACGTGGGTGCAGCAGTGACCCAATCGGGACCCGTCCTGACCCAGTCGGGGTCCGACGCTTGGGCCAAGGTGACCCAGTCGGGGTCCAACGTGGGTGCAGCGGTGTCCCAATCTGGGTCTGTCCTGACCCAGTCGGGGTCCGACGAGGTCCAGTGGGGGTCCAGCGCAGGTGCGGCTGCGACCCAATCAGGATTTGAGGGGGCCCAGGGTTTTGGTTGTCCCCCTCTCAGGAGCCACCAGCTGGGGGCCATTAGTGGGGTTTGTTTGACGGATCGGCGCTCTCCTGTTTTGTTTTCAGGTGAGCGGCTGCACGAAATCCCTCCACGGTCCTGCTGGTTGTGGTATGCGGGTCGGCCACCCGAGGAACTGCTTGGAGCGTTCGGCACCTTGGGTTGGCCACCCAATATACTGTGTGGGTTACGGGGTGACCTGGTTCGGCCACCAGAGGACGTATTCCTGGGGGCATGGGACTGGGGCAGGCCACCTGACCGTTCATGTACTGTGAGATTTTCTGTGGGCCCATATGGTGCCAATTCTTGTCATGTATATCTTGTAATTTTTTGTTGTGTTTCAAAGTCATAGTCTTAGTCAGGTCAAGTTCGAGCAATTTTTTTTAATTGTCTCATGCTTCTTTGTTTGTCATAGTCTTAGTCTGGTCTGTGCAATTTTAGATTACCTCTTGTTTTTTTTCTTGTTTTCAAAGTCATAGTCTTAGTCAGGTCTGAGCAATTTTAGATTGCCTCTTGTTTTTTCTTGTTTCCAAGTCATAGTCTTCGTCAGGTCTGAGCAATTTTAGATTGCCTCTTGTTTTTTCTTGTTTCCAGAGTTTTAGTCAGGTCTGAGCAATTTTAGATTGCCTCTTGTTTTTTGTTGTTGCCAAAGTCATAGTCTTGATCACGGTTAAGTCCGAGCTATTTTTGTTTACCCCTTGTTTCCTTGTATGTCATTGTCTTAGTCAAGTTCGAGCATTTTTCTTGTTACCTTGTAAGTCTTTGTCTAGTCTGAGCAATTTGTGTTTGCTTCTTGTTACCTTGTGAGTCTTTGCCATTGTCTAGTTAGAGCATTTTTTGTCTCTTGTTTTTTTTTCCCTTGTGAGTCTCAGTCTTGTCATAGCCTTGTTTTGTCATGTGTTTTCTTTTCCTTAGTCTTGTTGTTTTTTCCCCAGAGTCATGTATTTCCTGTATGGTTTTTTGTCTGGTCTTAGTCTTGTTTTTTCCCCAGAGTTATGCATTTCCTGTATGGGTTTTTTTTGTCTGGTCTTAGTCTTGTTTTTTTTTCCTAGAGTCATGTATTTCTTGTTTGGTCTTGTCTTGTTTTTGTTGGTTGGTTTCTCTCCCTCCGTACCTGTCCCCCTACCTCCCACCCTGGGGGGGGGGGGTGCGGGGGGGCAGGGTAGTTCCTTGGGGCGTCCGGAGTCCGCCCGTGGAGGGAGGGTACTGTTATGACCCGAGCGTCGGTTCTGATCGCGCTCGGGTTAAAGTTATGTCTCGCTGCCGGCCTTGACAGCTGCGGGCGGTATCTTGGCCTCTCCGGGCTCTTATTGTGAAAGTGCTCGGAGGGGTTTCCGCCTGTCAACGGTCGGTCAGCTGTGTGTCATCTGTCATCAGTCCCTGGTTATTTAAGCTGTGTGCTAGCGTCATTACGACGCAGCAGTGTCTGATCGCTAATGGTCTCATTTCTGATCATTATTCTGTTCACCCATCATCACGGATGCCTGGACTATCTTCACCTCGGCTGCCTAAGGGCTTGACCGTCGTGTCACCAGCATAGTAAGTGAGCTGTATAGCCTTATTCCCGCCGGTGTAATTGGTGCTGTAAGTCCCTGCTTTATCAGTCCAGGTGCAATTATTACCTAGCTTGTCTGTGTGTGACTGTTTCCTGTCCTGGACCCGTAGTGTGTTGTATTGCCTATGCTTCCTGTTCTGCAAGGACTCTGTCATCTACTCAGCAGCTTGTGTAAACACCCTTTCACCGTAATAAAACTCGCTAAAACTCACTGGTGGACTTGTGTGCGTCTTATTGGTGGCCCGCGAGGGCTACCATGACAAATTTGTCTACACAGTCATTCCCTTTCAACCCTTTGTGTGCAGGAACCCAACAAAACTGAACTTGTCCACCACTCCTGTGTACCCTAAATAAACTGTGATATAGCTCAATCACCAAGTCTTCTCTTGTAGATTTTAGTGTCTGTATGGTCTTTAAAGCTGCAAGTGAATCCATGCACACCACCACCCGGTCCGGTTTGACCTCCTCCACCCACTGAAAACCAATAATTATTGCCACCATCTCTACCTGTAAACACGGATGTATTGTTGGAGAGTCTTTTTGAGATGGTCACTTTAAACTCTGGAATGTATACTCCAACTCCAACAGAGCCCTCTTTGTTCTTTGAACCATCAATATAGAGCTGTAAGTAGTTATAGTAATTGTTCCTGAGGTAAATGCTTGTTTTAACACTAACTTCACTCATATGCCAATCCTTTTTCCTCATTAGGAGACTAATGTCTACTTCTTTTTCTGGAAACTGCCAAGGGGGAACATTACTCACTGGAGTGGTGTTAGCTATATCAATAGTGTGTAGTCCATACATTCTGGCTTGTCTTTCAATTGTCCAACTAAACCCATGTCCCTGAAAGTTAGAATATTCCCAGCAGTCTTGTAGTGTTGTTTTTTTGTTTTTTTTTTTATTTAAGTTTTTGTAAAGGGTATACAGGTCGTTACAGCAATGCATTGTTTACATTTTCATCACATGTTCCCTTATTTTCTGATATCTGACAACATTGGAAGATTAATTCTTACAACACCCCTTTTTTTTTTTTTAAAGTGAAAGAAAAAGTGAAATTAAAGAGAAAAAAAAACAAAAAACAAATAAAAAAAAACAAACAAACCAGTAAAAAACAAACAAAAAGAAAAAGTAAGTAAATAAAGATAAAAGAGCATCTGAGTAGGGTTGGAACAAAGAGCGGAACCATTATTGAAATGGTATTTGTCAAAGATTAGATCTAATGGAAGACACATATGCAGTCCAGGGTTGCCAAAAGTTCATGAACCCATCCATGTCCTGTCTCAGTGCGAATGTCAACTTTTCCATCGAGTAAATGTCTTGGATCACGTTAGTCCAATCTTCAGGTGTAGGACAGTCCTTCAACATCCATTTTTTAGTTAGAGCTTTTTTGCTTGCCAATATTAAAACATTGAATAAGTATTTTTCTCCTCGTCTTTCCAGTGAGTCCGGTAGTAAACCCAAATACAAAGTTACAAAAGAAAAGGGAACTGTAATTTTGAATATTTTCCCCAATATTGTCTGTACCTTGGTCCAATATTGGTGGATAACTGGGCATGACCAAAACACATGAAAATGATTTGCAGTCTTTTCACCACACGAGCGCCAACAGTTCAATCCCTTATGGGTAAATTTGTTTTGTGCAGGCGTTCTGAAAAATCTTGCCAAGTTTTTCCATCCAAATTCTCTCCACTGCAGGGATGAGGTACTTTTCCATTGCTGTTTATTTAGCTTTTCCCATATTTCCAGTTGTAAAGTGAAATTCCCCTCTTTTTCCCATCTCTCTTTTATATAAGATGTGTTGTCTCCTTTTAAGTCTTGAAGACCTTGGTATATTTTAGAAATGTATCTGATCCCTGGGATCCCTTTATATGCCATGAAGAAGACCTTCAGAACACCTGACTGGGCCCTTTCCAAAACCTCCTTTTTAAGTATATTGTTTATGTGGTGTCTAAGCTGGAAGAACCTGTAAAGGTCTTGATTTATTAGGCCTTGTTTTTTCAAATCTTCAAAACTTCTTAAGATTTGCCCTTTAAAAAAATCGTAATATTTTATCAGCCCTTTCTCCTTCCACTTTTTAAATCTGGTGTCTGTTTTATTAGGAGTAAAGTCCTGATCATAGGCAATCCATTGCAGAAGTCGATAGGGCTCTTTAGTTTGATTCTCTCTGACTATCTTAAACCAAATTTTTAGCGGGGTCTCTATCCACGGGTTAGTGTTATTCAAAAGCTTAGGTAAGGCATTGTTCCCTATTATCGCCTGTAGGGGGATGTCACTTGTTATTTGGCATTCGATCTCCTTCCATTGTGCAGTGTAGACTGGGTTACATATCTCTACTAAAGTTTTAATTTGTGCGGCTTTAAAGTAGTCCCTGATATTTGGCAGCGCGAGCCCACCTTTGTCTTTGTTTAGCTGTAGGGTTCTATATCTGATTCTAGGTCTCTTGCCCTGCCATATGAATCTTGAGATCCTTCTGTCCAGCTCCTGCCATGTTTTTTTGGGAGGTTCTACCGGTATTGTTTGGAAAAGGTATAGAAGACGTGGAAGTATATTCATTTTGACTGCTTCAATTCTTTGTGCAGTACCCAAGAATGGTATCATATTCCATCTTGCTAGGTCAGATTTTATTTTTGTCACCAGTGGATCATAGTTTAGTGATATAATTTTGTTGAGTTGTTTCGGGATATTGACCCCCAGATATTTCATAGATTCCGACTCCCAGTTAGTTTTGAGTTTGCTTAGTGAATAATGATTTGGGTCATAGTTGAATGTTAAAACTTGGGTTTTATGCATGTTTAATTTGTACCCTGATAAATCTCCATACTCTGAAAAAACTGAGGTTAGTTCTGGAAAAGAAGTGTTCGGCTGCCCTAGGTATATTAAAATGTCATCAGCAAAGAGTGCTATTTTATGTTCCTTCTGACCAAGTGTAATACCTTGAATTTTTTGATTTTGTTTTATCCATTGGCTCAGAGGTTCTATGAAGATTGCAAAGAGCAGTGGAGACAGGGGGCAGCCCTGACGACATCCTCTTTCCAGTTCAAAAGAAGATGATAAAATACCGTTAATCCTTATTTTAGCTGTTGGTTTTTTATATAATGCCTGTATAGTTCTAATGAAGTTGTTATGAAAATTGAAACTGGATAAGATTCTATATAGAAAAGACCAGTCAACCGAATCGAATGCTTTTTCAGCATCTAATCCCAATATGACTGCATTTAAGTTATATTTTTTTATATGATGAATTATGTGTAAAGTGCGTCGAATGTTGTCTTGTGTCTGTCTTTGTCTTATAAAACCTGTTTGGTCTAAATGAATTAGGTCTGTCAGTATATTTTCTAACCTTTTGGCAAGGATAATGGTAAAAAGCTTATAGTCCTGATTTAGTACACTGATTGGTCTGTAGTTGGAGCACTCTAGTTTATCCTTTTCAGGTTTAGGTATAACTGCAATGACCCCTTCTCTCCAGGAGGGGGGGATTTCCCCTGTGTGGAGGACATAATTAAATGTTTTCAGGAGGAGAGGAGATAGTTGCTGTTTAAAGGTTTTGTACCACTCTGCTGTATAGCCATCAGCTCCTGGGGATTTGTTAGCTTTAAGTTTCATAATTGCTTTTTCCAATTCTTTAGGATGTATTTCTGACAGTAGTGTTTTATTTTGTGACTCCGTAAGTTGGGGAAGGTTTAATGTGTTTAGGAATGCCTCGGATGCGTTTTTATGTTTTTTGTGGGAGTATAAGTTCTTATAGTAATTCTCGAAGTTTTTAAGAATATCCTGAATTCTGAATTTTATTTCCTTTGATACTGGGTCTCTGATTTTGTAGATTGCTCTTTCTGTTTGATGTTTCCTCAATTTATAGGCTAGCAATTTTGCCGATTTACTGCCTGCTTCATAGTATTTTTGTTTCAGAAATGTAAGTTTCTTCTGGATTTCTATTGTGTAGATCTCATTTATTTGGTTTTTAATTTCCTTAATCTTGAGCGAGTCAGTAGAATGAGTGTTGCCTTTGTGTTCTTTTTCTAGGTTCCTAAGTTCTGACTCTAATGTGGATAGTTTTTCTTGTCTTAGTTTCTTTTGGGTTGCCAGTTTTGCAATAATCTTATCTCTTATTACAGCTTTGCATGCATCCCACAGTATTAAAGGGGATACTTCTCCATTATCGTTATCTTCCAAATATCTGAGAATATCTGATTCCAATTCATCTTTCAATGGTCCTTTCAGGACATTTGAATTTAACCTCCAAGAAAATGTATTATTCGTGTATTTTTGGATATTTAAGTCCATGTAGATCGGACTGTGGTCGGAGAGATCCATCAGTCCTATTTTACATGTTTTTACTCTTCCAATGTCTCTATTAAACATAAAAAAATAGTCAATCCTTGAGTAAGATGAATGTGGAGTTGAGTAAAATGTATAGTCTTTTACACTGGGGTTGAGTTCCCTCCACACGTCACAGATTCCCAATTCTTTTAGTAGCATCCGAGTCTTCCTGTTTTGGGTGTTATTTTGATGTGGGGAATTACCAGAAGCATCCCAGTATGGATTCAGTCTAAGATTGAAGTCCCCACCACATATCACTAAACCTTGAGCTTTAGTTATCATTAGGTCGAATACATTTTTATAAAATTTCCAGTTAGCCACTGGGGGAGCATACACATTCAGCAGAGTGATATCTTCTCCCTCTAGCCGCCCAGTTACCAAACTGTATCTCCCTTCTTTATCTTTGTGTTCTGATTTTTTTTCAAATGTAATTTTGGTTGATATCAATGTCGCTACTCCCCTCCTCCTCCCTGATTTATATGAAGATGAAGAGATCATTTTAAACCCTTGTCTACTGAGTTTATTGTGTTCCACATCTGTTAGGTGGGTTTCTTGTAAAAATATTATTCCTGCTTTGTCTTTTTTCATTTTGCCTAGAATCTTGGATCTTTTAACTGGATTCAGGATTCCTTTTACATTATATGAAATTATTTTGGTTACACCCTGTTTCTCCATTGTGTTGTTTTGTTTAGTATAACTGTGTGGTGGCCCTCTTTTGTGCTACTCAGAAACTGAAAGAACATTAAAAACAAGAAAAACATTAAGAACATAGTGTAAAAAACTTTAAAACAAAAAGCTGTCATAAGAACTTCCTGAGCTGAGGTCTTTTTAAAGACCCTGTAAGAGCCTTGATGGAGTGAAGGCTCTGAGGGAAATTCCTCAAACTCTGTTACGTGTTGAGGGCCCTCTCTTACCACTGAAAGTAGTCCCATGCTTTTAACATGAGTTTCAGAACCCAATCCAAACTTGTAATGATTTTTTTTTTTTTCCTTTTATGCCTAAACCCTGTGAAATTGTGTGCACCCTCCCACCCCCATCACATCAAACATTCACGCAAAAACAGTATTTGTTAGTATGAGGAGAACATGTGGATTATTGTCACATTTCTATTTTAACAAGTTTTTTTTTTTTTTATTACAAAGACTTATTTGTTTCAAATAATATGATTGTTCCATGAAATGTTTTACCACATGCTGAATATGCATCTCCTTTAAAGTTTGTTACCTTGTATGAGGGGGGTTGGATGTGCGGATTGATTCAAGAGAAAAGAAAAGAAAAAGAAAAAAAAAAAAAAAGGTCGTTATTCCAACCTGAAAACGGATAGTTTATCCGCGACGCTCTGGTGCTGGGTTTCCCGCTGCTGGTCCGTGGATTTTGAGGGTCTTTGTGTTGTCCATGTTTGCGCTTTGATCTTCTCACTCGGGTCTGCTGTGGGTTTAAATACCGTTACCGGGAGCCCTCTTTTCGCCATGTCAGCTGTTGCTTCTTCCGCCGAATTATAGAGACACGTTTCATCGCCGTAGAAGACCCTTAACTTCGCAGGAAATGGAGTCTGAAAGCGCAATTTCTTCTCTCTTAACACCTTTTTCGCGTCATTGTATTCCCTGCGCTTTTTAAGGACCTCCGGGGCGTAATCGTGTTCCACGTAGACTTTTCTCTCCTGGTGCATAAATCCTTTTTTCTACCAGGCCAGTCTTACAACCTCTTGTTTTATTTTGAAATTGGAAAATCTTACCAACACCGAACGTGGGGGCGCTTCCGCCGCCGGCCTAGCGGCTAATGAACGATGTGCCTTTTCTATCTTCAAGTCGGTGGTTTGTGGAATATCCAATTTCTCTCTTAGTAAGGATTCCACGCATTCTGCCATTGAGTTAAAACCATTTTCGGTTCCTTCTATCAGACCATGAATTCTTATGTTGTCTCTTCTTTGTTTTCCTTCTTGGTCGGTTAGCTTAGCCTCTATAGCTGCTTGTCTTTTGCGTAGGTCTAGCACAGAATCTTCGAGCACTTTTATTCGATCCTCTGTTTCCAAGATTCGGTTCTCGGCCTGGTCCACTCTGCTGTTTGTCCTTTTCAATTCTTCTCTGAATTCCCGAAATTCGGCCGTAACTTCTCGGCGAAATCGTCGTAGCTCCTCAAATAGTGATTTCAGGCTAACCCTTTTGTTAGCTATCACCAGTTCCTCGTCTTCTGAACGGAGATCTTCCAGTTCAGATTCTCCGGCCGATACGTGTCCTGGCCTGGAGAATTTCAGTTTCTTCTGTTTTCCTTTAGACATGATGATTTTGTCTTTTGATTTTCACTCCTCCAAAAATCCGTTAAGTTTGATTTTCAAGGTGTTATCCTGGATTGGGTCTGAGAGCTTCAGTGTTAAGCTGCAGTCGCCATGGCGTCCAGACCGGAAGTCGTAGTGTTGTTTTTGAAATATTCACTTCCTCACTTCCTTTCAGCTTGATCCAGTATGATAATGCGAGTTTATTTCTTCTCAAATCCATTGGCATTTCTCCTGCTTCTATTAAAACTGCATTGTTTGATGTTGTTTTGATGGTTCCAATGCACAGGCAAAGTGCTCTATGCTGCAGTCTGTCTATTTTTTCCAGTTGTCTTTGCTGCTGCTCCATAAGTCATGCATTCATAATCTATAGTCTATCTCATTAGTGCTCTGTAAATGTCAATTAAAGCCTGTTTATCTGCACCCCATTCTTGTCCAGCTACAACTTTTCTGAGATAAATGACTTTTTTGCACTTTGTCTCCAGAGTTTCAACATGAACTCTTCATGTGTATGCACTATCAAACCACAATCCTAGATATCTGAACTCACTGACTTTCTCTATTGGTTGATTATATAATGTTAATGGCTCTGTACCAGTTCTGCATTTTTTTTTTTGAAAATCATATAGCAGGTTTTACTGTTTGAAAATTTAAATCTCTACTCATATGACCACTTTTCCACTTTCTCCATTGCTTTCCTGATGTTTTTGAACACAAATTTCTCATTTCTTCCCCACTGATCTCAGGGCTGCACCAGTCACTTTATGCAGCAATGGACTGCTCTCTTTGCACTACATGCCACTTTAAACTTTAACCCTCTATGAGCTGTAGTAGCTCAGGAGGTAGAGCGAGTTGTCTAATAGCTGGAGAGTTAGTGGTTCGAATCCTGCTCCCCCTAGACATCCGGCCATTGTGCAAGACACTTTACCCACCTTGCCTCCAGTGTCCATAACACTGGGCATGAATGTGTATAAATGTTTGGTAGTGGTCGAAGAGGCCGTTGGTGTGGATTGGCAGCCACATTTCCATCAGTTTGCCCCAGGGCAGCCGTGGCTACAGTAGTAGCTTACCACTACCGTGGAGTGAATGAATAATGTATCCATTGTAAAGTGTCTGAGTGTCTATAAAAAGTGCTATATAAATCTGATGCATTACTATTACTAGTGCATACCTGTGCATGCCCGTAGAAACCAAGTATAAGCAAGTTCCGGTTCCGGTTCCGCCGGACCGGCGGCGCCACACGAGTAGGCTGCCTGTTGCAACAGCCTTTTTTTTTTCTTTTTTTTTTATCTTCCTTCTTCTTTCTACACCTTTCACTCTGTATATATATCACGGACGCACGGATCGCCCCGGGGGTCTCCCGGGTCGGCGGACGGAGCCACGGTTTGCAGCGGGAGACGTTACAGCGGGGAGGAGCTAGTGCTAGCTAGCACTTGGCCGCCGCCCGGTGCTAATGGGAAACTCGACATACCGGGAGCTGTAGTGAAAACGACGCGGGTGCCGGGCTGGAGTTTAGGCGGCGTGAAAGAAATATAAGACAGAATAATAAAGAGCGATGGCAAGAACCAAGCAGACCGCCCGTAAAATCTACTGGAGGAAGAAGCCCCCCAGGAGACAGCTAGCCACCAGGGCTGCTCGGAGAGGCGCTCTGGCCACCGGCAGAGTGAAGAGGCCTCGCCCTCACAGGCCCGTGCTCTGAGAGAGATCCGTCGCTACCAGAAATCCACGGAGCTGCTCATCCGTAAGCTGCCCGTCCAGCGCCTGGTGAGGGAGATCGCTCAGGACTTCAAGACCGTCCTGCGTTTCCTGAGCTTCGCCGTCATGGCTCTGCAGGAGACCAGCGAGGCCCACCTGGTGGTCTCTTCTTCGCTAAGGGGGTCACCATCATGCCCAAAGACTTCCAGCTGGCCCGCTGCATCCGCGGAGAGAGAGCTTAGACTTTCTGCTGCACATTCACCAGCCATAATGCTCTGCACTGTGTGTCTATATATATACATTTATAGTAATATGGACATATGTTTACTAGATGTTGTTTTTTCTTGCCTTCTGATTGTTGCTCTGAGTGTTGCTATCCCTATGCTGTTGCAATCCTGGAATTTCCCCATTGTGGGACTAATAAAGGCTTATCTTATCTTATTTCTGCATGCCCACAGAAAGCAGGTGTAAGCAAGCACGTCAGCACTTGTTCAGTGCTGCCTTTGATCTTTGATTGTGTCATAGCGAGTCCTCTGATCTTTGATGATGTCATAGCGAGTCCTATGAGCATGAGTGATGACTGCCTTTGATCTTTGATGATGTCATAGTGAGTCCTATGACTGTGAGTGATGACTGTCTTTGATCTTTGATGATGTCATAGTGAGTCCTATTATCTTTGATGATGTCATAGTGAGTCCTATAATACCAGCATTTGATCTTTGCTGATGTCATAGCAAGTCCTATGATCTTTGCTGATATCATAGCAAGTCCTATAACCATGAGCGATGCCTGCGTTTGATCTTTGATGATGTCATAGCGAGTCCCATGATCATGAGTGATGTCTTCCTTTGTTACATAGGAACATCATAGGACATCATAGGTGGTCCTATGATCTTTGGCCATGACACACTGACAGACACACACACTGACAGAGATTTCTTGAATTTATAGAGGATAGAGTGATGTTTACTGAGTGAAGTACGTGGTGGTAAGGACTACAGCTCCTGACCGGATGGAGTGATGATATAGAGTGAAGTATGTGGCGGTAATGCACCTGTAAACTGGTTGCCAACCACCAATCAAATCTAAAAGAAGAAGAAGAATTTATAGAGTGATGTGCCTTAAGTCACTATATGCTGTCTTTTAGCACCTTGAAAGAGCCAGATTATGTAGCATCTCAGACAGGAGACAGTGGATAAACATGGGAGAACAATACTCAGGAGCTTCCTGGCGAGATAGCAGGAAGGAGTCAGGGACGTAGGGGGTTGAATGCAGTGTGATGCAAATGTCATGTTGTGTGTGGAGAGATGCCATGAAACTTAAGAGGAGAGTGCCTGCTGAAGAGTTCAGTCTGTTCTTTGCTTGTGAGATGTGAGTGTGTAATAAATCGTCTGAAATGATTCTGCCTCCTCATTTACACACTCCACACTGGTGACCCAAGACGTATTATGGAACACGAGGCAAGATCCCCGGAGCCGGCCCGGTCAGGAAGCTACAGCGAGGCGGCAGCCATCCCACAGACAGCCCGGACTGGAACCTCCAGCCACACGTGTGCGGTTTCAGTCAAGCTACCGGATTTCTGGCAGCACAACCCACGCTCTTGGTTCCACCTCACCGAGGCCCAGTTCGCCCTCCGGGGAGTAACGGCAGACGATATCAGATTCTACCATGTGGTTGCAGCGCTCGATGCCCGCACAGCTCAGCAGGTAGCGAGCCTGCTCGATCAGCCACCAGGCAGCAGCAAATACGAGGTGCTCAAGGCTGCATTCATCCAGCGCTACACGCTCTCGGACTGTGAGAGAGCGGAGAGGCTCCTGACGCGGACCGAGTTAGGAGATGGTTCGGCTGTAGACCTGATGGAGAAGATGCTGGCGTTAATGGGCACGGACGACGGGCACTTTCTGTTTGCCCACCTCTTCCTCCAGAACCTTCCGACAGTGGCGAGAGCGGTTCTGGCCAATTCGCCGTCGCTGGCCGCGCGCGACTACCATGCGCTAGCCCAGGAGGCAGACCGGATCATCCTCACCACCAGGGCGATCACAGTCAACGCGGCAGCGGCAGAGCCCAGCGAGACGACCAGAGGAGGCGAGGAGCCACTGACGGTAGCAGCACCGGGGGCCAAGGAGCGCCAGAGAGACAAGCTCTGTTTCTATCACCGCCGCTTCGGAGAGAAGGCACGCAGATGTGCGCCCCCGTGCCAATTCAAGCGCTCGGGAAACGCCAAGGCCGGGGGTCGGTAGCAGCTGCGACCCTCGGTGAAGAGAACAAGCTGCTCTACTTGATGGACACACGCTCGGGGAGGCGTTTCCTCGTGGACACCGGAGCCCAGAAGAGTTTCATCCTGCCAACCTACGCTGACCGGCTGGCAGGACCTAGCGGCCCCGAGATGTTGGCAGCAAACGGCTCGGATATTAAGACCTTTGGTGAGAGGACTGTGCTCTTATCTCTACACGGCCGTACATATGAGTGGACTTTTGTCGTAGCAGCACTGAATTACCATATACTGGGGGCTGATTTTCTGTGTGCACATGGTCTTTTGACTCTCTCCCCTGTATAGCTCGAGTGACCCAGCCAACAGCACAAGCCAACGTCACAGCTCCAGGCGGTAAGTTCCACACACTGCTCACTCAGTTCCCAGCACTCACGGTCCTGACGTTTTCCGAGGCCATCACTAAACACGGGGTGGAGCACTTTATCACCACCACCGGGCCGCCCGTTTTTGCAAGACCTCGGCGCTTGGACGCAGCTAAACTGGCCATAGCGCGCGAGGAGTTCACCAACCTGGAAAGGTTGGGCATCATCAGGTGCTCGAACAGCCCATGGGCATCCCCGCTACACATGGTCCCTAAGGCTGAGGGATCGTGGTGACCGTGCGGGGATTTCCGCAGATTGAACAAAGCCACAGCGCACGGCCGCTACCCAATTCCCCACATACAGGATTTTTCCGTTCACCTTGCCGGAGCACGCATTTTTTCCAAAATAGACCTGGTCCGCAGTTACCACCAAGTCCCAGTGCGCGCTGAGGACGTACCCAAAACAGCGGTAATAACTCCGTTTGGTCTATTCGAGTTCCTGTGCATGCCATTCAGGTTAAAAGGAGTGGCACAGATGTTCCAGCGCATGATGGATGCAGTGCTGTGCGATCTCCCGTTCGTGTTCGTCTACCTGGACGATATCCTGGTAGCCAGTGCCTCCGAAGACGAACACGAAACCCACCTCATGACGGTTTTCCGGAGGTTGAAGGAGCACGGGTTAATAATTAACCTGGCGAAATGCCAGTTCGGCGTGACGGAGATTGATTTTTTGGGGCACCGCGTCTCTCCGGAAGGAGTGATCCCGCTGCCCGACAAGGTGCGCGCCATGGCGGATTTTCCCCGGCCTCAGACGGTCAGGGCGCTGCAGGAATTTTTGGGGTTGGTGAACTTTTAAAACCCTTTCCTTCCCTGCGCGGCGCAGCTCATGCAACCATTGTACGCCGCGCTCAAGAAACAGAAACCCGCGGATAGGGTCGAATAGACCCCGGAGAGAGAGCGGGCGTTCTCGGAAGTTAAAGCAGCCCTGGCAAATACTGCACTGCTGGCGCATCCGGACCCGGCGGCCCGCATAGCGCTCACCACCGACGCTTCAGACGTGGCCATAGGGGCTGTCGTGGAGCAGCACGTCGCCAGGGCTTGGCAGCCGCTCGCCTTTTTCAGCAGAACTTTGCGCGACAGCGAACGTAAATACAGCACGTTCGACAGAGAGTTGCTGGCTCTCCACCTGGCCATACGCCACTTCCAGTTCCGGCTGGAAGGGCGCAGCTTCACCGCGTTCGTGGACCACAAGCCGCTAACATTTGCAATGGCCAAGGTTTCAGAACCGTGGTCGGGCTGGCAGCAGAGACAGCTGGCCGCGATCTCAGAGTTTACTACCGATATTCAACTTGTGTCGGGTAAACTGAATGTGGTGGCGGACTGCCTCTCGCGCGCCGTGGTGGCCCCGGTCTGCGTGGGGATAGATTACGCAGCCATGGCCGCGGAGCAGATTAACGATGCAGACGTGCGCGCGCTCCAGTCTGGACCAACAGGGTTAAGGCTGGAGAGCAGGGTGCTGCAAGATGGCGCCCCCCCCCAATCTGCGATGTCTCCACGGGACGCCCGCGTCTGGTGGTCCCAGTCGTGTGGCGCTGCCGCGTGTTTGAGTCGGTTCACACTCTGGCGCACCCAGGAGTGCGCGTGTCGGTCAAAATGGTGGGAGAGAAGTTTGTGTGGCCGAGCCTACGCAAACAAGTGAAAGAGTGGGCTGCAGCCTGCGTGGCGTGCCAACGAGCCAAGATACACAGACACACAAAGGCTCCCTTGGAGCCGTTTCGTATTCCGGCTAAGAGGTTCGACCATGTTCACGTGGACCTCGTGGGCCCCCTCCCGCCATCACAGGGGTGCACGCACCTCCTGACAGTGGTGGACCGCACCACTCGCTGGCCAAAAGCGGTTCCGCTGGCGGCAACCACGTCCGCAGATGTAGCGCGCGCTTTTTTAACAGCATGGGTGGCGTGTTTTGGAGTCCCGTCGGACATTACGTCCGACAGGGGCCCTCAATTTGTTTCCGAACTCTGGTCCGCGGTGGCCCGCAGCCTGGGTGTTACAATTCACCGCACAACCGCGTACAACCCACAGACCAATGGGTTATGCAAGCGTTTTCATAGATCACTGAAAGCAGCACTCAGGGCTTCATTGACGGATGCAAATTGGGTAGACAGGCTGCTGTGGGTTTTATTGGGGTTGCGCTCCACGCCGAAAGAGGATCTAGAAGCTTCCCCGGCAGAGCTCGTTTTTGCACAGCCACTACGGCTGCCTGGGGAATTTCTGCCAGATAATCCCGCGCCGGACAGCTGCCCGTCTCAGCTTTTGCAGTGTAGCGCAAACACAGGCACGCTGCCGGGCCCTGCCCACCACAGTTTTCCGCGTGTTTTCGTGCCTAAAACTTTGAAGAGCGCGGAGTTCGTGTTTGTCAGACACGATGCCCACCGCCCTCCATTGCGCCCACCCTATGATGGACCGTTCAGAGTGCTGGAAACAGGGGATAAGCATTTTTTGCTAGACTTGGGGGGTAGGAGGGAAAAAATTGGCATAGACAGACTCAAACCCGCTTTCGTTGTGGAGGACGAGCAAGTGCTGTTGGCTAGGGCCCCTCGGCATGGAAGACCCCCACGGAGGGCTCCCCAGGGATACGATTCACCAGAGCAGCCACACGGACAGACCGAAGTGCCCCCCCCCCCCCAGTCACAGCCCACCCGCAGTCAGACACACTCCCAGCAGCCCCCCACTGGCACAGCAGTGCCACGGAGGCGGTAAATCCCAGTTACAGCAGATACGGGAGGAGACAGAGACTGTTATTCTATTGTCCTATCTAAGATGCTGGGGGGGGGGGGAGTTTAGCACCTTGAAAGAGCCAGATTATGTAGCATCTCAGACAGGAGACAGTGGATAAACATGGGAGAACAATACTCAGGAGCTTCCTGGTGAGATAGCAGGAAGGAGTCAGGGACGTAGGGGGTTGAATGCAGTGTGATGCAAATGTCATGTTGTGTGTGGGGAAATGCCATGAAACTTAAAGGCCAAATGTCACGTAACAGGGTACTTTAAATATCTTGAAACTAGATATAAAAGGGAACCAATCCGTTCGGGTCTTGGTGCATATGCTTCAGTAACAACAGAATATTCGTTAATTTAAAACTGCCGCGCTTGGCCTGACACGGCCCCTGGAATCGCCTGGGGAAGAAGGCGGAAGTGACGAAATCGATTGTACCCTAGTTTGATGCTTGGGGTATTTCAATTGATTGTTTATATGGAGACTGGAAGGTTGAAGTGAGCAACAAGAAAGAAAAAATTGGATATTTCACCCATACCTTAAAACGGGACTATCAGGGATAGCTGGGTAATAAGGGACACTTCTCTGGGAAATGTTTTCATACCTGTCAAGTGAGACGTTTTCGCCGTACTTCAACACCGTAAAAAGCGGCTATAAGGGACGGCGGAGCAACAAGGGACACCTCTCTGGGAAATGCCCCAAATGCAACTCGTGTTGTTATTGTCAAATATTTTAAGGATTCATGGATATTTGACAATAACAACGCAACTCAGCGTCCGGCGCAAAATAATAAAAAAAGCAGAATTCTGTATTTGTAAGGCGATCTCTGTCTGTTCCGCAACCGCTGCACAGCTGAACGTGTTAAACCATTGTCCTAATGACTTCTCATGGTAGTGAGAATAGTTCACGCTGAGCGATCTGCCCGCCCCGACAAGATTGACTCCACACTTCTCATTGTAGTGAGAATAGCTCACGCTGAGCGATCTGCCCGCCGCGGCCATTAGACTGATTGAGTCCACACTGTAGTGCGAATAGCTCAGGCTGAGCCATCTGCCAGCACCAGCTGTGGGGGATCACACACAGGACGTGCTCCGCAACACGTCCTGTCCTGTTTTTTCCCCGTATTTTCCTTAAAATATTTGACAATAACAACACGAACTACATTTAAAACATTTCCCAGAAAAGTGTCCGCCACCACTCCGCCGTCCCCCACAGCCGCGCTTGGCGCCAAAATACGGTGAAAACATCTCACTTGACAGGTATGCGCCTCCATTTTCATATTGATCTGGTCAATTTCTTGACAGCAGCGGCTCTCCTCCACTGTAATAATAATGGCTTCCGAAAAATCAATATTTATGGGGCGCCCTCGACATACCCCCTTCGGCTTCGCAATTCTGGAGGCGATTAATGTCCAGTTCAATGACATTTTCCACTGGTTCTGCTCTCTGGTCATCGTTGGAACTGTTGTCATCAGACAAAGCATCTGATTCCGTCTCGGACGGCTAGAACCTGTAAGGTTCTATGCCTCTGTCACTGTCTGAACCACTGACAAAAAAAAAGACAAAAAAAAAAAGACAAAACTAAACTAATTTGTTCACAATCGCTGTCACTTTCCGTCATGATTGTCCAATGTTGATAAGTGTGAATGTGGATAGGCAGGGCAGCCAGGGTACAACTGGTGATGTCAAAAACATGGGCGTGGTCTGGACTGGCTGTCACAAGCCAGCAAGCAAGGTGGGGCCTTCACCTGGTGTATTTTGTGCAATTATGTAAATACAGGTGGGTGATATGGTCTCCGGTATGAATATTTGGTTTAAGCTATGTGTATTTTATCTAAATTCGTTGTTATTTAGAAAAAAAAATTACGTGACATTTGGCCTTTAAGAGGAGAGTGCCTGCTGAAGAGTTCAGTCTGTTCTTTGCTTGTGAGATGTGTGTGTAATAAATCGTCTGAAATGATTCTGCCTCCTCATTTACACATTCCACAGTCTTAACTTTTATCATATTTAGTTATTTTGCACACCCTTAGTATTTTTAGTTAGCTTCTGGTTGGGGGTTGGCTTTCTTTGCACTGATGTTTGATGTTTAACGTTTAATGTTTGGTGTTCGATTTTATACTTTACATTCATATTTCTTACTTAGTGTTTACCTTGCTGCACCGTGGGTCTCAGAGTTACGTAAATTCAATTCTCTGTCTGTGCTGTACACATGGCAGACCTGACAATAAAGTTGACTTTGACTAAAAGCGTCTAGTTCATTCTGTTGACCATTAGCCACAGAAATATAATCACTATAATTCAAGAAATGTC
The DNA here is from genome assembly GCA_020510985.1 of Pholidichthys leucotaenia. Taxonomy (NCBI): domain Eukaryota; kingdom Metazoa; phylum Chordata; class Actinopteri; order Cichliformes; family Pholidichthyidae; genus Pholidichthys; species Pholidichthys leucotaenia. Next base: position 66,545,231 of record CM035842.1, on the reverse strand, counting down.
TGTGTGTCATGATCGTCGGACTTGCTAAAAGATCATACGATCGCCAATGACGTCCCTGTGATCTCTCCATGTCTATATGACGTCATATAGACGCCATAGTATAGAGTGATCAAAGGCAGGCATTAACTGAAATACTTGCTTATGCTTGGTTTCTACGGGTATGCACTAGTACTGATAAATATGAAATCAATACTTTTTGTTGCTGTTGTTTATCTATTTGCAACAGTTAACACAAAAATTCAAATTTCTGATCGGCTTATGACGATCAAACAGCAAGAATTTTCTAATTCCATCCAGGCTCTCCCGGTGTTGTTTCCGAGCGCACCTATAGAGGGGCGGGGGGAAAGCTTTGTAGTGTCACGTGATCACGCATCTGGTTATACAGAAGGACACGAGCTCGGTGAAAGTTAAGCGTGAGTTATTAATAGCCGCCGATTTTTAATCCTATCTATCGTTTTGTAGATGCCGTTGAGTGTCCGTTTAATACAATGACCGCCACGGCAGCAGCAGGGCGTCTGACGTGGGCGACGCGCCACATGTCAGCGGGAAGCGCGCGGCTCTGCAGCTCCTCCACACAGGCAGCGAAGCACGACGAGGCTCCTCAGGTATGGTGTCTGACTTGAAGACGTTTATATATACACTCACCGGCCACTTTATTAGGTACACCATGCTAGTAACGGGTTGGACCCCCTTTTGCCTTCAGAACTGCCTCAATTGTTCGTGGCATAGATTCAACAAGGTGCTGGAAGCATTCCTCAGAGAGTTTGGTCCATATTGACATGATGGCATCACACAGTTGGCGCAGATTTCTCGGCTGCACATCCATGATGCGAATCTCCCGTTCCACCACATCCCAACGATGCTCTATTGGATTGAGATCTGGTGACTGTGGAGGCCATTTGAGTACAGTGAACTCATTGTCATGTTCAAGAAACCAGTCTGAGATGATTCCAGCTTTATGACATGGCGCATTATCCTGCTGAAAGTAGCCATCAGAAGTTGGGTACATTGTGGTCATAAAGGGATGGACATGGTCAACAACAATACTCAGGTAGGCTGTAGCGTTGCAACGATGCTCAATTGGTACCAAGGGGCCCAAAGAGTGCCAAGAAAATATTCCCCACACCATTACACCACCACCAGCAGCCTGAACCATTGATACAAGGCAGGATGGATCCATGCTTTCATGTTGTTGACGCCAAATTCTGACCCTACCATCCGAATGTCGCAGCAGAAATCGAGACTCATCAGACCAGGCAACGTTTTTCCAATCTTCTATTGTCCAATTTCGATGAGCTTGTGCAAATTGTAGCCTCAGTTTCCTGTTCTTAGCTGAAAGGAGTGGCACCCGGCGTGGTCTTCTGCTGCTGTAGCCCATCTGCCTCAAAGTTCGACGTACTGTGCGTTCAGAGATGCTCTTCTGCCTACCTTGGTTGTAACGGGTGGTTATTTGAGTCACTGTTGCCTTTCTATCAGCTCGAACCAGTCTGGCCATTCTCCTCTGACCTCTGGCATCAACAAGGCATTTCCGCCCACACAACTGCCGCTCACTGGATATTTTTTCTTTTTCGGACCATTCTCTGTAAACCCTAGAGATGGTTGTGCGTGAAAATCCCAGTAGATCAGCAGTTTCTGAAATACTCAGACCAGCCCTTCTGGCACCAACAACCATGCCACGTTCAAAGTCACTCAAATCACCTTTCTTCCCCATACTGATGCTCGGTTTGAACTGCAGGAGATTGTCTTGACCATGTCTACATGCCTAAATGCACTGAGTTGCCGCCATGTGATTGGCTGATTAGAAATTAAGTGTTAACGAGCAGTTGGACAGGTGTACCTAATAAAGTGGCCGGTGAGTGTATATAAAGTTTATATATATATAATATATCTTTATATCTTGAAGACGTTTATATATATATATAATATATATATATTTATATATATATTATATATATATATATATATATAGGGAATCACCTCACTGCTGCGTTGTGCTAGTGGCCGTTATTCTTGTGTTGTTGCTGTTTTCCTCTTTTATGCCACTGAGGACGCTGAAAATGGCTTCAAAACGTTACCGCGATCAGGGCCGGTTCAAGACTTTTTGGGGGACTCTGTGCAAGATGGCGCTTGGGGCCCCCTCTTTTTTGTAGTTTTTGTTTTATTTTAGTATACTTTATTAATCCCAGAGGGAAATTATAGGGCAGGTGCGGCGCTTATCGCTTCTCCATTCACACCTAGGGCCACTTTAGACCCTAAAGTCTCAAAAGTGTCAAACTCATTCCATGGAGGGCCAAGACCCTGCAGGTTTTACTGCCACCCAGTGTCTTCAGCAGGTGTTTTCACTGATCAGCAGTCAGTGGGAAGAAATTCGGAGAAATCACCTGTTGAAGACACTGGGTGGAGGTAAAACCTGCAGGGTCTTGGCCCTCCATGGAATGAGTTTGACACCTGTGCTTTAGAGTCTCCACCTTATTCCTGCTGTAGATCAGCACCTTCAGAGGTGGGGGGGTGGGTTATTATTTAGTCCGTTATGTTTGTGATGTATGGTTTTTAATCAGTAATTGGTGTATTGTTATTTCTCCATTTTTTTTTCTTGGTTTTTAGTGTGTTTCATACATTATTATTCTATTTTCCTTATATGTTGGCTGTTGCATCAATGTCTTTTTTCTCTTTTGAGGACCACATTGGAAATAAGTGTGCTAATGGTGTGCTTTCATGTGTTATCCTTGGTATTTTTATATATATATATATATATACTGTATATTATGCATGTACAGATATTTTTACTAAATAAACTCAATCAATTAATCAGTCAGACAAACAATTAGGTGTACAACTTCCACTTTTGTGCAAAAGTCGTGTTAAGTCAGTCAGCAATAGTGGAGTAGTGGGGCATTTAAAGTTTTTTTTTTTTTTTTTTTAAATTCAAATTGGTTTTAATGTCTACATACATGTTTTGCAGTCAAGTGGCAGCTTATTTCCACGCTTGTTTTTGTATTTTTGCATAGTTCCAGTACTTGTTTGTGGTTGTACCATAGACTGGATAAATGGAGGCTCCTCACAAACAAGCACAGCTAAGTCTGTGGCTTCGACAGCAATAATGTGTAGATCAGTGGCTCCCAACCTTTTTCCCAGGAGCCCCCCCTGCCTGTGCCACAGAAGTGCTGCCCCCCCCCCCAGCCCACACGATCACGCCAGAGGAATTAAGTCATTTTAGAACATTTATTTAAGAAAAAAATAACATCAGTTTTGTGCTTATCCTGTTCGATTTGTTTTGAAATGTAGATTTGTTTTCCTTTATACTTAAACTAAATTGAATTATATGAACATGTGTGTCACACACAGACAAAAAATAAATGTGGCAAATGACTGCAAAGGTATGAAAATATTTGTCCTTTTGTTTTAAGACAGCGTTACTTTTAAGCATGGCCTTTTTGACACCAGAAGGCAGTCCTGAGTCTTCACTGTTCATTGTCAGTAACAAAGTTTTCATCTTTGCCAAAGGTATGAAACGTTAATAAGAACACGTCCCTTGTGAAAGCAAAAATTTCTAACAGCCAAAATAGTGGGTATACACACACATGACAGCATAAATCAGTAACGGCCTAAACGCCAGTCGGTATGGGCCTAATGGCAGTAGGCCTAAAAACACCCGTCATAGACAAAGAACAAATATCCTTGACTGCTCTTTCTCATAACACTACCCAGCAATTAACATTGCACAAAATAATTCAATGATTCTTTGCTTTTTACTCTCTCCAGTCTGTTGATTCAATAAAGAATATTAATGTGCACCTTGAGCTTGCATGTCTCTGACCAGGGATGCGATGTTTGCAGTGATAGTGGTGATAGGCGTGCGGGCTTGAGCAGCTGCTCACAAATATTGTGCGGCTTTATTGCCTTCGCAATGAGCAGCGCACAGTCGAATGATGCTTCAGTGGCTCTGAGTAAATCACTGCCTGCCTGTTCAAAGGATTTTCTGATACCCCCGTGTCTCCTTGAAAGCACCGGGTGCCGTTTCCTCTGGAAAAAATCCCAACTTGCACCAATGGTCTCTTGGTGTCAAGTCTCCTGATGCCGTCTCAGTTTGCTGGGCTTCTTATCTTCCTTCTTCTTTCTACATCTCTCTCTCTCTCTCTCTCTCTCTCTCTCTCTCTCTCTCTCTCTCTCTCTCTCTATATATATATATATATAGTATATAATCTATCACGGACACACAGATCGCCCCAAGGGTCTCCCGAGTCGGCGGACGGAGCCACTGTTTGCAGCGGGGAACGATACAGCAGGGAAGAGCTAGCTAGCTGGCTAGCTAGCTCCAACCGCCACCAGGTGCTAACGGAGAAGCTCGACATGCCAAGGAACTGTGGCGAAAACGACGCGGGTGCTGGGCTGGAGTTTAGGCGGCGTGCAAGAAATATAAGACAGAATAATAAAGCGCGATGGCAAGAACCAAGCAGACCGCCCGTAAATCTACTGGAGGAAAAAGCCCCCCAGGAAGCAGCTAGCTACCAAGGCTGCTCGAAAAAGCGCTCTGGCCACCGGCGGAGTGAAGAAGCCTCACTGTTACAGGCCCGGTACCGTGGCTTTGAGAGAGATCCGTCGCTACCAGAAATCCACGGAGCTGCTCATCCATAGGCTGCCCTTCCAGCGCCTGGTGAGGGAGATCGCTCAGGACTTCAAGACCGACCTGCGCTTCCAGATCTCCGCCGTCATGGCTCTGCAGGAGGCCAGCGAGGCCTACCTGGTGGGTCTCTTCGTGGACACCAACCTGTGCGCCATCCACGCCAAGAGGGTCACCACCATCATGCCCAAAGACATCCAGCTGGCCCGCCGCACCCGCGGAGGGAGAGAGAGCTTAGACTTTCTGCTGCACATCCACCAACCACAATGCACTGTGTGTCTATATATATATATATATATTTATAGTAATATGTACATATGTATACTAGCTGCTCTTGTTTTTCCCTTGCCTTCTGATTGTTGCTCTGAGTGTTGCTATCCCTGTGCTGTTGCAATCCTGGAATTTCCCCATTGTGGGACTAATAAAGGCTTATCTTATCTTATCTTCATGCTGTCATTAGCTAGCTTTTCACCACAAATAACACATTCTGGCCGAAAAGAGTCTTGTGCTTCTATAAATCCATAGTTCAGGTAACTGTCAACATATTGCCTTTTTTTCTTTTTTAACTCCATGGGGTCCGCCGCACGTTTACGTTTCTCAGCCATTGTGGAGGATGGAATGAGACGGGCCAGCGAGCTGCACGGCATAGAACTTTATTTCTCCTCCAACACAGAATAGAACAGAAGAACCCTGAGTGCCTGAGCGAACTCCTTTAGACACTTTTATTCTTGCCTCCGGCACACAGGGTAAACACATTAACATACAGACTGAAAGACATGTACACGCATTAACATTGACACACACGTCACAGAGCAGGTCTTGCTACAATACATTCGTACCCCTGCGTCCTCAGGTGCGAACCTGGCGCTGTGGGGGCGAAAGGCACATCTTTGTTTGGCTCCTCTCACCTTTTCTCCGTTAGCATCTCTATCTTCTCCCCCACCAACCCCCTGTACTGGGTGGAGTGCCATGTGTGTTGTGTCCACCACACCGTCCTCTTTCTGTATTTGATGTGATTCATGCATTTATTTATTTATTTATTTTTTTATTTTTTTTTTTACCCATGCATTTCATGACGTCAAAACAGACGGAGCCCCCCCCCCCCTTCCTCCGTGGGCTCGGGCGTGCCTGACACTGATGTAGATCATGCACCAATAACTAAAAAGGACTGTTGGTGTGATGGGTGGCACAGACACAAGAGCACCAGGTACATTTTCATTTGTATGAATGTCACAGATGTTTGTCTGTGATATATGTCGCCAAGTGCAAGGCTGCATGAAGTAAAATAATAAATAAAAATAGTTATCAGTTTGCTTCCTAAGGCTTAATGATTAAGGAAAGATATCAAATATTTTTTTTGTTGCACTCATTACACTGCTCTATTGTGCAGTGCAACGATATGGACTTGATATTAACTGCTTCGGCATGCATTAATGTTAAATAATCACGAAATACAGATCAATAACCTTTTCAACAATTGTCAGAAAAGGCCTATACATGTTAAGTTGAATTACAAGCATTCATGGCATGGCAGCAGCATGAGTATTTTAATGTTGAGGTAAAACGGACAGCTGCCGCAACATTAAAACACCCGAACACAGTGTTGTGGTTCTTTGTGGCTCTGACTGGATTCTACATCTGCTGTGAGGTAAATTAGATCATGTCCAACATCTTTTAACAAAATGTGACCGACTTTATTGTGGTGGAGACCAATGAGATGAGATGAGATTCAACTTTATTGTCATTACACATGTATGAATACAAGGTAACGAAACGTGACTTGGCATTTGGGCACGCTCTGCAGAGCGTATCCAAGGCCGGGGCAGCCGCTAGGCGCCAGTCAATGACGTAGATAGAGCTAGACCGCTCATTGCCCGCTGAGAGGCGGCAAATAGGAGCTGACTTCCGGTAGTGGCAAGACGTGGTGTCAGATTCGAACGTCAGCACGGAATGTGGCTTTGTGATTTACCAAGGTTACAGTAAACTTCTGTGGTGGAATCAAGTCACAATGCTTGAGCTACGTTGAGAACACCACCAGGCCAGGAGGCCCTAGACCAGCACTGGCATTTTGAAGCCTTTGGACGCACTGAAAATTAGTAATTTGTTTACTTTGTGAAAATTATGTAGAAAAGTACACTTTTGGTGAGATTTTTAAAAAGCAATGCATTTCATATCGTCAAAATGCTTTTCTTAAACAATTTTGGCACGCTATTTCTGGGAAAATAGGCTACTTCATAAGTTTCAAACATTTTGTTTTTGCCCTAAAGCTGGCATTTTATAGCAAATTGTTCATGAAATTTCATTGTGAAATATATATTTCCTACAGTACTCCTGTACTGTAGTACTGCTGGCAACAGTACCGAATTAATTAGACACCCAGAGTCCCAAACCTGGCATGCCAGTTGGGAAGATGGCTGTGCGGGGAATCGAACCCGGGTCGCTGGCGTAGCAGCCCAGCATGCAAATCACAGCCGAAACACCAAGTCCCTGTACTACACCACCAAGTTCCTTGAGGTGAATTTTCTATCCCTCTTTACGCTAAAACATAATTTGGAATTTTTGATTACTGCATGTGCTGCTTTTTAAGTCCAACTGAACAATTTGAATCGGAGAAAAATTGTTTAAAAAACAAAATTTCTTATTTGGCATTGGTTCGAATATTTTCTAGAGCCCATGAACCAGGGTAAGTGAAACACTAATGTTGCAGAAAGTATGAAATGTTTTTATTGACACAATCACTGCATCAGCATTCAGCAATCATTCTGCATGTGTCATTGTGTGGTGGTCTCTGTTTGTTGTAGCCTCATGTAGGCAGAACGTGTGAAGAGGCTAAATATGAAGGATATTGGAGGCTCTGTGTTTGCTATTATATGAGTGTGATTGTCATAGAAAGATGCCTTGTGCTTTGTTTTTATCTTTTTCAATCAGTTGGTGTGATGAAACAACACAAAGCGTGTCATCAAACACTGTTTGGAGACTTTGAAGTTAATGTGTTTTGAAAGGATCAAATAACGCGCCACAGCTTCTTGCCACTACCGGAAGTCAGCGCCGATTTGCCATGGCGACGCTGTTGTCCGCCGAACAGTGAGCGGTCTAGCTCTATCTACGTCATTGGTGGAGACATTGACATATCTCAAAGCTTTTGTTTACAGCGTTAGCATCTTAGCAGCGAAGCTAACTAGCTGTATGCAAGACCTCTTTTTAAAAAAATCATCTTCCCATTCCCCGACGGTCGTGGGAAGTGGTACGATTATATCACCGTTTGTGAGGTGTAAAAGATTGTGTTCCCTCATTTCTGATGCCAGAGTCCTTGTTTTTTAACAAGGAAAAGCATCCCGTTTCCATGACAAATCCACGTTCTAAAATAGTACCAGAAGTTGCACACATAATTCACGTAAGGCATCACGGGGGCTAGGAATAAGGTGGATACCGAGAGGGGAAAAAAAGAACGCTGGGTAATTTTCTATATGAACAGAAAAAATAGGCCAGTACATGGAATAAAGTTGCAACAACAAGTTGCAAATATGCAAGAAAAAACTGCAACTTTACAATAAAGGTCACATGTATGAAAAATTTTTTTAACATTTGCGATAAAAAGTTGCAAATTTATGATAAAACAGTTGAATTTACAAGAAAAAAAGCAAATTCACAAGTGACAAAAGTTGCAAGTTTATGAAAAAAGTTGCAGATTTACAAGAAAAAGGTAGCAAATTTATGAGAGAATAGTAGCAAGTTTTATAGAAAAAAGTTGCAAATTTACAACAAAACTTGAAAGTCATTTCAGTTTTACTTATTATGCAATTTAGTTTATTGTATGGAAATTAAAACAAGATTTCAATTATGTTAGTTTTATTTGGAATTTATGTAGAATATACTGTACTTCCTCTAAAACTAGTCTTTTAAACTTGTTTCTTTAGGATATTGTTATTTTTTTGGATGGTGAGTTGGCCAAAACACACACCTCTTATTTTTTCCTGTTTGTTGCTAAAATTCTAATCTGTTTAGTAGTTTGTGTATGTGTGTCTTACATGATATAAGGTCATATTTATCAAAGATTTTTTTTAATATTGCATGAAAATTAGCATAAAAACTGGCTCAAATAAATACAAAAATGCAACTATTTTCCCTAAATTATGTTAAGGAATATGGATATGTAACGTAAAATAGGTAGCATGTTTATAGTAAAGGCATTAGTTCAGCTGTATTATTGTTTTTTTTTTTTGGTATTTAATAATTCAGCTATTACATATTTGTACAGCAGTTATTACTTTTACAGGGATTGTAGTGGATCTGGAAGAAAAAGCGTTGGTAGTCATATTGTTGTACCTGTTTTTTGCTCTCCTAGTTCGTGACCGAGTTTTCATCCTCGCTGCTCGTCCCATCGTGATGTCTGCTCAGTAATGATAAGCACACCGCTGTGGATTGCCTGTAAATTTAAACCCACAACACTTTGCTCTCTGTTCACTCAGCCACACAAATTATGTTTTCCCTGCTATGCCCTCCCACAGCTCCTGCTGGGTTCACGGTGGCAGTGCATGTGTCTTTGACTTCATTTGTTCGGCTGTGGACAGCAGCACGTTTCCTCACGCCTGTGGATTTGCCACTCTGCAGACCTAGATGAATGGCACCCTTCCTTGTTTTTCACTCTCCATGCTGCAGCTAGCAAGCCATTTCATAACTGGGGGCTCATCCCCAGTATTCTTGTCTGAAACAGGTATCCCAGTTAGGCTTTCCAGGCCCAAATGTAGGCTGTTTGAACGTGGAATACAAAGAGGTGTAGCCTGTATGTAGGCAATTGCATGTTAGACTTTGACAAATATAAAAGGGACTGAACGGCACTAAGATTTATTTGATTGTGTGAATATTAATTACAGAATACCTAATTATTGAACACGAATGGGACATCCAATATTAGCGACTGTTTCGGATCCCTTGTTTATTTTTCAGATCATTTATTTGTGTGATCTTTTATGACTTTTAATCATAATAGTGTGTCTTGCACTTTGGAGACTGGGCGTTGTTCAGTCACCATTATAAGTATTTTAGTTTATATTCCTGTTCAGTGATGGAGTTAAGTGTAATATTGAATTTCTTCTGTGTCTCGTCAAACTCATGCAGTACTATAACAGGACACAGGTACAAATAGTCATGTGAAAAAATTAGGACACCCCAGTAAATATTTAGTTCTTTATTAAGAAATGTTCACATATCTGTCTACCCTTGTTTTTGTTTTTATTTGCAGTTTTTAACATTTATTTTTGCCATTTTAAGTGGGAATGAATGTGGGGGTGTCCTAAAAAAGATGGGGGGTATCCTAATTTATTCCTCACAATTTGTTTAGAAATATATTTTACAGAAAATATGAAAACAGTCTTTAATTCATTTTTGTTTAGTTGTATTACATGAATCTCCCAGTATTTTAAACACTGATATTAAATATCCATATGTCCAAATAAGTTAAAACAAAAACAAAAAAAAAAAAAAAACACACAGGCTTATACAGGGTATCCTAATTTTTTCACATGACTGTATTTGAGACCCGTTGTAGTGCATCATTTTTATGCCTCGGTGAAAACAAAGGCATACGGTAATCACTCAATTTGTGTGTGTGGCTCTGTCTGTCTGTCCGCCTGTCTGCTTCAGCTCGCTCGCTCAAAATTAAGTGCTACTAAAGGCTTGTATCATTGTATTGCCATATTTTCTTGGCGTTTAATTTGCCAGAATTCTGAGATAAGGCTTTGTTTTTGAAATAAACACAAATTTAACTTACCTATACTGTCCAAGCTACAAGTCCCAACATGCCTCGCCCGCAAATGGTCGCAGTGAACTGTACATGTGCCTGGAAACTCCCGCCAGAGGGAAGTACTGAGCAATTCGCCAGTACTGGGTGAACAAATGTCTGTCTTTTTGCCCGTTTTCTTCCTCTGCCACTAAACGGCAAAAACTCCTGTTCATCTTGATTGTCATTGTATTCATGTACCTCCATCGCCTCTGCCACCATGTTCTTCTTTTGTTTGGATTGCAGCTGTTCAAATCAGTTTGGTGGCTCTTGGCTGCCACCGACAGTATGGGCATGTGAACTGCAGATTATTTTCACTGCACATGCATGTACTCCAAAACGACTGGATGGATTTGGATGAAATTTTTTTTGTAACTTAGATTTTTATTCATTTTTCATCATATATAATGCATTCAGATCACATTCTACATTTAAAAAACAAAGGGGTTAGGGTAGGGAAAAATAAAAAAAAATAAACAAAATAAAAATAAAAAATAAAAAAAAATAAAAAATAAAAGGGGGGGGGGGACAAATGTTGGCGCATCAAGTTTTTAGTTTCCATCTCTTAATTCTTCTGGTTTTTTCAGTGTCTTTGGTTATTCTTTCAATTTCTGCCTCGTTGTTGCACTTTGTAGTGTGTCCATTTCCGCCATTTTTTCTCCCATATTCCTTCTTGCATTCTTCGTCGATATGTTAGTTTTTCCATCATACGTATGTCCTCAACAATGTCAGTCCATTGTTCTTGGTCAGGAAGAACTTCTGATCGCCATTTTTTTGTGATAGTTTTTTTACATGCAATCAACAAGATTTTAACTAGATATCTGTCCTCAGCCTGTATAACACTGTCTTTTTTAAGATCACATAAGTACATCAGGTTACAGTTCATTGGTATATTATATCCTAATATCCTCTGTATTGTCACATGCATAGATTTCCAAAATGATGATATTTTGTAGCATTTCCAAAACATATGTGAGTGGTCTGCATTTTGAGCCCCACATCCCCTCCAGCATAAAGATTGGGTATTTGTATATTTTCCTTGAATCTGTGGTGTAATGAAAAAGCGAATCAGGTTTTTCCATCCAAATTCCCTCCATGCCCTTGAATTTGTTGATGTGTGTTGTGTTTTCCATATTTCCTGCCAGCTTTCTTCTGTTATGTTTAAATTGAGCTCTTTCTCCCATTTCTCCTTTATATAGTTACTTGTATGATTGTTTGTCATAAGTTTCTGATATAGTTTTGAAATAATTCTTGTTTTATTTCCTGCATATGAGCTTAAAATAAGTTGTATAATCTCGTTCACATCTGTTTGGAGGTTATGCCTAATCTTCTTCATATAGTAATCTCTCATCTGCAGATATCTGAAAAATTCCGATCTTTCTAATTTAAATTTTCTCCTGATATTTACAAAGCTCCCGAGATCTTTTTTTCCGATATTGCCCCATGCTGTGATTCCCTTGTTCACCAGATTTTTGTATCCCCTATCTTGTTTTGCCGGTTCAAACTGACTGTCAAATGCTACCCATTTCAATAGTTTTATGTCTTCCCTTATATTATATTTTTGTACTATTTTATACCACAGTTCTAAAGTAAATTTAGTGATTGGGTCTATTTGTTTGATTTGCTTATATGCATCTTTATCCCCTATTATGCTTTGTACTGGGAGTCCCTCAATTTCCTTTTCCATTTCTTTCCATTTTGCCTCATATCCCTCGTCGCACCAACATATGATATATCTTATTTGTGCTGAGTAGTAATATTCCTTTAGACTCGGTAGGCCCATGCCTCCTTTCTCTTTTGGTAATTGGAGGGTTTTATATTTCACTCTTGGTTTTTTACCTCCCCAAACAAATCTCGATATCATCCTGTCCCACTTTGAGAATTGGGCATCTGGAATCTCTGTTGGTATAGCCTGGAAGAGGTAAAGTAATCTAGGTTGTATGCTGATTTTGACTGTCTCAATTTTTGAATTCAGATCCATATTTAAGATTGACCGTCTATCAATATCTTTTTTTATTTCTTGTTCCAACCTATCATAGTTTGCTTTATATATTTTGCTTAGGTCTTTAGGTATGTTCACTCCAAGGTATTTTATTTCTTTTTGCTTCCAGTTTAGTTTGATCTTATCAGTTATCTGGTTTAGAGGGTTATAGTGGAATGTCAGTATTTGTGTTTTTGTTATGTTTATCTTGTATCCTGATAATTTTCCAAAATTTTCTATCAAGTTCATCATTTCCATTATTGATTTATCTGGTTGTTCAAGGTAAACTATAATATCGTCTGCAAATAGCCCAATCTTGTGTTCCGCCCCCTTTATTGTTACACCTTTTAATTTCTTATTTTGTCGTATTGCTTGAGCCAATGGTTCTATGAACAGAGCAAACAAGGTGGGCGATAAGCAGCATCCCTGCCTAGTTGATCTTTGTATATTTACTTTGTCTGTTAAGCTACCGTTTATCTTGATTCTTGCCACAGGTTCTTGATATAGCGTCCTTATGCATTGTACTGATTTTTCGTTAAATCCAAAGCGCTCCAGTACACTATATAGGAATTTCCAGTTAACCCTGTCAAATGCTTTTTCTGCGTCTAAACTCATTATTACTGCGCTTTTCTTTTCTTTATGTATTTGGTTAATTATATGTATTGTTCTCCTGATATTGTCATGTGTTTGGCGTCCCTCTATGAATCCAGTTTGATCATCTTCTATCAATTCCGTCAAGAATGTCTTTATTCGTTTACATATAATTGTTGTGTATATTTTATAATCTACATTTAATAAAGAGATTGGTCTATAGTTTCCGCATTGTTCTTTATCTTTCCCTGGTTTTAAAATAACTGAAATGATTGCTTCGTTCCATGTTGGAGGTATTTTGTTGTTGTTCAGCGTCCAATTAAATGACTTTAGGAGTTGTGGTGTGAGTTCTTCTATAAACAGTTTATAAAACTCAGATGGGTATCCATCACTACCTGGTGATTTACCATTTTTAAGTGACTTAATCACATCTCTGATCTCTTGTGTTGTTATTTCTGCTGTTAGTTTTTCATTTTGTTGATTTCCTATTGATGGCAAGTCCAATGTGTCTAGAAATTTTTTGATATCTTTAGTATTTGTTTCTTCAGGTTGCGAGTATAGTTCTTGGTAGAAATTATGGAAAATTTCTTCGATGTTTTCTGGGTTAACTGTGGTTTTATTTGTGGTGGGGTCTTTAATCTTGTATACATTATTCATTGTTTGTTGTTTTCTTAACCGTTTTGCCAGCAGTTTTGTGGCTTTTGGCCCCGTTTCATAATATTTTTGCTTTAGATATCTATTTTTCCTTTCAATTTCATCCATTTGTGTTTCTTTTATCTTTGTTTTTTCTTCTTTAATTTCTTGATATATTTTTGGATCATTTGTGCTTTGATGTTTACGTTCTAATTCCCTCAGTCTCTCACATCTTTGTTCATACGCTTCCAGTTTAGTCTTATTTGCTTTTCCTGTTTCAACAATTAATTTACCCCTTAACACGGCTTTTAGTGCGTCCCATAGTATTGTTGGGTCCACTTCTTCATTGTCATTCTCTTGGATATATTCGTTTATGTTTATTTTTATTCTTTCTTTCATTTTCTCATCATTTAACAGTCCTACGTTAAGTTTCCATGTTGTTTGTCGTTTTCTATTGTTTAAATATATTTCCATGTATATAGGATTATGATCTGATATTTCTGCCCCTCCAATCCAACAATTTCTCACCCTGTGTCTGTCACCTTCATTCATAAGGAAGTAATCTATTCTAGAGTGTACTTTATGGGCTGCTGAATAATGTGTATAGTCTTTTTCGAGTGGGTGTAGGTCCCTCCATATGTCTACCATACCCATTTCTGCCAGTGAGGTTCTTATGAACTTTGTTACATGTTTTTTTGTCTTCTTAACACTTGTTGTGTCAACTTCATGATCCATGACAGCATTTAAGTCTCCTCCACAAATTAGGACTCCTTCACTGTGTGTTGCTATGAGATCAAACAGATGTTGAAAAAAACCCTTGTCACTTTCTGGTGGGGCATAGATGTTCACTAATGTGATCTGCATACCATCTATTCTTCCCTTTATTATTACATACCTGCCTTCTTTATCCTGGATTTCCTGTTCACTTTCAAATTGTATTTTGTTTGAGATTAGTATCATAACCCCCCTTTTTGCTCCTCCCTTAAATGAACTGTAGTAGGAGTTCTTATAGCCAAATCTCTTTAGTTTCACATGTTCTGCCTTGCTCAAATGTGTCTCTTGCATAAATATAATTTCAGCTTTTTCCTTCTTGAATTTTCTTATTATTCTTTCCCTTTTAACAGGTGAGTTCAGACCATTCACGTTTAGTGTCATTTTCTTAAGATTTTTACCCATATTCATGTTTTTCCATTTTTTTAACTTGTGCTCCTAGCCCCTTTAACAACAAAAATAACATATTTATATAAAAACACATTAAAAAAACTCGACCTCCGTACTTTGGGCCTTTCTTCTGCCCACTGGTCCCTGTTGGTGGGTGGGGGGTTTGTCTTCACAGAGTGAAGGGCCCTCCCTAGACTTCTAATTACTATCAAAGTAATAGTCATAAGTCTAGAAATGTCCAACAAATATCACTTAAACCTCTCCTAGCCGTCTGTTTCTCTTTTACCTTGTCTTCTTGGCCTTCATTTCTTCTGTGCCTTTCTTAATCTTTGTTATGATCTAGGCTTTCAGTTGAAAGCCTTGTAGCTTGTCCTGGGCCCGCTGCTCTACGTCTCTCCCCCTTCTTCCGCCGTTCACTCGTCTCCACTCCGTCTGTCGTGGTGCGTTCAGGGCCGCCGCTGCTCCAGCCGTCTCCTTCGGCACGCTCACCTCAAGGCCCCGCTCCATCATATCCCGCGCTGCCTCTTCGGCCGTGTTGTAGGTTCTTGTGCCTTCCTCCCAATGAATCCTCATTTTCGTTAGCGGCGTTTGGAATCTAATTTTTTTCTCTTTCAGCGTTTTTTTAATATTGGCATATTTCTTCCGCTGCTGCACGATTTCTGTCGGGTAGTCATGGTCAAAAAATACCTGTTTGTCGCCGATTCGTATCTTTTTTTTCCATGCTTGCGTCAGGATTCTTTCCTTTATGTCATATTTCACAAAGTTTACCACAACTGACCTGGGTGGAGAGTTTGTTTTCGGGTTCTGTGCCGGTGTTCTGTGCGCCCGTTGAATCTGCAGATCCGTTTCTCCGGGTATTTCCAGTTCTTTTTTTAAGAACTGATCCATGAATTTTGTCATCGAGTTGCCTTCAATGCCCTCCGGAATTCCAAAGATGCGCATATTGCTTCGTCGGGATCTGCTCTCCAAGTCGTTTATTTTCTCCTGCATCCTCTGCGTTTGCGTCGTCAGGGTCTGTAGTTGTTCGTTTGCCTCGCTTTTCCAATCTTCTAGTTCCGAAATTCGGGTCTGCGCTTCTGTCATACACGCCCGCTGGGAGCGCAGCTCCTCCATGTTTTCCATTAATTTACGCTCCATTTCTCTTCGGAGGTCCATGATTTCCTCCTTAATTTCTTTTTTCAGTTCCTCCTTAAGAGCCGCTAAATCCTGTTGTAGCTGTCGCTTGAATTCTCTCAACTCTTCACCCAAACTGGCGATGCCAGCGTTCATGTTGTCGAGTCTGGTGTCCTCCATTTTCTCTGCTGTGGACATCTCGTTTTTTTGGGCTTTGCGTACAGCGGTTTTTCCTGCGTTGTTGGAGAGGAATTCTTCAATTTTACCCTGTTTTTGTCCTTGTGCCCGGTTCCTTCGTGTTTTCATCCCTTAGTTTATTGATTCGTTTATGTCGAGTTGGCCATTTACCGATGATTTTTAATCCGGCTAGGGAGAGCTCTTTGTTTAAGTGTTATGTCTCTCCGCCATCTTCCCGGAAGTCTTGGATGAAATTTTTACCAGAGGTGGTCCTTTGGCTAGAGACGAACCCATAACATTTCAGTGATGATCCGAGAATGCATACCTCCACCAAGGCTCTTATCTTCTGACAGTGTTTTAGCAAGAATTCGCCAAAAGTACTGGATGGATTTGGATGAAATTTTTGTCAGAGGTGGTCTTTTGGCTAGAGAGGAACCTATAACATTTTGGTGATGATCCAAGAACGCATACCTCTGCCAAGGCTCCGGCACCTTGTTGTGTTCATATATTTTAGCAATATTTTGTTATTAAAGGGTTTTTAATTAAAACTGTAATCAATCAAATTAACTACAAAACACCCAACATTATTATACACAGTGGAAGGACCTGTTTGACTGCAACTCTTGCATCAATACTGCCCATTTGTCAGTAAATATTTAACTAAAAATTATTTATTTTGTTATATGGGCGTTTTTGTGTCCTGTTTGGTCGTTAAGTCATTCCAGCCATTCCGCTCTGCAATCATGGCGGTATTATTATAAAGTTTTTAATTTTTAGATACTCACATGGGAGGAGCACCATCAGGGACCCGTGGTCCTGCAAAGGACAGTGGTAGCACATGGTTCAGCAGCCGGGACTCCGATCTACCACTGACCGGACAGGCTGGGCTTGCCTTCACGCGAAGGACTGTGGTCCACCTGGTCGGGCCACTCCTCCCAGTGTGTCCTGTGTTGGATACACCGGGCTTCTTTGTCAGACCCCAGGTCCCCACTGGCACTCCTCCCAGTCTGCTTGTGCACCTCTCCACATATGCCAAATTACTTGATGGTATAATTTTTTAAGCATCAAATATTTAGTATTATCTTTTTCTAGTCAAATTTGTCGCTTTTCACTTCCTTGCTTTGTTCACGGAGCACTGTGGTGGCTGGTCGTGATGCCGCATGTTATTTGATCAGTAGGGAGTCAATCTGAAATCCCGCCCACACTTCCTGAAGCCAGGGCATGAGGAGACAGAGTGGTGGCTATTGATAAAAATTACATATTTTGACTGAACATCTCCATACTTGGGGATGCACACCCTTGTAACCTCAGCAAAATACTTATAAAATCTGAGGTTAGTCTGATGAATGGTTTGAGATATGTGAGGAATAGACACATGCACGTACGTGCGCGCACACACACATAGGTTTACATTGTTTGGTGGGGACCAATTTTCTCTTCATAACTTGTGGGGACTACCCTTTCTACATAGAGATTCCTTGCATTTAGATAGATGGAAGACTAACTTCATATTCTGGGGGGAGGGGCTCCCCAATATAATGGTAGCGGAAACACTGCATTGTAGAAAAGGTACGAAATTCAGTGCAGTCTTCAAAAGGTGCGAGAACAAAAAACACATACATGTACAATGCTGTGAAAAAATATTTTCCTCCTTGCTGATTTTTTTTTTTTTTTTTTTTTTTTTTAAATACGTGGGGAGGGGGGCTGAAAAGTTCATAGTGGTCAAATTTGACCAAATATAGTTTATTTTTCAACATAGTCTCCCTTTCGATCCACACACTTCTTCCATCAGTGCTGCAGCGATTGGATCCCTGCGGTTGAAAAATAAACCATATTTGATCAAATGTGACCACTATGAACTTTTCAGCCTATGAACATTTCAGCCCCCCCCCCCCCTGTCATATTTGTATATTTGTCACACTTCAATGTTTCAGATAATCAAATTTTAATATTGGACAAAAATAGTCCAAGTAAATACAAAATGCAGTTTATAAATTATGATTTCATTTATTAGTGGGAAAAACTATCCAAACCTACGTGGCCCTATGTGGAAAAAGTAATTGCCCCTTAAACCTAATAACTGGTTGTGCCACCTTTGGCATCAACAACTGCAATCAAGTGTTTGCGATAAGTGGCAGTAAGTCTTTTAAATTGCTTTTGAAGAATTTTGGCCCACTATTCTTTGCAGAATTTTTTTAATTCAGCCACACTGGAGGACTTGAGCTTGAGGTCACAAACTGATGGCCGGACATTCTCCTTCAGGATTTTCTGGTAAAGGGCAAAATTCATGGTTCCATCAATTGTGGCAAGTCATCCAGGTCCTGAAGCAGCAAAGCAACCTTCACACTACCACCACCATGTTTGACTGTTGGTATGATCATTTTTATGAAATGCTATTTAAGTTTTATGCCACTTGTAACAGGATGAACACCTCCCAAAAAGTTAAACTTTTGTATTGTTGGTCCACAGAATATTTTCCCAAAGTCTTGGAGCTCATCAAGATGTTTTTTGGCAAATGTGAAATGAGCCTCTATGTTCTTTTTGGTCATCAGTGGTTTTTGCCTTGGAACTCTCCCATAGATGGGGGAAGCGCCAAGACTGCCACCCATCTGTTTTGCATTTGTTGGACTCGGTCTGGTGAAGGGATTTTCGGGGGGGGGGACACAAAACCCCTCCAGGCGTTCCATTCCATCCCTGCCAGGGAGGACAGAGGAGGAGACATTAAACTTGGAAGACAACCTGCACATTTATGACAAATACCATAAATGTGCAGGTTGGGTCATGGACCAGAGACCAAACCGGTTGGGTAACCGGAGGGTGCGTGGTGCAGCGACCAGGGTGAGGCTGCACGCGCCACGCTGAGACCATAGTTCCTTGGCGGCAGGTGGGCACATTAGACCATCGGCCCTCAGTGAGCTGGCTGGTGGGCACCAGTCGGCCCCCAGGTGGGACCGCCGAGAGCCAGCTCGCTTTGGCAGGGGTCGGTGGTGTATACATGTATAGGGATGAGAATCCTCCTCGGATCCGAGGAATTCCTCGGATTTGATCATGTCTAGGGTCATTCTTGTGAATCGTCTAAATTTGAGGAGAAAATTTTTTTTGGGGGGGGGGGGTCTGGCGGCGAGTCGTATTTTCGATCGGCTGTGAAAATCCACCGCGCAGAACGCGCTACCCAGCGAGATCAGTAATGTAATGTAACAAGGCCACTGATAGGCTGATACTTATTGAAGCAACCAATCGGCGATTTTATTAGATTTCTTTTGTCATATCCGGATAACACGCGGAGCGAAATGCAAGTGGTGGACAGTTCAATCAGTTAAATCAACTGAGTTTTCCCGATTTCGTCAAAATGGTGAACCTAAAACTCACGAAAGAGAACAAAGCAAGAATTTTAGAAATCGACAAAGGGATAAAGAACAAGTTTCGTTGGGAATGGCTTGAAAAAACTGTGTCAATGACTGTAAAGATCGGTAAAAATACTGAAGTTGTGGTTGAAAAAATGGCCGACTTCATAGTGAAATGCGAAGTACCAGGGAAAGCCCAGTGTGTTTATTGCAACAATTTCTTGAGTTATGGATCTCGTGGTTATGTTGCCTTTGTTGAGCACTGTTCAAAACAGAAACATCTCAAAATTGTGGCTACAAGGAGATCGAACTACTCACTCGGTGCTGCGTTCAAAACGATCGATGGACACGGTCAAACTCAGATGCCAGTCAGTCAAAGTTCATCACAGCCGGCCCCGATTACAGCAATTAGTGATCGGAAGACACATTCCGAGGTTAAGATTTTTTTTTTCTCATTTAAGTAATGTACTTGAGAATTTTCGCGTAATGAATTTGTTATGAAATAGCATGTGTAAGTTGTGATGGCATGCCTGTTTTGAAACACTAATTGCATTTGAATGCTGATTAGCGATTGTTATGTTATTACATATTTTCTCACAATTTGAATTTTGAATATAATTTATCATTTTTTGTTTCACTAGGAGGAGTTACATAATGCATGTGTAAGTTTTTTTTTTGTCACGGGTGGTGATGGGTTGCCTTTCCTAAGATATCTTTGCTTTTATTAGTAAACATAATTTCTTAATGGTCATTGCATAAAAATATTAAACATCTTTTAGGTTTTACTTACTTTCTTAGATTATCTTTCAAATATTAACCTGTTGAACTCTGTTCAACTTCCCTAAAAACGCCTAAAAATAAAATGCCCAAAGTAAATCAAAAGCTGTTCTTCGACTTCCGGTTATGGCGGCCGCCTAGAAGGACACGTATCACTCTGCTCTACCCTTGGAAATAAAAATTCGGCAAATAACTCTCTCATTTGGAACAGAACTTTTCCCAGCGTTTGGGTGAGGATATGCCGGTGAAGACTAAGGCTGGGAAATCAGGAGGGGGAAAAATTGAATCGCCGAAGCAGTCCAAATTAACGGACTTTAAAGTTTGTGGCGCAGTAGAAAAAGCTGCGGATATGGCGGATGAAACTAGCGGTGGTGCGGTAACTGCTGCTGCTGACGATGGCGGCACAGGTGCAGTGCTGGCTGCCATTAGCTCAATGAGAGCAGACTTTTCCGCTAAACTTGATGGGATTATGGCAGCGTTGGATGCAATGAGAAAGGAGTTGGGTGACTGCGTGGAGCGAGTGACGCAGGCGGAGCTTCGTGTTTCAAGTGCGGAGGATGAAATCAGCGGACTTCAAATAAAGGTGCGCACTTTGGGAAAAAAAAAATAAAGATCTGGAAAATAGCGTTCTGGACTTGGAATCTCGGTCCAGAAGGAACAACCTGAGGCTGGTGGGTTTACCGGAGGGAGCCGAAGGTCGTGATTCATGCTCCTTTTTGGAGGGGTGATTTTCCACACAGCCAACACCGGCCCCTGCTTGTACACATTGGCCTACAACTTCCAGTCATATACAGCCCAAGGAAGATGCACTGGAACTTCCGCAAAGCCAACTGGAAGAAATTCAGTGAAACTCTGGACCGGAGCGTTGTTACCATCCCACTCCACACCATCACTGTAGATGAAGCATACAACTGCTTCTGCAGCGCAATCTTCAAGGCTGCCCATACTGCAATCCCACGAGGCTACCGACCCCTCTATGTCCCATGTTTGGACGGAGAAAGTGCTGCCCTCCTACAATCCTATCAAATATCAGGGGACCCAGAGATAGCAGACCATCTCATTGAATTGCTAAATACAGCCCGGCGAAAGAAATGGGAGGAGACAGTTGCTGACCGGAGCTTTACCCACTCTAGCAGGAAATGTTGGAGCCTCATCCGTCGCCTAGGAGCTGCACAGAAGCCCCCTAGCCAAAGCCGAGCATCCGTCACACCCAACCAAGTTGCATCCCACCTACTGACTATCGCCAAAGCACCCCAAGACAAAGACACCAGAAGAGCAGTTACAACTGAGCTAAAAAAACACCAAAAAATGCCTGTAGAGGAAACGAACCCTGAACCCTTCGAGGCTGCTGAACTGGAGAAAGTCCTACAGGGCCTGAAATGTGGAAAGGCAGCAGGATACGATAACATCTTCCCAGAATTCATGAAAAATCTTGGCCCCCGAGCCCTAACCTGGTTGACACAATTCTACACAAGGATCACACAAACGAACTCGATCCCAAAGAAATGGCGGGCAGCAAAGGTCATTGCCATCCCAAAACCTGGCAAAGACCACAAACTACCAGCAAGCTACCGCCCAATCTCCCTACTCAGCGTTCCTTACAAAATCATGGAGCGCCTAATACTGCAACGCATTTCCCCAGAAATAGAGGATATTCTAAGTGTGGATCAAGCAGGTTTCCGCAAGGACCGCAGTACAGGAGAACAAGTACTGGCCCTAACCACCTTCATTGAAAATGGCTTCGAGAGCAGACTGAAGACAGGGGCTGTGTTTCTCGATCTTACAGCCGCCTATGATACGGTCTGGCACAAAGGCCTCCTCCTGAAACTTATAAAGGCGATCCCTGCTTGGGCAACAGCAATTATAAAAACCCTGCTGACCAACCGAAGGTTCAGAGTCCACCTCAGTCAGAGCACAAGTGCATGGAGAATGCAGAAAAACGGACTCCCACAAGGCTCAGTTCTAGCTCCAACTCTGTTCAACCTCTACATAAACGACCTGCCTACTACAAAATCCCGCAAATTCATCTATGCAGACGACATCTGTTTGGCATTCCAAGCACTAGACTTTGAACCACTGGAACGGGTGCTCACGGAAGATCTTGCTAAACTGGACCAGTTCTGCAAAATCTGGCGCCTAAAACCAAGCCCAGCAAAAACCGTCTCCAGTGTATTTCATCTCCACAATGCAAAAGCTGCCAGAGAACTAAACATCCATCTGAGCGGACTCAAGCTTAAGCATGCCCCAAATCCAACTTATCTTGGAGTGACCCTTGATAGGACCTTATCCTTCAAGGAACATCTAAAGGGGACGGCTGCTAAGGTGAAAGTACGAAACAACCTGCTCTGCAAGCTCGCTGGTGCAAAATGGGGGGCGGCAGTCTCCACCCTGCGAACCTCAGCACTGGCCCTTTCATACTCTGTAGCAGAATATTGTGCCCCTGTCTGGTCCAGGTCATCTTACACACACCATGTAGACACCCAGCTCAACTCAACCATGAGAACTATAACTGGAACAATCCGCTCAACACCACTCCCCTGGCTCTCTGTACTGTCAAACATAGCCCCTCCACACATCCGGCGAGCAGCATTAACTCAAAGGATGCTCCAAAAAGTTAAAGATTTTCCTCACTTACCAATCCATGCAGATATCCACACCCCACCCACTGCCCGACTTTCATCCAGACGGCCGATTTGGAAAAACCCTCCCCCAGCTGACTTTACCATCCAGACAGCTTGGCAAGAGGAATGGGAGACCAAGGAGGTCCCAAACAAACAGCTGGTGATAAACCCCAACCAACAGGTCCCGGGCACCAACCTCCCAAGGAGACAGTGGTCTACACTCAATCGCTTCAGGACTGGACATGGCCCCTGCTTGGCCAGCCTTCACAGATGGGGCAGTAGCCCTAGCCCACTGTGCGCATGTGGAGAGGAGCAAACTATGGAACACATCATAGAGGCTTGCCCGCTCCAAAGACTGGAAGGAGGATTACACACCCTCCATACAGCAAACCAGGAGGCAACTGCTTGGCTTAAGGACTTTGCATTCGCTAAATAAATAATAATTTGGAGGGGTGGATCCCGGAGGCGCTGAACAACGCGGAGCTAAAATCATCAGTCGTCTTGGAAAGCTCCCACCGAATTGGCCCACCGAGAGGTAACAAGGCAGCACCGAGGACGCTAATTATGAAGTTTCTCAGCTACAGAGACAGGATGACGATCTCCAACGCGGTGCGGGCCAAAGGAGAAATTAAATACCAAGATCAGCAGGTGCGGTTCTACCCAGATCTGGCCTCAGGAATCCAACAATTAAGGAAGCAGTTTGACCCCATCCGCAAAGAACTGCGCAACCTTGAGATTCGTCATGGAGTGATTCACCCTGCAAGACTTCTGGTCACATATGAGGGCAGAACACGCATCTTCAAGACCCCCGAGGAGGCGCAGGAGCTCATCAAGAAGATCCAGGAAGAGACTGGTGGGAGCTAAGCATGAACAGAATATAGGGTAGAATATTTGAGCATTTAACTGATTAGAAGCATATAACAAGATTACAAAATATAGAATGTATTACATATTAAAAAAAAAAAAAGTACAAAATTGCTAAAAAAAAATTTGGAGTTAAATTGGAAAATTACAGAAGAGAGTTAATGTTACGTTATTAAAAGCAGTAGAGTTAGGGTGATGGGGAGGATGAAGAAGGAGTGGCTTTGGCTGATCCTCGTGGGTGTGGAACGGTCGATGGCTATATCGGGAGACGGAATTTTTCTTTTGCTTTTGGGGGGATTGCCACAAATGTGGGAAGGGGGAATTTGTTTGTGTGTAGTTTGTAGGGTGAATGTTCAACCACTCATTTTTTTGCTTTTCTGTTTGAGCATGTTTACACTGCAAGGTAATCCCAAACTCCCTATTGATTATAAATCAAAGCGTTAATCTTAATTTAACTTCATGGAATTGCAGAGGTCTACAAAATTTAAAAAAACTTAAACAAGTTATGAATAAAATAAAAGACATGGGTTCAAAAATTGTGTTTTTACAAGAAACTCATCTAATAGAGCAAGATGTAAAAAGAATTAGGAGAAGATGGCAAGGTAACGTGTTCACCTCATCATTTTCATCCCGAGCTAGGGGGGTTATGATTCTCATACATAAAACAGTCCCATTTCAAATGAAAAATGTAATTAGAGACAAATATGGAAGATATCTAATCATCCAAGGATCTTTGTTATTAGAAAATATAAATCTGGTGAACTTATACGGCCCCAATATTGATGATCAGAACTTCTTTGTTAATTTATTCCTCACTTTATCATCACTTACAGGGCAACATATAATAGCAGGGGATTTTAATTGTACATTGAATCCAGGTGTGGATAGATCAACAGGACTGGATTGTACGCACATTGGATGTAGGATGACTATTAATCATTTTATGAAAGAATTGAGATTGTTAGATATATGGAGAGAAATGAAACCACAAGTTAAAGCCTATTCTTGTTATTCCAGTACCTACAAGACATTCTCACGTATAGATTATTTTTTGATCTCCACAGAATTAAGGTCCAAGATTCAAAACTGTTTTTATGATAACATCATGATCTCTGATCATGCACCCTGCTGTCTAATGTATGTAGATAAGAAATTGACAAAGGAATCAGGTAGATGGCAATTTCAGCATAAATGGCTTCAGGATGAGGAATTTGTCAAGTATATAGAAAAACAGATAGACGAGTTCTTTGACATCAATACTACACAAACATCAGCATGTGTAAAGTGGGAGGCTTTCAAAGCTTTTATTAGGGGACATATTATTAGTTATACAGGATCAAAATCTAAGAAGACTCGAGAGGAGAGAGCTAAATTGGAACATAAAATAAAAAATCTTCAGGAAAAAGTGTATGCAGGAAGTGACCCAAGGTTGGAGAATGAATTACTGATTTTGAGAGCTGAATACGACAAAAAATCAGCGAATAGAGCTGCCTCGAGTCTTCTAAGATTGAAACAATCTTTTTATGAACAAGGTGAAAAATCAGGAAAATTATTAGCATGGCAGATTAAACAATTGGAAATTAAAACACCAATTACCAGTATTATAAGTAATGGACAGGTAGTTATAGATCCTTTAGAAATTAATAGAGCCTTTAGAGATTACTATGAAAAATTATATGATACCAAAAATGAACCTGATTTAACAAAACTAAATGGGTTTTTGAACGAACTATCTATACCGTGTATTCCAAATGAAAACAGGGAGATATTGGAGTCTAAAATTAGTCAAGAAGAAGTTGGGCTAGCCATTGATAATATGAAATCAGGAAAAAGTGCAGGACCAGATGGTCTTCCAGTTGACCTTTATAAAAAATTTAAGAATAAATTAATAAAACCTTTTTTGGAAATGGTTTTAGAAGCATTTCAAAATAATAATTTACCATCATACATAAATAATGCCTTAATTATACTGCTGTCAAAACCAGGTAAGCCCTCTAATAAATGTGAAAATATGAGACCAATAAGCCTATTAAACGCCGACCTTAAGATAATCTGTAAAATTTTAGCAAGACGAATACAAGAAATTTTACCAAATATTATTAATCGAGATCAGAATGGCTTTATAAAGGGAAGACAAGGCTTCCATAATGTAAGAAGACTATTTAATATTATTCATTTTAATAAAGAAGCACCGGATACAGCTCTCCTATCATTGGACGCCGAAAAGGCCTTTGATAGAGTTGAATGGCCCTTTCTTTTTGAAGTCCTACAAAGGTTTGGACTTGGAAATAATTTCATAAAATGGGTTCAAATAATATACAATAATGCTACAGCAGAAATCCTAACAAATAACAATATTTCAAAACCAATAAAAATCAATAGAGGATGTCGACAAGGCTGTCCACTTTCACCTTTACTGTTTACTATGGCAATTGAACCTTTAGCGATAGCGATACGTTTACATTCACAAATATATGGAATTAAAGTTGGACCAACAGAACATAAAATCTCCCTGTACGCCGATGATATAATTTTGTTTATGTCGAATCTAAAAAAATCAATTCCAACCTTGTTGAATTTAATAAAGAATTTTGGGGAAATATCAGGATATAAAATAAATAAAACTAAATCTTCAATATTAATGCTAAATGAGACCCAGAGAAATTACTCAGCCCCTGAGGTAAATCAATTCAATGTTGTAAATCAGTTTAAATATTTAGGAATCCAAATTATGCCTAAGCTAGAATCAGTCGCCAGTGTCAACTATGAAGCCTTAATGTCAGATATCAGTGAGTTAACTCAGAGATGGATGTCACTACCAATGTCGATGATCGGGAGAATCAATATACTTAAAAGTAATATTTTACCTAAAATACTTTATTTATTTCAATACATTCCCTTATCACCACCTTTAGATCTATTCTCAAGAATAAAAAAAAAGTTAGTGGAATTTATATGGAACAACAGGAGGGCTAGATTACGTTTGTCTTTATTATATTTACCATTTGATCGTGGAGGTCTGAAATGTCCAAATTTTATGTTGTATTATTGGTCGGCACAACTGAGGTCTATGACATATTATTTTTCATCAAATGATCTCCCTCACTGGACTGAAATGGAATCATACAATTTACCTTTACCTCTTCCCATATTCATATACTCAGATTCGGCAAAAAAATTACAAAAACAAGTTAAAAATCCATTTGTAAAGCATATGATCAAAATATGGTGTGAAGCTAAAAACTATTTAAAAGAACCACAGTTATTGTCACAATTTAGTCCAATATGGGGTAATCAATATTTTAAACCAGGGAGAGCGGACGCTGTATTTAAAGTATGGAATTTAAAAGGGATACAAAAGATTCAGGATTTATATTTGCCAGGTGCAGACAACATAATGTCTTTTGAAGAGCTGAGGATCAAATTTAATCTCAATAGAACACATTTTTTTAAATATCTTCAACTTAGAAACTTTATTCGATCAAATCAAAATAAAGCTCTCACTCGACCTATTTATTCATCCTTGGAAAAAATGATGATGAAAGATAGTAAAAGAAAGGGTATTATTTCAGAGTTTTATAACTCATTGACACTATCTTCAAGTGAAAATTCACTGAAAAGATTAAACTACTGGAAAGAAGATCTGCAAATTGAAATTTCAGAGGAACAATGGGAATTGGCTTGTACAGAAGCTCAAACCAAATCAATAAATGCACGCCTTAAATTGATACATTTCAAATGGTTAATGCGGATGTATGTTACACCGGAGGAGTTAAATAGATATAACAAAAATATACCAGATACATGCACAAAATGCATGGAAAGTAAAGGAACCCTATTTCATTGTTTATGGGAATGTAGATTAATAAGAATGTTTTGGGAAGAGGTGAGGGTAACAATTGAAAAAATAATCTCAAAACAAATCATATTGAATCCTAAACTGTTTTTGTTGGGTCTGTACCCAGAAAAGCATAATTTTAATAAAAGTGAAAGAACATTCATAGACCTCAGTTTGCTTAATGCCAAAAAATGTATTGCACTATTATGGAAAAAGACTCATAGACCAGATGTGACTCAGTGGTTAAGACAGATGTTAACAAACCTTCCATTAGAAAGAATAACATATATACTAAAATCAAAGGAAATTGTGTTTGAGAATATATGGAGACCTTTTATTGATTATGTAAAAAATTTAAACATAACTCTTGAAGAAGAAGGTGAATGATGTGTGTGGACCTTGTAAATTCCAAACTGGTGAACATAATATGTATACTTATGTATTGGGTTGTCTAGACTAAACAGAGGAGCATTGTTGAAGACTTGATTTTGTTGGTGGTTGTTGGTGTTTTTAGTGCATTTTTTTTTTTTTTTTTGTAGTACTTTAGTGTTAGTGTTTGATTGTTTGTATCATGTTTGTTAAAAAAAAAAAAAAAAGGTTCAATAAAGATATTGTGGAAAAAAAACAGAGACAGGATGAAGATCTTCAACGCTGCACGAGCTAAAGGAGAGATTAAACACCAGGATCAGCAGGTGCGGTTCTACCCAGATTTGGCCACAGGAATCCAACAATTGAGGAAGCAGTTTGATCCCATACGTAAGGAGCTGCGCAACCTTGGGATTCGTCATGGTGTAATCTATCCTGCGAGACTGTTGACCACGTATGAGGGCAGAACCCACATCTTCAAGACCCCAGAGGAGGCGCAGGAGTTCATCAAGAAGATCAAAGAAGAAGAAGAGACTGGTGGGAGCTAAGCATGAACAAAATATAAGGTAGAATAATTAAGCATTGGCACAGGCATCTGACTGACTTGAAGTAAACAGCAAGTTTACAAAATATAGATTGTATTATATATAAAAAAAAACAAAAACAAAACAAACAAAAAAAAACTATGATGTACAAAGTTGTTAAAAATTTTGGAGTTAAGTTGGAAAACTACAGAGGAGAGTTAATGTTACGTCATTAAAAGCAGTAGAGTTAGGGTGATTGGGAGGATGAAGAAGGAGTGGCTTAGGCTGTTCCCCGTGGATGTGGAACGGTCGATGGCTATATCGGGAGACGGAATTTTTCTTTTGATTTTGGGGGGTTCGCCACAAGTGTGGGAAGGGGGAATTTGTTTGTGTGTAGTTTGTAGGATGAATGTTCAACCACTCATGTTTTTGCTTCTCTGTATGAGCATGTTTACACTGCAAGGTAATCCCAAACTCTCTATTGATCATAAACCAAAGTGTTAATCTTAATTTAACTTCATGGAATTGCAGAGGTCTACAAAATTTAAAAAAACTTAAACAAGTTATGAATAAAATAAAAGACATGGGTTCAAAA